>OX637484.1:5000-1446875 GCA_951800055.1 Cenopis cana | reverse complement strand
GACGTATGCGGCCGAGTTGAACCCATACCCCAGCGCTGCCTCG
This sequence comes from Cenopis cana, assembly GCA_951800055.1. NCBI lineage: Eukaryota > Metazoa > Arthropoda > Insecta > Lepidoptera > Tortricidae > Cenopis > Cenopis cana. The sequence goes on along the minus strand of OX637484.1, from coordinate 1,446,832 downwards.
AACTGGTGACAGAACTTACCCATGACGTATGCGGCCGAGTTGAACCCGTACCCCAGCGCTGCCTCGAACCACTCCATCACCAAGTACATGTAGTAGTTGTAGGAGAACGCCTTCACCAGCCCCAGGGCGCCGGCGCACGCGCCGAACAGGCAGAACGCTGTGCGCCGCCCGAATCTGATCGGATCAGGGGAATTACACGTTACTTCATCATCATGATCATCATCATTTAGCCTATATATTGTTGGCCACAGGCCTCCCTCCTCTCTATTAGATATAATATGAGTTATGCAAGAGCTCCGTTAGTGACATTGTACCCATAGACAACCCTGTGTCGACTACATATAGCTTCGTATCAGTAGTAGTGCTTCAACAAGTGACTATGTCTGTACTGTAGACAAGCTTTAGACATTAGTAGTAGGTACTCACGAGTCGGAGATGTATCCTGTCAGCAGCAGTGCGACGGGCAGCGCTGAGTTCCGCAGCGATCCCACCAGCGTGCGCATCCATTCGCGACACGCCAAGTCAAACTGCCAAGTCAAACAACTGCATTGATACTTGGACGGTCGTCTTCGTCGAAGGTCTGTCTTGGTATTAGTGTCGTGCCGCTTTTTCTTGCACATACATCTGTACGGTTTGCCTCACGATAAGCTTAACACTTTTCTGTCAACGGGCGAAAGCCACAAAGTACCGTAGTGTCCAGCTACTTATACTTATAAGGCCGACTGCACGGCTGCCGGTTAAGCACCTGCCTGGCTTCGTCTGTCTTGTCTTAAGGATGATTCACAGTAGACCGTTCCGTGTCCGGGCCGGCCCGTTTTCTAATAAGGACGCGCGACGGCCGTCGATTGTTTGTACTAGAAAACGGGCCGGCCCGGGCACGGAACGGTCTAGCGTGAATCATCCTTTATTCCTCTGTCTTCGTCTGTCTAGATTCCGATTCAAATTTCTGTCAGGTCAAATTAGTCAGTCAGACAATCAGTCAGTCAGTCTACTAATCGAGAATCACATACAATCAACACACAGAAACGTGGCGTCATGGTTGTCATACACGAACGCTTGGCAAGCTAGGGTGTCAGTCCAGTGGTAGTCCTCTCGGGAAGACAGGTGAGTCAATAACTTCACCTCAGCGGAAGCGAGGGTGTCAGATTCATGGTAAGCCTTTTGAAGAAATGTGGTTGAAGCGTATGGAGGACTAACCTCAGCAAAGGTGGTATCATGGTTGTCATACACGAACGCTTCGCAAGCGAGGGTGTCAGTCGCGTGGTAGTCCTCGCGAAGGCAGGACGTAAGCGACGCGTTGAGCGGGCGGTATCGTGCGCACGCGTCGCCAGGCGGCAGCAGAGACGGGGCCAGCTCGGAGACGCCGTCCGTCTCGCATTCTGGGACCAGGCAGCTGGTGTTGAGAAAAAACGATATAACAATTTAAACTCTCGCGCTTTTTAAACATGCTTTAACGGGTCTAACGCGATATTTATGTCATACTTGCGACCACGGCCGGTGTAACCCGTGTGAAAACATCGGTAAAAAAGATAAATACATAAATATCGCGTTAGACCAGTTAAAACAAACCTTTTAAAAAACGATATGTTAGAAAGTAAGGCCGGGATAGGTAATTCGGCTTTGCCAACGATCAACCTTACGTAGTACGAGTAAGAAAAAAAGTGAATGATAAGATAAAGGAGATGATCAATCGTTGAACAGCTGTTACTAAACTAGGTAGATGTTTGAGAAAATGTATAGATCGATCTAATCTTTAATTAGATAAGATGATAAACTCGTAAATAGAGGCCGAACACGTAAACTCACGGGTACTTTATAATTATGTGTAATGTTTTTTTTTATACTACTTACGACGGACGGACGGTTTTATGTGTAATGTAAAAGAGTTGACTCTGATCCTACTAATACTATTTAATGGCAGCATCACACTACCCCATAGGTAGGGCTAGAGTTAGAACTAGGAGACGGGAATTAAACTCTCTCGCTCTAATGAGTGAGATAGTTAAATAAAACAGTGAATCAGCCCTCTCAGATATTATTCCAACTACAAAATAGAGATAGTTAATACCTATGATGATAACGATAACTATAATATCATACCTAATACCACTCGAATCCTAACAAAAGTCATTGAAACTTAAACAATTTCATTCATATTGTTTTGTAACGTTCTATTTGAGAAAAGCGACGTCAAAAAGTAATAGTTAAAGTTATGATATGTGAATCTAATCAAAATATTAAGTTGTCAAATTATAAAACCGCCACTTTTTCTTACACTTCCTATAACAACACAGAATTTTCTGGAAACGTCTACGTCGCGCCCCTAATCCCCGATCGCTAAAAAAATCGGAATATATGTATTTCGATGGGCGAAGATGCGCTTTGTTATGACACTGCAAAACGTTGGTTCCAGCGATTTCGCGAAGGCAATTTTGACCTCGAAGATGAACCGCACCAGAGGAGACCGTCGGCAGTTGATTTGGATTTTTTAAAAAACCTAATAGAAGAGGAACCTCGTTCTACTGTACGTGATCTTGCAGAACAGCTCGGGTGCTCCCACAGCACAGTCGCTAATCATCTTCATGAATTAGGCAAGACTTGGAAAAGCGGAGTGTGGGTACCATATGATTTAACACCATCTCAGCGACAACTTAGGGTTAACATATGTTTGCAACATTTGAGTTTACATAGAAATTTTGAATGGCTTCGTAACCTGATCACCGGCGATGAGAAGTGGATTTGCTATGTAAATCATACACGCAAACACCAATGGCTTAGTCCCGGACAAAAACCTATAGTGACGCCGAAACCTAACATGGGCAGAAAAAAAATTATGTTAAGTGTGTGGTGGGGAATAAGTGGCGTTATACACTGGGAACTTTTACCAAGTAACTGCACAATTACTGCTCAATTATACTGTTCACAACTTGATCAAGTGGCAGAGAAATTAAAAGGAAAACAGGACAGAATATATTTTTTGCATGACAATGCAAGACCACATATTGCCAAACAAACTCATGAAAAATTATTGCAACTTGGCTGGACTGTAATTGCACATCCTCCGTATTCGCCGGATCTTGCACCAACAGACTACCATCTCTTTAGGTCATTGGCTCATCATTTGGAAGAAAAAAAAATTGATAATGAAGAGAATCTTAAAGTTGAACTAGCTAACTTCTTCGGTAAAAACCCTAAGGAGTTCTACGAGCGTGGCATCCGTGCTTTGGCTACGCGTTGGCAGCAAGTCGTAGATTCTGATGGACAATATATAATTGATGCATAATACATATTTTCATTTTTATATAACAATAAAACTTATTTCATGAAATGGCGGATTTATATTTTGACAACCTGATACTTAGTAAAAATAGTAAAAAACAGTAGTAAAACTTATCAACTGTGTAGAAAGGTATACTTAAAATAAATAAATATTTGTTGACAATCTTACACAAATCAACCTAGTCCCAAACTAAGCAAAGCTTGTACTATGGGTACTAAGCGACGATATACATACTTATATAGATAAATAGATACTTAAATGTCTGCTGTGTAGATACTTAAATGTGTAATGTGTCTGCTTATATAGTAAGGCAACTAAGGCACGATTGTATGAATGAAATATGAATTAAAATAAACTCGTTTGAAACATATATCCAAACAAGGGGCCTAACCTATACATACCAGGGATCGAAACCGGTATTTTTAAAAATCCCAGAAACGGTCCAATATTTTGAATTATTGTATGGTCTTTACGTAGGATTGAATCATGTATTCACTTTACAACTTCGTATTATTAGAATGTCCCATTAAAAATGAAATTATAAACCAAAGAACGAAAAAGAACGATATAAATACCGGTATTTTGTATGGAGCAAATACCGGTATCCGATCCCTGATACATACGCTTTTAATTGACGTAGGGTCACGTGAACGGATAAATGTGTCTCGAGATTTAACGATTACCGATATTTAAGTATCATGCATCTTCGATAAGATAATAACTGCGATTATATCTATGGTCATTACCGATTATGCCCGTGAGAGTGCGAAATTATGAAGCATATGATTTGACAGTCTTGTAGATGTAGGTACTTTTTGATACGTTTTAGCAATAATAATTGTCAACTTTCGCATTTCACATTTGCTAGATATAATGCAGTCGTCGAACACGAACCGTTCACGAACACAAGTGTAGCTAGGACACGCCACGCGGGACTCCTCTGTTTTATTACATGATGTCCATTTGTTCCTACTACCTTACTACATACGTACCTATCTCTTTTTCCCTTGAACAGACGACGAGGAGAACTGGAGACAGAAAAAAATATAGACTGCATGAGGAATTTGTTACCGGAAAGGCACTGAGTCGGCCACGAACACGTAGTTGAGAGAGTACATGGCGGCGAGCATGCCTGGCAGACACCAAAGAGTGACGGCATAGCGCTGGTACAGTCCGAACGCGCCTAGCGAGTCCAGCGCCCGCTCCAACGGGGACTCGCCGCGCGGGTACTCGCTGGCGTTGCTGGATCTGGAGAGGAGAAAACAATACAAATACAATATGCGTATTAATTGATTGAATCAGGCGATACTTTCCGAAATTCCATGATACATCCAACAATATTCCTTTGCTCTCACTGCGCATACCTACGCAAACATGCAAGTACATACAACAAAGCACCAGCAATATTGACAAAAACCTCGACACGTGTTCACCTACTTACACGTTCTTTCAGCGGAATACGAGTAGCAAAGGATATTGTTCAGCACAGGCGTGCTAAGCAATAGTTGGGGAATGACTGGTTGAAATTAATTGCACAGAATAATTAGGTAATAGAATTTACGTACATAAAAAGAAAGAAAAGAAAAGAAACATTTATTAGTGACAAACAAAATACTTACCGGACATTACAAAACCGAATTTGAGTTGGAAACATAACTCAGCGTTATGCTGGCAGAGCCAGCGCTGGTCTTCCGTTTTGACCATTTGGTGAAACCACGACACAGTGACGAAACAAACACACAAAACAACAAGAAATAATACAAATATACACGAATAAAACTACAAAAAAATAATTAAAAAGTAAAAATTAAAAAAATCTGCTCATACAGAGGGTTTTTTTCTAAAACCGACGTTTGAAAAAGGAAAAGCTAATCATTGTTGCGTTTCAAGTATCATAGGCCTGCATCCTGCCTAGCACGCACCTGCTTACCGCACAACACGTGTTCTTTGTTCCTAGCGCGATAGGGTAGGTATATGGACACCACGGAGGTGTTCCAGAGCTGGAAGAGGAACAAGCCTGTAAATAGTCTCCTCTCTCTCTTCCTAGCTATTAATCCCACATGGTGATGGGGTCAGCTTTCCGGACTAATCTTCGCCACTTCGCTCTGTCCTCGACATCGTCTTCGGATGCCTGACACTCTATCATGTCCTTTAGCACTACATCTTTCCACCTTGTTTTGGGTCTGCCCCTGGATCTTCGACCGGGGATGGAAAGCTGTAGTGCTAAGTTTCCAACGTAGTCAGGTGGTCTTCTCTTTATGTAGCCATACCATCGCAGTAAATAGTCTCCCTGAAGAGAATTCAGGATTATTTTGATTTTGAGCAATTGTTTAATTTCTGTTGCATAAAGGTACGGGGTTACGGGGCATTCATGATTTCTTTGCCGAGCGCGAGCGAGAAGCGCGAACGTAGCGTCCGTTTCAGCTTGGGCAGAAATGCTTTTGTATGTCTGTCCGGGTATCCGGCTGTTCCCTTTCTGACTTTTAAAGTTAGGAGTTGCACTGTCATGGATCAATCTATTTTATAAACAATTCAGTTGTAAATACTAATACACCGACTGTCTGTAGATGCTGTAGATGGCACAATATCAACATCGCTCTCTAAAAATTTTGTCTACATAATAAAAATTCTAGCCCTAGCATAGGCCTCGGTATTTTTGGGCTGTTACTGTTGTTGAATGAATTGAATTGAATAAATATGACGAATGGGTAGGCCATTCTGTAAATTGTTAAAGTCCAACTCATTTATACAAAATGTGACAATACAATAGATCTTCACCAGGTGCGATAGTGTTAACAACTGTAGCTAATCACAGACTTCATGTAGGTAACTAATTAGTCACGTACGTCAGGTATTTATTTATGTATCACGAAGACAATGCCCTATTATATACGAGTGTGAATGGATACATTCTGTTTAGCACGTTGTGTGTTTCCAACGCTATTCATCTCAGTACCCAGTAGTTGACACTTATCGTCATTTATTAAAACTGAAATTAAGTCTCAAGTATTACCTAAGTAATTGGGTCCATGTCAAGTACTGATGTGTAAGTTGCGGAAAGTTTCCAAAAAGTTGGAAATGTTTTCGGAAATTTCTTGAGAATTTCATAGAAATATAAGAAATTTCCATTTTAGATTTCGGAAAGTTTCAAACCCCATACAAAAATGTGATGATTTTCAGAAACTTACCCATGTGGAAAAATTCGCAATTTTGGAAAGTTTCCGACGGCACATCAGTAATGTCAAGGACTAGAACTTTTACCATAGAATCAGCAATAGATAACAGCGATTGAATTACGAGTAGGTTTGTAGGTAAGATGGCAGTTTCATGGACTTTAAATATATTTTATACATTTATTTTTAAATATATTTTCGGTAACGACTTGATGAGTACATAATTACATATGTAGTACGCTCGGCCTGGCTTAGCCAGACCATCGCTGGCATTCAGCGTCAAGTACAGTTGCCGGCAAACTTCTTGAATTCTTGAACCTGATTGACCTGCGCAGTAGCGTGATTTGTATGTAAATCGGCTACTGCGCAGACAAGGTTAGGTTCAAGATGTTTGCCGGCAACTAATAGTACAGTAATGAGCTCGGCATGTGAATAAAGTTATTAAGAACTCGCGAGGAGAGTCACTCTTTCTTCGGCAATTTCTTGATGTCCTAAAACATCAGGATATTACTGGTCTAAACCGCAGCCGCTTGAGCTTGAGACGCGACGGCCATTTGAAAACAAATCTGGTATCTAAACCTGTCATCTACCACTACCAGTTCATGGGATCCCAAGGCACAAAACAAAAGAATGCCATTGTTTATTTTTTGCCGGGAAACGACGGCTTTGTACTGAAATCGCTGTCCCATCGCATAGCCAACCAATGCTTTCGCGGCATAAAAATACCTACACTTACTTAAACTAATTTCCAAAACGATCTCACAAATTCTCTTTCATTCTAACTTTATTCCGGTTCCTGTTGGAGCCGGATTCACTTTCGACTTCCCGAGAATTTACTGATATTCAAATCATACACCCACTTTTATTGTCATATTTCATACATATTCGGTTCCTGAAAGAACCCGGGTTCCGCTTGGTACCTCCGAAAAATTGACACAGAAATAACACAATTTCGTAAACAAAATCGTACCGTGGCTGCGCGGACGAGGCTGTCATGGCACTGGCGGTCGGAGCGCGCGCCGCTGATAACGCCGTATCGACAACGCAAGCGCAATCCGATTATTAAGTACCTTGGAGACTAGCACACATTGTCACCTAAAAGTCACGACGCCATGCTGTTTGATAATCTTTCGCTCAGCACACCGCTCGCGCTCGTTCCAAAGGTGGGAGAATTTGCAACAAGCGCGTGTTGGCCATTGTTGTGTTGTCACACATACAAACACAGAGACAGCGTCAACTAATAGCTTCTACGCTGACGCACACATATACAATGTGCATGTATAGCTCAACACACAATCATGGCTCACCCGCGCTCGTGAGATAAAAGTACTCTACTATACTGTGTTGGAGCTACTGGTCTTGAGGGTCGAAGTTGCACCAAGTCTGTAGGGAGTACACACCGCTACCCTACACGTGCCCTCTGGTTGGTGCTAAAAGTGCAACGAAACTGGCAACTGTACCTACTGTCTTCTCGAAGATCTCACGGTTCGAAATAATTGGCATACGATAATGGTAACTTGTGGTTGACTTAGGAAGTCAACCACAGAATGGACTGGCCCCCTAGGGAGGAGGAGTGCAGGACGACAGAGGAAGAGATGGGTGGACGATATAGTGGAGGTAGCTGGTCAAAACTGGATGGACAAAACTCACGATAGAGAAAAATGGAAGAAGATGGGGGAGGCTTTCACCCTTATAGGGACCACAACTAAGAAGTGAAAAGCAATAACTTTGAAATATAAAAACAGACAATTAAGTGGAAAAAAGCTATAATAATAAAATGGTAACTTGAGGCGAGATGTCGGTAGGCGATTGTGAATACCGGAGACAAAGTGCAGTGACTTCAGATGTCCTAACACCTAATCGGTAGATGCGAACGGAGTTTCCATGTCATGGAGGGATAGATAATGAATCACTCATCCCACCTCTCGCATACTTGACATAATTTTTTTTAAAGACATTTTTTGGAGAAAAATGTGGATGTAATGGTGTTGATGGAAAATAAAACGATTACTTAAGCGATTATTTACTTTTATTATCATTTACACATTATTGAGTGAAAAAAGTTGTCAAACGTCAGCTCACCACAAATTAATAGTGTTAAATCAATAGTCGTCATCATGTTGGTCACTTTGTCTACCGATAATTGGTTACTTCGGTGGAGTTGGTTTATATTTGTTCGAATGTTCGTTGATTACTTTATCAGATATCAGTTTGTTGTTGGCCACATTTTTCTGCTTCGCCTTAGGCCTTGGTCGTTCTGACGCCGTCGCCGGCTGCGTGCAGCGGCCCGTCGCACGCGACGTCTGAATGGTATGTTCGACAATGTTCGAGAGCGGTCGTTCTCGCCCGTCGCGAGCGACGTCCAAACGCGAACATTTTTCAGACGTCGCGTGCGACGGGCCGCTGCACGCAGCCGGCGACGGCGTCAGAACGACCAAGGCCTTAAGGTTGGCTGTTAGTTGAGTTGGTCACATTGGTCACTGATTGCGTTCCTAGTTGGTAAGTGTGGGTAGGTCACATTGGTCGTTGGTCCCTTGGGTTGAGTTGATCACATTGGTCACTCATTGCGTTTCTAGTTGACATTGACCACTTTTAGTTGGTAATTTTGTTGTAGGCCAAACAAGTCAGTTGGTCGTTGGTATTTTAGTCGTTGGTCAGTAGTGTCAGTACACACATCGAGCACTGGATTGCGTCTCTAGTTGGTTAGTTTGTGTAGGTCACATTGGTCATTGGTCAGCTTGTTGTCAAGCCATTTTGGTCATTAGTTGTTGGTAAGTAGTCGAGCGTAGCGAGCGCGGCCACGTTGGCACTTTAGTAGTTGGCCATTTTGTTGTAGGCCACATTGGTCAGTTGGTCGTTGGTCATTTTGATCGTTGGTCATTTTAGTCGTTGGTCAGTAGTATCAGTAGTCGTTGTCCCGCGGCTTGATGATGCCGAGCCTCGTGGCGAGCGCGGCCACATTGGCGCGCACCTGCTCCTGCACCAGGTTGAAGGACATGGCGAGCAGCGCGATGCCGAACAGCAGGTACAGCGAGCACAGCGCGATGGAGTGCACGGCTGCTACTGTCGAGTCACTGCGGCCCTGGACATACAAAACACTTGATAATACCACCACGACAACGACTGCATGCGTTGGTTTGTATAATTGTATAGTGGTAATTTTCTAATATGTCCGAAAAGCCATAAAACGCTTATCATTAACACTTCATACTCATTCTCATTTATTCATGAAATGTGAGAATTCACAACGAAAAACGAAACGTCCGAACGTTCTTCAAAACGAAAGGAAGTATGAAAAAAGATTATTCGCACAAATAGCTTACTTTCCGTTCTAGATGATAAGGTTCAAATTGTAGTGACTTGGCAATAAAACAGTTGGTGGTCGGAGCTTGCGCAGGTAGTCGGCCGGCGTAACAAAGACTGCTACTGTTTTACTGCCAAGTCACTACAACTTGAACCTTATCATTTAGAACGGAATGTAGCTATTTGTGCGGATAATCTTATTTCATACTTCCTTTCGTTTTGAAGAGCTAACGATAATCGTTTTATGGATTTTCGGACATATTAGAAAATTACCACTATGAGCGTGAGAGTGTACTAAGTACTAAGCCATCGGGGAACCTATCATTTTTCTTGATTTCAATAGACAGTCATCATACCTGAAGCTTCATGCCTGGCACGAAGTCCCCGAAGCCGATGGTGGTCAGCGTGATGAAGCAGAAGTAGGCCGAGTCCAGGTAGTTCCAGTCCTCCCACTGTTGGAAGAGGAAGGTGCCTATCACGATGTATGATGCCACCAGACACACGCACAGCCAGATCGGCACTGGCTTTATCTGTAATGAGTGAATGAATGAATGAAAATATTTATTTCAGACGCATGTCCATATTGGTTAGTAACATGTTTAGCTTGTACTAGTGTTAAAATATACATTACAAAATTGAAAATTTAAAAATTATAAAAATTAAAATATAAAATTAAAATTGAAAATTTAAATAAAAATTGAAAATTTAAATTAAAATTGAAAATTGTAAATTACTTTTTTTATTTTTATTGTTAAGATTTATTTGGTTCATAAACAGTTGCAAAAACACAAATCGACCCCTCCTGTGGTCAACAACCAAACAGCTGATGTGCATGTAAGTTATTTTACAACAAAATCAGTTACCAAAATATCACCTAAAACTAAATATAACTAAATTAAACTATGAAAAACAATATATAAAAAAAGAAACCTAAACACCTAATTAAAATTGAAAATTAAAATTGAAAATTAAAATTGAAAATTGAAATTGAAAATCAAAATTAAAATTGAAAATTAAAAATAGTATGTCAACGTTAAAAAGAATAAACAGAATACATTAAATAATAGTGCAAAATATCAGGTTGTCAAAATATAAATCCGCCATTTCATGAAATAAGTTTTATTGTTATATAAAAATGAAAATATGTATTATGCATCAATTATATATTGTCCATCAGAATCTACGACTTGCTGCCAACGCGTAGCCAAAGCACGGATGCCACGCTCGTAGAACTCCTTAGGGTTTTTACCGAAGAAGTTAGCTAGTTCAACTTTAAGATTCTCTTCATGATCAAATTTTTTTTCTTCCAAATGCTGAGCCAATGACCTAAAGAGATGGTAGTCTGTTGGTGCAAGATCCGGCGAATACGGAGGATGTGCAATTACAGTCCAGCCAAGTTGCAATAATTTTTCATGAGTTGGTTTGGCAATATGTGGTCTTGCATTATCATGCAAAAAATATATTCTGTCCTGTTTTCCTTTTAATTTCTCTGCCACTTGATCAAGTTGTGAACAGTATAATTGAGCAGTAATTGTGCAGTTACTTGGTAAAAGTTCCCAGTGTATAACGCCACTTATTCCCCACCACACACTTAACATAATTTTTTTTCTGCCCATGTTAGGTTTCGGCGTCACTATAGGTTTTTGTCCGGGACTAAGCCATTGGCGTTTGCGTGTATGATTTACATAGCAAATCCACTTCTCATCGCCGGTGATCAGGTTACGAAGCCATTCAAAATTTCTATGTAAACTCAAATGTTGCAAACATATGTTAACCCTAAGTTGTCGCTGAGATGGTGTTAAATCATATGGTACCCACACTCCGCTTTTCCAAGTCTTGCCTAATTCATGAAGATGATTAGCGACTGTGCTGTGGGAGCACCCGAGCTGTTCTGCAAGATCACGTACAGTAGAACGAGGTTCCTCTTCTATTAGGTTTTTTAAAAAATCCAAATCAACTGCCGACGGTCTCCTCTAGTGCGGTTCATCTTCGAGGTCAAAATTGCCTTCGCGAAATCGCTGGAACCAACGTTTTGCAGTGTCATAACAAAGCGCATCTTCGCCCATCGAAATACATATATTGCGTACCGCTTCCGATGCTTTGTGGCCTAAACGGAACTCGTGTAGCAAAAGCAGTCGGAGGTCTCTGCGAGTAATGTCCATTTTCGAAGTAGTGCGATCGGTATCGAAGTCACAGACAGAATGTTCCACACGCTCGTGCGCTGGCCTTTACATAGGCGCGACGTAGACGTTTCCAGAAAATTCTGTGTTGTTATAGGAAGTGTAAGAAAAAGTGGCGGTTTTATAATTTGACAACTTAATAAAAATAATAACAATAAAACAGAATTCAAAATCATTAATTATTGTGGTAATGACGTAACGCGACATGTTAGGCGTCAACCTACTTGGTCATTCTTCATCAAAGATTTGTGTGGCAGGCTGGGGAAGTAAGAGACTAGACAATATGGTATTAGAAAGAAAGAAAATGCATTTAATAACATTAATGACAAAATCATCATCATCATCATCAGCCTATATACGTCCCACTGCTGGGCACAGGCCTCCTCTCATAGATGAGAGGGATTGGGCAGTAGTCCCCACGCTGGCCCAGAGCGGGTTGGGGACTTCATATACAACTTTGAATTTCTTCGCGGATGTATGCAGGTTTCCTCACGATGTTTTCCTTCACCGAAAAGCTAACGGTAAATATCAAATGATATTCCGTACATAAGTTCCGAAAAACTCATTGGTACGAGCTGGGATTCGAACCCACGACCGCCGCTTGACAGCCGCATGCTTGAACCACTGGGCTACCGTAGCTGCTAATGACAAAATAATATTAAAAAAAATAATTAATTAAGAAACAAAAAACCCGCCTGCACTAAAAATACCAAAACAAGCAATAAAAAGTTTTTGTCAAGATTGCATTGTCATCTGAACTAAAAGTGTATTCCTAATTTCAGCTCAATACTAGTTAAGGATAAAAAGCAGTCGGAGGCATGGATTTGGCTGAAAAGTCTCATTTAATGCTACTCCATGCCTCCGACTGCATTTTATCCTTAACTAGTATTGAGCTGAAATTAGGAATACACTTTTAGTTCAGATGACAATGCAATCTTGACAAAAACTTTTTATTGCTTGTTTTGGTATTTTTAGTGCAGGCGGGTTTTTTGTTTCTTAATTAATTATTTTTTTATTTAAGACTTTTTAGTTTCAACTATGGTTCTTGCAATTCAGTGGCGGCGCGTGAGATATTTATAGGGTAACCCGGAGCGAAAATTAGAAATTGAAGAGTCATCAACTAGGTACCTACTCTTTGAGAAAATTGTAATGAACCCAAACACGATAGTTATATCTAGTGAAGTTTATGAATTGCTAATGACCACCTTCTTGTTAGAGGAAAACCACTTTAGTAGGATAAAAGTTAAGTTTATTCCGTGAATACGTTGTGAGTACAGCTGTTAGAATATAGAACATACACAGGTTCTAACACTTCTGACGTTCTCGTCAGAACGGCTTTATGGCCACATAATATTACAATGAAACTTGATTTACAGATATATACAATTTCAACTCAATTGGACTACGAGAAGTTTGTCAAATTTAGTTTGTAAAGTTTGACGTAGGGAAACAATTTAAACTGAACCTACTTAGGTATTTATTACTTACTTTACGAGGTAAGTAACACTTTGCAAAAATAGCACACGTGACTCATTTCAGCAAAAAACAAGTGCGTGTCGGATCACGCACAAAGAAGGGTTCCGTACCGACACCTAGCAGTCCACTTTTAATAACACTATTTAATTTTATAACTGTTCTTTCACATTTCAAGCTACTCGACTTTGGAACGCTCTTCCCGTAGAAATAAGGCGTGCCAAATCCATTGCTTCTTTCAAGACACATCTAAAAGAATACTATCTGTCCCTCCCATGATTCTTTCATCCTACTTTGTGCTTCTTTCAACTCTATGGCTGTTATTGTAGTTATATATTAATGTATATATATAAATAAGTGTGTAGGAATATGTGTATGTTTATAAATGTGGTTATGTGTGTATGTTTATTTTTGTGGAGTTTTAGTTTGCCACGCATTATAATTCATTTCTCGCTATATTTCCGCTACCCAAATGTTGTCTGGAAGAGATCGCTCTTTAGCGATAAGACCGCCTATTGTTTACCTCTAGGTTTAAATATACATACTCTGTAATAGTTCTATTTATTGAGGTGTGCAATAAAGAGAATTTGTATTGTATTTGTAATACCTTAATCAAAAAAGGTCGTATCTTCATAGGGAAGTCACGGCACTTACCTATAGATGAAAACGCGAGCGCAGCGAGCGCGAAAATTTTCGAACATTATGATGCAGATGCGGAAAATACTTCATACGCATCAAAACATAACAAATGTAGGAGAAAACGCGAGCGCAGCGAGCGCGAAAGTTTTCGGACATTATAATGCAGATGCGGAAAATACTTCATACGCATCAAGTCATAGCAAATCGAGAAATATAACAAATCATACGCATCAAGTCATAAAAAACGCGAGCGTAGCGAGCGCGGAATTTTTTGTCCTGTCAAGACGTATTTTGGCCTGTCAAGAAGTTCGAATTTGCCGCCCCCCTGCCGCCCCTAAATTTGCCGCCCCCTAAACTTGCCGCCCGGGGCATGGGCCCCTAGGAGGGGTCAACTAGCTGATCTTATATTACCAGTATTACCACCTACGTGACCAGCTGAGTTGACCCCTCCTAACAACGCAATCACGATACTCGGAGGCATGCTAAAAGCCGGCTTGTTTGGCTTTATGAAATGCGTTGCGTTTGGCATTCACGTGCGTAGATTTCGTAGTGGTTAGCTTAAATCTATTATGACGCTAAAGTAAATCGTATTATCAAATTGTATTTAGGTAATGGATATTTTGTATTCACAAATTGATGATTTATTAAATTAACAGCAAGTAGTTTGTAGCAAGATTTTGTAAGGCAAGCCGGTGGAAATCGGGTTGTATGGGCGCTCCGCCACTGTTGCAATTGTTAAACGTGTGTAAAGCAAACCTTGAATGACGATGACAGTGAAAACATGAGTGATTGCGTATAGCGGATAGCGGATCCGACTATTAAACTTTGAATAGTTATAAATCCTAAACGGTTGTATTCACTAACTAATGACTAAAGAAACCTTTTAATGATTTTAAAATACCTATTTAATGATACCCCACATAATATAGTTTGTCAACTTTATTTTTTAAGTGTCATACAAAATGATGTCTGGTGGCCGCCATCTTTGTTTTTTTTTTGACGTCACATTGCTAAGAACACTCGGGCTGGTAAGACAAATCTAACGATATCTCAAACATTAAAATCCGTTCAGGGAATTGGAAGATTTCAGGTAATAAAGAATATTACATACATACATACATACATACATACATACAAGATACGCGCGAAACACATAACCCTGCCTTGCAGTCGGGTAATAAACGACGCTAAAAAGGGCCCTCAGCATAATGTCACGGCGAGCCGCGACGCTGTGATTATTAGTTATATGAAATGAATGTGGCTGATTTACGGATCTGCGGAATTGTGGCTGATTTTTACGATGTACGGGAACGAGAAGTAAAAGTGAAGGGCCTGTCTGTGATCAACGATATGAAAAGGAACTTACTTTTAGTATTTTTATCTCACGAGCGCGGTTTAGCCATGATTGTAGTTGCGGTTGCGACACTTAGGTACGAACACATAGACAACTTGATTTCATACTTCATACGCTGCCGCAAACATAGACAATGTGCATGTATAGCTCAACACACAACTATGGCTCACCCGCGCTCACGACTTAAAAGTACTATACCTATACATACATGTGTGTTAGTGTTATATATTCATGCTGTTCTAGTGTGTGTGTTTCCTAATTTAATTTTCTCTTGATGAAAAATAAGTCTTACTTCTTGCTTAGGCTCTGGATCGTCTTCGTAGATGTCAGTGTGCCGGGATCCCCAGGCGCCAGCTGAATTATCAGAAACCCAGTCAGTAACGCGAACTAGCACTTGTACTGCATTGTTTATCAAAGGGTTTATAGATTGTGACCTCACAATCACAGTATCACTGCCCATCCTCCTAGCGTTATCCCAGTACAGTTGCTTTCTAAAGGATGCCCGGAGTCCGCTCCCTAAGGCTGCGTTTCCACCAGAGATGTGCGAGGATGTGTTTTCATATATTTGACACCTCGCTCGGCGCGTTGCGAGGTGTAAAATGTGTGTAAAATGTATGAAAACGCATCCTCGCACATCTCTGGTGGAAACGCAGCCTTATTCCGAGATTTGGCGTAGCACACACACATAATCACTATAAACGGGTCTTGGCTTTCTAAGACTTGCAATACACATCAAGTCCGCGGGGCAGGCATTAAACCTTTTGGGATTATGACAAACAAATTTTGATTGTGCACTGGCTTGAGCCTCAAAACAGTCATCATCATCATCATCATATCCGCCGAAAGACGTCCACTGCTGGACATAGGCCTCCCCCAAAGAGTGCCACAATGACTGGCCTTGCGCAACCCGCATCCAGCGGACTCCCGCGACCTTTACCAGGTCATCAGTCCACCTTGTGGGGGGTCTACCCACGCTGCGCCTGCAGCAAACAGTGCATGATGCAAACCTGGTTTAAAATTAAAGCTAATTTATCAGTTTACCGGCGGATCTGCCCCGGCGCGGCGCGGGGACCACGGCGCCGTCGTCGCTCCAGTAGTCTCGTTCCGGCGAGGGCGTCTGTGATGATACAGGACAGATGGTCTTTATTGGTGACACTGACGCCTTTGGCTCTCAACACTTCCCAGAAATTACAGACGTGGAAAGTTTGGAGAGTACATCATCCAGATTTTGGCAATTTTGGCAGATGGAGATGTAGAAGAGAAGCTTGGAGGAATATATCCTCCTTTAGGGATGATTTGGGCTAGACCGTTCCGTGTCCGAGCCCGCCCGTTTTCTACTTTTTCTAGTACATGAAATCGACGGCCGGCGCGCGTCCTGTATTAGAAAACGGGCAGGCCCGGACACGTAACGGTCTAGTGTGAATCATCCTTAAAAGAGGGGGTAATGACCTAAAAGATCCCACTGGGTGGAAGTGCCCTCATTTAGATAAGAAGGTAAGATGTAGGATACTGTGGATAACGGCAACAACTTTAAATGACTATGTTTGACTTTATCACCATAGATTACATAACTGTCTCCTTAAACTCTAATAATATTACAAGTACCCAGATGAATCCTCAAATTTTATAAAGGGTCGGCAACGCGCACGTGACTCCGTTGGAGTTGCGAGCGTCTCGGGCTGCGGTGCCCGCTTACCATCGGGTTGACCGTATGCTTGTTTGCCACTGTCGTTGTGTATAAAAAAAGTCCTGAATGAAGGTGTCATTTATCGGGCATGACGACAAAATAGAAAATCTGAATGCTTTGAGCTTTGAGGTATCAGAAAATGTAATACCTTTTGCTATCGTAAACGGAAATAGCGAGGCTCGCTCCGTCGCACTGGCGCCCAACGTGGGGCGCCAGTTGAAAAGTTGTGTTGTGTTGTGTAACGTTCCAATACACGCATCGCTACAGAAATAACATAGACTGATATACTTACTACAGTATGTGGAGGCCTCGCGCCCTCTTCAGTGGTATGCAGCCGGCGCAGCCTCCTCCGTCCGCCCTCTACGTCTCCTTCCCACCGTCGCCCACTGTCCTCCCGCCGCCCGTCCCAGTCATCCCAGCGACGGTCATCTCGCTCGTCCCACCGCCGCTCGCCCTCGTACAAGGCGCTGCGCGCGCGCCGTTTCGCGCGCCGGTTGTAGCCGTAGTCTTCGTCACGGTCGCGGTCGGAGTCCCACCGATCAGCCCTGTAGGAACAGGAAGTTTTGAAGTTGTCATTTACAACAAATGGCCTGCCTTCTACAGGTCGACCGCATTACTGAGAGTGCGCGTAATGGTCGCCTCGCGATAGCCTTGGAAGGAATGTGATGGATATTTTTTAACCCTGTCAGTTTAAGTTCTTATAGTTCATCCTTGTGGTAGGTAAATATCAGTGGCGGCGCGTCAAAAATATTCTTAGGGAAGCCGGAAATAATTTGCCTTTCTAAAATGAAGCCGTACTAAAAGAACTGGTGTGGCTGAAAATTAGGCAAGCCGGTGGGAATCGAGTTGTATGGACGCTCCGCCACTGGTAAATATACACATTAGTAACTTAAATAAAGTTGAAGTAAACCCAACGAGACGAGATATACTACATCCCTGTCTGTTACGGTTACGACGTTATTTGTATCTCGCTCCTTTTTTTATGCCATTATCTCGTCATTGGCGTTACGTTGCGATGAAAAGATGGAGCAAATTTAGCCAAAACAACTTACCGACGGTCCCAAGTCCTTCTGCCCCTCGGACTGTCGAATTCATAGTCGTCGTCTTCAGGATCATAAACCCTGTCTCTGTAGTCATTTTTCTTCCAATCTCTCTCCTGTAGAGCTTTTCTTTCTCTGTAGTTCTCGTAGTCCACGTCAAAGAGGTCGTGCATCTCGAAGCGGTCTTTAGGACCAGATTCTTCAAAGCCTCTACGGTCTCTGGTTGAACCAGGGTCCTCAAAGCCTCTACGGTCTCTGGTTGAACCAGGGTCCTCAAAGCCTCTGCGGTCTCTCGTAGGACCAGGGTTATCAAAGCCTCTGCGATCTCTAGGACCAGGGTCGTCAAAGTCTCTGCGGTCGCCCCTGCTGGCCCCAGGGTCGTAATCTCTGTCGAGATCCCGAAGGCCGTAGTCAGGCTTGGACTTGGATGGACGCGGGAGGGACTTGCTTCGGAAGTCGGCCTTGGCCTTTATTTGGTGCTCATTTAGGTCTTGCAATGCTGCTTCTAAGTCTTTTAGTGGCAATGATATTTTTGGGAACTCTTCTGTAAGTAAACAGTTGTTTTTATATGCACTAAGTACAGGAATTTTACAATTCTGGTTATTTATACTTACAACTACTTTGCTTAACCAAAGTCATCAGACCATACGCATGGTGGGTCAGATTTCTAGAGGTCTGGCTAGACAATTAGGATTTTTTTTGCTAGATATGTACCTATGTTAGCATTTGACCCAATCTCACCCATTGGTACCTCAGTGCTGATGAGGTCGACGGCGTTACATATAAAACTGGTGATGTCATCAGGTGCAGTCAAAACAGTCAGTCAATGCGATCAGGTGCAATCAAAACAGTCAGTCAATGCGAATGTGGCGGAGGCGAGAAACTCTCTGAAAAAACTAGTCTTCTCACGGCCGCTTCGCGGCGTCTAGCCTGTAGGTGGAACGTGTTCTATGAGGCATTAGGATCATCGATAGGTAATAGTAAAAGTCAGCAGTGGACCGAAGTACCAATGGGCCAAACGTTGACCATTCGTGAACATTATTGTAAAGACATAGGGTCTACAACTGGTCAGATAACTGTGATGTTGTTCGTACCGTCTTCTTCGTAGTGATCCCGCTCGCGTCCATAGCGGCCGTATCGCACTGGCGACAGGTCTCTCTCATAGCCTCGCGGGTCTAGAAAAGAACAACAAATGAATTATGGGTCTGAGTTAAAAGGGAGGAATCGAGGTATGGAAATGTTTACAGTGGGTCCGCTGTATGAAGAATGAAGGATTTGCATTTATATAGGTAGCCGTCGCAACAACGAACTCCTTTGAAATTGTGTAGTTGCGAAGATTTCCATCGAAGTGTTAAGAAAAAAATCAAAGAAAAAGAATGAAGAAGGAGAAAGATAGCCAGCGAACCATGCATGATTTAGAATTTTAGATTTATTTATTTCACAATTATAGGTACATACAACGTCACTTAAAATTACATATAGTCAATTTTGAGGGATTTATATTGTGAGCGTCAGTTTTGAATGTGTGCGGTTACCATAGCTGCGCGTGAGTGGCGGTTGTGAGGCGGTGCGCAAGTTGGGCGCGTGCGCGGGCGCCCGGCCGCGCCGCCCGCGACCGCTACTGTAGCCGCTGTCGCGATACCTGCCAGTGCCAACAATCGATCCATGTATACCACCAGTAATTAGACATGGGGAAAAGCGTTACTTTTCGATCACCGTTATTGTTATTCCCGTTCCAAAAAAATCACATTGAAAAATCACCGTGACTTTGTCACTTCGGTTATTTCGTGTCACGACATTTGCGTGTCGATCGTTCCCGGGAGTTACTGATATTTTTGTAACAACTGATGTTACTCTGTGACATGACAGCGCACCGCAGTCACAGTCACAGTTAGTAACAGCGGTCACGATGCAAGACGCGACGCGTCGCTTACACACTGTTCCAGTGATATCGTCGCTGACAAGTCACACTGTTACTTTTTAACGGCGGATCACCGTGATTTTTTCATCGTGAAGTTATTTATCACCCACCTCTACCAGTAATAACGCGACCCAGGGAAAGAGGCAGGCTACCAGCCACTTGGTGGTCATACTCATTTATTCGTTAGCCAATTTACATGGATGGTCAATAGGCATCACGCATGACCATTTTTTTTCACACGACATTCGAACCAGTTTTCAGAGATGATCAAATGTTTGTATGGGAACACCTACATTTAGAACAACACTAAAGACAAAAATGAGAGGCAAAGTATAGAATGGCGGACGAACACTGAAAACGCTCCAGACTGACTAATCAACAGACAGGCGTATATTTATAGTTCCGTTTCCATAACTTTTATTTTTTTTGATTAATTTGTCTAATTTACTATTTATTGTAATAATATTTTGATGGTTTCCTATCCATATAAAGGGCACTGGTCACATTTCTCAACGGATTCTAGTGAAATTTCGTGAGCAGATTTTTTTATGCTGCAATAAAATTAAAATAAGATACTCGTAAATCAATTTTTCATTAAGCCCGCCATTTGTACAATTCTGTGTTTTTGTGCAATAAAGTTTAAATAAATAAATAAATAATGGCTGACCTGCACTCGGTGTCGGAGTGAGCGCGCTCTGGACGCTTGCGGCGCGTCGAGCCGTACCGACTGCCGCGTACCGATCGTCTGCAGCACAGTACACAAGCTGGTTAATTACGTAACGTAGATACAATACAAATATACTCTTTATGTCACACCTGGCCATAAAGCGGCCATTATCGCACGCTCCGCCTGCGAAAAAACCCACTTCCTGGCCAGGGGGCGACATAAAATTTTGTACTTAACACGGGCGGTAATAAAGAAAGCCTCAGATCGCATATTTATCGCCCTTGCCTTCGGCTCGGGCGTCAAATACCTGCGATCTGAGACATTCTTTGTTTTACCGCCCTTGTTAAGTAATGTACTATTATCGCACACTTCGCATTATAAAGCAGCACGTATAAACATTTACAAAGAGACAGAGCCAAAAAGCCAAGTTAGAGGCTTTCGGGCGACTTGAGAATTTCTAACAGTTATATTAGTGTAAGGCCTGAGTGGACGCTCGAAGCGGAGCGTTCGACGGGGCGTGCAGCGGGGCGGGCGAGAGTGCATAATATTTATGCAGCGGCGACTCAGGACACCAGTATGAGTTTCAATTGTTTAACACGCACGCCTCGCTGCACGCCCCGCCGAACGCTCCGCTTCGAGCATCCACTCAGGCCTTACACTTATAGTCAAGTTGATAAGCCCTACCCAATATACGGTCTAGTTTCTCCTTGGGTTGGAAATTCAGATGGCAGTCGCGTTCATAAAAAACTACTGCCTCAATATTGGGACCAGTTAGCTCATCACGGGCATAATTCAAGATGCAAGCATCAATAGTAGCGACACATATGAAGGCATCAAAAATCTTTATTACAAAGGAATAAGAACTATTGACATCTTCATATGTCAAGCTATTTTTGATGTTGACTGTACTGGGATAACGCTAGGAGGATGATGACAGGGAGACAGAGATAAAACAACAGGCGGCCTTATGGCCTGGCCACGACATTGGTCTAAGGCGACTGGCTAAGGCGACCAGCGGCGAGCGAATTAAACAAAATCAAGACCGCTAAAGAAGCATGCCACGAGAATTCGCTGTGGGCTAAATCGCGCGCGAATTTACTCGCGCGACCGGCTGCGGCGGCGAGCGGCGCGGCGGGCGGCGAGATCAAAGGCACTGGCGGAAAGAGCCACGCCAC
This sequence comes from Cenopis cana, assembly GCA_951800055.1. Lineage (NCBI taxonomy): Eukaryota > Metazoa > Arthropoda > Insecta > Lepidoptera > Tortricidae > Cenopis > Cenopis cana. The sequence goes on along the minus strand of OX637484.1, from coordinate 1,424,940 downwards.
GAGTCAGAGCGGCGCGAACGGTCTTAGCGGCGGCGCGGATCGGGCGGAGTTTTAAAAAACAAAATATTTTGTTTTATTCGCTCCGCGATGTTGGACACAGAGGCGTTTATCAGTGAAATTTTAAATAGGCCTGCCTTGTGGATGGCACGGATCCAAATGTTGAAGTACATAATCGAATGTATCTACACTCATTCGAGTGTACTCATAAAATTTTTGGGAGTACTTCCTATAGTCATTTAACAAAGTACTGAATTCACCCAAGGTATACCGGCGTCTATTTACTTCGTGCACACCTTCTCTCCTATTTAAAATGTCTGTAATAAAATACGAGCTACTTTTGAGACACTGAAGGGCCACTTTTGATAATGACATTTTGCGTCCTTTGAGTATGTCCCATTCGCTCAATGCTGCTAAGATAACTGCGTTGTCGTGGCATGCTCACAGCTTAGACCGTTTTCGCCGCCCCGCTCGCCGCGCCCGCGGTCGCCTTAGATCAATGTCGTGGCCAGGCCATTAGAGCTAAAGAGCGAATAGAGCGATCTCTTTCAGACAACCTTTGAGTACAAGAGGAATGAAATTTAAACCACATATAGACTTGATGATTGATTGATTGATTGACTTAAATTAACTGCTATTGACCGAGAGAAGAAAGCTTTCGTACTTATGTCAGAATTGTCAGGCTGTGATATCCGGCTATTCGCCTCTACAGGCGCCGTAGCATAATTATGTTGCGCTCGAGAGTATCTCGATTTATCTCGAGCTACGCTTCTTTTGGTGCTATTAGAAAGTGACGGATAGCTCGAGATATGCCGACATACACTCGAGCGCAACACGTGCTAGGCCTACAGGTCGCATTTCTCAACCGATTCTCGTGATACTTGTGAGCAGTTTCGATAATTTTATGTATTTTTGTTGTCATTTCAATTTTTACTGAACCTCTTCCTCTAGTACATTGTATTGTACGACTTGTATGAGTGACCTGATGGATGGATGGTGCCGACGTCGCCTCTTGGGCGGCCGCGTGCACACGTAGCAGCAAACTCGCCAGTACAGGAATCTGCGAACATTGTTGTTATGACTATATGACTAGGTTTTACAGATTTAGCCTCGCTTTCCTGAGGACATAACTAAAGTTAAAGACCTCATTAAAGCGCGCGGTTGTTTTACGCACTAATTGCAGCGTTTCCATAATAAATGTGATATTAAATGCATTGCACGTCATGAAGACCTGGATAGAAAGCGGGATGAGTTGAAGGCCAGACCACCTGCGACCATCTCCTACAATTACGTCGGTGGGGTGTTGACGTGCCCAAAGAGTGCTCGTACCTTTTAAGATTGGATACGTAAGCCGCACAAGAGCGCACTTAAAGGCGGAACTACGAAATACCCATGACCATGAGTCTCTGTTAAACATGCCAAACCAGAATAATTATACAGTCGCTGTGGCCGAAATCGGTCAAGACTATCATCATCGTCAAATGCATTGCGTTGACAGCGTTTCCCTGTGGAAACGCGGGTAAATCACAGGAAAGTCGACTTTTATGAATTGTGCTTGAATTCATTTTACTTCATTTCGAGCAAAGCGTCCTTTTCAGATTGGACAAAAGATTTCGTATGAAATACGCAGACCCCGTTATCAGTGGTGAAGAAACATTGAAAATACTAGGGCTGGCACTACACATTAATATTCACACGTATATAATTTGATATACCTAATATTTGATGAAAACAATATAGTTACCTACTTATTTCATTCATAGGTATATATAATGTGAAGCCAATTGCCTTAAAAAAGGTTTCGTTTGGTTGTTGAACTCTACTTAGGTACTAAATTGACATTTATTTGTCAAAATATGTCTGATGTCATATACTTACTTAATTTTATGTTCCGTAAAAATATGAACTTCCTCGATAATCGTGCTGAATTCTCTCAGTTTAAAATGGAGCTAATGGCAAAACTGTAGCTCTAGTATAAGCTTTTTCGAAACATTAACTAAGTCGAACGCGTTTGCGTTTTGTCTCAAAATGTATGAAAGTGGTATGAAAACGTGAACAGTGCCTCTGGTGGTCACTAGTGGAAACTAAAACAGCGAGTATAACATTTGTTGCTAACCGATGAACGCGCGTATTTCAAACTCGATGAGAGCGTTTTCATACATTTTGAGACAAAACGCAAACGCGTTCGAATTAGTTAATGTTTCGTAAAAACTTATACTAGAGCTACTGGAAATAAATCGAATACGACGCGGAAAAAATGGTTTGTAATTTTAGTAAAACTGTGCAATAGACGATATTTTTTCTCCAATATTTATTGATAATTTTTTTGTGATAATATGTAAAACTGGGAATCATTAATCTTGAAACTCATTTTTTACCTATTTCCTGTATATTACATATGTCCATTTATACATTTCGTGACATAGATACAAATTCGGCGACAGTGCAATAATAAACCAAATATTATAATGCGTTGCATCTTAAATTGTATACGAATTAAATGAATATTGTGTGACAACCCTATGATTCTATTTCAATAAATTTTCACCACTGATAACGGGGTCTGGAAATAAGGCAACGAACGCAACGAAATATTTTCACGAACAGTTCGTAAGTGCCTATAATAATTCGTTAGCAAAGCTTCGTAGGTAAATTCTATTTTCGAGGAGCTCAGAGGTAAACTGTAGGCGCCTTGGTCAATGAGTCGTGGGACTCGTGGGACACTTTTAAATGCTCTAAAATTACGAGCCCTCATGGCTCCGTTTTTTTTTTCAAGAAACTTAATGAGTACCTGAAGGAGGAAGCCATGACGTCTCCAATGTTGGAGAGGCACAGCAGCATGAGCGGTATGCCGAGGATGGCGTAGAAGATGGTCACCACTTTGCCCGTCTGCGTCTTCGGCGCGATGTGCCCGTAACCTAAACAGCCAATACATACATTGTTAAATTGAAGTGTCAAGGAAGGGGACTTTTAGTACGTTAACATAGGAAGATTGGTTGTTGTAATGCTGCTGGTCCCTGAAGTCATTTTTACATTCAAAATGTACTATCGGATCAACTGAATCGTGACCCACCGTGGAACCTTGTCACCGAAAATGTCATAGTGATATCATACTGTCTGAAAAGGAAAATCATTATGACACTTTCTGTGACAAGGTTCCACGGTGGGTCACGATTCATTTGGTTCGATAGTACCTACGTAATTTGAAAGGAGGTGAAATAAAACAACACGATAACAAAAATCATAATACCTATATTACTAAGTTCAATTTTTTTCTTAGTCTATATCGGCATAGGCCTTCCGTGAATGCAATGACTCCCGCATGTGCCTCCTCCTGCCAGTTGGTGTGAAAGAAAACTATATTAAGTCATCTCGCCATCCCGCATCCACGTTACACAAGTTCCATAGAGGTAAAGAAAACAATGACAAAAAATCGCAAAACAAGCGATAAGTTCTCTTACGTGATACCTATAAGAGCTACTTTGGAAGAACTATCGAAGTCACGCGCGAGCGTGCAGTGCGCGATGTGACGTCACGTTACTCGATATTTGTCGTGAACGGTTACGCCAACCTATCAGTAATTTCACTAGCTTGTGTATAAGCATCGGTGGTTCAGTGGTAGAATGCTCGCCTGCCACGCGGGCGGCCCGGGTTCGATTCCCGGCCGATGCATCTTTTTGAGCTTATTTTAACTTTTTTTAAATTATTTCCATCTTTTCTTTCATTTTATCCTCCTGGATTTTAAAGTGCTAATACTAGAACAAATTCACTTCAATGTGATTTGCATCTTTCAAAATTGGAATATAGTTGTTTCATTAAATTCCATTATTATTTATCGTATGGCATTTATTTCGAACCGTGAGATCTCCGAGAAGACAGTACGGTTGCCAGTTTTTGTTGCACTTTTAGAACCACCCAGGGGTCACGTGTAGGGTAGCGGTGGGTACTTTCCCTACGGACGTGGTGCAACTTCGACCCCCCTTTGTCAAGTGAGTGGGCAACTTGACTGTTAGAAGTTCTCAAGCCGCCCGAAGGCCTCCAACTTGGCTTAACGACTGCTGTCATAGACAACAGCCGGGATCAACGGCTTAACGTGCCTTCCAAAGCACGGGAGCGCTCAGTTAGTAACCACTCAAAGCGGTCACCCATCCATGTACTGACCCCGCCCGACATTGCTTAACCTTGCATACCGGTTGCGGCACGCAGGCGCCGCTGGGCCACGAGCGCTCCTATTTTAAATTCCAAAACAAAATAAACTGTACTCTATTTCCTGTTACAGGAGATTCAAATTTCATTGCCAGTTTATCTTGTATGTTGGGCGGCTAGAGGTTGGTAGGGTAGAATAGAATGCTCGCCTCCTTCGCGGGCGGCCCTGGCAGATGAATCTGTGATCTTATTTTATCTTTCGTTTTTCCGTCCCTCCTTTTAGAGTAGAAATTTTACGAGATTTTTTTGACGTTTTATTTACGTCTATACAAATAACTCATAATAATGAATTGTTTATGGAAATATGGAAATAAACAATTCATTCTTGTTTCAGAATTAATTATTATGAAAAAATGCACGCATGATTGTTTTTTAAACAAACTTCAATAATGAGCATTCAGCCTGTTTACCACATCAATAAATGTGTTTCAAGGTGAACTGTCTTGTGTAAATCTCTGCTGAGTCAGTGATCGACGCAATTTAGCCAAATTATGATAATAAAGTATGTTTTTATACAAGTTTAATTGGGATCTCGTGCTGTAAGCGATCAAGTATAAACTACTATGAAGATGCCTCAGGCCTGCCTGAGGCCAGTAGCTCTAGTATAAGTTTTATCGCAACATTAACTAATTCGAACGCGTTTGCGTTTTGTCTCAAAATGTATGAAAACGTTCTCACCGAGTTTGAAATACGCGCGTTTATCGGTTAGCAACAAATGTTATACTCGCTGTTTTAGTTCCCACTAGTGACCACCAGAGGCGCTGTTCACGTTTTCATACCACTTTCATACATTTTGATACAAAACTCAAACGCGTTCGAATTAGTTAATGTTTCGAAAAAACGTATACTAGAGCTATAGAGCTACAGTAGCTCTAGTATAAGTTTTTTCGAAACATTAACTAATTCGAAAGCGTTTGCGTTTAGTCTCAAAATGTATGAAAATGGTATGAAAACGTGAACAGCGCCTCTGGTAGTCACTTCACTAGTGGAAACTAAAACAGCGAGTATAACATTTGTTGCTAACCGATGAACGCGCGTATTTCAAACTCGGTGATAACGTTTTCATACATTTCGAGACAAAACGCAAACGCGTTCGAATTAGTTAATGTTTCGAAAAAACTTATACTAGAGCTACAGAGGGCTTAATTGTTAAGGGTTTATATCAGTTAAAAACCGGCCAAATGCGAGTCGGACTCGCGCAAGAAGGTTTATCCGTACCATTATCTATAACAACGGCAAAAAAATCATGTCTGTTGTATCCAGTCCCATTAAATGTTTATTTTATTCTGTTTTTTAGTATTTGTTGTTATAGCGGCAATAGAAATAGGTACATCATCTGTGAAAATTTCAACTGTTTAAGATCACGGTTCATGATCACGGATCTAACTGTAACTAGGTACTTGCTAAAGAACAACAAATACCATTTTTTGTATCAATTATAATCGATATTAAATACCGAACAGGTCACCTCAGTCATTATGTTCTACTGTCAATAATTTGGGTGCTCGGCCATGGACATACGAATTATATCATTTTAGAAGCGACATTTGTAAAAAACATAATAATAACATAGCGACTTTCAACAGTTTCAACATAAAAGTTTGATCCCCGGCTCGTATGTACAGTCACCAAAGAAAGTTCTCTACCACTTTTGGACTTTAATTTTAACATACACATAATATTATATTGGAGCGCTCGTGGCCCAGCGGCGCCGGGTACCGCTTGGGTATCTAAGGTTAAGCAACGTGGGCAGCGGTCAGGACTTGGATGGGTGACCGCTTTGAGTGGTTACTAACTGAGCGCTCCCGTGCTTTGTAAGGCACGTTAAGCCGTTGATCCTGGTTGCCGTCTATGGCAGCAGTCGTTAAGCCAAGTTGGAGGCCTTCGGGCGGTTTGAGAACTTCTAACAGTCAAGTTGCCCACTCATCGCACTTGACAAAGCCTAATCCCAATAAGTGTATTTAAGTATTTATTTATCTATATAAGTATGTATATCGTCGCTTAGTACCCATAGTACAAGCTTTGCTTAGTTTGGGACTAGGTTGATTTGTGTAAGATTGTCCACAAATATTTATTTATTTATTTTTATTTTATTTTATTTTAAGGTCTAGTTTCCCCTCGGGGTTGGAAGGTCAGATGGCAGTCGCTTCCGTAAAAACTAGTGCCTACGCCAAATCTTGGGATTAGGTAGCGGACCCCAAGCATCCTTCACGATGCAACTGTACCCGGATAACGCTAGGAGGATGATGATGATACACATAATATTTATAATAGAGTCATAAATTGGTATACACCACTCAACTTTTGGTCGACTGTACCACAAGGATGTACGAAATATCATTTGATGTTTTACAGTGGCGTTGTCGACCCTTTATTGACTTGAGGATTCTTTGTGTTGGCTATTATAGACATCTGAAGTTCCCTCACACTCAACACAGCGCAAATTCGGGGAATTCTGGAATTTTGGAATAGCGACCTTGCTTATCACAAAAAAATAAATCTTCTGTAAGATGGAATTTGATCCCCATTCAGGCTCCAAATATGAGCGTGATGACGTTTCGCCAGGTTTCGCCGCGCCGGGAGGTATCCCCATTGCAAATGTTCCGCTCTAACACGCGTGACTTTGCAATTAACCATCCCGCTCTCTTACGGAAGCTCTGCGCGTAGTTTTCGTAAATATTTAAACAGTCATTAAAGCTAGTCTTAAGACTCTTAAGTTTATTGTTTAAAGCTTAAGCCACACAGAGAGCGGGCGGGCGGTGGCGGCGCGGGCGCGGGCGGCGGCGGCGCGGGCGCGGGCGGCGGCGGCGCGGGAGCTGCTTTGGCGGTGGCGGCTGCCGACAAAGGCCGCTGCCGCCCGCGCCCGCGCCGCTGCCGCCCGCGCCCGCGCCGCCGCCGCCCGCGCCCGCGCCGCCGCCGCCCGCGCCCGCGCCGCCACCGCCCGCCCGCTCTCTGTGTGGCTTGAGCTTTAATGACGATGTATATTATTATTGAATGGGCCGATTTTTGAGTTTCGAACGCTCGACTTTTCACTCGACATCTGTCAAAACCTCATAGTGTCTAGACCTTATTGGGATTAGGCTTTGTTAAGGGATCAACGGCTTAACGTGCCTTCTAAAGCACGGGAGCGCTCAGTTAGTTACCACTCAAAGCGGTCACCCATCCAAGTCCCGACCGCTGCCCACGTTGCTTAACCTTAGATACCGCAAGCGGTACCCGGCGCCGCAGGACCACGAGCGATCCGTAGTCCTGCTATGTCCTTCTCTTTTAAAGAAGTAGTGGTGTAATATGGCTGTGGGCTTTTGCAGGGCCACACCTGTGACACGCGAAGGAACGTAAGCGCTGTGGGTGTGGGTAAGTATGTTTGCGTGCGCTGTCGGTAACTCGGTACGGTACACGCGTCAATTGTTTGCGCGGGTGCGTAGCGCGTGGCGCGGACGACTCGCGAGGCGCGACCGCCACCCGATCGACACCAGGCGGGTCTCTCATGGACGAGGTATAGTCTGTGCGCTTGTTCTATGGCCAAACAGTCATAAAGATAAATAATTACTACCTATTACAAAGGAGCTTACTATTACAAAAGAGCATAGGTGATTTCTTACACACAGCATAAGCTAGCTTAATACTCGTAGTTCGCACTAAAGTTCAATGTGAAATGACACCAATAAAAATTGTACTGCGACAAAAAATATTTGACGGTAGTTGTTGAGACACCCACTGAAAATCAGCGTCACGGTCTCCGTGACAACATGCTGAGTGGGTGTCCTATTTAGCACTTAAGTTGTTCAAGTTGTTTCTTAATTTAATTATCTTGTAATGCGTGCTAAATAAATACTTTTCTTCTTCTTCTTCTTCTAGATAATCTCTGTTTACGGAACATACCAGGTGTTTTAAGCAAAAAAAAATTAGGCGTAGGTCCCAATTCAAAAGTTCGTGTTACGACTTGTGACTATTCGAAATAAGAAGTGCTATTGTTGCACAATTAGTTTTATTGCTTCAAGTTTTATGGCTGTTTGGCCTTACGTGGCTGTCCAAGCTATAACTGACCTCGGTGCGGGGGGGTTCGTGGCCATTCTGTATGTAATACTATTATACTATTCTGTGGCAGGGCGTAACTCTAGTATCATCTGTGGTCTCTTCTGTGGGTTGCTGTTTGTAGATACCCAGAGCAAGACGGCCTCGGCGGCGTCCGGCGGAAGCTTCGATTACCTAAAAAATACTGGTCAATTTAATATGTTAATTACTGATCGCGGATAACATATATTTGTGTTTGAAATGTCACTGTTTGGGTTTCCCGGTCCCGAGTTACCTTGGAGTAATGACAGTGGAGCTAATAATTATATACCTACCTAGTTCAACACTAATTGCGTTGAATTCTAAAATTCACGAAGCATATTTTCAATCCTAAATCCTACCAATAATTATATATTATTACAAAAAAAGACAGTCGTTATTGACTATGAGTGATGCAAAGGACTCCAAACTTCGCAATGTATTTAATATACGAAGCAACCGAGCTTTGCTCGGCGTTTTTCCGGGCATGAGACCTAGCTAGATCGATTGCTCGTCCTCGAAAACCCCCACATACCAAATTTCGCCAAAATCGTTAGAGCCGTTTCCGAGATCCCCGAAATAAATAAATAAATATAAGTACTTATATACAAGTATTGCTCGTTTAAAGATATAAGATAAGATAAGATAATATACGCGATAAAATCCGTTTTGATAATTTTTGTGACACTTACTGGCCATAAAGTGGCAACAGTTATTTTAAGTTTAAACTTTCGTGAGACATGTTATAACTTTATTTTACTAAACATGTTTCGAACTCTTCGGGAGTTCTTCCTCAGGACGAGTGCGTCTGCGACCCGCGCCGATTGCACACTGTCGAACTACCCGCCGCCCGCCGCAAGGCACGTGACGCACGCGCAGACACGCAATTAATACACGCGATTAATACGCCTTAAAACTAGTGCCTACGCCAATATCTTGTGATTAGGTAGCGGACCCCAGGCATCCTTCAGGATGCAACTGTACTGGGATAACGCTAGGAGGATGAGGATGATGATGATTAATACGTGAGTTTTAACCGTTTAGTAAAATAAAGTTATTTTAAGTCCCAAAGAAAGACATTGGATACGTTTTATCCCGGATATCCCTTAAAGGGAGTGGAAGTTTGTATGGAAGAGAGCGATTAGATAAGCGCCTCAAACAAAAATAATATATCAATTTGATTCCAATTCCAACGCGATGAACCGATGAATGAGTTTAAAAATAAAGGAATTTTTTTAATAAATTAGGCACCGAGTATGGATTCGAACCTGCCCCTCTAGCACAACATGCATTCCGTATCTACTCGCGCGCGAGATAAGCTACCTGTCACTTTTTGACAGCATTCATCAGACAGTGACAGGTAGCCTATCTCGCGCGCGAGTAGAGACGAGATGCATGTTATGCTAGCCCCCCTGCAACTCCCTGGCACTCGCGGGCAGTCGCTCTAGAAACTGAGCTATCTATAGGTGCAACCCACACCTGGCCCCCAAATTCTTCAACCGTTCCTTCATATACAAACGCCTTTTTGTTTTATTTCTAAATTTGTAATTTGCGTTAGCGTTATTTTGCGTACCTAAGAACTTGTAGTTCCACGAGCGCAACTGCCATCTGATCTGACCGTCCAACACAACGAAAACAAGACCATGTGTAGACAGGTATTTTACTAAATTAATGAACTGTATCTCGTTACTATTGTGTTAACAACGAGCGTATATTGAAACAATTGTACGGACACATCGGCCTTCCGAAAACAATCGGGTCCCACCGCCGGCCTTGCCACAGAAATTCAAGATACACTTAAGATTTGAGTTGCCGAGTTATGTCGAAGTATCCCGTACAAAAAGCGACTTAATTCTGCATTTAGAAGATTCATAATCAAATAAGAGTTTTGTAAAATATCGGCCAACACAAAAGATCCCAACTTTTCACAATCGGACCTTAATATTAACTGGGCTTTCCCACCCTTCGCTTTATACGCTTCACTGTTATACAATGACAGTGGCAAACCAGGTTCGGATCATGGATTTGTCTTAGGGCACTATCAGGCCAAGGGAGGGCACTGTCAGGCCAGTGGAGGGCACTGTCAGGCCAGGGGAGGGCACTGTCAGGCCAGGGGAGGGCACTGTCAGGCCAGGGGAGGGCACTGTCAGGCCAGGGGAGGGCACTGTCAGGCCAGGGGAGGACACTGTCAGGCCAGGGGAGGGCACTATCAGGCCAGGGGAGGGCACTATCAGGCCAGGGGAGGGCACTATCAGGCCAGGGGAGGACACTATCAGGCCAGGGGAGGACACTATCAGGCCAGGGGAGGGCACTATCAGGCCAGGAGAGGGCACTATCAGGCCAGGAGAGGGCACTATCAGGCCAGGGAAGGGCACTATCAGGCCAGAGGAGGGCACTATTAGGCCAGGGGAGGGCACTATCAGGCCAGGGGAGGGCACTATCAGGCGAGGGAGCACCCCCACCCCCGGGGCACCACTAGGGAATACCGGAGGGATTTTCATAAGAAGGCCTGCTACATGATTGGGGGGCAAATGCCCCTGTTACCCCCTGTTTCCGCGCCTGTGGCAATCAAGTTTACGGCCCGCCTCATGGTAAGCAGACACAGTAGCCTATGGATCTTTTATTTCCATAAAGACGACCGCTTAGCTTAGTTGGTAGTGTCCCTGCCTACGAAGCTGGAGGTCCCGGGTTCGAATCCCGGCCGGGGCATTTATTTGTGCGATGAGCACGAATATTTGTTCTTGGGTCTTGGATGTTTTCTATGTATTTAAGTATCTATTTATCTATATAAGTATGTATATCGTCGCTTAGTTCTTATAGTACAAGCTTTGCTTAGTTTGGGACTACCTAGGTTGATTTGTGTAAGATTGTCCACAAATATTTATTTATTTATTATTTATTTATAAGGCTACCGCGTTGCTGACCCTTTATTGAATTGAAGATTCGTTTTGCTGACAGCTGCTCTATAGAGCGGCCGTCTTAATGAGTCCTCGCCTGTGAAGGCACGGGGGTAAGAGGGGAGAAGTCAAAGGGTAGCGGACGGGACGGGTAGTGAGCGGCGGGTCACGTAGGTACTGCCTCGGCTGCGCCCTGTAGGCCGGGCATAGAATTAAATACGGGTACGGTATCCTCTGCCTGTCGTAGAAGGCGACTAAAAGAGGGTCCTCGGGGTCGTAGACGGTCGTAGTTGGGGGCTGCGATCGTCCATAAAAACATGGCGGGACCCATATACCTAGAAGGACTCTAGGGCGGCACTGGAGAGTTGCGTGGGAGATCCCGGAGCCGTCCGAAATGGGTTGATGAGGACAATCGGGGGGTTTTTAGTCGGTGCAAGTCCGACATAATCTGCGCGGCACCCCCGGTATCCACAACGGATTTTCCCCCGTGCAAAAAAAAAGATCATAAAATAACCGAACAAAATATTGAAATTTTTTTATCTACACACATATCATAAATCCTCTAATATGCGTTCGGAAACCGTAGAAAATGACTCTCATTTCAACATTCAATGAATTTATGGCAATTTTCTTATCTGTGGCTAAGGCTACAGCAGTAATAAAATATTTCATTTTAATCTCATATATGATGTTAAAATATTACGTCAAACAAAACTGTCAAAATTTAAATGTCAAAGTTGACATGTCCCTATTCTAGTATCACTGAAAATTCAAATTCAGTCGATGCGAAATGTCAGCTCGATGTTTTTTTAGTATATATCGCACGAAATTTGAGCTAGAACGACATGATCACATCAGAATAAGGACTCTTTACTTTTTTAAATAACATTCAGGTATCTGTTGCCAGTTCTGATTTCGATATTTCCGCAACCGTGCAAAAAAGGTTGTATTAACACAATTATTGTATTTATTTACTACGGTTTCTGAACCCATCTTAGAGTAATTATAATATGTGTGTAGATAAAGTAATGTATGCAACTGTACATAATTAGGCATTAAAACACTCGTGTGACCTTATTATGAAACTCGCCTTCGGCTCGTTTCATAAAACACACTCGTGTTTTAATGCCCCTCATTATGTACCAGTTGCATAAACTACTATTTGGTAACTGTAAAAAAATCGTAAATATGATCGTAAAAATAAACTTCACGCTGATTATTTCGTAATAGGGATGTTGACACCAAATAAGAAAATCAATGAATCCGAATTTTCTCGAAAAAGGATCAAATTCTCTATCAAATAGTGAAAAAAGTAATCCAAAAGAATAAATAATTACATAATTATAAGTCTTCAAAGTTTTAGGAGGGGGCATTTTCTGTCCCTTTTCCGCAAAACGCCCCGTTGTATTGAACGATCGTCATTTACTATGGCGCTCGAGGTCAGTGACGTCACTGACCTGTAGCGTTTTCTCTCTCTAACTAAAAACATTCTAACGGTTGTAGTTTCGTTATTTTTTGAGATATTTGAATAGGATTTTCACTTTTTGGCATAGTTATATGTATTCTTTCGTATGGAGTGTTAATAAATTTTGAGTCAACATCCCTATTGTTGATAATGATATTTTTGCATCCTTTCCACTACCCAAAGGTTGTCTGTCAGAGATCGCTTATTAGCGATGAGACCGCCAATTGTGTACCGTTTTAGAGCTTAAGTTTCCAAGTGTTTTATTTATTTATGGAAAACAATAAAAAATATTAGTATTGTTGTATTGTTCCACATCAATAACTACATAGGCATAAGGCGTACGCTCACCTATCGTTATCAACCGGCGTGTTTTGAGCCGCTACCCAAACATAGATCAGTCAGCCTGCGCGCAGGTTTCAGCGCAAACGCACCTCAGTTACATAACCGCGCCGCCGCGCTCGCCCGCGATTATTGCCGCCATTTTTATAACTTGAGTGGTTGTGATCCTGAATTATGTTGTTCGGTTTGTATAATTATTTATTTTTATGCTCGCAGAAAGCAAGTAAGTAGTTATTAAATAAGATAGCGCACGCAATTTTAATTTAACATTTTTTTTTGAAGGAAAGTATAATCATGGAAATTATTTATCACTAATATTTTCAGGACTTTTTCTGGATGTTTGTGTCTTGAATTTACTGCTACTAGAAACATTATTTTTAGTAAAGCTTCACATGCAGCTACTTATATTATTGTGTATTTTTTTATCAATTATTTTATGGATACAATCATAATTTTGGATATTTAAAAACCTGATAAGGTCCAAACCGAACCACCTTTAGGCATCTATTTATAATCTAAATTATCGTGAATTATATTTAGAAATAATCAGGATTGAAGACTTGCATGCCTGTAAGTAGTTACTTTCATCTGATCCCGGCAGTTGGTTGGTAGTAGAATACCATAAAGCTTTAAGTTTGTAGCTTTAAGCGAGGTTTAGACTAGCAAGAACTTGCGCCACAGAATAAGTAGGTAATTGCACGCAATCTTCAGTGAATTTTCATTGCATTACTGGATCTTACTTATTCGGCATACAAGTTCTTGCTAATTAATGTAAATAGCCCCCTGGCTAGGTATAGAGGGAAATGCTTAGAACACAATTTTTGACGTAATAGCTTTGTTTGGACTAGTTAGGAGGTAAACATATCAAAAAGTCCCCGCCCGTAGCCCTGCCGCCCTGCCGCTGGGGGGGGGGAGGTTCAAAGGGTGCCACGATGCTTAAACTGCATGTGAAAATTTGAAGACTATAGCTCCATCCGTTAGTTTTTAAAGGGGGCTCTATGGGGTAGTTCTATTTTTTTTATACACGCTCCCCTTTAGTATCTACTATAGTAAATCTTTACTATAAAAGTAAGTGGTAGGACGGTCCTAAAACAGACACCTACTCACAATTGACTGGTTTCATTTAATTTTTCATGATGCACTATTCACGGAAGCGCCTTATCAATGCAATCTTTGGGGGAGGCCTTATGCCTACATAGCAGTTAGCAGTGGACGATTTTCGGCTGATATGATAATGATAAAATAAATGAAATATTTTATGCACGCCTAGTAATTGACAAGTACATTGACTCGTGTGTAAAAGAAAATAAGGTCATTAAATTTTTATAGAACAATCAATTTAAAACCGTATGATCTTTGAATTACAATTGAAGTGTCCATTACTGGTGCTTGTCAGCTTAAAGTGTCCAATACTGGTGGTGTCACCCTATATGTTTTCGGCTAGTAGGGTGAGTTGGCACAAAACCGAAGTTCAAACCCGGATAAAAGTTTATTTTTGTATGTGGCGCATTGATTTATTTTCAAAAAAAGTGTTCATACTCATACTCATTACTCATTTATTCATAAATTGTTTGTATTTTAGTTTTTTTATGATTTTGTGTTAATAACTTTAACGATAAACACAAAAAATTGGAAATCCCACCTCACCCCGTAGTACAGGTTGGGGTGAGGTGGGATTTCATACTAAGGCGAGTTTGGGAAATTGTAGGATCGACACTTTGGGATTATGCATATTATAATAGCATGATTTGTAATTAGAATTTATATGTTACGTAGCAGTAGCCTATAAAAATCAGCTCACCCCTCTGCCATCCCCACTCTCCACATTCATAACCCTACTGTCCTCGCAATCTCTACTTACCCCATTTTACGGTAATCAGTATTTTTGAATTTGTATATGTATTTCTTTGTTTAATTAATGATATGTAGGATTTTTTTAGAAAAGGAAGTATTTAAAAATGGGAACAAATAAAATGATCACCTAAATAACTTTTGATATCATCAAATTTTCGAACCCTAAAATAAGGTTGAACACTCAAAAAAATTTATCGATCAGCAATTCCGAGTCACCAAAAAAATTCTACCTATTTTTGCAGCACTTGCACCTATTTTACTTATTGCGTTCCTATAAATTTATAATCGCATCAAAAAAATTGTCAAGTACCACCAAAAACACTAAACTACCACCTAATCTCATGCACCTTTTTTCATTAGAATTACATCCAAATATTATATAGATCGCATGCTACATTTTAGTAAACAGTTACAAATTAATTGTTTTTAGCACTATAAATATTTCAGTTATTTCCAAAATGTTATAAATTAGAAAGTAAAATTTAAAATTAATTTAAAAAGCAACGCGCAATGTGGCTGTGTAAAATAATAACACGTATACTGCTATCTCACTCAATCAAATACAAAGAATTGTCTGAAGCATAAAACCTATTGATATGTCGTTAGAGTGAAAGGTACCTATTGCTGTTTCATTCTAACTACCAATTGCTGCTGCAAGAAGTTTTATTTTTTATTTTTTAATGCGTTGACGTGAGCGCGTTTGATTGAAACCTTTTATTTGAAAATGAGTTTTGTTGATTTATTAAATTGTTAGTTTGTTATGAAAATGGATAAAGGTCCTCAAATGAGTTTACTTTATTAATATAGATAGACTTTCATGGAAAAATTAAAGGAAGTTAATAGGTAGAAATAGGTATAGGTAGGTTTAGGTTATGTTAGTTTTGCATCGGCCCGAAGGGCCAAAACAACTCAAAATAGGAGCTCCGCGCCAGCGGAGATCCGTCAATACTGTTCCAATCTCCACTAGTTTGAAATTAAAATAGCTATTTTTATTTCAAACTTCAACTTCTTAAAATCATTTAGCGCTGTCTTGCTCGCACGCGGTGCGAGGTGCGAGCGAGACGGACCGTATGGAAAACCGCATCAGTGTGCTAGCAATGAGGTTAGACTAGATTGGAACTGCTTTGCGCGTCGGACATTAAAAAACAATTGCCGCGTGAAATTTGGTGATCATGTAGTATTTCTGGGTATTGACTGAATTATTTGGGTGTAAATAATTTTAATAGGATTACGAGCCCTGTAATATTTGGATGTAAATTATATGAAATTTGGTGTTTGAAATTAGGTGATCATTAAGTATTTTTGGGTAGTGACTAATTTATTTGGTAACAATTTAATTTAATAGGTTATCGACATGTTACTTCTTTGAGTTGCACTTTATATTTAAAAGGAGTTGAAAATTTGGTGCGAATCTAGTATTTTTGGTAATCAATGTAATTTTTTAGAGCATCATTCGGCAACTAATTTGGTGGTTCGTTAAATGCTACCCTTTAAAAATATCCCTATCCCTAACTGACCTAGTGACACTTAAACTTTACCGAAGTTGGTTAGGTCAGTTACATTGTACTCGATGCCTCAAGCCACAACATTGGTAATCCCAGTATTTCGGACATGCCGTCAAGCAAGTTAATCCACAAAAGGTTCCGTTGCCACACACGATCCTTGAAATCTTGCGCAACCCCGCCCGCCCACGCCGGTACCACGACACAACAACTTAAAACACGCAACGCATTGCTGCTTCACTAGCAAACCCAGCCGGGACAACTACGTCGTAGTTTGCATTGTATAGCAAACATTAACTAAAGAATAGTTTCGTTTTCGGTTGGGAAAGGTACATTGGTAGATGCACTAGTAACAACGCTTTACGGCAGGTCTAATTTGGGAATTTGTGTCCTAACATTTGATGTCATTCTATTCATAATTTAATTTGATTAGGCAGTCATGCAGTCATTTTAGTCGAGATAATGAAGGTTTGGTTTGATTATGGGGTCAAGGTCAGATGACTTTGGTTTTTAAGTTGTTATACATAACATAGGTTATTAGGTACCTCTAATCTCAAGAGCGCGGGTGAGCCGTGTTTGTGTGTTGAGCTTTACATTTACATACATATGCACATTGCCTATGTGTGCGTCAGCGTAGGAGCTATGAATTCACGTTGTCTATGTGTTCGTATGTCTCACAACTACAACCATGGTCAACCCGCGCTTGTGGCATGAAAATACTATACTTAAGTAAAAAAAGTTTCTATTTACAATGCATAAATTCTGAGTATATACTGTCATTAAAAGCAGTACAGACTTTTTACTTCACGCCTATACATTTTAATGAGTGCTTCCTGATTGTCGCAGGATAACTAATAACTACATCTATCAGCATGAGTGTACAAATGCAGTACTGCAATCCTACCGCTCACGCAATCTAATATTACTAAGCAAATATAATATTTACAGACAGAATACCGACAATACGGAAAATCAGTAAGCTCTCGGTAATGTAAATATAACATACAGATAACTGAATAAAGCGAATTGCGAGCCATGTTTGTAAAACAAACCCATCTCCGACTTTCGACCCCGATGACATACTTAACAATGGTTGACGCATGCGCATTCGATACATATAAAAGCTATAAATGTTTATAAACGTTCCTTGTTATAATATCCTGGGCTTAAACAGCACTTGTAGTGACAAAGAGACGTACTACAGTAGTAGTATACTCTTGTAAACTTTATTGCAATGGTTTACCTAAACGTTAAAAAAATATTACCGACTAGCGACCGCCAATCCAGCGCGTTGAATATTTACCCCCTCTATCACTGCTATTTCCAAGTGCGATTTCTTATTATGTTCTCGGTAGGCCCTCGGTAGGAAAAAAAATCCGGTAACTAAGTAAAACGCGCTTATGTTTCTCCTGGAGCCGCAAATGTCCATAGGTTACGGTATCGTTTCACCATCAGATAGACTTTATGCTTATTTACCACCATCGTCGAGAAGTGCTGGTGACATCTGCCACATGGCTTTGGGAACCTTAACGTCCTATGTGTCTAACACCTCAGCATACTGCCGCGGGGACACACGTGTGCTTTTGTGTATGTTTTTCTTCTTTTTTTTTGTAATATTGTGTGTCTTCTGTGGCAATGAATAAATGTTTCTATCTACGAGTATCTATATATTGATCAATATTCAATTGCAGAAGGCTTTCATTAGAGTCTGATCAACGGCACAAAAAAACTTTGGAAAATTTAAAAAAGTCGGATAATGGTACGGCGATACGTTACAGCTTATTTTGTTGGGTAAAATTATTATAAAATTATTGTTGGTAAGAATTTGAAAAAAATGCTTGTGCTACTCGCTTGTCAGACGCTATATAAGATACTTACCCTATCCATCCCTTCAGAATACGTGCTATTACAGCTTGTTCATTATAGTAAACTTAATACGGTTTCATTGGTGACTAATATTACACGTGATAGTGGACAATGGACTAAACAGTTAATACATAATCATGATATAATTGGTGGATATTCTTGTACACTGGAATGCGTCAGTCAGTGAGTCATTGTCATCAAGGCTTGCTAATTGCTACTGAAGGAACGATGGGCGCTGGTGCGTGGCATGCCGTGAGGGCCAACAGTGACCAACATCATTATATACAGACGTCATTATAACGGGCGGGTTACGTCACCTTCGATTACAGAGACCAGATCAGCTGTCGTCCCATAGAGACTTGGTGAACTTTTCATACTTCCTCTTCTCGTTGTGCCATATCCTCAATGGGTATCGGCGACCATCTTCCGGAACTCGATCCTGTCTTGTTCCAGTCTGCAAAGACTGGCAGCGTCATGAACGTGGACCAGCTTTTGATATTGTCTATCCAAGTTAACTTTCTCCTTCCTCTGCTCCTTTTGCCGTCGATTTTCTCTTCTAAGATGTTTCGGAGTATATTGTATTTTTCGTGTTTATATTATTTCCTTACATTTCCTATACAATTTCCTTTTCTTTACTGTGCTCAGAAGTTCCAAGTTTTTATTCATTCTATTGACCATCTTGTGCCCCCTGGTATATGGGAGAGGACCAGGTTTTTGGCTCATCGTTGGGGCGTTTAGCATACCCGGCGGGTATTACCCGCGTAATGCCTTAGCGATGTGCCGGGGGTTTGATCCTCACTCACATCCGGCTTGTCCGGGTCAGGCTTGCTCCTGGCTGAGTGCGGTACCTATGCTCATGTTCTTCGGTATATTCAGCCACATTTCGAATGTATTGATTTTGGCCTCCATGTTTTTATTAATGGTCCATCCTTCGACATCATAAAGAAATATCGACAGTACATCTTAGCATTTAACCATTCGCCATCTTAGTTTTAAGTTAATATCTTTGTTCTTATAAAGTTTTTTCATTTTCATGAACGTACCTACTTCTGGTAATTTCTGATACGAATTTCTTTTTCCTGACCCTATTTCTCATTAAGTGAGCTTACCTAAATATTTATAAAACTTTACGTTTTCTATTATCTTGCCGTTGATAGTCAGCGAGTTCGGCTCAGTTGCGTTTTTCCTCATAATCATACATTTGGTCTTTGCGATATTCATTTTAAGGCCGTATTTATCCCCTAAGGCAATTCAGTAGTTGCTGAAGTTCTTCCATTGAATGAGCAAAAACAACTGTTTCATCAGCATATCGCAGGTTGTACTGTTCCATTGACCTTGATACCGGTTTCCACGTCTTCAAAAGCTTCAAGGTTAAACAACAGTGGCGACAAAATACAACCTTGTTTTACACCTTTTAAGATATTTAGGTCGCCTGTGCTTGATGCCCCTAATTTGATATTGGCTGTCTGGTTCCTTCTGTTTTACTGAGTAGGTATTTGCATTAATTTCTCATGATTGACATTGTCAAATGCTTTTTCGAAATCAATAAAGCATACTATCAACATATAAACTTTCCATACAATCAGGCTTTAACAAAAAAAACTGAAACGTTGTTTTTTTTTAATTAATAATGGGATTGCTCTTCTAGCCCGGGTGAAAAGATGAGGCCTCGAGTGGCAACCACGTACCGGACGCAACGTTGGAAGGTCACGAGGTGGGCTGATGACCTGGTTAAGGTCGCGGGAGTACGCTGGAGGCGGGCAGCCCATGACCGATCGTTGCGGTGTTATCTGGGGGAGGCCTATGATGATGATGATGATGATGAATAATTATTATTTGCAGGTGGTGCGTGTCTATTGCTGATGCTCTCAGGCGCACAAGGCAGCGGCTGGCGGTGGCCCGACGGCGCCGGAGCGGCGTCGGTGCGCATAGACACAAAAGTGCGCTTCGTCGATGACGACGCAAGGTGTGTGCTAGAATAAAACACCACTGTTGCAGGTGGGTGTCTGTTGCTGCTATCAGAGGCTGGCGGGGGATAGACGGCGCGGGAGCGGCGTCGGTGCGCATAGACACAAAAGTGCGCTTCGTTGATGACGACGCGACGCCAGGTGCTAGAATAAAACACTTATTATGCAGGTGCGGTCTGTTGCTGCTGTCAGCGTATGGCGGTGGCTCTACGGCGCGGGAGTGGCCCTTTCGACGTTTCATGAACGAACATAATTTTTTGCAACACGGCAGAATCGTACATTTAACTACACCTTGACCCAATCAGTTACTTCTTCATGCGTTAAATTCGCGTGCAGTGCAAGCGGGGTATTCCCACAATATCTTCAGAACACTAATTAATGCACTAAGGTCCTTATCGCACTGCTTATTTGCGAGCGGTTTACAGGGTTTTCGATTCAAAGTTGTTCAATTGAAAGTACCTGACCGCTCGGCAGAGTGGCTTTATTCCCACAATATCTTTTAATTTAGTACAGTAATTATGTGCTAAGAGATGTGACGTCAGCCGTGCCTTGGCCGACATGGTATTGTCCGACCGATCCGACATTATCTTGTCCATCGGACATCACAATGGTTTGCAACTTGAGTCAGTCCTTGCATAAAGTACACTGTGGTCGAGGAAGCGCCGTTTTTCCATGGTGTCAATCTGCTCTTTGTAAGCATATTGACAGGAAAGGTCTTCTTTTCCTCTCCATAATATAACAATGTAGTTTTGTCTGCAATGTCACCTCCAGTAATGTGACGAAACGTGCCTAATAATAGTTTTAGTTGAATAACTCCATGAAGTTTTTTAGGCTGTTACAAAATGTAGGTAACACATTCAGAGTATCTTATCTTATTTTTTATCTTTAAACGAGCAATTATTGTATATAGGTATATATGTGTATTTATATTTATTTATTTCGGGCATCTCGGAAACGGCTCTAACGATTTTGTTGAAATTTGGTATGTGGTGGTTTTCGGGGACGAGCAATCGATCTACCTATAGGTCTCATGCCCGGGAAAACTTCGAGCGAAACACGGTCGCTCAGATATTGTATAATTAAACGAGCAACATTTAGAGGGTTTCCCAAAAACGGCTGTAACGTTTTCGTTAAGATTTACAAAGGGGTTGTGGAGGGCGAAAAAAAATCTAGAGTCCCGTTGTCAAAGTTTTTCCTTCTTGGGAAAACGCAAAACGTTGTCGCTGAGATATTTCATTTGGGCTGGGTTTTATAGTAAGTTTATAAAATAAAGATCATAATATTTCACTAACTCGGATGATTCACGCTAGAGTCTAGTACTTAGCTCTAGCTATAAGTTTTTTTCGAAACATTAACTAATTCGAACGCGTTTGCGTTTTGTCTCAAAATGTATGAAAACTCTCTCACCGAGTTTGAAATACGCGCGTTCATCGCTTAGCAACAAATGTTATACTCGCTGTTTTAGTTTCCACTAGTGAACACGAACAGAGGCGCTGTTCACGTTTTCATACCACATTCATACATTTTGAGACAAAACGCAAACGCGTTCGAATTAGTTAATGTTTCGAAAAAACTTATAGGTACTAGAGCTATAGACCGACGCTAGAAATCGACGGCCGTCGCGCGTCCGTCGATTTCTTGTACTACAAAACGGGCCGGTCCGGACACGGAACGGTCTATCGTGAATCATCCTTTACGTCATAAAGTCTAACAAGATAATTTATAAAACCGGGGCTAAGTCTATGCTTCTGTACTGACAATCCAGAAATTTATAAATTGGCGATTATTCATTGATAAAACTATCTAATTTTTATTGTACTACATTGACCTTAAAAATAACCTAAAAATAAACTTATTATTTATGTCTAAATTGGCAATTATTTATACGTGTGTTGCGGCGGTCAATTTGTTCAAATCTGAGATAGAGCCGTCTTTTATTTTACGTCCATGATGATGAAAACAAAACAATACCACTGAGTAATGAGTTAACTTACTATTGTTATCGCCATATCACCGACAATTGCTACAGCAACTGTGTGTTAAGATTGCGTTGTTCCTTCAGTTTCATAATTTGGCGGCCCGGTGCGCGCGGGAATCCCGAACCGAACAACCGCCGTCTCAAATATATATACTTAAATTAGTATGCCTTATCACAACGGAATAAAGTGCAAAATGTGAACATATCTATGACGTTGAATGTACCTTTCGCTTACTATTGAACCACAACAGTTGCTATACTTTGCTATTGCTACACGGTTGGCGCCAAAAATATAGAGCAAAAAAAAAAACACAATTACACACGCTTCCGTAACACCTTCACAAAAAATAGTGAACGCAATACCTTTGCCCCTAGGCTTGGCTTTTGATCGATTGATAATGGACCTTGAACTAAAGTTACACAGCCGTTTTTTGCGTGTTATCTTAAGTAGCTGAATGATTGATTCATTGCTAGTGCGGATTGCGTTGCAATGCAATTGAGTATGAAATGTGCAAATTATTAGGTATAATTATTGGTATTTACTTTGTCTGATTTGGTTGGATTTGGGCCGAGGTATCTTGTGTAGCTGGTCCTTAACTCATTACCTACCTAGAGAAATGCGGCCTGTAGAAAACAGCCAGATATACTAAAGCATTATTTCTCTAGCTGAAATAGGGACGCTTCGCACGCTCAACCATTAAAGAACTAACTAACTGGGCTGGCACGATGACCCAAAATGAGTCTTGACCTCCGACACAAGAGCACGCCACTTTGCTCGATCCTGCGCAATTTCTCGCCAGCTTGCACCAGCTCCGAGCTCACGCAGGTCCGCTTCCACCACATCCCTCCAGCGATACTTGGGGCGACCCACGGGACCAAAGCAGCAAACGCCACGCAACGCGGGCGGGGGAAAGCATAGGGCGATGCCTTATCTCCTATGATCCAATTTGGTCTTGGAACATGTTGTCCAGAAACTGCTCAGCTAAACGGAAAGCATAGGCTGATAGGGTATGCTGACGACCTAGCTTTACTAGGTAAAACCGTGAAGGGGTGGTAAAGTCGGCGAGAATATTGGAGCAAGAAGCAGCAAAAGTGGGGCTCAGGATTCATCATCATCATCATCAGTCGCTCCTCCAATAATGAGGATCGGGACATCATGACCCATTATTGCTGACCAGACTCCTCCATTGTCTCCTGTCACCCGCCTTATGGATGGCCTCGTGCAGATGTAGTTGCAGGGGTGCAGTGACTTGGGTGCTCCATCTAGCGGGTGGTCTGCCCCGGGACCTCTGGCCCTCAACTTTTCCCGTCATTATATTTCTCTCCAGGCTATCTGAAGGATGTCGTGAGAGGTGTCCGAAAAATGTGAGAATGCGGTCCTGGCATACTGTCGATAACCGATGACTTATGCGTAGCTCCTCCAGAATGGACTGTTTTGTTCATTTTGCAGTCCAAGGTATTCGCAGAAGTCGACGCCAGCACCACATCACTTTTCATTTTGGCCCGAATAGTTCACGTCTCTGAGGCATAAAGAAAGATTGAAAACACCAGGGAGCGCACAAATCTGATCTTTGATCGCCTTTGTATAGCGCCTCCTAAAGGCTCAGGATTAACCAACCATTAAAGAGCAAACTAAATTTCCAGAGGTCCCAACAAAGTGCAAGCCGACGAGATTAAGCCCCCGGTTGAAACCGAGGGCTTTTACAACCGTCCGGCGGCCGGCGCCGGCTCCGGCCGCTACGCCGTGCAAAGCGAGCCGCACGCGCAGCGCCTCTCTGCGCCCGAGCATGATCGTAGGTAGGTATTGAAAAAGCTTTACCGTTCAATTAATAAGGTTCGAAATCGAATAACGTTTTTATATAACTTTGGCCAAAAAATAGGCAGCCTTAGGCATACTTTCTAAATGCGAAAAACCTTATATCATAATATAATTTATTATACAAAAACCTTATATCAAGTTAGCAATCTATTTCAGATATTTAAGTCCTTTTAATTAAAATAATGATAAACTCTCTTTTATTCCTTAAGAGGAGGGGTAGGGCAAGCTCTCTGCATACAAACTTTGTGCAGGATTTTCTTCGTTTGTGTTTGCATTAAAGTTATGATTTTTGGCCAGTATGCTTATTTTTCTGTTAGCTATTTCATGATGTATTTTTTTTCATTGATATTATTTTTATTTTATTTTTAATTTTTCTTTATTTTGAAATATTTAAAATTTTCCGCATCACTTTCTTCGCGTAAGTATCTAATATTTACATCCAAAAAAATATTACATTCGTTAGTGCCAAAATCTACAAATAAAACGTGCACAGATTTTGTATGGAGAATGCCTTGTCCACCCCTGCGCCTTAATAAAGTTTACAAATAGCGTACATTTAGAAATTTCACTTAAAATACTACCTAGGTCACTGTATTTTCTTAAATATGTATTATTATTATTATTAACTACTTCTCTATAGAGTATAGATAGACCTCCTCCATTTTTCTCCACATCTCCGAATCATTTGCCTTAGTCCATCCAGTTATTTCTCGCTGTTTTGCAGTAAATATTTCGTCGAGCCATCTGTCCTTTGGTCTACTTCTATATGTTCTGCCGGTTCTATAGGTACTGTCTGTCGGTCGCGGGTATCCGCTGGATGCAGCTGGCACAAGACCGGTCATTGTGGCACTCTTTGGGGGAGGCCTATTTCTTTCTGGTTTCGTCTGATAATATGATGATGTTGGTGACTTTATTTTCAGGCCGCAGTACTCAGACGGCACGCTGGACTCTGTGCAGGTCTGCAAGTGCGTCGCAACTTCTGCCGCTGCCTGCCACTCGAGCAACTCCCAGGTACGTCTATCAAATAACGATTTAAGAGCAGAGTCCGGTAAATCTTTTATGTATATGACGAATAAAATTGGTTCTAGGATACTACCTTGTGGTACACCGAATGAGTTTAATTTATGAACTGCGGGTTGTTCCAAGCCGTTTGTAATCGTTAGCGGTGTTGTTAGTAGTAGACCACTACTACCACCAACCAAGGACAGACCGACCCACCAACCACCGAGCCAACCAACCAAGATCCAACCAACCACCGATTGGTTGGATCAGCGAACACCAAATTAAAAGTCACATTCCTTACCGCTCCTCTTATACAAATGGTAATAATGGTAAAGTGTATTTGTAAGATTTCGTAATTTGTGCATCTATTAATATTTTATGGGCAACGGGCAATGCAATGCCTGAAATAAATGAATAAAATTGATTCCAGTTTCAAATGGCTCTTTTGAAATCATCTTCAACTATTTGATGATAGAGTCATTATGACGTTACCAAAATACCCAGTACAGCGCAAAATAACTCACTTGATTATTCTTACCTACTCAGTATATTAATTTTGTTACGAGAACTGAGCCGTAAGGAGCTCAGGGTCCGCTTTGACACCAAAATCCAAGATTTGGTTAGGAATTAGTCTAACGAAAGCGAATGCCAAGTGCCAACTAACCTTCAATCCAGAGGGAAAACAGAACCTTGTTAGTATTAGACCGATAAACCGATTTCCTCAGTTGATTATGAAAATATACAGTCTATTATTAATTCTGTTTTATTTTTATTTAATTGATACAGACATTGTATGTTACTCATGTTGAAATCACACGACGGTCCCATGGGAAGACCTGTGGGCCGATTTTTGAGTGTCGATGGCTCGACTTTTCGCTCGTGACCTGTCAAAAAAATATGATGATTTGACAGATGTCGAGTGAGAAGTCGAGCGTTCGATACTCAAAAATCGCCCCCCAGGGGGGCTAGCATAACATGCATCTCGTCTCTACTCGCGCGCGAGATAGGCTACCTGTCACTGTCTGATTAATGCTGTCAAAAAGTGACAGGTAGCTTATCTCGCGCGCGAGTAGAGACGGAATACATGTTGTGCTAGAGGGGCAGCGCTGGCAGTAATGTCCGCATATCCTGAGATCCTGAGATGAAACCGTTTCGTGACAAATCAATATGTCCATGTCCAACACTTTTTTCATTTATATATTGATTTAAACTTACACGATTTTCACACTTTTTTTCATTTGTTAATTATGTTGCATCGAATAAATGTTTTTATCTTATCTTATTTCTATTTTCAGAAAGCCTGCCCGTCCGGAAAAAACCTCTGCTGCTACAGACGAACAAACAGGAATCCACATGCAAGTGAATTAGGTTAGTGCTCACAGCCTGTAGACCAGTCAAATTAGCTTAACCTGGACATAATTCATAAACTCGTTATTTTTGTTATGTAATCGTTTATTGATATTGAGTATCAAATATTAATTCGATATATTAATAAAAAAATCCGGGGTCTTACCCGTATTTGATAAAAATCTTGAGATATTGTACACTACCTAACTTTTTGCTACAACCAAAAACGATAACTAAATACCATGTTAGTATAATTTTGAGGTGCATTCCAATGCGATCTCTTAATAGCAAACTTAAACGGAAACCAAATTTGCATGTACGTTTTTTTTCACAGTTTTTATCTGATCTCAATATCTAGACAAGCCAAAATGGTAACTATGATGTGTTTATCTGTTTAAGCTATATTGTGTCTTCTTAGACACTTAGGACCAAACTTAATCATTAATTGTTAACGTTTTAATAATAATCTATTTCTCATTCATTAAAAACCATAACTGTGATTTTATTGTTTAAGGATAGCTTTTTTCTTTGCTATAATCATGTTTTTATCAAAATTAAACAAGTAAATGTCACGCTTAAAAAATTGAAAATCCAATTCAAAATACGTGCGAAGGGCGATGTGTGCGGTGGGGTGCGGGGTGGAGAGAGCGGGGCGTCAGTGGCGAGCAAGCGGCGGGCGGCGCGGCGGACCTGTCCTAACGAGTTTATTACTATGCACATGGTTTTACCGTCGCGCGTGCAAATTATGCGGATATCAATATTATCAATATGGAATTTCCTAATTGTAGGATATGTATGTGTGCAATGAACTTTGATGTGGTGTCTGTAGGTCGAAAAGGACAGAATACTTTAATTGCAGCAAGTAAAAGGCGAGATGATAAAAAGTTTGTGACAGTTTCAAAGGAAAATATGAGACCGTCCATAACAAAAGGGCCCTTATGGCACTTTCTAGTTTCGTAGATATCAGCGTTTTAGTAAAATACGGTAAAAACACATATTTTTTGTTTTTTGCATATTGATAAAGTATAAGACTAGATGTGTATTTCTAGCTTGGTTTCACACGTATAAGTTAAGTATTAAAATTAGTTGTAAAGTTTAGTAAAAAAGGGCCCTTATGGCAGAGCGCAGATAATAATGATATAAAATAGGTTAATAACTTATTCTAATTACTTCTAACCATTTTCTGTATTATTTATTTGCCTTTTCTGTTTACTGGATTAGGTGGTACACGTTACAAATACCTATTTCTAGTCTCAAGTCAAGGAAGTCCTAGTCGTGCATGACCATTGCAAAAATTTTTGTTTCTTATTACATTTCCTATTGAATTGTATTTTTAGAGTTCCGTAGCCAAAATGGTGAAAACGGAACCCTTATAGTTTCATCATGTCTGCCCGTCCGTCCGTCCGTACGTCCGTCCGTCCGTCCGTGCGTCAGTCCGTCCGTGCGTTCGTCCGTCCGTCCGTCCGTGCTTCCGTCCGTCCGTATGTCACAACATATAGTAGGAAAGTAGTATTCTATGAATTGCTACACAATATAATAGTAACGTAAACTTAAAAAAAAATAGGTAGTGCCCCCCTCCCACCCTCTAATTTCCATATGTATGAAATTTCTGAAAAATAAATGAGGTGGTGTACAGTCACCAGCATTAATATCTGCCAAAACAATGGTGGCATTTAAATATCCGACGCAGCTCCATTTGTAGGGCCGTAAGGACGGGTCAGATATTTATGCCGCCTTTGTTATTGCAGATATTGATGCTGGTGACTGTACATTAATAAATACTTACGAGGATTTTTGGATGATAAAAATACGGCTACTGGTTTTTGAGTAATTGCTGAAAAACTGTTTTGCCCAAACAAAAGGGCGTAAGTGCAGTGAGTTTACTATGAAGATACGACCTTTTTCGATTCGACGTATCAGATAGTGGGTTTAAATATGGACTAGTAGGTGTCGGTACTGTACGGAACTCTTTATTGTGCGTGGTCCGACACGTACTTGGTCGGTTTTTTTGTTAATAGAGTTAAAAAATAATTATTACTGTGCGGAATTGCTTTTTCGTATAATTTAAAAACTACGCAAAATTCAAAAAAATTTTAATGAAATAGTAGTTTATGCAACTGGTACATAATGAGGGGCATTAAAACTCGAGTGTGTTTTATGAAACGAGCCGAATGCGAGTTTCATAATAATGTCACACGAGTGTTTTAATGCCTAATTATGTACAGTTGCATACATTACTTTATCTACACACATATTATAACTACTCTAAGATGGGTTCAGAAACCGTAGTAAATAAATACAATAATTGTGTTAATACAACCTTTTTTGCACGGTTGCGGAAATATCGAAATCAGAACTGGCAACCGATACCTGAATATTATTTTAAAAAGTAAAGAGTCCCTATTCTGATGAGATCATGTCGTTCTAACTCAAATTTCGTGCGATATATACTAAAAAACATCGAGCTGACAATTCGCATCGACTGAATTTGAATTTTCAGTGATACTAGAATAGGGACATGTCAACTTTGACATTTAAATTTTGACAGATTTGTTTGACGTTTTATATTTTAACATCATATATGAGATTAAAATGAAAAATTATATTACTGCTGTAGCCTTAGCCACAGATAAGAAAAATGCCATTAATTCATTGAATGTTGAAATGAGAGTCATTTTCTACGGTTTCCGAACGCATATTAGAGAATTTATGATATGTGTGTAGATAATAGTAGTTTATGCAACTGGTACATAATGAGGGGCATTAAAACACGAGTGTGTTTTATGAAACGAGCCGAAGGCGAGTTTCATAATAAGGTCACACGAGTGTTTTAATGCCTAATTATGTACAGTTGCATACACTACTTTATCTACATCCATATATTAAATCCTCTTTCATGTGTTTCGTGTGGGCACTTCTCGCCGGCGTGCGCCATGTTTGCGTCGACAGGCCGGCCCGCGCCTCCGCCGCCAGCCCGCAGCTGTGTCTTAATTTTGTACGTGATCTCGTTAAAGTGTTATATTTCGTGATCTAATAGGGGACGCACGCAACAGCCGCACAGTATATTATAAAGTGGGGTCTTATCTACGGTATTTGAACTTATAAAAGAGGATTTACTATATGGGTGTAGATAAAGATTTATTCAGAATTACGTTCTAATACAAGATTGCTACTTAGATAATGTAAATATTATTATTTACTTACATTTTTGGTTACATTCGTCCATAAGGGCCCTTTTCTCAAATGTATGGAAGTAAACCTTGATTTTCATATAACTTTAATCGGTCATAAAACTGAAACTAATTGACATAAAAAAAAGTATTTACATATATCAATATAGTATGACATTTTGGGGTACAGTAATGAAATTTGGCAGGGATGTTATATACGTCTACCTAAGCCCAAAACACCCGGTAGCCAGACTGAACTCCGCGACAGGTTGGGGGGCGGGGGGTTCAAAGTTCAGATTGAGAAATAAACAAAATAAAAATAAAAGCCTGCCAAGTGCGTGTCGGATCACGTACAACGAAGGGTTCCGTACCGACAACTAGCTTTCCACATTTTAAAACATTATTTAATAATACCTTGAATCGAAAAAAGTCGTATCCTCATAGGGAAGTCACGAATTTTAATTTTAATAGTTTAGAAATTAGAGGGGGGGGGGACACATTTTGTACGACTTTGGCCGCTAATATCTCACAAACGATTGACTTAAATGGAAAACTTTTTTAGTAACCTCTATATCATTTTTAAGGGTCTATCCAAAAATACTACTCTCGACTACTTTCTTTGAAAAAAAATTTTTCATGCCCCGGTTACATGTATGGGGTAATTTTTCCTGATTTCATATCATAGTAGGTGTGAATCCCCATATAAATGGACATTGGGAGTTACAAGTCATGATAAAGTTTGGCCTCACGATGGAAACTGTTCCTTAGGCTACTTGTAACTTATACTGAGCAAAAAACTATCCACGCAAAAAATTCAAAATGGCGGCTATTTTAGTTTCCAAATTTTTTTATTTTTTTTAGAACTCAAAAATGCTTCGTGCTACACAAAAACTTTGTATGAGAATTATGTTTTGCATAAATTTATCTATAACTTTGGTTATTATCATTTTCTCGATATATCTAATAGTTCATGAGAAAAATGGTGTTCAATATTGCGTTTCTTGTTAAAACACTGTTAGTCAAAAGGCTTATCAAAATCAAACTGCATCGTATGCAGAAATCAATCCATTTTCTCCAGTGATACTAGAAACCAATATAAAGGATTTCATCCGGCGAAATGAAAATTTCATCGACGGGAATTCAAAATGGCGGTCATTTACCAAAGGGGGAGCCGCATTTTTTAAAAAGTGTATAATTTCAAAACGGCATCTGCTATTTAAGTAATATGGGTATCAATGGATTGGTATTGACACCATTAATTAAAATAAGAAAAATACCATATAAAAAATTAAAGATGGCGGCCACCTATAACAAAAATGTAAAATTTTCATTCTTCTTTTTTTCGTTATATTAAAAATAACAACTAAATGGCCAATGATATAGTCAATTTATATATTTACATAAATTCTCATAGTATTATCTACGCGACAAAACAAAAATTATGACAATCCGTCGATTAGTTTTTGAACCATACGAATTACAAACGAGCCTCGGCGAGTGTGTCATAGTAGGTATGGAAACAAACTGCACTTTTGTAATGAAAGCAAGTCTCTTTTGCACAATGGTATTAGTGAAGAGACCAAACTTGATTATTTTTTCGATAATATCTAATTTTCACCCGTCAGTAACCGAGACTACGCCACTTCGAAATTATAAGTCTAAAACGTTCTACTAAGTTAAAAGGTGGCCAGATTTGGACAATAAATGTGGCAATCGATACAGGAAAATGTTTTTCAACATAAAAAATAACGCTGTGATTTTATTTAACATAACTTAAGAAAAAAAATCCTTTTTTTGCAATAAACTTTTGATATTCATACCCTATAAGTACTTATATTCATAACTTATATATTTTTTGAACCTGAAAAGAATATATTTTTCCAAAAACAATCACACTACAGAAAGTTTCCCCAATATAAAAAAAACAACTATGAGAGTTATAAGCCATGATACAATACAATACAATACAAATATTCTTTATTGCTCACCAAAAATTACATAGAAGTTGAATAAAAGTTACATGATAAAGTGTAAGTAATATAATATATTTGTATCACGGGTGGTAAGAGTTCCCGCAACCGACGAGTTTGTATGAGGAGATATATGTATGGATGTGACTGCAGCAAGAGATGTATGTAAGGACCGGTACTTGGCGTTCTTTGGTCTCTGCCTACCCCAATGGGATACGGTCGTGAGTATATGATGTGTGTAAGTATATGTATGTATAGTAAGGGTTATTACAACTCAAGTCAATAAAAGTAATTCCATTAGACTTTCGTTAGTAATAACCTCCTTACCTCCCTAAATGCACAATGTACTATATATTAAAATGTTCTTAAACGCAGAAAAAACAAAGTGTAGGATTTTACTGAGTATACATATTAAAAAAATAAAAATAAAATAAAAAGTTTATTGCTAAACACAGTAAAAAAAAATTCTTGAGTTTTGTAACAATAAGCGTATTTTTTTTAAGTTGAACAAAATTTTTCTCTATCGATTGCCACATTTATTGTCCAAATCTGGCCACCTTTTAACTTAGTAGAACGTTTTAGACTTATAATTTCGAAGTGGCGTAGTCTCGGTTACTGACGGGTGAAAATTAGATATTATCGAAAAAATAATCAAGTTTGGTCTCTTCACTAATACCATTGTGCAAAAGCGACTTGCTTTCATTACAAAAGTGCAGTTTGTTTCCATAACTACTATGACACACTCGCCGAGGCTCGTTTGTAATTCGTATGGTTCAAAAACTAGTCGACGGATTGTCATAATTTTTGTTTTGTCGCGTAGATAATACTATGAGAATTTATGTAAATATATAAATTGACTATATAATTGGACATTTAGTTGTTATTTTTAATATAACGGAAAAAAGAATGAAAATTTTACAATTTTGTTATAGGTGGCCGCCATCTTTAATTTTTTACATGGTATTTTTCTTATTTTAATTAATGGTGTCGATACCAATCGATTGATACCCATATTACTTAAATAGCAGATGCCGTTTTGAAATTACACACTTTTTAAAAAATGCGGCTCCCCCTTTGGTAAATGACCGCCATTTTGAATTCCCGTCGATGAAATTTTCATTTCGACAGATGAAATCCTTTATATTGGTTCCTAGTATCACTGGAGAAAATGGATTGATTTCTGCATACGATGCAGTTTGATTTTGCTAAGCCTTTTGACTAACAGTGTTTTAACAAGAAACGCAATATTGAACACCATTTTTCTCATGAACTATTAGATATATCGAGAAAATGATAATAACCAAAGTTATAGATAAATTTATGCAAAACATAATTCTCATACAAAGTTTTTGTGTAACACGAAGTATTTTTGAGTTCTAAAAAAAATAAAAAAAATTGGAAACTAAAATAGCCGTTATTTTGAAATTTTTGCGTGGATTTTTTGGCCTCGCTCAGTATAAGTTACAAGTAGCCTAAGGAACAGTTTCCATCGTGAGGCCAAACTTTATCATGACTTGTAACTCCCACTTAAGGATTCATACATACTATCACATTTATGTAGCGGTTTATAGAATACATCTTCCTACCAAATTTCATAATTGTAGTACTTATAGTCTCCGAGTAAATCGGCTGTGACATACGGACAGACAGACAGACATGACGAATCTATAAGGGTTCCGTTTTTTTTATTTTTTATTTGGCCTGTAAAAAGGTATTCGAAAATTCGATGTGACCCCGTGGTAAAGTATACTGCCTTTAAGGGTAACCGTCAGTGTACGATTTTCATATCAATTTTCGGTCGACTATTCGTAATATTAATAATATTCGTAGTGCGGGAGAAGAGGGTCGTATATTTTCTAAATATCACAATTTTTTATGATAATACTTGATTAGTTGATGAAAATACTATAATCACTATGTGTGTGGCTTTCACATTTGAGGAGTTCTCTCGATGGGTGGATCCCGTCATCAGAACTTGAGCATGATAAATATTTCTCGTGAAAAATAGAACTTGCTTAACAAACAAAGCTAGGAGGGCAAATCGCTAAACGTGAACTTTTCGTCGTGGAAGAGTTCTGTTCTGATCATCATCAGCAGTTCCACTTCATCAAATGTCACATTTTTATATGAAAATGCTTAATTAATTGATGATAAAACTAAAATCACTATATGTGACCGTCCATCACACAGAGGCCCTTATGGTCGGTATTGAGTTACGCACGGATCTATAATCTACAATACATAAGTTACCAAAAACAATAAAAACCATGACCCTAGGTGCCATACTTTTTTTTTTAAATCATCAAAGTTACGCAACCCAAAAATGCACTTTAGAGAAATAACTAAGAGAAGTTTAAAACTCATTTAAAGTATGTTCCCGTGGGAAGTTACATAGATGATGGTAGATTCTGAATCCTGAGGTTCTCTTCTGTAGGAAACAATCAAAGATTTTTCAATTCCACTATCCCGTTGAGAAAAAATGGCCTTTGATCAGTGCAAGGCGCCGATCGTAAAAAAATAAGGAAATTTGTAATATGTGAATTATTATTTCGTATTTTGTGATCTTTGTCATAGTGTATGCTAGAAAATAGTTTTCTTTACACCTCGACTGGAAAATAAAAACGAAAAACTAACGTGATATATATTTTTTAATAAATATAGAAAATTATATTTTTTCTATCTCGTCACGAATAAATTTAACAATTTCCGTGTAGTACACCATACTTACCTGTAATAAGTCTAGACAAGCATTACACGGGTTTTAATTTTTTTTATGTCAATTAGTTTCAGTTTTATGACCGATTAAAGTTACATGAAAATCAAGGTTTACTTCCATACATTTGAGAAAAGGGCCTTTATGGACGAATGTAACCAAAAATGTAAGTAAATAATAATATTTACATTATCTAAGTAGCAATCTTGTATTAGAACGTAATTCTGAATAAATCTTTTCATTACAAGTTTTTTGAATTTTGCGTAATTTTTAAATTATACGAAAAAGCAATTTCGCATAGTAATAATTATTTTTTAACTCTATTAATAAGAAAACCGACCAAGTACGTGTCGGACCACGCACAATAAAGAGTTCCGTACCGACACCTACTAGTCCATATTTAAACCCACTATCTGATACGTCGAATTGAAAAAGGTCGTATCTTCATAGTAAACTCACTGCACTTACGCCCTTTTGTTTGGGCAAAACAGTTTTTCAGCAATTACTCAAAAACCAGTAGCCGTATTTTTATCAAACCAAAAATCGTCGTAAGTATTTATTAATGTACAGTCACCAGCATCAATATCTGCTATAACAAAGGCGGCATAAATATCTGACCCGTCCTTACGGCCCTACAAATGGAGCTGTGTCGGATATTTAAATGCCACCATTGTTTTGGCAGATATTAATGCTGGTGACTGTACACCACCTCATTTATTTTTCAGAAGTTTCATACATATGGAAATTAGAGGGTGGGAGGGGGGGGGCACTACCTTTTATTTTAAGTTAACGTTACTATTATATTATGTAGCAATTCATAGAATAATACTTTCCTACCATATGTTGTGACATACGGACGGACGGAAGCACGGACGGACGGACGGACGGACGCACGGACGGACTGACGCACGGACGGACGGACGGACTGACGCACGGACGGACGGACGGACTGACGCACGGACGGACGGACGCACGGACGGACGGACGCACGGAATGACGGACGGGCAGACATGATGAAACTATAAGGGTTCCGTTTTCACCATTTTGGTTACGGAACTCTAAAAATACAATTCAATAGGAAATGTAATAAAAAACAAAATTTTTTGCAACGATCATGCACGGCACGACTAGAGCTTCTTTGACTTGAGACTAGAAATAGGTATTTGTAACGTGTACCACCTAATCCAGTAAACAGAAAAGGCACATAAATAATACAGAAAATGGTTAGAAGTAATTAGAATAAGTTATTAACCTATTTTATATCATTATTATCTGCGCTTTGCCATAAGGGCCCTTTTTTACTAAACTTTACAACTAATTTTAAGGTAGAAATACTTAACTTATACGTGTGAATCCAAGCTAGAAATACACATCTAGTCTTATACTTTATCAATATGCAAAAAACAAAAAATATGTGATTTTACCGTATTTTACTAAAACGCTGATATCTACGAAACTAGAAAGTGCCATAAGGGCCCTTTTGTTATGGACGGTCTCATATGTTTGCCTATAAGATTTGAGGAGTTCCCTCGATTCCTCATGGATGCCATCATCAGAACTGCGCTTTGACAAAAACGGGACCAAATTGGTCATATATACTTCCAATCTAAAAAAAAATTCAAAATCGGATTAGAAATGACGGAGTTATGGAGTAACAAACATTAAAAAAAAAAGAACACAACCGAATTGAGAACCTCGTCTTTTGAAATCTTCGGTTAATAATTTTTAGGAAAAAAAACCGACTTCAGTGTTGGAGGCCGGTGAAAGAATATTATACTTAGTCTTAGATTCCATCCGGCGGCCCTTTGAGCAGCGCGATGACTTCACGCAGTGAGTCACCCCTGTCGCTTCTCGCGACAGCATGGCCGGGAGTTGAGGCACAAAGAAAAGACGGCCTTATATGGCAAGAAATAACGTTCATATTAAAACGCAAGTAATATTAAACATCAAATAATTAAAAAGCGTGCATATTTTGTGATTAAGTTGTTACTTATAGTCATAACAATACGATGACGGCATAAATTAACCACTTTTGAAGTAGTTATGTATTTTGGGTATCCCAAAATTACCAATATTTGTGACTTTAGAAATCCTCAAAGAGTATCTGTTTAAGTTTAGATAATTTATCAACACACCTAATATACTATTCATTATAAATTGTCAAATTTCAGTTATCTATAATATCAGGTAAGATAAGCCAGAATATGTGTAACTTACCTAACTTTCTTTATTAATGATAGTCCCGATTGATTTATTCGTGTAATTTTGATTTCTTTAACTGGAGTGCAAGCGTCCTATCATAAAATAGGTACTTTAACAAAGTTATTTATTATGTTGTACTTATGAAATCAAAATGTGCTTAAAATTCTGTTTTTTGGTTTTTTTATACTGACGCGGGGTCTTAAAATGATTAATTCTTTTTATTTTAACTATAACTAACAATAGTTTCTATCATACAAAAAGAAAATCACAGTTATCGAATTATTTCAAGGTTAAGCTAATTTTACTGGTCTACTGGGGTTTATATTAGACCAAAATGTCAGATCAAATTCTGGTAACTCAGCACATTTTTTGACATAACTTCCGACAAAAGTTGTAGATATAAGGTCTAACGGTCTAAAACCGAGCCTTATTGAGAGGACTTTACTAACATTTTCAAGTTTGTGTACATATAATAGGTAGTCATACTATCCTGGCCGGAGTTTAAAAAATATAGTTGAACCGCTGTGACCAGACGAGGAAACAGGATTGATTCTCAAATAATGATTCTTAAATATAGTAGGTATGATTGTTTCCATGATTAGAGAGGAAACCTGATTACTTGAAATTTAGTCAATACCTAGTTAAACAAGCCAAACTCGATCTTTTTTCGTTACCAAATAAAATTTTGCTCCATTCTCTTGCGCGGAAGACTAGCATGTCTCTTATATAGGAGTGATGCGGTCTACATAATCCATGCACTCGCATAATATTAATGTCAGAGGTTCCAAGCGAGTACATTTTTTGTCTTCAGGAATTTTCACCGAGTTGGAAGATGAGCGCCCCATGCTGCTCCCTAACAATGAGAGGAGACCAGGGCCGTTCTCTGACCCCGAAGTAATATCGCACGATATCATAGGTGCCGTCAAACCCACCGCCAGCCCTGGTTTCCAAAACGGCGGAGCATATCGCGGACACCTCTACGGCCCCGGGGGACCCGCTGGCAACATAGGACCAAGTCACCAAGGAAACCGAGCCCTTGTTGGACTATCTGGTCCTTCAGGCTTAGGGCCGAGCAATCCTGCAGTCTTAGTTGGCCCCCAAGGACCAACCGGGATTATTGGCCCGGATTACCGCGACAGTAGATACCAACAACCACCCGGGGTTTTGGTGGGACCAAACGGTCCTACCGGCATTATTGGTCCTAGCGACAATAGAATCGGGCACAATCAACGTAACCCTGGGGTCTTAGTTGGTCCAGGGGGCCCTACAGGAGTCATTGGCCCCAACGATCATGAGAATAGTGTGCACGCCGGGCCGCATGGATCGAATAACCGTCTCCCAGGAGTTCTGGTCGGCCCTAACGGACCGAGCGGCATGATCGGCCCTTTAGACGAAGACAGAGATTATATCAAACCCAGCTACGTAAGACCAAATCATCGAAACCCTGGAGTTCTGGTTGGTCCCGAAGGATCGACTGGCAATATAGGCGTTCCTGGACAACCTTATCTTCTCGTGGGCCCTGGCGGACCCACTGGCGGGATCGGGCCGGATCAAAAACAAGGTGTGCATGCTAACCAAGCCGCTGAAAGCGCGCAGGTTTTAGTAGGTCCCGGCGGGCCGACGGGGATCATAGGAGTGGGCGGGAGACGGGGTCGCTGGCAGACGGGGCCGGGAGTCCTCGTGGGTCCTGGTGGGCCCACGGGAATCATCGGGCCTGGGCAACGGCTGCTTGTCGGCCCGGGCGGGCCCACAGGTCGCCTCGGCCCGCCGCGGCAGCCGGGCCCGCGCGGCTACGGTCAGTACGCCTTTTAAGTGTCTGTGATCAGTGACTAATAACACTAATTTATTGTGCGCGCCAAGTATAAATATTAGTGTAGCTAACGACCGAGCTCGCTGCCATAACACAAGTGATGACGGACGCTTGCAATACGCTGTTTTGGCTTCATTAGTGATTTATATTGAGGAATTCATTGCAGGGTGTCCGAAGAGGAAGGCTAAGCATCCTCGTAAGAAACCGAAGTGCGTTACCAATTAAAACATATGTGAAACTCACTATGTTTTTTATTCGATTTTTTTTACCATAATCGTAACATATAGGTATCCAAATATACGGTCTGTTTGATGCCACTTTAGACTGTGCTGTGCACGCTTGCAGCTCCAATGGACGCATTATTAACTTGAGGATTTCTCCAGTTTGGTTTAGAGCTAGAGATACGCAGCCCTTTCAACCCTTGGTAGTTTTGGCACAGAATAAGTAATTGTACTATTCTGTTTGTCTGTTCCACACACCAAATCCCCATATTACAACCCCAAATTATAATAGGTAAATTCGCGACGACTCGGCCGTCCGGTAAGAATGCGCGGCAGCCACTGAATGGATGTATAGGTATATACTTGCAGCGGCGCGGCGAACTGACGGAGTGAGACCCCCTGGCTCTGGCCACAAAGGCTCAAGCGAAATTAAAAAAAAATAGTAATAATTACTGTAGTGGTGTTGGTTGTACCCCTTACGCGGTTTATGGAAGAGCGGAGTCTCCCGACACAAGTATATTTATTACTTAAAAGGAGATTCCAACCTTGGATTTGTTGACCTTTCTTGTTAACCAATAAATCATTATTAATTTTTTTCATTTTTCATTTTCATTTTATTAAGGCCGGGTATTACCACTTATGACTTTTTAAAAACCATCTGAGACAGAATATAGTGCCTTAAATATATATATAAATATATGTGTTACAAAAGGATCTTGTCTAGTCAAAATCGCTGTCAGTTACATGACCTGATGAATTTCACTGGATAGAAAAAAATCGCGAAGTTACCCCTTTTTGGAAAGATTTTTCAATACTACGGCTATATTACCGATTTTTAACATTTAATTTTTGTACTCAATTAAAGATCCTAAATAGTCAAATTCGCTGGGTTTGCTTTGATAAAATGATTGGCTAAAGACTAATGACTATAGCTAAATATTTACGAAACTACGCGTTAAGGCGCTACACTGAGAAATTTGGAGGATTTGAAACGCTGTCCTGCCCAGACTAGCAAACAGTAGGGGCTGATTTGAAGATATATGATTCTTAACTTTATGATTGCGGTACTGACATTAGCGAAACATGATTGCTTAAAATTTTCTCGATAGAAAATAAATCCAAAGTCGAGTCTATATTTTCCTTTTTTTCCTCAGCCTACTAAAACAACGCATTATTAAAAGACACGATTAAGTTAATATGATGGTATTTTACCTCAAATAGGTACTGACTGACAAGAGGAAATTTAATAAACCTGCACACAGTCAGATATTTAACGTGATTTGCCTAAAAAGCCATTCTCGGAGAGGGTTGCATCCCGTTTTTACGGTGAGCGAAAAACAAAGGGTGTCTCTTTCAATCGATATATATTAGACCAGTCAAATTAGCTTAACCTGGACATAATTCATAAACTCGTTATTTTTGTTATGTAATCGTTTATTGATATTGAGTATCAAATATTAATTCGATATATTAATAAAAAAATCCGGGGTCTTACCCGTATTTGATAAAAATCTTGAGATATTGTACACTACCTAACTTTTTGCTACAACCAAAAACGATAACTAAATACCATGTTAGTATAATTTTGAGGTGCATTCCAATGCGATCTCTTAATAGCAAACTTAAACGGAAACCAAATTTGCATGTACGTTTTTTTTCACAGTTTTTATCTGATCTCAATATCTAGACAAGCCAAAATGGTAACTATGATGTGTTTATCTGTTTAAGCTATATTGTGTCTTCTTAGACACTTAGGACCAAACTTAATCATTAATTGTTAACGTTTTAATAATAATCTATTTCTCATTCATTAAAAACCATAACTGTGATTTTATTGTTTAAGGATAGCTTTTTTCTTTGCTATAATCATGTTTTTATCAAAATTAAACAAGTAAATGTCACGCTTAAAAAATTGAAAATCCAATTCAAAATACGTGCGAAGGGCGATGTGTGCGGTGGGGTGCGGGGTGGAGAGAGCGGGGCGTCAGTGGCGAGCAAGCGGCGGGCGGCGCGGCGGACCTGTCCTAACGAGTTTATTACTATGCACATGGTTTTACCGTCGCGCGTGCAAATTATGCGGATATCAATATTATCAATATGGAATTTCCTAATTGTAGGATATGTATGTGTGCAATGAACTTTGATGTGGTGTCTGTAGGTCGAAAAGGACAGAATACTTTAATTGCAGCAAGTAAAAGGCGAGATGATAAAAAGTTTGTGACAGTTTCAAAGGAAAATATGAGACCGTCCATAACAAAAGGGCCCTTATGGCACTTTCTAGTTTCGTAGATATCAGCGTTTTAGTAAAATACGGTAAAAACACATATTTTTTGTTTTTTGCATATTGATAAAGTATAAGACTAGATGTGTATTTCTAGCTTGGTTTCACACGTATAAGTTAAGTATTAAAATTAGTTGTAAAGTTTAGTAAAAAAGGGCCCTTATGGCAGAGCGCAGATAATAATGATATAAAATAGGTTAATAACTTATTCTAATTACTTCTAACCATTTTCTGTATTATTTATTTGCCTTTTCTGTTTACTGGATTAGGTGGTACACGTTACAAATACCTATTTCTAGTCTCAAGTCAAGGAAGTCCTAGTCGTGCATGACCATTGCAAAAATTTTTGTTTCTTATTACATTTCCTATTGAATTGTATTTTTAGAGTTCCGTAGCCAAAATGGTGAAAACGGAACCCTTATAGTTTCATCATGTCTGCCCGTCCGTCCGTCCGTACGTCCGTCCGTCCGTCCGTGCGTCAGTCCGTCCGTGCGTTCGTCCGTCCGTCCGTCCGTGCTTCCGTCCGTCCGTATGTCACAACATATAGTAGGAAAGTAGTATTCTATGAATTGCTACACAATATAATAGTAACGTAAACTTAAAAAAAAATAGGTAGTGCCCCCCTCCCACCCTCTAATTTCCATATGTATGAAATTTCTGAAAAATAAATGAGGTGGTGTACAGTCACCAGCATTAATATCTGCCAAAACAATGGTGGCATTTAAATATCCGACGCAGCTCCATTTGTAGGGCCGTAAGGACGGGTCAGATATTTATGCCGCCTTTGTTATTGCAGATATTGATGCTGGTGACTGTACATTAATAAATACTTACGAGGATTTTTGGATGATAAAAATACGGCTACTGGTTTTTGAGTAATTGCTGAAAAACTGTTTTGCCCAAACAAAAGGGCGTAAGTGCAGTGAGTTTACTATGAAGATACGACCTTTTTCGATTCGACGTATCAGATAGTGGGTTTAAATATGGACTAGTAGGTGTCGGTACTGTACGGAACTCTTTATTGTGCGTGGTCCGACACGTACTTGGTCGGTTTTTTTGTTAATAGAGTTAAAAAATAATTATTACTGTGCGGAATTGCTTTTTCGTATAATTTAAAAACTACGCAAAATTCAAAAAAATTTTAATGAAATAGTAGTTTATGCAACTGGTACATAATGAGGGGCATTAAAACTCGAGTGTGTTTTATGAAACGAGCCGAATGCGAGTTTCATAATAATGTCACACGAGTGTTTTAATGCCTAATTATGTACAGTTGCATACATTACTTTATCTACACACATATTATAACTACTCTAAGATGGGTTCAGAAACCGTAGTAAATAAATACAATAATTGTGTTAATACAACCTTTTTTGCACGGTTGCGGAAATATCGAAATCAGAACTGGCAACCGATACCTGAATATTATTTTAAAAAGTAAAGAGTCCCTATTCTGATGAGATCATGTCGTTCTAACTCAAATTTCGTGCGATATATACTAAAAAACATCGAGCTGACAATTCGCATCGACTGAATTTGAATTTTCAGTGATACTAGAATAGGGACATGTCAACTTTGACATTTAAATTTTGACAGATTTGTTTGACGTTTTATATTTTAACATCATATATGAGATTAAAATGAAAAATTATATTACTGCTGTAGCCTTAGCCACAGATAAGAAAAATGCCATTAATTCATTGAATGTTGAAATGAGAGTCATTTTCTACGGTTTCCGAACGCATATTAGAGAATTTATGATATGTGTGTAGATAATAGTAGTTTATGCAACTGGTACATAATGAGGGGCATTAAAACACGAGTGTGTTTTATGAAACGAGCCGAAGGCGAGTTTCATAATAAGGTCACACGAGTGTTTTAATGCCTAATTATGTACAGTTGCATACACTACTTTATCTACATCCATATATTAAATCCTCTTTCATGTGTTTCGTGTGGGCACTTCTCGCCGGCGTGCGCCATGTTTGCGTCGACAGGCCGGCCCGCGCCTCCGCCGCCAGCCCGCAGCTGTGTCTTAATTTTGTACGTGATCTCGTTAAAGTGTTATATTTCGTGATCTAATAGGGGACGCACGCAACAGCCGCACAGTATATTATAAAGTGGGGTCTTATCTACGGTATTTGAACTTATAAAAGAGGATTTACTATATGGGTGTAGATAAAGATTTATTCAGAATTACGTTCTAATACAAGATTGCTACTTAGATAATGTAAATATTATTATTTACTTACATTTTTGGTTACATTCGTCCATAAGGGCCCTTTTCTCAAATGTATGGAAGTAAACCTTGATTTTCATATAACTTTAATCGGTCATAAAACTGAAACTAATTGACATAAAAAAAAGTATTTACATATATCAATATAGTATGACATTTTGGGGTACAGTAATGAAATTTGGCAGGGATGTTATATACGTCTACCTAAGCCCAAAACACCCGGTAGCCAGACTGAACTCCGCGACAGGTTGGGGGGCGGGGGGTTCAAAGTTCAGATTGAGAAATAAACAAAATAAAAATAAAAGCCTGCCAAGTGCGTGTCGGATCACGTACAACGAAGGGTTCCGTACCGACAACTAGCTTTCCACATTTTAAAACATTATTTAATAATACCTTGAATCGAAAAAAGTCGTATCCTCATAGGGAAGTCACGAATTTTAATTTTAATAGTTTAGAAATTAGAGGGGGGGGGGACACATTTTGTACGACTTTGGCCGCTAATATCTCACAAACGATTGACTTAAATGGAAAACTTTTTTAGTAACCTCTATATCATTTTTAAGGGTCTATCCAAAAATACTACTCTCGACTACTTTCTTTGAAAAAAAATTTTTCATGCCCCGGTTACATGTATGGGGTAATTTTTCCTGATTTCATATCATAGTAGGTGTGAATCCCCATATAAATGGACATTGGGAGTTACAAGTCATGATAAAGTTTGGCCTCACGATGGAAACTGTTCCTTAGGCTACTTGTAACTTATACTGAGCAAAAAACTATCCACGCAAAAAATTCAAAATGGCGGCTATTTTAGTTTCCAAATTTTTTTATTTTTTTTAGAACTCAAAAATGCTTCGTGCTACACAAAAACTTTGTATGAGAATTATGTTTTGCATAAATTTATCTATAACTTTGGTTATTATCATTTTCTCGATATATCTAATAGTTCATGAGAAAAATGGTGTTCAATATTGCGTTTCTTGTTAAAACACTGTTAGTCAAAAGGCTTATCAAAATCAAACTGCATCGTATGCAGAAATCAATCCATTTTCTCCAGTGATACTAGAAACCAATATAAAGGATTTCATCCGGCGAAATGAAAATTTCATCGACGGGAATTCAAAATGGCGGTC
The DNA here is from genome assembly GCA_951800055.1 of Cenopis cana. Taxonomy (NCBI): domain Eukaryota; kingdom Metazoa; phylum Arthropoda; class Insecta; order Lepidoptera; family Tortricidae; genus Cenopis; species Cenopis cana. The sequence goes on along the minus strand of OX637484.1, from coordinate 1,380,909 downwards.
ATTTACCAAAGGGGGAGCCGCATTTTTTAAAAAGTGTATAATTTCAAAACGGCATCTGCTATTTAAGTAATATGGGTATCAATGGATTGGTATTGACACCATTAATTAAAATAAGAAAAATACCATATAAAAAATTAAAGATGGCGGCCACCTATAACAAAAATGTAAAATTTTCATTCTTCTTTTTTTCGTTATATTAAAAATAACAACTAAATGGCCAATGATATAGTCAATTTATATATTTACATAAATTCTCATAGTATTATCTACGCGACAAAACAAAAATTATGACAATCCGTCGATTAGTTTTTGAACCATACGAATTACAAACGAGCCTCGGCGAGTGTGTCATAGTAGGTATGGAAACAAACTGCACTTTTGTAATGAAAGCAAGTCTCTTTTGCACAATGGTATTAGTGAAGAGACCAAACTTGATTATTTTTTCGATAATATCTAATTTTCACCCGTCAGTAACCGAGACTACGCCACTTCGAAATTATAAGTCTAAAACGTTCTACTAAGTTAAAAGGTGGCCAGATTTGGACAATAAATGTGGCAATCGATACAGGAAAATGTTTTTCAACATAAAAAATAACGCTGTGATTTTATTTAACATAACTTAAGAAAAAAAATCCTTTTTTTGCAATAAACTTTTGATATTCATACCCTATAAGTACTTATATTCATAACTTATATATTTTTTGAACCTGAAAAGAATATATTTTTCCAAAAACAATCACACTACAGAAAGTTTCCCCAATATAAAAAAAACAACTATGAGAGTTATAAGCCATGATACAATACAATACAATACAAATATTCTTTATTGCTCACCAAAAATTACATAGAAGTTGAATAAAAGTTACATGATAAAGTGTAAGTAATATAATATATTTGTATCACGGGTGGTAAGAGTTCCCGCAACCGACGAGTTTGTATGAGGAGATATATGTATGGATGTGACTGCAGCAAGAGATGTATGTAAGGACCGGTACTTGGCGTTCTTTGGTCTCTGCCTACCCCAATGGGATACGGTCGTGAGTATATGATGTGTGTAAGTATATGTATGTATAGTAAGGGTTATTACAACTCAAGTCAATAAAAGTAATTCCATTAGACTTTCGTTAGTAATAACCTCCTTACCTCCCTAAATGCACAATGTACTATATATTAAAATGTTCTTAAACGCAGAAAAAACAAAGTGTAGGATTTTACTGAGTATACATATTAAAAAAATAAAAATAAAATAAAAAGTTTATTGCTAAACACAGTAAAAAAAAATTCTTGAGTTTTGTAACAATAAGCGTATTTTTTTTAAGTTGAACAAAATTTTTCTCTATCGATTGCCACATTTATTGTCCAAATCTGGCCACCTTTTAACTTAGTAGAACGTTTTAGACTTATAATTTCGAAGTGGCGTAGTCTCGGTTACTGACGGGTGAAAATTAGATATTATCGAAAAAATAATCAAGTTTGGTCTCTTCACTAATACCATTGTGCAAAAGCGACTTGCTTTCATTACAAAAGTGCAGTTTGTTTCCATAACTACTATGACACACTCGCCGAGGCTCGTTTGTAATTCGTATGGTTCAAAAACTAGTCGACGGATTGTCATAATTTTTGTTTTGTCGCGTAGATAATACTATGAGAATTTATGTAAATATATAAATTGACTATATAATTGGACATTTAGTTGTTATTTTTAATATAACGGAAAAAAGAATGAAAATTTTACAATTTTGTTATAGGTGGCCGCCATCTTTAATTTTTTACATGGTATTTTTCTTATTTTAATTAATGGTGTCGATACCAATCGATTGATACCCATATTACTTAAATAGCAGATGCCGTTTTGAAATTACACACTTTTTAAAAAATGCGGCTCCCCCTTTGGTAAATGACCGCCATTTTGAATTCCCGTCGATGAAATTTTCATTTCGACAGATGAAATCCTTTATATTGGTTCCTAGTATCACTGGAGAAAATGGATTGATTTCTGCATACGATGCAGTTTGATTTTGCTAAGCCTTTTGACTAACAGTGTTTTAACAAGAAACGCAATATTGAACACCATTTTTCTCATGAACTATTAGATATATCGAGAAAATGATAATAACCAAAGTTATAGATAAATTTATGCAAAACATAATTCTCATACAAAGTTTTTGTGTAACACGAAGTATTTTTGAGTTCTAAAAAAAATAAAAAAAATTGGAAACTAAAATAGCCGTTATTTTGAAATTTTTGCGTGGATTTTTTGGCCTCGCTCAGTATAAGTTACAAGTAGCCTAAGGAACAGTTTCCATCGTGAGGCCAAACTTTATCATGACTTGTAACTCCCACTTAAGGATTCATACATACTATCACATTTATGTAGCGGTTTATAGAATACATCTTCCTACCAAATTTCATAATTGTAGTACTTATAGTCTCCGAGTAAATCGGCTGTGACATACGGACAGACAGACAGACATGACGAATCTATAAGGGTTCCGTTTTTTTTATTTTTTATTTGGCCTGTAAAAAGGTATTCGAAAATTCGATGTGACCCCGTGGTAAAGTATACTGCCTTTAAGGGTAACCGTCAGTGTACGATTTTCATATCAATTTTCGGTCGACTATTCGTAATATTAATAATATTCGTAGTGCGGGAGAAGAGGGTCGTATATTTTCTAAATATCACAATTTTTTATGATAATACTTGATTAGTTGATGAAAATACTATAATCACTATGTGTGTGGCTTTCACATTTGAGGAGTTCTCTCGATGGGTGGATCCCGTCATCAGAACTTGAGCATGATAAATATTTCTCGTGAAAAATAGAACTTGCTTAACAAACAAAGCTAGGAGGGCAAATCGCTAAACGTGAACTTTTCGTCGTGGAAGAGTTCTGTTCTGATCATCATCAGCAGTTCCACTTCATCAAATGTCACATTTTTATATGAAAATGCTTAATTAATTGATGATAAAACTAAAATCACTATATGTGACCGTCCATCACACAGAGGCCCTTATGGTCGGTATTGAGTTACGCACGGATCTATAATCTACAATACATAAGTTACCAAAAACAATAAAAACCATGACCCTAGGTGCCATACTTTTTTTTTTAAATCATCAAAGTTACGCAACCCAAAAATGCACTTTAGAGAAATAACTAAGAGAAGTTTAAAACTCATTTAAAGTATGTTCCCGTGGGAAGTTACATAGATGATGGTAGATTCTGAATCCTGAGGTTCTCTTCTGTAGGAAACAATCAAAGATTTTTCAATTCCACTATCCCGTTGAGAAAAAATGGCCTTTGATCAGTGCAAGGCGCCGATCGTAAAAAAATAAGGAAATTTGTAATATGTGAATTATTATTTCGTATTTTGTGATCTTTGTCATAGTGTATGCTAGAAAATAGTTTTCTTTACACCTCGACTGGAAAATAAAAACGAAAAACTAACGTGATATATATTTTTTAATAAATATAGAAAATTATATTTTTTCTATCTCGTCACGAATAAATTTAACAATTTCCGTGTAGTACACCATACTTACCTGTAATAAGTCTAGACAAGCATTACACGGGTTTTAATTTTTTTTATGTCAATTAGTTTCAGTTTTATGACCGATTAAAGTTACATGAAAATCAAGGTTTACTTCCATACATTTGAGAAAAGGGCCTTTATGGACGAATGTAACCAAAAATGTAAGTAAATAATAATATTTACATTATCTAAGTAGCAATCTTGTATTAGAACGTAATTCTGAATAAATCTTTTCATTACAAGTTTTTTGAATTTTGCGTAATTTTTAAATTATACGAAAAAGCAATTTCGCATAGTAATAATTATTTTTTAACTCTATTAATAAGAAAACCGACCAAGTACGTGTCGGACCACGCACAATAAAGAGTTCCGTACCGACACCTACTAGTCCATATTTAAACCCACTATCTGATACGTCGAATTGAAAAAGGTCGTATCTTCATAGTAAACTCACTGCACTTACGCCCTTTTGTTTGGGCAAAACAGTTTTTCAGCAATTACTCAAAAACCAGTAGCCGTATTTTTATCAAACCAAAAATCGTCGTAAGTATTTATTAATGTACAGTCACCAGCATCAATATCTGCTATAACAAAGGCGGCATAAATATCTGACCCGTCCTTACGGCCCTACAAATGGAGCTGTGTCGGATATTTAAATGCCACCATTGTTTTGGCAGATATTAATGCTGGTGACTGTACACCACCTCATTTATTTTTCAGAAGTTTCATACATATGGAAATTAGAGGGTGGGAGGGGGGGGGCACTACCTTTTATTTTAAGTTAACGTTACTATTATATTATGTAGCAATTCATAGAATAATACTTTCCTACCATATGTTGTGACATACGGACGGACGGAAGCACGGACGGACGGACGGACGGACGCACGGACGGACTGACGCACGGACGGACGGACGGACTGACGCACGGACGGACGGACGGACTGACGCACGGACGGACGGACGCACGGACGGACGGACGCACGGAATGACGGACGGGCAGACATGATGAAACTATAAGGGTTCCGTTTTCACCATTTTGGTTACGGAACTCTAAAAATACAATTCAATAGGAAATGTAATAAAAAACAAAATTTTTTGCAACGATCATGCACGGCACGACTAGAGCTTCTTTGACTTGAGACTAGAAATAGGTATTTGTAACGTGTACCACCTAATCCAGTAAACAGAAAAGGCACATAAATAATACAGAAAATGGTTAGAAGTAATTAGAATAAGTTATTAACCTATTTTATATCATTATTATCTGCGCTTTGCCATAAGGGCCCTTTTTTACTAAACTTTACAACTAATTTTAAGGTAGAAATACTTAACTTATACGTGTGAATCCAAGCTAGAAATACACATCTAGTCTTATACTTTATCAATATGCAAAAAACAAAAAATATGTGATTTTACCGTATTTTACTAAAACGCTGATATCTACGAAACTAGAAAGTGCCATAAGGGCCCTTTTGTTATGGACGGTCTCATATGTTTGCCTATAAGATTTGAGGAGTTCCCTCGATTCCTCATGGATGCCATCATCAGAACTGCGCTTTGACAAAAACGGGACCAAATTGGTCATATATACTTCCAATCTAAAAAAAAATTCAAAATCGGATTAGAAATGACGGAGTTATGGAGTAACAAACATTAAAAAAAAAAGAACACAACCGAATTGAGAACCTCGTCTTTTGAAATCTTCGGTTAATAATTTTTAGGAAAAAAAACCGACTTCAGTGTTGGAGGCCGGTGAAAGAATATTATACTTAGTCTTAGATTCCATCCGGCGGCCCTTTGAGCAGCGCGATGACTTCACGCAGTGAGTCACCCCTGTCGCTTCTCGCGACAGCATGGCCGGGAGTTGAGGCACAAAGAAAAGACGGCCTTATATGGCAAGAAATAACGTTCATATTAAAACGCAAGTAATATTAAACATCAAATAATTAAAAAGCGTGCATATTTTGTGATTAAGTTGTTACTTATAGTCATAACAATACGATGACGGCATAAATTAACCACTTTTGAAGTAGTTATGTATTTTGGGTATCCCAAAATTACCAATATTTGTGACTTTAGAAATCCTCAAAGAGTATCTGTTTAAGTTTAGATAATTTATCAACACACCTAATATACTATTCATTATAAATTGTCAAATTTCAGTTATCTATAATATCAGGTAAAATAAGCCAGAATATGTGTAACTTACCTAACTTTCTTTATTAATGATAGTCCCGATTGATTTATTCGTGTAATTTTGATTTCTTTAACTGGAGTGCAAGCGTCCTATCATAAAATAGGTACTTTAACAAAGTTATTTATTATGTTGTACTTATGAAATCAAAATGTGCTTAAAATTCTGTTTTTTGGTTTTTTTATACTGACGCGGGGTCTTAAAATGATTAATTCTTTTTATTTTAACTATAACTAACAATAGTTTCTATCATACAAAAAGAAAATCACAGTTATCGAATTATTTCAAGGTTAAGCTAATTTTACTGGTCTATATCGCCTTAATTGTAAACTCACGCGTGTTAGAGTGGGACATTTGCGTTGGGGATACCTCCCCTTAAGGTTCCGGTGTTCTCTAAAGTAGAGGTGCTCCATAATTATAGTCATACTGCTCCAAATATGAGTGAGAATTTCGCTCTGAAAATGCTTTTTACTCTGTCGTAATATTACCACCGTGTAGACGCGTTGTAAATCTGTCGAATGATTTCAGAAATAAAACGGCGAGTTACTGTTTGCGGAGAATAATAATGTTTTGATAGATGGCAGTGCTGGCGGGGTGCCAGCTGCCTGCGCGTGCGACGCTTCGGAGAAAAAAAATATTTTTATTCACAAAAAATGTTTTGGTAGTAACGTGTGTTTGATGTTTGATGCTAATTTGACAGGGAGTGTCCATTAATTTTAAGCACGCATCATTCATATAATTCATCTTGCTCGAATATTTCATTAACGATAATTCTAATTTATTTTTAAAATGAACAGGGTCAAGACCCAGTAAATGACCATTATTGTAAAGGTAGATAGGCGGGATATTCAATATGTCGATTAGTGCTACTTGGGCGAGATTGCATCCTTGGATAAGGCAGTCTAAAGAAATCGATCGATGCATCGAATACGCTTGGAACAGCTTCTGGTCCATGAAAACACAAATTAAGGGCAACCGTTGTTGTATAAAAAAAAGGTGGCACACAAACACAACCGAGACGAGTGGCGAAAAAGAGAGGCCTTTGCCCAGCAGTGGGACACTATGCTAGGATGGTGAAAGGAGCACTGACCGATGGTGGTGATGACGATGATGGAGTAGAAGAGCGCGCCGGTGAACGTCCACTGGATGTGAGTGGTGCTCTCGCTGCCGTCCCAGCCGCGGACCTTCATCTCCAGTAACAGCGCGTTCTCAAAGTCCTGCCAACAAAGTGTCTAATCATCACCATCATCAGCCTATATACGTCCCACTGCTGGGCACAGGCCTCCTCTCATAGATGAGAGGGATTGGGCAGTAGTCCCCACGCTGGCCCAGAGCGGGTTGGGGACTTCACATACAACTTTGAATTTCTTCGCGGATGTATGCAGGTTTCCTCACGATGTTTTCCTTCATCGAAAAGCTAACGGTAAATATCAAATGATATTCCGTACATAAGTTCCGAAACACTCATTGGTACGAGCTGGGATTCGAACCCACGACCGCCGCTTGACAGCCGCATGCTTGAACCACTGGGCTACTGTAGTTTTCTCAAGTGTCTAGTACAATGAAAAAAATAACCGGCCAAGTGCGAGTCGGACTCCGCACATATAGGGTTCCGAACCAACCGCAAATATAAGTTGGATTTAATGAAAAAATGTGGAATATCAATATATTAGTATTTGTTGTTAAAATATACGTAAATACTGAACATCGTCACCAAATTTCAAGTATATAGGTCAATGGGAAGTCAAAAAATTCTTCGGAACAAATTTTGTGACAGACGACGGACGGACGGACGCCTGGGCGACACCATAAGGGTTCTTTTTTGACCCTTCGGATACGGAACCCTAAAAAAAGACGTAGCTTGCATAATAGAGATGTATAAGGTCTCTGAGCGTCGAGACAATAGAACTAATCAAGTACAGAATGATGTATCTCGTCAATATCCCTAAAATAATTATACCACTAGTATCTACGTGTAAATATGTCCTTGCAAGCATGAGCAGACCGAACAGGGCCGGCCCAAGGGTGGAGCGAATGGGGCGGCCGCGCCAGGCGCCGGATTTCAATGGGCGCCGAGCGCGGGATGTCAAACTGGCAACGTCGAAAAATTTCAACCCAAAGGGCGCCAAGACCATCTCGCACCACCCGGATCTAGGGCTAGGGCCGGCGCTGAGACCGGACTCTACAAACACTGAATTCACATTAGTAAAATAAAAAAATTAATAAATATTTGTGGACAATCTTACACAAATCAACCTAGTCCCAAACTAAGCAAAGCTTGTACTATGGGTACTCTAAGCGATGATATACATACTTATATAGATAAATAAATAGTTAAATACATAGAAGACATCCAAGACCCAAGAACAAATATTCGTGCTCATCACACAAATAAATGCCCCGGCCGGGAATCGAACCCGGGACCTCCAGCTTCGCAGGCAGGGTCACTACCAACTAAGCTAAAGCGGTAGTCATACCTTGAGCATATCAACGACGTCGGCGGTCCAGTTGCTCTCGTTGAAGAACGTGGCGTTCTTGGTCATGCCCCAGATGCTGTCGGTGGTGTTGCGCCGGAGTCGGGAGATGTTCATCTTCACCTGACCGGAAACTTCTATCAGTATGTACAGTACTTTTTCACACCTGCTATAGTGCGCGCCATCCAAGACGACGCGCCCTTCCACCACCCGTTCCGTACAATTGCGCATAGATTATGTAGTACTTATGAGATGCGCTGTGTGGAGGGGCGCGTCGTCGTGGATGGCGCGCACTATATTTAGAAAAGGGTAATTGTTGCCCTCGAATGAAGGATCAAACTCTTACTTTTCTTCCCTCACTTTAGGACAACAATGACTCTTCCTCATAGAAGGTGTGAAAATCAGTATGTACCACTTCGTAGGAAAATTATTTGTAAGACATTTCATGTTTTTAGCAGCGAGCCTCATAGGTGGTGTGAAAAGCCGTAGGTATGTGTCACACGATAGCAAAATGACTTCCGTCTTGGGCGTAAACACTTGAATCCCTCGCTACGCTCAAGATTCAATATACCGCTCTTGCCGTAAAGATATCATTTTCGTCCCTTAAGACACAATCTAGTATTGTCTCACGAACGCGGATTAGCCATAGATTAGTTAGGACACATGCGAATATATAGACAATGTGGATACATAGCTCCTACGCTGACGCACACATAGACAATGTGCAACGTGTATATTTCAACACACAACCAGCTCACCCACGTTCGTGATATAAAAGTACTAACGATATATGATGGTTCATTGACCAGCTACTTAATTGTGTTTCAGACACGCGTTTCGGACGTGCGTTTCAGATCTGTCATTTTTCCATTTACAGTTACCACAAAGTAAATAGCGGCGGCGCGCGCCGGAGCAGAGAGTCCGCTCAGTACAAAGTGCCATTTTCGCCGCACGCACAGAGACGTAACATTTACAGGCATTCTCGGTTGATTTCGGACGAGCTTAGTCGCGACTGTCACTGTCGCGTCGCCAGTGCTAGTTGTGCGCGCGTTGATCACTTGACGTACCCGCCGCTACGTAGGTACTTTGTGTCACGTACGTCAAAATGAATAACCGATATTATTACAGTTGGAATGTATTTTATTGTTTAAGTACAGCAAAAAACTGTGCCTACACTTTCTTCAAATTTTCAAACGATATTGAAAGGTAAATAAAACGGTTTTCTCATTTTGGTAGTTACAATACCTAGGTAGGTAGGTAATTTTTTGAAACTAGCATCTTTGATAACGACGATCAACCATTACACATTCATCTTATCGTTCACTGGTAAAACGCCAGTATTTAAGTACTATGGTTTAGTTAAGTAGGTACCTAATTAATAAGGTATTTATATTCTTTGTTGGCGCTCTCAACCGCCGCCGGTCACAAGTCACAACTCGCAGCGGGTCACGTATCAATTTATTAGGGTTCCGTACCCGAAGGAAAAACGGAAGCCTATATTGGTGTCGCCCAGACGTCCGTCCGTCCGTCCGTTGACTGTCACAAAATTTGTACCGAAGAATTTTTAGACTTCTCATTGACCTATGAACTTGAAATTTGGTGACAATGTTCAATATTACGTATATTTTAAAAACAAATACTATTATATTGATAAATCATATTTTTGAGGTTGATTCGGAACCCTAAATGTGCGAAGTCCGACTCGCACTTGGCCGGTTTTTTACCAAGATACGCTGGTTCATATTTAAATGTCATGTTGAAGAATTTTTATTATACCTACTCCTTTTTAAAATTCAGAATCAATACAGAAGCAACCCTGTAGTTTAGGTATGTATTTTCAAGAACGGCGGGAACGGACCTTCTGTATATTTTTTATTTTGTGATGACAGTTAGATCAACCTTAATACATTTGACACGTTACACAACCAGTAATCACTGCTGTACTGTCAACGAATGTGATTTCTAGGCCATTTCTCACCTTGTCTCAGTGAAAATCAATATGAAAGCGACTAGAAATCTCAATAAATGCATATCGTTGCCCCATGGATCAAATAAACGTTACATAGAAAACACGCAAGACACATGAGCAAAATATTCGCGTGCGCATCACAAAAATCAATACCCTGGCCAGGATTCGAACCCGGGAACACCAGCTCAGCTTCCTGGGCAGGGTTACGTCACTACTACGATCATGAGTTGTTGAAAACCGAATAGACTCAAATAGCAAACTAATACAAATAGCTTTTCATCGGGTTATTTTCCCGGCGTGAACCCGCCGACGCGCGCTGTCGACAGCTCGACACGAAAAGCAGACAACATCATTAGATCAATTACAAGTGCGGAGCAATGCGGGAATGCCTAATGTGTTTTGAAACCCCCATGGCACCGCTAGCTTTTTGATTGGACGACAAAAAAATTCTATAAGTAATTTATCATACCACGCTTGCACACAACGGCACAGCCACCCCATCTAGTTACCTTTCTCTCGTGTACCACCTCCAGCCTCTTGAAAGTCACTGCCCCTATGCACTGGATGCAGTGGGCCACCACCAGGCTAAACATCTCAAAATGGCACACCACGGGGCGCAGTCACCATGTGTATTAGGTACATCAGCATCTACTTACCTCTCTCTCGTGAGATGCTTCCAGCTTCTCGAAGGTCAATGACCCGAGGATACAGTAGGCCACCATCAGGTTAAACATCTCAAAATGGCACACCACGGGGCGTAATCACCATGTGTACAACAGCATCTACTTACTACTCTCTCGTGAGCCGCTTCCAGCTCCTCAAAGGTCACTGCCCCGAGAATGCAGTAGGCCACCACCAGGCTGTTCGTCACGAAGTGGCACACGACACGACAGAGCGCAGCTAACGTAGACACCATCGGCTTACCTCTCTCTCGTGAGCTGCCTCCAGCCTCTCAAAGGTGACAGCCCAGGCTGATCATCACGAAGTGGCACACGACAGAGCACAGCCAACGTAGACACCATCGGCTTATCTCTCTCTCGTGCGCTGCCTCCAGCTTCTCAAAGGTGACAGCCCAGGCTGATCATCACGAAGTGGCACACGACAGAGCGCAGCCAACGTAGACACCATCGGCTTACCTCTTTCTCGTGCGCTGCCTCCAGCTTCTCAAAGGTGACAGCCCGGGCTGATCATCACGAATTGGCACACGACAGAGCACAGCCAACGTAGACACCATCGGCTTACCTCTTTCTCGTGCGCTACCTCCAGCTTCTCAAAGATGACAGCCCAGGCTGATAATCACGAATTGGCACACGACAGAGCACAGCCAACGTAGACACCATCGGCTTACCTCTCTCTCGTGCGCTGCCTCCAGCTTCTCAAAGGTGACAGCCCGGGCTGATCATCACGAATTGGCACACGACAGAGCACAGCCAACGTAGACACCATCGGCTTACCTCTTTCTCGTGCGCTGCCTCCAGCTTCTCGAAGGTGACTGCCCCGAGGATGCAGTAGGCCACCACCAGGCTGATCATCACGAAGTGCGAGAAAACCACGGAGCAAAGCCGCCATGTGTAGTACAGAACCTGTGCACGTATACAGTTATAGCACTTTTATCTCACGAGAGCGGGTTGGCCATTGTTGTAGTTGTGACACATACGAACACATAGACAACGTGAACTCATAGCTCCTACTCTGTCGCACACGTAGACAATGTGCATGTATTGCTCAACACACAACCATGGCACACCCGCGCCCGTGAGATAAAAGTATAACCGCATACAATAATATTATAAAGGAATAGGATAGAGGTTTAGCCACGGCAATTATCGATAATCAACATTAGGTAGTTACACTCGTTAAAACAAAGCTGTATACGTTTAGAAGCAATAGAGTGCCTACAATTTCATACGTTCAAATGTTTGTAGATCCTGTAAGTAGCCTTATTAAATGTTTGTACCTAGATCAGTCTTATTTGTTGTGCTTAGCTTGTATAAATTTCTAAATAAACAATAAACAATAACATTTAAAGTAAGATTTACCTTGAATGTTTCAGGAAAGTTCTTTGTCACTTTTACGAATATATGTAGTAGGTTTATAGTTCTAGATTTAAACCAGAATCTATTCTTGAAACTCGACAGACATAAACCATGCATATTTTGGCGTCAATATTGCTATTCTTACTAAACCGCTTCGCTTTAGTGCACTACGCCAACAATGACGTTTCATATTTCGGCCCGTAGGTAACTATAGGTAGGTACAGTCAAGGGCACCAATATGTATACACTTTTTCACCTTATTCCATTGAAATAAGGTCCTAAGATGTATACATATTTATGCCCTTGACTGTACCTTACCTATATCTTGACTAAGATTTCCAAAACTTTTACCGTTAAAATTAGGCTTTAAGTAAACAAATAAATATTTATTGCTTTAAACCTAACGTTACGTACATTTCAATATTAGTTGTAAAAAGAGTGTTTAAATTTGCGACAAGTTTAAGAGGGGTGAGCCTGGTGACTTGGTGGGGATTGGGCCTGTGACTCGGGAGTCAGTGCCATAAGTAAGTCATAAGACATTGCCCAATCCCCATTAGAAAGAGACACATGACATACTGAGCAGGGCTAGATTTCGTTCACCTCGCGTCTTCGTGCCATACCTACTTGTGACCATGTACCATAATTCTCGCAAATAAAAACTTTGAACTTTATTTTGTACTTTTTCAGTCATGCAGAGTAGCAGTATAGGAGCGCTCGTGGCCCAGCGGCGCCGGGTACCGCTTGCGGTATCTAAGGTTAAGCAACGTGGGCAGCGGTCAGGACTTGGATGGGTGACCGCTTTGAGTGGTTACTAACTGAGCGCTCCCGTGCTTTGGCACGTTAAGCCGTTGATCCCGGTTGCTGTCTATGGCAGCAGTCGTTAAGCCAAGTTGGAGGCCTTCAGGCGGTTTGAGAACTTCTAACAGTCAAGTTGCCCACTCACTTGACAAAGGTTATCTAATCCAAATAAGTTCTAGTTTCCCCTCGGGGTTGGAAGGTCAGATGGCAGTCGCTTCCGTAAAAACTAGTGCCTACGCCAAATCTTGAGATAAGGTAGCGGACCCCAGGTATCCTTCAGGATGCAACTGTACTGGGATAACGCTAGGATGATGATCAGTCAGAGTAGTAGTATCTCCCAATACCGAACTACATGATTTTTAAATACGATTAAACGATTATTATGATTAGGTATGATTTATAATATAACTGTTCTACGGGTCAGGCTCAGGCATGTTTGACTGTAATTCTTTCAAGTTGCTTCAGTGCGCTTGGAGGTCTTGGAGCTAGCGTGCCAAACAGTGAGTTCAAATTGGTATGCAAATTATATGTTGTTGATCAACCCTAATAAATGCCATACAGGTCCTTACCTTAGCACACTTGCTAGGCGGCGGTGCGGGGAAATCCGCGCGTACAGCGCGCGGCAACACTTCGCGGCGCGACATCGCTTCTACTTCACCACCACATACCTAAAACCCACTTAAGGCCGTGTATTACCACTTTTGAGTTTTTAAAAACAATCTGAGACATAGAATATAGTATCTTAAAATCTAAAAAAAATATTTGTGTTACATAAGGATCTTGTTTAGTCAAAATCGCAGTCAGTTACATGACCTGATGAATTTCACTCGATAGAAAAAAATCGCGAAGTTACCCCTTTTTGGAATGTATGTTCAATACTACGGCTATATTACTGATATTTAACATTTAATTTTTGTACTCAATTAAAGATCGTAAATAGTTATAGACATATTCGCAGGGTTTGCTTTGATAGAATGATTGGCTTAATGACTATAGCTAAATATTTACAAAACTGCGCGCAGAGCTTGCGTAGAGAGCGGGATGGTTAATTATAAACTCACGCGTGTTAGAGCGGGACATTTGCGTTGGGGATACCTCCCCTTAACACCACCACACTCCACTGACAGCGATACATTTGAAAAAACAACATAAAACAGCTACAGAATACTATAAAACAACCGACAGCCAGGCTATACTTGAGATAACTGCATAAAAAAACAACTGACAAACATTAAAAAAAACCGACAATCAGGCCACACTTGAGAAAAACTATATAAAAGACAACTGACAATCGGGCACTCCAAAAGCTGGTTTTGAAACAAGTAGGTATTCTAATTTTAAAATAACGGTTCATAATACTGGCCGGTTGCACTTTACATTTAACCGAAATCACTGAGTTCTGGAGCGCGCGCGGTATCCACAAATATCCATGCGATACTGAAACGTTTCATAAACTGAATTATACTACAAAGATCTAATGTTTGAACGATTAAGGTCTATTTTGACGTGACCCAAAACCAGTAGTAATAACCCTAATAAAAAACGATCTACATATTTCTTTCAAATTTGAATAGACATGTTATGATATGTTTGGCGCAAATATTTACTTTGCTGAAATTATTAGGGCGAGCGTTCCAAACCAAACTGCAGTGAATGAAACTATAAAAATAGCACTAATTTTAGTAGGGCATACGTATATTCTAGTTTAGTTGATGGTTATGTCCTTCTAAAATTGGCAGCTGTATTTAGGTCGTCAACACCAGAATATGGGAAATCTTGTGAGGTATCCAGTATACATACCTATACCTGTAACTAGAATAGCGGCGGTGCTAGGACGGGAAATATAAACAGTTAGTCAACGTTTATGTCCTTTGTGGCTTCTTATTAGACTAACACAGTTTCAAACACCCATTTAGCCTGTCTAAGGCGACTTCCTGATTTGTCGGTGCGGAGGCAGTACGATATGAGAAAATTGTCAAATGTCAGTGTCAGCTGTCAGTCGACTCGGTACCATTTTTTACTGCGCCCCTACATTTAAATGAGTGCTTCCTGACTGGCGCGGGATGCGCGGTAGCGGGACGATGCGAATGCGGTACTGCTCCGCTTCTGCGCATGATATTACTACTGCGCAAACGTAATACTGTGAGAATCTTTGCGACGTCAGTAAGTTTACGTCAAAGAAGAAAATGTCATATATCAATCCCGCCCCGCCAAGTCAGGAAGTCGCCTAATGGTAGACAAACACTACTGATTATCTGTTTGGGTAGATAAATATTATGTAGCCTATGGACCCTTGTTGTACGACCCTATATTTGTTGATTTGTGTAAGATTGTCCACAAATATTTATTTATTTATTTATTTATTTATTTATTTATATGACGTTTGTGAATGCTCGTAGGGTTGCTAAGTTGCTATCAACCCTCCAGTAAATTTTCTATAGATATAGGGCATTAAGAAAATTTCATCACCAATACATAAAGAGCCACCTATATTGTTAGATTTTTTAGGTATGCGCTATGTTGTGTATGTAGGCGTTATGTTTGGCGAGGTTTTCTGTAAGGTGGAGGGGAGGTACTTCCTCAGTTGGGATGTTCCAAATAATATGACCGAGATGATGTTCTACTTTTTTCGAAATAGTGATTTATAATCGTAGGTCATAAAATTAACGATGAAGTGTTTGGCTGCAGAAAAATATTTTAGACTTAAAAACTTATTCAAATAAGCAATTTTTATTATTAATTGTGATGGTGATCTACGAATAATATTAAATAAAAATACGTCCTTGTAAAATAAATTGTATTTACACAACAGTTATATCAACTTAATCCTTAATTTACTTTTGTCTTTTATTATAACTATGGGTAGCATAATTTTGTACGTAAATGAAACCTAACATAATAATAGGCTAACAGGGTGGTACTTTGCTTAGTTGGACACAATTCCATCGAATTTTATAAATAACGACGAAGACAATGAAAAGTTATTACTCCATCGACTTTAGATTACTCCAAGAATACGGCCCTTGACAATGACAATTCGATTTACATTGCTGGGTCGTATATAGAAGTCAAGCCCGCCAGTGCAGTCTTTACTAGAGAACCCAGAAATGTACGTCGAATTGTCGTTGTCAAGCGACAATTGTCGAGTCGGTGAAATAGGGGCCTGGTAATTTTGACATCATAAGGGCGCGTATGTATTTGTATTAAAATGTTATTTGATTTTCGTTCAACTGTAATGATTTTAAGTTTACCTACGTTGTTTCACAGACAGCAGTTTCATAGACATATTGTTTCGCAGAATTTTAATTTATAGAAAAAAATTTTTTTTTTAAACTGTCGTAGTTCTAACCTAACCTACTTTTCTACACAATAGCAACTTTGATGTGCCATAAAGTTAACGGTACCTAAACAAAAAGTTTCTATGAAACGAAATTTCTGCGAACCAATCCATTCTATGAAATAATTTTCTACAAAACAAGAGAACACCATCTCATTGTCTCGCAGAATTTTCATTTATAGAAAAGATTTTGTTTTCAAAAGGGTCTCAGTTCTAACCTAACCTACTTCTCTACACAATAGCAATTATGTTTTACCTAAAAACTTAACCGTTCCTGAAAAAAAAAAGTTTCTATGAAACGAAAGTTCTGCGAACCAATACATTCTATGAAATAATTATCTACAAAACAAGAGGACACCATGTCGGGGTTGTACATATAGCATTTCGTGCCTTAAAATACGGTATAATCTTAGAAACTTTTATTACCTAGCGTTATAAGCAGCATACTAGGACCGATTGGAATGCAAAACGAAAGTGTTTCATAGACCGCCTCAGCAAAGTGTCACCCACAATAAATTATGTCACAAATTCTTAAAAGAAACAAACACAACATTAAAATAAAAAAACAATCACATTTCTAGCGATTAAAGAGGTAATATAATGTGAACTTCAATCGTAATTATCATAAGTTATCCCCAGAACCAAAGTAGAACCAAGGTGGACAACATGCATCTATTGACTGCAATACGGCCCCATCTCAATAGTACATTACTTACTTAGGGCGGAAAAACGAATGTCTGAAATTGCAGGTACTTTACGCTCGAGCCGACGCAAAGGCCGATAAACATGCGATGCGGTCTGTGGCTTTCTTTATTACCGCCCGTGCTAAGTACAAAGATTTGTGTCACCCTCTGGCCAGGAAGTAAGAAGTGCCCCAGAAATCTAATTGATTGACCGTATATTGGGCAATCATGGCCCATTTTGTCGATCCGTTAGATTTGCTGCGGTTGAAAGGCAGACACACCTTAGGTTTGTGAAGTTAGCTGCCTAAAATTTGATGGGACTCCTCAATTTGATCTGTTATCTAGGCTAGCGCGGGTTGGCCATAGGAAAGATGTAGTTGTGACACATACGAACACATAGACAACGTGAACTCATATAGCTCCTACGCTGACGCACACATAGACAATGTGCATGTATATAGCTCAACACACAACCATGGCTCGCCCGTGCTAGTGAGATATAAGTATTCTAACTTCACGGCGATTTGTTGTAATTGGTTCAGAAGGTGCTAGCAGGCGCCCTTCAATTCCATGTCTTGTTTGTCTGTCTGTTTGTTCTTGTGCTGGCTGGCTAGTTCCTCGGCCTCACGGATGGTGTCTGGCAGCCGCGTGTTGAGGGTTTCTGGCGTGGTCATCATCAGCGCGCCAGCCACCAGCGCACAACTTCCGAACAGGACTGATGGCAGCCATTCCACGTAGATAGCCTGGAAAAATGGGTTTATCGATTGTGTTGCAGACATACGTTTCATCGAATTTAAGTTTCGCAGAATTTTTGTTTCATAGGAACCTAACCTGACCTACTTTTCTGGTAGACCTTAATGAGTTCCACGTTCCACGGTTGTACCTTGTTGTGCATTGTGCAGACAACAGTTTTATAGAGTGTATTTTTTTTTCAAAAGGGCTGGCGTTCTAACGTAGCCTAACGTACTTTTCTGGTAGATCTATCACAGCTAAAATGCCATTGTATAAATTCGATGATCGAACAGAAGTCACTTGATGTAGTTTGAGGCATAATGCTGCTGGCAACCCTTGCCATGTAAACATTGCAAGCAAGAGCTCTCATAGTTAATTTAACACGAAATATATAAAAACATTCCTTACGAAGACCAGTTTGTGTCCACGGAGTACATCACGACATTTGCACTGTAATCCTGGCAGCAAATAACGCAAATTGAACATTATGGACACTAATTCTGACGGTGAGAAACTTTAATGACCGTTTTATCTCTTATTTTGAAAAACGAGTGCTAATTTTACGTCACAATAAGCCGGCTGTAACAACAATTAACGGCATCACTCAACAGCTGATTGGGCGTCACAGTTGACAGCTGACGCATTCAACGGACAGTGTTGCTAACACTAAAATTGTGCAAAACTGCGTTCAGCGCTAATAGAGGCGTGTTTAAGTAGACTGCTTAATTGACTTAGTACCATTAGTGCCCAGTTGAGGTCACTACTATCTTTGCAATTTTCATTGTGTCCTGTCTATTTAAAATTATGGCGACAATATTAAAAAAACCTACCTGCAACGAGGCCAACGAGAAATGTAAAAAGGATAAACAGAGCAAAGATATTATAAAGTGTTCTAAATGTAATAAGACATACATCGCCACACAAAAACAACATAACATGGTAAAGGAAAAAAAAGAAAAGTGGAAGTGTCACGATTGTAATCCAAATAATAACAAAACGGTAGGAGAACCAAGGAAATACCCAACAAGGCAAAAAAAGCTCACAATCGACAAAGAAAAACACACACCAAATACACTGAGCATACCTCAACCAATACCACACCCACCATTAGACACTCCAGATGATGCTCAAAAATATAACGCCATCAGTACAAATGATACCGAGACCTCACATAATCTAACAAGCCCGGATTACTTCACAGATAAAAATCTTTACGTTAAAGTACGTCGTATTGAGGAGGTTTTATCGGATCCTGAATCGGAAGCGGAATCATTGTCTAACACACTTATGGAAGGCACGTCTCATAGTCTGCCTAACATATCAACGACGGAAAACCTGTTAGAACATGAATTTAGGGACCAAATAACCGAACTCTCAACTGAGCTTGCTAGCGCCCATGAAGAAATAGAACGCCTTAACGCTGAAATTATAGGATTGAAGAAAAAGCTAGAGGAACAACATAAAAAAGTTGACATATATAAAAAGCTCCTGACGGACAAAGGGCCTATTCGGAAATCAACCCCGTTAAGAAAGGAGTTGGTAAGGGCCAAAAGCAGACCAGCGGATTTGGATAGTGATGACGATACACCCCAAAGCCTAACTCCAGTACGTCTACGGCATGATGAACCTCCAATGGTGATACCGGACAAAAACGATCAAGTTTTGTTCCAAGATGATCCCAACATACGTCAACAGTTGTCTGCAGCTACATCTTCGCCTACGTCTGCATTATTGCCTGCACCTACACTTTCGCCTTTATCGACAATTACAAAGGATCCTGATGCAGCAACAGGAGCCGAAACGAAGATATACTCTGATTATCAACAGGAAAACTCTACGAACAAGAGAAAAATTTGTATAATTAGTGATAATACTTCGAACAAAATTCTTAAAACGTCTTTGAAATTTTTTGATCAAGACCAAATTTGTCATTATATAAAACCAAACGGTGGCATCTACAACATGCTGGACGGAATTGACACGAAGCTTGATCAATTCACCATGGAAGATTACTGCATCATATTGATTGGTGCTTCGGATTTTAATTACACCGTGGACTATTACAGCATGATAGCTTTCATAAGGTCAAAATTACAGGATATCTATCACACTAATATAATAATTTGTGTACCCACCTATAAATTAAATAGACAATGCAATCTGTTTAACTCGCGCATTGAATCTTTTAACAGACTTTTATACGCTGATATTTCTTTGTACAAATACGCTCATATCTTCGACACTAACAAGAATGTACCATACACTAAGAAAATGTTTACAGCCTATACGGGTCACATAAATAATGCCGCTCTTCAAATTGTTATTAATGACTTAAAAATATATATATCTGAATTAAAAATAAGTCACGACAACTGGTATGTGCATGATGTAATTGAAGGTAGGCATATCGACTCCAACAACCTTGTTTATTTATCACAATCGGAGTCTAGAAATAATTCAAACAATGAGTTTTTTCGTGACATCAAGTAAAGCCTTATTGTCAAATGTAACTTCTGACCGAGATTTATTATGTGGTGAGGCTAACGTTCCTTCTACAGACAAGAAGGGATGCTTGTCCGTGTTACATCTCAATATTAATCGTCTGCAAAATAAAATTCTACATCTTGAAACTCTCCTGGAAGTTGACCTTGGGTTAAGGCCATGTTTTGTATGCATAACAGAATCATGGTTAAGACCAAATGAAGAGACTAGCATTAAATTATCGGGTTATCAAGTTGTAACATATTGTAGTAGAACTATTAGTCATGGAGGTGGATGTATAATTTTTGCTAGAGACGACATTGTTCAATGCTGTGAAATCTGTAATGTTGAATGTTATTACAAAGAAAAAATATTCGAGGTGTGTTGCCTGGCATTAAAACTGAAAAACACGCCTAAAATATATGTAAATACTTTATATAGAAGTCCAAGCAGCGATATAAAGAGTTTCTTAATGCAACTAGACTTATTTCTATGTAACAATAAGAAAAATATTTCAGTTTTATGTGGAGATTTTAACGTCGATTTAAAAGGCGGAACAAGTATGGCTAAAGATTTTCTGCAAATACTTCTAGAGCATAACATGAGGCCTACAATACATGACTATACTAGAGTAACAGAGACTTCTCAAACTTTGGTGGACAACATATTTACAGATATAGATTATAATTATAGTGCGCATATTATTCCGTGTAGCTTTTCTGATCACGATGCTCAAATTGTATTTTTCCATGATCAATTAATACTGTCGCATAAACAAACTAAATTTCAGAGAAAACGAAAATACACTCAACTTGCTTTAAAGGATTTCAAGGGAGACTTAGAAAAGATTCCCTGGAATAAGTTATTCCAAGACAAACCGTGTGCAGAAAAAATTAAACTGTTTTATAATATAATACATAATTTAATAGACAAACACTTTCCACTAAAAAAAGTCAGACTACAAAATTATCAAAAAACATGGATCACGCGAGGAATTAAAGTATCATGCAGAAATAAGAGATACCTATTATTACAATTGCGGAAACATAAATACGACAAAGATCTTCAACATCATTATAACATCTATTACAGTACATTAAAGAAACTTGTGTTTGCAGCCAAAAATATACATGTTAAGAATACAATAAAAAAGGCGAAATCTAAAAGTAAAGCTATATGGAAAATTGTGAATGACAATACAGGTAAGCGTTCAATTCCCGACAAAAGCATGATCAAACTACGGGTTCATGACGAGATCACTGATGATCCTAAAATCATTAGTAATATTTTTAACGAGTATTTTATCAGAGCGGGTAAAGTATCAGATATTAATGCGAACCAAAGGGGACAACATATGATCCTTTTACGAAACAACCACGTTAATAACACAAAATCCATTTTCATGTCGCCTATTGATGAAATAGAAATTATAAAAATTGTCAAATTGCTCAAGAACACAAGTTCTTGCGGCCCAGATGATATTAATACAAATTTGATTAAATACAACATCGAAATTCTATGCGTACCTCTGTGCAATATATTTAATACATGCATTTATGAAGGGATTTTCCCCGCTCAATTTAAAACAGCTAAAGTAATTCCTTTGCATAAAAAGAACAGTAAAACGGAGATATCCAACTATAGGCCAATTTCCTTATTAAGTGTTCTTTCCAAAATTTTTGAAAAGGCGATTGCGACCAGAATAATTAAACATTTTGAAAAAAACAATTACTTTTGCTCTCAACAATTTGGTTTTAGGCAAAATCGAAACACAGTAGCAGCTATTACTGAACTAGTTTTGCAAGTTATGAACAATCTTAATCAGGATCTAAAATGTGCCGGTATATTTTGCGACCTTAGTAAAGCATTTGACTGTGTGAACCATGAAATACTGCTAGATAAGTTACAATATTATGGAATTCGTGGACCTACTCTTAAACTGCTTACAGCCTACCTGACTGATAGAACCCAATTTGTTCAATTGGTGGACATAGATAAGTCTGGATGTATTAACTTCATCAACTCCACAAATAGAATTATTGACTGTGGGGTGCCCCAAGGATCTGTCCTGGGACCACTGCTATTTATTATTTTTATTAATGATTTACAATATAATATAACTCATGGTACAGCTTATCTTTATGCTGATGACACTAGTATTATTGTTGCTAATCAAAATGCTCCAGTATTAAATGATCAAGTTAGCCAGACCTGGATAGAACTGTCAAACTGGTTTCAATGTAATGGTCTTAAAATGAATTTAGACAAGACATCATATTTTCCTTTTCTCAGACATGCAAATAGTATGACATATGACTTGACTTTACCGATAGCAAAAGCCAATAATGTTAAGTTCCTAGGTGTAGATTTAGATTCCCAACTACGTTGGTCAAGCCATATAGATTCGTTAAGAAAAAAATTGGCCAGTGCCTGTTACGCTTTGAAAAACCTATCAAAAACGCTAAACACCTCTGCACTTAGGACAGTTTACTTTGCATATTTCGAAAGCTTAATAAGGTACGGACTTGAGGTTTGGGGTAACAGCGTTCACGTGAAACCTGTTCTTATTTTACAGAAAAAAGCTGTTAGGTATGTTGACAAGGCAAAGCCGCTTGAACATTGTCGTCCCATTTTTGTGAAACATGGAATACTGACAGTGATATCGCTTTACATATATTTAGTGTGTATTTTTGTTCATAAAAATAAGTCTCGATTTACATGTAACACTAACAATAGATATAGACCACTTAGATTAAGACCTAACTCTGACATTCAACTACCTAATTCAAAAAAATATATACATTATAAAAGAAGTCTGGAATATAATGGAATTAAAATTTATAATTTCTTAAACGATGACATAAAACAATCTAATAATATGAACGAATTTTGTAAAAAATTAAAATCATATTTGCTTACTAGACCATTTTATAATCTAAATGAATATTTTGATAATTTGACATTTTAAACCAGCTTATTATTGTAATTTTTGCATGCCATTTTGTGGCGGATCATACATTCATGACAAATATTTATATATCTCGCTGACATGTAATCTTAACACCCGTGTATGTTCTTGCAAAATAAATAATTTCAATTTCAATTTCAATAATTCTACTAAAAGTATTACTAGTAGTAATAGTAGAAATATAGAGTCAATCTCTTAGCCAATGGAGTTAAACTCCGAAGCTATAAAACTCAAAATAAAGTAGGTAGAAATCTTACTAGCAGCGGCATCTGTGGCGCCACTATAGACCCCAGCCGGCCGACCATCGAACAGAAGCCGAGCAGACTGTGGCGCGCATGCGTCGGGAACAGCTCGGAGGTGTACATGTACAGTCCGTTGAATGCTTGCGTGATGGCGATCTTCCCCACCAGGTACAAGAGCGTCGCTAGCCACGACATCGCTGGAACACAAAGAAGTAGGTACGTACGGTAAAGTCATCATCATATCAGAAAGACGTCCACTGCTGGACATAGGTCTCGCCCAAAGAGTGACCACAATGACCGGTCATTCCACCCCCATTCCAGCGGACCCCCGCGACCTTTAGCAGGTCATCAGTCAGGTCAGGTTATCAGTTCAGATAAGTTAAATGAATACTTAAATCAGTTGCTTTTAAAACTTAGCGTTCAATAAACAATTTAAATGCCCCAACCCCTCCTCGCAACCCCGGGCGCATCGCGCTTCTAATGACGATTGACATTCGAATAAGGCGTATGTCGCTCCTGCCTGTGACGTCACATGCCTGAAGTATTGCCTCGCGTGTGAATCCGTGTGTGTGCCTGCAACATGAACCCTGGACTTCGCAATTGAGGTAAGTGAGCAAGGTACATGACCTAAAGACTATTTTCTAATTCTTTGTGTTAATTCCCATTTTAAACACTTAGCTTTCGATGCAAGGTTGAAGATTCAGGAGGGCGGGGCAGACCCAAAAAAATGTGGAAATAAAGTGTCAGGCATACGAGGACGATCTCAAGTATTGATAGCACCATGTGAGATTCATAGCTAGGAAGAGAGAGTCCGTGAGAAATTAGATGCTCGTACAGCCACTGTCGTGGATTCGAACCCCGGATATAAAAAAAATATTTGTTATGACCGATTTGTATAAATTAGTCAGTTTAAGACATAGACATAGACATAGACATAACTTTACTAAACGCAACTTTACTTTTCTAGCTAGAGAATTCAAAATCTAATGGAAGGATAATGAAATGTCGGGCTTTTAATTAATTTTAACTTTTCCGTTGGGTTTTTCAAGAAACTTATTTACGATGTGTAAGTCTCCCAATCCTCGACACGTTAATGCCCAATATAAGACTTGAATATGGATAAATTAAGGCTGGAAGTGACAAGTATTAGGCCAGTGTCGAGCATTCGGAGATTTACCTTCATAATCAGCTAAAACATATTTTTGCTAATCAAAGAAACTTACTGGGAGGCACAAAAGTGATGGCGACGCATGAAATCCCGCAGACGACGTAAGCTACCAGCAGCGTTCGCTTGCGACCAATTCTGTCCAGCACCAGCGCATTGGTCACCACAGCAATCACCTCCACGCTCACCACCAGCATATAGTTGGTGTACTTGTCTCCCGCCAGCGACACAGAATTGATAGCCAGCCCGTAGAACACAAAAGTACAAGTAATCCACCACCACGAACAGATAGCGAGGCGCTTCATGATGATAGGAGACCGAAGCACTTGCATCCATAACCCTGACTCCTCCTTCTTTTCGTCAACAGGCGCTTTGACTTCTTGAAGTTGCTTCACAGTCTCTTCTGATAACGTCACGTTGTTCATCTTAGCAGCTTTCGTTATTATTTCCAGGGCGTCTTCCTTACGTCCTTTAGATAGGAGCCATCTGATGCTTTCAGGGAGGAAGTATATGTAGAGAAGGAAGAGTAAAGATGGTGGGTACACGACGAGGATGAACGTGCGCCAGTACTGGAAGGTTTTGGCGAGGAGTGCGAAACTCAGGCCTCCGATGACCAGCATGATGCCGAGGAAAGCCGTTGTCAGGACGCGTTTCTCTTGGCCGAGCAGCTCGATTGCTGAAATGAGAATAAACGATTACGAGTATTTAATAGAGTAGTAGAGTAATGGTCGTGATTTAGGTTTATTACTAAATCATGACTATTGCTCCTCCTCCTGTGTGGTACAGTGAGTTGGCTCTAAACACCAAAGTTTTCTTTTCTTCTATGAAATGTTTAATAACTAAATACTCATACGGGACTAGATCTATAAATATATCATCTAAACGTATATACGTAGGGGGAGGTATACGTAAGGGCATGAAAGAAGCAGTTTAAATGCGTGATATATCGTCAAAATCAATGTCCGCCTGTCCGGCTGCTGAACAATGTTATCTATACTATACCAGTATACGCGCCTGAACCTTTTGATGTGTTTTTCGTCGATCCTCTGAACTACGGTTTGTAAATCAAACAGGCAACTCAGTCTCAAGAAAAAGTGGCATACAACTCATAACCCGGAATCTCTCAGAACTGGAATACTAGCTCATTTTGACTTAAATTGGAAAACTGGATCGCAAAAATCTTTTATAATTATTAAACCTGCACACAAAATTTCACGAGAGGCGGTTGAAAAATGCGAACCGTAGAGGATAACACCTGGACATATGAAAATATGTTTGCCCAAGCTTTGCTCGCTTGGTCATTTCATTTTAATTATTTCCACTTCGTCACGAAAATCCTCACAATGTACATAGATTGTACAATGTACTACTTAACTTCCGTGACGTAGTGGAACTAATTAAAATTCACTAAATTTCACTAATAGAAATTAAAAACCTTTTTAGGTGCTGGGTATTAGGGTAGTTTCAGTACTCGGACTTCGGACTTAGCTTTTACTTAGTACTTCATCATTAGGGCTCTGGCAGAATATCAGCGACGTGGCCTGATATTCTGCCGCGTCATGATTCTCTGCCACAATACATGGCTCATATATGTATCACTTTTAGTTTTTTTTAAATTAATAATCATGTTTCATTAATGACATTTTATCAATAAAGATTCTGATTCTGATTCTGATTATTTCATGCCATATAGGTATTGTGAGAATTAACAAGGTTTTTTTATTATTATTTTTAATAATGGGATTGCTCTTGGCCAGCATCTAGCCAGGGGGCAAATATAATCTATCTATCATTACCATCATCAGCCTCGTACTTACTCATGATAAAAGCAGCGGGAAACGCACTGGCACCAGCCACTGTCTCCAGAAACTCCACTATCACGTACATCTCATAGGAGACGGAGAACGCCTTCAGCGAGCCGATGGCACCCACCAGTACGCATGACAGGATCAGCGCCATCTTGCGGCCCCAGCTGAAAACAGGATCACATTTTTTTATATAGGATAGTGTCATAGCGTTTAGCTGGAAGGCACGTGCCTTAATCCCGACTGCTGTGTATGATAGCAGTCGTTAAGCCATGTAAGAGGCCTTCGGGTGGCTTCTAAAAATCAAATCGCCCACTCACTTAACAAGCCTCATCCCAATCAGGTCTCATTTCCACTTGGGTTGGAAGGTCAGATCGCAGTCGCCCCGTAAAAACTAGTGTTTACGCCAAATCTTGGGATTATAATACCAACTGTACTAGTCATCATCATCATCATCAGCCTATATACGTCCCACTGCTGGGCACAGGCCTCCTCTCATAGATGAGAGGGATTGGGCAGTAGTCCCCACGCTGGCCCAGAGCGGGTTGGGGACTTCACATACAACTTTGAATTTCTTCGCGGATGTATGCAGGTTTCCTCACGATGTTTTCCTTCACCGAAAAGCTAACGGTAAATATCAAATGGTATTCCGTACATAAGTTCCGAAAAACTCATTGGTACGAGCTGGGATTCGAACCCACGACCGCCGCTTGACAGCCGCATGCTTGAACCACTGGGCTACCGTAGCTTCCACTAATTCCTGTAACTGTACTAGTGTTTACGCTAAATCTTGTATTCTTCAAACTGTACTGGGATAAAGCTAGTAGGATGATGAGCGTTTAGCGACATAAATAAAACGAGCTGGTGGGCTAGAACTGCCAAGTTGTATCTCACGTGATTCAGCGATTCCTGTCTCGCTCGAACTATGCGAAAGAAAAAGGAGGGCGGATTGTTACCGCTCGATAGAAAGTGAGCTTTATCTTGTCGTTTATCACGCGATAACTGCGATCATAATACGAGTTTTGGAGAACCACTAGCTGAGTAAAAGAGAGCTCACCGGTCGGAGACGTAGCCGAGGATCGGCAGCGACACCAGCATGCCGATGTTGTGCACTGTGCCCACCAGGGTGCGCTTCCATTCTTGGCACGCCAGATTGAACTGAAACCAACAGGTGACATGGTTAGTTTACTAATAAATTTAAGCAGTAACAGACACTGCCTGTTTGTTACCCCGACACCGCACGGGGCTGATCAACAATGCTTCAAAAACAAAGTGCTTGAAAGTACCCCTAAGCCTGACACCTTAAAGGTGGCAAAGTGAGCATTTTCCACAAAAAGGAAAAGGAATTCCTTTTAATGAGTTCTAATTAGTTCCATTACATCACGGAAATTACATATACATTTTGCGGATACCTAATTTTCGTGACGTAGTGGAAATAATTGATATTCGAAATTTAAATTTCTATAATTATTGGAATGCATACGTCATATACGTACGTCCTATTACAACCAATTAAGGTCCTGCTATCGGTCCCCGAATTGTCAAAACATACTTCACGATATTACCATGAATTAACTCTCAATACCAATCTACTTTTTATGTAACCGAGGATCACGCCATTGTATTCATTGTCAAATGCTGCAACGCATCACTGGCGCGATTGGGTGGATGCGTTTAGAGGTGAAGGTTGAGTATCGCTCACTGATAGCAAATGTATACCTTCCGGCGATGACGCAAAGACGATAACTGCATAACGGATATAGTGAACAAGTTGGTGGGTTTCTGAATGAGTGATCTGCACGGTCAAACGCGCCCACCCGAATCAGAGTCGTCAGTTGCTTGATTTCGGTGGTGTATCTACTGATTTGTGGGAATCAATTTCTCGTAAAATCTCAATAAGAACAGAATCGTTGTTTTTATGAAAAGTGGCCTTTAAACAAAATTCTGACAATAGAATAGTTTATGTATTTTGCTCACGAGTCCACATGTCACAGGTTCAACGCAATGCGTTTATCTTATGTATTTTCGGGGTTGGCTAGCGGCCACCCTGTCTGCATATAAATAAGATTAGTTTCCATAATATTCATTGACACAGAACATACACAATTGTATGCTTATTTTCAGCTCAATCGCACACTATGAAGTGGGTCAAAGTTAACATACAAGAATTGCTTACAGACACCGGGACCGGTGAAACAAAAAAGTCGTAAAATACAGAGTGCTTAAGAGGATGCGCTGTTATTTCATTTTGGATACGAAACCACAAGAAGTTTCAACTTCGCAAAAACTTATAATACCACAACTAAGAAGCCATTAAGTATGATGTTTTTACAGCAAACACTGGCAATTACATCTTGGCAATGACAATGATATTAATAGGACTGTGAACGGATAAGATCACGATTATTAGCATTTTTATGACGCCTGGGGAAAAAACGGACAGTTTTTTATATAATGACGATGGCAAAATAGCATACGGCTTGTCTGATGGTGTCACCTCACCTGATTACCTAGTCTCAAATTAGACATTTTCCATTTATTTAGGTACGTCAAAGTGCATTCTACAACTATTCCATTCCCAAACTAATCAAGAACTTGTAAAAATCAGACACCGTGGACTACGAAAGCTTGCGACTCTATTTCAACACAAGCACGCTGCTGAGTCTGTTTTTACCCGACTGCAAGGCAGGGTTATGTGTTTCGCGCGTATCTTGTATGTATGTATGTATGTATGTATGTATGTAATATTCTTTATTACCTGAAATCTTCCAATTCCCTGAACGGATTTTAATGTTTGAGATATCGTTAGATTTGTCTTACCAGCCCGAGTGTTCTTAGCAATGTGACGTCAAAAAAAAAACAAAGATGGCGGCCACCAGACATCATTTTGTATGACACTTAAAAAATAAAGTTGACAAACTATATTATGTGGGGTATCATTAAATAGGTATTTTAAAATCATTAAAAGGTTTCTTTAGTCATTAGTTAGTGAATACAACCGTTTAGGATTTATAACTATTCAAAGTTTAATAGTCGGATCCGCTATCCGCTATACGCAATCACTCATGTTTTCACTGTCATCGTCATTCAAGGTTTGCTTTACACACGTTTAACAATTGCAACAGTGGCGGAGCGCCCATACAACCCGATTTCCACCGGCTTGCCTTACAAAATCTTGCTACAAACTACTTGCTGTTAATTTAATAAATCATCAATTTGTGAATACAAAATATCCATTACCTAAATACAATTTGATAATACGATTTACTTTAGCGTCATAATAGATTTAAGCTAACCACTACGAAATCTACGCACGTGAATGCCAAACGCAACGCATTTCATAAAGCCAAACAAGCCGGCTTTTAGCATGCCTCCGAGTATCGTGATTGCGATGTTAGGAGGGGTCAACTCAGCTGGTCACGTAGGTGGTAATACTGGTAATATAAGATCAGCTAGTTGACCCCTCCTAGGGGCCCATGCCCCGGGCGGCAAGTTTAGGGGGCGGCAAATTTAGGGGCGGCAGGGGGGCGGCAAATTCGAACTTCTTGACAGGCCAAAATACGTCTTGACAGGACAAAAAATTCCGCGCTCGCTACGCTCGCGTTTTTTATGACTTGATGCGTATGATTTGTTATATTTCTCGATTTGCTATGACTTGATGCGTATGAAGTATTTTCCGCATCTGCATTATAATGTCCGAAAACTTTCGCGCTCGCTGCGCTCGCGTTTTCTCCTACATTTGTTATGTTTTGATGCGTATGAAGTATTTTCCGCATCTGCATCATAATGTTCGAAAATTTTCGCGCTCGCTGCGCTCGCGTTTTCATCTATAGGTAAGTGCCGTGACTTCCCTATGAAGATACGACCTTTTTTGATTAAGGTATTACAAATACAATACAAATTCTCTTTATTGCACACCTCAATAAATAGAACTATTACAGAGTATGTATATTTAAACCTAGAGGTAAACAATAGGCGGTCTTATCGCTAAAGAGCGATCTCTTCCAGACAACATTTGGGTAGCGGAAATATAGCGAGAAATGAATTATAATGCGTGGCAAACTAAAACTCCACAAAAATAAACATACACACATAACCACATTTATAAACATACACATATTCCTACACACTTATTTATATATATACATTAATATATAACTACAATAACAGCCATAGAGTTGAAAGAAGCACAAAGTAGGATGAAAGAATCATGGGAGGGACAGATAGTATTCTTTTAGATGTGTCTTGAAAGAAGCAATGGATTTGGCACGCCTTATTTCTACGGGAAGAGCGTTCCAAAGTCGAGTAGTGGCATCTGTACGGAACAAGAAAAGGGAAAATACGGCGTTTAATGAACAAAAGATTTCCTTTGGCAGGATTGATATCTATAGTCTAAAGATGCATTTACGAAGTAGAGCCCCCCGGATTTTTCACGTGGTAAGAAATGGGGGGGGTCCAAACATAGCAGCCGACCTGTACATTTCAAACGAAGCTGACTCCTTTCTTATATCTACTAAGGCAAGTTTGGTATCGTTTTCGTATAAATGGAATACACCGACATCATTTCTGATCGTACATTTTACTATTTTGGAACAATTTTCTGACTTAAATCGCAAATTTATACATTTTTAATTTTTACTTTTTGATTCAGTGCTCTGATATTGGATGTAAAAAGTTGATTTAAATAATGAAATAAATACTATAAGAAAGCTCGTTTTATGCAGATTCTAAATATATAAATATCAATATAGCTCTGCCTACAAAATTATGACAGAAAAAAATATCATGGGTCGCAAGATGGCTGCGCGGGCGGATCGGTAAGTACCGAAATACGTTACTAGCTACTGGGTACAGTCACCGAATTGAAATGTTTTCCACTTTTAAGAGTAAAAATAACTAATAGAGAATCTTACCTGACTATACCGACGTGTCTGACTAATAACAATGATAGTTCCTCTAAGTTATTTTCAGGTTTTAAAACGATGACTGTGATAAAAATTACACTGTAATATTTTATGGATTTTAGTTTCAGTATGCATGCGCCTATCAAGCAGGTCACATGTGGGGACAAACTTTAAATGACACACAATATATACCCTCCCTAACAGACGAGTGGATAAAGGAGGAACAGTGGCAGCCCGTATGGACAACCCAACACAGAATCTGGAATGCGGCACGAGAACTTAGCTGCAAGAACAGCTGCAGAGGCCACTGTCCTTGAAAGCGAGAATGAATGTCATGCACGCTGCTTCAAGACCTGTGGGTCGTCGCAAATGCGATTACTGATGGTTTTAAATGTGTGTCCAGTGTGGACTAGGGGTTTCAGCAAAGATGACGTCGAGGAGGCCGAAGAAGGAGAGTACAACATCTTTATCAGTTTATACCACGTTTATACTGGTCCTGGGTTTAAAAAATCATAACTAACTTCAAAAAAGATGAGGTCCTGTGTTCGACTGTAAATATTTTTTGATATGTTCACAAATATCTTTGCTAGTTTAAGACCGATTTCGCGTTTTTGTTTTTTGGTTTGGAAGGGGCTGCCTCAATGATGTTTTCTTTTAAATTTGGTCAAGATCTGATAATGGGATCCATGAGAAAATGGACACTCTTCAATTTACAAAGATATCTCCGCGGTATATGAATGCTAATTATTACTTTCAAGGTGGACCAACATCATTTTTTTTATTATTATTAATAAGGCAGTACTTTTAGGGTGATCCAATATTATTTTGGACAGGATCCGTTAATGTTAGTTGTCATTTTTTTTAAATTTAGCCGTTATCCATATAATTCATGGAGTTCGAATTTGTACTATCGTTTGTAGGGGCCTATCTTTAGAAGTAATCAAACGATTTTAAAAATTCTTTCTGTAATAGAAACCTACATTAGTCCTTAATAATATAAGCTAAGACTTTTTGTAAATCGTTAACTCGTACGAAGCAGGGCGGCTCTCTAAAATTTGATAAATTTTTACGTGAAATTTTAGGGCGAAATTGATATATTTCATTGTTTTTTTAATATTTTAAGACGTGAATTGGCATGAAATATGTTTTTATTGAGTTAATAAACCCACCACTACGATTCCAAGATCACAAACTGTGTTTTTTAATTAATTTGATTTTTTGTTCTATCTTTTAATTTTTAATTTTTTTAATACTTCCACAGTAGGTATATTTTTGAAATATATATTTTTAAATATGATATTAACAGGGTTTTCTGAAGACCTATTTTTTTTTCAAAATGTGCAGGTGTTTTTTAAAGTTATGGCCATTTTTCTGTTTTCAGTATGAATGAAAAATTACCTATTTTTTGTTATTTTTCGAAAATTTTGTATGGAATGGTACAAAAATAATTCCAGAAATGAATTTAGCATCCTTGATTTACTCGAAATTGACACCCAACTTGACCCAGTAGCTTAACTGGCGCAGATATCAAGAATAACCTGGACTCACCCCCCCCTCAAAAATTTGACATAAAATATTTCGAGGGCTCTACTTCGAAAATCCATCTCTGGGTCCTAAAGGACCTACCCTGATACAGGAAATCTTTTGTTCACGAAATGCCGTATAAGTCCTCTTACCGAGGCCACATGTGAAAGAACAGTTATAAAATTAAATAGTGTTATTAAAAGTGGACTGCTAGGTGTCGGTACGGAACCCTTCTTTGTGCGTGATCCGACACGCACTTGTTTTTTGCTGAAATGAGTCACGTGTGCTATTTTTGCAAAGTGTTACTTACCTCGTAAAGTAAGTAATAAATACCTAAGTAGGTTCAGTTTAAATTGTTTCCCTACGTCAAACTTTACAAACTAAATTTGACAAACTTCTCGTAGTCCAATTGAGTTGAAATTGTATATATCTGTAAATCAAGTTTCATTGTAATATTATGTGGCCATAAAGCCGTTCTGACGAGAACGTCAGAAGTGTTAGAACCTGTGTATGTTCTATATTCTAACAGCTGTACTCACAACGTATTCACGGAATAAACTTAACTTTTATCCTACTAAAGTGGTTTTCCTCTAACAAGAAGGTGGTCATTAGCAATTCATAAACTTCACTAGATATAACTATCGTGTTTGGGTTCATTACAATTTTCTCAAAGAGTAGGTACCTAGTTGATGACTCTTCAATTTCTAATTTTCGCTCCGGGTTACCCTATAAATATCTCACGCGCCGCCACTGAATTGCAAGAACCATAGTTGAAACTAAAAAGTCTTAAATAAAAAAATAATTAATTAAGAAACAAAAAACCCGCCTGCACTAAAAATACCAAAACAAGCAATAAAAAGTTTTTGTCAAGATTGCATTGTCATCTGAACTAAAAGTGTATTCCTAATTTCAGCTCAATACTAGTTAAGGATAAAATGCAGTCGGAGGCATGGAGTAGCATTAAATGAGACTTTTCAGCCAAATCCATGCCTCCGACTGCTTTTTATCCTTAACTAGTATTGAGCTGAAATTAGGAATACACTTTTAGTTCAGATGACAATGCAATCTTGACAAAAACTTTTTATTGCTTGTTTTGGTATTTTTAGTGCAGGCGGGTTTTTTGTTTCTTAATTAATTATTTTTATT
Organism: Cenopis cana; assembly: GCA_951800055.1. NCBI lineage: Eukaryota > Metazoa > Arthropoda > Insecta > Lepidoptera > Tortricidae > Cenopis > Cenopis cana. The sequence continues at coordinate 1,346,914 of OX637484.1, read as the reverse complement.
TCATTCGTTTAGGAACATTTGACAGTTAAAAACCAATGTAGGTCCGTCTCTCTCTCAACACAGCGCATCTTCGGGAATCGGAAGCTCTAGCGAAGTAAAGGGTGTTTCAGTAGACTTACTGTGTGCGGGCCTGATAATTTTCTAAGTCTTATACGTAGATAATAATATGATGGAATGTGGGAGTCCACCAAACCTTCCACTTAGTAACTAAGCGGAAGGTTTGTAAATAGTCTAAGTCTTAATCGCTAAGTATGTTACGGTACTGAACTATCAAAATAAGCTCTACAACGGCACGGTACGATTACCGCCAAGCACAGACACAGAACGGTCTAGTAGGAATCGTCCTTTACTCACCCCCGAAAGTGTAAGTATTAGTGGTAATACGCGATGCTGTACGTGGTGGAGATCACGTAACCAGAACAGTCTCCAGTGTCTCGGGAGTGTTGGGAACAATAGTACGCATGTCAGATGATGTAAATACTAGATTATAGAACTATCGTTGTTGTCAATGTTGTGTGAGGATATTGACCTCTTTAGATAGCTGGAGTTCATTTCGAATAGTGAATTTATTGCTGGACGTCTATTGTTATATAAAAGCAGACATTTTTTTTATATTAATATAATTATGAATATTAATTATTTTAAATATACTATGTTGACATGTATTTTTTTAAATTATGAATAAATGATTATGATTATTATGATTATAACCTTTAAGGGGATGCCTCGATGCATGTAAACCACGCTCTCGTGACTTTGACGCTAAATAGTACCCCAGGGATTTAAACAAAAAGGGTCTTGACAGACAGACGGACAACAAAGTGATCGTTTTTTCCTTTTGAGGTTCGGAACCCTAAAAATTGATATCTGATAATGGCTTTTCGTTGAAGGGTTGAAAAATCTTGAGCAAACCGGCCCAATCCCAACAAAGTCTAGTTTTCTGTATAGGATAGAAGCTTACTAGTCTCTACGACTAATCTTCGGATTTAGGTATCAATTAAGTGTACTCCGGACCCCCCCTCCCGTAATTCCTGGAAGCAACGGACATAAGCAATGAACTTTAAGTGCTACCACAATAGATCAATGACTAGGCGAGGCGGCATAGAAGGCCCACAACAAACCAATAATGATGAGCTCCTGACCGATTTCGGCCTCAGCGACTGCATATTCTAGGTTTTAGTTAAGTCTTAATAGGCGTTACTTATGTACTGGAGTGCCGTTGTTCCACTCTTTGGTGCGCTCTTAGGTGACTTATGTACCCGATCTTTTTTGTAAAGGTACGAGCACATTTTGAGCAGGTTAACACCCCGCCAACATAATTGTAACAGATGGCTGCTGGTGGACGCGCCTTCAGCTCGTCTCTTTTTCTATCGAGCTCGTTACAACGCTCAGTTTCGAAGGAGTTAACCTGCTCATGAATGATTCGTCGCCATTCGGGACGTCGTGCTGCTTTCCTTTCCCACCGAGAGGGCTCCAACTTGCATTTTTTCATATGTCTTTTCAGAACATCCTTATAGCGAAGGTACTGACCACCTATCTTACGCTTGCCATTTTGGAGTTCTGAAAAGAAAATGCGCTTTGCCACTCTCTCATCCGACATGCGGGACACGTGTCCACACCACCGCAGCTGTCGCCTCATCAGGTACACCTCAATGCCTCCGATATTTGCGCGCCTGAGGACATTGGTATTCCTAACGCGGTCCGACCACTTGATGTTCATGATGTCTCGGAGGCATTTGAGGTGGAATCTGTCGAGTGTGCGGATGTGCTTGCGGTAGAGGACCCATGTCTCAGACGAGTACAAAAGATTTGGCAGCACGACAGCCATGTAAATACCTATTTTCGTGGAGAGTTTAAGGTCGTGAGAGCGGAAAACCCTGGATCGAAGCTTACCGTAAGCAGCAGCTGCAGCACCTATTCTGCTATTTATTTCGGATTCGAGGTCGCATTTAGATGTTATAGTGCTGCCAAGATATTTAAACTTCTCCACTTGCGTCAGAATTTCTCCACCGATACTCACACTTGTACTTGGCGCATCGTGAGAGACATCCATGTTGGTCATAGTTTCTGTCTTCTTCACGTTTATTTTAAGGCCAAATTTAGTGCAAGCATCGTTGAGATTCGACATTAGCTTTTGTAGGCCTTCCACAGTATTCGAGACAAAGCACAGGTCATCGGCGTACATGATCTCAGTCATAAGTGCATGAGACACTTTACTGCAGGATTTGAACCTGGCGATGTTGAAAAGACCTCCATCCATGCGGAAACGAATACCGATGCCTTCTGATAAATCCCCCAAAGACTCGCGTACGACTACAGCAAAGTACAGCGCAAATAGAGTTGGTGCAAGGACACAACCTTGCTTGACACCACATGTAACGGGAAAAAGCTCTGATTGTTCACCGTTGATAGAAATGCAGCACTTCATGTCGTCATGCAGAAGTCGTAGTAGTCTCACAAATTTGTCAGGGCATCCCAGCTTAGTCAATATTAACCAAAGGGCTTCACGGGGGACGCTGTCGAATGCCTTCTCAAGATCAACAAAACAAAGAAACATAGGTTGATCTTGCTCTCGGCTCTTTTCAAGCAGCTGGCGAACTGAAAAGATGGCTTCGCATGTCCCTCGGTCTGGTCGGAAGCCAAACTGGGTTTCAGGCAAAATTGATTCCGATAGAGGAAGCAGGCGATTTAAGAGTACCCTGGCAAATACTTTTCCCGGAGTAGACAGCAGAGATATGCCCCGGTAAGAATTACAGTGGGAACGGCTTCCTTTATTCTTGTACAGTGAACAGATGCGAGAAATTTTGAAACTTTCTGGTACTTGTTCCTCATCCCACATACGTACAAATAGCTTCCACAGGATGTTATGCAGATGGTCGCCTCCGTATTTTAGCAGTTCTCCACAGATGTTGTCGGTACCTACTGCTCTTTTATTTTGCAGTTGCCTGATGGCAGTCACAGTTTCACTGATCGTTAGAGGCGCCACGAGTTCAGATTTTGGTGGCGATTCTGGAAGTGCACTAATAAATTCTAGATCTGCTAGTCGATCGACGTTGAGTAAATGGCTAAAATGTTCCTCCCAACGTTTTATTACCTCCTCTTTGCTGGTCAATGGAACACCCTCAAGCGATTTCAATGGGACGGAGCTATGCTTTGTAGGTCGTAATAGCTTCCTGACTTCGTCATAGAAAGCTCCCAGCTGGTTGGTATCCGATAGCCATTGCAAATACCGAGATTTATCTTGCCACCATTTATCTTTGGCTTCCCGTGTAAGCTTCCTGATCTCTGCATTGCTTTCCTTTATCCTGTCCAGTAAATTGTCTTGACGGTCCTTAGCATTCTGCTTTCGGAGCAGCTTTCTGTGTTTTTCTAGTGCTTCCGCGAATGTCACATCATTCTCATCAAACCAGTCCTCGCGTTTTTGAGTTTTTACGCCCAATACTTGAGTGCTAACTTCGATGAGAAGCGTAGACAACGTCTGCCAAGATGTATGGAGGGAGTCATTATCGACGTCACGTGTAGACAAAGCATCATCCAAGGCCTTTACATATGCCTCTCTCGTTGGAGTGCGCTGAAGATCTTCCACATTAGTGCGCAAAGTTTTTACTACACTCCGCCTGCAAGGGCGACGGAGGCATATGTTAAGTTTGGACAGTACAAGTCGGTGGTCAGTCCAGCAGTTAGCATCTCGCATGACACGTGTGATTTTGACTTGGCCTATATCTCGGTGCCGTACAATAGCATAGTCAATGAGATGCCAATGCTTTGATCGTGGATGCATCCAGGTAGTCTTATGTTTCATTGGAAGTCGGAAAAAGGTGTTGGTAATGGAAAGGTCAAATTGAGCACAAAGACTGAGTAGTAACTGCCCATTGGTGTTCATATTTCCGATTCCATGTCTACCAAGAACATTCGGCCAAGCTTCAAAATCACGACCAACTCTAGCATTAAAATCTCCTAGTAGAAGTATTTGTTCTCGAGGCTTAATATTTGATAATGCTTGCGTCAGCTCTTCGTAGAACTGATCCTTGATGTCATCCGATTTATCTAGGGTTGGCGCGTATATGCTAATGACATTAATGTAGTTGTTGTGCTGTAGGTGAAGTCGTAATGTAATGACTCGATCCGAGATGTAAACAGGACACTCTTCTAAGCGCCTGGCAATCTCATTTTTGATGGCAAAACCAACTCCTGAGCGTCGGGGTTCATGCGCCGCAGTACCTTTCCAAAAGAACGTGTACCCGCCACCATGTTCTACTAATTCTCCTTCTTCAGCAAGATGTGTTTCGCTGATTGCAGCTAAGTCGACATTGTAGCGGCGAAGTTCTCGTGCCACTATAGCTGTTTTTCGCTCAGGACAAGAATTACCATCACGGTCTAGAAGGGTGCGCACATTCCATGCGCCAAAAATCATAGCTGTTTTGGGTGTCTTTGTAAATTTCTTTGTTCTCCTCGTATTTCGACCACAACATATGGGATGCATAGGCAGCCGTGGCTACTGCCTCCCCGGTTTAGATGGAACAAGCAATTTTTGGAGCACCTTTTCTAGCTCCCTCCTCGGCTGGGCGAGGAAAGCAGTGCCTCCCTAAATAGGGCTGCTTTGTCGCACGGGGTGCTGCCCAATTCGCACTGTTGTTCCAATGCAGTGCAAAAACGACCACTCTCCCCATGCCGCCTGTGTGCAGATCTCAGACAAAGCCCGACTTGCAAAGACGGACCTCTCTACCTCGTTCCATCGCCACAGGACTTTACGCTCTCGTTTAACCAGTATCTAGAAGCAGTCAGTTGCGCAGGATATATTATGGTGCGTAAGTGCTCGCGCAGACACAGACGCACCCTCTCGTCTCTACCCTTCGTGCCCCAATGGAACGGATAGCCGCTACGATCGGCGAAGAGTAAAGATGCAGTGTCTGGGCAGCGATAACAGGACCCCTATCGCAACCCTTCAGGCCATCTACAACTGCCTAGCTGCCTCGCCACCGGAGGTGGACTGCTGTATTAGCCGAGACAGGCACTATGCACTATGCGGGGAGCGACCGCAAGGCTTAGATGCATGCATCCAAACCCCCCTCTACCAGGTTTGGCCCACGAGTCGACGTGGTTGCCCGGGGTGTGGCAGCTGCGTGCAAACAGCTACGAGGAGCCACTGGTGAGAGTTTATGGGTATCAGTGATTTTAACCAGGTAATCCTCCACCAGTACGTAGGTCGACTGGAGGATCCGACACTGAAATCCCACTACAAACCAATAATAATAAATACTCCGAACTCCTTCGAAAGCAAACGGGAAAACGCTAGGAGCATATGCCATATGATAAAAAAAAAAAAAAATGAATAAAATGAACTTTATTCTGTAAGTAGGCCGCAATGGCACTTTTACAAGTCAAACCCTACTAGCGTTTCACAGAGGCCACTGCCGAGAAGAAACGCCGAAAGAAACTCGACAGTCAGCCATTTTCTCACAAAAATATGCTTATTACAATGATAAATGATAATACTTAACCTACTTAAGATCAAGAAATCTAAGTATCTATATAAAGCAACACAAAAACAAAGAACAAAATGAGGAAAAAAACCAGTTATGTACAGTGTGTAATTCTGCAGGAAAACATTTCGAAACTGTATACCTTAGCATTATCAAATTCTATTTAGGAAAAAAAAATTGAATCCTTTAGACTATAAATTTAGTTATAAATCTTTTGATATGTTTTCTTGCAAGAACTGCGTCAACTAGATAAAATTAAAAAATACACAATATATGAATCTTTACTCTATTTAAGTATCTGGTTTGGGCCATGCTTTTCTGTCTGTTAGATAGTCCTCAACCTTGTAATAAGCCTTCGACATCAATGATTTTTTCAAGTACTTTTTAAGAGCTGGAAAAGGTAAATTCAAAACTTCATCAGGTAACTTATTATAAAAACGGACACATTGACCTACAAAAGATTTGTATACTTTACGGACACGAAATTTTTTAGTGGCAATTTTATTTTTATTTCTAGTATTAAAATTATGTATATCAGAATTTTTACAGAAGGAGTCTATGTTCTTAAGGACATAAACAATATTCTCATAGATGTACTGGGACGCTACAGTTAAAATGTTGATTTCTTTAAAGAGTTCTCTTAAAGATTCACGTGAGCCTAGGTTATATATGGAGCGAATGGCTCTTTTTTGTAACACAAAAATTGTCTGTATGTCAGCTGCTTTACCCCAAACCAGGATACCATACGACATAACACTATGAAAATAGCTATGATAAACTAGGCGAGCTGTTTCTACATTGGTAAGTTGCCTGATTTTTCTGATAGCATATGCGGCTGAACTTAATTTACGCGCCATAACGGCTATGTGGGGACTCCATTGTAGATTTTTGTCTAATGTTATACCTAAGAATATTGCTTTATCTACTATTTCTAAGCACTCGTTATTTAAGAGTATACTAGTTTCCACCGGTCTAACATTAGGCAAAGAAAATCTGACACATTTAGTTTTCTTAGCATTAAGTAACAGATTGTTAACGGTAAACCAGTCAAGTACTTTGTCCAGTGTGCCATTAACTCTACTATAGTCAACTGATTTTCGGTCAACCTTAAAGATTAAAGATGTATCATCCGCGAATAAAACTATATCACAAAGATTACTTACTATAGACGGCAAGTCATTTATATAAACCAAAAATAAAAATGGACCTAAGATAGAGCCCTGAGGCACTCCTAACGTTACTATTGCCCCACTAGACTGGGTTCCATTTACAACAACTGCTTGAGTTCTATTGCTGAGATATGAAGACATAAGACTTAACGCATTAGCAGACAAACCATAATGTTTAAGTTTCAAAACGAGCGTCCCATGATCCACGCAATCGAAAGCTTTAGAAAGGTCACAAAAAATACCTATCGCATCACAGGAATTCTCCCAAATATCGTAAATATGTTTAATAAGCACAGATGCAGCGTCAGTCGTGGAGCGCCCTCTTGTGAAACCGAACTGTTTACTTGTAAGCAGTTTATTTCTATTAAAGTGCATTAGCATATCGTTTAACATTAATTTTTCAAAAACCTTACTTAATACAGGTAGTATCGATATGGGACGGAAGTTGGTTAGGTCGTTTAAATCACCCGATTTAAATAGAGGTATGACTTTACTAAACTTCATAAGATCAGGAAAAATACCCTCTGATATGCAGTTATTGTAAATCAAAGCTAATTGGGGCGCAATGACATCTATGATATGATTAATAACTTTTACTGATGTTCCCCATAAATCCTCGGTTTTCTTTAAATTGAGCGATTTAAATGTTTTAACAACCTTGATTGAATCTACTTGACTAAAATTAAACCTTACATCACATTTACTAATGTTAGCACAAAGCAAAGCTTTAGCTTGGGTTTTAGATGACTGCAGACATTTTGTAGTACTACTTGCTATATTTGAAAAATAGTTCTCGAATGCCAAGGCAACATCGTTATTTGACATGACCTGTTGGTCTTCCGTGAGAATGTTGACTTGATAATCGCGAGTTTTAAATTTACCAGATTCTCTATTTATAATATTCCAAACAGTTTTCACCTTGTTGTCAGATACTTTAAGTTTAGAACTAATATAATTTGCTTTAGCAGCAAAACACACTTTCTTGAAGATGTTTGAGTAACTCTTGACATAGTCCAGGAAATCACTGTTCTTGTTCACCTCCCTCTCACCATAAAGTTCATAAAGCCTATTTCTACTTCTATGTATACCTACGGTAGCCCAATCACTAAATTTTATCTTATTATTTTTATTTTTTGACCCAGAAATAGTTTTTAATGAAAAATTTTCATTGAAGCAATTAATAATTAAGCCGAATAAATCTTTATACATGCTATTCGAATTACTTTGTGAAAGTGATAACATACAAATATTATGGTTAATTTCATTTTTAAATAATTCCAAACGAGAACTAGTTATGGGTCGGTATGTTATAGTTTGGGGTTGTTCTTCTTGATTAATCATAGAGAAAGATGCCATTTGACCACTGTGGTCAGAGTTAAAACGATTTAAAATTTTCTTATCCAAACATTCACAGTTACAAAAAATATTATCTAAACAGGTCGCACTAGTAGCACCTACCCGGGTAGGCTCAAGGAACAAATTTATCAAATTAAAAGATTTAAATAAACTTAACAACTTGACAGTATTATTAGATGGTTCAAGTAAATTAACATTGAAATCACCACAAACTATAACATTTTTTTGGCTCTTAGTTACTAACCTCAACACATTTTCCATAGTGGATTCAAATGTGCAGAAGTCAGATGCAGGAGGCCTGTATACACATATGATTATATAGCTTTCTAGTTCTGTACAAGCAATTTCTACAATCCTCTCAATTGATAACTTTACTATATCCTTCCGTTCTTTGCATTTAAAAGAGCTTTTTACAATTATGAGAGAACCGCCATGAATGGCAGATTTTCTGGCATAGAAACTCACTAATTTAAAATTTACAAAGTCAAATATCATCTGTTCTTGTCTAAGCCAATGTTCAGTAATACACAAAACTTGAATGTCACTATTATCTAAAAATAAACCTATTTGTAGTTCTTTGCTGGAAAAACCCTGAATATTTTGATGGAAAATATTAATATTCAATGGCTTTTCCGCTGTCTTACAATTTAGTTTAAAGGCATGCTATTTATGGCGCTATCAACATAGTGGAGTCTGCTAGGTGAGCTATTAAATTGGTTTGGTTCTAAATTAAACGCTAGCAGGTCCACCAAAGTCATTAAATATTTCTTTGGCAAATATATTTTCTCTGATGTCAGCGAGAAGCGCTTTATGAATTTATTTGTATCAAAGAAATGATATTTGTTATTGAAGCAAGTGGCATGGTACATTAAGGAATTTAAATAAGCTATTTTATTGTTATACTGATATGTCATACTCTGTGAGTATGGCAACGCACATAATATAATTTTACCAATGCCAGATTTTTCAATAATATTTAATGTTAACATTAACCTATCTATTGCAGACTTGTCAATACTAACACTATTTCCTAATAAAACTACTAAGTTAGTACTGTCATCACAATGCCCTTTTAACATTGACTCACATATTTGGTCGATACTTGAATTGTGATAACAGTAATTTATTACATTTTGATTTAATTTTTTACTAAGCATGGAACCCAGCCCTGATCCAATCTGATCCGAATAAATAATAGTTTTATTGGTACATGTTAACCTGAGGGGCTGTTCTTTAATGACAGGCGTTACAGTAGCCGGGGTGCCAAGGGCCATGTCCTGTTGCACGACAGCTGTTGGTGGAATATGGCCACAATTACAAAAATTACTATTTATAAGAGAGTTAAAGCGCTCTTCATTTTCTTTGCATTCCTCCAACAACTTTGTGAATGCCTGGACATGCTCCTTGCACTCTTTTTGTGTCGATGCATACAATAATGTGGTAGCTTCAAGCTTGTCTTTTAACCTATTTAATTCATCATGCATTTTCTTAGACTGTAAGTCCTTGCTTTCTAATTCCAAGTTACATTCTTTGACCCTATTTTTCATCACAGATAACTCTAACTTTAATTTGGAATAATTTTTAATGCATGCTTTGCTATTAATAAGCTTTTGTGTACGCCGAATATACCTGTTTATCCTAATATACTTTTTCAACTTTCTACTACTATCAAAGAATACTAGTTTATTAGAGTCATTTGGTTCACTGCCTACCAGCTCTTGGTACAAGTTCTGTAGAATTCTTGCATCATAGCGTTCCCGCTCTTTTCTGAATAATGCCAGCTCTTCATCGGCGGCGCCAAGTTCTAATTTCAGTGTCTCAATCTGTTTCAGCGCTACTTCATGGGTTGAGGCACATTGTGTGAAGGAGTTCACTTGTTTCTCCAAGTAATCCACTAGGTCTTCAGCTTCAGTCAGTTTTATTTCATATTCGGCAAGTTCATTTTTCATTGCCGAGTTCTTCCTGAGTATCTTCTGCAATTCCACTTCACCGTCTTCTCTTTCCTGTAGCAACTGCTCGACTAAGGCCTTGGAGTCTTGCAGTTCCTTCAGGGTCGCCTTCAGTTGCATGTCGCGTTGGCGTGCAGTGATCTTGCGGGATGTCATGTTAGCGGCGCTATTCATTTTGCTCGGTAGCTCCACAAACACTGAAAGATACAAGACAAACTGAGTGATTTACGTCAAAAAGAAGTGTTTCAAGGTGAATACTCGGGGACACAAATGTATAAAATGATGTGCGCAGTGTACAAGTATGAAGTAGTGTATGCGGCGAGAGCAGCTGGTCTCAACTCTGCTTCCACTGATCGTCAAGCAAAGAGAACTGGCGCTGTGCCAATGTAATGTTGTGGACGATGCTCACGACTTTAGTGAGCTTTGTGAGTGTGTAATAGTAAAAAAAATAAACTATTTACTCCCCTGGTTTAAGTCCGGATTCAAATCGTTGTCCGTTGAGGTTGAGTAGTGCTTCTAGTTCAAATTAAACTCGATGTAGCTCAGTAGTATTTCGCACGAACACTATTAATTGTTCTTTGGCACTGTCACACTTATTTAATATGATAAATAATAGATATAACTACAAATAAACTAACCGGTAACCGGATGACCGGTAAATACTCGAGCAACCATAAACGTGTTACATAGGATAATGGCAATAGCGTAGTTATGTGCCCACAAGGGTGTGCCACATGTGACCTTACATACGGACAACATACGCAAGTTGAGGTGAGCTGGAAATCAGCATAACTAAGCCGCCGGTTGCCATGACACTATCCTAATGAAATGAGTTATATGTGGGTATTATGATTCATGATAGCGATCTTCGCGGGTCGGCTACGTCGCGCGTGGCTCTGGTGTTTATAAAACAAATGTCCCAGTGCTCGACACTGACCCAATACATGACACTTTCAATATATGGTATGATGACAGAGACAGAGGTGATTAGGTGTCATCTTTTGGGCATTAAGGTGTCGAAGACTGGGACTTTTACTTTACATACACATTATTCCACACCAATATAATAAATAGATAAATAATACGTAGATAAAATTCCGTACGAAGATGTTAATTTAGGTTATTTTTTCCGACTCATAGTACACATGATTACATTTACATTACTAGGTATCAATTTTGATTTAAAAATTGGCCCTAAATTTTATACCCATTTCTTAGGTTTCCATTATGTGACGGTCTATACAAAATACATGAAACAACGTCACATAGTGGAATTAAAAATTGGGGGCGCCGGCAACGCTACTTCAGTCCACAACGAGCTGAATTATATAATGAACTTACCTCAGTAACGATGGTGTTAGCAGAGGCGTATAGCCACTGGTCGCAAAATACCACATCCTCGCTGAAGGCACTGTCAGCTGCGCAGGGAAGCGTGGGGTCAAGCGGCACGCGCCGCGCGCAGCGGTGAGCCCGCCCGTGCGCCGGCAGCGCTGCTTCTGTCCACAGTGTGCTGAATTCAGTGCTGTTGGCCGGTTCGCACTCTGGGACCACGCATCTGCAATGGAAAATAACGATTTAATTAAAGTATTAAGTCGTAAATCAATTTATTGCCGATGAAGTCCACATGTTATCACGAAATTGATATTATTATGGCTTTTTCAGCGCGGCGATGCAGTCAGCCTTTTGGGCACCCTACCACCGAGCTCCGAGCTTGAATTATTTTTAACTTGTAAATATATTTGTTTAATTTTTAGTTTAAGAAGAAGAAGAGATACATTTATGTATGTATGTATGTAAATACTTTATTGTACACAAGACAAGAAAAGGAAACAATACAGACAAAACAGATTATACATGTATAAAGGCGAACTTGAAGGCTTTGGTGTAAAAGAAGAAATACAATAATACAATAAAATAGTAGGTACTGAACAAAGTTTAGTTGTTTAGTTTATTTTTAGCTTAGGTTATTTTATTATTGTATTACATATATTAGTTAACAACAAGTTAGACAAAAATATTACTAGTCGTCCTCGAGTAAAACAAATTTGTTTTGACTCCGAAGTAAGCACGTGGCAATAGTTTATACTTTAATAATTTTTCCGGTTTACTACCGTTTGCCCGTCGTACTAAGTTTCATCGTATTGTTGGACAATGATGCTGAAACATATTAATACAATGCGTATTTAAAATAATAGTCGTCTTCCGGTGCATATGTTTAGCAAACACTTCGCGGTCAAGACTAGAATTGAAACAAACCAGATTATTAAAATCTATCCCGGCCACAACCTTTAGGTTTAAAAAAAAAACAAAATATCATTTGATATTTAACAGTGGCTTTTCGGTAAAGGAAAACATCGTGAGGAAACCGGTCTTGTTCGTACGAGGTCTAGTTTTCCCTCTGAGTTGGAAGGTCAAATGGCACTCACTTTTGTAAAACTAGTTCCTCTGAAAAATCTCGGGGTTAGGTGACAAAGTGGACCCCGGGCTCTAGGACGCAACCGGGAATAGCCAGGAGGACGATGTATAGACCCAATTAAGTCAAACACAAGATTCGACTTTGGAATGAACTCACTGCCGCAGTTTTTCCGGGAAACTACAGTAGCTCTAGTATAAGTTTTTTCGAAACATTAACTAGGTAATTCGAACGCGTTTGCGTTTTCTAAAACTCTCTCACCGAGTTTGAAATACGCGCGTTCATCGGTTAGCAAATAATGGTATACTCGCTGTTTTAGTTTCCACTAGTGACCACCAGAACGTTTCACGTTTTCATACCACTTTCATACATTTTGAGACAAAACGCAATCGCGTTCGAATTAGTTAATGTTTCGAAAAAACTTATACTAGAGCTACGGTACATAGGGTTCTTCATAGGCTATGGTAACCGTTTACAATCGGGCACTTGCACGCTTACCATCAACGTATTAAAAGAACAGGAGAAGGCAATACCGTACAGTAGAAATAAACTTAATCGACAAAACGGAATTATGATGAAAACTAGCTAAAGCCTGACCAGGAATATATGATCATGCGCCATGTTGCGAAATTCATTGGAACTAATTTCTTACACTGGCAATAATTTTAATGACATTGTCAGCACGTCAGTGTCACTGTTGCGGTTTATTTGAATATTAGTTATGTGTTAAATTATTTAATAACAAATGAGAAAAAAATACCAAAACAATTCATAGCCAAGAGCGGAATATTATCAATGTGATGAAATGAAATTATTCAGCTGCAAAACAATTCATAATTTATGTCAGAGCTGACAGGTAAACAAGACAAAATGTCATAATAGTCTGTTGCCATATAAATCAGAATAATAGCGCCCTCTTGACAATGATCATATATTCCTGGTCAGGCTTTACCTAAAAATTTTTTTTGATTATGTTCCGCATTAAAACATAACATAAAATTTAGCAACAACATCAAGATTTTCGTATAAGAAAACTTAAGTACTATCTTAATAACATAAAAGGACCAGTTGCTAACCCACATATCTACAGTAACCACACTATTTCGCAATATAAGGAAAATGGTTGGAACTTAGCAAATTCTAGCCATTTAGTGGCTATAAAGAGCACTAACGATTTACTAATTATATGATATTTTCCTCCTCTCACCTGCAATGCCTTTAATATCGCACACACCTACCTCGCTTTCGTAAAATGAGTTCTTACGCTTAATCTTGGGATTGGTGTCAACGTAACCAAGGCTCCTTAGGATGCAACCGGGAAAACGCTAGGAGGATGATGATGAATATCGAACACACCTACAGTCTGGCTAGCACGATTGTAGCATCATCGGTATAATGTTGGACATAATAGTATTCGTCACTTACTAGTGAATATGTAAATGAGAGAGGGCGAATATTATTTTTCCGACACAAACGCTGATGTGCTTTGATAGTATTTAGAATCTACAATTTAATTAATACTTTTGATAATTTTTGACTTGTGCCTTTTTACCCGACTGCAAGGCAGGGTTATGTGTTTCGCGCGTATCTTGTATGTATGTATGTATGTATGTATGTATGTAATATTATTTATTACCTGACAACTTCCAATTTCCTGAACGGATTTTAATGTTTGAGATATCGTTAGATTTGTCTTACCAGCCCGAGTGTTCTTAGCAATGTGACGTCAAAAAAAAACAAAAATGGCGGCCACCAGATATCATTTTGTAATACAAATAAAAAATAAAGTTGACGAACTATACCGTGTGGGGTATCATTGAATAGGTATTTTAAAATCATTATAAGGTTTCTTTAGTCATTAGTTAGTGAAAACAACCGTTTAGGATTTATAACTATTCAAAGTTTAATAGTCGGATCCGCTATTATCCGCTATGCGCAATCACTCATGTTTTAATTGTCATGCTTTACACACGTTTAACAATTGCAACAGTGGCGGAGCGCCCATACAACTCGATTCCCACCGGCTTGCCTTACAAAATCTTGCTACAAACTACTTGCTGTTAATTTAATAAATCATCAATTTATGAATACAAAATATCCATTACCTAAATACAATTTGATAATACGATTTACTTTAGCGTCATAATAGATTTAAGCTAACCACTACGAAATCTATGCACGCGAATGCCATACGCAACGCATTTCATAAAGCCAAACAAGCCGGCGGAGTTTAGCATGCCTCCTAGTATCGTGATTGCAATGTTAGGAGGGGTCAACTCGGCTGTTCACGTAGGTGGTAATATAAGACCAGCTAGTTGACCCCTCCTAGTATCGTGATTGCAATGTTAGGAGGGGTCAACTCAGCTGGTCACGTAGGTGGTAATATAGGACCAGCTAGTTGACCCCTCCTAGTATCGTGATTGCGATGTTAGGAGGGGTCAACTCAGCTGGTCTTCCCAATCGTAAGACTTTAAACACCAAAATTGAGGAATGAAGTTTCCTCTTACTGGCTTTTCCACTAAGTCCAATATCGCATAGCCAGACTGAAAGTAGTTCTTATTGTCCCTAAATACGGTGAAAGTTCACGTCAAAATAGTGGCCAAGCGTGATGGTCAAAGTACGAATAATTTTGAATCGACTTTGTAATCGATGCTTGGTTTCCGATTTCAATTAAAACTTTAACTGTGCAGAAAATTATAATTAAATCCAAAATATACGTGCATGTGAAATGATAATTCATCTTTGTGTTAATTTGATAAATTATAACGTTTAATGCACTCAAAAACAACAGCACATTAAGGCATTTTGACGGAGCTCTTCACACGCTGGGAACGATTCTGAGACTGAAGTATAATCGATTAATGAAGTAATTTTTAATAACTTGGCAGATTTTTCTCCTATGCTTTTGGCAGAGGGCAGAGCCGGATCTAGGAGGGGGGGGGGGGGCAGCCGGGGCCCATGCTCCGGGCGGCAAGTTTAGGGGGCGGCAAATTTAGGGGCGGCAAATTCGAACTTCTTGTCAGGCCAAAATACGTCTTGACAGGACAAAAAATTCCGCGCTCGCTGCGCTCGCGTTTTTTATTACTTGATGCGTATGATTTGTTATATTTCTCGATTTGCTATGACTTGATGCGTATGAAGTATTTACCGCATCTGCATCATAATGTTCGAAAATTTTCGCTCTCGCTGCGCTCGCGTTTTCATCTATAAGTAAGACCCGTGACTTCCCTATGAAGATACGACCTTTTTTGATCAAGGTATTAAATAGTGTTTTTAAAAGTGGACTGCTAGGTGTCGGTACGGAACCCTTCTTTGTGCGTGATACGACACGTGTACTATTTTTTACCCGACTGCAAGGCAGGGTTATGTGTTTCGCGCGTATCTTGTATGTATGTATGTATGTATGTAATATTCTTTATTACCTGACAACTTCCAATTTCCTGAACGGATTTTAATGTTTGAGATATCGTTAGATTTGTCTTACCAGCCCGAGTGTTCTTAGCAATGTGACGTCAAAAAAAAAACAAAAATGGCGGCCACCAGATATCATTTTGTAATACAAATAAAAAATAAAGTTGACGAACTATACCGTGTGGGGTATCATTGAATAGGTATTTTAAAATCATTATAAGGTTTCTTTAGTCATTAGTTAGTGAAAACAACCGTTTAGGATTTATAACTATTCAAAGTTTAATAGTCGGATCCGCTATTATCCGCTATGCGCAATCACTCATGTTTTAATTGTCATGCTTTACACACGTTTAACAATTGCAACAGTGGCGGAGCGCCCATACAACTCGATTCCCACCGGCTTGCCTTACAAAATCTTGCTACAAACTACTTGCTGTTAATTTAATAAATCATCAATTTATGAATACAAAATATCCATTACCTAAATACAATTTGATAATACGATTTACTTTAGCGTCATAATAGATTTAAGCTAACCACTACGAAATCTATGCACGCGAATGCCATACGCAACGCATTTCATAAAGCCAAACAAGCCGGCGGAGTTTAGCATGCCTCCTAGTATCGTGATTGCAATGTTAGGAGGGGTCAACTCGGCTGTTCACGTAGGTGGTAATATAAGACCAGCTAGTTGATTTGCTATGACTTGATGCGTATGAAGTATTTACCGCATCTGCATCATAATGTTCGAAAATTTTCGCGCTCGCTGCGCTCGCGTTTTCATCTATAAGTAAGACCCGTGACTTCCCTATGAAGATACGACCTTTTTTGATCAAGGTATTAAATAGTGTTTTTAAAAGTGGACTGCTAGGTGTCGGTACGGAACCCTTCTTTGTGCGTGATACGACACGTGTACTATTTTTGCAAGGTGTTACTTAGGTACCTCGTAAAGTAAGTAATAAATAAATAGGTTCAGTTTAAATTGTTTCCCTGCGTCAAACTTTACAAACTAAATTTGACAAACTTCTCGTAGTCCAATTGAGTTGAAATTTTATATATGTGTAAATCAAGTTTCATTGCAATATTATGTGGCCATAAAGCCGTTCTGACGAGAAAGTCAGAAGGTGGTCATAGCAATTCATAGGTACAGGTAAAACATTATGTAGTGACAATCTCCACCTCTATTCTCCACTTCTACATATTCTACTCTAAGGCAGGCCGGTGTAGTTACGACGACGAGCGAAGCGAGAAGGAGTGGTTAGATAGAACTACAACCCTACAGCGCGCGAGCCGAGCGAGCGAAGCGAGCGTGCCGCGGTAGCGGCCGGCGAAGTGCCAGAAACGAACTTTTTTTAAATTATTTAACTTGTATATAATAACAGTAAACACTTAGCTAGGCTTTAGTACTGTAGGTATTTCGACTGTAGGTATTTTGAGTGTAGGTATTTTGACCGTAGGTATATCAAACTTAGGCGAATCGTCCCTTAGGTATTTCATCCGTTAGGGATTTTGAACAGTAGGTATTTCGTTAAATAGGTTTTTTGAACGTAGGTATTTCAAACTTCGGTCATTCAATTCAATTCGGTCAAACTGTAGGTTAAATAACTGTTAGGTATTTTAAAAACAGGTATTTCGTACATAGGTATTTTGACAATAGGTATATCAATTTTAGGTATTTTAATATGTAACCCTATCGTGTTTGGGTTCATTACAATTTTCTCAAAGAGTAAGTACCTAGTTGATGACTCTTCAATTTCAAATTTTCGCTCCGGGGTACCCTATAAAAATCTCACGCGCCGCCACTGAATTGCAAGAACCATAGTTGAAACTAAAAAGTCTTAAATAAAAAAATAATTAATTAAGAAACAAAAAACCCGCCTGCACTAAAAATACCAAAACAAGCAATAAAAAGTTTTTGTCAATATTGCATTGTCATCTGAACTAAAAGTGTATTCCTAATTTCAGCTCAATACTAGTTAAGGATAAAATGCAGTCGGAGGCATGGAGTAGCATTAAATGAGACTTTTCGGCCAAATTCATGCCTCCGACTGCTTTTTATCCTTAACTAGTATTGAGCTGAAATTAGGAATACACTTTTAGTTCAGATGACAATGCAATATTGACAAAAACTTTTTATTGCTTGTTTTGGTATTTTTAGTGCAGGCGGGTTTTTTGTTTCTTAATTAATTATTTTTTAAATGCATTAAATTATTTGACTTTGACTTTGTACGTTGTACGTCCCTTTGTCAATATTACGCAATCTTCACAAAATGCACTGCACACTCACATTAAGTAAGGGTAAGTAAAATACCTACTGCTTATTTACCTATGCATTTTTTAATAATTATTTCAATTAGTAAGTTCTTATAATTTCCCCTAAGTCACGGGTCACGGGGTTCTCAAAATGTAAACATTCGTGACGTAGTGGAACGATTTAAAATGAATTAACAGAAATTCCTTATTGTGTCTTTTTTTGGAAAAAAGTACACCTAGATCAAAATTTGATCTCACATTTGATCGAACGGATCTTTTAATAATATTTTGCTATTAAAAATGCCTATTGTCAGATTTTATTAGATTGTAAATTAACATTATAAATATAACATTATATGTAAAAGTGCCCTTTTGGCCTATTTTTTTTTTTTTTTTTTTTTTAATTTATTTAGGTAAACAAACAGTTACTACAAAGGGTATACTTATCTTATCTTGTTATATATGTTTACAATATGTGTAACCCACACCGTTTACCACATATTAGAAAATATAATTTTAAATATCATTCGGAGATATTCACCGTTAGTCTTAAGGACTTTCGGTATCTACAATAATAACATAAAAAGTGACAGAAACTATTTATGTGTAAGTACAATTAACTAATTAATCTATTATATATCAACAATGTAAGATGTATCAGTTCTTGCGAGTTAATACATTTATAATTAGTTTTTTATAAACACTTATACTATTAGCAAACAAATCTACTTGACAGAATCGTTTATTATAAGTATCGACGAGTCTGCGGTCTGCTATTTGCAGAATAAATGTTTGGTTTTGATTTTATAAAATAGTTTGCCCGATTACTTAATACTTAAACAATAAAAACATACCTGTCGGTTAACGCACTGTTTAATGCTTAACGAAAAATATTTGTTAAGTAACAAAAACTATTGGTCTATGTCTATTGGTCGCTAACTGACGTAAGAACTTAAGGAAAATCCGCGCATTTAGGCGCAAGGCGATTCTAAAATGAATATATTCGCTAGTTAGCTGGGGTCAACGCTGGCCTGGCACAAAAAGAAAATACGATTAGGAACCTACAAAGTTATCTTTAAAACCCCTTTGGTATGAGTTCGGGTTCAATCCGTATGATGGAGTTGCCACCACTACCATAGGGATATTAAAAAAAATCACACAGTTAAAGACTTTAAATTTTAGTGAATTTCAATTAGAATTATTTTCTATCAAAATTAGCTATCCTCAAAATGGCGTGGTTTTCGTAACGTAGTGGAATGAATTAGAAGTCACAAATGGAAAGTCCGTTAGTTACTTCTGCTTTTTTTGATGCTTGGCAACAGAAGATAACAGAAGAACCTTTACTTGTCTAATTACTTCCCATTATTCAGCTACAGTCGGCTGACCGTCCATTTCCGGCGCCTCAACGAGTGCAGAATAAATTATGATTATGTATGTATAGGTACATGTATGGGTGTAGCTCATTGCAATATTTTCCTTGACGACTGGGTCAAAGACAAAAATTGTACATTATATAGTGAATAACGATCACTTTTACGAATATTTTCAAGACTATTTTTTACACTGATTTTTAAGGATAAAGGTTCTGAATGCCTACAAATTTAACCTAGATTATCGGAACAGATACCTACATAGGAAAATTATGTAATGGAGAAAAAGTATCGTTATTTATGGCAATTATTTCGAACCGCGAGAGCGAGGTTGCCAGTTTTAGTTTATCTAAGTATTGAATCTATATATTGAAGCCACAGTATACAGTGCAAGAAATCGCATGCGACCTAGGTAAATAAATAAATAAATAAATAAATAAATATTTGTGGACAATCTTACACGAATCAACCTAGTCCCAAACTAAGCAACGCTTGTACTATGGGTACTAAGCGACGATATACATACTTATATAGATAAATAAATACTTAAATACATAGAAAACATCCAAGACCCAAGAACAAATATTCGTGCTCATCACACAAATAAATGCCCCGGCCGGGATTCGAACCCGGGACCTCCAGCTTCGTAGGCAGGGTCACTACCAACTAAGCTAAAGCGGTCGTCGGGCTCGGTAAGATGAGGGAAACCCCGCAATGGAATGAAAATCGCATGCAAGTCCTTGCATCTCATAAGGACTGGGTTACCCAAAAGAACTGCGTACGAAATATCATATAAATAAATGATAATTAACATCAGCTTTTTCGTGAAGGATGACATAATAAATAGTAAAAAACTTGTCTAATCCTAACACAGACCAAGGTACAAGGTCACATGGCAGCAGTCGCTTTCGTAAAACCAAGTAGTTGTATCTGGAAATTGGTAACCAAGATGAAGCCCAGCTTTAAGATACATCTAGCTCTTTTACCGGGTTACTCTTTTTAGCAGGTAACTGGGAAACCGGTAGAAAGACTGGATGTAGATGTATTGCAGGAACGCCTGGCTGGAAATAGGTGGGCTGCCGATCTGTTCAGGATCATTCAGCCCTGCCCCAGGAAGGAAGACTAGGAAAATGATAATAAAAGTAACGAAATAGAGGAATACTAAAGCTAACCTGACGTCGTCAAGTAATTGAGCCTATTATCTATGTTACTTAGCTCGAGTCATTAAGTTAAAACATACCTACGTATAAACATAGATGACATTATGACATAGGTATCATGATCAAAGTCTGTAATAACGGTCTCTTTGTTAAATGCATTGTGCACGAATAAATATGTAGTATTAACGATTCGAAGAGCAGGCAACCTTTATCATTTGTGTACGGCAAATAAGTAAGATAATACATTGCAAGAGTAAAGGTTTATCAAGAAAAATTCTTCCGGCAACCCTAAGACACAAATATTTATTAATCAACACGGCAATAAAGAAAGTAACTTATCTCAAATGAGCCAAAAATATGGCATCAGGTCTGTAGCTGCAGGTAAGTATGCTGTACTTCGAGTAAGCAATTACTATGGGGACAGACTCATCAAAAAGCGCTTACCATACTTACTTAGCGCATTAGGTACCTGCGGCTATTAGAAATGAGACTGACAAAAATAGATTTAAAAGAGCTTTGTTACGACACTACCTCGACAGTATTTAAATATCTTATATTTAGCTATCTGTCTACTTCTTGCCACAACATATGCCTACATTTTATTTTTATTTTTTAGCACTTTAAGTACCATTAAGTTATATTGTAATAGACTCATGGATCGTACTGTGCAAACAGTTTTGCGGGACGATATATTTAATCATAAGTTTTTGTCAATTGTTTTAAATAATAATAAAAATAATAATAAAATACCTAGGTGCAATGTTTACCTAAGGCTGACAACGGCACGATGTGGCAAAGTAATTTTGTGAAATTATTCTTTTTTTTATTAGTCCAGGATAAAATGGGTATACGATATTGAAACAAGAAACATAGAAAGCTAACTTATCAGCTCAAGTACGTATTGTTTTTATTATTGTCGTCGCGTCGACGTCGATAAATAAATATTGAGAGACGATCTTACTCTCTTCACATGCCGTCCACGTGACTTGGGTCTTCGAACTATGGGGAGGTCCATGTTGTGCTGTAATCGCTCTCTCAGGACTGATTCATAACTTACTGACCACTCAAGAACTGGTATAAATCTAATAACGCTTCTCGAATATCTCAAAATGGTTAGAAATAATCGCCATACGACATAGTTCATAGTTCATTTATTCAATAAACAAAATACATTGCATTTGAAAGAAAAAAAACAAAAAAAATGCACAGTTTTAAAGCATTGTCTATTAATGGACTTTATTTTTATCAAGACTTTTTAGCAATAACGTTTAGGCTATTTAAAGAAATAATGTAAATCCGAGAATCGAACTGGTCCGCATAGCGTATCATCGAGTAATTTTCCAAGGCATCCTCTTAAACAAATCGAAACCCTAAGCTCTAACGCGATATGGAAACATTTAAGTAAACGTCTAGAAACTAGACGCTAGAGCTAGACTCTAGATGCATTTACATTTTTAGATGCATTTTAGATTTTAGACGCTGTAACCATTTCGTGCAAAACCATGTTTTACTGTTTTTTTTACTTTTTGTTGTGTTGTATTGTCACGAATAAATAATTCTGAGTCTGATTCTGATCCATTTTCAAAAACAAAAGTCACTTTGTTAAACGACTTCCAATTAGAAATAGAAATAGAAATAGAAAAAAAAAATACTGCCACAAAATAAACAGATTTTACACTTTTTACAGACAAAATGATAAAAGTAAAAGTTTACAATATACAAGTTTACAAATTAAAAGAATACAAGTCAGTATTAGTCAGTTTTAAAATTATTTCCACCACGTCACGAAAATTAGTAGTCCTCGAAATTATACTTATGGGGTAACTTTTGTGACGTAGTGGAATGATTTAAAATTCACTAGCGGAAACTATTGTGTTTTTTTAATGTTCTTGTGCAGTATACCCTGGCTGCCGGCTGCATCTCCCGTCAATAAACGCGCCTTCAAGGTAAGACCGCACTAGGCGACGCGACGCTACGCGCGTAGCGTCGCGTGCGCGTGCGAGTGCGGTCTTACCTTAAGAGAGACCCCACACTAGCGTCTTTTGAGCGTCGGCGTCCTGCCAGCGCTAACGCAGCGACGACGCAACGTCCACACAGCGTTTCACCAGCGTTTATCGAGCATCAGCTTTTCACCAGCGCCCATGCAACGACACGCAACGTCTATAAACGTCTTTCGAACGTCGGCGTGGTATTACACTAGAGCTATGCTATGCTACGTTGCTATGGATGCGTTTGAAATCCACCAATCACATTTCTTTATTCACATAGCATAGCTCTGTTTTTTATATGGAAAGATGCGAGCTGCGGATGCGTGCTATGGATGCGTGTTGTGGATGCGCGCTACGGATGCGCGCTACGAATGCGTGAGCGATTCCCCCTTCACCGCGCTGCCGCTCCCCGCGCCCGCTGTCGATACATCACATAGCTCGAGCTGCGCATCTTCCTCGCACAGCTACCTCGCGGCTGCGCATCTACCTCGCACAGCTACATAGCGTAGCTTTAGTGGAAACGGTCGCATAGCTCGTAGCGCATCCTCGCAGCATAGCTGCATAGCGTAGCTCTAGTGGAAAACCAGCCTACGCGAGTCTTGTCACGCTGACGCTCAAAACCTCTACTTTGAGGTCTCTCGAGTTCAATCAGTTTTGATAATGCATACATACGGATACTGGGTAATATTATTATTGTTCTCTGTATCAAATAATTAGTTTTATGTCACACCTGGCCATAAAGTGGCCATTATCGCAGGCTCCGCGCGCGAAAAAACCCACTTCCTGGCCAGGGGGTGACATAAAACTTTGTACTTACCACGGGCGATTATAACGAAAGCCTCAGATCGCATCTTTATCGCCCTTGCCTTCGGCTCGGGCGTAAAATATCTGCGATCTGAGAAATTCTTTGTTTTATCGCCCTTGGTAAGTAATGTACTATTATTATATTATATTTTTTAATTATGCTTCTGTATTACATTCGAGTAGTACGTAACGTACGCAGAAATTTGTCAGCCAATTTTACGGTCTTTGATCACCAACATTATTACTTATGGTGCATGTTTGGAAACACATTACATGTTACGTTAGTAACCTGGCAATTACATTTACAAATACCACTGATACTATTGATTGATTATCGATTGCTTGTATAACGTTGCAGAAATATCATTACTCGTATAGGAACAAAGTTTTTAGGCAAGGGTGACCTAACCTGGCCTGTGTGCTAGCAATGTTGCCGTCATACCGGATGGATTTTCTTTTTGGGTCAGTGAGGGCAGCTACCAGATCCCGTGCTGCTACGTGAAAATTGTCTTAGAAGACCTTCCTTTGATTTGGAATTAATGAAAAATGGCGTTTTCAGATTTTGGAAAAAACATACAGGGTGCGAGAAAAAGGCCATTTTTGACAAACTTTTTGAAGTGAAAACTTCTTTAGCGGCGCTGAGCACTTTTGTACTGGGGAAAAATGTATAAACTCGCGATAAATTCTATGACCAGGTTAGTTGACCCCTCCTAGTATCGTGATTGCTATGTTACGAGGGGTCCCCAGCTGGTCTTCTTAGAAAGCCAAGGTTCTAACTGTTCTAAGACAAACCTAAGATTTTCCATAAAGATCATATTTCAAATAAATTCTCATGGAAAGTAGCTCTTATTGTCCCTAAAAAAGCGTTTCCAAAGTCCAATATCGGATAGCCAGACTGACCGATTTCCGTAAAGATCATATTTCAAATAAATTCTCATGGAAAGTAGTTCTTATTGTCCCTAAATACGGTGACAGTTCCCTTCAAAATACCTAATGGCCAAGAGTGATGGATAAAATACCAAGGGCCTGACACGCTTTGTAAGAGAAAGATAGCCTTATTGCGATTCCTATGAGAGGAAGTAGAAAATAGTGCGATGTTTTGTCCTTATCACCGACCGAATTTTTTTTCACGGTCGGGTAAAGCCAATCTTTCATGAAGTGTCACGAAGATTGCAAAACAAATTGGCAATATTTGGTAGTGCATTTTATAAATGGAGAATTAATGATAAGTTCGGTTTAAATGAATAATAATTTACCAATTATCAGATCCGTAGTGTTTGGGTGTTCAGTGCAAACATGGTGGGGTGTTCAGTGTTGGGCTGTAAAAGCAAACTCGACCGAAAAAAGGCGGATGTTACATTCCATGCGTAAGTACATTTTCTTTGCATTTTGGACCCGTGTTTATTTCTAAAATCTCACCGAAACCAAGTTACTGAGCTAAATCATTAGTTATATCATGAGACACTTGATGAAATAGGAAAAATATGTAAATTAATTCAAAAATAACCTCCAAACATTTCACATACAAACCGTTCAAAACGCGTAGTATAAATCTACCATAGAAGCCAGCTTAGAATTGATGTCCCATCATTCAGTCGGTTTATAATTCGATTTCGGGATACCAACAAATAATAAAAAATCCCCTGTAGATTACCCCACGTTTCGGGAAATTCAAGTAAGTTGATTTTTTCAGTTTTTCAACAGAGGATGAATTCCGAAAAAAATGGATTTGAGGACTGAGGGAACAGGAAAAGAGAATTGGGAAAACACTATCGATAAGTAGGTATTTGTTTATTTATTGTAAATAAAGTTATAAATATATTAAGTAAATTACTTGTTCTAATTTAAAGTTTATCCTTTTATTTCAACAACGACATACCTAATTTATCTATGAAAGACAAAAAGGAGCATGTAAGTATTAAGGTAACTTATTTTTACCCGACTGCAAGGCAGGGTTATGTGTTTCGCGCGTATCTTGTATGTACATACATACAAGATACGCGCGAAATAAAGAATAGGTAATAAAGAATATTACATACATACATACATATGTATGTATGTAATATTCTTTATTACCTGACATCTTCCGATTCCCTGAACGGATTTTAATGTTTGAGATATCGTTAGATTTGTCTTACCAGCCCGAGCGTTCTTAGAAATGTGACGTCAAAAAAAAAACAAAGATGGCGGCCACCAGACATCATTTTGTAAACAAATAATAAATAAAGTTGACGAATTATATCATGTGGGGTATCATTGAATAGGTATTTTAAAATCATTATAAGGTTTCTTTAGTCATTAGTTAGTGAAAACAACCGTTTAGGATTTATAACTATTCAAAGTTTAATAGTCGGATCCGCTATCCGCTATGCGCAATCACTCATGTTTTCATTGTCATCGTCATTCGAGGTTTGCTTTACACATGTTTAACAATTGCAACAGTGGCGGAGCGCCCATACAACCCGATTCCCACCGGTTTGACTTACAAAATCTTGCTACAAACTACTTGCTGTTAATTTAATAAATCGTCAATTTATGTATACAAAATATCCATTACCTAAATACAATTTGATAATACGATTTACTTTAGCGTCATAATAGATTTAAGCTAACCACTACGAAATCTACGCACGCGAATGCCAAACGCAACGCATTTCATATAGCCAAACAAGCCGGCGGAGTTTAGCATGCCTCCTAGTATCGTGATTGCGATGCTAGGAGGGGTCAACACAGCTGGTCTTCCCATTCTTCCCAATCGTAAGACTTTAAACACCAAACCTGAGAAATGAAGTTTCCTCTTACTGACTTTTCCACTAAGTCCAATATCGGATAGCTAGACTGAAAGTAGTTCTTATTGTCCCTAAATACGGTGACAGTTCACGTCAAAATAGTAGCCAAGCGTGATGGTCAAAGTACGAATAATTTTGAATCTACTTTGTAATCGATGCTTGGTTTCCGATTTCAATTAAAACTTTAACTGTGCAGAAAATTATAATTAAATCCAAAATATACGTGGATGTGAAGTGATAATTTATCTTTGTGTTAATTTGATAAATTATAACGTCTTATGCACTCAAAAACAGCACATTAAGGCATTTTGACGGAGCTCTTCACACGCCGGGAACGATTCTGAGACTGAAGTATAATCGATTAATGAAGTAGTTTTTAATAACGTGGCAGATTTTTCTCCTATGCTTTTGGCAGAGGGGTAAGTATATCAATGGCGGCTCCCGTCTTAAATGCTTTAAGGTATATGTGTAGATGGATTATTCGAATATGAATATCAATATCTTTGTTATTTATTTTCTTTAAATCATGTCATTGAATTTTCACTTCTAACGGCACTCCCGGAGTGCAACCCGTTGTTTTTTTTTTTTGATGCCAATCGATCGTGTTCCTATTCAGGATCAAAAGCTTGTATGGGACCAAAAAAAACTGTGTGTAATTTGCCACCGAAACTCCGAACACCACGACATACCTAAGATTGAAAGTGCTATGTATCAATTGAGTCAATGTCGAGCACAAGGACGTAAGTGATCCAATTTGAGATGTCAGTGCTGTTTCTGAAGTTGTAATAACTTCGTGGTAGATGTCGCTACGAGCCTTCCTAAAGGCTTAATTAGCAGAGTAATTATTGAAAAATCACCACCACAAGGGATACCCAGGGTAGCTCAGTTGGTTGAGAGCGATGGACGGGTTCCAGAGGTCGTGGGTTCAAATCTATTTTTTAAATTTTTCATATACCTGTAAGGGACGTCCGCAGCAAGAAACACATAGTTGATGCCATGGTGAGCAGCCATATATGCAACTAGAGCCATCATCACATAATTCCCGAAATGGAAACGACGGAACTGCCCCAGCTCCTTCATCAGCCGATCACAGTCCACTCCCACGTCTGCCATCTTCAAAGTCCAAGGTCTCTAGGCTTTGCTGATCAATTCCTAGCTCTTCAATTTTGCTGATCACCTCTCAGTTCTTCAATTAAACTGATCAACTGTCTTAAATCTTCAATATTGCCATTCAACTGTGCGAACTCTTCAATATTGCTGTTCTAGTCAGAATTCTTCTATTAGCTCATCAAGTTTCAGCTCCTCAATCTTGATGATCAACTCCACGCTTTTTAATTTTGCTGTTCAAGAGTGAAAAATCCAATGTTGCTGAGGATCTCCCACTTACCTACGACTTATCGTCTGCGATTTCTAATGTCGCCGATTTGGACCAGTTTATCCGTATTATTTTATTCCAGCTAATTTCAAGTACAGTCAGCCCATGAAAATGTTGAGCATACTTAGAACCTTGTCACATCGAAATCTAAGAAATATTTAGACTGAAACGTCATGAAATTTGAAACCTCTTTAATTTGACAAAGTATCAAAGTGCTCAAAATTTTCGTTGGCCCACTGTAACTGAAAGAAACTATACCTAGCTATCAAAAGCGTCTTTCTTCTGTTATGAGTTTGACCTAGCTTTATAAGGGCTAATCTTGACCGATATTACTTTTATCACAGGGTCACTTGATATTATACTACTAATACATGATCTATTATTTCGTGATTATGACATAGGTAAGCACGATAAATCGAAATTACACAATTTTTTGCGATGTGTGACCGTCACACACGATATCCGATGAAACGTTTAGTGAAAAAACCATATCCGCAGCGAAATTCAATATTTCAATATTTTTAACGCTTTATCACTTTTCACGATTTACCAGTGGTCAAGCGAAATTCAACCTTATTAATTTATTATTAAGGCTTTGATAGTAAAACACTTCGCGGTTTATCGGTACGTGCACGAGCAGTGGATTTACTATGCGTGTGCGTGATGCGCATACGCCGATGCGACTGCGAGGCGCGCGATTTCTCCTAGCATAATTTTCAATAAACGCTTTATGCTGGGATAATATGCTTGCACTTGATGATATGGCATAATCAAACTGTAAGGTCGACAGAGCACGGAGATACGCTGTGTTGAGAGCGAGGGACCTGTGTTTCTCTAGCTTCAATGAAACGAATCCTCAAGTCAATAGAGGCTCGGCAATGCCTTCATGATTTATCTGGAGTCAAGCAAATCGTAAGCTTGTTTGCCACTGTCGTTGTATAAAAAACAACTGGCGACCGTGACCATGTCGTCAACAGTGAAACGACAATGTTTCCGACCGACCAACTGAGGTGAAGTCATTTCTTCCGACCGACCAACTAAGGTGAAGACAATTCTTCCGACCGACCAACTTTACTGTTATAAATTATGCCCTAACTTTATGATCCGTAATGTTGGCACTCCTGTAATGTTATGATAATCCATCGAATATTTAATACAGAAACAACCATGTATAGCCATTGTGTTGGTATACATGAAAATAAATATACATAACTCACTCGTACATATGAAAAAGCTAACATTTGGAATGTCACATGGAAAACGCTCCCGTAAAACTAGTGCCTACGCCAAGTCTTGGGATTAGGTGGACCCCAGGCGCCCTAGAATACAAGAGGGAAATGACAGGAGGTCGTGACTCGCACTTGACATTGTCAAAATAGATAGTGTCGCAAATACGCTTTCTTAACAGATAATTACATATTTGCGGCACTTTCAGTAGAGACCCTGGGACCCTGGTCGACAGATACTAAAGAATTTGTCAAAAAAGTTTGTCAAAAACTGATCGGGGGCTCAGGTGATCTAAGTCTGCTGCTGTTACTTTATGTTAATATAGCCAAAAACGTGTATTTAAGTCCTAAAAGTGAAAAACTATTTTTGTTAATATTTTTAAGTAGGTAATAAGAGAAAAATGTCGATCATTATAATCGACATAGTGTCTCTGTAAATGCACATTTTGTACAGTTGTGCGGATTTGTCGCGCAACCTCATCTTTTTTGTCGGGACCCACAGAAAACCAGCGTCGGGACACCTTTTGTGACCCGACACATGCTGAGTGGGCTCCATTTTCGCAACTGTTTCTAGTTTTAAGTAATTTTATTGTAATTATAACTCCCAGCATGTTGTCGAAATAAAGATTTTTCTATTCTATTCTATAATTGAGGAGGGGCGTTTCCATTTATAATTATTTATTTTTAAATATTAGTTAAGTGTTATGTATTTTTGTGTTGTGTTGTAATAAATAGATAATCGCTCTTTACATAGCTCCACTCATTTTGTTATGTTCCGCATTTCTGTTTCTTACTTAGTTTACCGAAACAAAATAGTTAATAATTTAGTACTTATTACATTACAGTATTAACGTTAATAGGTAGTTGTTATTGTTTAAATATGTTAATGAAATATGTCTCTATTACGTATGTTGGTATAGCCCCATCTGGTTAAATAATAAAGATAGTTACTATAAGACACTAAGTGCCAGTTGCAGTTGCACCAACGTACGAACACAGACCGGTCATCGTCAAATATGGCGCCGTCAGCTGTCATCCCATAGAAACTTGTCAAACTTTCCATACAATCAGATTTGACGAACACCGCTCACGATTACAGACGGTTTGGTGCAACCCAGCCTAAGTAGTTGATGGTATTGAAATCATTTAACAATCGAGTTATTTAATTAGATTAGACAGGCAGGGCTTTAACCTCGGGTTTGTCTCATTGAATCATCATAGTTAAAGAAAAGCGCCCCATTCTTAAGGCAGATTTACATTGGCAAGAGAAGAGCTTGCATCATGCAAGTTTCTTTCTAGTCTAACTAAACGTCGCTTTAGGCGACTTCCTGATTTGTCGGTGCGGAGGCGGTACGATATGAGAAAACTGTCAAATGTCAGTGTCAGCTGTCAGTCGACTCAGTATAATTTTTTACTGCGCCCCTACATTTAAATGAGTGCTTCCTGACTGGCGCGGGATGCGCGGAAGCGGGACGATGCGAAGGCAGTACTGGTCCACTTCTGCGCATAATATCACTACTGCGCAAATGTAATACTGACAGTATTCTGTCAAGTGAGAATCTTTGCGACGTCAGTAAGTTTACGTCAAAGAAGAAAATGACACAATATCGATCCCGCCCCCGCCCCGCCAAGTCAGGAAGTCGCCTTAGAGATCATGGCTGGCTAAGGTAATTGCCTCACTCTTGTCAGTGCAGAGTGACAGTTAACTAAGTACCTGCGCCGCCTCTCACCTGCAATGTATGTCATTATCAACCTTCCAAGTTCACCTTAAGATCTATTATGATAACCATAAGCAAGCAGGTTGTATGATTTGATTTTAAACTAGATTGCATCATAGACAATATATTAGAATATCGTCGGGGTCAGTTAGGGATACAGGAGCAATCACACGAATATATCGATTGAAAGAGACACCCTTTGTTTTTCGCTCACGACAAAACCGGATGCAACGCTCTCCGAGAATGGCTTTTTAGACAAATCTCATTAAATATCTGACTATGTGCAGGTTTATTAAATTTCCTCTTGTCAGTACCTAGATGAGGTAAAATACCATCATATTAAATTAATCGTGTCTTTAATAATGTATTGTTTTAGTAGGCGGAGGAAAAAAAGGAAAGTATAGACTCAACTTTGGATTTATTTTCTATCGAGAAAATTTTAAGCAATCATGTTTCGCTATTGTCAGTACCACAATCATATAGTCAAGAATCATATATCTGAAAATCAGCCGCTACTGTTTGCTAGTCTGGGCAGGACAGCGTTTCAGTCTCCAAATTTCTCAGTGTAGCGCCTTAAGCCACACACAGAGCGGGCGGGCGGGTGGCGCGCGGGAGCGGGCGTGAGGCGGGCGGGAGGCGGGCGGGAGGCGGGCGGGAGGCGGGCGGGAGGCGGGCGGGCGTGAGGCGCGCGGGAGCGGGTGTGAGGCGGGCGGGAGCGGGCGGGAGTTTCACACTGCAGCGCGTTGACACGCGCCCGCCCGCCTCCCGCCCGCCACACGCCCGCTCCCGCGCGGCTCACGCCCGCCCGCCTACCGCCCGCCTCCCGCTCGCCCACCTCTCGCCCGCTCCCGCGCGCCACCCGCCCGCCCGCTGTGTGTGGCTTAAGCTTAACCCTGACCGGGATTCGAACTGTGAAAATTCAGCTTCGTAGGCAGGGTCACTAACCACTACGCTACACCGGTCATCAAAAAAGATTTTTTTTAGGGTGCGCCCGCGCACCGCGCACGTCACTCCTTTGGAGAGGGTAATTAACTGAGTGAAACGAAGGTCTCTGTTTTAGCTTCGACAAAAATGCTTTCGTATGTCCGGATTTCCGGTTGTCCGGTTTAAGGGTCATTTTCTATACTCGTTTTTTTTTGTGTCCGAGCTGAAAATCGTATGGTAGCATGAGATAATACGTACCATTTATTTTTTTTCATAAAGAATACATGTTTCCACGTTGAGGTCCACTCAAATTCACGGACTAATTTATTTTTAAAATACATTAAAAAATACCTAAACGCTCAAATTAAGACTCCGTGCCCTGTCCGGCATCGAGTTTTGAATCAATCAAAAATTCCTATCAAAAACTGTACATTAGAATCACTGATTTCGTGTCAAAAACTTTAACTCGATTATATTTACTATCACTGAGCACAGACACTATTCACTTCACTGTGGTGAATAACTTGTAATTGATGTTTAAAAATCGTCCGAGCGCGAGAGTTAAATTTTGTCGGCAAAATTCAAAGGTCCCTGGCAGCCATCGTTTACATTTGATCAGCTTCGCGTCCTGCTTCACATGTACTCTCAAATGTCAGCTATTATATATAAAAAATCTATATATAGCAAACCGCATTAAGTTCGAGTAAACCACCTAAGTACTTCGGTTTCTGGGTGGGCGACAATTTTTTTGCTTTTGCTTGCAATTTCGGTGGCCCTTAGAAATTCAAATTTTACATAAGTAATCATTAACATATGTATGCATTATAAAGCACTTTGGTGCCTCTATATAAACGATAACTTAAAATATTATTAACATGCGATTTGAATTTTTTATGATTTTTTTATATAGATTTCCAATTCCCGTGTCCTAATTCCCATAGCTTGTTTACCCAAAACAGCTGATTTTGGGACACGGGAATTGGGAAGGGTGACTTATTTTGTTAATAAACCTCATTTAATAACAATAATTATGGATGAAATGCATAAATAAATATAATTTGTACTAAGTATATCGATTAGAGTTATAGTTTATGCGTTTATTTAAAGAAAACAGGCCAACTGCTACAATTACACTTAGCTTCTTAAATATTTGAAAAGAGTGACCCATGATTGTTAAAATTAGGCTAAATAACTTCGATACAACTGAACTTTATAATTCTTGATAAATTAGATGGTAAATAATAATTTTAATACAATTTTTTCTAAGAAAAGGCAATTCCCATGGACAGATAAATTCCCGTGCCCAGGTCAAATTTTCAAATTGTAATAACTTCCGTAATTTTATAAGTATAAGTACCCCGTAAGAAAATTTGTGTTTAATAATTTTTTTATCAAATTATCAGCATAGAATTTTCTAAGTATTATTGGTATTTCTAAATTCCATGGGAATTGGACAAAAATGCCCGTTTGGTGAAATTCACTCTTAAACCGATTCTTGTGAAATTTGGTGAGCAGGATTGAAAATAAAATGTTTTTTTTGTGTAGTGAGTTTTTGGAAATTAAAAAAAAACTTTTTAACTATCAATGATTTTGTATTTTTCTGCGGCCGTTTTTTCCTCTACAGACCGCATTTCTCAACTGATTCTCGTGAAATTTTGTGCGCAGATTCGGTAACTATATATAATTTTT
The DNA here is from genome assembly GCA_951800055.1 of Cenopis cana. Classification (NCBI taxonomy): domain Eukaryota; kingdom Metazoa; phylum Arthropoda; class Insecta; order Lepidoptera; family Tortricidae; genus Cenopis; species Cenopis cana. The sequence goes on along the minus strand of OX637484.1, from coordinate 1,313,837 downwards.
TTGTCGAGTCACTTTTTGCAAATTTAGAAAAACAAACTTTTTATCAATGATTTCACTATTTTTGCGGCCGAATTTCGATTTGTTCTCCTCTAAGGGTCGCATTTCACAACCGATTCTCGTGAAGTATTGTGAGCAGGTCGTTTAATTACATAGAATATTTATGTCAAGTAATTTAGAAAAAGCCAATGGTTTGTCCTCCTTTACAGCGGTTCTCAACCGATTCTCGAGAATTTATTTAAGCTGGTTCGATAACTAACATAGTTTTTGGAAATTAAAAAAAAACACTCACGAGGTCTACAGCTCACAGAGCCACTAGTATTAATTGTTCTATGGTGACAGCAACGAGGCGAGTGAGTGATTGTGAATAGCTGCACTTGCGCCATCTAAGGTCACAGGCAAATATTTACAAAGTACACTGGCTGCTTATTGGACAGATATCGACCGTATTGCCGTAGTACTACGATTGAAACATGTCTATGAATTTTTTTAAGCCCATGGCGCCTTGGATTGCGAAGTGTGGGCGCTAGTTTAATAACTTGTAATGAGCTGTTAATATAATTGAAATTTGCGAAAGGTTAAGGACGCGTTTGAGCTCAAACGGGGCGTATAGCGGAACGTCGACCGCGTCTGAAATCGCCCAAACGCAATATTTATGTAGGTACAGTCAGCAATGTTGTCTGGTGTGTTGCTTAGAAGTTTATACAGTTTATTTCTCCGCAGTTGACTGTACAGGCGTGAGAGTTTTCGTTCTTGCCTAACGTGAGAGTATTCGTTCTTGCCTAAGGCTGCCTTTCCACTTTACCTATGCTATGTACTTATGCTGCGAGGATGTGATACCTGAGGCATTTTCCGAATCACGCTTACAGCGCTCAAAGCGCGCTTACGATCGGACCGATTCACGCTCATAGCGCTTACATGAGATGTCGCGACGTCACTGATGATGTCATGGACGGCGCTCACGGTGCTCACACTCCCAGGCGTAAGCACCTTGAGCCAAACGTCAAGTCGACGTTTGATATATGAACATGACAGTAGGATTTTGCCCGTCGCCGCGTTGTTGAAAGCACGTGCTCTTTGCGACGACGGGCTGAAACCACTACCGAACAATACCAGTTGCCTACTGTCATGGCGTCCTTACCGAACAACGTCTCTGTACAAGTATTGATTGGCGAAATCATAATAAAGATGGAAAGCCTTTTTTATTTAAAAAGTGAACTGAACATGACAGTAAACACGGGCTGTGAGCGTGAATCGGTCCGATCGTAAGCACGCTCAAGCGAATAACGGTCCGAAACAAAACACTACTCATGCGGCCTTGAGCTTGAGCGCGCTATTGAATTTGGACCGGCCGTCAGCACGTAATTTCTAAGCGCTGCGAGCATTTTTAGCGTGATTCGGAACACGGCTCTAGTTTTCCGTTTCTACCAGTGTTTTGCTATGTGAACCAAGGGCCTGACACGCTTTGTAAGAGAAAGATAGCCTTATTGCGATTCCTATGAGAGGAAGTAGAAAAAAGTGCGATGTTTTGTCCTTATCACCGACCGGACATTTTTTCATGGTCGGGTAAAAGTAATCTGTCATTAGTGTCAAGAAGATTGCAAAACAAAGTGGCAATATTTTGCAGTGCAATTTATAAGTGGAAAATTAATGATGAATTTGGTTTAAATGAATAATAATTTACCAATCATCAGATCCGTAGTGTTTGGTTGTTCAGTGCAAACATGGTGGGGTGTTCAGTGTTTGGCTGTAAAAGCAATTTCGACCGAAAAAAGGCGGATGTTACATTCCATGCGTAAGTACATTTTCTTTGAATTTTGGACCCGTGTTTATTTCTAAAATCTCACCGGAACCAAATTACTGAGCTAAATCATTAGTTATATCATGAGACAATAGATGAAATAGGAAAAATATGTGAATTAATTAAAAAATAACCTCCAAACATTTGACATACAAACCGGTCAAATCGCGTAGTAGAAATCTACCATAGAAGCCAGCTTAGCATTGATGTCCCACCATTCAGTCGGTTTATAATTCGATTTCGGGATACCAACAAATAATTAAAAAAACCCCTAAAGATTACCCCACGTTTCGGGAATTTCAAGTAATTTGATTTTTTCAGTTTTTCAACAGAGGATGAATCCCGAAAAAATGGATTTCAGGACTGAGGGAACAGGAAATTAAATTGGGTAAAATAATCTATAACTGCTTATTACATATTTGTTTATTTATTGAAAAATAAAGTTATAAATGTAATATATTATTGTAAATAAATTACCTGTTCTAAATTGAAGTTTATTCTTTTATTCCAACAACTACATAATTTATCTGTGAAAGACAAAAAGGGGCATGGAAATAGTAAGCACTATCTGGTTACATTACTTACTACTTTCATCGTCTAGAGACTTAAACATTTAGCATGGTTCTTTGGGTGACGTGATGACCAGCAAGTCAAGCGGCGAGCAGGAAGGCCAGCGACCAGCGGCGAGCGGCGAGAACAAAATGTATAGATTTGGATCAGTGAAATCGCCGTTTGATGCAACGGTGATAACCGGTGACTATGTATTTATAGGTAAGATTATCCCAAAAAAAGTGGCCGGTCGAGATCACTTATTTTACGATATCGCCTACGATGTTGTGTAAATTTAGTTAGTGAGTCAAAATGGCGACTTAGTCACTATGGAATTTGATCACTTGTAACTAAGTACTATCCGACTAAATTTTTGGGGTAATTTTTTGCAACCATGGTATCCCCATATTTTGACGTCATAATATGAGAAAGACATAGCCCCGGTCGCTTGTTGGCGCATCTATAACTACAGAGTATATACTATATCTATGATGTGAACCAATGAATACGAGTATGATTGGTGAATATCAACGTATCCATAACAAGGTAGCATATCACAACTCTGATGGAAAGGCACCCTAAGTCCTATCCTAACGGCTCGCGTGCACTGTCTATAAACGCGGTTTAAGCTGCCTACTCAAAGCCCTGCCTGCAGGGCCCTGCTTGCAGTGCCACTGCCAAATCGTATTGTGTGTATGCATGGAGGGTCGATTTTTTTATCTGTTAAATCGGCCCTGGGAGCCGATTTTTGAGTGTCGAACGCTCGACTTTTCACTCGGCATCTGTCAAAACATCATAGTTTTTTGACAGTTCTCGAGTGAAAATTCGAGCGTTCGACACTCAATAATCGGCCCCCTGCATGCATACATACGGTGTCGAATACGAAAAAATGTAGGTATGTCCTATAAATACATATATTTGCGGTGAGTGTATGTGTAGTGAGTGTGTGCTGTGGTGCAAGAAAGTGTAATATTTAAATCTTTATAACGTATTGCTGTACAGTCGCCCTCATAAGTAGCGGGACATTTTGGTACCTTGTCGCTTTCATCTGTTGGAAATTTAGTATGACATTTTAAATGACGCTATAAGCCGTCTCAAGCCCATTGTGTGGCCGACTGTACCTAAGATTACAACAGTCTATTATGTACCACATATCAATTAAGTGTCTAGACTCGATTTGTCAACACTTTGATTTGAATGGCAAATAATAATAGAGCACACTTTTACACTTATTGTGTACTTTGTATTTAGGTCAACACTTTTATCCTTGTCTTGAGTATGATAGATATCCATGCTTAATAATTTAAATGCGAGTGTGAGTGTCGCGGTTACTTCTCCACGCTTAAACCGGGTTTACCGTCGGCCATCTTCAACTTCATAGGGGTGGAAAGTTTGTATGGGAAAAATATGAGACCGTCCATAACAAAAGGGTCCTTATGGCACTTTCTAGTTTCGTAGATATCAGCGTTTTAGTAAAATACGGTAAAATCACATATTTTTTGTTTTTTGCATATTGATAAAGTATAAGACTAGATGTGTATTTCTAGCTTGGTTTCACACGTATAAGTTAAGTATTTCTACCTTAAAATTAGTTGTAAAGTTTAGTGAAAAAGGGCCCTTATGGCAGAGCGCAGATAATAATGATATAAAATAGGTTAATAACTTATTCTAATTACTTCTAACCATTTTCTGTATTATTTATTTGCCTTTTCTGTTTACTGGATTAGGTGGTACACGTTACAAATACCTATTTCTAGTCTCAAGTCAAGGAAGTTCTAGTCGTGCATGACCGTTGCAAAAATTTTTGTTTCTTAAGTATTACATTTCCTATTGAATTGTATTTTTAGAGTTCCGTAGCCAAAATGGTGAAAACGGAACCCTTATAGTTTCATCATGGTTCCGTGCGTCCGTCCGTCCGTGCGTCAGTCCGCCCGTCCGTCCGTGCGTCAGTCCGTCCGTGCATCCGTCCGTCCGTCCGTCCGTCCGTGCTTCCGTCCGTCCGTATGTCACAACATATGGTAGGAAAGTATTATTCTATGAATTGCTTAATAGTGAATATAATAGTAACGTTAACTTAAAAAAAAATAGGTAGTGCCCCCCCCCCCCCTCCCACCCTCTAATTTCCATATGTATGAAAATTCTGAAAAATAAATGAGGTGGTGTACAGTCACCAGCATTAATATCTGCCAAAACAATGGTGGAATTTAAATATCCGACACAGCTCCATTTGTAGGGCCGTAAGGACGGGTCAGATATTTATGCCGCCTTTGTTATAGCAGATATTGATGCTGGTGACTGTACATTAATAAATACTTACGACGATTTTTGGTTTGATAAAAATACGGCTACTGGTTTTTGAGTAATTGCTGAAAAACTGTTTTGCACAAACAAAAGGGCGTAAGTGCATTGAGTTTACTATGAAGATACGACCTTTTTCGATTCGACGTATCAGATAGTGGGTTTAAATATGGACTAGTAGGTGTCGGTACGGAACTCTTTATTGTGCGTGGTCCGACACCTACTTGGTCGGTTTTTTTATTAATAGAGTTAAAAAATAATTATTACTATGCGAAATTGCTTTTTCGTATAATTTAAAAATTACGCAAAATTCAAAAAACTTGTAATGAAAAGATTTATTCAGAATTACGTTCTAATACAAGATTGCTACTTAGATAATGTAAATATTATTATTTACTTAAATTTTTGGTTACATTCGTCCATAAGGGCCCTTTTCTCAAATGTATGGAAGTAAACCTTGATTTTCATGTAACTTTAATCGGTCATAAAACTGAAACTAATTGACATAAAAAAAATTAAAACCTGTGTAATGCTTGTCTAGACTTATTACAGGTAAGTATGGTGTACTACACGGAAATTGTTAAATTTATTCGTGACGAGATAGAAAAAATATAATTTTCTATATTTATTAAAAAAAAATATCACGTTAGTTTTTCGTTTTTATTTTCCATTCGAGGTGTAAAGAAAACTATTTTCTAGCATACACTATGACAAAGATCACAAAATACGAAATAATAATTCACATATTACAAATTTCCTTATTTTTTTACGATCGGCGCCTTGCACTGATCAAAGGCCATTTTCTCTCAACGAGGTAGTGGAATTGAAAAAACTTTGATTGTTTCCTATAGAAGAGAACCTCAGGATTCAGAATCTACCGTCATCTATGTAACTTCCCACGGGAACATACTTTAAATGAGTTTTAAACTTCTCTTAGTTATTTCTCTAAAGTGCATTTTTGGGTTGCGTAACTTTGATGATTTAAAAAAAAAAAGTATGGCACCTAGGGTCATGGTTTTTATTGTTTTTGGTAGCTTATGTATTGTAGATTATAGATCCGTGCGTAACTCAATACCGACCATAAGGGCCTCTGTGTGATGGACGGTCACATATATATTTTTAGATAGACATTTGAACATTCGCTAATAAGGCTATAAGGCTGTGCACGCACGAGCAACTTTTTTACCGATTTTTTGTAGTTTTTATTAATGTTTTTTTTTGTTTTAATCGTGTATTTCTGTATTATGTCTTGTTGTTTTGTGTGTTTGTTTCGTCACTGTGCCTTGGTTTTCACCAAATGGTCACAACGGAAGACCAGCGCTGGCTCTGCCAGCATAACGCTGAGTTGTGACCATTTCGTGGCAAAACTCTGTTTTGTAATGTCCTATTTGTAAGTGTTTTGTTTGTCACGAATAAATGTTTCTTTTCTTTCTTTCTTTCTTTCTTTTCTAATAGACTGTACTCCGTTTGTTTTCGAATAGAAAAATCGTGCGATTGTCGTCATGCGATTTCAGGGAAAACAATCTTGAAACGGGGAAATATGCGGCACGCTATCTTTGAGACGTGATTAGCTACTGAAACAGGTGAAATTAGTACAATATTATCCTCTGATGTCTTAGAGAAACGACAATTTTAGGCATAAAATTACCGTTAAAATTCTACTCTTAAAACCGGCCAAGTGCGTGTCGGGCCACGCGCAAGGTAGGGTTCCGTAGTCGTCCACCCGTTACATTATATGGACTAAAAAGTTCGAAAACGTATATTTACTATGTTTTTGAAAGAATTAACAACATTATCTAAGGTATCAATGGAAATTGTACGAAAGTTTGCTTTTGCAAAGTACATTTCTGAAGTTCGACTATTACTCGTTAACTAGTAATGTCTACTTAGCTGTGATAGTTTTCCTTTTAAATTCATCGTATATACTACTACCATGATTTTTTTCACATGCCTAGTAGCCACCGTTTAGCTGGCAGGGGGGGGGGACACTTGACCCTAGCAAAAATTATCACTTCAAAGCTTAATATCACGCTAACCAATTCTTTAATCAAAAAATGCTTTTAAAAAACTTATAATATTTTTAAAAGAGCTATCCAACGATACCCCACGCGATGGGGTTTGGCAGAAAAAAAATTTGCACCACCACTTTACATGTAGGGGAGGTACCCAAAAAAAATTTTTTTAAAGATTTTATTCTACCGTTTTGTCGGCGTCATTGATATGTATACTCATGCCAAATTACAGCTTTCTAGCACTAACGGTTACTGAGAAAAACGGGGGTCGGACGGACGGACGGACGGACATGGCGAAACTATAAGGGTTCCTTGTTTACTACGGAACCCTAAAAATACGAGGTATAGAAGCATTATAATGGAAGAAAACTGACCTTTTGTCCAGCGTGACCCCATTTACGACACGCACACTGTCTAAAAATCGTTATGATTGTATAGAAGCTCTAATACATTAGCGATAAAGTAGTAGACAAAGTAATCTTACTGTTTGTAGTGAGATACTCCTATCATTGTTAAACTCTCTCATAACATCGCCTGCAGAACTGTGTTGAAATACAATGTACGTAATATTATCATCATCACCGCCTTGCAGAAGATCATAGCCATAATAACATTATTTATTAAACAATTATGTAACGTTGTGTTCCTGAGGGTGTGGAAAGTTGCTAGACCTCCTGAGGTTGCATTGTGTTGAGAGCGAGGGACCTAAATTTATCCCTTCTGCTATCAACACAGTGAATCCAGGCTGGCAATTTTTAGAGAGGTAGGGCACAGCAAAATTTCATCTCTTGCTCGAATTGGAGCAGCCCAACTGGGGAAGTACCTCCGCCTTGCAGAAGACCACAGCCATAATAGCATTATTTACTATACAAGTATGTAGTGTTGTGTTCCTGGAGGTGAGCAAGGTTGCCACAGCTCCCGAGGATGCACTGTATTGAGAGCGAGGGACCTAAATTTATCCCTTCTTCTGTCAACACAGGGAATCCTCAAAGTTTATAACGGGCTGGCAAATCGCACAATGTCTCCTTTGGAGTTGTGAGCGTCTATAAGCTGCAGTATCCCCTTACTATACCGTACGCTTGTTTGCCGAATCATCTTACGCCGAATCTGAGGTGTCAGTGGAATTGAGCTACTGGGTCACATAGGCACAACTAAATTGATGTTATTGAATATTTTGGTACAGTCAAGGGCACCAATATGTATACATTTTTTCACCTTACTCCATTGAAATAAGGTCCAAAAATGTATACATATTTATGCCCTTGACTGTACCTATCGTTATAGTTTGTATCCCGAAAGATATATCCTCTAAGGTATTAAATGAGGAAAGTTTGTGAAGGTACGATATAAACGACTTTCACGCGAATGAAATCGCGGGCAAAAACTAGTGCATAAATAAATGCGTGTTTGGTACACTTCCAATAGTTCCAATTATGCACCATTATAAAGTTTGGTTTGTGATTGATTTAGTAACAGTAACAATATATATATATAATATATATATATAGTCCTCCTCATCGATTTCGATGACGGCGACCCTGACAAACTATGCAGCGTCAGCTCAGGTGGAGTGGGCATGTCCTCCGTATGGATGACCGCCGCTTGCCTAAGGCTGTCTTCTACTCAGAGTTAGCTGAGGGTAAGCGGAAGCACGGCGGTCAGCATCTGCGCTACAAGGACGTACTCATCGACACCTGAGCGCTTGCGCTATTAATCCTGGGCGCTGGGGGGCGTTAGCCGCAAACAGACCATCTTGGCGGTCTACCATCTTTCGCGCTATCAAGTCATATGAGGAGAATCGCCTAGTAACCTTGGATCGAAAGCGCCAATTAAGAAAAGAGATGCCTAAACAGTAACAATAGTGGTATTTCGAAAGAATTGTTGTAAGCATGACACATATTTCACAACTTTGACTGTCAAAACTGTTTTGTAGTTGTCGTCAGAAGGTAAGGGGGTAAGAGGTAAGACTAACATGAAGACTTAATAGAATTGTGGTAGTTCTGTACCGATGATAGCCTACCCCTACCCCACTACCCCTTACCTTAGGTACCTTAAATGGGCATTTTCACTTTAAAGGGTACCCCCTACTTTTTGTAGCGTATCTCGGTGGTTTTGGGCATTCTGACTCAGAATCACGAGTACTATCCATTTCCGCGAAGAAAAAAAGTGTCCCGCCAAAAAAAGTCAGTTTTGTGACGCTTTTTTCATACAGCTTATATGGCTCATCACAAAACTGACACAAAATTGGTATGGAAAATCCAGGACATTTTTTTTCTTCATCTGAATCAATAGTACTCGTGATTCTGAGTCAGAATACCCAAAATCACCGAGATCCGAAAAAAAAGTAGGGGTACACTTTAAAGTGAAAATGCCCAAATAACGAAAGATTTTAGGCGCCTACTTTTTCGTCAATTCTGTTTGTCAATCGTTACTGTTTGGCCTTCTTCGTATGCGCATGTGACACCCGTGGACTTATTGTAAGGATCCATAGGCTGCGGTGACCGCTCGCCAACAGGCGGGCTGTACGATTGTTCGCTATCATTCGTATAACAGAACTGTTAAATCTCGTAAACTATCCAGACTCGAGCCGACATCAATTGTGCGCAAGTAATTGTGTTTTGTGACGCAGTCAAGTGCATCCGGTGACTGTCCTGAATACTGGAATAAAAGATGTGACGTGTTTTGTCGGTCGGATCTGCTTTCTGCCGGTACCTACACAACGCTCCACTCGCTCCAGATAGCATTCTCAGTTATTCATCCTTCATACAACGGTGTTAGGCGTAAGGGAGCCTTTCTACCAAAGATTTGCTACGCAGCTATTTTGCGAGCATGTGAAAGCTTTCCGTTTCCACCAATAATATGATATTGACGACCGCTTTAGCTTAGTTGGTAGTGACCCTGCCTACGAAGCTGGAGGTCCCGGGTTCGAATCCCAGCCGGGGAATTTATTTGTGTGATGAGCACGAATATTTGTTCTTGGGTCTTGGATATTTTCTATGTATTTAAGTATCTATTTATCTATATAAGTATGTATATCGTCGCTTAGTGCCCATAGTACAAGCTTTGCTTAGTTTGGGACTAGATTGATTTGTGTAAGATTGTCCACAAATATTTATTTTATTTATTTATATGGACCAATTAATAATTATTATTGCCCGGGCGACGTAATCACAGCGTCCATCGAAAGATGCATTCCCGCCGGCGGGGACATCCAGTACGCGATCGCGACAACACAGACACATACAGTCCCTATTCGTCCCGGTACCGCCGCATACCGGGTAGTCAGTCCGACCCAGGTCGGGCCTAGCTGAGTTTCTTCAACCTCATCTCGGATTCGGTTGAAGCAGTTCAACCAATATCACGGAGCGAAAACTCTTAGAGTATTACAGTGTTTAAGCCGCCCGCGTGGTCGTGTCGGAGGTTTCCCCAGGCCAACTCTCCAACCGCGCACTCCTATCGCTTTATTGGGCCCGGCCTATAAATCCACAGTGAAAAAGTGTGCATTATCACAATAGCGATCTATTCCAGGCAACCTTAGGGTACAGTTCGTGAACAACAACCATCAGTAACTACGCAAAGGCAAGATCCCTCGCTTAATAATCATCAAATTTTCACCCAAACCCGAAGGCCCGAAGATTCTGAGAGATCACGGTCACTTTATAATTTGGCACTAACCTGTAAGGTACATCAGCAGCCAGGAATATATACGTAGTATGCAGCATGCCGACCTGGACAGCAGCCACCGCCGCGCACACCAGCACCCTCGCGCGGAACCAACCCCCGAGCTTCGCCAGGATCGCATCACAGTCCACTTTCTCACACTTCTCCATGACAGGCTTCGAGTCTTTTACTGGACTTTCCTTCATTGCACTTGGATTACCAGTTCTTACACAAATCAAACCTCATCAAACCGTCTGTTTTACGGCAGTAGAAGACTCACCAACTATAAATTTTACTGAACGGTTATTACGAAAACGGTGTCTCAAGTTTTTATTAATATTATAGAGACTTGTACCTGCAGACACACTGTTAATACAGTTTTGCAGGAAAATGTATATAACTCTATATACAGAGTTGTATTTTAATCTCACCAAGCCTCTGCTTTAAATATCCCCAACTTTAGATGCTGAATTTCACTGAATCCCTCTGAATGGCTTAAGCATCCCAAAGAGCCCAAAAAGACACTATAGTTATCCTCTAGTTACCTAGCCCAGAAAAACCACTTATTAGAAACTGCCCGTCTTTCGGAGCTGCCATTAAACTATGGTATATTTATTTTGGGTAGTTTGAAGCGCGAGTATGTCCAGTTGGATCCACGAGTGGTTTAGTCGGTGCCCGGGCCGGCACTGCCGGCGCCCGCGCCGGTGGGCCCGTAGAAAGCTCGGTCACGGCCGCGCATTTGTCAACTAACGAAGTCCCGTAGTAGTATATTTTTCCACCCCGTTACATTATGTGGACTAAAAAGTTTACAAGCTTATATTTACTATGTTTTTGACATAACTAACAACATTATCTAAGGTTTGCTTTTCAAAGTAGGCTATTTGCCTTATGATATTTGATTCGGCTAATGTGTAATGTACTTAGATGTGAAATAAAGTAAATACTATGCAAACGCGACTGAGTAATAAATATCTCGAAAATAAAGATTTTTTACAAAGGTCATGTTACGTTATTCTGGCGAGTCATGAGCTAGTCTATCAGCCTTCGAAGACACGACGTCGACTTCTGGGACACCCTGTATACTTTGAAAAGTGGTTCCAGAGTTACAATTAACCCATACCTAACTACGTTCGCGTTTCGCTTCGCTTGTATAATCAATCAGTTAAAAGTAAACATAATAAACTAGTTATCATAACATTGGTTATGTAAACGAGCTCGGTATTTATATACATCTTAATGTATAGGGACAATATAGGGACCTCTGGCCACAAAATAGTATAATAGTATTACATACTCCGGCTTTGTAAACTTACGTGCAACAGTGTGTACAAGTAATGGACGATCGTGGCTCAGCGGCGCCCGCGTGCCGCGTGCGGTATGCGAGGTTAAGCAACTTTGCCCGTGGTCAAGTCTTAGATGGGTAATTGCTTTGAGTGGTTGCTAACTCAGGGCTCCCGTACTTTGGAAGACACGAAGCTGTTGATCCCAGCTGCTGTCTATGACAGTAGCAGTTAAGCCAAGTTAGAGGCCTTCTCTAACTTCTAACTGTTAAGTCGCCGACTAACTCGATAAGCATAATACCTACCAAAAAGGTCTAGAATTTCGCCTTGGGTTAAAAGTCAGATTGCAATCGGTTTAGTAAAAACTAGCGCCTACGCGAAATCTTGGGATTTTAACGAAGTAGGTATGCTCTCTGTCGATCCAATACGTTAGTACGACGGAGAGGAAGAAACCTACTTCGATTTCGGTTTGAGGTAGGCCTTTTGTATGTGCCAAAATGATTGTAGGAGACGAGGTGAATATTCTAGAATAATATACCTAACCTCTTTGGAATTCCGCGTACCTATAGGTGTCTTGGTGATATAGGTGCTACTTGGGTATATATGTGTTTGTTGTGGAATTTTATAAAGGGTTGGCAACGCGCACGTGACTCTTTTGGAGTTGCGAGCGTCTATAGGCTGCGGTGTCCGCTTACCATCAGGTGGACCGAACGCTTGGTTGCCACCGTAGTAGTATAAAAAAATGTGTAGATACCTAGTGAATTTTAAAGTCGTAGGTATTATTCACGTTCTTAAGTGACAAAAACATCTTGTCATTAAGCTAGGTAAACGGTCCCAGTGCTCGACACCTTAGTGTCCAATGGTTGACACGAATTTATAATCACCTCTGTCATCGTGAAATAAGATTGGAAGTGCCATGTTTTGGGTCAGTGTCGAGCACAATTCCCACCATGATAGGAGGTATATACATATAAAATAGGCCGACCGGTAAGAAGACTGTGTCCAGTGGTGACCCATTTCTGTCAATTTTGTAAATTAGCCAGCAGTTCTTGTGCCTCTCACGAAACTCACATTATGTGGGCTTTAATCTGTGTGTGGGACGAAATGTACAGTCAACATGGAAAACGTCTATGTACGCATTTTAGTGACAAAATACTTACTACAACTGCGTTTAGGAGCATACAACTTATGCCTTTGACTGTACTTACTTGACATGTGAAACAACATCACTGTGTCTTGTAATAACTGATAACGTAAGTACGTAGAGTGACCAGGGAGACCTCAAAGAAGTAATTAAAATTAATTATCTATTCGTAACCAAAGGTCAGGATTTTAAATATGGATTCGTTAGTTCATTCAACCACACTTTTGTACGCCATAAGGCACGACATAGCTGTACCATATATATTACCTCCGTACATCCCTATATGTTGACGAAAAATAAATTTCATTCATTCATTCATTCATTCATTCAAATGTCACATCAAATGGTAACTCAGTATTATTTTTAAGTAGGTATATTAAACGATTTTTTATGAAAACCGACCCAAAACTACCAAAATACTTACGCTAACATTTTGGAGAACCAGGTAAAATATAAAAATAATAAATGTATTTCAAAACAATTATGTTTATTCTCATTATGTTACTTTTGTACTGAGTACCTACTGGCTACGTAAAAATATTATGACGCCTGCCACATATTTAAAAGCAACATTACGTTATTTTGCTCCAACATTATATGCAGGCACTTTTCAAGTGGCAGCCGTATCACTTGATGAGTAGATTGGGGTATTGGGTACAGTCGCCACCAATAAATATCTGTACTTTTAAAAATATTATATATTTTTGAGCATGCGGTAACATGTACTTTGGCAATAGAGTCATGTTCAGATAACTATGAGTACATTGTCCGTTCTGATATATCTGATGGAGACTATACCGTTATTCTAAAACAACTCTAACAAAATGGTTTCACCATTCAGTTCAAATTACAAATAATATTTAAAATTATTAAATTCAACCTCTAGAGTTTTCTAGATCAAACACTAGACATACAATAACTTATGTCTAATAATCGAAAAAGTTCATCCAGCCAGCGATATAGGAATGTTTTCGCTTCTAAAACCTAACATTACCAAGGGCACTATTATTAATTTATAAGTCGTAACATTACTGATTGATAGTTGCACATAATCAACATCACTTTCCTTTCTTCGACCAGGGGGGCGATTTTTGAGGGTCGAACGCTCGACTTTTTCACTCCACATCTGTCAAAACGTCATAGTTTTTTGACAGTTCTCGAATGAAAAGTCGAGCGTCCGACACACAAAAATCGGCCCACAGGCTTGATTCCAGTAACTGCTCTGTGTTATACACATACAGGCTCTTTATAGTCGTCTTCCCTGTCAGTATGCCGTATTTTCTGCCCAGTCACTGCCCTGCAGTCTTTGTTTAGGCATCTTAGGCAGTGCTTCGTCTTGCTTAGGTCGTTGACGTCTTCTCTGACCACCTTTTTACCTACTGTAGTCAGACAAATAGTTTCTGTTTAGTATTTTGTGGCTGTGACGTCTTCTTTAGTCGGCGGACGGTGGACGGTGAGACGTCAGCGGCGGGGATAAGCGAAGGCTCTAGGTCTGCAAACCACGTATTAGACTTTAGCCGTGTTAACGCCGCGCTCAGAAAGTCTGTTGCTGTTGGGAGTCATGGCTTGTACTTCTGGGACGGTGGACGGTCAGACGTCAGCGGCGGGGATAAGCGAAGGCTCTAGTTCTGCGAACCAGGCGTCAGACTCGAGCCGTGTTAACGCCGCGCTCAGGTCTGTTGCTGTTGGGAGCCACGGCTTGTACGGCTGAGATATTGGACGGTCAGACGTCAGCGGCGGGGATAAGCGAAGGCTCTAGTTCTGCGAACAAGGTGTCAGACACTAGCCACGTTAACGCCGCGGTCAGGTCTATTGCTGTTGGGAGCCATGGCTTGTACGGATGAGACAGTGGACGGTCAGACGTCTGACGCCCGGATCCGCGCTGGCTCCAGGTCAGCGAAGGAGTCAGGTAGGCGCGCATGCAGTGTATCGGGCACCAGCCGCGTCAGCGCCGCGCTCAGCAGCGGCAGTGTTCCAAACAGCGCTGTTGGCAACCACGGCTTGTATTGTGCCTGTAAAAAAAACGTTGGTTAGCCATCAATATTGACCCTCACTTAACTTCCAACCGCGGCTTTTCAAATTAGCAAACTGAAGTCGCTGGCCACGTCTATCGCAAGCCTGGCAGCCGCTGGTAAAAGCGTGTTCTGAAATGGAGACCACATCTCGGCAAGATTACTGCAAGAGGAGAGCGGCAGGCCACTGAATGCGTAAATCAAAGAACTGGGCTTTGAGGTGCGCCTTTGGGGAGGCTTATTTCAGCAGTCGACTGCAGTGAGCTGATGATAATGATAAACTGCCAGCAGTTCTAAACCTAAACTCAAAATCTCAGCTCAAAACTCCAAAGTTTCTAAAAGAAACCAGTCTCACCAGCATGGGCGTGAGCGGGGCCAGCACGGCGCCAAGCCGGCCGAAGGTGGAGCAGGCGGCGAGCAGGCGGTGACGAGCTCGGGTCGGGAACAGCTCGGCAGTATACACGTATAGCGCGTTCAGAGACATCGTGGCTCCAAGCTTGCCGGTCAGGTACAGCGCTATGGCCCACCAGCCGCTGCCTTCTGGAAGATTATAGACGCCCATTACAAAGAATTATTCGTGACAAACACAAGACAATTACAAACAAGACATTACAAAGTGTATTTTGCCACGAAATGGTCACAACTCAGCGTTATGCTGGCAGGGCCAGCGCTGGTCTTCCGTTGTGACTATTTGGTGAAATCACGGCGCAGTGACGAAATATACGGTTTGATTGTAAAGTACGGTCAGCCTCACAGGAGGCTTAAAACCTTTGTACGGTGTCGCTTCAAAGTCATGAGTAAACTGTGATAATAAATTGCCAATGAGTGAGGCGTAGCGTGGGTACACCTCCCACAAGGTACGTTAGACCCGATGACTTGGTAAAGGTCGCGGGATTCCGCTGGATGCGGGTGGCGCAGAACCGGTCATTGTGGCCTTCTTTGGGGGGATCTATTCTGTATCTAGCAGTGGACTTTTGGCTGATATGATGATGGTGATGAAAGCGAAAAAGTATCTATTTCCCAAAGTGTCCAGCTACCTACTTATAAGGCCGATTTTGCTATTGAGAGAGCAGTGGACTCTTTCGGTTGATATGATAATGATGATGAAAGCGACAAAGTCTTCATTATGAACTACTGACTATGCTACACATAGAATTTGTGTCTCTCTCTGTAGTTCGCGCAGCTGTTCACGTACCTGGCAGGCAAGATATCGCGACAAGCGCGCACGCAGTAGTCAGAAATGCGGCAGTGAGCACGGGCCGGCGCCCCGCCCTGTCCAGCAGCAATGTGTTCAGCAGCAGCGCAGGCAGCTCCGCAGCGGCCACTAGTGCGTACGTCGCGTGTGCAGAACCGCCCAGCGCGTGCGCACGGACCGCCAGCCCGTAGAACACGAACACTGCGGAGATCCACCACACGAAGCATACGCTCAGCCGCCTTCGGAGGGCGCCGTATCTGAAAATACGCAAACCCTTTATTTGACCAAAAACAAAAGAAAAACAAACTTTAGGTAAGTGACAAATATACTAACTTGACAAACGCCGCAAACAGGCTCTCCTCTTCAACCTTAGCAGCTGGCACCTTCTCGTTCTGATCACACAGCATCTTCTCAAAAGCCTCATCAGAGGCCGTCACACGGTTCCACTTCGCAGCTTTCTTCATCACGGCGACAGCCTCTTCCATACGGCCTTTGATAGCGAGCCATCGGACCGACTCAGGGAGAAGCCAGGGGTACAACAGGAGGAGAAGGGAAGGTGGGTAGGCCAAACGGCACCAGGTACGCCAGTAGCCAGCCAGGTAGTCCAGTAGGGATAACGTGGCTGAGCCAGCGGCTAGCGGGATGCCCAGGACTAGGCTGGTCAGGATGCGGTGTTCCACTCCGAGCCATTCGATCACTGGAATGTAGAGAAAATATTTTGGGTAAATTCGGCCTAAGGTCTAATAAAGGTCTCTTTATGCGCGTAGGCCATTGGTTTCCAATTATTTAAAACTAGCTTTTGCCCGCAACTTCGTCCGCGTTTTCCATTCCCTATTTTATCACTATTTTTACAAATCGAATTATTTAGTAAAATTGTTTTTGATTTGTGTTAACGTGGAAGTTACCTACCATGTGGGAGTTCACTATTTCACCACGTTGAAGGACGATTTTCAATCTTTTTAAATTTTATCTTGATAAAAGTATATGGCTAATGTAAACTCGTTCTACTTATACCAAGTTTCATCATAGTAATTTCAGCCATTTTTGCGTGAATGCTTGTTACATTTAAACATCTAAACATGATCTAAACTTTCGCATTTACAATGTTAGTATATAGTTCGTACAAAACTGTAGGGCCAAGTGCTGTCAAATTAACGCAAGCAAAAATCTACCTTACAGTCAGAGCTCTAAGTCTAGTTTAGCTTGCGTTCGTTTGACAGGATTTATCCTTAGAGTTGTGACCGAACTATACCTTACCTAAGATACATTTTTCTTAGTTTTGTTTGGACATTTTGAGACAAGCAGACGCTCGTAATAATTTGCTTTCATGCGTAGCGTAGCATAATTTAATTTTGAATAAGGTAAACTAGCAAACTGAATATAAAACTAAAACTAACTACAAATATATAGGTACCTAAATAAATAATACTAAGTACAAAAATATGATACAATCAAATCAAAATGTAAGCGGTTGGCCTCGATTTACAGAAGAAAGTTGGTGTTGGTACTGACTGAGCACGAAGGCGGCAGGGTAGACGCTGGCGCCCAGCACAGTCTCCAGCAGTTCAGCCAGCAGGTACGCGTGGTAGGAGCCCGCCAGCGACTTGCACAAGCCCAGCAGACCAGCACCAACACCGCTCACCACCTGCAATACCGTGGTTTAAGGTTTAACACACAGACACACGAGAGACATGCGGGGTTTAAGGTTTAAGTATGTATAATCATCATCATCATATCAGCCGAAAGGCGTCCACTGTTGACATAGGCCTCCCCCAAAGAGTGTCACAATGACCGGTCCTGTGCCACCCGCATCCAGGACTCCCACGACCTTTACCAGGTCATTTCATCATCAGGCCTTTACCAGCGAATTTTATGCTGATCTATGCACAATTGTACCAATTGGGCTGTGGATGACACGCACTATTTTCTACGAATTAGTAACAAAATTTTTAATTAATCATACATCAAAATCTTTTGCTAAATTATATATTCACTTCAACGGCAACAGCCGTTTTCCTATTCCCACATTTTCCGTTCTGCGGGTAGTGAAGGTAAAATACTGTGTAGGGTTCTCACCAGCGCTGTCCGGCGACCGTAGTGGTCGGATATGTGGCCGATGATGGGCAACGAGATGAGCATGCCCACGTTGTGCACAGTGCCCACCAGGGAGCGCTTCCACTCTTGACAGCCCAGCCCAAACTGCAACCGAAAAATGTATGTTATAGACCGACGGTCTTTCTCCTGTGACCAGACAGGGGCACACCTGTGACACGCGAAGGAACGTAAGCGCTGTGGGTAAGTATGTGGACGTGCGCTGTCGGTACACGCGTCAATTGTTTGCGCGGGTGCGTACTGCGTAGCGCGTGGCGCGGACGAACCCGATCGACACCAGGCGGGTCTCTCATCAGGGACGAGGTAACTGACCTCGGTGCGGGGGGTTCGTGTCCGTTCTGTATGTAATACTATTATACTATTATGTGCTCTTTACAGCCCGCAGCCCGCAGCATTGCGATCGAAGACTATTAACTCTACCAAGCAAATGAACTGTCAAACAAATATTTGGTTTGGCAGCACTACCTCACACGTCACATTTCCGTGACATTTCCGTAGAAATATGACGTATAATGCACAGTGTTGCCAAATTATATTTGACAGTTCATTTGCTAGGTAGAGTTAACGTAGCCAGACTCTATCCACTTGCCACGATCGCACCAGGTTGTCGATGTCGACGCATACGTGTCGTCGAGCGCACATGAAACCAAACGTACCTCAGTGACAATACTGCTCCGCGATGTACACAAACTGGTCGCACTGCATTATGATGTCGTTGTCGAATGAGTCGGACGCACAAGTGTCGTTATGTGGCGGCAGGCACACGCGCCCAAGCCAAACGTACCTCAGCGACAATACTGCTCCGAGTCTCGTACACAAACTGGTCGCACTGCACTGTGGTGTCGTTGTCGAACGAGTCCGACGCACACGTGTCGTCAAGCGGCGCGTAGCGCGCGCAAGTGTCGGACGACAGCGCGTAGGCACCCCAATCTTCCGTACACGCTGTGGAGTAGACGGTGTCGTTGCCTTCGCATTCTGGGACCATGCATCTGAGAAAAACAAAATACAATCAAAAACATAAGTGTGAAAAAATGCCAAGTTCGTAAACGGTTTCCCTAATAAAAGAAGTGAGATCTAACTTGCAACCACGTTCTTTCAAAGCTCCTTAGATCACAGCTCCTGTCTTGCTTACCGAGTGTACCGACTCGGCAGATAGTTGACACAGACAACCGACAGCTTTCCGATATTGCACCGCCACATGTGAAAGTAGCCTAAGGCGACTTCCTGACTTGGCGGGGCGGGACCGATATGTGACATTTTCTTCTTTGACGTAAACTTACTGACGTCGCAAAGATTGACTTGACGGAATACTGTCAGTATTACTTTTGCGCAGTAGTAATATCATGCGCAGAAGCGGACCTGTACTGCCTTCGTATCACCCCGCTACCGCGCATCCCGCGCCAGTCAGGAAGCGCTCATTTAAATATAGGGGCGTAGTAAAAAATGGTACCGAGTCGACTGACAGCTGACACTGATATATTTGACACTTTTCTCATATCGTACTGCCCCCGCACCGACAAATCAGGAAGTCGCCTAAGAAACATGAGTTGTCATTTTAATTAATAGGACTAATTTCTATAAGTAATAACCGAAGTACATACCATAGGGTACATAAAAAATAATTTTCACGAAAATCTAAATGTGTTATCAATGTAAGTTGCAAGCAATATCGCCTACAACACAACACAATTTATTTAACCCTATAGGTAAGTACTCCCATACTCCCATAGTCGATTCTTTCGACACCACGTGGAAAGCAAGACTATAAGTTCATGGAAAGTAACCGATGACGCTTACCTACGATTGTAAAGGATTTATTATTAGCATTTAGTAATTGCAGGACCTTGGAAAATCAATTCAGTATTTACCCTATAATTGAGTTTGATTGTTGACCATAAAACGCAATAAATACAATTGCGTTGCAAGTCCGCTTATAAATTTACTGAACTAGAACGTAATGTAAGGAATATTCCAAAGTTTTTTACTGTAAAACTGTTTAGTTTACCTGACTAAGTACATGTATAAATATAGACTAAAAAATGTGTACGGTTGACTGGTTTTATGTTTTGTGGTGACAGGACAGTTCACGGCTAGGAGTGTGTAATGTAGCTTACTATGTCATGATACTTATGGCGGGTTGGACCAACTAACGACTATACTGGGTTTGTGAGCTGTAGAGCGCGAATGCCATTTTTGATCAGTTTCAGAACGTCCATGGCCACCATTTTGAAAAAAAATCCAATAACTGAAGCGACCGAAATTAAGTTTCTGTTAAAAAAATCATTTGTGGGCCAATTTTTTTGGCGTTGTAGTTTTTTTTCGTTTGAATTGCATGAAAATTGGTAGGTTGGAAGAGCTCCTGATTCTGTACAAGTAAATAAAAAATTTCAATATGGCGCCGAAAAAAATTTTTTTTCCATACATTTTATCCACTGAGTTACGACAATCCCATATGTTTCACGTTGTCACTCAATAGAAAAAAAATTGTGGGACACTGTAGGAAATTGTGCATATAATGTTCAGAATAAGAAGCTCTTCCAACCTACCAATTTTCATGCAATTCTAAAAAAAAACTACAACGCCAAAAAAATTGGCCCTTTTGGTACAAGTTTTATTGCCGACTGTCTACCTTTTTTCCACAGTCATCATCATCAGGCACTCGTTAAGATGGTTCTAATGAGTACAAACACGACGAGTGTATCTTGTGTAGTTCAGGAGTTTTGCTATGGCTATTTTCTGCAGCATCAGATCAGGTTGATGGTCCTATAATATTGTATCGTCATCGAACTTACATACGGTACGTATGTCAAAGTTCAGTTCTTCAGGCTGGTAGTATTCCATTATCGGCTCTCGTGAAATTTTGTGAGCAGATTTGATAATTATATATGTTTTTGTCATGTTTTTGTCGACTCTATTTAATGCTTTTTTAGGGTTCCGTAGTAAACAAGGAACCCTTATAGTTTCGCCATGTCCGTCCGTCCGTCCGTCCGACCCCCGTTTTTCTCAGTAACCGTTAGTGCTAGAAAGCTGTAATTTGGCATGAGTATACATATCAATGACGCCGACAAAACGGTAGAATAAAATCTTTAAAAAATATTTTTTTTAGGGTACCTCCCCTACATGTAAAGTGGTGGTGCAATTTTTTTTTCTGCCAAACCCCATCACGTGGGGTATCGTTGGATAGCTCTTTTATAAGGTTTCTAAAGGCATTTTTTGATTAAAGAATTGGTTAGCGTGATATTAAGCTTTGAACTGATAATTTTTGCTATGGTCAAGTGTCCCCCCCCCCCCCCCCCCCCCCTGCCAGCTAAACGGTGGCTACTAGGCATGTGAAAAAAATCATGGTAGTAGTATATACGATGAATTTAAAAGGAAAACTATCACAGCTAGACATTACTAGTTAACGAGTAATAGTCGAACTTTAGAAATGTACTTTGCAAAAGCAAACTTTCGTACAATTTCCATTGATACCTTAGACAATGTTGTTAATTCTTTCAAAGACATAGTAAATATAAGTTTTCGAACTTTTTAGTCCATATAATGTAACGGGTGGACGACTACGGAACCCTACCTTGCGCGTGGCCCGACACGCACTTGGCCGGTTTTTTCAAAATGGCGGTGACAGGGTGTTGAAAACATAAAGAATACCTACCACTCGCTATAATGTCTACAGCTGACCGTAGCGATCATTTCCCGAAAATTACTTTTACCAGTAAGCATATTAGGTATTCAGTCATCAAGTAATAAGTACCTACTTCTTAGTTTATGGATTTTCGCAAACAATAAGGAATTGAACCCAATACGCCCCCACAACATTACAGGCCACTGGCCCCAGTCATCGTCTCCAAAATAGGCCAACACGCTGATTATAAAATAATTGTTGCTACGGAGATAAAAAAAATCTGTGCGCCTTTCAAAGAGGTCTACTAATGACTAAGAATAATAGTGATACTCATTTCACATTCCAAATTGATATGGAAAAGTTGCGCGCTTTTTAAATCGTATCGCCGTGCGTGAAAGCAAGTGCGCGCATTAGGCGACTTCCTGACTTGGCGGGGCGGGATCGATATGTGACATTTTCTTCTTTGACGTAAACTTACTGACGTCGCAAAAATTCTCACTTGACATAATACTGTCAGTATTACGTTTGCGCAGTAGTAATATCATGCGCAGATACGGAGCAGTACCGTCTTCGCATCGTCCCGCTACCGCGCATCCCGCGCCAGTCAGGAAGCACTCATTTAAATGTAGGGGCGCAGTAAAAAATGGTACTGAGTCGACTGACAGCTGACACTGACATTTGACAGTTTTCTGATATCGTACTGCCTCCGCACCGACAAGTCAGGAAGTCGCCTTATTGTCATTGTGGGATAACCTAATGTGTTTGTAATTATTTTATTATAATGTATATTTTATGCTTTCAACTTGACATAACTTTCCAAAAAGATAATCAACAAAAAAATCATATAATTTCAATTATAAAAATACGATCTGTAGAGGAGAACAATAGCTCTAGTATAAGTTTTTTCGAAACATTAACTGATTCGAACGCGTTTGCGTTTTGTCTCAAAATGTATGAAAACGCTCTCACCTAGTTTGAAATACGCGCGTTCATCGGTTAGCAACAAATGTTATACTCGCTGTTTTAGTTTCCACTAGTGACCACCAGAGGCGCTGTTCACGTTTTCATACCACTTTCATACATTTTGAGACAAAACGCAAACGCGTTCGAATTAGTTAATGTTTCGAAAAAACCTATACTAGAGATACAGTTGGACATGCCTCATGGCATTAGATAAGTCCGCCTTTTGTACTTTAAGATTTTTTTTGTGCAATAAAGATAAGATAAGCATTTTTGACAGAGATGTTCCGTTTAAGCTTAAGCCACACAGAGAGCGGGCGGGCGATAGCGGCGCGGGAGCGGGCGGTAGCTTAATTATTTGATCTTCTTATAAACAACGTGTCCATATCGATCTCGATACATATTTTTAATCTTGTTCACCTTGAGCAGTACTTTGAACTTAGCGTAGGACATTTGCATAGGGCTTGCCGTATTATCATGTGTGTTTATTATCACGTGCTCCCATTCACGACCTGTCTCAGATAACCGCTTTCATCTCTCGCATAACTTGGTCCCGGGTTTGATACCAGCTGTTGGCAATGAGAGGTCAGGCTTATGTTGGATACTCGAGCGTTCAATAAGCGTCGCGAAGAAACCATAGACAGGTTTCATTAAAACGATCAAATCGACTCTAAGGTTTTACATAAACATCGTATGCTGTGTGTTAATAATAATGAGATACCTATTACTACTGAAACCGAATCGATTAAGAAAAACCTGTTCAGTAAAACATCCGGACTTCCGCCAGACAGCTTTTTTGACGCTGAAATGTTGACGCTTTGCTCGCTCTTCGCGGTCGCTCGGTCAAAAAAGTAATAAGTCCTGGGCCACTCGACCCAGTAGCAAAAGGGCGTTGCCCTGTCCGGCAACGTGCTTCTTTACCTAAATACACACCACGTGCGCCTACGCAGATAAGCTGAATATTCACTAGAAGAGCTTCCATCGGCTGTTGGCGAATGTAAACTTTAACCCGTAGGAGTAAGGTCCAATTTGGTGTTATTTTGCCACAGGTTAGGGATGTGACAATAAACCGATGCGATACGGATGTCGGATACCAAGTAGGTATTTAATTATTATCGCTTCAGAGTGTATTGGCCAAATGGGTGTGATGGCATTTTTTGGGGAAAAAATGACTGACTGTCGAGTATCATTCTGAATCAGAATAATTTATTTTTGACAATACAATACAACAAAAAGAAAAAAAGAAAGTAAAACAGTAAAACGTGGTATTGCACGAAATGGTTCCATCTCAGCGTAGCGTTTCTGCGTTTCTTCTCGGCAGAGTGGCTTTCTTTTAAGAAACGCTATAAAAATTTGACTTTTAAAATATACCTTTGCGTATTAGCAGAATAAAGTTCATTTATTTCCTTTAAATTGTCAAAATGACCATTTGGCCAATAATATCCAAATGACAGGGTCATATTGTCCAAATGATATAATGTCCTTAATGACCTTTGCCATTATGTTGAAGTGTCAAAATATCGAAGCGGTGGCTAACCTAACCTAAACGGGAGTGAGTAGGTATTTGTTATTATTTTCACTTATTGTTTGTTTTCCGGATATGACAAAATTAAGTGTTAGGTACAATATTACTAGTACTTCATACAATTAATATATTTTACACCACACCTTGCCAAAAAGCGCGTTTTTCTGCACGCTGCGCGATCAGAAAAACCCACTTTTTGGCCAAGTGGTGACGTAAAATTGTGTACAAAACACGGGTCGTAAAACAGAAAGCCCTCTCTCGCATATTTGAGACCCTCGCCTGCGGCTCGGGCCCCAAACATCTGCGATATCGGCCTTTCTTTGTTTTACAACCCTTGTATCGTAAATAACTATTTCACACCACCTGCTCGTCAATGCCCAATTATATATCACGCAAACCTTACCGAAAGCAAATCATTATAACCCTTGGCTTAAGCCGGGTAGTAATATCGTACTGAATCTCATTATAACCCGCCGGGTAATAATGTGATTTCACTTTTCATAGTTCTTATAGTTCTGTCATTAAAGTCTAATGTCGTGAAGTCCACTAAGCGGCGAGGAGGCGGCACACCAGCTCCGTGTTTTGTTTGGAACGTCGTGTTCGAAACAAAAGACTGCGTCGTCGGCCGCCGCCTGTAGCGCGTCAAGCGCGTGGTTTTAGTACTGAATATTTGTAGAATTACATTTTGGAGTTTTCTTATACATTATTCTCATATTTTATTTTTAAATAAAATTACTATGTAATATCCGTGCCTTCGCAGCAGTTGCAGCAATGTAAATAAATACATACTTACATATTTGTGGACAGTCTTACACAAATCTACCTAGTCCCAAACTAATCAAAGCTTGTACTATGGGTACTAGTCGACGATATACATATACCTATAAAGATAAATATATACTTAAAATACATAGAAAACATCTAAGATTCAGGAACAAAATACTTGTGCTCACAACACAAATGAATGCAAGCAGTCGTGGATGTACTATTAGGTATTAAATAGCAAAAACAAGATCCGCGTGAGTTACAAGACGCTTAATTACACGGTGTAAAACAGATTCTATTAAAATAGATACTAAAATTTGCTGCGATTGACTGTTTTAATTCTGTTTTTAGTAGCCTTGGTTTTTTTATTGCCTCGCAAGAGGTGAGAAAAGTAGAGTATACTCCTCGGGGATAAAGCTGTTTTTGTCTTAGGAGCGCTTAAATCCCTCACTACACTCAGGACTCAGTCTTAATTCCCTCGCTTCGCTCAGGAATTAAGTCATTACTCCCTCGCTCCGCTCGGGAGTAAAATTTGGAGTCCTTCGTTACGTTCGGGATTCAATATCGCACCCGTGACATAAAACAGTGTTTTATCCCCTTGGTGTATAATCTACTATTTCAGTATAATTTTAACTCATAAAGATAAATTTTGACTTGTGAAAGTGCCTTTGCGGTTTTTTTGCAGAATAAATGATTCGATTTTAGTTTTTTCACATCCCTAGCGGTATTTATATGCGTAGTTTGATGGCATGCTGATACCACGTGTTGCGATACATAAAGATATCGAACATAATATAAACATAGAATTTAGCACTATGGTCGTTATAATTCTTACATAGTAAACAACTATAAACATTACTGTCGGTTTATTTAATTATTTATAACTAGTCCTTTAAAACAAAATAAGGAAAATGTAAAGTCGTTTATCGTCAGCTGTTAGTAATAAATATATATACACACGTATATATATTTATTTATTTAAACTTTATTGCACAAACAATATAAGTAAAAATGGCGGACTTAATGCCATGAGGATGGTATATGTGAATATTTTGTGTATATATAATTAATTTAAATTAACCGCTAAATAAATGATGCACTATATTATATAAAAAAAAAAACAAAAAAAAAACATTTATTTCCGACCACATTAAGAATCCATATTGGGTTAGATTAGATGTATTAATTATGCTATGTTACAAAACTTAAAACTCGTATGAAACTAAGGAGCGGTGCTGACAATAGCGACTGTCAAGCAATTATGCACCGTACACACCACCAGGACTATTATACTAGTTGCACCGCCCACAATTTCTCTGATTTGCCCTAAGGTTGACTGGTAGAGAATGCTTATGGCATTAAGTCGGCATTTTATACCATAAAACCAGTAATAAAGATTAAATAAATAAACAAAATAAATATTTTTTAATATTCCACAGAGCAAAGGTCTGAGATGGAAGTGGCTGATAAAAGTGTTACCAGCGCTAATGGCGCATTAACTTTATCATATATATAAACAATATTTTCCCACGGCCTGCTCGACAAAGACAAATATGTCATGCAAACCTTACCGAAAGCAAATCATAATGGCCTGGCCACGACATTGGTCTAAGGCGACTGGCTAAGGCGACCAGCGGCGAGCGAATTTAACAAAATCAAGACCAATGTCGTGGCCAGGCCATAATACCCCTTGGCTTTTGCCGGGTTGTAAGTTGTAATGTTGTACTCCTCGGGGATAAAGCTGTTTTTGTCTTGGGCGCGTTTAAATCCCTCACTACACTCATCAGGACTCAGTCTTAATTCCCTCGCTTCGCTCGGGATTTAACTCATTACGCCCCGTTACGCTCGGGAGTAAATCTAGAGTCCTTCGTTACATGACATAAAACAGTGCTTTATCCCCTTGGTGTATAATCTACTATTATTGTTGAATGGCATGTTATCGTCATCAAAACTATAACGGACGGATATTGCAGACAGTCAAACCTTGTAAGACTGTGATAACCCTGGGATCAGACAGTGTCAATTATCGGTAATAGTGATATCACTAATGCAGATGATAGGAGAACACGTTGTGACACCATGGCATTCTTAGCCCCTTTATGACAGGCCATGAACTGCTGATAAGTGCCTACTGTGGTTATTTTTAAGAGATAAATTCAGGGATCGAGACCAGAATTTATGAAAAAACCCGGAAATAACCCAATATTTTGCATTAAAATGCTCTTTACGTAGGACCGACCGGTAGGTAACAATTTCGTATTATTAGATGAAAATAAAATAATAAACCAGTAAAGAAGCGGTACCTATACTCTACAGACTCGACTACCGAGAACAAGTCAAGAAGTCGGCTTACGTTTGGCAATTTCGGCGGCAGTAGTAACTTAGGTACTTAGGTATTCACTTTTTCTTTTTTATAAATATTGCGTTAGACCCGAAAACAAACCTTTTTAGTATGTTTACAAAGCGCGAGAGTTTAAAGTGTTTGTATATAGGTAGTTAAGGCGATATATCGATTGAAAGAGACACCCTTTGTTTTTCGCTCACGACAAAACGAGATGCAACCCTCTCCGAGAATGGCTTTTTAGACAAATCTCGTTAAATATCTGACTGTGTGCAGGTTTATTAAATTTCCTCTTGTCAGTACCTAGATGAGGTAAAATACCATCATATTAACTTACTCGTAATCGTGTCTTTTAATAATGCGTTGTTTTAGTAGGCTGAGGAAAAAAGGAAAATATAGACTCTACTTTGGATTTATTTTCTATCGAGAAAATTTTAAGCAATCATATTTCGCTATTGTCAGTACCACAATCATATAGTCAAGAATCATATATCTGAAAATCAGCCCCTACTGTTTGCTAGTCTGGGCAGGACAGCCTTTCAAAGTCTCCAAATTTCTCAGTGTAGCGCCTTCATTATAATAATTATTGTTTATCATCGGAAACAAAATAAACACTTAAGATAAATTTATAAGGTCTGCAGTGAAAGATTCAACTTTATCGTAATTACCTCCGCCTCGTGGTCACATTATGTTAGGAATTAAACAGAATGGAAATATTACTGGAAATAACCCGTTTAGATATTAGGGCGCACGTTATTGCAGATAAATGCTGATTTGAATGTACCTAGGTACAAATGGACCAAATGAAAACTCACCGGTTGGAATTCAAAATCGAAGAGCCATACTGGTTTTTTACCATACTGGTTGTTAATTATGTCTTATATAACATCTATAAATATGTCAGAGACATAAGAGACATTGCATATTTTTGTACCCATAATTTTACTGTTCTCTTAATTTTGTTCAATCCACGAAGGAAGCAGACATTCCGAAAACATTTTTATGTCCATAAACGTTGGTAGGAGAGTGGCGCGCTTTCAGAACGCTTTTAATCATTTATGTAGGTACATATAGGTAGGTACTATCTTTAGCTACATCGATATGTGCTTACCTGTGGTTAGTATGGGCTGCGAGGAACACATAGTTGGTCCCGTACATGCCAGTTAGCAGCACTGGCAGCGCCAGCAGCAGCGCCAGCCGCGCCTGCCAGCGCCCCCACCCGCACACCCCCTCGGCGCCAGTGGCCGCCATTACTCCTCACTGCTCCTAGTTGCCTGGTATTTGATCTTCTAAGGATGCTCCCTACTATAATATTATCCTAAAGATGCAGCAGGTGTTTTCCAAGTTCTCGCTCCTTATTGTCCCCTGATATTTTATCTTCTAAGGATGCTCCTGACTATTATATCCTAAGGTCTCCTCCTGGTCTCCTAGTGCTTGATGTTCTGAAGAGACAGAGAGAAAGCCCAGAAGCAGAGTGTAGCAGGTGTTATTTAGGTCCTCATTCTTCCTAGTTGCCTGGTAATTGATCTTCTATAAGGATGCTCCCGTCCCGACTATAGCCTAAAGTTAAGAAGCCGTGTTGCGGCAGATGTTATGTCCTCATTCCTCCTGGTACTGTTTTGAAGATGCAAAGCGTCAAAGCAGACTATAGCAGATGTTATTTAAGTCCGTATTTCCCCGGTTGTCTGGTACTTTAAGGATTTAGGATACCCCCCAACTACTTATTGTCCAAACATCCAGATGCAGTTGTAGTTGGCGGTCGAAAGATCAATATTTATTTTCTTTCTTCTTAATACAATGCTTCCAAAACGCTTTGTCTTCTCTCTATAATCTCTATACGAGTATTATCACAGTATTTTCTATAGGACGATAGGTGCTTTCTTTTCCTTAAGCACCTATCTTGATTTATTTCACTTTCGAAAAACAATTAGTTTTCCAACTGGTTAAAGAAATAGTTACCTTAAATTGTACAACGCTTAAATTTTTTAAGAAAAAAAACGTTAACAATATTATAAAATCCCTGTAGGTACAGTCACAGCCGAAAATATAAATATAATTATCACGTAACTTTCGTAACTAACGACCCGGCACACTGAACACAGAATGTCAAGTTAGTGAACGTAAATAAATACCGGTATGTTTATTTATAGCTAACGGTCACTTAAGTGTCAAGTTTTTTATAACTTAAACTTCACTTTTATTTAGATCTTTGGTAGGACAGACTGTTTAGAATATAAAATGTGATGAATATTCACTGGGGTTTAAAGTATTTAAGTTAAACCAGGATCTGCAAACACGTCCCGCTTATTGGAATCGTTGCGCGGGAGTGCTCAGTGCTGGCTGGTGCCGGCCGCCGCGCCGTCTCCGAGTCGCACGCGCACCACGTTTCACAAACCATTGTTAACCTTATCTTCATTGAAATAGAGACGGTAATCTTTTGAACTGGCTGCGCGGTCCGTCCCATGTAAAGGCATTTTGAACTTTCACATCATTAGAATACAGTCGGTAGTATTTTGAACTATCTGTTCACCCTACACGTTGTCCTTCTCTCCCCTGCAACGGGTGAGAGGGAGGGTGCACAGTCACGTGCCGTGGGCCAGGGCGCAGCCCCCTCCCAGCGAATTTACCTTGACCCTTTACCTTGACTTGACAAAAACACCCACCGGTTTCCGCGTTTAGAGTTCCGCGCCTGAAACGGCTAAATGGAACCTTTTTACCACCGATCTGAAGGTGCTGCTAGATGGACCATCTATCTATATCTATTCAGCCCGTATCTACCCACTGC
The DNA here is from genome assembly GCA_951800055.1 of Cenopis cana. Taxonomy (NCBI): domain Eukaryota; kingdom Metazoa; phylum Arthropoda; class Insecta; order Lepidoptera; family Tortricidae; genus Cenopis; species Cenopis cana. Next base: position 1,283,779 of record OX637484.1, on the reverse strand, counting down.
TGATTTTAGACATCTTCTTTATAACGCCATTCTCTTTGGGCTTGTGACAACCTTTTCCACTTTTTACTTCCTATGCGGCAGATATCGTCTGACCAACGAGCTGATGGTCTACCCGATGATCGCTTTGATGACCACCATTTAGTAGCCCGTTTTGTCCATCTCCCTTCTTTCCTCCTCGACAAGTGACCTGCCCATACTTTTTCTGAAATGGCCGAGAACTACGGACATCTTACTTTCAAATACGTCCACTTACTCCTTACTTACAAGACGCGCATAGTTTTCTGATTAGGTACCTACCTACAATAATGTCATGAATATTATGAGTGTTGGTTATCGGTCAATTGAGTTTCAGTGCAGATCTGTGACCTCCACTTTGTTATACAAGGGCGCAAGAGGTGCAATTCCCGCAGCGCCAGAGCATTTGCTACAGTAACTTTGAGTGTTGAATTGTTGATACTTTCCTACGAGAAATTATGGATCATTAAATTGTTTTGTCTACACTACGCCCAAATAGTGTGCTCAAAAACACATTATTTAATGCCTCTCATTTGGAAACTGTTGCATAGTCACGCAAAGTTTTGTAGCATAGCTCATATCCTCACACTCCTCGCAGTATAGATGCATAGCACACATCTTTGTGGCTGATGCGGTCTTCGTAAGGTACTTCGTCAGTTGGGCTGCTCCTAATCTGAGCGAGATGACAATCATTAGATAGAGATCTATGACCTTTGCGGGAGTCGCACCCACAGCACCCTCACGAAGTTTACAACCGAGCCAAATAGGCCATCGACTCACAACTATTCTGGGAGGGGTATATTTAGCCAACCTAATAATAGCTTGCGTGTCCGATGGGCGATCGCCCCAGATCCTCTGTTACCGTAGGTCCTGCCATCTTTTTATTCGACGACGGCAAAGCCAAAAACCGGCCAAGTGCGTGTCGGGCCACGCGCAAGGTAGAGTTCCGTAGTCGTCCACTCGTTACATTATGTGGGCTAAAAAGTTCGCAAACTTATATTTACTATGTTTTTGACAGAATTAACAACATTATCTAAGGTATTTTTAAATTCATCGTATATACTACTACCATGATTTTTTTCACATGCCTAGTAGTCAGGCAGCGGCAGGCAGGGGGGGGGGACACTTGACCGTAACAAAAATTATCACTTCAAAGCCACAGTATAAGTAATAGTACAAGTATCAAAGCTTAAAATTACTCCAACCGATTCTTGAATCAAAAAATGCTCTTAGAAACCTTATTTTTATATATTAAGAGCTATCCAACGATACGCCACACGATGGGGTTTGGAAGAAAAAAAAATTGCACCACCACTTTACATGTAGGGGAGGTAACTTAAAAAAAATTTTTTTCAAGATTTTATTCTACCGTTTTGTCGGCGTCATCAATATCTATACTCATGCCAAATTACAGCTTTCTAGTACTAACGGTTACTGAGATAAACGGGGGACAGACGGACGGACGGACGGACGGACATGGCGAAACTATAAGGGTTCCTTGTTTACTACGGAACCCTAAAAAGGAGGGCTACGATTTTAGGCTCGTATGAAAATATTTAATATTTAGAAACATACTCCAATGTAGCATCTTAACTGGTCACCAGTAACACGGTGAAGAGAGGTTTTGGGTTGTCACGTGGTAAGTCACTGACCGGAGTTCTACAATACCCTGATATGACCAATTCTAGACCGTATGTCACCGTAATAATACCCATATTTGGTCAGTTAATTCTCTAAGTGCGTGCAAACCGGTCCGATGCAGGTATGTTTGGCAAACGGAATAACAACTCCTACGCATTTTTTTTTGTAGGTCGGGGCCAATAAAGCCATATAGATGTGCGTGGTTGGAGCGTAGCCTGGGGAAAACCAGGGGAAACCTCCGACACGACCACGCGGGCGGTTTAAACACTGGAATACTCTAAGGCGCTCGTTTGTCTTATGCGTCAAACGCATGCGTTCCATATACATACGTTGTGTCAAACGCATTGCGTTGAATGGATTTATATGGAAACGCATGCGTTCGACGCATAAAGGATGATTCACGCTAGACTGTTCCGTGTCCGGGCCGGCCCGTTTTCTAGTACTAGAAATCGACGGCCGTCGCGCGTCCTGTATTAGAAAACGGGCCGGCCCGGACACGGAACGGTCTACTGTGAATCATCCTTAAGACAAACGAGCGCCTAAGAGTTTACGCTCCAGTGAGCATGATTGAGCGGCTTCAATCGAATCTGAGGTGTCAGTGGAATCGAGCTACTGGGAGTTTCTCGCTGGTTCACTAAACCTAGCCTAGCTGGGAAGAGTCCAGCAAAAAACTCAGCTAAACCCGGCCTGGACGGACTCTGGTATGGTGGTGCTAAGCGGGCGCGGCGCGGCGCCGTTTTTAAACGCCTGACGACGTTTTTTGCTAAAACAGTTTACGTAGGCGCTTAGTGACCAATGACACCAATGTAAGGCAAAGTCAGAACACAGTCAGACAGATTATCTGAGAGCGTACAAAAAGCAAATATCACCCACCTCCGTAGTCTCTGTCGCACTTGCAAAGGTGATAGAGAGGGAGATACTTCGTTTTCGGTGCGTGGTCGACACTCTGGATACTTATGAGGTAAATGCCTCAATGTTTGAGTTCTACTATAATACCCTACCTATTGGTATCTATTTTTCACTTTTTTGTTATTATGACTTACCATACAGTGTGGAAAGATAAGTCGGGCCCTGGAGGGAACTACCTAAGCTAGCTCATTTTACTCAAAGGAAACATTCTTTTATTTTTAAAGAGAAACGAAACTGCATTCAAGGACTTTCTAAAATTTGCCTGTCTCACCCGGGAATCGAACCAGCTAAAAATTAAAAAAAATAACCTTTGATTTTTTATTTCATTAGTCGATACTGTCAATGATAATATTTCTCTAATTAAACATTAGGTCCTACACTCGTCTATTGGACAAGATATCCATAAAATCGAATTATATGATTAAACATAGAAAATCTTAGAAAATTAAAAAAAAACTTTGAATGCAGTTTTGTTTCTTTTTAAAAATAAAGGAATGTCTCCTTTAAGTAAAATGAGCCAGCTTAAGGATTTAAGGTAGTTTGCCTCCAGAGCCCGACTTATCTTTCACACTGTATATATTCTACCATAATCCAAAGAGTACTCTACTATAATAGTACAAATAGGTAAATATTTGAAACTGCCAAGAAACATTGACGAATTCTAATTGTTAATTATAAGCTTTAATTTCCCCCTATTTTTAAAAGTCGCCGTTCTCAACACTGTGCCTGTCTCGCCACAAGTGCCACAAGGGAAGAATACAATATCTAAGATACAAAATTAAAAGCAAACGATAAACAATTACAATTTAATGTACCTACATTAAGCATACATCAAATTTTAATTGAAATAAACTTAATATAAACTTTTAACTTACTTATTTAAACATTCGGAAATCGATACGCTTACAACCAAACACACTTTAGAAAGACTTGTAACTTGTAGCGTAGATTTATTTTTAACCAACGGATTTGAAAATACATAAATGGAAAAGATTATCAATTTATCACATTATTTATTACTTCTTAACCTACAGCATTATCATCAAAATAAATTATAAGATCACTGGAGTCTCTGCGGGGTTTTCGCACCGAGCCGGGACAAAGGCGTCATTAATAGTACATTACTTAACAAGGGCGATAAAACAAAGAATGTCTCAGATCGCAGGTATTTTACGCCCGAGCCGAAGGCAAGGGCGACAAATATGCGATCTGAGGCTTTCTTTATTATCGCCCGAGGTAAGTACAAAATTTTATGTCATCCCCTGGCCAGGAAGTGGGTTTTTTCGCGCGCAGAGCGTGCGATAATGGCCACTTTATGGCCAGGTGTGACATAAAAAGATTTTATGTCACACCTGGCCATAAAGCGGCAATTACCGCACGCTCCGCGCGCGGGAAATCCCACTTCCTAGCCAGGAGGTGACATAAAATTTTGAACTTAACACGGGCGGTAATAAAGAAAGCCTCAGACCGCATATTTATCGCCCTTGCCTTCGGCTCGGGCGTCAAATACCTGCGATCTGAGACATTATTTGTTTCACCGCCCTTGTTAAGTAATGTACTATTATCCCCTTGGTGTATAATCTTCTATAACACAAGATTTGTAGTTCAAGAAATCGACGGACGCGCGACGGCCGTCGATTTTTTGTACTAGAAAACGGGCCGGCCCGGACACGGAACGGTCTAGCGTGAATCATCTTTAAGGCGCGATTTAGGCGGTCGTCGACAAGTCCTTAGGACGAAACGACTTTGGTCCGCAAAGACCGGTTTTCAAAGGTCATCTTGCTGAAAACAACTGTCTACACGGTCCGTGTGGACCAAGATTGCCTGGTCTTGGGGCTTGTTTTCGCCCGACGGCTTTATGGAGTGGCATTATTATTTGGTCTTGGTTCCGATGTTGTTGGCCTCTTCCATGGAGTCCGGGAGGGGCGCCCCGAGGGTCTCTGGGGTGAGGAAGACGAGCGCCCCCGACACGAGCGCGAAGCTGCCGAACAGCACAAACGGCAGCTCCTCAAATGTTGAGTCTCCCTGGAAATATAGGGACCAGTCGGAAAATCAGCGCTGGATAGGTAAACCCTCTTGCAAAGACTGAGACTAGTACCTACCCATTGCGATTACTCTTAAGTTTACTGAATCAGACCAGCTAAAATATCAAAAAATAAACACTCGCTTTTTTATTTCACCAGTTGATACACTCAAAAGATAACATTTCTCCAACAGACATTAGCTCTTACATATCTTGTACGATGTAGGCACAGTTAAGGATGATTCACGCTAGACCGTTCCGTGTCCGGGCCGGCCCGTTTTCTAGTACAAACAATCGACGGCCGTCGCGCGTCCTGTAGGTACTAGAAAACGGGCCGACCCGGACACGGAACGGTCTAGCGTGAATCATCCTTTAACGGTTGACACTCACTAGGAAAACGTCACAATTTGCGACATGTTAAGTGTAACTATGTCTCACGTTAGTTTAAATTTAGATATTAAATTAGAAAAGTGAAAATTAACTCATTTCCTGTTTCCAAGGAAGTTTCTTGTTCTGTTCCATCCTGTTTACTAATTATGTTAGGTACTTATATTTTTTTACTTCGTGCATATTTTCGTTATAAGTGCTGATGTATTGGTGAAAACTTTGCTGGCTTATGATCTACCTAACTGTAATAGCTTTATGTATGATTGTTGCTGTTTGTTTTCCTTAATAAAGCAAAAAAAAAAATACCTCGGCACACCATACCAAATATATGGTGTACCGAACTATTTGGCCAGTTTGGCTGCTACATATATGACGCTGACTGTACCTACATCGTACAAGATATCCATAAAATCGAATATTATGTATCTTTACACAAATAGGTATGGTTCGTACAAAACTGTAAGGCCAAGTGCTGTCAAATTCAAGCAAAAATCTACCTTACAGTCATAACTCTAAGTCTAGTTTTGCTTGCGTTCGTTTGACAGAATTTTGTCTTAGAGTTGTGTCCGAACTATACTTAGAAGAATACTTTAGAAAATCTTTGAATGCAACATTGTTTCTTTTTAAAAATAAAAGAGTGTTTCCTTTGAGTAAAATGGGCTAACTTGTGGATTTAAGCTAGTGTAGCTACTGCGCACCTTACCGCGCATTACTTGTCGGCGCGGCTTTCAAAAACGTCTGCGTGAGACTTCTGTCATTATTATGGATAATTTCAGAATAAAGTCACGAATTTCTAAACCAACTTTAATGTTTTAATCCTGGGCCCTAAAGTGGTGACCCCGACGTGATCCACTTTAGGGCCCAATGTGAACAGGACAAGGAGAAGAAGAAGATAGTCTGATGATGAATATCGAAGTGCTTCTGCTTACCATGGCAGGAGTTAGTGGAGCCAGGATGGAGCCGATTCTGCCGACCATGGAGGAGAAGGCGAACAGGCTGTGCCGGTACTTTGTAGGGTACAGCTCGGCAGTGTAGACGTATATAGCCGTCATCACCATCGCGATGGCGAACTTGCCGATCAGGTACACCGTGAGTGATAACCCATAGTAATCTGAAACACCAAACGGTATTTTAATAACCATCCTTAGGCGACTTTCTGATTTGTCGGTGCGGAGGCGGTACGATATGAGAAAACCGTCAAATGTCAGTATCAACTGTCAGTCAACTCAGTAAAACGCTTTTTACTACGCACCTACATTTAAATGAGTGCTTCCTGACTGGCGCGGGATTTGTGGGAGCGGGATGATACGAAGACCGTACTGGTCCACTTCTGCGCATGATATTACTACTGCGCAAATGTAATACTGACAGTATTCCGTCAAGTGAGAATCTTTGCGACGTCAGTAAGTTTACGTCAAAGAAGAAAATGTCACATATCGATCCCGCCCCGCCAAGTCAGGAAGTCGCCTTACCTGGTTGAGATTCCTCTGCAAGCGCTTTTCATCATCTTTTATTATGCGCACTGCTAAGGTTTGGAATTCCCTGCCGATCTGTATTTCCGAATTCATATAACCTGGACCGCTTTAAAGCACGAGTGAATAGGCATTTTCTGGGTGAGCTCGTTTCATCGTCGGCCTCATCTTTGCCCCCTGGCTAGATGCTAAGCAAGAGGAATCCCATTTTTAATAAAAAAATACTGTAAATGCTGGTTTCCCATTGCGGAAAGCAGAGATCAAAGAATACCAAATATGATGGTCCTTACATACAATATATTTTGCTTTAATCACATCCATACTTTTCCTGAATCTCCTCATGACAACTCATCGATGATGATGATGAGATCTCAACAAGACGACTCTAACGAAACCCAAGCAGACCTCGGTATGTATGTATGTATGCTCTTTTTATTGGCACACGGGTTTAAAAGTTAATTCATATCACATACTACTATTAACTATTCTACAAAAGACGATCTTATCGCACATTGATGATTATACCGCTTATCTTATCTTATCCAAATGAGGGTAATTGCGGATGCACTTCGACGTCTTCGACCCAATGAGATCTTTTGTGCATTTTAGGCGCCTGTAGAGGCAAGGCCTTCTCCATACAAACTCTGTGCAAGTTTTATTCGTCGGTTTTGGTACTCCCGCATATAATTTTTTTTTGGTTGTTAATATTGGATATACGAAGAATGTCAAGCAAAAAAAAATCAAAAATTTAAAAAAAAGGAAAATTAAAAAAAAAAACAGAAATTAAAAAAAAAAAGTTTTGTTCTCGAGGGTCTGGATGTCAGAAAAATAAGCATTGTAGTTGACCAAAAATCAAAAGTGTAATGCAAACACAAGCAAAGAAATAGTTGCACAAAGTTTGTATGGAGAGTGCTTGCCTTTATAGGCGCCTTAACCTCCCCTTTTATACCTACTCCAAGCTTATCCCGCTTACACATTGATTAAATGATGATGCTCTATTGCTACACTATGGAAACATATTTATTGCATTGGAACTTCATGACATGTGGAAAGTTTCTACTGAAATTAACTACGAGTACTGATGTGCCGTCAGAAACTTTCCAAAATTGCGAATTTTTCCACATGGGTAAGTTTCTGAAATTTCTCACATTTTTGTATGGGGTTTGAAACTTTCCGAAATCTAAAATGGAGATTTCTTATATTTCTATGAAATTCTCAAGAAATTTCCGAGAACTTTTCCAACTTTTTGGCAACTTTCCGCAACTTGCACATCTGGAACTACGAGTACGTGTAATTGGTTCAATCAGGCCTGCATGATGCAAAGATATTTTTTTTCTAAAATCTTTGAAAATAAGTAGGGTTACCCTGTTATACCTACCATCAGGCATGAAGATGTAAGCCGCCTGACAGGCAGCGCACACCCAGAAAGCCCCGATCAGAACGGGCCTTCTCCCGATCTTTCCCAGCAGGAACATCGAGGTCCAGTAGCCAGGGATCTCCACCGCAGCCACCGCCACGTAGTTCAGATAACGGTTTCCGGACATGTTAACGGCGTTGATGGACAACCCGTAATATATGAACGTGTTGGTTATCCACCACACAGGCGACACAGCGCAGCGGAGCAAGATCTGCTTATGTCTGAACACCTGGACTATTAACCAAGGCTCGTCCGCCTTTTCTAACTCTTCCAAAGATTTCTTCTTCTTTTCTTCCTCAGCAGATTGCCTTAAGGCTTTGAGAGATTCGTCGGACAGTCGCGTTCCGTTGACGCGGGCAGCTGTTTTAAGGACAGCTTCTGACTCTTCGTAGCGTCCCTTGCTTATGTACCAGCGGACTGACTCTGGGACGATCCAGAAGTAGAAGATAGTTATGAACATGGGGCTGTAGATGACTTGAGTCAGCCTTCGCCAGTCGTTGACGGCCCAGGCCAGTAGTCCGCAGCAGATGTTGCCGATGGAGAAAAATGTGTTCATGGAAGCTCCACCCGCCACGCGGACTCGAGGTCCCACCAGCTCCATCACTGAAACACAAACAAACACACATGCACAGAGCGTCTATTATGAGCTAGATCGATGACGGTTTACTGCCTACAATCCCTTAATCTTATCGTATCAATTTGTAAATGCTAAAATTAAGACAGACAAAATACTAACGTAATAAAATAGGTTTATAAATGATAAGGTAAATATTTATGGCTAGATTTAGAATTAAGTACCTGCATGTGTTTGATGCGTGAAAATAATGATATGTAATCCGGCAACTCATTGTTTAATCCGTTGATATTTAGGGTATCCAGAAGTTAATACGAGAATTTCTGTGGAATCTGGTGCACGGGTTGTCCTGTTCCGAAATATACTTTTCAAAAACTTACATGGCCATATTACTTATTTACCTTAATAGGGATGTTGACACCAAATAATAAAATCAATGAATCCGAATTTTCTCGAAAAAGGATCAAACTCTCAATGAGATAGCGAAAAAAGTGATTTAAAAGAATAAATAATTACATAATTATAAGTCTTCAAAGTGTTAGGAGGGGGCATTTTCTGTCCCTGTTCCGCAAAACGCATCTCTGTATTGAACGATCGTCATTTACTATGGCGCTCGAGGTCAGTGACGTCACTGATCTGTAGCGCTTTCTCTCTCGAACTAAAGATATTCTAACGGTTGTAGTTTCATTATTTTTTGTGATATTTGAATAGGATTTTCACTGTTTGGCGTAGTTTTATGTATTCTTTCGTGTGGAGTAATAATAATTTTTGAGTCAACATCCCTATTACTTCCGCCTTAGTCCTTCGAAACTTTCAAGCGATATTTGCATGTTAGGTATTTGAATTCTGGTAAATTAAGTAAAGGTTATGAAGCCTGGCGGGCGGATGCTGGAATTCTAATGCATAAAATGCACCTGGTCGGGCTATTCGTTAAGTCAAGGTTCAGAAGATCTCTAATAGTGCTATTTGAAATCTTACCCAGGATGTAAGCGCAAGAGAAGGCCCCAGAACCAAATGTGGCCTCCAAGAACTGCAGAACGGTGAAGGGCACATAGGAGTTGACCCACGAGCGTACCAGGCCGAGCACGGCGCGGCTGATAGCGTTCAAAGCCAGCGCTGTGCGACGCCCCCAATGGTCAGACACAAATCCTGCACACACGGAATCAATAAACATCTCATCATCATCATATCAGCCGAAAGATGTCCAATTCTGGACATAGGCCTCCGCCAAAGAGTGCCACAATGACCGGTACTTCGCCACCCGCATCCAGCAGACTCCAGGCCATCAGTCCACCTTATGGGGGGTCTACCCACGCTGCGCTTTCCGGCCGGAGAAGTAACATCTGATTTACTACAATTCACGAACGAGTAAGTAGGTTTTTTTTCTCCAGAGCAAGCAACTCTCGTAGTTCAATTCATCTCACATCATGGAACACTTTTAGGTAAATAGGTAACTTTACTTTGTAAGTGTTGGGTTTGATGCACAACACTGATGGTGAGTGAGGCCGCCAGAACATCTAAAGATACGCTTCTGGCGAGAGGGATACATAATAAAACTATAAGATGTGTCCGCAGTACATGTGGTATAACAGTCTAGGCAAAATCGCAATGAGCGAAACGGACCCAAATGGTATACTTACCGGTAAAACATTCGCAAGAAAGAAGATTTTACCTGTGATTGGAAGCGCGGCGAGGTTGCCAATTGTATGCGCGGAGCCGATGAAAGAACGCTGCCACTCCTGGCACGCCAGTCCAAACTGAAACACCAGGAATAAAATTGAAATCTAAAACTTTAACATTCAAGGTTGTTTGGAAAAGATCACTCTTTTGGAGTAGAGCTCCGCTCAAGAGTACCAAATCCGACGGTTACTATGGTGCATGTTTTGTTATGTAACAGAATGTCGCCTTAAAAAGTTGTGACTTGTGAATGGAAATCCGCTATTTGCCTACACATGTAAGTATAAGACTGGTGGATCTCGGAGTTTGAGATCATTTATTCCGCTTGGTATTAATAGATTCAACAATATATTTTGGGTTGAATGTTGTGGATTTCTTCGACGCAACACCGCACTAATGTGTCAATTTCTAACGGCTCCGTATTACTAATTACCACCCGGTCAACAACGTACTTTCACAGAATATGAGAGATATTCTTTGGCAACTTTGAATAGTTGGTAATGCTGCTTTGAAGGAAAGAAGGAGCATAGGGCGAGCATCCACTCTATGGATAGATGCAATCCGCGATGCCACGGGCGTCAACATCCAGTGGGCAATACTACCTTGAAATAGAGCGGAACAGGGATTGGTGAAGAACTGAGCTGAGGTAATCATGATCCTCGGCCTTTGGGTTGAAAAAAGTATAACTACTCTAGAGGTAGCTACTTTCTGTTAAATCAATGAAGTCGTAGCGTTCGTTTACATCAGTCAAACAAAGGACTGATCCAGACGATAGCAAACTGATACACAATGTCACGTACAATACAATAACATAGTAAGTTACATGAGATCAAATAGTGACTCTATCTTCAGCGGTATAGGTTCGATCGTTAAACAGATTTATGCATCTAACAATAACACAGTTTGCATTTAGGTATTCTAGATAAAGCTACATTTTATCAAAATCGTTTACCTACTTACAGCGTAAAGTGTAAGTAATCAATGAATCAGTTTTAGCGCCATTTAAAAAATGCTTCGTTCGCCTAAAACGTACCTACTTTGGACTTTGGCCAACGCTATAACGTCACATATGACTGAGCGCTTCATTCATAAGAATCCGTCGTGGTTTTCCCGAAGGGTCTAAACGGAACCCTATTGCTGTCCCTTACGAGTCTGTCCGTCTGTCGTCTGTCACACAGGTTTTACAGCCAAACGGTTGGAGCAACAGTTCTATTAAAACCAACTTAATTTTGCGGTTCGGAGCCCTAAATGTGCAGGTTCCGACACGCACTTTGCCGGTTTTATTTTCGACTCATTAAAGGTAGGTACATAGATACGTACATCGTAGACAACAGTGTCAGTATTTTGATAGACGTACTCCTCGCAGTCGACGACCGTGTCTCTGTCAAAGAGGCTCGCAGGACAGGTGGCAGAAACGGCAGATGAAGTGTTTCCGAACCTCTGGCAGCCGTCAAAGGAGTTTCCGGAAGCTGGAACAGCGTTCAGAATCCATGATGGAGAGAACTCGGCCGGCTGCTCTGCTGACTCGCATTCGGGGATCAGGCACCTGGGAACCAAAATACCAAGGTATTTGGGTCATAAGCACTTGAAAAAACAAAAGTCATCCCTTCTGTGGTCAATAGTTAACGACTTATGAGCATGTAAGTTACGCTAGATGGATTTATAGAAACGGACACACCGTTTATGCGGTTTACTAGACTAATCCGAAACTAAGCCTTGTAAGCCCTTAACTTTTGATATGTCTACAAGAAAGTCGCGAACTAAATCTGTTTATGACTCATTTCTAATCTAAGACCATGATTCGTAAACATTATTGTTTAGTGACGTCCAGAAAACAAGCGAATTCCCAGTGAGAAAGTTTGGTGGGAATTTCCCACCAAAGAATTATTTATTAACAAACAAGAGAACATTAATATTAGCAAAGTAAGGAATTGAATATAAAACTTAAACTAACTAGAATTAAAATAGCAAAGCTAAAAATTAAAAATACGGTAAGGTTTTGGGCAGCGACTTCGTAGTTCGTTGAATATACAAGTTATTTCTAATAATTATAGTAGATAGTTAACCAAGGGTTGAATGACTAACCTGGTGCTAATCCTCGCCGTGGTAAACACATATTCACTTGACGCTATACCACCGAATATGACGACCAATGCAGCCAGAGCTACTGTTCGAAGCTGAAACCATCCAAACTGACCAATCTCCTCCACCAGAATTCTGTCCAGATCTACTCCAGTTTTAGCTTCTCCTTGCTCCATCTTAACATCGTCTTTCCCATTCATTGGTATGTTTAGATCTCCAGGCTCCATTCCATCATGTTTCATCTTAAAGTCTTTCTCATTTTTCTGTATTTTGTCTAGGTGTTCAGTCTTTGCTTCAACTTGATCTACATTAACATCGCCAGCACTGTCTTCTTTATCCATTGTAGCTTTATTTTATTTTAATATCCGTAGACCGTGACGGCCCGCGTCAAGGTGTCGAGTGGCGATTGATTACGATCGATACAATTTTTTATTAATTACGAGTGATTATATTTTATTATGTCTCCATTGATAAACTGATCGTGTCTGGTATGTATTCGTGTAAACCGGTATCTTTATTGCTATATAGCTTTGTGCAAAGCCTGCCGACGTGCAAGTCATTGTGGTTAATCTTTATCCAGTCCGAGAACAAGTCTGTGTACGTATGTATAGGTACTTGTGTGTCGGATACGTGTATCAGGATCGGTAAGTATTCAAGTTCAATTAAATAAACGTATAGCGTGTTCTGATACTGTATCATGATAGGAAGATATTATTTGATACGTGATACGACGTGATCGAAATGAAAGGTTTTTTCCCGTTCCGTTCCCCTATCGTCAAAGTCACCAGAGCACCCGGTAAAGGGGATACGATACGGCTCGGCAAGTTTGTTGTGTACTACCCTATGCCCGGTCCGATCAGTGTAAAGTTTGTGGTCCACTGATGAACCTCGATGTAGTGTCAGAATCAAAGGATACGCTATAGCCTACGGCTAGTTTGGACATGTATTTTCTGCACGACGATGCTGATGATACGAAAATATGAATTATGCCGAAATTGATACAAATGTGGACCTAACTAGATGTTGCATCTGGTTGCGTTTACACTTATTTAAGTTGATCCCGAAGGCAATTTTTGTGGCTTTCGGAGCTATCGCCGAATATATTCACTTAATAAAAAATAATCTGGGAAACCTTACATTCATTATTAAAGACCTATCCGTGAAGGAGACGGACTTTAAAAATATTCAAGGCACTACACTGAGAAATTTGGAGACTTTGAAACGCTGTCCTGCCCAGACTAGCAAACAGTAGGGGCTGATTTTCAGATATATGATTCTTGACTATATGATTGTGGTACTGACAATAGCGAAACATGATTGCTTAAAATTTTCTCGATAGAAAATAAATCCAAAGTCGAGTCTATATTTTCCTTTTTTTCCTCAGCCTACTAAAACAACGCATTATTAAAAGACACGATTATGTTAATATGATGGTATTTTACTTCGTCTAGGTACTGACAAGAGGAAATTTAATAAACCTGCACACAGTCAGATATTTAACGAGATTTGTCTAAAAAGCCATTCTCGGAGAGGGTTGCATCCCGTTTTGTCGTGAGCAAAAAACAAAGGGTGTCTCTTTCAATCGATATATCGCCTTAACCAGTAACGCTGCTAACGCAAACTACAAATTTAGAAGAAAAAGAAAAGAAAGAAGAAGAGTTTACCTTAAGGCGTTGTATAAATGAAGGAAGGATTAACGAATTTCAAGCCGGGTAGTAATCGCACCTATAGCTCAGTTGGCTAGAGCGACTGGCCGCGAGTGCCGGGAGGTCGCAGGTTCGAATCCTGCTCGGTGCCTAAGTTTTGCAATTTTTTCTTTATTTCTAAATTTGTAATATTCAACATGGCGGGCGTGAGAGGACGTCTAGTCTGAAATCAAAGTTTTGCTTCTAGCACATTATATTAACGTATCTTCCTAACAAAGAGGTGAAATTTTCCAATTTTACTGTGTCCAATTAATAATATATACGATCGATGACGTACATGTTGCCTTTTATAAATTTATAGAAAAAAAACAAAAGAAGTCAGGTCACGTTCGTTAAGGGTGAACACTGAACAATAATTACTTACGAGTAGGTACCCGTTTTGGGGGATTAGTTGAGGTAAAACCATTTCATTCAACTTTGACAAGATAACCTGTGCTGTAATATTATGTTTCTGAAATCTAAACACACTATGTAATAAACTTTTAACTTACCGTACCTTTTCTTTCAATTAGGATATAAAGCATCGCGAGTTTTGGTGCCCAAAATAACAGATTTGAATAGGGGCTAAAAATTAACAACTGTTAAATACTTTTTTATATGGATATCAAATCGTTCAAATTTTGTAGGAGGAAGAAATTAAAGATGGCTTTTATATAAAAGTATTATCTCTTTATTTATTTAGAAACTTAGGCTAGGTTGTTATAATATCTTTATAAAAAGTAAAATATAAAAATACACTTGCAAAACATAAAAATATTATAAAAACCTAACCTTAGGGTGCCGCCGGCAGCGAGGCAGGGCCTAAGCTACCGGTGGTGTCGGGCGACAGAGGGAGGAACCTCATGACAATCCGCGCCGTGTCCAGGAGTACCGCCTTCTGAATCTGACCCTTGACCCAGCCATCTAGCGAGAGTCTCTTGAGGTGTTGGTCGAGACTCTTCGCTATTAGACCGTTCGCAGAAACAACTATCGGGACAATGGTCGTTGAATCAACATCCCACATGGCGGTTACCTCGTGGGCGAAGTCTAGGTATAAGTCTAAGTATTTGGGCCATTTTACGGAAAGTTGTACACTCGACTTTTTTTTTAAATTTGGATAAAATTGGGTTTTTTCTACTCAGAATCGAAAGCACTTTCGAATGATATAGGGGAAAAAAAGTGTCCCAAATTTTTTTTATTCCTTTCGGTTACCGTTTTCATACTAAGTTTGTAATGCTTGTATGGTGGTAACGGAATGGAAAAACTGAAAATTGTATGAAAAATTTGGGACACTTTTTTTCTCCCATTAGGTTCGAATGTGCTTTCGATTCTGAGTAGAAAAAACCCGATTTTATCCAAATTTAAAAAAAAAGTCGAGTGTACAACTTTCCGTAAAATGGCCCATTTATTATTAAATGAGTTAATCACGTTCTTATTCTAAGCAATAATATTCAACTACTTGCATTAAATTGTGTAAAGTAGTATTTTGGATGTTTAAGTAATTCAAGCATTCAGAAATACTGGAGTAGATTTTGCAGGTCCGCTGCTATTGTTACATCCTCCTTTGTATTTCAATTTTGCAAATTGCAGACATTTACAAACGTGGATGTGGATTTTGCAGGTCCATTTTCTCATTAAGTGTATACCCTGTTGTTTTTTAGCTGCTCAGCGTCCTCTATGGTGTCTGGCAGTTTGGTGCCGAGAGTCTCTGGTGTAGTGAAGATGAGCGCTCCTGATAGCAGCGCAGCGCTTCCGAACATTACTGACGGTAGCGGACCCCACACCTCCGTAGCCTGTGGAAGATTTGTTTGTGATTGTTACTTATATAATACTCTTGATAGTTGAAATGTTTGTGGTGTTGTAATTATATTGAGGTAATGTGACACTCTTGTCGAATTTCTAAAGGCCGATTTACAGTAACAAGAACTTGTTGCAAGTTTCTTTACATATTGCGGGGCTGCGGGTTACTGAGGTACGATGAATACGATCAAACCATGCAATGTAATAAAAATTCAATGAAAATTGCACGCAAGTTCTTGTACTGCTAGTCTAAACCGCGCTTAGGGGACGAGGAACTATTGTTCAATTTGCAGCCACCCTTTGTCAGTTATTAATTGTCATCATCATCATCAGCCTTTGTATACGTCCCACTGCGAGGCACATGCCTCCTCTATTGATGAGAGGTATTGGGCAATAGTTAATTTTAAAATTCAAAGGGCCGATTTTCAATCCCCAGATAAAAATATCTAGATAAATGTTAGCCATGTCTCTTTCTTAAATATGACTTCAGAAAAAGACAGTCACAATTTAAATTTTTAACCGATGCAGCCGTGGCAGCCTCGGTGTTCGTGATGTAGCGGAGAAGCTCCAGGAATTTCGCCTTCGCTGGTTCGGTCACGTCTCTCGTAGACCATCTGACTACGTAGGAAACAAATGCCTTGACCTAGCCCTCGATGTCCCTCGACCCAGCGGTAGACCCAAGAAGCGATGGATGGATGGAATGGATGTCGTGAAGGCCGACATGAGCGAGAACGGGCACACTAAAGAGGATACCCAGGATCGTGCAAAGTGGAGGAAAGAGAGCCGGACAGCGGACCCTGGCAAGAGCCGGGATAACGCTAGGTAGAAGAAGAACCGATGAATAATTTTATCTCGGGATTGAAACATCGGCACTAAGAGCTGAAATGTATTTCGTTATAAAATCTAAACGTAGGTAATTTATTTAGTAGCAGGAAATACAGCTCAGCACCAAAGAAGCTTGAAGCTTACCAAAGAAGGAGTTAGCGGGGCAGTGATGGAGCCGAGTCTTCCGATCATGGAGGAGAAGGCGAACAGGTTGTGGCGGTACTTGGTGGGGTACAGTTCCGCGGTGTACACGTACACTGACGTCATCACAATAGCAATGCAGTATTTGCCGATGAGGTATACGGCCATGGAGAGCCCGTCGTAGCCTGAAACAAAATATTTCGCATAATATGGCCAGCCAGAAGCCATTTATAGCTAGCTGGTGTTCATTCAGTTTGACGCATCTGAACCCTCTCCCAGCGAAAAAAAACAAAAGAAAACATTCTTTTGTTATCTGGCCGGAGATCCCAGTCAACGATAGCGGACGGCTATTTAACAGTGTCATTGTCAGTTTAGAAAACAAAAGTTGTCCTTCCGATGGTCAATAGTTGATATGTTCTTGTCACATGGACTTTTAAGTAACGGAAGGTTGTCTAGAAGAGATCGCTTTTTAGCGATAAGACCGCCTTTTGTCTACCATCAACATGTTTAATTTTAATTTCAAGTATTGTATTGTATTGTAACGGAGACACTGTTTTTGCGGGTTACTAGACCAATCCAAAATTAAGCTTTGTAGCCCTTAACTTTTATAATAGGAGGGATAGGTCCATCGAAAAGACGCGCACCTAGTTAAATCTGAAAATGACATAGCAATCAATATCCTAAATCATAAATTTCGTAACTAGACTAACAACTTACCATCCGGCATAAAAGCGAATGCGAATTGGCAAGCTGCGCAGAGCCAGTATCCACAGATGAGCACCGGCTTACGGCCAATGCGATCCAGCAGCAGAATCGCCGTCCAATACCCTGGAATCTCCACAGCCGCCACCGCCACGTAGTTCAGGTACCCGTTGCCCACGAGATTCACAGCGTTTATGTTCATACCGTAATAAACCAGCGTGTTAGTAATCCACCAAATTGGAGACACTAGGACTCTTGATAAGATCGTCTTTGATTTGAACACTAAAACCGGCAGCCACTGCTCTTTAGGCTTTACTATGTTCTTCTCAGCTTCCGCCGTAGCTCTAAGAGCTTCTAGAGACTTCTGCGATAGCTCTTTCTTGTTTGCTTTTGCTACTTTCTTAAGGATTTGTTCCGATTCCTCGTAGCGGCCCTTGCTCATGAGCCAGCGGACGGATTCGGAGAGGATCCAGAAGTAGGAGACGACGAGCAGCTGCGGCGCGTAGAGGACCTGGGTGAGGGTACGCCAGGGCTGCACGCCCCACGCGATGAAGCCGAGAACAACTTGTCCAAGAGCGAAGAGAGAGGATATTGTGGCGCCGGCAACTACTCTGTATTTGGGACCAACCAGCTCCGTCACTGAAATGTAACAATTGCTTCGTTATTTAAGCACTACCTACTGTGCTTTATTAGGGGATCGAAGTTGCACCACGATCGTAGGGAGTACCCACCGCTGCCCTAAACGAGACCCCTGGGTGGTGCTAAAAGTGCAACGAAAACTGGCAACCATACTGACTCACGGTTCAAAATTATTGCCATACGATAAATAAATTAAAATTCTTGGCCGAATTCGCATAGCATTGAAGGAGCCTTCAGTGAGGGACTACTGTTCGCTCCTGACATAAGCACGTCATATACTGTGCATAGTATTAAAAATATCATGGTGGTATCATGGTGGTGGTGGTGGTGGGCCATGATATATGATTTACAGTGAAACTGTTGATATAGTTTTTTTTTTTAATTGGTTATAGAGTTTTATAGATATAGTATAGATTTCTTTCCATATATTGGAACTCACGAAAACCAAGGTGGTCCTGCCAGGGAGCATGACGCACATAAGCCTGTGGTTAATACTGTATCCTAAACAATAGTAAATGCGCTATATTATGAAAAGTTTCATAACCCGTTTTAACTTTAACTTCTACGGTTTCGTTAGTTAATTAAAGGTAATGACTAATGACATGAAACTAGGGTATGCAATCCGGATGCATGGACTAACCTAGTTCTGGATCTGCACCCTACGATAACCAAAACATCATATTACCTAAAATATAGCATGATGAATACGCTCCAGCGCCAACACTGGACTCCAAGACTTCAAGAGCCAGGAACCACTCATAGCTATTGACAAAGGACCGCACCAGGCCGATCCAGCCAGTGTTGAAGGCGTTGATAGTGAGTGCAACGCGTCGGCCCCAGCGGTCGGAGATGTAACCAGTGATAGGCAGGACCAGCAGAGTCCCGATTGTCCGGATAGACCCGATCTGGGACCGACGCCACTCGTCGCAAGCCATGCCGAACTAGAAACAATAGGGAACAACGTATAAGGGCATTTTCACTTAGTGTAGGTACCCCCTACTTTTTTCAGATGTGTAGGTAATTTTGGGTATTCTGAGTCAGAAAGTGTCCCCCTTAAAAAAGTCAGTTTTTCATTTCGTTGTCAAAGTCAGGTTCATTGGTTTATCAGACCAGCTAGGTGGTGCCATATTATTGAGCCTACTAAGGATGCCAAATTTCAGCACTCTGCAAGATTTGTCCCACACATACATACTTAACTAACACAAATATCATGCATAGCACCAACAGCTAGCGTAATGTAAATTTTATTTATTTACGTCATTTTATATTGTTTTGGAATTTCAATGTTATAGTTATTAAAAAGATAACTTCAGTGGATTATACCTGATAAGATGCGCATTACAAATTGATAATGAAATGTTGTCTACCCTTTGCGAAATCTAGAACTGCGTAAATTTAAAAGGCCTTATTTATGGAAGCAAACGAAGTATCTTCCTCTCTTTCGCTCGAATGTACAAGTAGGAACAGAGAAGTAGATTCTGTTTCAGTTCGCGGTAGACTCTCAGTGCCTCTACTCGGAACACGAGAGTGAAGGGGATGGCACGATACAAATTTCGGATTTCGATGTTGGGAGTAGACCCTCAGGCGATGCGTGTGACAGTGCGGTCCGATGTCGTAGGAGTGCACCATGGGCTGCAAACTTGCATAGTCATTTTTCAACCGTAATACTAACGGCAATACGTTTGACATCTATCTGTACAGTTTTGCAGCCCAGTGTACAAGCGTCAGCGTTTTACTTATATGCTTTACACGCGACTCGACCTCAGAAAATACAACGGCTTTTTATACAACGACGGTGGCAAACAAGCTTACGGCTGTAATGGTAAGCAGACACCATAGCCTTTGGACGCTTGCGCGACTCCAGAAGAATCTGAAGCGTTCTGCTGACCCTTATGATTTATGGACTAACTTGAGGTCTCGTGACATGTGAAGGTCCCTCGCTCTCAAACAGCGCATCTTTGAGAGCTCTGGCAATATTGCTCGTTACCAGGAACACAAACACCTCACAGGTATACCTAAAGAGCAAAGTGGTGTTTTTGACTGCGTAGTATAGCTTTGTTTACTTTCAGGGCTCTTCCAAGATACAGGTTCAGCCTAAATAGTTTGGGTTTATGATTATGATTAAGTTTAATCTTACTTACATCATAAACAACACTATTAGTGTTCTCATAGACGTACTCCTCACATTCCTCTGTACGATTGCGGTCGAAGAGCCAGGACGGACACGTGTTTCCAGCGTGGGTTTCTGAACTGTTGGCGTATCGCGCGCAGTTGTCGAAGCCACTGTCTGTGGGAGGGATGGCATTCTCCTTCCATCTTGGCGAGAATTCTGGAGTAGGACCGTCACATTGTGGTATCACGCATCTGTGGAGAAGGTTATGGTAAATCTGCTGCTTAAGAACTTGGGTTACGTTGCAGAAAAACCTGTCTCAGTTTCCTCTCTCGGACGCTGTGGATGTGGAATGAGCTTCCTGACGAGGTTTTACCGAGGTACTACAGTATTGGGCTCTTCAAGAAAGGAGTGTATAAATCTTTAAAGAGTTGGCAAGCGTCTATAGGCTGCGGTGACCGCTCACCATCAGGCGGGCCGTACGCTTGTTTTCCACCGACGTGGTATAATAAAAATAAAGTTTGATAGCTGATGTAATTTATCGTGTACAGAGATCATCTACTCATTTTTTCTTCAAGGCAACAAAAGCTAGAATGTTTTGGAGAAGTTTCTTCAACTGATTTACTTACTGCGAATTCCTGGTCAGACTCAAGCCTTGTTTGTGCTACAAAAATGGAGAAAGTGAGCCTTAAGTAAAGGAAATTTTTGGAGAATTGACTTGTTCTGACTTTGGTGTTTTTTTTTATCTACAACGGTGGCAAACAAGCGTACGGTCCACCTGATGGTAAGCGGACACCGCAGCCTATAGAGTTACTACAGACGCTCACAACTAAAAAGAGTCACGTGTGCGTTGCGCTTCATAAGATTTGAGGATTCATTGTGTTGGCAGCAGAAGGGACAAAAGGTCCTCGGGAGCTCTGGCAACCTTGCTCACCTCCAGGAACACAACACTACATACCTTGTATAGTAAACAATGCGGTTTCCGGGTGGTTTCCGCAGTGTGAGCGGACACTGCTATAGAATTGCATAGCGCTGTACCGCTCGCACACCGCACCATCCAGCGGAAATCGCATCAGTATGGCAACCGCCTTAGGTAAGGTAAGGTACATACCGCGAAGCTATAGCCCACATTACCCCCGAAATGTATCTACCTGGTAGGTATTCTTGCCGTGGTGAAGATGTACTCTCCAGACGCGAATGCTGAGAACATGATGGGCAACGCAGCAAGCAGCAAGGTCACAATCTGATACTGGCCCATCTGACCCACCTCTTCAACCAGGATCGTGTCCAGGTCTACTCCCTTCCCCGGCTTCCCAGGGGCTCCATCCTCTAATTTCCCCACACCAGACATCTTTGGAACTTGACACACCGCCACCCACAATGTAATTATCCAATTTGGCTTCTCTCATTATCTTCATCATTAACTGTTAAGATAACAGTTTAGGGTCCGCATTTGCATTACATAGTTTATCACGGATTAATGATTGTGTTTATCTTATTAATCTTCGATAGCCACGCGTTGTTATTAAATTCCTGGTTTGATTAATCTCTGATGTACTGCACCAAGCCTCCTTGTGTTCTAGGGTAATAGTAGAATGACTTTTCTGTAAATGTACCTAAATTTATCATAGGCTCATAACATAAGGTAGGTGGGTAGTACTGGGTAGGACCACTTGACTGTGGTAAGTATACTTATTTTCCCATACAACGGTTGGTTCGATTTCAATAGCCTGCGTGTGACGTCATAATCATAAGCCAGGTAGAGTAGGACTCGTCTTGGGGCCACTAGCGTCGATCTAAGTTTGTTCCTAATATTTGTTCTTTTTGTTGCAATAGGGTATTAAACTAAGGTAAAAATAAATTATTTTTTACTAGACTAATAAAAGATCTAACGAAAATACTCGAAAAACATTAATTATTAATTTATTTTAGCAAATTGAAAGATTTTATAAGCATAAAGATTTAAAAAGGACGCTGATTTGAACAAACCTACTCACACTGTCTTAGTGACGTCACTAAGACAGTATTTCCCTACAAACTTCATATTAACAAATCGTTTTTGACATTTAATAAAAAGTTGCTGATTTGACTAGGGGTTTAATACCGTATTGGATTTGTTTTGATCTTAATTGACCGAGTAAAACGAGGTCTCTGTTTTAGCTTCGACAAAAATGCTTTCGTATGTCCGGCCGGATTTTTGTATGTCCTCCTCTACAGGTCGCATTTATCAACCGATTTTCGTGAAATTTTGTGAGCAGGTTCGGTAACTATATAGAATTTTTTTGTCGAGTCACTTTTTGGAAATTCAAAAAAACAAACATTGTATCAATGATTTCGTGTTTTTCTGCGGCCGTTTTTTCCTCTACAGGTCGCATTTCTCAACCGATTCTCGTGAAATTTTGTGAGCAGGTTCCATGGCTACATATAATTTATTTGTAGAGTAAATTTTTGTAAATTCAAAAAAAAATTTTTTTACGTCGTTGGCTGATCTCCTCTACAGGTCGCATTTATCAATCGATTTTCGTGAAATTTTGCGAGCAGGTTTGGTAACTATATAGAATTTTTTTGTCGAGTCACTTTTTTGAAATTCGAAAAAACAAACTTTGTATCAATGATTTCGTATTTTTCTGCGGCCGTTTTTTTCTCTACACGGCGCATTTCTCAACCGATTCTCGTGAAGTTTTGTGAGCAGGTTTTATGATTACATAGAATTTTCTAGGCAAGTAAATTTTTGTAAATTTAATTTTTTTTTATTTTATTCATTGGTTTGTTCTCCTCTACAGGTCGCATTTATCAACCGATTTTCGTGAAATTTTGTGAGCAGGTGCGGTAATTCTATAGAATTTTTTTATCGAGTCACTTTTTCAAAATTTAAAAAAACAATTTTTTTATCAATTATTTTGTGTTTCTGCGGCCGAATTTCGATTTGTTCACCTCTAAGGGTCGCATTTCACAACAGATTCTCGTGAAGTATTGTGAGCACGTTCTTTGATTACATCGAATATTTTTGTCGAGTAATCTAAAAAAAATTCTATGGTTTGTCCTCCTCTACAGCAGCGGTCGGCAACAGGCGGCCCGCGGGCCGCATGCGGCCCGCGAGCCTCCCTGGCTTTATTGTTTGTAAAGGTAAAATTTGAAATTCTTAACATCGTGAAAGCGTCTGTATCGCCAACCACGAATATTTTGTCAGGTTGACACAGTTGGTCAGGACGAGATATGTGTGTGTAAGAATATTTTACAGTTAAATCTATATGAATTTTTTTTCTAAAATTTCGCGCTCGCCGCGTTTGCGTTAGACAGTATGAAGTATTTTCCACATCTGCATCTTAATGTTCAAAAAATTTCGCGCTCGCTGCGCTCGCGTTTGCGTCTACATGACTTGATGCGTATGAAGTATTTTCCAGACCTGCATAATAATGTTCGCAAAATTTCGCGCTCGCTACGCTCGCTTTTTAAACGAGATTTGTTATGACTTGATGCGTATGAAGTATTTGCCGCATTTGAATCAGTGTTCGAAAAATTTCGCGCTCGCGTTTACATCTACATAACTTGATGCGTATGCGTATGAAGTATTTTCCGCACCTGCATCATAATGTTCGAAAAATTTCGCGCTCGCTACGCTCGCATTTTCATCTAGATGTGTTATGACTTGATGCGTATGAAGTATTTGCCGCATTTGCATCAGTGTTCGAAAAATTTCGCGCTCGCGTTTTCATCTAGGTGTGTTATGGACTTCATGACCCGTCCCCCCCTTAAAGTTTCTATGTCTGCTATTCTATATGCTTGCATTGATCGAATGAATCGCGAAATTACGATGCGGTTGAAATGCGAATTATCTGGATTTGGTAAGGAAACTAGCTGGTTTATCTGTGAATAGTCGGTTTTTTCGTCTTTCTCGTTTTTCACGTAAAAAGGGGTGCGAATTTTTACTACGTTACTGTCGCGTACGGCGTACCAATTTGTTTCGAGTTGATATCAACAGACAGTGATCATTATTATCATCTGCGGCCCGCGAAGATTTTTTTAGCTACTATGTGGCCCGTGGGTGCTAAAAGGCTGCCGACCCCTGCTCTACAGGTTCGATATCTAACATAGTTTTGGAAATAAAAAAAACACTCACGAGGTCTACAGCTCACAGAGCCACTAGTAGTATATAGGTATCTACATAAACTGTGACCAAACTTTTAGGCCGTGTATATGGACAGACGATGCATGCAACTAGAATGATAATAACGAGCATGCAACTTAAAATGGGCTAGTTCTACGGTCTCTTTGGACCCCTATTCTAGAACGTAGTGGAGGGGATATTTTGATCTTCGTTCGTTTTCGGTTCACAAAAAAAGGGCTCGGAAACCGGTAAATTTTTCAAACCGTTATGATGTACTTGCGGCAAAACCTTTTTATTTAGGTTTAGATACAAAAACCAGTTTATTTAAACCGGTTTAGGGAAGAGCTTTATATAAAGGTTTGTTCGGATTAACCGGTTTAGAACGATAAAAACCGGTAAATTTAAATGCGGGCGCACGATTCTGATTGAAATAATTTGAGTTGGCAGAGTTGCATCAACTTTATTTGTTTAAAAAGCTATTTTACTGTTCAAACAATAAGGTTCAAAATCCAATAATATGTTTATAGAAATTCGGTCAACGAAAATAATTTCAACTATACCTGCTAGTCGTAATACCTATGGACAGTGACCCCGGCCGGGCCTCACGTCGAAAATATAAAGTTCTTAAAACTTTCGCGTTCTCAATAAAATTCGGAGCTAAACCCAAATAAACCGTATTTAACCGGTTAAAAAAACCGGTTCCGAGCCCTGGTTCGCGGTAGACCCTCTGCCCATCTGCCTGTTATGAATGATGAACATATCAAATGTACACTACACCACAAAGTAAATAGCGGCGGCGCGCGCCGGAGCAGAGAGTCCGCTCAGTACAAAGTGCCATTTTCGCCGCACGCACACAGACGTAACATTTACAGGCATTCTCGGTTGATTTTGGACGAGCTTAGTCGCGACTGTCACTGTCGCGTCGCGAGTGCTAGTTGTGCGCGCGTTGATCACTTGACGTCCCCGCCGCTACTTAGGTACTTTGTGTCACTGTCACGTACGTCAAAATGAATAACCGATATTATTACAGTTGGAATGTATTTTATTGTTTAAATACACTTAAATACAACAAAAAACTGTGCCTACACTTTCTTAAAATTTTCAAACGATATTGAAAGGTAAATAAAACTGTTTTCTCATTTTGGTAGTTACAATACCTAGGTAGGTAGGTAATTTTTTGAAACTAGCCGCTTTGATAACGACGATCAACCATTACACATTCATCTTATCGTTCGCTGGTAAAACGCCAGTATTTAAGTACTATGGTTTAGTTAAGTAGGTACCTAATTAATTAGGTATATTCTTTGTTGGCGCTCTCGACCGCCGCCCGTCACAAGTCACAACTCGCAGCGGGTCACGCATCAATTTATTAGGGTTCCGTACCCGAAGGGTCAAAACGGAACCCTATTGGTGTCGCCCAGACGTCCGTCCGTCCGTCGTCTGTCACAGAATTTGTTCCGAAGAATTTTTAGACTTCTCATTGACCTATGAACCTGAAATTTGGTGACAATGTTCAATATTACGTATATTTTAACAACAAATACTAATATATTGATAAATCATATTTTTGAGGTTGATTCGGATCCCTAAATGTGCGAAATCCGACTCGCACTTTGCCGGTTTTTTACCAAGATACGCTGGTTCATATTTAAATGTCATGTTGAAGAATTTTTAATATACCTGCTCCTTTTTAAAATTCAGAATCAATACAGAAGCAACCCTGTGAGTCAGGCAAGTTTAGGTATGTATTTTCAAGAACGGCGGGAACGGACCTTCTGTATATTCTTTATTTTGTGATATATGTCAATGTCATGCGGCTGTCATGTCACTCACTATTGTTATAGGTTAGAAAACTTAAAAACACGAAAAGGAAACACGTACATACAAAAATGTTATGCCCAGAAATTAATAATTTCCCATCTCCGAAAGTAATAACGTCGTCAAAGAAGCATGGAAATAGCGAGACTGCCATGTGTACCATACACTTAAACTCCTTCTACAAAAGCATAATCGTGACGTGCCCTGATGAAATACACACACCAAGTTCTATAGAAGAAGCCATTGCAGAAGACACGGAGTATTACAAAGTCGATAACTGTCCTCTTACAGAACTCATAAAGGCAGATTTTATTGAAAACTTTATCAAGAAAGGCAAGTTACATTGTATGAGTGTGGTCAGAAACTGTGTTATAGAAAACTGTGCAGCGATAACACCTGATGGTATTCTAACATTACATGTTTTAGACTTCATTTATCAACAATTGGGTATGGAGGGTACAAAGCGCCCACATAACTTTTATGAAGTGAGGATAGACTTGAGTGTTTTGAAACATTATGCCAAAACTGCAGCTAGCCTCAGTAAACTTGAGAAATTTGACTTTTTTGTGTCCTGGGAACCGACGAGTGAAGACGTGTGTCCATCATCAATAGCAAAGTACTTTTATGATAATGATTACAATGTTACTCTACATACTGTAAAAATAGATCATCTATCACCATCAGTTGAAGAAATACCAGCGTTAGAAGATGTAGAATGTGATGAAATTACAGAGTGGGTTGGGATGCTTGCACACAGAGCCGATATTAATCCTACAGAAGGCTACATAAGTTCCTACAGTCAACCTGAGAGTGAAAATGCTTTAAAATCTACCAGAATTTCCCTTGGTATCGCCAAAGGGTTTATAACTCCAGCAACTGTTGAGCGAATTTGTAGGAAAGTTGAAGAACATGTGGCCAATAGGGAGACGGACAGATATTGGGCATCTGTTAGTGTGCAAAGTTTTGAGAACTGTCTGTGGCAGTGGAGCCGGGGCGGCCCGAGGATGTTCCAGGCGCATGATTCCTCTTGCAACTTGTTCTTTAGCCATGAAGGGGTGACAGAGTACAGTGTAGGCCAAATAAAATATTCATAGCATTTATTCCTTCTCTTTTCCCCTAAAGCCCCCATTCAGATAATTATGCTAGAGATAAATAATATTTGGCTCTAGTTATAGCATAGCAACCTAAGGGTGCCTTTCCATTAGAGCTATGCTATGCTACGTTGCTATAGATGCGTTTGAAATCCACCAATCACATTCATTGGTTCACATAGCATAGCACTGGTGGAAAAGGGTTCATCTAAGCAGTTTTTTATATGGAAACGTGAGCGATTCCCCCCTTCACTGCGCTGCCGCTCTCCGCGCCCCCTGTCGATACATCGCATAGCATGAGCTGCGCATCTTCCTCGCACAGCTAGCTCGCGGCTGCGCATCTTCCTCGCACAGCTACATAGCTAAGCATAAGTGGAAACGGTCACATAGTTTCGTAGTCACATATTTGCGTAGCTTTCGCATCCTCGCAGCATAGCATAGCTCTAATGGAATGCATAAATACGTTAGTGTCTCCTTAGTAGTTTGTGATGGAATGGCAGACTAAATTGCAGATAGAGTAGGTTTTTCAGAGTAAAGTATTAATAAGGTTTTTATTCTAAGCATTGTCTATGGACTCGTGTTTGCTCATTAGGTATGTGGTGTTAGGTAAGCCTATGTTAATGTTAACACAAGAAATCTTTCTTCTATGAAGGAATCCACAAGCCAATAAGGGACCGGCAATGCGCCTTGTGATCCTCTTTGAGTCCCTGTCCATAGCTGCATATGTATCACAAACAAATAAAACAAATAAGGAAGCCCGCAAGTATCCATGACTGCGAATTTTTTACTACCGTTGTTTGACGGGACCGGCTACCTCCGGCCGCTCAAGTCTAGGGGTGTAAAATGGTTGTCAGAAATCTCTGGGCTCGTCAAATAAGCATAAGAATGATGGCGAGCGTGTTACAAGTGCGGGAATAAGTTTCAAAAGGCTGAAAATCTCTGGGACCGGGTGTCAACGGGCTAGGGAACAGCCTGATGCTGGACCAATTGATTCATTGCAAATGAAATCGTTTGACAGAATAAATATTTATTTAATGCTTACATAATATAATTATTACATTTGTTTGATTGATATATTGCACTTGGAACATGTCTAATGTAATGTTCTATATATACTTGGGTATTAAAGATAATGAATTTATAAAAAAAGAAAAACAAAAGACCAAAAAAAGTATTTATTGAAACAAATTGCAGTTCGATGTTCCCTGCACCAATAAAAATAAAAAAACAAATACTAGGAATGCCGTAGAGATAGTAGAATCATTATAAGTATCATAACTAATAATTATGCGAGTAAGTTACTCTCGAACATCCTAACACTCAAAAACAATGCTGGTAATACCAACTTCATATTCTTAGGCAGAAATCACTTATTTTCACTAAATTTGCGATAAGTTGTTCAGAAAATCCTTGTACCTAATTGGTACTTACACTAAAGCCCAATCCTTTCTTAGCTTATTCGGTAAGCTAAGTTTATTAAAATGCGATTAATAATATTAAAATAGTAACATGCATTACCAAAGTTTGAGATTACGTTTACCAACTATAAGGTTACCAAATAAGCAAGAATGAATCGAGTAGGCTACTGTTCCACTGAGAAGACCAACAAATGTAAGATATAACCGACAGTGCTAAATCATTTTTTAAAAATCAAAATGCTCCGTAAAATTGCAGCCTAATGGTGGTTTAAGACTTGGCTGAATTGAGTAAACACTCGCCTCCAAGAAAACAAGATCTAACGATAGGCTGTACTCTCTTTAGACCACATAAATTATGCCCATTCTTGAATTACCCAATTCATTTACAGCTGTAATTTCGGCTGTTGTATTTATTAATAAAAATGTTGATTTCTCCACTCTCAGATCAATTCCTTTTTACTAGCTATCTCAGTGGTGCAGCAGCCAGACTTGTCAGTTTAAGGGTGGGTTCCACCAAACCAATCCAAGCTGTGTTCATTAAAATATTGAAAGTTTGACAAGTTTATATTTGCGAACTTGGTACGACCCGTTATCCGACCTAAGACAGTTTAAGACGCGAGGTCAGTTTAAGGGTGGCGCACCAATCCTAAGCTCTGTATAAAATCTGGAAAGTTTGACAAGTTTCTATGGTATTAACGGACATCTAACGTGGATCGGTCCAACCCGACCTTTGGTGCAAACCCGTTCTAAGACAGTTTAAGACTTGGCGAGCCCAATGACGCCGCAAGCGATGCGCGCGCCGGCGTTGCCCGTGGTCTTGCTGAGGTCGTGACCTCCAAGACCAAGGTCGTCGGGGTCGGCGTGTACGACCAGTGTGCGACCGATGATGCTGTTGGGCCCGATTAGGGAGATTAGGGCGTCTTGGACGCACACCTGGAAGGATAAGGAGTGTTTTAAGTAACGGCAAAGCCACAATTTTTAGATTTGTATAGATTTATAAAGTTGTTTGTAGCCGAGAGGTACCTAAAACACTTTAAATCTGGAGGTAGCGGGTTCAATCCGGCTCGTACAGTCAAGTGCAAAAATATGTATCCAATGAATCCTCTCATAAATATCCACAGAAACCTTAATTCACTGACACAAGAGCTTTGGGACATATTTTTGAGCAAGATGTATGCAACTTGCAACATTGTACTTTTTATTGGGCCATAGTATGTAAGTCGCATGTATTGATTTTGTGTATTGTATACAAACTTTGAATAAATGTCTTATTATTATTAACCATATTTTTGCACTTGACTGTACCACTGGATTGTTCAAAAAACGTATGTACGATTAATTTAACTGGCTTAATATAAGGGGCGGGGGTGGGCAAGCTCTCTCCATACACACTTTGTGCGAGTTTTTCTTCGCTTGTGTTTGCATTATACTTATAAATGATTTTTGGTCAATATACTTATTTTTCTGTTAACCAGAACCTGGAGAATTTTTTTTTTTTAATTTTTTCTTGACATTCTGAGTATATCCAATAAGTATTAACAAGCAAAAAAGATTATATTCGGGAGTGCCAAAACCGACGAATAAAACTTGCAGATTTTGTATGGAGAAGGCCTCGCCCTACCCCGCGCCTTAAAAGTGGCTCTTCGCCGAAAGAAAACTGCGAGGAATCCGGTCTGCGGTGACGCCCTTCTCGACGGTAGTTTCGATGTTACCGAGGTCGCCAACGTGCCGGACGGGCGTCCGGGCGCCGGACCGTATTCCTCCTTCCCGGGTATACCGCTCACCTTAGTGACCCCCTTCTCTACGGTAGCCTCGATGTTGCCGAAGTCGCCGACGTGCCGGACGGGCACACCGGAACCGTGTACCAGGGTTCGAAATTACTAAGGTCTTTGATAATTATCGTAATTATCGGATAAATATCTGATAATTACCTGTCATTGACCAGAAATCGATGTGAGCGCGATCAAATTTTAGGTTATTATCAAATCAATAATATCAGACCATAAAAATCACGATAATTATCAATGATAGTTATCGTTTCGAACCCTCCCGGGTACACTCCTCACCTTAGTGACCCCCTTCTTTACGGTAGCCTCGATGTTGCCGAGGTCTCCGACGTGCCGGATGGCGGTGTCCGGCGCGCCGGACCGTGTTCCTGCCCGGGTACACCCCTCACCTTAGTGACCCACTTGTCGGCGGTAGCCTCGATGCTGCCGAGGTCCCCCACGTGCCGGATGGCGGCGTCCGGGCGCCGGACCGTGTTCCTCCCCGGGTACACCCCTCACCTTAGTGACCCCCTTGTCGGCGGTAGCCTCGATGTTGCCGAGGTCCCCCACGTGCCGGATGGCGGCGTCCGGGCGCCGGACCGTGTTCCTCCCCGGGTACACCCCTCACCTTAGTGACCCCCTTGTCGGCGGTAGCCTCGATGTTGCCGAGGTCCCCCACGTGCCGGATGGCGGCGTCCGGGCGCCGGACCGTGTTCCTCCCCGGGTACACCCCTCACCTTAGTGACCCCCTTGTCGGCGGTAGCCTCGATGTTGCCGAGGTCCCCCACGTGCCGGATGGCGGCGTCCGGGCGCCGGACCGTGTTCCTCCCCGGGTACACCCCTCACCTTAGTGACCCCCTTGTCGGCGGTAGCCTCGATGTTGCCGAGGTCCCCCACGTGCCGGATGGCGGCGTCCGGGCGCCGGACCGTGTTCCTCCCCGGGTACACCCCTCACCTTAGTGACCCCCTTGTCGGCGGTAGCCTCGATGTTGCCGAGGTCCCCCACGTGCCGGATGGCGGCGTCCGGCGCGCCGTGCTCCTGCTTGTCCGGGTTGAAGTGCGCGCCGGCCGACGTGCAGCCGTTCGTGTTGTCCCCGAATTCGTGCACGTGGAAACCGTGCTTGCCCTGGGAAAAAGATAAGTAGCTCTAGTATAAGTTTTTTCGAAACATTAACTAATTCGAACGCGTTTGCGTTTTGTCTCAAATGTATGAAAACGCTCTCACCGAGTTTGAAATACGCGCGTTCATCGGTTAGCAACAAATGTTATAATCGCTGTTTTAGTTTCCACTAGTGACCACCAGAGGCGCTGTTCACGTTTTCATACCACTTTCATACATTTTGAGACAAAACGCAAACGCGTTCGAATTAGTTAATGTTTCGAAAAAACTTATACTAGAGCAAAAGATTAGTGTCCAACCGAAACATGTTCTTTGTCTCTCTAGTTTCGGCCGAAACTGAAACTTTTACAGACCCGGAAATTGTCCCGGAAATCATCCCTTAAGGGAATGCAAATTTGTATGGAGAGCAATTTTGTATGATTTTGTATAACTAGGTAAGCGCCTGATATAAAAACAATAGCAATTAAATTCTATCTTGATGAACGAGTTCCCCGCGGACGAAGTTGCGGGCAAAAACTAGTGTACAGTCGCCATCAAATATATCTGGACTCTTCAGGGTGCTCAAAAATATCTGAACATGCACTCTAACGCCTTGACAATAGAGGCGTGTTCAGATATTTGTGAGCACCTCGTTTGCTCCGATATATCTGATGGCGACTGTACTATAATTCAATACGAATTTCAAAAAACGTATCTTAAACTGAACGTGTCTCCAGGACGTAAGTAGGTATGTATATGTACTCGCAATAAACAATGTCTACCAGAAGAGAGGCGTTCATTTTAATTGTTATCAACTGAAGCCAAGTATCATTAGTAAAAAAACATCGTAAAATCAATGCGGCTCAAAACAACTAGTCATTCTTACACCATTATCTACAAGATCACTGTCAGTTGTATTAGCGACAACTGAAAACAACTAGAAAGAGGGGCGTTCATTTTAGAATTGGTCTTACTCTACTGAAGCATGGTTGCAAAAAAAAACAATTTTACTAATGATAGATCACGCTCATATCGTAAAATGAATGCGGCTCAAAACAACGAGTCATTCTTACACAATCATTATCTACAAGGTCACTGTGTCAGGTGTATTGACGACAACCGAATACATTTACATTTGTTTTTAATCATAATTACCTTAATTTTCATTTATTTTATTCATTGTAGTCAGAAGTTTATTATAAAGGGATCAAATTAATTTATTATATACATGGGAAATATTATAAAGCAAAACTACGGGACACATCCCAAACTGGCCACTTCACAGATTTCTGTGAAGTATTACTCAGAGGATATAAAAAAAAGAAAGGATCTGACCTGAATGATTTTCTTTTGTTTATGTGGATTTTTTACTAGAATATCATTCATCATATCAGCTGAAAGACATCCCCTGCTGCACAATGACCGGTCCTGCGCCACCCGCATCCAGCGGACTCCACGCGGAATATCATTAACTTAATTTAATTGCAGATTGACGAAATATAAGCTGCACGGATTCGCCATACAATGGCGAAATTAAACTTACCTTGGCCAGCCCCTTCACTTCTCCTGAGAGTACTACCGGTGACTTTGCATCCTGGAATATTAGAATATCAGTATATAGGTATGCTTGTCGTACAATATTAAAAACAGCATAAGTAGGATTGACTTCACAGAAGTTGTTGCAGTAAGGTAGTAGTGGCGGAGCGTCAATACAACTCGATTCCCACCGGCTTGCCTAATTTTCAACCAGTCCAGTTCTTTTACTATGGCTCATGAAGAATAGGAAAGGCAAATTATTTCCGGCTTCCCTAGGAATATTTTTGACGCGCCGCCACTGTAAGGTAGATAAAAACTTAAAAACAGGTTGCAAAAATAAGGGATCAAACTTAACCCTTTGACCGCCAAGAACCTATAAAGTGGTTGTCGTCTTGCCCACCACACCAACAACCATTTAAAAAGTTGGAGTGAAGGTGTACTTTGATCATGAAAAAAATAATTGATGAACCGTTTTAATTTGTTTTCATATGCTGTGTGTGCTTGGCGTACTGGGCACGACGACACACTATCGCTTTGGCGGTCAAAGGGTTAATATGTATCTCAAATCTCAATTCACATCTACACATGTAAATTTTCTGTAAATCTAATTCTTATTAGAAATTCCATATTCGATTTACTACTGTTACTTACTAGGAACTAGTATACCCACAACCATTATAAAGTAGGCAAAGGTAAAACCTTGTTTTTTTTTTGTTGTTAGGTGAAACCATGCTGCATGGGTACAACTGTACAACTACAAGGTGTATAATATAAATCTATATACCCATACAATGTTGTTTTGTTTAAGCGGGTATTACACTGTCCTGAATCAGGCGTCCTAACTAGTGGAGGGGAGTTGAAGCATCTCGCCCTAACGTATAGGTCGGAACCCTTCTAAGTGTCCTAAATTCAGGACAGTGTAATATCAGCTTTATAGAGGAAAATTATTGCATTATTATGAATCATAAAGAAACGCATAGGTACATCATGCATACGCAGGAAAATCTTCTAGAATTCACGACTT
Organism: Cenopis cana; assembly: GCA_951800055.1. Classification (NCBI taxonomy): domain Eukaryota; kingdom Metazoa; phylum Arthropoda; class Insecta; order Lepidoptera; family Tortricidae; genus Cenopis; species Cenopis cana. The sequence goes on along the minus strand of OX637484.1, from coordinate 1,249,820 downwards.
ACCTACTTAACCGGTTAAAGATAGATAAGAGGACATAAAATGCGGGTATATTACAGTACTAAGTAACGGCATTTAATCATTCATCAGTGGAGTAAATGTTAGGATAGTGGATTTAGCGTTAGGTTTAAGGTTAAAGTCAAGATCAATGATTATAATTAGCAAGAAAAAAACCGGAAAAAGTACTCACCTTTTGATCGAAGAACACCGTCCCGGTGACATCGCCGTTGAGCACACAAACTGCTTTAACTGGCATTTTGTAGAGTTATTTCTGTAAAGTAAACAATTCAATACGTAATTATTACTCTCGTATTCTAGAAATAACGAAAATATATATCTGCACTATTTTCTATGGCGACTGAATGAATGAAATGAAATGACGGTGACGTACGTACGTTCGTCTTCGGTCCGGACTTTGGCTGGAATAAAAAAAATATATTAAAAAAACAAGCCTAGGCGTTTTAACAACAAGGAATATTACCAAGTTTATTTATATTAGTTTTTACATTTTTTACCTTAGAAAACAGATTTTAATAGAACATCGATACCAACTATGTATTAATGATCTACGATCTACGTTCGTTGATTTTTTTTTTATTCATGATACAAAAACCTCCCGTATTTTAAAATATAGAAAAACGTCTTTATACCGCTTCATTACACGCGTTAATTTTTCATTACTATTCAACGTAATTTATAAACTACTAAAACTATGGTACTTAAATAACAGTTATAGTGAAAAGTATGTTTTTTTTGCATAATTTCATATATTATGTAAATAAGCATTAGTAACACATACAAATTACTGAATAAAATACAAATACTCATATAAATTACGGTTGTGAGGTTTATTTTCGTGAAACGAAATGGGCGTTGATGACGTCTAAACACCGTCAAAAATTTCCAAATTGACATTGACATAATTGTCTTGTCGTCAGTGTTGCCAGAACGTGCTTTTTAGCACGGTTTTACGTGCTTTTTGGGATACGAACGTGCTTTTTACGTGCGCTCTCCAAAAACGTGCTAAAACCGTGCTTTTTTAAGTGCTATGGTGCTTTATGATTTTACTACTAAAAATGGGGAGGTAATGTTGGTTTGGTACTCTCTAAAACTGTAATTTTTTTACTAACAAAAATTGTGTTAAACAATCTTTCTCTCATACCTTACGCTTTGATATCCTAAAGTTAAAAGTTATGTTTTACCTGTGGTTGCAGGAAAGAACTTGTCCTGCAACTGCAAGCTCTATCCAAAGAGAATATAATCACTCCGCTCTATCGTTCGTGTCGTGCAATGTGTACACGATGTAGTAAAGGCTCAATACTCTGTATGTGACGAAAACCGGCCAAGTGCGTATCGGACTTCGCACATTTAGGTTTCCGAGCCAACCGCAAAAGTATGTTGGTTTTAACATGAAAAATAAGGAAATTTCCAATCAAAAAAACCTGTTTTATCAAAATATAAGTATTTCTTGGTAAAATACCCGTAAAAATGAACAGTATCACCAAATTTCAAGTTTATGGGTAAAAATAATGTTATGAACAAAATTTTGTGACAGACGACTGACGGACGGACGGACGGACGGACGGACGGACGCAAGAGTGACAGCAATAGGAGTAGGAGTCATTTTCGACCCTTCGGGTACGGAACCCTAAAAGCGTGCTTTTTATTCCAAAAACGTGCTTTTTTGGACACCCGACCGTGCTTTTTGACGGAAGTGCTCTGGCAACACTGCTTGTCGTAATAAATAAAATAAAACACAAACACGCTGTAATATTGTAGATTTCTCGTAGTAAATATGAAGTGATTGTTTTAAATAAAAATAACAAACGTACGGCAATTTTCATCGCTATAAAATTATTCTGCAAAATGGAAAACGCAGCAGACAAACCACACATCGAAGACGTAGATATATCTGGCTTCGATATCGACCTCGCGGCCGTAAGATCTATTTAAATTTCTTACTTTTGTTTATCACTGTGATATTCTTAATGATTCCCAGTTTTGTTTACAGATATTACAGGCCGTGGACGTAGAAGAGTCCCCATTCGGTGAATACATAAAGGTAATGATTTGTTCTTGAATGGTGCCTTAACCCTCTGCATAAGCATAACTTTATAACCGTACTTAGTAAATTTCTATCGTTTTCAGGATTGTCCGGTGTGCAAAAGCGCAGTGCGCTACTTCTTCGTGAATTTCAATGAAAAGTTCAAAATGTGTGAAAACAATGAATGTGACTATCCATTTGGTTATGAAGAACTCGAATTCGTTAAACAAGACAATACGTTTGCATCTGACGATGAACTAGAGAGCATCAGTTTATCTCGCCCTGCGTATTCCGGCTCAGTAATTTCTACTGCGGATTGGTCGGACATAGATAAGTCAAATAAGGCATATGATTCGGAAGATCAGAGTGATGTGCCAGTTCAGAGGTGTGACGCAGCCAGGGATGCTAAGTTGCAAGAGGTGTTGAGGCAGAAGGAGGCGGAACTGCAGACAAAAAAGAATCTTCAGGATATTAAGAAGTTGAATGTGCAGGTTTGTTGTGTTAGGTTATAATTTACAATCAAATCAATCTCATTAGCATACAACTCAACTTGTGTAAGTTTACAGTGTGTTAGGTTATATCACTAAATAAGCTGGTTAGTAACCAGCCAACTGCGTATCTATACACCACCCACAAAGCAAATCCGCGTAACTGGCATTGGTTAATACCGCGTATCTAACAAATGTAGCCAAATTAAGATTTTTCCACCAACGAACGTAAAATCCTGATTAGAATATACAAGTTCAACCACCCGTTGCATTTAACCAATAGCAAGCTAGTTGTTGCTTAATAAAAATGTGGCGGCTCAAATACTCTCAAGCGGCGACTCCATGTTTTATGATTCTCCTGTAAAGTTGGGTGTTATGTAGATACGCAGTATTACCAGTGCTAGTTACCTACGCGGTTTAGAATTATGGTCGTTGTGTAGATACGCACTATTTACCAGTGCTAGTTACGCAGTTTTTTTTTATTTTATTTTAAATGGGTTTCCATCAAATTTATGATGATTTCGCCAACCACTTGTGCAAAGACGTTGTTCGGTAACGACGCCATGACAGTAGGCAACTGGTTTTGTTCGGTAATGGTTTTGCTAGTCGTCACGCCGAGAACACGTGTGTTCACCAACGCGGCGACTACCAAAATCCTTTTACGCGGTATTGCCCAACCCCGACGTTATATAAAATTGTATTTTTTTTTCATAGTTTGATCTATAATTTTCATTATGTTTGCAGCTCCAGAAAACTTATGAAGAAGACAACATATCATGCATCAAAAACGAAAAGTGGATAAAACACCTCCAAACCTTGCAAAGCCTCTCCGGAGTGAAACTGCTGAAGAATGAGGAAATGGCCCTCCTATCAAGGGCAGAACTCGGTCCTCAAGAACTCACAATCGGCATAGAAAATGGCAACGCTTCTATTACTATCAATTTACCAAAATCGTCAACCTCAATTACTGAAGTTACTAAAGAAGATATCTCAACTAGTATGGCAGAAACTGAAGGATTGTCCAAAAATGATACCGAGGTAGAGGGTATGGTTTTCTAGAGTAGACCGGGGTCAGATCTGGACGGATCTGGCCCTGATAAGAAGGTTAAATCCAAGCCGAGGAGGTCCAGAAAGACTAAGGCAAAAAGGAGATAGATTAATAATGAATATTCAGTGCCATTTAGTCTGAGTAAATTTGGATTGGTTTATTTATTGTGCTATGGACTAATACAGATTTGGCAAAACTGTATAAAGCTGTGGCCACATGGAGAGTGCCTAAAGCAAACACCAGTGTGGACCCAGCTTAATCTTGTGCTAAGCAAGTGCTTGATTTTGACCCATATGGGACACACTGTGCATGTGTTTAAATGGAGTAATGTCTAATGCATTGTCAGATGTACTAGCACTACTGGAGTGAGTTTAAAAATCCCATTCAAAAATCGAACTTATTTTTTATATTTGGTGCTATTTTGACCCATATTTGGGACATGCACTGTCAGTGTTAAAATACACAATGGTGGGAATAAGGGCGAAGAATCACCGTGAACTAAAATTGATGTAAGTGAGGTATTTGTTTCAATGTGTAAAAAAATATGTATGTTTGACTATTATCAAACATGTGTAATATTAAATACCTATTTTTTAAATAAATCGTTTTTTGTTGCCTTGCCTTATAGCAGTGATTTTCAAAGTGGTCCATGTGGACCCCCAGGTGTCCATGAGAGACTCCGTGGGGGTCCACGTTGGCGTGAGGAAATAATGGAACGTGGTAGAAATGTAGCAGAAGGGGGTCCACTGAAACCAGCAAAATTTTAAAAAGGGACAAGAAAAAACAATTTGGAAACCTCTGCCTTATAGATACAGTTGTTGAAAATGCATTACAAAGGTTGTCTGGAAGAGATCGCTCTTTAGCGATAAGACCGCCTGTTGTTTACATCTAGCTTTAAATATACATGCTCTGTAATAGTTCTATTTATTGAGGTGTGCAATAAAGAGTATTGTATTGTATTGTATTGTACCTTACCACTCATGGGCAATAACACAAGTAATTTACCAATAAGTTAAACAAGGAAAGAAATCGTAGAAACGGGTCGATAGTAGTGTTTAGTGATCACTTGGGACTAGTAAATTGCCCCAACCCACATAACAGCGTGTTTCTAAAAGGAAGTGTAGTTACCTAGCTCTTACTTTCATTCATACGATTTTGAATTTTCAGTCTAAACGTCGTAAGTTCAAATATAAATATCTAGGCGGCCAAGCTTTGCTCGGCGTTTTCCCGGGCATGAGACCTAGCTATAGATCGATTGCTCGTCCCCGAAAACCCGACATACCTACCAAATTTCATCAAAATCGTTAAGAGTCGTTTCCGACTTTTCCGAGATCCCCGAAATAAATAAATATACAAGAATTGCTCGTTTAAAGATATAAAATATCTGGGCGGCCGAGCTTTGCTCGGCGTTTTCCCGGGCATGAGACCTAGCTAGATCGATTGCTCGTCGCCGAAAACCCCCACATACCAAATTTCATCAAAATCGTTAGAGTCGTTTCCGAGATCACCGAAATAAATAAACATACCTACATATAAATAAATAAATATACAAGAATTGCTCGTTTAAAGATATAAAATAAGATAAGATAAGATTTGAAATAGAGAACCTCTTCGGTAAAGAAAAACACCGTGAAATAGATTTGATTTCAACAAGGTCTAAGTTTGTTAGCTTAGCTGCTGTCGATAGTGTCACTCTGAGGTTGCACGTCCATAGGCTACGGTGACCGCCAAACGGGTCCCAAGCTTGCTTACCACTTTCATACCGCCGTTAGCTCAAAAAAGTACTATATACTGCTTGAGTAGGCTAAGTTGTATATACTTATAGGATTACTTAGTAATATCTAGTCTAGTTTTTTGGTGAATGGAAACATTCTGAGGGAACCGGAAGCTCTGGGTTGGAAGTTGGAAGCACGGATATTAGGTGTCATAATAGCGGACCCCGGGGTCCTTAGGCCACAACCGGGAAAATGCTAAGAGGAAGAGGACGGGACAGGCTACGCCTAGTGTGGGGGTCAGTTAAAAATATAACTAGGTAGGTATGTTTCTTCAATTTTTTTGGTAATAAACTATTTGCATTTGGATGATGACTTATTTTAAGGATTAATTCTGCAGTCGACAGCAGACAGCAACTGCACGCTCCGCCGCACTCCAAATTGAACCGTAATCATAAGACTAAAAGTCCCAATTTAGAGTGAGCGGCGTGTGCTGTTGCGACATTTTTCAGCTTTTTGCAAATTGAGCTTATACGGTTCAATTTGGAGTGCGACACGTGCAGTTGCTCTCTGCTGTCGTGTCGGCTGCGGAATTAAACCTTTAGCAATGTGTATCCGTTTTAGGGCTCCGTTGTAAACAAGGAAGAAGTTTCGCCATGTCCGTCTGTCTGTCCGTCCGCGGCTTAGCTCAGTGACCGTTCGTACTAGAAAGCTGGGTAATTTGGCATGGGATACATATTTAATGCTTTTAGGATGTTGTTGGGGCTGCCGCGCTACTGTAGTGCGTCAGGTTTGATGGTTTCAGCGCCATCATACGCAAGCGCGTTGCATCCCTGGTGCGGCGTGTGCGCGGCAGTACCAACAGCCTCCTAGCCACAGTCGCGGACAGAGTGGATGGGGCCTTCCTGCAAGCTTGGAATAAGAATAAGAATAAGAATAAGAATAAGAATAAGAATAAGAATAATTTATTGAAAAACATATTGTACAATAATAATAACTATAGGCTAGGAGCTTACAATTAGATGGTAATAAATAGTACGTGCCTGAGCTAGGAAACCCTGTGTTTCAGGCAAAGAAGGGCTTACAATTACTTAAAAATATTCACATGCAAAAAGAGAAATACAATTTTAACTTAATAAGTAGTACAAATAATTAACAAGAAGATATATGCTATGTTGCAAGTTTATTTTAAAACAGTCAATAATTTTTCTGTATCGTCATATGACATGTTTTGAAGGGCTTCTCGTAGCGTAAATTTACATTTCATGTAGTTTAATGGATATAAATCCAGCCGCGCATTAAGCCTGTTGTAGAGAAGAGGACCCAAGAAGTTGAAAAATCTTGAAGAGAAGGCGTGCCTTTTGTTAATATTTATAGGGCAAACAATATCTTTACGCCTTTTACTAGCATGATCAGAGTTGTATGGGATTCTGGTATGCTGCTTCAAAACTGTGTTAAATATAAATAATTGTCGGACAGTTAAAACTTCACATTTTTTATATAGAAGGTTAGTGGGAAATTGGAAAGGGCGGAAAGTTGAAACCTTGAGGATGGCTCTCTGTGCTCTTTCTAGGTTTAGTAATGTGGAATGGCTTACATTTGTCACATATTATAAGTTCTATTATCTATCTATCTATTAAGCCCTTTAATTCTGAATTAGAGAATGTCTCTTAATTCAGTGTGCCGCTTGGCAAAGGCCTCCTCTAGCTCTTTCCATTGTGTTCTGTCATGGGTATATCAGTATAATTTACATGTAATGTAATACCTACTAACATAGTTTTTTAAGTTTCATTGTTACTAATAAGATATATGGACATTTCCGAAATAAATTATTATTGATTGATTTAATGGTAGAAAACATTTTTAGGGTAGGTACCTTCCCCTACACTTAAAGTATAGGAGCATTTTTTGCAAACCCCTTGTGTCTTCGTGAGTTGTATAATTGTAGGAAGCTGCGGTGAACGGCCTCACGTCTCCCAGCGATTGAGTTCTGCCAATCTCTGTAATAGGCCCAGTAGATTAGCGACAAAAACACGCACGCCATAGAAAGTTGAAGCGGCTGCAAATGCTGCAATTCGCTATAGGTATAGTTCGTTCGTTCGTTCGTTCGTACAAAATGTAAGCGGGACGGTCCGCTGCGCGCCAAAATGTATGAAACCGTCCCGCTCGCGTCGCGCAGCCTGTGTGGCGTCGCCAGGCAGCGGTCGCGTCGCGCGGACGGACGTCGCGCAACGCTGTGTGACCAAGCCTAAGCAATAGGTGTGCGCGGTTGGAGGGTGGCCTGGGGATAATCCAGGGGAAACCTCTGACACGACCACGCGGGCTTAAACACTCTAGCCTTATCACACTTGCGACTTGCGAGCGACTTGGAAGCGAGGCGAGCGCGCAGCGAAATCGCTGCGTAAGTACTCGCGGGAAAATCTCTATACTCGACTAGATGCGGCGACCTCGCTGCCCGCTCGCGGCGAGCGCGTTGCGCACTCGCGGCGAGCTCGCTGATGCGCGCTCGCCTCGCTTCCAAGTCGCTCGCAAGTCGCTAATGTGATAAGGCTCTAAGAGTTTGCGCTCCAGCAGAGGCGACTCACTAGCGTGACGTCATCACGCCACTCAAAGGTCCCCCGCCGGGGGACTTTCAATGCGATAGAAAGTGACGTAGCGGGTGATGCGCGTGCAATAGAAGGAAATGGCCTCGCGTAGGCACGTTTCGCTTGCCTCGCGCGGATTTGTTAACAGTGAGGCTTCTGTACGTAGTACTATTACTTATTCTGTGGCTCCAGTGAGATTGGTTGTAGGTATAAGTAACCTTAAAGTCTCTACTAGGGACCCTATGGGGGGAGCCGGCGGGACGATTCGTTATAACGAACCCGGGCAATTCGGGTATACCCGAATTGCCCGGGTTCCTATGAGGGGGACTGGTCTGGCACAGGGGGAATGTGTTATATACATAAGTAGTACTTTTATCTCACGAGCGCGGGTGAGCCATGGTTGTGTGTTGATCTATGCATGCACATTGTCTATGTGTGCGTCAGCGTAGGAGCTATGAGTTCACGTTGTCTATGTGTTCGTATGTGTCACAATTACAACCACCATGGCGAACCCGCGTTTGTGAGATAAAAGTAGTATAAAATCTGATTGTATCACACGCGCATCACTCGCTACATCACTGTCTATCGCATTGAAAGTCACCCTAAGGGTGACCTTTGAGAGGCGCGATGACGTCACGCGAGTGAGTCGCCCCTGCTTGTAGGTTATAAAATGTATGTAAATGACAGGTGACTTCTTATCTGGCGTGGACTATAGCTGTTATAAAACCCGGGGTCCAACTATACTGGATAATTTTACAAACCAGTAGAAAATGATTTGTGAATAGGACAGATGAAGCTGATCCATCAAGATCTCGAATCTCAACTGATTCAGAGCTTAATAATTGTATAGATTGATACTGTAAGTAAATTGAAAAAAAAAAAAACTACGGGTTGCACTCCGGGAGTGCCGGCAGAAGTGAAAACTCAATAAAGAAAGTAAATAACAAAGATATTCATATCCGTATCCGTATCGGTATCGGTATCGGTATAGGTATCGGTATCCGTATCCGTATTCGTATTCATACTCATGTTCATATTCATATTTGCATACCTAATCCTTTTAGATATATACATAATATGTGCCGAGTATCATTGTGTCTTACGCATCTAAGACCAGCTGAGTTTAGCCACAGAATAAGTAATAGTACAAGTACAGAAGTTTCTCTGTTAACAAATCCCCCGTTTAGGTATGCCAAACGTGCCTAAACGTGGCCATCTCTTTCTATCGCACGCAACGCGCTCTTTCGAGGCCCCGCCCTCATCGCTAGGGTTACCACCAGCGAGAACCTATTTTAATATATGTACTTTATTATTATTAGTAGTGTTGTTTACAATACAATTACGAATAGTAATTTTAAGGTTCCGTAGCCAAAATGGTGAAAACGGAACCCGTCCGTCTGTCTTTTTTTCTGTATGTGACAGCCGACGTACTCTGAGACTATAAGCTCTACAAATACAATTAAAACATTTAGCAGGAAGGTGTGTTCGCTTCGTAAAAGTGATGTGAAATGACGAAAAAATATTAAAGTAGGGGGAGGGGGGCACTCCATACATGTAACCAGCGGGGTAATCACGTAACGATAATATATACTACCGTTGATACGTATTTAATGTTAGTTTTAGTATGGGATTTGACATGTAAATCTATCGTACTAAAGGTCGAAAACGTTACGTGATTATCGCGCAGGGGATACAAACCGAAACGATTTATTTAATGATCGTACAAAAGCGCAGCAGCGCTTGCGCGTGCGATTCGTAACGCTGCGCCGCAACCACTGAATTGTCACACGACGTGTGAGCCGGCGGCCGCATGTACTTTGCACGGCGCGATGACGTCACGGTAGTAAACCCCTCCTGGTTTAGCTGAGTTGACCCCTCCTAACATCGCAATCACGATACTAGGAGGGGTCAACTAGCTGGTCTTAGAATCTTAGTTTAACAATTTTTCCCCAGTACAAAAGTGCTCAGTGCCGCTAAAGAAGTTTTCACTTCAAAAACCTGAAGAACAACTCAAGTCATAGTGCATTACCTTAGCAGCGATTAGAATAGGATTAGGGGTGACAGTTTTTCCAAATACTACCTATAGTGCCTACTTTTATCTCACGAGCGCGGGTTGGCCATTGTTGTAGTTGTGACACATACGAACACATAGACAACGTCAACTCATAGCTCCTACGCTGACGCACACATAGACAAGTGCATGTATAGCTCAACACACTCCCGGGGAAGGACATAGGACACTTTTTATCCCGGAAATAATCCCTTATGGGGGTAGAAGTTTGTATGAAAGAGCGATAACTAGGTAAGCGCCTGATATAATTTAAATAGCAATTACTTAATTCTATCGCGATAAACGAGTTCCACGCGGACGAAGTCGCGGGCAATAACTAGTATTATATATTTCAATATGTTGAGACACACGTGTCACGGTTCTCGTCCCGATCCTTTGTAAACTCTCGTCGAGAACCGGTCTCTCCGAACGGGTATCCGTCCGGTATCCGGTATCCGGTATCTGGTATCGGTAGCAGGAAGCAGGACGCGCAGGAGTTTGAACTTGACTTTCCCTCTCGGCGCGCGTGCGCTGCGGCCTCGTTGAGCGGATTTTCTTTTTACCATTTCATTATGTGGGTATGTGTATCGAAGTGTAGGTATCTAAAATTAAATGAATTTTGTATGTATGTATGTAAGCACTTTATTGTACACAAAACAGGTTAAAACAATATACAATATATATATATATTAGAGCTGGGTCGTTGCGACTTTTAAGTGTAACGAAACGTAACAGCTTTTCATTATCTGGAAACAGTTTCTCGAAACAGTTTCAAAAGTAACTAGTTTTTTTCACTGCGGCGCCCGACAAAACGAAACGAACGAAATAAATATTTATGAAGTTTCAAAATTACGCCTTAATATCTTGCGAATAGAGCGCATTTTTGTCAATCATCAATACAAAACGTTTTTGGCACAAAGCGCGCCCACCCGAACAAAGCTAAGTTTTGTTTCGTTTCGTCGTTTCGATCGATGAAAATTATAGGTTATAGTTTGAGTTATGTCGGTTTTGAGTTTCGTTTCTATTTTCATGTAGTGTAGTTTCATTGTTGCGTTGCGTTGCAGCTTTGGTGGTAGTTTTTATAAAAACTGTTTTTTGTTCTCATAAGAAAGTGTTATTCCGTTACTGTAAGCGAAAGCGTTTTACGAAACGCTTATTGAAAAAAACGCTCAGCTCTAATATATATATATATATATATATAATTTTATTATTTTTATCGTGCTTTTGATTTTTATTCGTGCTTTAATTTTTGATTTATAAAGGAAAATGTGATAATTAGGTAACATATATTTTTTTTAATTTAAATACATTGTATAATATTGATGTAAGTACAGAAATTAAGCCATCACTTTTTTGTCAATCAATATACAATCACTAATATTATAAATGAGTGTAGGTATGTCCTCTTCACGCTTAAACCACTGAAACAATTTAGATGGGCATGGAGGTAGTTTGAGTCCCAAGGAAGGACATAGGATTCTTTTTATATCCCGTAAATCATTCCTTAAGGGGTTAATTATAAGTTTGTATGGAAGAGCGATTACTAGGTAAGCGCCTGAAATAAAGCAATTAAATTCAAACACGATAAACGAGTTACAAATTACAAAGTTGCGGGCAAAAGCTAGTCGTTAATATATGCCAAGTTTGTACGGAACCCTCGGCGCGACTTTGTCCAATAGTTGACACCTATTGATCACCGGGTCAGTGTCGAGCAATGGGACATTGTTTATGGATATTTAATAACCTACTTTTAGTTCCAATGTTCTTTTTTATTTATGTTTATTACACGACTGTCCAAAAAAAGGAGTGTAATGTTTTCAGGTTTCATGTAGGTATGTATGTATGTGAATTTTTTTGTTCCCCCAGAACTTCTCAACGCCTTAACCGATTTAGATGTGTTTTTTTAATACTACGACGGTGGCAAACAAGCATACGGTCCACCTGATGGTAAGCGGACACCGCAGCCTATAGACGCTCGCAACTCCAAAGGAGTCACGTGCGCGTTTCAACCCTTTATAAAATTTGAAGATGCACTGTGTTGACAGCAGAAGGGACCAATTTAGCTCCCTCATTCTCAACACAGTGCAACCTTGGGAGCTCTGGCAACCTTGCTCACCTCCAGGAACACAACACTACATACCTGAGTATATAATGTTATTATGGCTGTGGTCTTCTGCAAGGCGGAGGTACTTCCCCAGTTGGGCTGCTCCAAATTCGAGCAAGATGACATTTTGCTGTGCCCTACCTCTCGAAGTGTGTGAGGTATCGTTGGAATCCTTACGTCATCCCGGGTAACATAGGATATGTGACGTTGCAATAAAAACAATATGGCGGACTGTAGACTCCATTTTGAGTGTTACGTAAAAAAAAAATTCTGTCCTAGCAAGTGGGGTATCAAAATGAAGCATTTGAAGAGACGATTCCTAAAATATATAGATATAATGTATGTGTTACAAACAAAAAAAGTTCGAAATAAAAAATATATTATAAAAATTAAAAACACGACTGCATTAAAAAGATAATAAAAACAAGTTTCCTAATAAAGAACTCAAGGAAATATAATTTTGTTTGTAGTCGGTGTTTACATACAAGTAAAACCAAAATATTAGGTCCCACGACTGCAAACAAAATTATATTTCCTTGAGTTCTTTATTAGGAAACTTGTTTTTATTCTATATTTTTAATGCAGTCGTGTTTTTTAATTTTTATAATTCTCGGTAGGTATTCGCCAAAGCGAGGCGGCACCCGCCATTCCACGGAGAGCTTATATAGCGGTCGCCTTTTCCAGATCACTTTCATTGCCGTCCCAGCGATGCTGTAACCTGACGAGGTAAGTTGACGCTACGTATCAGTTGCTTAAGGTGAAAAGGGTACAGTCTCTAAAAAAATCTGAAACAAATCTAGTGTAATTTTTAGGGCTCCGTACTCGAAGTGTCCAAACGGAACCCTCCGTCCGTCCTTCCATCCGTCGTCTACTGTCACAAAATATTTTATGTCACACCTGGCCATAAAGTGGCCATTATCGCACGCTCCGCGCGCGAAAAAACCCACTTCCTGGCCAGGGGGTGACATAAAATTTTGTACTTAACACGGGCGGTAATAAAAAAGCCTCAGATCGCATATTTATCGCCCTTGCCTTCGGCTCGGGCGTCAAATACCTGCGATCTGAGATATTCTTTGTTTTACCGCCCTTGTTAAGTAATGTACTATTTTTAACTTCCCATTGACGTATGAACTTGACGTTTGGTGGTAGTGTTTCTTATTACGTATACTTTACCAACAAATACTAATTTATTGATAAATCGGAGTTTTTCTTTTAAATTTTCTTATTATAAAACTAAGTTGGTTTTGCATTTAGTCGGTTTTTTTTGTCACTGCAACTCTTCTTATCTCTATTACTCTGTTGTACCCACCAGAGTCTCTATACAGAGAGAGTGACAGAATTAAGGAGAATTGTAGAGAGAGTAAAAAGTTTTCACTGGATTTTTACCAGGCGTTCTGAAAACGGGCCAGTTAGGCTCAGTTTTTAACCGACGTCAAAAAAAGGAGATTCTCTGTTTGACCCGTATATGTTTATATTATGTATGTATGGCTGAGCCGATTTTGATGCGGTTTTCAGAAAATCATTAAATGTTACATTCTGTAGAAGCTTTTGGTGTAAAATTTGGAGGCGGAAAAGGTATTTACTGTGGATCTGTTAGAAATTATGGCAAAAAATTTAATTTATGTCAAAAAATTGTAGAGTTACTAAAATTGGAACTGACATTTGGACTAATGATCTTTAAAAATTCGGCCTTAAGTTTTTTTTTAACGTCTGTATGTATTTTTTGCACATATGTTTGTGTTTAAATATTGAGTCTCCATTTTGTGATAAAATACTTTAGTTACGGTTTTGTGTTGAAATACTATTTCAAAGTTTTGTGGCGATTTAAATGTTAAAGTGTGTATACGTAATTATTTACTAACGTTATACATTTGGGCCATTACAGGTCATTTCTCATACCCCCGGTACTCGGTGGCGCATCTATAACTAACTACTTGTACGTGGGCCACACTGAAAGTTTTTAGAAACGGTTACATAGAAACCATACATTAAATAAAAAACCGGTCAAGTGCGAGTCCGACTCGCGCACCGAGGGTTCCGTACACAGTTCTTGTATATGTAGTTGTGTACCCGTCCCGACCCCATTAATTCAGGAACAATCTTAAAAAACATGACATATCTATCTATCGGCGCATTGTGGTACTAATTTGCGCGACTGAATAACTTAGTACGTATGTTGATTTTTCAAGGATAATTCTTTATCACATCAACCGATTTCAATAATTGTTTTTTTATTTGAAAGAAGGTATTTTCAACGTAATTTTGTAAATTTAAATATAAAACAAAAATATATACAAAGGTGATTAAATTACAAATTTAGTATAGAAGAGTTTTTTGATGATTAAAAAAAAGAAAAACTAGATAGGGCTATGGCTATATTTTTCCTGAAAAAAATACATGCATATTAATGTTGTCTAATAATTTCAAATTTTTTTCTTCGTAAACTTCGGAGATAAGGGGGGGGGAATGGTATTTTTTTTTTACATTTTCCTTCGTAAATCGAAATTTCCGCAACGAAAAAAAAACTAAAAATTGTTTCAGAATGTACAAGTCAAGCCCTTTCATATGATACCCCACTTGACATAGTTGCCAGACTTTAAAATTTTGAACCCCCTTTGATCTGTCATTATTCACAGAAAATAAAATAAAAAAAATTAAAAAACCATCTTCTATGTATCTGGGTTACCCTTGTTTATAACTATTCCAAATTTCAAATCGATAGGATAAGTAGTTCCTGAGATATTTAGCGATGTGACAGACAGACAGACAGACAGACAAAGTGAAACCAATAGGGTTCCTTTTTTACCTTTTTGGTACGGAACCCTAAAAACTAAAAATGTCGTTTTGAAGTGGAACTCTTTGGCAACATTATGGAGTATATTACATTCGTCTGTCGGATGTTTATATCATTTGGCGTCAAATTGAAAATTGTTTGTTTCACGTTAAGATGAATTTAAAGTGAGAAATTTTGGGCGATATTTTTTTTATGCCTTTCTATTGCAATGAAATCAACAATATAGTTATGAAAGACGTTTCGATGGGCCCTTGATGATGAAGCTACATTCTTTAAGACTATTTACAATTAGTTTAACGGGTTCAAATGTCATCGCATCAATGACACTGATGATCATCGTGAGGGACGTCACTTTATGGCGATTACTGAAAAAAAAACATCAGTGCTGGGCGGCTCATGATAGAGACTGATAAGAGATTGACCTATCAGCAGATGCAGGCAACCTTAGGCATCAGTATGAGTCAAGTGCAGAAAATCGTTCATGAGTATTTAAGTAGCTGTTAGGATACTCTGAACTCGTTGGACACCTCATAATTTGGCCGAAACTGAAAAACGCCGTAGAACCGAGCTATAAGAACGAGTGGGCAAATCGTTTTTCTCAGAGGCTCCATCGAATTCAGTGATATATTGATGTAATCGTACAATAGTCCATGAAACAAAATTACAATAAATAACTTGCTAGTTAGCTTAGTTTTTGTTTTTCTAAAAACTTTCAGTGTGACCTACGTATATACTACCTATATCTATGAGTATCGCGTACTTTCGCTGTTCCGCTTCACACCACGTCTTCTTAATTGTTTTTTTTTCAGATCTGCTTATTGTCTTATTATAGCGTTTATATCTTCCATAGACTTCCGATATAGTTTTCCCACAGTTTTTATTGAGGCTGACAATTTGCTATCGATACCACACAACAATAAGATATTTTCACACCACCTGGGGGCCGATTTTTGAGTGTCGATCGAACGCTCGACTTTTCACTCGATATCTGTCAAAACTTCATAGTTTTTTGTCAGATTTCGAGTGAAAAGTCGAGCGTTCGACACTCAAAAATTGGCTCCTTGCTCGACAATAAATTATATATCATACAAACCTTACCGAAATCATTAATTACCCTTTGATGATTACCCGAATTACTCGTCGATATCGTTATAGTACATTATACTATTACTCACCAAGGGCGGTAAAACAAAGAAATCCTCAGATCGCATATTTATCACCCTTGCCTTCGGCTCGGGCGTCAAATGCCTTGCCAGGATGTGGGATTTTCTCTGCGCGGAGCGTGCGGTAATCACCCCTTTATGGCCAGGTGTGACATAAAATATTCTTTAGTTCTCAGTAGACAAGACACGTAATATTTTCAGTTAATTTTCCAGATGCAGTGGCTAAGCGCGATTTGCGTGTTGGCAGCGGCGCTGCATGGCGGAGGTGGAGTTACCAAAACACCTGGTAAGTTCATTGCAATCTTCAATTAAATAAACAAATAATCGCTTCACTCTTCAAGGGCGTTGCTAAGGGACACCAATCCATTGACGGAGGACCCCGCCATCCATCCATAAGACGTTTGAATAGAACGCCAACGAAATGACCGCCAACTGAAAATAATGGCTGCTGCGTTCTCGTACAGTACGATTCAACAGGTGCTTTATACCGAGCACACTTAGTTTGTGGAATGAGCTTCCTGCCGAGGTATTCCCAATGGGCTACAGCATGGGGCTCTTCAAAAAAGGCGTGAAAAGGGTTCTTATGGGTCGGCAACGCGTGAGTGACGCCTCTGGTGTTGCAAGCGTCTATAGGCGGCAGTAACCACTTACCATCAGGTGGGCTGTCAGCTTGTTTGCCTCCGACGTAGTATAAAAAAAAGTGATTTATATTTTTCTCAGTAATCAAGCAAAGTAATGATTAGAAAACCAATTTCGATTGTTTAACCATTTGACCATCCATTTAACCGATTACAATAATTGCCCATTTTCCATGCGTTCACTTCCACAAAATTGCCACAGTCACGGTAAAAGTTAACAAACGAAACCAAAATACAGAAATAGCGATATTACGGTGAAAACGAAAGTAACCGATGTGTCCGGACGTCGTCGAACCGGTGATATACTTATTGAATAAACACAGTTATTTCGTTATTTGCATGTCAATAAAGAAATTACGAAACAAGCTTTCGTAAAGCTATACTTTGGCTTGCCTCGTTAACAATCAAGTTAAGATAAGGGGATAAGAATTCGATCTTAACTGTTTTCCTCAGTTAATCGTTCTCAAGTATAATGACAGCAACTGCCATCGATCTTACCATCCAGTAGCTCTAGTATAAGTTTTTTCGAAACATTAACTAATTCGAACGCGTTTGCGTTTTGTCTCAAAATGTATCAAAACGCTCTCACCGAGTTTGAAATACGCGCGTTCATAGGTTAGCAACAAATGTTGTACTCGCTGTTTTAGTTTCCACTAGTACCACCAGAGGCGCTGTTCACGTTTTCATACCGCTTTCATACATTTTGAGACAAAACGCAAACGCGTTCGAATTAGTTAATGTTTCGAAAAAACTTATACTAGAGCTACAGAAGGAAAACTGGTTTTGATTAGATTGATTTCTTCACGATAATTTCCATCACTAACAAGCTACTGTTAAACATCAAATGATAGTATAGAGATTAGGTACCTACATAAGATTTGGAAGCTGGGTAATATCAAACATTTTTTTCTTGTCTTTTTTTAACCTTACTGTAGCTATATGTTCCTTTGTCGTATTTTGAAGTAACAAGGAACATTAGAAATTATGAATTATCTTTTCGTAATATAATATATTATTTATACATGTCGCCTTAACACAAATGAGTAAGCTAATGTTGCAGTTAGGTCTTTAATCTCAGATTAAACGTCAGAATTGCATAAACTAATAATATTGCAAAAGACTTTATTATTGATTGATCGAATTCTAATAAGACTATCGATTTCCTTCCAGGCTTGTCACCTTTCTGGACGGACGACTATAAAGTCTTCGAGCAAATCTACGGAAAAACTTCAGACAGAGAGCTCTTCGGATCCACCTTGCCACCCAACCAGTCTTTCGGCGTCGACCTGAGCGCCCTGAGAAACCAAGCTTCAGAAAAAAAAGAGCGGTACATCGAGACAGGAGACACGGAGGTCTTAGAACAGCAACCTAGTCTATATTCCTTCGGGGAGAACTTCAACAATTACCTAACAAAGCAGAGTATAGAGGCCTTCGAGCCTAAACCTACGAAACCATCCTTTAAGTTCATCCCTTACACTGATTTCACTCCTATCAGCCAAGCGAATGATCCAGCAACGTACAACTATTACAAAACACTAGAACTACTGGAGAAGAAGAAGAAGATAGATGCCCTGAAGAGCTTAGCTGTCAATAACTTTGCCCAGTTCTCCAGCTACGCTACAAGCCCTGAAGACACCGAAGGTTATAAGAGTATTCAGGATATTTTGGAAGCTCATGAAGGGAATAAAGGGAGCAGTAAGAAAGTGAACACGGAGCATGAGAATTTGGCTAAATATGTTCACTATGGTGCATCGAAAAGTAGGAGGAAGAAGCCAGCGGAGAATACAAGGTTTATACACAGCAATGATCTTCCGAAACCCAGGTGTGTAGGTGGACGGTGCCGACAGAGGAATACCTCGGTTAGGGTCCGGACTGGACCGGTTTTGAGGGCGATAAAGCATACCTATGTTGATGACTAGGCTCTGACATTTGACAGATAGAAGATAGGCTATAGATGTTGTAATAGGCACTGAGATGTCACATGATACCTATTCATAATTTATCACATAAGCTTTGCATGGGGTGTCACTTGATACGGGCGAACTATTTTTGGCATATTTTTTCATTCGCATAAGCTTCACTCCTCAAAACGATCATCCTCCTATCCTTAAATTCCTAGCGTTATTCCAGTACAGTTGCATCCAGAAGGATGCCTGGGGTCCGCTACCTAAACCCAAGATTTGGCGTAGGTACCCGTACCCACTCCCCAAACGATAAAACTGTTAATTTTACGAGTTTGAATAAAGTCGTATAGAGTATTTAGAAAAATGGTTAGGTTGGTTTTATAACAATCGTGAAAGATGTATGGTTTCAGAAAAAAAAAATAGCCACTGACATCCATAATCGACGACCGCTTTAGCTTAGTTGGTAGTGACCCTGCCTACCGAATCTGGAGGTCCCGAATTCGCATCCCGGCCAGCGCATTTATTTGTGTCATCAGCACGAATATTTGTTCCTGGGTCTTAGATGTTTTGTATGTATTTAAGTATCTATTTATCTATATAAGTATGTATATCGTCGCTTAGTACCTATAGTACAAGCTTTGCTTAGTTTGGGACTAGGTTGATTTGTGTAAGACTGTCCACAAATATTTATTTTATTTATAAAATAGTATCCATAACTTGTCTGTTACCTCTACAAGCTTAAACCTCTGAACCGATTTGAGTTGAATTTGATATGTAGATAGTTTAATCATAGGATAGTTTTTATCCTGTAAATCATCCCGTTAGGGAGTGAATTGGGGGGCAGAAGTTTGTATGGAGGTACGAGACAAGTCCCACGCGGACGAATGGTAAAAGTTAGTGGATGTTGGGCGAAATTAATCATTTGCGAAAACATGTAATGCCAAACACTAGTACCATCTACTTAGTACTGTCAGCATTAAAATTAGCTTGACATATGAAGATGTCAATAGTTCCTATTCCTTTGTAATAAAGACTTTTGACGTTTTCATATGCCTAACTACTTTTGATGCTGATGCCTAATCCGTATCAAGTGCTGTTATGTCAAGTGTGACCAAGTTTGTTATTCGTGGAGCCAGTATTGTTATTTATTATTTAAGGGGTTGTGCTTAGGTAATTTATTCGTAAATCAAACAAGTACAAGATTTAGAATATTTAATCATACTTATTTGTTATTTTTAAATAAATTATTCATTTTAATCTTAGTTTTCTTTTCTTTCGAAAATTGGTTGAAAAGACGCATTTTGGCATAGTTGTAGGAAAAGATGTCTTAAACAATATACTAAAAATCCTGACGAATGGGGGTGGAACTAACGGAACCCTATTGCTGTCATTATCGAGTCTGTCCGTCTACCCGTCCGTCCGTCCGTCGTCTGTCCCACACGTTTTACAGCCAAACGGTTGGAGCTACAGTCTTAAAATTTTCACAGTAAAAGCATCATGGTAATTTTTTTTATGTTTTAAGTTAAGGGGGTTTCCCATACAGCTAAACGGGGGCGCGAAAACAAACCAACTTCATTTTACGGTTGGTTCGGAACCCTAAAGGTGCGAAGTCTAATCACTAGGCCGGGTTTTTTATTTGTCTAGCTTAAAAGCTAGTAAGTCTACAAATACAACAAATACAAATAATTTATTGCCAAAAAAAAACACAAAGTTACAGTTACAAAAATATTTCTACTTATTACATATACCTTAAAATAAAAGACTTAAACATAAGTACATACTTTTTTAAATTGTGTAGTTTTGGGCAAAGGGTGCTCGTCTCAGCATGTGCAGGGCTGGAGGCCTTGCGCTGGTTTTCAGACGAGACCCTTTGTCAGGGTTGGTCGTAACACCTTTTTTTTTCGTGGGGAAATGCATTTACGCATCCCGCCCGGCCGGGGAAGCCAAGGCGGGTATGTATGACGGACTCCCGGGAACCGCCCGGTCTACCGTCTAAAACCCCACGGTGTTCGTCTCGTTGCTTATGGCAAAGAATATAGAAAGCTATGGCGAAGCTACGGGAACGCTGCAGAACTCAACCGCGACTTCGCCAGTTGGTCGTAACACCTGTCGTAGGTGTCTACTTTCTATCAGGTAGTGCATATGCTTGTTTGCCACCATCGTGGTATTTAAAAGAGTCAGGGAGTGGATATTTATTTGAAGCGTTTGGGGTGGAAACACTGGGACCATGCGGACCAAGTGCGCGCCGACTCTGTAAAGATCTGTCGGCGCGCCTAATAGAAATAGAAACTACTAGTGACCAGTTATGTAGCTCTAGTATATTTTTTTTCGAAACATTAACTAATTCGAACGCGTTTGCGTTTTGTCTCAAAATGTATGAAAACGCTCTCACCGAGTTTGAAATACGCGCGTTCATCGGTTAGCAACAAATGTTATACTCGCTGTTAGTTTCCACTAGTGACCACCAGAGGCGCTGTTCACGTTTTCATAGCACTTTCATACATTTTGAGACAAAACGCAAACGCGTTCGTTCGAAAAAACTTATACTAGAACTACAGAAGGCTAACCAATATTTCGCGCAAAGGATAAGTATTACCATTCAGCGTGGTAATGCGGCCAGCCTTCTGGGCACCCTACCCGCTGACGGCGACTTGGGTCAAATTATTTATCTTTATTTTTTATTGTATTTTAAGTTTTTATTTGATTGTTTGTTTATTTATAAGACGTTGTCCATAATAAAGAGTCAGGTGCAACCAAAGACCACGTGATACCCAGCCACGATTAGAATCGGATCACAGGTAAAAGATAACAAGTTTTCCACTTACAATTACGTCATCCTCACACAAATAATTAAAACATCATAGGTACAAAAGGATAAAAAAAAGATACAGAATCAGAGACTAAGTAAAGTCGACAGACTGCTAATGTCTGTCTGTTCGTTTTGGCGTACACATTTAAAATACTGATTTCGAGGGGCTAACATTGTACATATAACATTCGTCCCTCTCGCATTTTTAATTTTATATACTTGACGGAAAGGGACGAATGCTATATGTCCGACATAATGGGCATTTCCACTTTAAAGTGTACCCCCTTGGAGGTACTTTTTTTATCGGATCTAGGTAATTTTGGGTTTTTTGACTCAGAATCACGAGTACTATTGATTCAGAAAAAAAATTGTCCTCGATTTTCCATACAAAATTTCTGTGTCAGTTTTGTGACGACATAGAAACTATGAAAAAAGCTTAACACAATTGACTTTTTTGACTCATGATGAAAACCTAAAATTACCTAGATCTTAGAAAAAAAGTAGGGGGTACACTTTAAAGTGAAAATGATAAGCGAATCTTCTTAGCCCCTCTGATGTGGCTATAAATAGTTTTATGTCACACCTGGCCATAAAGCGGCAATTACCGCACGCTCCGCGCGCGGGAATTCCACTTCCTGGCCAGGGGGTGACATAAAATTTTGTACTTAACACGGGCGGTAATAAAGAAAGCCTCAGATCGCATATTTATCGCCCTTGCCTTCGGCTCGGGCGTCAAATACCTGCGATGTGAGACATTCTTTGTTTTACCGCCCTTGTTAATTAATGTACTATTATGTCACACCTGGCCATAAAGCGGTAATTACCGCACGCTCCGCGCGCGGGAAATCGCACTTCCTGGCCAGGGGGTGACATAAAATTTTGTACTTAACACGGGCGGTAATAAAGAAAGCCTCAGATCGCATATTTATCGCCCTTGCCTTCGGCTCGGGCGTCAAATACCTGCGATCTGAGACATTCTTTGTTTTACCGCCCTTGTTAAGTAATGTACTATTACTATGAAGAGGTCGTTGTGCAAAGTACAAACAAAATTAATTATGTATATCTAGGACGTAGGTACTTACACTGTCAAGTGCCATTTAGTTCATGTAATTAACACAACAAAAAAACACCTAATAGATGGCGCCAGCCGCCAATGTTTTAAAGACATTGGCAGCCTAATAGCGGGAAATTATCACTTTTGCTTTTCTTATTATTATTCCCATATAGGTATACAGAGATACACTTATGTCCGTCAGTAGATACAATGTTTCTTGAGCAGCTCCTCTGTTAAAATGGCTAACCCTACAACCTTTATTTTTAAAAACACAAAATTCGATCTTACTAGTAATACGGTATTTTACTTATAGTCAAATCAGCAACTTTTTATTAAATGTCAAAAGCGCTTGTTAGTATGAAGTTTGTAAGGACATACTGTCTTAGTGACGTCACTAAGACAGTATGAATTGGTATGTTCAAATCAGCGTCCTTTTTAAATCTTTATGCTTATAAAATCTTTCAATAAGCTAAAATAAATTAATAATTGATGTTTTCCGAGGGTTTTCGTTAGATCTTTTATTAGTCAAGTAAACAATAATTTATTTTTACCTTTATTTAATACCCTATTAAGTAACCCTGCGAAAACTCGCTGCAAACTGGGGACAGGGGGCCGATTTTTGAGTCTCGAACGCTCGAATTTTCACTCGACATCTGTCAAAACATCATAGTTATTTGACAGATGTCGAGTGAAAAGTCTAGCGTTCGACATTCAAAAATCGCCCCCCAGGCCTGTTTTGACATCCAAATCTCGTGGGTGCACGAAATTAGAACGTCACGTTTAAGAAATATAAGTGTGGTGTGGCTGATTGTGTACGTGGTTAACTGTTGCACAGGTTTTGGCACTTGTGGCCTACTTCAATTTATTTATCATCAAATATCCGATCCACAAATAGATACGAACAAGGTGACCCCTAGTCTACCATGTTTTTTGAGGTTCATTCGAATTAGGTAGTAGGAATTATCACTAGTTGTAATAAGCACAAATGCGCTAAGATGGAACACCCGAATCTAAGACTTATTTCGAGCAAAGAGAGTCTCTTTTCACTTGGCAACTATTAAGACAATTAATTTTTCACCGGTAAACAAGTTGGTCGCCGCCGCCGGATGCTGAGCGCGGAATTTTTACAAACGAGTAACTTTGCTATATATATGAGGCGTCCGTCACCAAAATATAACATTCAACCGGGCATTCTTCAGTTGAAAATAAGACATTTTTATTTATTAAATTATCCAAAGTATCCAACTTTTTCTCCAGCATTATGATTATGAAGATGTTCATGTTGATCATGGCTGTAGCCATCGCAACTGGTGAGTGGACATTGTGAATATATTTTAAGGCCGTGTATTACCACTTTTGAGTTTTTAAAAACCATTAGAGACATAAAATATAGTGTCTTAAAATCTTAAAAAAATATACGTGTTACATAAGTGTCTTGTCTAGTCAAAATCGCAGTCAGTTACATGACCTGATGAATTTCACTCGATAAAAAAAACGCGAAGTTACCCCTTTTTGGAATGTATTTTCAATACTACGGCTATATTACTGATATTTAACATTTAATTTTTGTACTCAATTAAAGATCGTAAATAGTTATAGACAAATTCGCAGGGTTTGCTTTGATAAAATGATTGGCTTAATGACTATAGCTAAATATTTACAAAACAGCGCGCAGAGCTTGCGTAGTGAGCGGGATGGTTAATTGTAAACTCACGCGTGTTAGAGCGAGACATTTGCGTTGGGGATACCTCCCCTTGACTGCTACTTCATTATCATAATCAGCCGAACGACGTCCAACTGTAACTTTTAACTGCAACTTGCATTGGGGTAATTCCGTAAATAAGTAATATAGAGAAATTGTCATTAATTCTTCTCATATACAGTTAGCAACAATAAAATTGTCTAGACACCCTGTTTAATGACTTTAATGTCCTCGGCTCGGTCTCGCCTCTCAGTCATCGTGAGTCAATCGTACGTGTTGCATCCGGTATTTCCTAAGAAGTTAGTTATTTCCTAAGTAGTACCAATTATTTGATCAAAAGCGAGATTGTATCAAATTTCGAATACCTAACGTAGGTAAATTGCATCATTTCCCTAACCTAATAACGAAGGACAATTATAAGAGCTGAAATTTTGTCAAAACCGCAAACTACTTCATTTCATAATTTTCCTGGAAAAATCCAGTGATTTGATCAAATCCCGAACTTGGTAAATACCGTAAAATGGGGTGAGTAGGGACAAAACCTAAGTTCAAACCTGGATGAAAGTTTATTTTTATATGTTGCGCATTGATTTATGTAAATGTATGAAAAAAGTGTTCCGGCTGTTTTTATTTTAGTTTTTTATGATTTTGTGTTCATAACTTTAACGATAAACACAAAATAGTTGGAAATCCCACCTCACCCCGTAGTTGAGGTGGGTTGGGGTGAGGTGGGATTTCCTACTAAGGTGACTTAGGGAAAATTGTTGGATCGACACTTTGGGATTATGAACATTATAATAGCTTGATTTGTAATTAGAATATATAGTTCGTTGACCCGCCATAATACAACACAGCACTGTTTGTAAAACGCCTAGCCATAATGTAATACGGCGGATTATACAAATTGCCTACGACATACACAGGGCGTCCCAAGACTATGGGACATCAAGGGAAAGTACCTTAAATATCGTAGATAGGATATTTTGCTGAAAGAAGACATTATTTTAATTTAAAAAAACTTTAAACTGCATTCATCGATTTTTAAATAATTATGTACCTACATTGATTGAACCGGGAATCGAACCCGCTATACGAGAAAAAAAATTACCCTGTAGCTTTATCATACCGATCGAAAGGCTTCATCATAAGGATTATTTTTTGCTAAATAATAATTAGTGTCAGAAATAAAAGGAAGGCCATTAATTTTAACAACACAATTTTTTCTCGTGTAGCGGGTTCGATTCCCGGTTCAACCAAATAATTATTTAAAAATCTATGAATGCAGTTTAAATTGTTTTTTAAATTAAAATAATGTCTTCCTTTAGTAAAATCTTCCATCTACAATATTCAAGATACTTTCCCTTGATGTCCCATAGTCTTGGAACGCCTACTGATACATTTCTCACATACCTGTGTATATTCCATTAACAGTCTCTTCTGATGGCTCCTGTAGCAACACGCGCAGTCACGTCAGCCCCAACTCCCAGTGCATCGAAACGACGCTGACCGATTGTCGCGTGGACAACAGCAAGGTTTCTGGTACCACCTGTACCGGTAGCCAGTACGACGGCATTCGTATCAGAGACTCGACAACTACCAGCACTCGTCTCACAGGGTCGGAATGCTCAGTTTCCGGTTGCACTATTACCGGGGGGGTCCCTGCCCCGGCTTCTGGGTGTCAAATCTCTGGATGTTCCATGGGAGCCTTGTAGGCTGAAGTAGAAGTAGCCACCTGACAGTCTACACGTTCAAGCTTCAACTCCGAGGATTTAATGTAATATATCATCTAAACGGTAACTAAGGTATCTATAACCGAACCCTGCGGTACCGACAGGCTTTTTGTAGAAATAAATGTCAATCCATTCTTTAATTCTGTTTTATCAATCCCTAAATCTAAACTTAGGGCCAAACTGAGCCGCAATGTTGTGTATGATAATTGATAAGTAGGCTTCCAAGCATAAAAATTCCAAGGTTCAAATCTCATAATGCATTGCATACGTTGCGTACGTGGGCTCAGTTTGTCTCTATAGTGTCATTCAATGGAACTTGCTAACAATGTAAACAAACCGCCATATTGAAAAAATAACCTAACTTATGAACCCATTTTAAACTGTTAATAAAATATCCAAGATATAGTTACACATTTTATGGTTATATATTTTACGATAACGACCGTTTCAATAGTGTATGGTTTTAATGGTGTTTGATGAAGTGGTGTGAAAATTCAAGGAGAAACAGTGACAAAACAAAGTTACGTCTTTTGTTTACATCGTTAGCAAGTTCCATTGAATGATACTTTGCCTTTAAGTACCTACCAACATTTCATATCAGGTCAAACAAGTAGAAGGGAGAAAGACAAATTAGTTTAGGGCACAGCAAAATAACATCACTTGCTCGAATTTGGAGCGGCCCAACTGGGGAATTACCTCCGCCTTGCAGAAGACCACAGCCATAATAATATTTTATTTACTATACAAGTACCTATGTAGTGTTGTTTCTTGAAGGTGATCATTGTGAGCAAGGTTGCCAGAGGCAGAGCTCCCGAGGATGCACTGTGTTGAGAGCGAGGGACTTTTTATACTTACCTTCTGCTGTCAACACAGTGATTCCTTAAATTTTATAAAGAGTCGGCAATGCGCATGTCACTCTTTTGGTGTTGCGAGCGTCTATATCTAGGCTGCGGCGTGCCACTTTCCATCAGGTGGACCGTACGCTTGTTTGCCACCGTCGTCGTATGAAAAAAAGTTTCACGATGACAGAGAGAAGAGTTTCGAAAATTTGTTCCACCAAGCCCCACTAAATCAATATTGGGTTAACACACGCATTGTACATAAGTGTTATAGTTGACCGACATTAAACATGGAAGAACAGTAGATATAAACAACTAAAACTAGACCTAGACAAAAAAACAAAATTAAAATTAAATATCTAAATAAACTAAACTAAAACATATGTAAAACATTGGGCCCCCGTGGCATGGTACCAAAGATGCTGGCAGCATTTCCTCGCTGTATTGCAGTACTAATGCGTTGAGCGAGAAGATATCTTGGAAGAACTGACACGTATATTTGTTTTCGTTTGCGAGAGAACGCTAACAATTTTGAGATACCTATACCGCCTTGACGAAATCGCCCTGTTATTGTAGTATCGTACAAGGTGAGAAAAATCAACAAACGCTTGTGCGTTCTATACAAAAATGAAATTAAAGTAGGGTAAGGAAGAGTGAGTCAAGTGCAACCAAAGACCACGTATATTACCTATCTAGATGCGATTGGAATCGGATTAGAGGTAAGAGATTACAATTTTTCAATATAGGTACTTACGTCATTCAAAATTGCATACCTCGCATAATAAAACATCATCTACAAAAGGATAACCAAATAAACAGAGTCAGAGCCCAGCCAGAGGCCTTTTTTTTGTACGTGGGGAAAATCCGTTATGGATAAGGATACCTCAGCACCGCGGCGGCAGCGCGCAGGTTATGTCGGTCTTGCACCGACAAAAACCCCCCGATTGTCCTCCTCGACCCATTTCGGACGGCTCCGGGATCTCCCATGGAACGCTCCAGTGCCGCCCTAGAGTCCACTTATATGGGTCCCGCCATGTTTTTTATGGACGATCGCAGCCCCCAACTACGACCGTCTTCCGCCCCGAGGACCCTCTTTTAGTCGCCTTCTACGACAGGCAGAGGATACCGTAGCCGTATTCTATGACCGGGCTACAGGGCGCCAGCCAGAGGCCTACCTACTACTTTTATCATCATAATCAATTAATCATCATACGATAAAGCGTCAAAACATAAATTCATGCAAGGTGACCCTACATGTAATAACATGGTGATCCGAATTAGTAGGATAGGAACACTCATTGTAATACACACGAAGGCTCTAAGTGTTGAAACACCCGAATCTATAATCTATTGCGAGTAAATCGAATCTATTTTTCCTTGACAACTATTAGGACAATTCATATATCGGTAAACATGTAAACAACCTCATCGCGCTGCATCCTGTGTGACGAGCGCGGAAATTTTTGCCATTATTATTATTATTATCAGTTGACGGATAACAGTGCACTCTATATATAATAATGGGGCGTCGGTAAACAGTATATCATTCAACAGTTAACTCTTCAGTTGAAAAATACGAAACTTTTTCAAAGTATCACAATTTGTATTCAACTTTCTTAAGCATCATGAATATGTGTCTGCTGATTGTGATCATGGCTCTAGCCATCACAACTGGTGAGTGGACATCATGTATGTGATAGTCCACATTAAAAGGAACATTATGGCAGCCGGCACGTACGCCTTTATAGCAGTTGTTCCAATCAATAGTGAATCGGTGTGGGTGAGGTGCGACGTAAGCACCTTCCGCCATAAGGTCCTTTTCAATGTGGACTATGTATCACATATTTAAGTAGCATATCAATGTATTCAATAAGACAGTTTTATTAGGCAGGTATCCGTCAAATTGTCTCACCCAATAATCCAGCCATTAGGCCATCATTTTCACACAATAACCCAGTTCATTTAGACTCCATCAACCAGCAATTAGTCCGTGTACACCCTGACGGGACCTGTCTCTGTGTGCGTCCCATGACACGGGCAGGGACAGCACCCGCTAGGTGTATCTCTTGATGTCATTAAAGTGTTGAAAGGGCTTCTACGTGTTGCCCCCGGCTCCATGCATGCCTCCCAAAGCTCCGGGACACCATTGTCCCGTGAAAGGGAAAGACGGAAAGGTATTCTATACAATGATACATTTCTCACACACTTCTGTTTATTCCATTAACAGTGAATTGCCAGTGCACGAACACGGCCAGTCAAGTCAGCGCAGACTCGACATGCCTTAGGTCGACGTTGACCTCTTCTAGCTTGACCAGCAGCAGCGTCACTGATTGTACCTTGACATCTAGCCACTTGAACGGCGTTCAAATGACGACTACGACACTTACGAGCACTCGTATAACAGGACCGGGATGCACAGTTTCCACTTGCACTATGACTAGAGGGGTTCCTGCCCCATCTGTTGCCTGTCGAATCTCTATTAGATGTTCCATTAGAGCCGCGTAGGCTGGAGTAGTTTGCAATGAGATGCCACCTCACAGGACACGCGCTCAGGTTTCACCTTGGTCACACGTACTGAGCAAAACAGGCGAAGCAGTAAAATTAGTATCCGGAAGTTTTACTCGGCCGAGTTTAATTTTACTGTCTCGCCCGTTTTGCTCGGCACGTGTGACCAAGGCATAAGCGTAATCGCGTACCATCTAAATAAAATAGCTTGACTTTGATATCGTTTAGAAGTACTTAGACGTTAATTTGGGTCATAAACACTTGAAAAAACAAAAGTCGTCCCACCTGTGGTCAGTATGTAACGGCTTATGTTCAAGTTACGCATGTGTATACGGGTCACTAGACCAATCAAAAATTAAGCTTTGTATAATGTTCACTTTTGATACGAGTATATCCACAGGAAAAACAAGCACCTGAATCTGTTTATGACCCATTTAACCTCGTACCCGAATGCATACAGAAACCAAACCCAGCGGTATCGATCGATCTAACCTAACTAACCTAACAACAATATTATTGTACCTGCATGTCTATACAATGAATAAATTATTATGATTATGATTATTTTTATTGAAATAAACGTTAATCCATTATAGATTAAGTTAAGAGCTGACAGCATAAATAATAAGTTACTTTATAACATTTGGAAGTGGTATAGTTGTGTTAATGTTAAAGCTTGTGTCTGTACTACGAGTATAATACTATAAATATGCTAGTCTGGCTACTACTGAGAGCCGTTGCCATTGGAAGGTGTGGGGATTGAAAGAGAGTGAAAAATCAACAAAATTAAGTAATATGATAAAAGTTGCTGGGTACTATTAGACGGGTTGTCAATTGTTGAAACAGCATGGCCAAGAGGTTTTGATACTTCCTTCTATCATACCATTGTGACCAAACGCTAATTGAACTCATACTTATGGCGTTTTGCTGATAGAAAAATAGCAAACAAGAAGTTGGGAATTTCAAGTGAAGAAATGGAGTTGGAGAATCAGGAACAAGCACTTTAGGGTTGTAATCTTTTTTTTAGAGGTCACAAATTTGATATATTCATTAGGCCAACATCATAAACAAGTCGCCAAAAAATCAGAACTACCGGGTTTAACGCACACTCTGAATGTATAAAATTCCTAGATTACATACGATCAATAGTCAAAACATACATTCATGCAAGGTGACCCTACATGTTATTAGATGGCGATCCGAATTAGTAGGATAGGAACACTCATTGTAATACACACGAAGGCTCTAAGTGTTGAAACACCCGAATCTATAATCTATTGCGAGTATATGGAGTCTGTTTTCCCCTGGCAACTATATAGAGTGACGAGCGCGGAAATTTTTGCCATTATTATTATTATTATCACTTGACGGATAACATTGCACTATATATAACAAGGCGTCGGTAAGCACAGTTTATCATTCAACAGCTAACTCTTCAGTTGCAAATACGAATCTTTTTCAAAGTATCACAATTTATATTCAACTTTCTCAAGCATCATGAATATGTATCTGCTGATCGTCATCATGGCTCTAGCCATCACAACTGGTGAGTGTACATGATGTCATTGAAAGGAATCTTATGGCGGCTGGCACTTACGCCTTTATTATCGTTTTTCGAATCAATAGTGAATCGATGCGACGTAAGCGCCTTCCGCCATAACGTCCCATTCAATGTTGACTATCACATATTTTAGTAGCATATCAGAGTGTATTCAATGAGACAGTTTTATTAGGCAGGTGTCCGTTGTCTCATCCAATAGCCCATGACCCATTTTCACTCAATAGCCCAGTTCATTTACACTCCATCAACCAGCAATAGTCCCTGTAGGTACACTCTGGCGGGTGCTGTCTCTGTGTGCGTCCCACTGGCAGGGATAGCATCCGCTCGGTGTAGTTCTTGATGTCATTAAAGTATTCGAAAGGGCCTCTACGTGTTGCCTCCGGCTCCACGCATGCCTCCCAAAGCTCCGGGACACCATTGTCCCGTGAGCGGGAAAGACGGAAAGATATACAATGATACATTTCTCACACACTTTTGTTTATTCCATTAACAGCGAACTGCCAGTGCACGAACACGGCCAGTCAAGTCAGCGCAGACTCGACATGTGTTAGGTCGACGTTGACCACTTCTAGCTTGACCAGGAGCAGCGTCACTGATTGTACCTTGACATCTAGCCACTTGAACGGCGTTCAAATGACGGGTACGACACTTACGGACACTCGTATAACAGGACAGGGATGCACAGTTTCCACTTGCACTATGACTGGAGGGGTTCCTGCCCCATCGGCTGCCTGTCGAATGTCTGGATGTTCCATTGGGGCCGCGTAGGCTGGAGTAATTTGCAACGAGATGCCACCTCACAGGACACGCGCTCTGGCTTCAACTTCGAGGCCTAAGCGTAATCGCATGATTCGCATGCTATCTAAATAGCTTGACTGTGATATCGTTTAGATAAGTACTTAGACGTCTATTTGAGTCAAAAACACTGGGAAAAATAAAAGTCGTCCCTCCTGTGGTCAATACGTAGTTAACGGTTTATCTATGTGCATGTAAGTTATGGACCACAGGAAAACGCGAACCAAATTTGTTTATGACCCATTTAACCTTGTACCACTAATTGACAACATTTCATATTTTTAACTACTTTATTTTATGAACTAGTTAGAAAATTGGTAAAAATTTAAGCCACCCGTATTTTTTCTTTTTCAATTTAACTCATTATTTCATACAAAAAAAACACGTTGAAAAGTAGGTCATTCCAAAAGGGCGTAAGTAAAATATGACGTCATCTTCCCAACAAGAATCCAGAGCCACTCCCTCCCCTCTAGCACAACATGCATTCCGTATTTACTCGCGCGCGAGATAAGCTACCTGTCACTTTTTGACAGCATTAATCAGAGAGTGACAGGTAGCCTACCTCGCGCGCGAGTAGAGACGAGATGCATGTTATGCTAGCCCCACAGAGCAGCGATTGTCTGTACTCTGTACTAAGGTCTCCCTGAATACAGCGAGGAAGATGACGTCAACTTTCGGTTTACAGTAATTTGCGATTGTTTCCAAAATTAACGGAGAAAAAAATCAAAAATAATGTTAATTGTGTACTTCACACGTTTTTACCGAAATGGTTTTCGAATTAAGACTTTTGGAAATTATGAAATATTGTCAATTGTATACAGAAACCATACCCAGCGGTATCGATTGGTTTTTCTAGAAATAAAAGTTGTAATAGATTTTTAAAGTTGCTTATTTCATTAATTCACTAATTATTTACCTACATTTCGCATCAGGGTTAAATACCTAAGTAGAAGGAAAAAGACAAAAGCTTTTTACGACTTTGACAGCTGATATAACCAACGGTTTACGATTTTTTTTCGAAACCACTATATCATTGACGAAACTATAAGGGTTCCGTTTTCGCAATATTGAACCCTAAAAATGGTGTGGGGTATACATTTACAAATGTTAGTGCTACGATTCATAACCAGTTAACCGACATTAAACATGGAAAATTTGACACCCATTCATTTTTAAAAACGTACCGTAAAATGGGGTGAGTAGGGACAAAACCGAAGTTCAAACCTGCGTGGTAATCACGTTACGTTTTCGACCGTTAGTACGATAGATTTAAATGTCAAATCCCATACTAAAACTGATATTAAATACGTACCAACGGTAGTACATATCGTTACGTGATTACCCCGCTGGATAAAAGATAATTTTTATATGTGGCACATTGATTTATAACCTACAAAAAAAGTATTTCGGTTGTTTGTATTTTGGGTTATTTATGATTTTGTTTTCATAACTTAAACGATAAACACAAAATAGTTGGAAATCCCACCTCACCCCGTAGTTGAGGGAAGTTGGGGTGAGGTGGGATTTTGTACTAAGGTGAGTTGGGAGAATTGTTGGATCGACACTTTGCGATTATAAACAATTTATTAGCTTGAATTGTAATTAAAATATATACTTTACGTAGTTAGCAGTAGCCTATAAAAACCAACTCACTCCTCTGCCAACCCGACTCTTCCCATTCATGACCCAACTGCCCTCGCAATCCCTACTCACCCCGTTTTACGGTAGCTGATTCCAACGCCCGGCATAAACTATCTAATACTATCTTGTTCAAATGGGCTAAGATGATCGCGTAATGTCAGACATATAGGATTCGTCCCTCTCGGACTTACATACTTGACAGTAAGGGACGAATGCTATATGTCCAACATAATAAGCGATCATCTGAGCCCCACAGTTTGTGTTTGGCGGAGCGGAGCGGACCAGAATCAACAATGGACGTTCGTTTATTCATGGGTACAGATAGTTCAACTCAGTTGTGCGCGCGGCCCTATGTGTGCGTGGGCTTGTAAATATACAACTTTCATTCGTGTAGCGACTGCCGCGTCACTGCCACACGAATGAAAGTTGTATATTTACAAGCCCACGCACACATAGGCCCGCGCGCACAACTGAGTTGAACTATCTGTACCGCCTTTTCCAATGTCAATTTTCCGCTTCAAACTCAAACTCTTTATTACAATACAATACAAATACTCTTTATTGCACACCTCAAAAAGAACACACACACACATTTTACTGTTGGTTTATTGTTGGTTTCGTTGATGAAACATTTTGAGTTTGGTTATTTGAATAGAGAAACTGACTGTATTTATTGCAGAACTTGATTTTTCGAAGCAAATTACTTAGTAGGTAGAATACTCAGTTAGTTGAGGTTTAGGCAAGTGCGATCAAGTGTGACCAAGGTTGTTAATCGTGGAGCCAGAAGGTCCACACATATCTTATCCCGGAAAAAAAATACAATAACATTATTTTGTTATGTGCCTGGATATCGGCGTCACCGGGAGACGACAGCTTGGGGTTATCCTTAATTTATTCGTAAATAAAACAAGCACAGGATTTAGAGTAGCTTTAATCGTACCTATTTGTTAATCTTAAAATAAATTATTCTTTTTGAACCTTAGTTTTCTTTCGAAAACTGGCTAAAAAGACGCATTTTCACTCACAGCCGGGATTGTGTGGTGAATGAGCACATGGATGCGTCCTCGCGTGCTCACACAGTAGACAATGCCGGTGAACAAAACTCCAAGCATCGCGGCCATCTTGAAAAATATATGGAGTAAAAGAGCATGTCCCAATCTCCAATAGTGTACATCAACGTATTGTGATTTTTCTTTCAACGACTTAAAATATCGCAATCGATGCATGTTGTCTAAGCAACATGCATCGATTGGATGGTTTGTACAAGAAAATAAAATGAGTAATATTATCGGTAAAGACAACAACTTGCTGCACACATAGTATTGATTCGAATTGTTTTTTTTATAGCAGTTAAATATATTATTATTATACATAGATACGTTAGATAGCTCGAGATTTTGAGAAAAAACCCCGTAACGTCTGGTGGATATCGCCAATAATCTCGAAATTGGACATATTGTCTGATGAAAAACTAGAATTTAGATCGCGGATGACCACACTACACCGTGCCGTGTCTGATGGCATGCTCAGGCCAACGTCGTAACATTATGACTATGCATATTCACCTGACAGTAAAGTGTTCTTGAAGAAAGTTCTAGGCCCAATTGCAGAATAAATATTTGAAGAAGAAAACGATTTTGTTGAGTGTTTACATTTGTCGCTATGCTATAAGCACGGACGCGGCACGGGTGAAATATAGGGTAAACTAAGCTGCCTTTTGGTGCTCGTAACGGACTCAGCGAGGTGGTATATGTTAACTTATGAGTCATCCTTTAAATAACCCTGCCTTGCAGTCGGGTAAAAACGGATACAATGACAGTAGCAGTAAAGGCAGAACTATGAGGTGGGTTAAGATGAACAGGGTTTAGACCAATGGGATATAAGAATAGATAAAAGAAAATGTAGCCCATAAGTCCCTTTGGTTTGATGTAATTGTGGAAGTTACGCGGTTGAGACTCCAAGGCTCTTTGAGGAAGGCTGAAAATCGGTATGTTTGGAGAGCACCTTAATAAGCGATTTATGTTACGACCTCGTGAGGTTTTGAGGAAAAAGATGAGCCCAATACCTATCTCTTAAGTTTCGCATGTCCTCTGTGTTCATCTTGTGCCATCTGACTTTACTCGTGTATGGAAAGAACTAGTATATGAAGTTAGGATTTGTCTCGCTCTGTCTTGGCTTCTGTTGCTGGGCTGCCGGGTTGGCAAGATGGCTCTTCCGCTTGTTGTCCTGAATGCTCTGCAGCAGGAAGGGCGGGGCAGTCGCCTGCCGCTGCTGCCGCTGGTCCAGTTCTCGGGAGAGTTCTTCTACGAACTGCCCACCCGTCTGCCTGGAGGAATAGGAGCGTTAATATATCGGTAATGTAACTGGGTTTCACTCTTCTTTGTTCGTCCACGCGAAAGATTAAAACTACAATGGACGCGCGCTGTTAGACCACGATGAAAATGCCGGTCCATAAACCAGCCATAATTATAAGGCCCTGCGGCCACTATCAGCACAGCACGATAAGGGCTTCCTCCTCACCCTCAGGCATGCCCAGGTGTGCTTGGGAATACCTCGGCACGCCAGGCCATCTCGGCATGTCTAAGCATCTCTAGTCTCTTGCCGTGCCGTGCCGTGCCGATATTGGACACCGGGCCTAAGACAGAAAAAACATTTGTCAGCATGATGATTCAAGCGAATCTGATGTGCGCGTGGAATCGAACTACTGGGAGTTACAACCCGGTTACAATATCTGTGGACCTGGCGTCGATGACACATTCCAGCGAGGTCCACAGATATTGTCATCATCATCATCATCATATCAGCCGAAAGACGTCCACTGCTGGACATAGGCCTCCCCCAAAGAGTGCCACAATGACAGATATTGTAACCGAGTTGTGTGTCGCTGGTTCATTAAAGGTATACGTGGGTAGACCACCCACAAGGTCGACTGATGACATGGTAACGGTCGCGGGAGTTCGCTGGATGCGGGTGGAGCAGGACCAGTAATTGTGACACTCTTTGGGGGAGGCCTATGTCCAGCAGTGGACATCTCCCGGCGGATGATGATGATGAAAGATGGCTTCAACCGAATCTGATGTGTGAGTGGAATCGAGCTACTCGGAGTTTTGTTGCTGGTTCACTAAAGGCTCAAAGAGTTTGCGCTCCAGTGGGATAGATTGAGCGGTTGAGATATTATATTAAATTTTGTTATTCAGACTGAGACCTTATACATCTCTCAATTTTACTATTATTGTAATGTTTGTAATAGATAATTAATATTTTGACATGAAAAATGTATTAAATTCTTATTGATATATTTCTTAAATTGTAAATTAATATTTTCTCATGAAAAATCTATCATATGCTTATATTGTAAGACTTTTTTAAAATTGTACATTAACATTATGACATGTGAAAGTGCCCTTGTGGCCTATTTGCAGAATAAATGTTTGAATTGAATTGAATTGAATTGGTTTCAACCGAATCTGATTTGTGTGAAATCTAGCTACTGGGAGGTTTGTCGCTGGTTCACTAAAGGCTCTAAGAGTTTGCGCTCCAGTGAGATAGATTGAGCAGTTTCAACCGAATCTGATGTGTGTGGAATAGAGCTACTGGGCGTTTTGTCGCTGGTTCACTAAGGGTATAGTCACAGAATGATATAACAGTATTACATACAGAACGGACACGAACCCTCCGCACCGAGGTCAGTCACCTCGTCCCTGAGAGACACGCCTGGTGTCGATAGGGTGCCGTCGCGCCTCGCGATTCGTCCGCGCCACGCGCTACGCACCCGCGCAAACAATTGACGCGTGTACCGACAGCGCACGCACACATACTTACCCACAGCGCTTACATTCCTTCGCGTGTCACAGGTGTGGTATAGTGTAAGCAACATCGTACCGTTCTGGTCCCCGCTCGGGGTCCTCCGGGACGTACATGGAGTACCCGCGGCGCGACAGCTCCTCGTCCGGGGATATCGTCGGGTTCTGGAACGCGTGGTTCTTGTCGTCCAGCCTGAGCTTCCTGGAACCACAGACAAGTTTTTTTTTTAATAGCCTATTTAGTGTCCCACTGCTGGGCAAAGGCCTCCCCTCTTTTTCGCCACTCGTCTCGGTCGTGTGCCAGCAACTGCCATTCAGTACAATATGTGTCAAGGTCATCCCGCCATCTCCTTTTCGGAGATACAGACAAGTAAGTTGTGCGATTCGGACTCGCGTACGAAGGGTAACGTACCATTACCTATCTATAAAAACGGCAAAAAACCCACGTTTTTTTGTATGGGAGCCCCATTAAATATTTATTTTATTCTGTTTTTTAGTATTTGTTGTTATAGCGGCAACAGAAATACATCATCTGTGAAAATTTCAACCGTCTCTATCACGGTTCATGAGTTTCAGCCTGGTGACAGACGAACAGACAGACGGACGGAAGGACGGACAGCGGAGTCTTTAGTAATGGGTCCCGTTTTACCCATTGGGTATGGAACCCTAAAAATGTCATAAAATGGTCCCAACTCAGCATGTAGCTGGCATGGTAACCAGCTCTAGTTTGCCTGAGATCACGGCAGCAGCGGATCCAGGATTTGGATCGGGGGAGCACTATTAGGTGAGGGGGGCATTTTTAATAAGAAGAAGGCCTGCTTTAGTGGGGGCATTTTCCCCTGTGCAAGCAAGTGGCTAATACGCACTAGAGTGCGTATCTGCGTAACCTATAAGTAGGTACCTACAAAAAAGATGGCGCCTGATGCTTGTTTCTTCGCAACAGGCACTCTAACACCTATAACGAAATGTTATTTCGATCGAATGGTGTGGTGGTGGTGGATGGTGACTGTGATGGTGGTGGGTGGATGGTGATGGTAGGTGGATGGTATGGTCTATGACGTGATGGTGGTGGGTGGGTGGTGGATGGATGGTGGTTGGATGGTTGATAGCGGTAATGAATACTGACTGCACTCTAACGGACGGCGTCTGACGCAGCTGTTTCCGCACGGCGCTGAGCTGCACGAACAGCACCACCACCAGTACCAGCAGAAGCAGCGACACGCCGCCCAGCACCGACGTCACGATGAGCAGGTCCAACTCCTGAAAAACCATTCGAAATTTGCACGATTTTCAATTGATTGAATTTAAACTTTCGTGAGACATGTTATAACTTTATTGCATTAACATGTTGTGTTGTTTGTTTTAACATGTCGCCCGAAGTGACAATTAATACGTGAATTTTCAATTGGTTAATGGGACTTAGGCGTAATATTTATCAACATTTTCAAATCTATTCAAAAAAGGTGAATAAACAATCGTATGCGATTAAGTACTGTTTATCAATATTAACTGTAAAAATTGTAATTTATGATTATTCTGTAATAATCTCACTGGAGCGTAAACTCGAGTATTCCAGTGTTTACACCGCCCGCGTGGCCGTGACGGATGTTTCTCCTGGATTTTCTCTAGGCCACTCTCCAACTGCGCACTCTGAATATAGGTACAAGATACATAAAATCTATGTATGTATGATACTCGGCCTAGTCTAAGTACTAGTCTTAGATACGTATCAATTCACAAATAAAATAACCCATAATAATTATGTGAGTGTCTTGTTTTTTTTTAATTTCGTCAACATGGCGATAATTATCATTAATTGACAATATTTCATAATTTCCAAAAGTCTTAATTCGAAAACCATTTCGGTAAAAACGTGTGAAGTACACAAAAAACATTTTTTTAGATTTTTTTTCTCCATTAATTTTGGAAAAAATCGCAAATTACTGTAAACCGAAAGTTGACGTCATCTTCCTCGCTGTATTCAGGGAGACCTTAGTACAGAGTACAGACAATCGCTGCTCTGGAGTGGCTCTGGATTCTTGTTGGGAAGATGACGTCTTATTTTACTTACGCCCTTTTGGAATGACCTACTTTTCAACGTGTTTTTTTTTTTGTATGAAATAATGAGTTAAATTGAAAAAGAAAAAATACGGGTGGCTTAAATTTTTACCTATTTTCTAACTAGTTCATAAAATAAAGTAGTTAAAAATATGAAATGTTGTCAATTAAGCATGTCGACATGCTCTTTGACATTACATATATGATAAAAGCAGGTTGATAAGGATGAATATTCTAATACGCGATTATCAGCTTTAATTAAATCCTACTTTAAATTATGTACACTAGCTTTTGCTCGCGACTTCGTCCACGTAAATTTCCACTCTCCATTTCATCTCTCCCAGGTACGATTTTCCGGATAAAAGGTAATTATTCTAGTATATGTTAATCTAGACTATAAATTCGTTGTACTTACACCAAGTTTTATTATAATGCACGGTGGTTCCCGTGGATTTTGCACAAATCCTAAAACTGGCCGGGAAAAAAGCGTTCTGTGCGGACCCTTTCATATTAGTTAGAATATTACAACCGGTACCGCCTCCGCACCGCGTCGCCACCGCTTTCAGTGCGTTTCGAGCTTTATTGAGCCCGGCCTATAAAGCGATTGGTCAGGTCAGGTCACAGTCAGGGCAAAAAATAGTTACTACCAAAGGCCACCAGAGACGCTGTTCGCGTTGCCATACAAATTGAAACTAGATACGGTTGTGTTCGAGTGGCGACCACGGACCACGGACGGACGTGGGTAGACCTCCCACAAGGTGGACTGATGACCTGGTAAAGGTCGCGGGAGTCCGCTGGATGCGGGTGGCGCAAGACCGGTCATTGTGGCACTCTTTGGGGGAGGCCTATGTCCAGCAGT
The DNA here is from genome assembly GCA_951800055.1 of Cenopis cana. Lineage (NCBI taxonomy): Eukaryota > Metazoa > Arthropoda > Insecta > Lepidoptera > Tortricidae > Cenopis > Cenopis cana. The sequence goes on along the minus strand of OX637484.1, from coordinate 1,209,937 downwards.
GGACGTCTTTCGGCTGATATGATGATGATGATGATGACGTTTGTGTTTATATTTTAAAAATATACATACTAGAGGTAGGTACATACTGTGAGTCTGACTGAACATAATCCGTATCTGACTCTGATTAATATATCCGTTGAGATTAGCCGATATTCGTCGTCGGATGGTCTTGATAACATGATAACAGACGCGGTATCTGTAGCTCTAGTATAAGTTTTTTCGAAACATTAACTAATTCGAACGCGTTTGGGTCATAAACACTTGCAAAAACAAAAGTCATCTCTCCTGTGGTCAATAGTTAACGGCATATGAGCATGTGAGTTATGATTTTATTACATGGATTTATAGAACCGGAGACGCCGTTTATGCGGGTTACTAGACCAATCCAAAATTAAGCTTTGTAGCCCTTAACTTTTGATATGTCCACAGGAAAGACGCGAACCTAAATCTGTTTATGACCCGTTTGCGTTTTGTCTCAAAATATATGAAAACGCTCTCACCGAGTTTGAAATACGCGCGTTCATCGGTTAGCAACAAATGCTATACTCGCTGTTTTAGTTTCCACTAGTGACCACCAGAGGCGCTGTTCACGTTTTCATACCACACTTTCATACATTTTGAGACAAAACGCAAACGCGTTCGAATTAGTTAATGTTTCGAAAAAACTTATACTAGAGCTACAGGAGCATTCTGGAGCATTGTACGAGACAAAGTAGGTACACATACACAATTATGTGTTTATATGTACTTATACCTTGCTTACACTGTTTGTTTTGGTCGATCGAATCCATTTTTACTCATTCCAGGATTCCTGTTGTGCCTCTGGATCATAGTGGAATGCACGGTCTATAATGTCTACATGGGACATAAGTACCTATATACCACCATAAAAGATAGCAATGCCTAAATAAGCATGTACTTACCTCATTATGGTTTAGATAATCTATATTCAGGTATTATTAATCATTTATGTTTACATCATTGTTTTTAAGTCGTCATGCCTTAATATTCTTAGATTATGGATGCATGTAATTCAGAGCCTATGGATCTTTGCAATTTCTAAATTGTAGGCTCTGGCTTATGGATGTACCTATGTTGCAATTTTTGATTGATACGAAATTGCGCCAATTAAATGAACCTATTTCCGCGTTATACATAGCTTATCACAAAGGAGCGCTCGTGGCCCAGCGGCGCCTGCGTACTGCTTGCAGTATCTAAGGTTAAGCAACGTGGGCAGCGGTCAGGACTTGGATGGGTGACCGCTTTGAGTGGTTACTAACTGAGCGCTCCCGTGCTTTGGAAGGCACGGTAAGCCGTTGATCCCGGTTGCTGTATAATGGCAGCAGTCGTTAAGCCAAGTTGGAGGCCTTCGGGCGGCTTGAGAACTTCTAACAGTCAAGTTGCCCACTCACTTGACAAAGCCTAATCCCAATAAGGTCTGGTTTCCCCTCGGGGTTGGAAGGTCAGATGGCAGTCGCTTTCGTAAAAACTAGTGCCTACGCCAAATCTTGGGATTAGGTAGCGGACCCCAGGCATCCTTCAGGATGCAACTGTACTGGGATAACGCTAGGAGGATGATGACATAGCTTATCACAAATATTAATAACAGTGCTAAAATAGTACCTACTTTCATCTCCCGAGCGCGGATTACCTAGTCATTATTGTAGTTGTGACACAATATAGACAACGTCAACTCATAGCTCCTACGCTCACGCACACATAGACACTGTGGATCTATAGCTCAATAACACACAACCATGGCTCAACCGCGCCCGTGAGATAAACCTACTTCTACTGTTATTAATAAGCAACGTTTTATAAAATTTATTCACCAAGAACTTTCCCAAAACAAAGACATTGGAAACAAACAGAATATACCGATTTTGTACGTATTTTTTTTCAAAAAAAAAAAACAAAACATCATAGTTAAGTAGTACTCGAAGCATAAAATATTCTTCCAATCGAGTTGTTATCTAATAAAATATCTAACTAAAGAGCCTAACTACATCGGAGTTGGCAGAATGACTTGAACTATGTAGGTAATTTACGAAAATACTAGACTAATTTTGCAAATTTAGATAATGCATTGGAGGATAAAAGGAGATACAGGATAGTAAAATAATGCTCAAATCGTATACCAATTTTGTGTTTTTTCCTAGCATAGAGCTAGATGCTTCTTCATGGAAAATGATCATTATATAGGTATAGGACGCGTGGGATGCATGGATGCAAAAAACTGGGGCTAAATTTAAAAGTTTGTCAAGCGGATGCGTCCGCTAACGAAATTATAATTAAGTATCAATTAAAGTGAAAAATAGAAAACTTAAAGTGGCGTATAATTTTTAAAATTTTCACTTTCATTGACAATTTAAAATGGGACTATACAGTATGATAAAAAAGGGTAATTTTGAGGTTAGGTTTACACAAAACTTACCATTTTTCAGCGTGGGACCATGATGTGTCTGCAGTGAAACACCGCTTTTCACTGACTAAGCTTATCACTAGATAACAATGATGATATGATATCTAGATCTGTCAGCTTATCAATTTGTGAAACACTTGATGTCACAAGCAATACGCGTACTGAGAGTATACTTGTTATGTACCTACAAAGTCAAAGATTTGTATACAGTGGCTTAATACAATTGATTAAGGTGCAATATTCTATACAATACCTTTGACGTCCACGGTACGGTTCACAGTTCAATTATGACCCCTATATCTAAGAGATATGTTATAAAATCTAATGTTAAGTATCTAATGTAGTTTTGTTTGCATACCCTCAAGGGAAGTTATCAGTCTTAGAGACGGAATTCGCAAAGCGCTCCACAGGAGTGATAAGTAGAAATGATCTCTTTGCGTGTATAATTACGGTTGATTTTGAGTTTATAAACCAGTCATAGCTATAGATACCATCGTCAAAATCCAGGCATGACCACTTTGAAAACCAGCATCGCTTAGCAGCGGTGATTCTGACTAACCTCTCCCCTAATTTTGTTGACCAATTAGAAAACAAGGTCCCTTTTTAGGGTTCCGTATCCATTATTGTGCGTACATCACTGTCACAGTAACTTCTTATCTCTAAGCAGTGCCTGCGCGCACGACAGTAAACTAGTTTGCGTAAAAATTGCGTACCGAATGTTTATCTACCTGCATCCATTTTATTGTTTACATTTATTTTAAAAACGCTGCGCGTTTAAACTTAGATAATAAACTTAGGTTATATATTTAATGTTCTCATGTAAGTGAATCATATGTATTCTTATGAGAATAAAGTTCTTTAAACATAAGGGTCAAAACGGAACCCATTGGTGCCGCCCAGACGTCCGTCCGTAACGTCGTCTGTCACACAGGTTTTACAGCCAAATGGTTGGAGCTACAGGCTTCAAATTTACACAGTATAAGCACCTTGTTGGCCCGAAGCCATACAAATAGTCAAAACTTATTTTTAAATGTTTTTAAGGGAGCTCCCATACAGCTAAAGGGGGCAGCGAAATTTTTTTTTATCGTACCCTATCGAGTGGGATATCGTTGTTTAGAGTTCATTTAGTAGATACTTACTATATTTTTAATAAAAAAAATTTTGGAAAACAAAGGAATAAGAAGCCACCAAAGTCAGCTTTTTTTTTACGAAATTTTATTCCGCATTTTTTTTTAACTTCCCAAATGCCTATAAACTTAAAATTTGCTAATTATATTGATAAATTTTATTATGTAAGTACAACTTCTTATAAATAAACAAACAATCAAATAAAAACTTGATAAATTAATTTTTTTCTTTAAAATTTACTTATTTTTTCTATAAAAACCAACTTAACTTTGCGGTCGGTTCGGAACCCTAAATGTGCGAAGTCCGACTCGCATTTGGCCGGTTTTTCTATACAGCAGCGGTAGCGAATAAGCCCACGGCCTATCTGATGGTACTCGTAAGCTGATAGCGTAGCCTATGGAAATTTGCGACTCCAGAAGAAAGACAAGAGCGTTGCCGACCCTTTATTTACTTGAGGATTCGTTGTGATGACAGCTAGAGACAAAGGTATTGATTGCTGAGAGTGTGGGACATCCCTTACACAACCTTCCTATCTCTTCTATTTTCCCCAATCAACACAACACCACACACAAAGAGTACATAGTGGTGTTATGAGGGCTGCGATATTTTGTAACGTGGAGGCTTCCCATGTTGGGTTACTGCAAATATGAGCGACAAGTTAGGGTCGGTTGCACCAACATACGAACATCGTCAGGTCATCGTCAAATATGGCGCCGGCAGCTGTCATCCCATAGAAACTTGTCAAACTTTCCATACAATCAGATTTGACGAACACCGCTTACGATTACAGACGGTTTGGTGCAACCCAGCCTAAGTCTATATTTAAACATGGATAAACAAAAAGGTAAAAAAACAAAAAAGAAAACAGAAAATGCGAACGCCTGACAAAAAAAATACATTAATATTTCGACTTTCGACGCTAAGCAGATAAGGTGAAGAGGTGGGCAACGTATTGAAATCGAGGTGTTTTTGTGCAGAATATTTGAAGAATATATTGAACGTAATGACCTGCAAAGTACATATTTAGGACACGCATACCCTTGAGTATTTGCTGTTGTAGTTAGTTTGTTCACATACATTGTAATTACGACAAAAAACCACGCTTAAGAAACATTAAAAACAAAATGTGTGCAAGCATTATTCGGTTACGACAGAATTCAAAGTTTCCAAATTAAGCTCAGTTATTTTTGAGGATTTAACCTATTTTCTGTTGTAGTTAATAATCGTCTAAGTATTGTAATATGAATTTCAAACTTGAAAACTTTGCTTCGTATAAAATGGTAGGCGCTTATTCTAGCGCTGAAGTAAATTACTGCCAGTCTTGATCATGACAGTGAATATTTTTATGAAAAAGCAAGTAAAATGTATATAAAAATGTGTAGTATTTTTTTAAAAAGCAAAAAGTTACTTTTCAAATCTCACATATTACCTACATATGTGAGCCGTGAACACTCGTCAAATTTTTCTACCCACAAATATGAAAGTGAATGCGACGTTGCGACTTCGCTTCGCTCGAGGCACAGCGCTGTTGTCAGATATTTGTTTACTTATCTAGTTTGGAAGTTTGCACCGAGCTTGAGCCGATTCCCGTTGCACAGAGTAGTGCGGACACATAGAGACATACAACCTGTAAGACAGTTTTATTTATACTTATCTATTATAGTTGGAGTTTTAAGAGGCCGTATAACACTTGTTGTTTCAATACTACTCCGATTCATTTTGCAAATGATCATGAGGATCCTGACATTTGTTTACGTTTGTAAAATGATATTTGATTTGACTTCGCTATTTATTTGTATTGCCATCGTTGTCCTTAATTCAATTTGTACCTATACTATAATTTTTGTATTCAATATCGATATCAATATTTGTGGACAATCTTACACAAATCAACCTAGTCCCAAACTAAGCAAAGCTTGTACTATGGGTACTAAGCGACGATATACATACTTATATAGATAAATAGATACTTAAATACATAGAAAACATCCAAGACCCAAGAACAAATATTCGTGCTCATCACAAAAATAAATGCCCTGTAGCTCTAGTATAAGTTTTTTCGAAACATTAACTAATTCGCCCAGCACTTTGGGAACGTTACCCACTGGCGGTTTTTTAGATTAGGGTTTTTATTAGGTATATTTAGGTTATTTTTAGGTTAGTTTTAGTTTTATTTTAATTTGTTATTTTATAATTATATCAGGTAGGGTATCTTTCGGATTGTATGATGACGTTATTTTGGTGATTTATTCACAGTCTATCTCATAATTTGGTAATAAATGAACTTAGGTACTAATTCGAACGCGTTTGCATTTTGTCTCAAAATGTATGAAAGTGGTATGAAAACGTGAACAGCGCCTCTGGTGGTCAGTTGGTCACTAGTGAAAACTAAAACAGCGAGTATTTTAACATTTGTTGCTAACCGATGAACGCGCGTATTTCAAACTCGGTGAGAGCGTTTTCATACATTTTGAGACAAAACGCAAACGCGTTCGAATTAGTTAATGTTTCGAAAAAACTTATACTAGGGCTACCGGCTTCGTAGGCAGGGTCACTACCAACTAAGCTAAAGCAGTCGTCGCGCGCGTATTCAATTATGTTAAGAAGATCCTTATTAGGAGAATATTTTCATTTCATTATCTCATTATTCTCTTTATTTATTTATATCTAACTTGACGAACATTATGTGAATTCTTATATTTTTGACATCGATGCAAACTTATATTGTAAATTACATTAATGAAATAAATGAATCTGAATCTGATGATGGTCCACCAAATGACAATTTATCCATTGAACCTGAACCGTAAGTAAGTAAAAACAGAATAATAGTGTATTTAAAACAGTTCGTTTTTGTAAATACTAGTTATAAACTCATTTAAAAAAAAAACAACTTATCAGCGCACCGGTACCGTGTTTTATTTCGAACGCGGCGTTCCAAACAAAACAAAACACGGCGCCGGTATGCCGTCTGCTCGCCGCCGTGCGGACTTCACGAAATTAGACTTGAAGGGAATAACAATAGCAACTATGAAAAGTGATATCACATTATTACCCGAGGGTTGTAATGAGATTCAGTATATAAGTAATATTACAACCCAGCAAACTAGGGTTATCATGGTTTGCTTTCGGTAAGCATGATTTGCTTTCGGTAAGGTTTGCATTGATATATAACTGGGCATTGTCCACCAGGTGGTGTGAAAACATATTTATGACCTCGATTGTACACTCTTAATAATTGTACGGTTTTGCATATCCCTTAATTATTGTAAAAGTTATATTCCAAAAACTAAAGAAAAGTTATATTCCAATAAAAGCATTTATTGGCTTTTTTATTATCGCAATAATAAATATCAAATTCTGTTTAGATCATAAATAGGGATATACAGTCAACCAATTTGATTTCTGGGGCACTTCGTACCTTGTCGCAGTTAGAATCAATATTATAGCTGCTAGAGCTATCATATTAATATCACTGTGACAAGGTACCAAGTGGCCTAGAAATCAAATTGCTTCACCGTACCTAATACGTGTGTTCTTCTGGAAACTTTATTTGGCGAAGTAAAGCCAGTAAGTACCTTTTTTTTATAATCATCATCACAGGAAAACTTTATTCAATAACTAACGATATTCGTACAGTACCTAATGGTACCTAACTTATTTAGAATTCCATTTTTCTGTATTCTTTGTTGAAAATAAAAAATATATGTGAAGGAATTATTTCGATACGTCCTTTAGTTTCCAAGATATTGAATTTTAAAGTGACGCGCGACGACCCGCCTTCGTGACGTCATAGTGCAACACTCGCTATACACGCGCTCACTCCGTTCGCGCGCTTCCGTACGTACTAGTGATTTTGCAGACCTATTGACATTCTCCATTGAGAACGGATAGTAGGTACACTACCCTTTCTCAATTTGATCTCACTACCGTTGATTTGGAATTAGTGCATTAGTGAAGGAATATGAATCGTAAATTTGACACTAACTAATAGGTGGTACTACCTGCGAATAATAAATATTCGTGGCTTTTTTTAAATCTGCCTACCCTGTCTAAAAACTCTGTGCACGCCACTGCTACTACGTAGTACGTAGTAGGTATGGTTGACGAAATATAAGCTGCACCGATTCGCCATACAAGTTGTTCGAGGAATCGGGGCAGCTTATATTTCGTCAACTATACAACAAAAAAACAACGAGCCAAATATGAATGTTTCTTCAGTCTTCATATTGTTTCATCTGATACAAACACTACTCTGCGTAGTTCACCAGGCAATCCGAGCGCCATCTACTGACGCAACAGCGGAACAGGTCGATTATCAAGGCAGCCCGTTTACAAGCGAATCGAGCTAACGCGATCATTGTTGAACAGATGTCGCTTGGGTCGGCCATCGGCAGTCGTTAAGTGGTCAAGGTCATTCACAGTACCCCGGGACTAAATATTTACAAAGTACTTTCGACTGAAGGGTGAGTGTTAACAAATGTACATTTCCAAGAAAAATCTTGTGTTGGCTCAGCAGTGGATTTCTTAACTGCCATAGAAATTCCATGCAAATCAGCAAATCACAATTTATACGGTCACTAAATTTCACATCTTCTCATGTTTTTCCATCACAATATCTAAGCTCAACCCTATTCCTTTGTACTAAAGTTGAAATTCTAATGAGCGAACAATAATAATACACTATTGCCATAGTTGTTTGCTTATTCAATCAGTCCGTTGTTTCTAAATGTCATTTGACTTGTCAGTGCAACTGGACAAACTTGTATTTGCAGGCAGCAATGTCGCCACTGTCGACGCCTAGAGAAAAAAATATATGTAAGGGAATGAGTTGTATACTTCTTTGACTGCATAAAATAAGTTTGTCTTTATAGTTTATTTGTTATTCAGACAATAGGTTTTGAACCCTGAACTATTGACTTAAGTCAAATTACTTGGCGCCTTAATTGAAGTATTTTACACCTATTCCATCAGTGGGCGGGTTCACGATATTGACAGGTTGCGAAATTGGGGTTACAATGACGTTGATTTGAAATAATTTGAATTGAGTTTATTTTGAGTTTCGTATTTTAAGGTCAACTATTGTTAACTTTAAGTATTGAATTTGATTTGATAAGTTATTAAGGCGGCAGTGTTTTTAATCTTTGTATGAGAAACGAATTTTTCTGCTTTGCAAATGTCGTAAGTACCTATAGTTTTAAAACTTTCACATTGTAGTGTTTTTCGTACACATTGGTAACGTGTAAGACCGAACCACAGAATAATTAATAGTAGGTACATATTTACGTACGCTTTTCTGTCGAACAAAACCGCAAAATACATTGAAAGTAATGATGGACGAAACTGGCTCCAAATATCCAGGCCATCAGAATATTTGTAGCTGTCATGTGTAATGTTCTTACACATACAGTTACAAATATTCGGATATACTACAGTATGGATTTGTATTTGTATTTAAATAAATATAAAAAATATTTGTGGACTATCTTATATGAATCGACCTAGTCCCAAACTATGTACCTAAGCAAAATGTGTATTACGGATATTATTAGGCGACGATATACTCACATGTTTAGATAAATAGATACAATTAATAAATACATAGAAAACATCCAAGACTCAGGTACATAATATTCGTATTATTAAATTTGTTATTTTGGCGCATCTCTGATTTTTAATATAAGTAATTTGACCTCTTGAAAATGTATATAGTGGAATTCTTAACCTATTATACATTCGGCAACAATGAATAAGTTAGTTTGGCACTCGAGTCGTCACGACCTCTGCCACTTGAGAATGACTCGTTTGCAAGTAGGGTGTCTCTGTAGGTTTTGTCTGCCTCACAGATTCGAATATTATAACTATTTATATAGAGTGCTATAGAGTGTATGTCTTGCGTTGAGAAAGATTTCATTTCCGAAGATCACTAGATGGCGCTGTTCATAACAGAAACTAGCTAACGGTTGTCCTATTTTTGATAGAGCCGTCTACCTCTAGTAACTTTGATCGGTACTAACTGAGTGCGTAGCTGCGTAGTAACAGTGTGAACAAAGTGGTCCTTCGAGCTGGATTTGAACCAGCGACCATGGTAATGGATGTGATGTTTTTTTTTTACGTTTTCTACCCCAAGGCATCTCTACAACTGGATCTTCTTCTTTGGCCTCCCCATATCCCGTTACACCGGGTCGGCTTTCCCAATCATGCGACGCCACTTGTTTCGCTCTTGTGCATCCTCTGCGGTGAGGCCTATCTCCTTCATGTCTCTCTGGACATTAGTCATCCAGGTAGTCGGTGGTCTTCCTCTCCCCCTCTTTCCGGTAGCCATGGATAGGCACTTTTTCACGACATGGTCGTCCGGTCTACGCAGTACGTGACCATACCATCTTAGTCTGGACTCTTTTATTTTACATTTACAACTGGATCTCAATGCCAAAATGAAATCCTTTTAAAAGGTACTATCACTTGAATTAACGAGTTTTAAGTGAAATAAGTACAAGACGCTAACAAACTATTGATGAGTAGGTAGGGTATAGGAGAAACGCCCTGCATTGCATTCCGACGAGTTCAGAGTTCAATGTAACTGGAGTGGGCAGGTATCAGGGTAGCCATTGATACCATCTGCTCCTGTCAGTCAGGGTACGGTCAGGGGCGAGGCCGAGTACTCACGAACATAACTAAGATATCATCGTTAACCTTGAGCATTTTAGTAAATAACTGCTGGATTTTGGTTATAAATTGGCGACATATACCCAGATAACTAAAATTTGTGATAGTAAACTTCTGCCTTTCATAATATTTAACAGCTCTTAAAGGTGGAGTAATTGCCAGCTTATTCTGCATTCAGCTTTGTCCTCCACTTCTGTGTATGACGAAGCAATTATTTTTTCTTTTATTTGCTTCATAGGTATACATTATTCTAGGTCTTCTTCTTTTTCTTTTTCCCTCTATCCTTCCCTTTAATATTGTTCGTATCTAGTCGTCATGGCGTATGAGATGTCCTTACATTTTTCCTCTTTTGTTTTCTATCATTTTCAACATATTTCTCTTCTCTTTCACTAAATTCAAAACTTCTTCGTTAGTTACCAAAATGTTAATTAATGGACTGTAGTTATTTGCGACAACGAGATAAGATATTTTTATAGATTAGTGCTTCGATGGAAGAAAGTAGACACTCACTTTCACTTTAGGTCTGGAGGGTGCGATGCTTCGGTGAACAGACTGAAGGGCCACTGGATCTCAGAGAGCGAGTGCCCGACTACCTCACGAGACATTGGGTTACCTTGCAGTCTCTGAAGTGCACCACTTAAAGCATCTAACTCCTTTCCTTCAAAGCACCTTGTAGAACGGTAAACCGAAATCTTAATAGGCTGCGTTCCGAGCGCGCCGTCCGATATCAAAAAATCTCAAAACCAAATCTTCTTAGTTAGGTTTCTTCTCTGTCCAGCTGATTCTTTCCATCCGATTCCAACACCACATTTCAAATATTTTCGTTTCCAGTCTTTCCCGGTCCTTTTGCGTAATTGTCCACGTTGCGCACTTCTGCTCTTAGAAAACAAAAACACATTGGAATATTATACTTAGGAACATCAATCAAAAGCCGCGTGTTTACCTTGTCAAATTACTCCCAAACAATCACACTCCTCTAATAAATGAGTTTGAAAACGGAATAAGATTAACGAATTCAAGATGGCCGCCGGGCGCATTCGGCATTTGCAACTATTTAGTGCGCGCACGAGCGACACTCCTACGCTATTTAGCTCGAAGCTAACATAACATAGATATTACGTTTTAACAACGAAAACAATAGACATGAGGAGTGTAACAATATTTTTTGGTAAGGTTTTGGCAGCTGATTAAGTTTTATTTAATTTTATTTATAATAACAAGACATTTAACAATTACACAACATTTATAAGTTGTTTAAATACCTACGACTGTCTTAGAACTAAATGCTTTTTCCAATTAATTTAAAATGTGTTTTGGTCTATGTTATCTGTGGTGTTATTGTTATTCTTAATTTTTAACACTATAAATAGTACATTACTTACCAAGGGCGATAAAACAAAGAATGTCTGAGATCGCAGGTGTTTTACGCCCGAGCCGAAGGAATAGGCGTTCTGAGGCTTTCTTTATTATCACCCGTGGTAAGTACAAAATTTTATGTCACCCCCTGGCCAGGAAGTGGGATTTCTCGCGCGCGGAGCGTGCGGTAATTGCTGCTTTATGGCCAGGTGTGACACAATAGTATTTATTATCTATGTTTGCAGGCATTCTCAATAGATTTCTGATTCATAAAATAATGCTTTATTTGGCTTTTATTATTTTGTGATAAGCTCACAGACCATACATTTCGTATGGTCTGTGGATAAGCTAGTTCCCTTTCATGGCGTATGTTTCTTCCACCCTGTATATCATCAAGCAATAAAATAACTTGCGGACCTTATGCCAGTTGTGCCCTTGTTTAGGTATTTATTTATTTGCGACAGGCAAACAAGCCCCATATTTACCTTATACCTTACCTAACAAACCAACATACATAAATATCAATAAAATAAAATAGAGAATTCATTTAGGCGACCTAAAGAGCCCCGGAGGGGTTTTGACACCTAATTCGAAGACCTATTATATAATCTGTGAACTTATTGCAAGATTTGGCGTAGGTAGGTAGGTACTAGTTTTAGAAAGCGTCTGCCATTTGACCTTAGAGGGAAATCTTAGCCTTATACAATATTCTTTATTGTTCACCAAAAAAATACAAGATTAAAATTAAATAAGTTTCATTTAGATGCTCTCCTTCACAGAACTTACGTGACCTTTTAAGATTCTTAATCTTCTCGTTTAATATCAAATGTAATCATATTTATATATTCTAGATTATTTTCATCACGCAAGGCCGAAATTAGATCATCTAGAGTCATTCGGGTCAAAAGCACGCACTTTATTTTCTATGTTCTTTAAAACCTATCAAATATGGGATTTCCGAAGTGATTGGATAAAAATATCGTAGAGAATTTTATGTATTTCCATTATTTAGGTATATTTACACCCAAAACTGCTTAATTTTGTTTTTGTATGTGTTTTAGCAAAATGTGCCGAACGCGTACTTTTTCCCCGTCATGCGGGTAAAATTACGCAAGCTTTCGGGTAAAACTGCGCATACTGGGAAAACGTACACATTGAAAATCTTGATGGATATTATCAATAAAACGCAGGTTATTGGCATAATCAACGTTTATTAAATTTAGAAAACAATATAATTGGCAACTTTTTGTACTTTACTCTAAATATAACTCTAAATACTTTACGCATTAATTATTGCAATGACCTATAGAGTGTTAAAAGTCAACTAAAGAGAAGATCAAAATTAGGCACAAGGTTTATCATCGCATATCAATATACTCAAGTATTAAATAACCTTACATGCATATTTGTTCGTGTCGGGTTACAAAAACGCAACGTATATACAAACACACGTGCGCACTTTTAAACCCGTACTCTTACCCCAATTAGCAACAATATTTAACGGTCGGTCTCAACCCATATGCTAATACTTATTAGAGACAATGTTTACTCTTAAATAAATAGTACAATAACCAAACAAGATATATAAAACAAACTTACGGGCTTAAATCCATTAATCTAATGTGTACAATCTTTTCCCCGGCACGTATATTGAAGAAATTATCAGCACTTTTCGATTTCTGCGATCTGCCGCGAAGAGTACTTGACTTTTACATGCACGGCGCGTGGCTCCGAAGCGGTGCCGCTCAGGGCACTAAATTTCGCGAACACACACCTTAGCCTCCCCACCACCGCCGGAGAGAAGGGAGCTGCGTACTTTTACCCACCGCGCGCTGTTACCCCGAATGACTCTAACCGTATCAAAATTGGCGCAGTCAACGATTAATTCATGATTAACCCAATTTTTAATACGAATATAACGATCTCCCTCAAGGCGATGCATTTATAAGAGCTTTCTGGGCAATTAAATATAATTTATTAATATTTGATAATGTAATCGTGGGTCATAAAAGAATACTTAGTTGAAAGATTAGTAACTCGTGACTTATGGTACATTATGGTATGCCATTGTTTGATAATTATTTAATGATTTAAATCTTCTAATTTTTTTTAGATAGATAAAAATTTATTGAAACCAAAATAACACCACATTACAATTTCCCTTTGAGATTTTTTGTAAAATAATTCAATTCAATCTATTTCAGGCATTGCCCATAATACGAAATCTTACACCTATTGTCAGTATTACAAGATAAAAAAACAAGAATGGCTTGGACCGTACAGTCAAGGGCATAAATATGTATACACTTTTGGACCTTATTTCAATGGAATAAAGTGAAAAAGTGTATACATAATTGGTGCCCTTGACTGTACATAATTAAAATAAATACACAAAACACTGGTAATATAAAACAAAACACAAAAAATGAAAATATAATTTGGAGGTGCGGGGTATCGATCCCCGTACCTCTCGCATGCTAAGCGAGCGCTCTACCATCTGAGCTACACCCCCGGTGACAGCGCTGGCGAAATTATGGAATGTAAGCACAAGGTGTTTCACGATTGATGCTGGATCGGATCCGTACTTTAGAAAAAGTTTCACATTGGAATTTAGAATTTATATACAGTGAACTAATTATTTTATTTTTATTTTGCTTTATGGGATTTTACCGACAAAATGATATAAAGAAAATCAGATTTTCATCTAATTTTCTTATATAATCACCTGGAAGTGATAGGGTATTTCTTTTTATGTCCGTGTTTTAACAGAGTAAAAAAATGAATATGGAAAAAAATAAACCGCAAAATATAAAAGTAGGTATTTGTGCGGGATATTGGTAGTATTGTAGTTATTATAAATCTTAGAATTTAACGATTACTAACGGGATATTTACCATGTTTTGTTTGTGAGTCCCCGATATTAATTCGATTTTGTTTATTTTGGTAATTGTAATGTAAGTGACCATTGACCATGTGGGCTTGAAATTTTATGTTCTAAATCTTTATAAAACCGAATAATAAGAAATTAGCAAAACAACACCAAAGAACCTAATACAATAGATATAATATGTATTTAATTAAAAGGTTGACGAATTGTGCACTCGTTACCTCACACCCTGTATTTTCTTCCCAGAAAATCGTTGTCAAATAACTACCAAAGCTAAAGCATTTTGTATACTTAATTAATACCTTTTACGAAAAAAAAGAATATTTTACAATTTGTATCTAAGGCGAGGTTCATGAATATAGGTAGATCCTTATCAGTGAATCCTAAAATTTTATAAGGGATCGCCAACGTGCACCTGACTGCTTTAGATTTGCGGGCGTCTATAGACTACGGTGTCCGCTTATCATCAGGTGTATACATTTTTAATTGTATAAAAAAGATCGCTGGACCAGTAGATGACATTGCGCAACGATCACTACACGATACTTGGTGTAATTGTTTTCGAGCAGGCGCTGGGTGTGTTGGGCTGATATGTTTTTCAACTTTTGGGAACTACATAGGTATATTGACGAACTCGACCGTAAAGCGGCAACTACACTTCGTCGCTCACCTAATGCGGTCGCCGAATTCATTTTAAAGTACTTAGGCCAACGAACGTCGTCTTTACACTAGTGTGTCCGCCTACTGCGGCGACTTGGCAGCTGTCGATCGCCGAATGCGGCCGACTAACGTGTTCTTTACACTTCGTCGTTCACCGCATGCAGCATGTAATAATTAGAGAGGTACTTAAGAGGCCTTATAAGTTTTAAATTTTTTTGATCAAACATTTTGACAAAAGTATTGATAATACCAATAAAGTGTTTAAAGGACACGATGACTTTTTTTAAAGTTTTAGATAGTTATATTGCCCTTTTTTGATTTTATTGTGTGTAGTAGAATTTACGCGGAAAAAAGCTGTTTTTAGCCCGAAAATAGTCGATTTGGAGTGATGTTTGAATCAATATTTCTTAATGAGAAACCCTAAAAATACATTTAAAATGAATGTAATTAGGTCGCAATAGTCCTGTTCTAGATAGTAATATTGATAAAATCTCAAAATACGTGTTAATTAAACAGAAAATAGCCTAAATAGATGAGCCTTTTTTAACTAATAAGGACCCTTAAAGAGATAAAATTTCGTGATATAAAATTTGTACGCCGTTTAATCGGCAAAAAGTGGAGATCTTTTAAATTGTGACATAACACCTGTTGTATAACATTACCTGCTTTTTGGACAAATAAACGATTGAATTGAATTGTATTAATTGCCGCTTAAGTATACAAAACTTCATCATCCTCAGCCTGTAGTCGTCCACTGCTGGACATAGGCCTTCCCCAATTCGCGCCACCACACCCGGTCCTCAGCTCTCCGCATCCAACCGCTTCCCGCCACTCTCTTCATACAAAACTTGATATGCCTAATCATAATTTTCACGTACTTAAAATATTTGTTTACAGGGGTGACGGGTCTAACGCGATATTTATGTTTACCTTTGTTACTGAGGTTACGACACAGGTTGCACCGGTTTTTTTTTCAACCTGACTGTGGCTTTAAAGGCCGGGTGCAATAAAGCGATAGGAGTGCGCGGTTGGGGAGTGGCCTGGGGAAAATCCAGGGGAAACCTCCGACACGACCGCGCGGGCGGTTTTAACACTGGAATACTCTAAGAGCTTGCGCTCCAGTTAGGCGACTTCCTGACTTAAGCGGGGCGGGATCAATATGTGACATTTTCTTCTTTGACGCAAACTTACTGACGTCGTCGCAAAGATTCAAACTTGACGGAATATTGTCAGTATTACATTTGCGCAGTAGTAATATTATGCGCAGAAGCGGACCAGTACTGCCTTCGCATCGTCCCGCTTCCACGCATCCCGCGCCAGTCAGGAAGTAGTTCTGCGATGACTGACAGTTGACACTGACATTAGACAGTTTTCTCATATCGTACCGCCTCCGCACCGACAAATCAGGAAGTCGCCTTAGATTGGTCAACCGAATCTTAGGTGTGGTGCGGTCATATTCACGACAAACCTCTACGGATGGGATAGTGCAATATAACATGATTTACATGATCATCTTCATCACATAACATGTTTTTGCATGGAATGTAAACAGTATAAGCAATTACATAAATAGCAGTATCTAATCAGTAATCACACTGACATGTTAAACGACGATAATAGGCCATTATCATCGCTTCGTGTAAATCACATCCGCATAGCTGGGGAGTGAATCTTCTGAGAGTCGATTCACATATCGATGCATATGAATGTCGATGGAATCTTATACTTATCTGCTCAATATTTTTAATTATATTTGTGTTTTTCACCATCCCCACTGCTGTCGGCGCTATTCATGAATCCTACATATTATTTTAAAAGCGCAAGTTTATATGTTTGGACTATTGGACGTTGGTTACTCGATCACTCAATAAGGGCATAACGGATTATTATATAACTGAGGGCAGCTACCAGATCCCGTGTTGCTACGTGATAATGGTCTTAGAAGATCTTTCCTCGATTTCAAATTAATGAAGATTGGCGTGTTCAGATTTTGGAAAAACAAACATACATATATAGGGTGCGAGAAAAAGGTATTTTTTTTATGCCAATCGATCCCATTTCTAACTAGGATCAATAGTTTGTATGGGACCAAAAAAATTCGGCTAGAAAAGCCACAAATTCGAGGAAAACTTTTCCCATACAATTTGTATGAAAATAAAAACTTAAAATTTTCGCATGCAAGTTTTTTATGCCAATTGATACCATTCCTATCCAGTATCAATATAGTTCTTATATATGGGTCCACTTTTGGTAAAATTAAAGTAAACTTTTTCCATTTACTATGGAGAAAAACTGAAATTTTATCAACATTTTTCTATCTTGCCAATCAGTTCTCTTACGTTTAAGGATCATAATACTGTTTTTTTTTATACCACGTCGGTGGCAAACAGGCGTGCGGCCCGCCTGATGGTAAGCGGTCACCGCAGCCTATGGACGCTTGCAACCCCAAGGGAGTCACACGCGCGTTGCCGACCCTTTTCAAAATTTATACACTCCTTTCTTGAAGACCCCCATATTGTAGTCCCTCGGGAAAACCTCGGCAGCTCATTCCACAACCGGAGCGTGCGAGGGAGGAAATTCCTCTTAAACCGTATCGTACGCCACCATTTAGGTTCTAAGGTGTGAGGATGAATGCCCTGCCGACGGCGAGCGGTGCGATGGTAGAAAGCGGCCGTGGGCATCATGTCGAACAGTTCTTCGCAGCACAACCCATTATACAAGCGATAGAACACGC
This sequence comes from Cenopis cana, assembly GCA_951800055.1. Classification (NCBI taxonomy): domain Eukaryota; kingdom Metazoa; phylum Arthropoda; class Insecta; order Lepidoptera; family Tortricidae; genus Cenopis; species Cenopis cana. Next base: position 1,192,084 of record OX637484.1, on the reverse strand, counting down.
ACAAGGAGGCGAAGTTTCTCCTTAAACTTAACGGTTCAATATCGCTTGTGCGCTTGTACTGTATGAAAACATTACGATATTAATGTGAATAAAATTAGCCTAGATTAACATATAGGATTTTTATCCAGAAAATCATCCCTCGATGGGATTAAATAGGGAGCGGAAGTTACTAAATAAATTAATATTTTTATGCAAATCGATCCTATTATCAATGGTTATTATTAGATTTGATTTCCGCTACCCTAAACGGTTGTCTAGAAGAAATCGCTCTTTAGCGATAATACAGCCTGTTGTTTGCCTCTACTGATTGTAATTTTGTGCTGTTCTGTGCCCTTGTTGCTTGCATATCTACAACAACAACAAGTAAGCAAAGCTTGTAATGGACTAATGAATCAATTCAAAGTTCAAACGATTTATTTTGAAAACATGACAAGGTGTTACAATAATTCTATATAGGTATCGCTATGTTTTGCAATTCGGTATACAAGACAAGATAAAGGTAGACTAATGTAATACATAGAAGACGTCTAAGACTCTGGAAGAAAATACCTATTCGTGCTCGTCACACAAATAAATACCCTGACCGTGATTCGAACCTGGGATCACACAGGTTCCGTATGCAGGGCCACTACTAATTATTTTAAGCCAAAGGTGGTAATCAAAGACTATATTTTTAATCTTCCAAACCATTAGGCTTTTGCCCTTCACACCGGAGGAGGCTAAATATATGTAATACGTAACCAGAAGTGTTCAAACATTATAACAATTATGTAATTGTTTGGCTTAACATTGAGACGCCACGGTTGATCGCATGCGCATACGAGTATTTGCCTTTCGTCATTGCCAAAGTCCGGCAAAATATTGCAATTTACCAAGCAAAACTAAGTTTGTACTGCCCATCATGACGTACGGAGACATGGACGCTTACAATACAAATGAGGCTGTACACGAAGACAAATCTCGATAAATATATGACTGTGTGCAGTTTTATGAAAATTCCTCTTGACAGACTTTAGATGTGGTAAAATGCCATCGTATTAACTTACTTGTGTCGTTTAAGGCGACTTCCTGATTTGTCGGTGCGGAGGCAGTACGATATGAGAAAAGTGTCAAATGTCAGTGTCAGCTGTCAGTCGACGCGAAACCATTTTTTACTGCGCCCCTACATTTAAATGAGTGCTTCCTGACTGGCGCGGGATGCGCGGTAGCGGGACGATGCGAAGGCGGTACTGTAGCTCTAGTATAAGTTTTTTCGAAACATTAACTAATTCGAACGCGTTTGCGTTTTGTCTCAAAATGTATGAAAGTGGTATGAAAACGTGAACAGCGCCTCTGGTGGTCACTAGTGGAAACTAAAACAGCGAGTATAACATTTGTTGCTAACCGATGAACGCGCGTATTTCAAACTCGGTGAGAGCGTTTTCATACATTTTGAGACAAAACGCAAACGCTTTCGAATTAGTTAATGTTTCGAAAAAACTTATACTAGAGCTACTGCTTCGCTTCTGCGCATGATATTACTACTGCGCAAACGTAATACTGACAGTATTATGTCAAGTGGGAATCTTTGCGACGTCAGTAAGTTTACGTCAAAGAAGAAAATGTCACATATCGATCCCGCCCCGCCAAGTCAGGAAGTCGCCTAATAATGCGTTTTAGTAGGCTGAGTAAAAAAAGGAAAATAAACACTCAACTTTGGATTTTTTTCTATCAAGAAAAATTTAAGGACAGCCGGAGTCATCCTCAAGCAAGGGTCAAGGGTTCCTTTATCTTTTTGGTACGGAACCTTAAGAAAGAAGCAACTCTATCACAAATTTAGAAATAAAGGAAAAATTGAAAAAGCCACCCAAGCCAAGCCAAGCCGCGAGTGCCGGGAGGTCGCAGGTTCGAATCCTGCTCGGTGCCTAAGTTTTTCAATTTTTCCTTTATTTCTAAATTTGTAGTTTACGTTTGCAGCGTTTACAAAATTAACAAATTATATTGATAATACTCGACCAAGTTGAATTCAAGTATAACACTAACAATGAATACAAATTGCAGTCGTGACGCACGTAATACCGTAAGTACACTACATTTTTGTGTTTTTAATTGTTAATAATTAACAGTAACTATACAAAATTTGCTTGAAGGTGAAGTTAACGCCTTAAATTGATTGCTATTGGTTATGTTTAATGTATTGTTTGTTTTGAAGGGGATTCATATTTGTGGTATACTAACTAGAGATTTAATTAGTTAAAAAAATTATTAATTAAATTGTTATTTCTCAGTATACTAGCTTTTGCCCTCGACTTCGTCCTTGTAGAACTGAATCCATTGCGTTAGAATTTAATTGCTATTATTTTATTTCAGGCGCTTATGTATTCATCACATTCCATACAAACTTACGCCCTTTAAGGTATATAATTTCCGGGATAATAAGTATCATATATCCTTCCCCGGGACTCATTATCTCCATGCCAAATGTCATCTAAATCGGTTCAGCGGTTTACGCGTGAAGAGGAAACAACAGTCAGACAAACTTTCGCATTTTTTTATACACCGACGGTGGCAAACAAGCGTGCGGTCCACCTGATGCTAAGTGGACACCACAGCCTATAGACGCCCGCAACTCCAATGGAGTCACGTGCGCGTTGCCGACCATTTATAAAACTCAAGTTTTCACTGTGTTGACAAAAGAAGGAGCAAATTTAGGTCCCTCGCTCTCAACACAGTGCATCCTCGGGAGCTCTGGCAACCTTGCTCACCTCCAGGAACACAACACTACGTACTTGTACGAGTATAGTAAATAATGTTAAAATTATGGATGTAGTCTTCTGCAAGGCGGAGGTACTTCCCCAGTTTCACATTTCTTGCACCTAACACCGTCATGTTTTATTTAACTCTCAATATCTCGGCGGCCGAGCTTTGCTCGGCGGCCGAGCTTTGCTCGGCGTTTTCCCGGGCATGAGACCTAGCTAGATGGATTGCTCGTCCCCGAAAACTCCCACATACCAAATTTCATCAAAATCGTTAGCCGTTTCCGAGATCCCCGAAATAAATAAATAAGTAATAGTACTACATTACTTACCAAGGGCAATAAAACAAAGAATGTCTCAGATCGCAGGTATTTTACGCCCGAGCCGAAGGCAAGGGCGATAAATATGCGATCTGAGGCTTTCTTTATTATCGCCCGTGGTAAGTACAAAATTTTATGTCACCCCCTGGCCAGGAAGTGGGTTTGTTCGCGCGCGGAGCGTGCGATAATGGCCACTTTATGGCCAGGTGTGACATAAATAAATAAATATACAAGAATTGCTCGTTTAAAGATATGAGATACCGGATGAAAGCGACGAAGTAACTAACCAAAATATCGATCGAGCTACCTATGAGGTCGACTGTACCTGTGGAATGGCGTCCATTAAAATACCACGGACATAATTAATACATATCAATGGAAGCAGCAATTTGGCGCTGACTGACGGATGAATTGTGGTGTGTTGTGTATTTATACTTGAAGTTATTTAAGTTGGGCGAAATGTATCAAAGTGACCCGTTAAAATAGCGACTTTATAACTATAACCAGAAAATTTAAAATTCTATAAGAGTTTCAAGGAATCTCCGACATTTGAAATAATATTTATCTATAATTATGGCGGACCTTGCCTAAAGGGCTAAAGGTCATATAACAAAGAAGATCAAAGCATTTGAAAAATCTCATGATGTGTACTTTTCGTGTATATTATAATACCATAAGTAGGTACCATATAACACTTCATGCTTGCGACGTATATTTATCATGCTCCTAGAGCTATCTATTCCCAAGATTTGGCGTAGGCACTAGTTTTTACGAAAGCGACTGCCATCTGACCTTCCAATCCGAGGAGAAACTAGATCTTATCAGGATTAGGCTTTGTCAAGTGAGTGGGCAACTGTTAGAAGTTCTCAAGCCGCCCGAAGGCCTCCAACGACTGCTGCCATAGACAGCAGCCGGGATCAACAGCTTAACGTGCCTTCCAAAGCACGAGAGCGCTCAGTTAGTAACCACTCAAAGCGGTCACCCATCCATGTACTGGCACGCAGGCGCCGCTGGGCCACGACTCCACGTCCACGAGCGCTCCATTGCGGGGCCGAGGTTTACCGAGGTCAGCCGAGTACACGAGTACAATCACACCCCGTAAGATAAGATAAGAATTCATTTATTCAAGTAGGATTCATTGAACCGCTTTCGCATCGTCAAAAGCTACAACAATCTTAAATACGTACATATTCAGTAGCTCTAGTATAAGTTTTTTCGAAACATTAACTAATTCGAACGCGTTTGCGTTTTGTCTCAAAATGTATGCAAAAAGTGAGCAGCCTCTGGTGGTCACTGGTGGAAACTAAAACAGCGAGTATAGAATTTTTTGCTAACCGATGAACACGCGTATTTCAAACTCGGTGAGAGCCTTTTCATACATTTTGAGACAAAACGCAAACGCATTCGAATTAGTTAATGTTTCGAAAAAACTTATACTAGAGCTACAGGTCTGTAAACATCTAAAACAATAAGTAATTACATTTTATATTAGGTACCTATACTTCAATATCACATTAAGTTTTTTTTTTATAATGACATTATAATTTAACGTATAAAACAGTGAATAATTCAGCTACGTGGAAGTGCATCGTCAAATAAAATAAAATATTAATTAATCATTAAGTATTGGCATTATTAAAATTAAATAGTCACAACACAATATATTTTCAAGTAATATCATATGTTGTCCATTATCACAGTTTTATAAATGTGTAAATATGATTAATTTCAGACCTTTTCACTTAAACTAGGCCAGGCATTTTTATCATTTAAGTAATCCTCTACAGTACAATATCCCTTTTTTAGTAAAGAACATTTTAGATATTTTTTTAAAGCAGGTAAATCCCGTAAATCCCGCAATTTAGGTATTCGAAATTGCATGCAAGCTCTTGCAAATATGTATAAATCCGCCTTAATAATGATCTCGAGATGGTCTGATAAGCGGACAATATGGTCGGAACGTTCAAAAGGAATCCGTGTGTGAGATGGTCTGATAGTGCGGTCATTTTTTTTAAATTTGGGCCTTGCCCTAGATTCGTTCAATTTAGGCTATTTGTATATGTTTATTATGTTAAGATACACTAGCTTTTGCCCGTGGCTGCGTCCGCGTTTAACTCGTTTATCTCGTACTTCCGTACAAATTGTTCCTATTATGATTCGAGGGAAAAAATTATAATAAAAAATTCAAACATTCATTCTGCAAATAGTGATTCAAGCAATGAAGACCACTAACTGCCAATTATCGGAAATAATTCGTGTATTTGTAGGGAAAGATGTCCTAAACTATATACTCGTATCTTAATGTCAACATTTCATTAGGACATCGCATGAAGCAATTTAGTGTTGTAATGGTGCTCATTTTCTAATCGTACCTGAACAGAATTATAGAGGATTTATGATACGTAGGTAGATAAAAATAGTTATGTAACTACAAGGATGCATCATGTACTTGATTTGTTTTTCTTTAAATGGACAATTATCGTAATGGGCATCTGGAACCGACACGAATGCGACGCATTAGCATAGCGGGCGCCATCGCGATTGCGTCTGTTTACTGCTTGTATAATCGTTTCTAGATTGATGCCTAGGGGTCTATATTATACTAGCTTTTTCCCGCGTCTTCGCCCGCGTACTAAATGTAACTTTTAACAGTCTACAAAAAAAAGGATGATCTCAGTTTGATTTTGACCCAATGGTATGTAGGTAGGTTCCCCATACAAACTTTGGACCCCCATTTCACCCCCTTAGGGGATGAATTTTGAAAAATCCTTCCTTAGTGCACCCCTAGACCTTATAAGGAACCTACGTGCCTTGGAATCTCTAGAACCAGCGGTTTGGGCTGTGCATCAGTGGCGGAGCGTCCATACAACTCGATTCCCACCGGCTTGCCTAATAGTCAGCCACACCAGTTCTAGCTCAAGAATAAGAAAGGCAAACTATTTCCGGCTTCCCTAAGAATATTTTTGACGCGCCGCCACTGCTGTGCATTGATATGTCAGTCAGTCAGTCATTTTCTTCTTTTATATATTTAGATGTTACATATTATATTCTAGCTCATCATCATCGTATCAGCCGAAACAGGTCCACTGTTGGAGATAGGTCTCCCAAAAAAACCAGGGTGCCGAGGGTCGCCTTGTTAGGTATGCTTTACATGGGGAGTCGTCATCATCATCATATCAGCCGAAAGACGTACCTGCTGGACGTATAGGCCTTCCCCAACGATTGCCACAATGACCGGTCCTGCGCCACCCGCTTCCAGCGGACTACCGCGACCTTTACCAGGTCACTTCACTCTTTAAAAAAGGCTTTCCTTCAAATTTATGATGATTTCGCCAATCAATACTTGTTCAAAGACGTTGTTCGGTAACGACGCCATGACAGTAGGCAACTGGTTTTGTATATACGGTAGTCCGGTAGCCCGTCGTCGCGAAGAGCACGTGTGTCCACCAACGCGGCGACGGGCAAAAACCCTTTGCCAGGTTATCAGTCCACCTTGTGGGGGGTACTCACGCAGCGCCTTCCGGTCCTTGGTCGCCACTCGAGAACCTTTCGGCCCCAACGGCCATCGGTTCTACGTGCGATGTGCCCCGCCCACTGCCACTTCAGCTTAGTGATTCGAACATGGGGAGTAAAATGCCATCCATTATCGATATTCGCCACTAGAATGCGAGTTGGTGATCACAGTCTAGGGATGCTGCTGCCCATTCCCCGGTAGTAAATATTTAATAAATATTTGAATATTTGTGGACGATCTACACAAATCGACCTAGTCCCAAACCAAGCAAAGCTATGGGTACTAAGCGACGATATACATACTTATATAGATAAATAGATACTTAAATACATAGAAAACATCCAAGACCCAGAAACACAAATATTCATGCTCATCAGACAAATAAATGCCCTGGCCGATTCGAACTCGGGACCTCCAACTTCGTAGGCAGGGTCACTATCACTACCAACTATGCTAAAGCGGTAATCTAGCTGTAGTCCAGGGATATAGAATTTTGGTCTCTAATCTTCACCTTCTTTTAGTCAATACTCAAACAAAAGCGAGTCGTAAAATTGCAATTGTCTTTCAAATATCGGAGCGTTTAAAGTTTTATTAGGTATGTATGTACTATTCAATCTAAAGGGAAACATTTCGGCAGGTGTCAAGAAAACACTACATCCTTATTTAACATCGATAAAGGGGATATTTTGTCACTAATAAGTCCTGGAATTCCTTCATTGCAAACCTCTTGCAAACTTCTGAACTCTAAATGACACATTTTAGCTAGGCGTTGATTCCGATGGAAAGTTTTGCAAGAGTCAATGAAGGTCTTTGTCTAGATTGGTTGACAATAAATAACGAGTTATTGTACCTAATGGCTTAGTTGCTTAGTTGTTGTTTCAACACCTTTTTTATTTTTTCACCAATATGTCAATATTTGCATTTGAGCCATTCCTTTCTTTACATTTCGAAAGCAAATTAGCAATATTACACACATTTCGTTCAATAGAACGTACTCCTCGCAATTCAATAAACCAACTTTATTACTTAAACGTAAGGACTAATTTGGCATGAACTGAATTTGGGCTGATGCCATAAGTGCTCTTCTGCTAAGCGTTTTCATCTTTTGGGCAACGTCCATTTTTGGGAGTCGCTCCGTTACACAATTAGGAGGAGATTATAGTAAATATTGCACACGATCACCTAAATACTGTACCAGTCCAGTATAAAATGGCCACGGTAGCTTAAATATCCCAGCAATTTATAGCTCAAATAACAATGGTTCATAAGCATTGTCTTAAAGTTGTGTGCTTGTACCACCCCATTCGAAACCAGCCTAATTACAATACCGATTTAGTTACATTTGAACCCTATTTCTTAGCCCATAAAGTGCATATTAAAATGAGTATTTTAAAGAACTTAGGCTGAGTTTAGTGAATCGCTTAATAGGATTAGTATGTGACTTTTCCCGCGTAGTTAAGAATGGGATGGACTCTTGCAACATTACGCATGGATGAAGAAATTACAAAGACCATAATAGTTACCTACAATGTGCACAGTCAGTCTCATAAGTAGCTGGGCATTTTGTTACCTTATCGCTTTCATCCATTGGACATATATCTAATACAAAGCAACATCTACCAACAGATACATACCTGGGCACATTTTTGCTGAACTTATCCTATATAAATACAGAGATGTCTGAGAGAGTCTCTGTAGTCAAATATACATACATACATATTAGCGGAGATGTAAAGGGTCCCCATAGTCAAGTAAGTTTTAGAGGTGTAAAATGACTTTAAATGTCAGATAGTATACGAAATCAAAATTTCACGTCAACAGACTGTTAAGACAACTTGTGAGGTGTGACGCAATTTTAATGTGTTTGTTGAAATGATGAGTTACCTACTACCTATTTAATTAACTATTGTACATAATAATTTCTTAAGTATGCCTGCCTCGCGCACGCACATTGTCAGTCAAAGCTCACGGCATATATGATTGATTAAGACACAATTAGACACCTCTGAGACAAAGTCACTGTTATAGGCTTAAAAACACGCCTCATAAATACCTATTTTAATGTTTTAAATGAAAATTATGACAAACAAAGATAATAAATGATATACTCATTAAAGGAATAGATGCTTATTATCGAAGTTTAAGATGTAGTAACAGAGCTTTATTTGCCAGAGCCAACTTCAACACGTGGAAATCAATCACATGATCTAATTTCCCATAATTATTAAATAATTTTCAAACTCACACTATTTTTTTAACACATAACATAACACTACAATAAACCGATCCGTAATAACCATGCAGACTATAGCACCTTGACTTGTTTACCCGTATAGACATGCGCAAAATGTGTCACTAAAAAGAAAAGAGTGATATACTTCAATCCTTCACTGTGAAGTATATCACTCATTTAGTTCACTAGTTCAGTTTAGTTCACTAGTTCAGTAGCTCAACCGATTCAACTAATCATATTGATCAGTCATTCGTCGCGTCACGTTTCTCTCATTCTAAGGCTAATTCGGGGATAATGATATCAAATTTTATATATATTTTGAATAATTTGAGTAAAAATATTTTTTTTACGAAAAATTCGTCATTATACTTCATTTCGACTAATTCGGGGATAAGGATTTCAAATTTTGCATTTATTTTGAATTTTAAGAAAAAAATATTATTTTTTTTAAAAACCGTTATGAGATGATTGAAACGATGACACATGAACTGAAGTAGTGAACTAAGTGAACTATTGAAGTATATAGATCCGAACTGAACTAGTGAATGAATGAAGGACACCAAGTGAAGTACTTCAATTGAATCATTCATTCGTGAACTACACATGTCTATACCCGTAGAAAGAGGATTCTATAGAAGGCGTATTTGCGCATCACGATATGTTATGAAATAGAATCGAAAGTCAAACTTTCGTGACCGTCTGCTTCGTAAGCTCACTACTCAACTACTAGGCATAATTTATAAAAAAACCGCCAAAGTGCGACTGAGACTTTGCACATTTAGGGTTCCGAGCGCTCGTGGCCCAGCGGCGCCTGCGTACCGCTTGCGGTATCTAAGGTTAAGCAACGTGGGCAGCGGTCAGGACTTGGATGGGTGACCGCTTTGAGTGGTTACTAACTGAGCGCTCCCGTGATTTGGAAGGCACGTTAAGCCGTTGATCCCGGTTGCTGTCTATGGCAGCAGTCGTTAAGCCAAGTTGGAGGCCTTCGGGTGGTTTGAGAACTTCGAACAGTCAAATTGCCCACTCACTTGACAAAGCCTAATCCCAATAAGGTCTAGTTTCCCCTCGGGGTTGGAAGGTCAGATGGCAGTCGCTTTCGTAAAAACTAGTGCCTACGCCAAATCTTGGGATTAGGTAGCGGACCCCAGGCATCCTTCAGGATGCAACTGTACTGGGATAACGCTAGGAGGATGATGATGATCTATGGCTTTAGGGCCTGGCTGTAAACATGAGTGACAGACGACGGACGGACGGGCGGTAGGACGCGTGAGTGACAACAATAGGGGTCCGTTTTAACCCTTCGGGTAAAAATGTCAGTTGCTGAAAACATACTACAGTGACTAAGACACATAAAACTTCTCCGTATAGGTCACCATACGAGAATCACATCGGGTGTGAGTAGAGCATACAATACCGGACCATACTCAATACCGGGATTGAGTTTCGGTATTCAAATCTCAATCCCGGGATTTCGGTATTAATACCGATGTTTCGGTATTTTGGTGTTTTTCATTAAAAATCTTTGTTTTTTTGATAATTCGTTTAATAACCAACAATAATACTTCCAATTAAATTAAAATAGTTATTTGGCTGCATTGCTCATATAATAGAATTAATCACAGCAAAAATAAACCTAAAATATTTTAAGTAGCTACTAATTAAAGCAAAATAAAGTAGGGAATCGCTTAATTTACACTCACACATCACCATAACTTCAAAAACATCCGCCGAACCATTGTACGACGTGCTTTAGTCTAACCTTTTTATATTATTTAAACTTTTCTACAGCCAAGATTTGAATAGCTATTGTCAAACGAAATAGAACAGAAAATTGTAATGACGGATGTCACTGGAAAAAATATGTCTTGATTAATACACTCGATTTGCAAGAAAAATGTGATTTCATTCATTATAACGGAAACTCAATACTTTAAAGGCCTAAGGAGAGTCAACAGAGGCCGAACATGGTCATTCGAACGGGATTCCAGCAAAAGAAACCATTAAGAAACTGGCAGAAATTCACCTGAAATCAAACTTATGGTCTCGCTGCTCGGGACAATTATCATCTTGCCAGACCAGCTAACGGAGCTGGTCTGTAAACGGATCCGCGAGCGGTTCCGTAGGGGCGCCCGGTAGCAGCAGCCATATCTTCTGTTTTGAACGGAAGAAGGGCAGGTGAACTGATGAAAACAGCGGACGCTATCAAGTGAAAATGTAGAAACAAAAGTGGACCTGTAAACATCGACAGTTTCGGAGCTCAGGGCAAATCAAGCAGCAGGTTCGACGAGCGAGTTGTAACTGCAGCGGGTCACGGGTAGACCCGCAGGGTGCTCTGCGGCACGAGCTTTCATCAACTTCGAAAAGAAGGAAGGGCAGGTCCACGGGAGGTATTTGGTACGTACGGGTGGATAGCCCGACGCACTGCAGCCGCCTGATGCGAACTAGCACTACAAATAGCCTTAAAATGGCGAAATACAATATTAAACAAGTAATTTCACTCGATATTAACTGCGATTGTTCATTTTATCGAAAATAAACTACGTGTTTCAATTTTATGAATTTTAAAAGAACAAAAATTACTGAACTCCGGTATTTCGGTATTTCGGTATTAGTCCTAGGAATACCGGTATTGAAATACCGAGAAAATCATGTCGGTATTACCGGGATTTCGGGATCCCGGGATCCCGGTTGCATGCCCTAGGTGTGAGTGAGGGCAACCTTAGTTTAGCAAATTACAATGATTTGGTTGTTTAATTCAATTTAGGCTTTTTATAACAATTATTGCTCATTCGAAGGTGAACGAAGATTGCGATGATCAATTACACCTGCAATCATGCAATCATGATGATTTACTTTAATGATGTCGTTATTCAAACTATTCAAAGTACGTAACGTTATATGGGTGCTACAACTGACTCCAATTAGGAGTTCCTCAGGGAACATTATTGGGGCCCAGACAACTACTAAGCACTACTTAATGTAGACTATATTATGGAAATACTTGCGCGCCGCATATCGGTGAAATTATGCTTAACAAACAATTTTGAACTATGTTATCAACTCATCACAGTTGATAAGCACAATTTCTGCAAATAAAGTATTATTTTATTCTCTTGGGAATTTTGGACCTGTTTTGTGACCACTCAATAAACATAAATTTGCTGACAAAATGTATGGACTATGACGGTGTTGAAGTGAGAGTGAAAAGCTGTCGCTTGTTATTATGGAAAAGTCTTGCGCGTAATACATGCGGACATGCCACATTTCACTAATATATTCCAGATATTTTGAGATATCAGACATTTTCAAATACTTTGAGGTGTCCAGGGTGTCTTATATTTTTTTAAATTAATATTATAGTAATAATATTTAAGAGCTTGGCTCTTGTCGGTGGAGTAATTGCCAGCTTATTCTACATTCAGCTTTGTCCTTCACTTCTTTGTATGACGTAGCATTTATATTATGTTTTATTTGCTCCATGTACGTCATTCTAGGTCTCCCTCTTTTCCTTTTTCCCCCTATGATGATAATTCTAGTAATAAACATCAACATGGACCGTAGAGATCTGAATTCGCATTTAATAGTATTGCAAAATTTATGTCGCGTCGCGCGTCTCGTTTAGGTTACTTGCTTACTTGAGCTCCGGTGTAATCTTGAATAGTACTTAAATCAAAAAAAATACACTGAGTACTATGTCAATGGCGTAACATTTACACCTACAACTCGGCTGTAAAAATGTCAAGCACGATAAGCTGTGGGAACATTCTAGATACACAGATACAGATAGCGCGTGATACGGTGATGCAAATTAATTTTATTGTTGGGAACCATTGTGGAGTTGGCTTTCGATTGGGCGCCAACGAAGTGTAGTTACGAGTAACCAGTGTTTATTTCAACACTGGTTGCAGTTGAGTAATTTTGTTATGATGGCGAAAGGCTTAAGTTTAAGGAAATCGGGATAAGGAGAACGCATGGTTAATCCATCATTATCGGTGGTCACCATAGCCTAGTTGGCAGACCCTGCCTATAAAGCTAAGGCCCCGGGTTCGATTCTCGGTCAGGGCATTTATTTGTGTGGTGAACACGAATATTCGATGGATGTTTTACATTTATTGAAGTATCTATTAATCTATATAGGTATGTCTATGTATGTATAAAGTCATCTACTCGTAGTACTCATAGTACAAGCTTTTCTTAGTTTCGGACTAGGTTGATTTGTGTAAGATTGTCAGACTGGAGACCAATAGAGTAATATTTAAAAGAAATTTGTTTAATTATGTCATGTATAGCATAGTAGACAATAGTAAATGATATAACTAAGTAATTAATGTATTAACATACACAGTAAATGTTAATTTAGTAATCGAAGAGACTCAGATCCCACAGTGAAGGCGATATATCGATTGAAAGAGACACCCTTTATTTTTCGCTCACGACAAAACGGGATGCAACCCTCTCCGAGAATGGCTTTTTAGACAAATCTCGTTAAATATCTGACTGTGTGCAGGTTTATTAAATTTCCCCTTGTCAGTACCTAGATGACGTAAAATACCATCATATTAACTTAATCGTGTCTTTTAATAATGCGTTGTTTTAGTAGGCTGAGGAAAAAAAGGAAAATATAGACTCGACTTTGGATTTATTTTCTATCGAGAAAATTTTAAGCAATCATGTTTCGCTATTGTCAGTACCACAATCATATAGTCAAGAATCATATATCTGAAAATCAGCCCCTACTGTTCGCTAGTCCAGGACAGCCAAATTTCTCAGTGTAGCGCCTGAAACTGTGTAAACCGTTTTGTGGGAGAGACACTAAAATAATCATAAAATCGTACCTACCTTTTTTAACCCCCGACGCAAAAAGAGAGGGGTGTTATAAGTTTAACGTGTCTGTCGGTGTATCTGTGTATCTTTTATAATGATAAATAAAAAATAACAGTTCTAAAGTTTAATGATAGGACCCCAAATTGATTACGGTATATAATCAGATGAGGCACAATCCGCTAATGATCCCCAAATGCCATGAGAAAAGATTTTCGCAACGGCAGTACATTTGTAAATTATATGCCTAATTGCATTGTTCGGTGGCAAATCAGCGTACAGTCAATATGACGAGAAAAGGCTACTTCTACTGTAGGCTACTGTAAAGGCCTATTTTAGACGGCTCAAGAACTTGCAAGCGATTTGCATTACATTGTACGTTTTGCTCATACTCGTCTTACCTTGGTAGCCCGCGGGCCCGCAATGTACAGAAACAAGTATGTACTATCGAACCAACTGAATCTTGACCCACCGTGGAACCTTGTCACAGAAAATGTCATAGTGACATCGTACTGCCTGACAAGGAAAATCATTATGACACTTTCTGTGACAAGGTTCCACGGTGCTGGGTCACGATTCAGTTGGTTCGATAGTAGCTAGTTGCTTATAAAATAAACAATTTTGTATTCTGTAAATGTATTTGAAACTACTAAATAATAATAATAGATTATTTTAATAAATAATAATAATAAATTATTTATTTAGCGATAAAGTTCTTACATGATGGTTACAGATTATCCATCAGACACCAAACTAGGCTGAGCGAGACAGATTTGTGGACAATCTTACACAAAGTAACCTAGTCCCAAACTAAGCGGAGCTTGAACCACAGACCATAATACTGATATAGATAAATACTTACTTAAAATAGATACTTAAACCTACATAGAAAACATCCAAGACCCAGGAACAAATACTCGTGCTCATCACACTAATGCCGTGACCGGGATTCGAACCCGGGACCTCCAGCTTCGTAGGTAGAGTCACTACCAAGTACCAACTAAGCTATAGTAGGTACCAACTATAATCTACCTCTATAACGTTGGTGTTCAAGTGCAGTTAGCGCAGTTCATTAATTAGTAGTCGACGTTCGACAGTGATGCATCTCGCATTTCGACCTTACCCGACTGCGTACAATAAGTATTGTTATGTTTCTGAGGTCCGATGCGCAGGAGTCGGTCAGCAGTTCAGGGTCACTACCCTCATTAATACTAAATGAGTAGGGTGCCCATGGTTTGGGAGTTTACGCGGACAACCGCGGATAACTTTCGGATAGGCATTATTACTGAGCTACGGCGTTTAATGAAACCGGTTTAATCATCCATACGATTCATGTATTCTCATAATAATTTAGATTTTGATAAAAATGACTGTACCTCCAACTGACCGAATGTCTGACTGATGACTGTAGGTAGGACACCGGTGTACTACTGTTTTTTGTCCCTGCATTGATGAGCATTGATTTTTATCGATATTTACCGTTAAATTTGAAAAAAAAAAAACACAATTAAAAATAGAAATCGCCCCTGTTGATAAGATCGCCTGTTGTTTGCCTCTACTCATTGCGATTTTGTACTGTCCTGTGTCCTGCAATTGAGTATTGTATTGTAAATCTGAATTAAATCATCCGAACCTAGCCTTACAACATATTTTACATAAATCTCTGCCCAGTGGCACCACTGGGCAGTGTCCGAGAATTTTTGGGTCATTATTCGCGCATTTCAACATTTTAACCGACTCACTTTCGTCGACACGTTTTTGACGAATTGGCTGTAGATTTTGGTGGGATTTCTGTGTTAGTAGGTAGATGTCCCGTACTATCACATAACTGAGAACGGCATTGAAATCTTTATCCAAATTCAACAAAATTGTAACCACGAAAGTGATTTAGAACAAACGCCTTGTATTGTTGTATTGTTGATATCCTGTTTTGTCCTAAAATGATGGGCACCGCAGCGTTATTGTCAAATTGTTTGCGCAAGCGTTTAATTGTTCCATTATTCGGCGCCGGCGCCGGCGACCTCTGGCCGCGGATGTTAGTTTTGTTAACGTCCGATCGGTTCCGATAAACCGGACACCGAAGTTCGAACTGAGCCCTATGTAATGGGTTCCGTAAGGGTCTGACTCAGTACCCTTACCATGAGTTTGCAATGTTTGCATTACCGTACTCGGGTGATTCCTATTGCAAAATTTAACATTTTCTTAATTTGTCCACACCGGGCCCCAATTGGTAACGATTAACTTTAACGATAAGAATCACTCACTCGCTAGCGACTGCGTAAACGATTTAGTATGGATAAAAGTACAGCGCCTCTGACGGTTACGCATTAGAACTAAGAATCGCCATTCTAAATCGTGTACGCAGTCGCTAGCGAGTACGGTATCACTATCAACCGTTTTTAAAATCCATCTGAGATATAGAATATAATGTCTTAAAATCTAAAAGAATTAGATGTGTTACATAAGGATCTTGTCTAGTCAAAATCGCAGTCAGTTACATGACCTGATGAATTTCACTCGATAGAAAAAAATCGCAAAGTTCCCCTTTTTTGGAATGTATTTTCAATACTACGGCTATATTACTGATATATAACATTTAATTTTTGTACTCAATTAAATATCCTAAATAGTTATAGACAAATTCGTTGGATTTGCTTTGATAAAATGATTGGCTTAATGACTATAGCTAAATATTTACGAAACTGCGCGCAGAGCTTGCGTAGAGAGCGGGATGGATAATTGTAAACTCACGCGTGTTAGAGCGGAACATTTGCGTTGGACATACCTCCCCTTAAAAGTAAGTTTTAAAAGAAATGAGTTCGCATTCACGGGCCCTCTGGACACGCATAATGCAACAAGAATTTTCCAGCAATAAAAAACAAAAGGTTTGCGAAGTCCGAAGCTAAATTGGTAATTGATTTCTCCACGGCTATCAATTTGTCAAGACAAACGCCGTGTATAAATAGTTAACCCCAAATGATGGATTTTGAAACTATACGGTTCTCTAAATTGAGGCAGTTAATAAATCTGAAAAAAAAGAATAGGTAGTTTCTAATGTCATTCATTTGACAAGGTTAGTTTTTTAAATCATTAAAGACTATTTCAAACACAATCTTGAAGTAAGGCTGTTTATCACATAATTTACTCCTATCCTACTAAACGCTGGAGCTGGTTCATGGAAAATAGGCATGTCGATAATTTTTCATCTTGTATGGAAAAACAGTCACTAACGGCGGCGGGTTAGTCAGAACGACCGAGGCCTAAACAGGTCGATGAAAAATCTGAAAATGTCTAGCATTATAATCCATACTAATGAAAATGAAAATGAAAATGAAAATGAAATATTTATTCATAACAATTGTTACAAGTCAAGTAAAATTTAGAAATATGTCTTAATTAAAAGTGGTACATACATAATATTTAGCTAAGTATACATTGTATTTATTATTATTTTTCAGTATTTACTGTCATAGCATTAGCGGTGTGTTGAAAAACTCAACGTAATCGTAAAACATGCTTCCTAACAGCCACTTTTTCAGTCTGTTTTTGAAACCTGCGGTAGAAGCTGCATTTCTGATGGTCTCGGGCAACCGATTGTAAATTGATGGTCCGAGGTTGTAGACAGACTTAGCTGACTTCGCTAGTCTGTGCCGCTCAGCCACCAGCCTATCTCCGTGCTTGTTGCTCCGTAGGGGGTATCTGGAGTTCGTGCCCTTGCATTTGAACTGACCAAGGTTTTCATGTGTGAATATTGCCACTTGGTAGATCAGTATGCATGGTAGGGGCAAAATTTGGAACTCCAGGAAGAGGTCCCGTGCCGGGGCATCGGACGGTTTGCCGGCCATGCCGCGAACAGCCCTCTTCTGCATGGAGAAGACGCGGTACCAGTCCGCGGCCCGGGCCCACAGCTCCACCCCGTACGTCAGTACTGAGTGGACCGTCGCGAAGTAGCATTCTCGCACCGCGGCCCGCCCGGCGGTGCGCGCCAACCGGCGCAGTGCGAAACATGCGCGACCCAGCCGACCGCACACCTCGTTTATGTGTTTCTCCCACGTTAACGCACTATCGAGATGAAACCCGAGCAAGCGCACGCTGGACACATGCTGTAAAGGGGCATCGCCAGCGCACACTTGCAGGCATTCACCGGGGTGACCGTTCAGTTTGACTGTCATGAAGCAGGTCTTATCCTTATTTAGCGCTAGTCCATTGGCCAGGAACCACTCATGCAGTTTCCGGGTGACGTTATTTAATGCTGCCTCGAGTTCGCTTTTAGTTGGCGTGGTCACCACAGCCGTGACGTCATCCGCGTACATATATATGCTCGCGTCTCCTATCGACTGCGGTAGATCGTTGAGTAGGATACTAAACAGTGTATTGGAGAGGCAAGAGCCCTGTGGTACACCTATTAGGCTGTGGCGCTCTGATGATGTGACCCTGCCGTTATCGCCAACGACGACCTGAGCCCTGTCGGACATGAAAGAGAGCACTAGTTTTAAAGCTGGACCACGGATCCCGTAGTGGCTTAGCTTGTCCGCGATGAGCGCATGGTCGGCAGTGTCGAAAGCGCGTGATAGATCGCAGCACAATATGGCAACATGGCGTCCCGCTTCGCGTGCGCGCAGAGCACAATGTATCACCTCTCGCACGAGGTCGGTGGTTGACCGGCCTTGCCTGTACGCATATTGCCTATCCGACAGAACGTTTCTAGGAAACCAGAACGATAGTAGCCTTTTGTTCAGCCCTACCTCGAAGCACTTACTGGGGCCTGGTACCAGTGCGATGGGCCGGTATGATTTGATGTCCTTTTTACTTCCCTTGCCTTTATATAACGGACAAATTTTAACCTTTTTCAGGCTCTTGGGGTATGTTCCTAATCGCATGCAGTTATTGTAAAGCTCCGATAGTGCGAAACAAATTGCTGGGCTGGCCTGTTTGAGGAGGTTAGCGGATAGACCGTAAACATCCGTACTGTTTTTTGCGGCTATACAGGATGACAAGATTCTGTTGACTTCGGTTGGTGTGAACAGATTTAACCTGATCGAGCATTCGCTATGTGGGGTTCCGCTGGACAGCGTGGTGAGACACCGCGAACGGTCGGCGGCGGGTGCGCCGCACGCGGCGCCCGCTGTTATAAATGTTTCGTTCACAGCGTCTACCAGTTGCTGCTTGGACGGGAACGCGTTTCGCGTTTAGTGCACTAATATAGTAATATAATAAAACGCGTCTGTCTGTCTGTCTGTACCTCTTCACGCTTAAACCGCTTAACCAATTTAGATGAAATTCGTTATGGAGATAGTTTGAGTCCCGGGAAGGACATACGATACTATTTATCCCGGCAATCACCCCTTAAAGCGGTTGGTAGTTTGTATGGAAGAGTGATAACTATATAAGCGCCTGAAATAATGGGGTGGATTTGGAGTTAGTGTCCTCCTTTATGTACCTCGGCCATATTCTCAATAACCACCTTAAAGATGACGATGACATGGAAAGACAGAGAAGGTCCATATCAGTAAAAAGTAACATGTTAGCTCGCCGCTTTACGTATTGTTCAACCGAAGCTAAAATAACCTTGTTTAGGGCATACTGTCAGGCGTTTTACGCAAGCCAGTTGTGGTACAACTTCACAAAACATTCCTTTAGTGCACTAAGAGTGCAATATAATAATGCATTTCGTTTCATGTTGAAGCTGCCATGGCGCTGTAGTGCGTCTGGCATGTTTGCCTTAAACAGGGTGGATGATTTTTTCGCCTTGATGCGAAAGCGACAGTGGTCCTTTCTGAATAGGCTGAGTAACTCAGGTAACACAATTGTATCTAACATATTCACCAGCTGTTACCTGGATATTGTATCCTCCACTCCAAATATATAAAGGACTGGACGAAGTAGTAATTAAATAGATACTGACTTACCTACTTTGTACTTGTTAGATTTAAGCAATTTACTACTACTACTACTAACTACTTAATTAATTATTGTTAATTTTTGAACATGTTTGTAATGTAATGCAATGTGATATTGATGGGATTATTGCCTGAATAAATAATTATTTTATTTATTTATTTATTTAATAAAAGAAGAGCAATTAAGTTCTAATGCAATGAACAAGCTCTACGCGGACAAAATCGCGGGAAAAAGCAGTAGCTTTATAATGGACACGTTTTATTACACAGGTAGGTAGGTTTTAAACTGAAGATACAGCGTGTTAAAACCAATTTGCAAATAAATGCTTAATTCACGTCCATGTTTCCTGCAATCAACACTATTATCAGATCGCAATGTAGGCAAGTCGGGTCCCACGGCTTATCTCGGATCTACGACATCGATATACAGCTTAATGTTTACGTTTAGCAACCATTTCGTGGTTTCGGCATTTGGTGTGATTCACATCAAATTTGGTAACACTATATTACACTAAACGGTTAAACTCACAGTATTAATTGTCACTCCGGGCGACATGTTTCGAACTCGTCATTCTTCATCTACGTACTTACTAAAGGTTGGTAGTCAGCTTTTTAAATGTCTCTTTGTCACGTGCTAACTAATCTGAACAGTTGTTCAACGTTCTTAACCCTTTGAACGCTAAGAACCTATAAAGTGGTCGTGTGTTTTCGTGCCCAACACGCCAACAACCACTAAAAACGTCGCAGTGAAGGTGTAGGTTACTTTGATCATGAATAAATTCTATTATGAATTGTTTTTATTGGTTTAAACGTTACATCAATTCATCAGTGCTTGGCGTGTGGATGATCACTTCATTCGAATATGAAAGCCTTGTACGGAGCCAAGACATCCTGCGTCCTCCATGTTTGCGTTTTCCGGAAACTTTTCCCATCATTACGGTCTGTAGGCGAGCATTCCGATCATGCCGAAGAACATGTCACTGGTAGCGTAAAGGGTTGGCTTGGCATTAACAAATGCACGTGATTCCTTTGGAGTTACGGGCGTCCGCTTTCCAGGTAGACCGTACGCTTGTTTTCCACCGCTAAATATATCTAATAAACTTAGCTGCCAGTGCCACTGCTAATATAGTTAGCAGCTACAGCTAAGCTTTGCTAAAATAATTAGATGTCCCACAACTAAATACAGCTAATATTAATTAGCTTATTTTTAGTGCCTACGCCAAATCTTGGGATTAGGTAGCGGACCCCAGGCATCCTTCAGGATGCAACTGTACTGGGATAACGCTAGGAGGATGATGATTAATTAGCTTATTTTTTATTAATTTCTTAATTAATTAGCTGCCACCGCTAAGTTCTCTATGATTCGGAGTGGTTTCAGCTAAAAAACTTGCTATCACAACTAAGTTTTGGTAGCTAAAAACACCTTGTTAAAGTAGCTAAAAACTTCGTTGTCCGTATAGTTTGGAAGGAATTTAGCTAGCACAACTAAATTTTAGTTACCACAGCTATGTTTTTTTCCCGTGCGGCGTTGTATAAAAAAGCCGAAAGTACGTTTTAGTTTTAGCTTCGTGTGCCGGTCGGACAATAATAACTTGATAGCAACGTTTAGGGCGGGTTGCGTCGACATTTTTAACGAACCGGAGGAAGTTAAACACGATACCAGCAGATACTGCCACTTCATGAAGAACTGTAACCAGTCATCTCATCCTCTTAGCTTTTTCGCGGTTGTGCCGCGGTCCGATTGACACCAAATCCCAAGCGTTTTGGCGTTAAGAACTGGTTTTAAGAAAATAACTACCTTCGGACCGGCGTCTGATCTGATCTTCCAACTAGGGTTGCCAACTTATGTGCTCCGATTTGCGGGACATTAGTAATAGAATTGCGGGACTTCGCTACAAAATGCGGGACTCGCGCACTCTATGGTCATAAAAGTATAAGTACAAAAGCGACCAATCCCTGATGTCAATTGTGATGTACGATACATTATTTATTCCCGCGCTATATAGTATACCTTCTTACTCGACGATTTCGGAGCTAAAATTATCCTATAGACATAGACATCAGTGGCGGAGCGTCCATACAATACAACTCGATTCCCACCGGCTTGCCTAATTTTCAGCCAGTGCAGTTCTTTTAATACGGCTCATGAAGAATAAGAAAGGCTATTTTTTCCGGCTTCCCTAAGAATAATTTTGACGCGCCGCCACTGATAGACATAGACATAATTTATTGATAATAACACATTACAAGTCAAACTTATACTAAATTGAAATCATTAATATTAATATCCTTAACTCATTATAAATAAAATTCACATATTACAATTGCATAACCGTATTTAACATTATCATTATTTATCCTTGTATTCTACAAATTCTTTGAAGCTATAAAAAACATTTTTCAATTAGCCACTTTTTAAATGCTGTTAGGCTCACAGCTGTCGTTATATTTAATGGTAGTTTATTGTAGATTACGGGACCCGCAACATGGACTGTCTTTGCGGTTTTACTTAGTTTGTGGGGTATCATGCTGAGTTTGTTCGCGTTTCGGGTGACCCAGGCACATCCATCTCCGCTTCTTGCGTATGCCGACAGGTTCTCCTTAGCATAGACAGCTATTTGGTAAATTAGCATAGATTAGATTAGATATATTTATTTCCTTTATAAAATTACACAGTGTTTTACATTTTTAAAACAAAATCAATTCACAAAAGGATCGTCAACAGGTATAACATAAGAAAAAATATAAAACAATAAATAAAATAAAGAAATCAAATAATGTCGCATATATGTCAAAAATAAATTAATAAAAAATGTTACATTTGTATACACGCGACTAGGAAATTCTAGGTAAAATCTAATGTCAATAGTCAAGGTTTAACATAATAATATGGTAAAATAATTATCAATGTCAACACAATGTCAAAAATACTAATTAAAAATGTCAAAAATATACAAAATAAAAAATATAAAAGAATAACAATTTAACAATAATAATAATCAAAAAACGACTGGCTGTTCATTGTATTCCTTTACGGAATACAGTGATTTGAGCATTAAAAGTTCCTTCAGACGGCGTTCAAATATGTCGTTGGAGGATTCGTTTTTAAGTGTGGCGGGTAGGCGCTCGTACATTGACGGGCCTATTACTCGTGGGGATATAGACGGGAGTGTGAGTATACGAGTACCTACGGTCCTCCAGGAGCGGGATACAAATTACTTATTTTCATTTATCGAATTTGCCTTTGCTGAAATGAAATGAAACAAAATGTTCGCTCCAGTTCTTATAATTCTGCCGAGGTCTGAAAACGGGACAATCGGCGTCCCGCACGCATCCCTTGCGGGACGCATCCTGTAGGGTGCTGGAAACGGGACGTCCCGCCTGAGGCGGGACGGTTGGCAACCCTACTTCCAACCCAGAGGGGAAACAGAACTAAACCTGGTTGGGATTAAGCTGGTTTCCTCAAGATGTTTTCCTTCCTTGACTTTAGTTTATTAAGTTGAGCAAAATTGATAGAATCGCTATATCCTTTGTTTAGAAAAATTAAACCTATTTTGGTATAATAAGTCGTATCTACGATTACAACATTAAGTAGTAACATAAGTAAACGAAATATTGTACGCCCGCAAAGGGTAACTGTTGGTACCAATACTTATTTGTAAACAACTTTTATGTACACAGTTTTTACAATAAAATTTATTCTGATTCTGATTCTGAACAAACGGGTAATTCTTTGAAACAATGTGCTCTGATTTCCCATGGAGTTTCCATGAGATTATTACAAAATATACGAATTTAAACGTTACTATCTATGCAATAAAAGCTACGCGCTTGTATAAAATTGTGTCATATTGGGTTATAAATGTGCACATTTTGTAACGATTAGGAACAATAAATTAAATTTTAAGTATCTACGGTTAGCTGGTTCCAAGAAGCAACATTTATGCGCAGTAAGTTATGAGGTGTAACAATGAGTAAAACAATGATTCGTAAAACAGATATGAACCTAGATAATTATTTTAATTCACAATAATAGCCCGAGCGAGCGAAGCGAGTGAATGGTCTACGTTTCTCTACGTTTAATCTTGTATGTCTACTGCAGGTCACATTTCTCAACCGATTCTCGTAAAATATTGGGTTGATAATTAGTTACATAAAAAATATTAATTATTTTCTAAACATAATTTTAAATTTGTAGTTTGCGATGATATTTTTATCGCTTCAGCATTTTTTTTGGTACAACCCGATGATTATGGGTCAGTTGCACCAGCGTACGAACACATACCGGTCATCGTGAAAGGGAACAAATAAAATGATCACCTAAATAACTTTTGATATCATCAAATTTTCGAACCCTAAAATAAGGTTGAACACTCAAAAAAAAATATCGATCAGCAATTCCGAGTCACCAAAAAACTTCTACCTATTTTTGCAGCACTTGCACCTATTTTACTTATTGCGTTCCTATAAATTTATAATCGCATCAAAAAAATTGACAAGTACCACCAAAAACACTAAACTACCACCTAATCTCATGCACCTTTTTTCATTAGAATTACATCCAAATATTATACACATCGCATGCTACATTTTAGTAAACAGTTACAAATTAATTGTTTTTAGCACTATAAATATTTCAGTCATTTCCAAAATGTTATAAATTAGAAAGTAAAATTCTAAATTAATTTAAAAAGCAACGCGCAATGTGGCTGTGTGAAATAATAACACGTATACTGCTATCTCACTCAATCAAATACAAAGAATTGTCTGAAGCATAAAACCTATTGATATGTCGTTAGAGTGAAAGGTACCTATTGCTGTTTCATTCTAACTACCTATTGCTGATGGTTTACAAACTACAAGAAGTTTTTTTTTTTTTAAAGCGTTGACGTGAGCGCGTTTGTTTGAAACCTTTTATTTGAAAATGAGTTTTGTTGATTTATTAAATTGTTAGTTTGTTATGAAAATGGATAAAGGTCCTCAAATGAGTTTACTTTATTAATATAGATAGACTTTCATGGAAAAATTAAAGGAAATTAATAGGTAGAAATAGGTATAGGTAGGTTTAGGTTATGTTAGTTTTGCATCGGCCCGAAGGGCCAAAACAACTCAAAATAGGAGCTCCGCGCCAGCGGAGATCCGTCAATACTGTTCCAATGTCCACTAGTTTGAAATAAAAATAGCTATGTTTATTTCAAACTTCAACTTCTTAAAATCATTTAGCGCTGTCTTGCTCGCACGCGGTGCGACGTGCGAGCGAGACGGACCGTATGGAAAACCGCATCAGTGTGCTAGCAATGAGGTTAGACTAGATTGGAACTGCTTTTCGCGTCGGACATTAAAAAACAATTGCCGTGTGAAATTTGGTGATCATGTAGTATTTCTGGGTATCGAAAGAATTATTTGGGTGTAAATAATTTTAATAGGATTACGAGCCCTGTAATATTTGGATGTAAATTATATGAAATTTTTGTGTTTGAAATTAGGTGATCATTAAGTATTTTTGGGTAGTGACTAATTTATTTGGTAACAATTTAATTTAATAGGTTATCGACATGTTACTTCTTTGAGTTGCACTTTATATTTAAAGGGAGTTGAAAATTTGGTGCGAATCTAGTATTTTTGGTAATCAATGTAATTTTTTAGAGCATCATTCGGCAACTAATTTGGTGGTTCGTTAAATGCTACCCATCGTGAAATATGGCGCCGGCAGCTGTCATCCCATAGAAACTTGTCAAACTTTCCATACAATCAGATTTGACGAACACCGCTTACGATTACAGACGGTTTGGTGCAACCCAGCCTATGTGTATATCAGTAGGCGTAGCACGTGTTGCGCTCGAGAGTATGTCGGCGTACCTCGAGCTATCCGTTACTAACAGCGCCAATCAGAAAAAGACGCGTATCTCGATTCTCGAGATAAGTCGAGATACTCTCGAGCGCAACATGTGCTACCGGCCTAGGAATAAATTAAATTAAATTAATAGTTTAAAAACACTAGAAAAACACGCTTTGCGGGTTAATTGAAACCTGATCGTGTTCAAAGTCCATTACGCGACCTTTCTCAAAAGTGCAAACACGACTATGATACGATATTCCATCATGGAATGCCAGTGCCTATCTTCCAGCTTCATCATCAGACCTTGAAACCTAATCGTGGTCAAAGTTCATTACAAGACTTTTCTAACAAATCAAAACCCAGCTATGATACGATGCTCTATCATGAAGTTCCAGCTCATATCTTCCGGCTCCATCATCAGATCAGTTCGACAGTACCATATTATTGTATTGTCATCAGAACTACATACAGCTGCCAATTTTCATGACGCTACGATCCTTGGAAGATGGTTAAATTAGTTATCTTAGATTCCATTACATAGTTAGTTACATACAGGTCGACCTATCAGACCTTGAAACCTAATCGTGGTCAAAGTTCATTACAAGACTTTTCTAACAAATCCAAACACAGCAATGATACGATGTTCCATCATGAAGTTCCAGTTCATATGTTCCGGCTCCATCATCAGATCAGTTCGACAGTACCATATTATTTCAGAACTACATACAGCTGCCAATTTTCATGACGCTACGATCCTTGGAAGATGGTTAAATTAGTTACCTTAGATTCCATTACATAGTTACATACAGGTCGACCTAATAAAAGCGTGTTAAAAATAGAGAATTCATCAAAAAAAATTAAGCATATAACTAAATGGCGGTAAAATTAAGTCATCAATTAACATAGGGTATGCAACCGACAACCATCGCGCATCCATAGATGGTGATGCTTCCTTCTTCCGAGTGATGTAATATTACTTACGTGGTCGAGTGATATTACAGTCATGGTTATGATAACGCATTAATACGCATTATACATGCGAATATAAAGTATGCGAGTGCACCAAGTTATGTTTCTTTTTTTCTAGAGAGAAAGATAAAGTAGGTTTGATCATTAAAAGGGTTTTTTTTTGGTGATTTAATTAACATTATCATTGTAATAAGCATATTTTTGCAAGAAAATGGCTGACTGTCGAGTTTCTTAAGTTTCTTTCGGCGTTTCTTCTCGGCAGTGGCCTCTGTGAAACGCTAGTAGGGTTTGACTTGTAAAAGTGTCATTGCGGCCTACTTACAGAATAAAGTTGATTTTATTCATTTTTATAACGTTAAATGATACACTGAAATACATGATAAAAATTAACCTACTTAAAAAATAAAACTACAAATAAAATATTGCCCTAATCGCTGTCAATTGGCAATGTGCCCAGAAGGCTGGCCGCATTGCCTTGCTGCACGGCAATAAGTTTACTAATACGCTGAGCGAAATAGAAGCCAGCCCTCAGTAGTTCTAGTATAAGTTTTTTCGAAACATTAACTAATTCTAACGCGTTTGCGTTTTGTCTCAAAAGGTATGCTAAGCCTACCGTGCCTATACATCTTCGAAGTAGCAAAATAAGTAAGGCGTAATTTAAAACAGTTTCCTACTCGCAGTAATGCAAACTCAAGAAGGCACGGTGAACTGAACTTTATCCACCAAAAACTAGACTTGCCAAATCAAGGAAGTGTCTCTAGTATAAGTTTTTACGAAACATTAACTAATTCGAACGCGTTTGCGTTCTGTCTCAAAATGTATGAATGTGGTATGAAAACGTGAACAGCGCCTCTGGTGGTCACTAGTGGAAACTAAAACAGCGAGTATAGCATTTGTTGCTAACCGATGAACGCGCGTATTTCAAACTCGGTGAGAGCGTTTTCATACATTTTGAGACAAAACGCAAACGCGTTCGAATTAGTTAATGTTTCGAAAAAACTTATACTACAGCTACTGAAATGTATGAACTATGTCACTAAATGTATTTAAATATAAGGTAATTTAATTAATAATGTAAACGAACGGCGTATAAAATGTAACATTTTATTAATAATTCATTGAACTGAATTGAATTGATTGACCTATCTGACTTCACTATCTATTTTTATTTTTATTTATTACAAAAGGTACACTTAACAGATATCACACAGTAAGAGTTATTTGAGAGTTTACACATAATAAATAGCTTAAAGACCAGCATTAAACTCTACAACCCTTTACCTGGTAACTACATTAAATGAACTGAAAAATATAAATTATACCTTAAGAATATTTAGAGGGAAAATGCATTGTATAGTATAAAACAGTTCTATGACATTGAATTTAAATTAAGCTAAATTAATAATATTCCATATCTATAAAATTACAATATTTCTTTAAACTGTATTGTCATGGCCAAGTACGTGTCGGCCACGCACAATGAAGGGTTCCGTACCGACACCTACTAGTCCACATTTAAACCCACTACCCGATACATCGAATCGAAAAAGGTCGCTTCATAGTAAACTCACGGCACTTACGTCCTTGTTTGGGCAATACAATTTTTCAGCAATTACTCAAAAACCACTAGCCGTATTTTTTCAAACCAAAGTCGTCATAAGTATTTATTAATGTATAGTCACCAGCACCAATATCTGCTGCTATAACAAAGGCGGCATAAATATCAGACACGTCCTTACGCTTACGGCCCTACAAATAGAGCTGTGTTAGATATTTATGCCGCCTTTGTTTTGGCAGATATTTAATAAATATTATTAAATATTTTTTATTATTTATGCTGGTGACTGTACACCACCTCATTTCGTGACATTAACACATACATTTCGGAGCATGTCTGAGGAAATATCATTAGGACATTTAGGACTACCTATATAGGACGTCTTATGTCGAACTCCTAAAGTAAAACGTGACACTAGAAATAGGTACCTATTTGTAACGTGTACCACCTAATCCAGTTAACAGAAAAGGCAAATAAATAATACAGCAATAATATATAGGCTTTGCTTAGTTTGGGACTAGGTTGATTTGTGTAAGATTGTTCGCAAATATTTATTTATTTAATACAGAAAATGGTAAGAAGTAATTAGAGTAAGCAGAGACTAGGAATGATATAGACTGCCAATGCCTATACATTGTGGCGTAATTTTAAAATAATGGGCCTGCTGTAGCTAGTTTCACTATGGGGAGATCACTTTACCACTTAATTCGTATGCCACTAAGACCTCTGCTTAAAACATAGCGCCATCTATGAACACAACGTAGAAGCTCCCAACAGATGGCGCTATGTTTTAAGCAGAGGTCTTAGTCGCATACGAATTAAATGGTAAAGTGATCTCTCCATAGTGAAACTAGCTACAGCAGGCCCATTATTTTAAAATTACGCCACAATGTATAGGCATTGGCAGTCTATATCATTCCTAGTCTCTGGAGTAAGTTATTAACCTATTTTGTATCATTATTATCTACGCTCTGCCATACGGACCCTTTTATTTCTATCATTTACCCTTTACAACTAATTTTATGGTAAGTAGAAATACTTCACTTATACGTGTGAAACCAAGCTAGAAATACACGTCTAGTCTTATACTTTATCAATATACAAAAAACAAAAAAAAAACAACGGGTTGCACTCCGGGAGTGCCGGCAGAAGTGAAAACTGAATGACATGATAAAGTTTTCACTCAATACATTTTTGATAACAGCGCCACCTACGAACAATACAAGGCTGCTAACTATACAGAACGCTGCTGTCGGTTGTAACTTAACACAACCTGCACTGTGAGAAACTTCACTTGTTTGTTCAAGTTCATAGGTGGCGCTGTTACCGATTTCTATAGGTCACGTGTCCATCTTACGATATTAGGAGGGGTCACTTAGCTGGTCTTACGCTCTGACGGTAACGTGACCCTGACGCGAGTTTAAACATTTTTCCCCATCACAAAAAATGCTTAGCGCCGCTAAAGAAGTTTTCACTTCATAAATATGTGATTTTACAGTATTTTACTAAAACACTGATATCTACGAAACTAGAAAGTGCCATAAGGACCCTTTTGTTATGGACCGCCACAATTGGTGGCAGTCTGGTGGCAGTATTGGATTTACATGGAAATTGCTGTCAATTCGCGTTTATTTTCTAGTATGAGAGTCGCGTCTCGTAAAACGTCAGTGATTATATTCTGTTAGAAAAATATGTAGATGTAGTAATTGTACTCCTAATATAGGATATACAATAGATAGGAGACACAGGAAGAAACGACAATAGAGAGATCTCTCAGGGACCGAAGTCCAATGAGAGTAAAAACTATATAAAAATATACAATAGACAGGAGACACAGGAAGAAACGACAATAGAGAGATCTCTCAGGGATCGAAGTCCAATGAGAGTTGGTTGGAAGGTCTATATACGTCAACTGACTTAAGAAACTTCGATAGCGCGTTGCAAAACATGTCAGATTTGACGGTTGCCTAGCGACGCCATAAATATATGTGACACACAAGAGATTAAATGATCTACCTAAGAACTAAAGGGGAGACTCATGTCAATCAGCATTTCAGCCCCTAGCATGCTAGTAATTACATGCATAGTCGGAAGAAAAACAATAGATTAGAGTTACTTAATTAATATACTGATATATAGGTTAGGGCAGCTATAGAGCTTTTAAAGCGCTTGAGGTATATAAGCCAAAACTTGCTGACCATCGTAATCCAGTAACTTTGTCGTCTGAAAGCACGGGGCAGTGTGCGTCAAATCCAGTACTTCTGATTTTTTGCAGACTTGTTTATGATGTTGGCCCAATGAATAAACCAAGTTTGTGACCGCGAGCGCCAAACGCACCTATCTCAAAAAACTAAAAAAAAATTACAACCCTACAGTGCTAGTTCCTGATAGTACGTTTATGTTCTTAAAGTAGACTAAATTTGCTATTATATGAGAATTATGAGAACTACTTATATGAGAGCAAAAAATCAGAACTACCGGTGTTAGCGACGCGCTCATTAAATACCCGTTAGTTCTATAGTTAAATATATGTACAATTAGGCATAGTTCATAGGTGCATTTTTTTGCTACTGCCCCACCGCCGGTCCGATCAGTCTGCATGCATCCGCTGAGAGAGCCGCGCGGTACCGGGTTAAAATCCTAGTCTAAAATCTCGCTAATCTCTTTTCTGTTACATTTTACCGTGTGCTTGTTAATATTAAAAAAGTGTCAAAACTCCCTGCGTTTACTTCACCACCAAGACCTCGCCCCAGCAGCTTCAGTGGTCATTCGAATCGGATCTTTGTCAAATTTAATGCTGCAAGGCAAGGGCTGTGGTGATGAAGACAAGAAGTACTACGCGCAAGGAGCGCCTTGCCGCTGAAGAACAAGCTGCAGAGAATAATGTCCAAAACGATCAAGAGATTCGGAATATTCCAGAAACGCCGATGGTTACGCAACCCGTTTCGGAAGTAATGGCGGGTAGCAGTGTAAAACCCGAGCCACGCCTTACGCGCTCATTAAATATAGCTAAATCGAAGTCTTCAGGATCGTCACTCGAGGTACGTAAGAAGAGGTTATTGCTGGAGGCTGAAAAGCTAAAGGCTGAAATACGGATGCAACTTATTGATAAAGAGCTAGAGGCAGACCTAGCCGACTTAGAGGAAGAAAAAGCATACAGTTCACAAAGTAAGGTAGATTGTGCACGCCAGATTGAGGACTGGATGGAAAAGAGCCAGCAGGAATTTGAAAAGCCGCATATACCTACCGCCGAGGAACCTATTGCCGGTACGTCACAGGACACGGTCCAGATGCTTGCCGATGCGGTCCAGAAGCTAGCTGCTGCCTCCGTCCAGAACAAACCCAACGCCAACTTATTGAGCCGCATTTGTACTCCCCGTGACTTACCTGAGTTCGCCGGGGACCCACTGGAATGGCTGCAATTTAAAAGGGCGTATGACGAGTCAACGGAAGTGTGCGATTTTAATCCCAAAGAAAATCTCTGGAGACTACGCAAGTGTCTGCGTGGAGCTGCCAAGGATGCGGTCTCAGCTCTGCTTATCAGTGCAACTTCGCCTGAACGCGTCATGAAGACGCTGGAGCTACGATTTGGTAATCCAGACCTCATTATTTCCAAGCTTATGCAAGACATCAAGAAGATTCAACCCCTGTCTCAAGAGTACCAGAAGGATATAGTTCCATTTTCTGTAAAGGTGCAGAACTTCGTTGAAGCTGTAAGGTCAGTAGGTCGCGAAGAATACCTACAAGGCATGAGTGTCGTAAACCTGATTTTATCTAAACTGCCTACACTATTGTTATCGAAGTGGTCCGATTATAGTTTTCCCGTTATAAAAACTGGCAAGTCACGATTGGATATTTTAACAGATTTCTTGAATACGGAAGCTATACGTGTGTCTACTACTTCTAACATTTACACAATTGGTTATCATGCCGAGCAACATAAAATTAAATCCCATGATAAATACGCTCGACCGCAAACAGTTTTATTACAAACTGAGCAGAATACCTACGATAAATGCCATTTCTGCGATGGGTCAAAACACAAACTATCCGAATGCAAGCAATTCAAAAAGGCACTCAGAAAGGTACGTTGGCAGTTTGTGAAACGTAACGGTATTTGTTACAAGTGCCTGGATTCACGCCATAGTCGGGAGCACTGCCCGGCGCCGGTATGTAGCCATGATAATTGCGGTCAAGGTCATCACAAGTTACTCCATTTCAATGTCAACAACGACGCGCGCCGATCTACGGAACGCGCCCAGCCGCGCGAGGTGTCGATCACGTCAACGGGGCCTGAGGTCCCGGTGGAGCCCCCGGCGGGGCCCAGCGCCGCTACCGATCCAGTTGCAGAAGCGGTCACTAACGTAAACGCCAGTAGTTGCAAAGTGTTACTCAAAGTGTTACCTATACGTGTGCATACGGCTACCGGCGAAGTGATAAACACTCACGCGTTACTCGACGACGGCTCAACTGTGACAATGATTAGTGCTGATTTAGCGTCTCGAGCTGGACTGGTCGGACATCGGTCGACAATGCGAGTACATGGACCATGGAGCGACAACGTGATAACGTGTGATAGTATGGTATTGAAATTAGAACTCTCTGGAACGGACAATAAGGTTCATTCTATTAGTGCAAGAAGTGTATCTGAATTAAATTTACCTACGCATAACTTGTCGGTTGTTGATTGTAATCAATACACTCACTTAAGAAATATTATAAATTCTATGTGTAATATCGATGTTAAACCAGAAATTCTTATTGGTCAGGATAACTACCATTTGTTATTGCCTCTTAAAGTGATTTTGGGTAAACGTAATGAGCCGTCAGCTACTCTCACCCCTTTAGGTTGGTGTATACATGGCACTTTAGGTATGGCGGGAGCGGCGCGGGGCGCGACGGTGCTGTTCGTGAGTGACGCGGGCCGTGAGCAGCAGGAGCTGCGGGACCTGCACGAGGAGGTACTCCGCGGATTTGCGCTGGACGCCATGGGAGTAGCAGGTAAGCCGCGGCAGAACGCCGACGACGTGCGCGCAGTCGAACAGCTGGAGCGAACAGCTCAGCTGGTAGACGGGCGCTGGCATGTCGGTCTACCTTGGTCGGACCCTAACTGTGTGATGCCAGACTCTTATCCTAGCGCGCTCACGAGGCTCAAAGGGATCGAAAGGAAAATGAGTCGGGATCCCGGCTACGCTCAAAGGTACTCCGAACGTGTTGATCATTTGTTTAGCAATGGCTTCGCGTCGGAACTAATGGACACTCAACGCACTCAGAGGACGTGGTATCTAGCTCATTTCGGTGTCGATAATTTGAACAAAGGGAAATTAAGATTAGTTTTTGATGCTGCAAATAAATGTGATGGGTTCTGCTTAAACGACTATCTCCTTAGGGGCCCTGACTACTTGAACTCGCTGCTCGGCATTATGCTGCGGTTTCGAGAACATAAGGTAGCAGTCACGGGCGATTTAAAAGATATGTTTTTAAGGATCAAAATACTACCTCAGGATCAGGATGCGCTGCGCTTCTTGTGGAGAAGCGACCCCACCAAGCCGGTAAAAACATATGTGATGACATCCTTAATATTTGGCGCGAAGTGTTCACCTTTTGCAGCTCAATTCATAAAAAATAAGAACGCTTTGCGGTTTGAGTCATCGATGCCCGCCGCGGTTGACGCGATAATTAATTCTCATTATATGGATGATTATATCCAGAGCCTGCCAGACGAAGCCACGGCGATACAGATGGTTAAGGATGTCACCACCATACACAAAAGTGGGGGCTTTGAAATGCGAAACTGGACCAGTAACAGCCTCGCGGTGCTCGATCACATTCCAAAAGAGACCTTAGGGACGGCCGCTGTTAAGTTCAAAGTCGGTCAGCAGTTCGAGGGCGAGCGGGCACTCGGGCTTTTATGGTATCCAGGTAACGACGAATTAGGTTTTGATGTCTCGTTAAAACGCATTCCTGACAGTATAATTCGACATAAACAAAGGCCGACAAAACGTATTATGTTACAGGTAGTAATGTCAATATTTGATGTATTTGGTTTTTTGTCGCCCTTTACAATACAGGGTCGAATTATGCTGCAGGATACATGGCGTTTATCTCTAGGCTGGGATGACGAAATCCCAGATGATATTTACGCATTATGGTGCGACTGGGTGGAGTTATTAAAAGTAATAAGTAATATCCGCATACCTAGATGCTACCAGGGCAGCGGCTCCACAAGTGCGTGCGGGACGGAAGATGAGCCGGCTGCCGCGCCTAGCGGCGTAGCCCGCGTAGCACTTGTAGGAGATGCTACGAGAATGACGCAATCAAGTCCCTGTGCCGCGGTCGATTCCTCGGAACTCGCTACGAGTGCTACGCCCGCGTTGACGAATAACACTATGCACTTGATACCTACTAGTTGTTATAACAACTTAGAACTGCATACCTTTAGTGATTCGTCAACAAAGGCTATGTGCGCGGTAGCATACTGGCGATGGAGTTATAATGGTAAAATTTATGTCACATTTATAGCCAGTAAGTGCAGAGTGACTCCAGTAAAGCAGCTGACGGTACCACGCTCTGAACTCCAGGCGGCTTTACTGGCTGCGCGCTTGGCGGACACCGTTCTGAAGGAGCATAGACTT
The DNA here is from genome assembly GCA_951800055.1 of Cenopis cana. Taxonomy (NCBI): domain Eukaryota; kingdom Metazoa; phylum Arthropoda; class Insecta; order Lepidoptera; family Tortricidae; genus Cenopis; species Cenopis cana. The sequence goes on along the minus strand of OX637484.1, from coordinate 1,157,560 downwards.
ACCGCCGCGCGTAGGTATTTCTGGTGTGACTCAACGACCGTGCTCCACTGGCTGAATAATAATACGCGCACATACAAGGCGTTTGAAGCGAACCGGTTGGGCGAAATTGACGGCCTAACAAATATATCGGAATGGAGGTATGTACCTACGAAGTTAAATGTAGCCGATATTGCCACCAGAGAGGTATTTAATTATGAATCCTTTTTAAACGAGTGGTTTAAGGGTCCGCAGTTCTTATACTTACATGAAAAATCCTGGCCACTCAACTTTTTGGAACCTGAAACAGACGACGTGTTTTCTGGTTATATTGATACGAGTATACCCACTTGTAACTTACCTATTCCTGATCCGGAACGGTTCTCCTCCTGGCTTCGGCTGCTTAGGTCTGCCGCTGCTGTCCTTAAATTTATTTCTAAATGTAGGAAACTTACCTGTGATGACAGCGAACTGATGACGCAAGCGGAGCGGCTGCTGCTGCGACAAGCCCAGGCGGACTCGTTCAGCACTGAAATTGCTGCAATAAAAAAGGGTAAATGTGTACAACGCGATAGTAGGTTGTTGAATCTGTCCCCATATTTAGACGAGGAGGGTCTCTTGCGCGTGGGCGGTCGCATCGAAGCCGTGTCGGACGTACCGCTGGAAACGAAGAGACCCGTGATCCTCGACGGGCGGCACCCGCTGGCGAGGCTTCTGGTGCGGCACCGGCACGTCAAGGCCGCACACGGGAATCAGGAGACGGTAGTCAACGACCTAAAGCAGGAATATTGGTTGCCGAGACTACGGCCTACCATTAAGTATGTCGTATCGCGTTGTATGCTTTGCAGATTAAGGAAGGCTAAGCCGCTAGCGCCCAGAATGGGGGACTTACCTCCAGCGCGTCTGGCTCACCACCAGCGCGTATTTGCCTTCTGCGGCCTCGACTTATTTGGACCAATGGAAGTCGTGGTTGGAAGACGCCGCGAGAAACGGTATGGCGTTTTATTTACCTGCCTAACCATTCGAGCCATCCATATAGAGGTTGTGCATTCTCTTACAACTGACTCCCTTATAATGGCGCTGCGGAGAATGGCATCGAGGCGCGGCTGGCCCACCCATTATTTTTCAGATAATGGCACAAACCTGCGAGGCGCCGACACGGAGCTAAAGCGCTCAATGAGGGAAATTGACAATGACGCCTTGAAGGCGGAAGCCGTCAATAATCACGCTCAGTGGACATTCATTCCGCCTAGAAGTCCACACTGGGGAGGCGCGTGGGAAAGGCTGATCCGCACCGTAAAGTCATCTTTAGGGGTCATCCTTAAAGAGCGAGCGCCAAGGGACGAGGTATTAATGACTTTACTTGCCGAAGTCGAAAATATCGTCAACGGCCGCCCTTTGACCCACGTGTCGGTCGAACCGGGCAGTGCTGAAGCGTTAACTCCGAACCACTTTTTATTAGGGTCTTCGAACAATTTGCCCACACCCGGGCAGTTTAACGACTCCGACCTATACCTGAGGAAGAGGTGGCGAACTGCTCAAAGACTTGCCGACATGTACTGGCGCCGCTGGCTGAGGGAATATCTCCCTCTGATGCTACCTCGCAAGAAGTGGCAACAAGATCAACCACGCCTACGCGAGGGTGACCTCGTTTTGATCGCGGACCCGGACTCACCGCGAAACGTGTGGCCACGAGGTATTATTAAAACCATTTTTCCAGGTCGAGACGGGCGAGTGAGAGTCGTCGAGGTCTCCACCCCGAGCGGCGTGCTGCGCCGGGCCGCGGCTCGCGTCGCTCCCGTGCCATTGGTAGAATAGTGCTTCGCACTAGGGGTGGGCTATGTTAGCGACGCGCTCATTAAATACCCGTTAGTTCTATAGTTAAATATATGTACAATTAGGCATAGTTCATAGGTGCATTTTTTTGCTACTGCCCCACCGCCGGTCCGATCAGTCTGCATGCATCCGCTGAGAGAGCCGCGCGGTACCGGGTTAAAATCCTAGTCTAAAATCTCGCTAATCTCTTTTCTGTTACATTTTACCGTGTGCTTGTTAATATTAAAAAAGTGTCAAAACTCCCTGCGTTTACTTCACCACCAAGACCTCGCCCCAGCAGCTTCAACCGGATTTGACGCGAGCTCTGAATGTATAAAGTTACTGGATCATCGAGCAGACCTACCTAACTACAGTACTTACCTCTACGGTAGGCGGATATCAAGTAATATCGTCTTGTAATACTACAAGTAGGTTAACTAGCTAGCTAATCCGAAAACTATTCTTTAGTAAATTAATCATAAGGTATTTATTTAAATTACACGTAATCATCAATCATCAAGGTTAAGCAACATCAGGCAGGTTTGTACATACTTTGTTCGGAATCCTCGGTGGGCGAGGCCTATACTTACACTTGTCGGTTTTTTTTTAAGAGTTCCGTACCCAAAGAGTAAAACGGGACCCTATTACTAAGACTTCGCTGTCCGTCCGTCTGTCACCAGGCTGTATCTCATGAACCGTAATAGTTAGACAGCTGAAATTTTCACAGATGATGTATTTCGGTTGCTGCTATAACAACAAATACTAAAAATCGGGATACAGTAAATATTTAAGGGGGCTCCTATACAAAAACATTTTGAGACCCAGCGTCTCTGATGAATACAACGAGCAAAGTTTTATAAAAGTACTTTGCTCGTTGCCTTAATTAGGCGCTGGGTCTCAAAATGTATGGGGAAACTAAAATCCGACTCGCACTTGACCAAAATTCTATTTGATACTAATTAACATCCTGCACCTGGTTATAAATAATGGTATGGAACCCTTCGTGCGCGAGTCCGACTCGCACTTGGCCGGTTTTTTTAAAATATATTCCCATTCAATAGCTACCAATTAAAATTCATACGACTCACTGTTTCCTTAGGGCATGTAAAAATTAAATACCTATCTTTAATTGGAAAAACTTTGCTCTTCAGGCGGGCGCAAACTGACTGAAACTGAGGGTATTCATTATGACACCATATTATGGTGACCGCTTACGGGCTAGTTTGTGCAATACGGTTTCGTTTACAAGTAGATTTATATAAAATGCGTTTTTTTATCCCAGGTTTTTGTCTTGATTAAAGTGATTAGACAATGCCAATGAAATGGGCATGCCAGCCTGTACCAGCGTTGTTCATAGAAGTTGCAAATACAATTTTAACGTAATTGTCTTCACTCGTGTAATCCGCCGGAATCTCGTCACAGTAAGTCATTATTGTGTCTCCGTTTCGTTTGACCAGTTTCACGTAGTTTTCGTTACATACATTACCCAAGTCAAATATCGAGAAATGCAATCTCAATTTAGTACCGACAACTGTTTCTAGTTCCCATTCACAGGTATTTTTCTGGCGATAGGTGTTCGGATACATGGGACTCGACACCACGCCGTACTCGTTATGCAATTTCCCACCGCAGCCTGGTCCTTTGTTAGTTATGATATAATTCAAATCATAGCCAACACGGTCACCGTCATCTTGGTGGTTATGCAGGAGTAGGTGCCTGCCCGTCGAAAATACTGCTAAATTTGTGTCGTACTCGTTCGAAACTTTGACCAAACTTTTCGCGCTTGTCTTATCGCCATCGAACACTTCGAGATAAACTCTATTATTATAAAAATCGGGATTTACATTTATAAAATACGCAGATATAGTATAATTCTCAGGAGCAGTTATTAAAGTATAACAATCGTTTTGGGTTTGTACGGTAGGCCCATCCCGCCCTGCTGCTTTAATGCGGCCCTGTGGTTCGGTGTAGTTTCTACCGCAGAAATCAACGTGAGCTACTTCTATTTCAAACCCTTTATGTTGTTTCCCATCGGAAGATGGAGATGTGTATAGATTTAGGATTGTACTGCCATATACGTAATAGTCTCCAGACGTATGAACACCGCACAGTTGTAATTCGTTAGGAAAAGATAACGATTCTTCAAAGTAGTAAGGCGCATCAAATACGTCTCTTTTCCCGTATTCGCGAACATAATCTGAACCGAGACTTAGATTCCGTGGTGTCTCCCGGCCAATTATAGTAAGCTTATCTTTGTTGCACTGGTTTCTATCAGGATCGCTAGGTTGTAGATCTAAATTCTTAATCCTCACATGAACAACCCTGAAAACAATGGACGGAATGAGTTCATAAACACAATTCAATCCTCGGGGCATAGACCCAGTCCCGTATCCTGGAGAGCGTATAATCTGTTTTTCCAAAGATATTGTAAATGCCGGTTGGCCGCAAACACTACGGACCGCAGTTAAACGTACTTTGAAGCCTGAACTCTCAATTTCACCGTTCGTTGAGAGCCTAATACTCATTAGATTTCCGGACGAAATCACTGGCTGTGGTATTGTATGGCCACAATACACATCGATTTGAGGACTATCTGGATTGAAACCATCCTTGATTTCAACAAAATCACAGTCGCATTTGTTGCCCAAGGCGGTCTGGTTGGTATTGCTGCAAGGAGATACATGAAAATCAATGAATTCGGCTTTGATAACTTGGTCACTTTGTGCTCGCACCATCCAGAGACAGTCTAAGAAACTTTCGTAAACCGTGCTACCGTTAATTAATGGAGATTTAATTTGTTGGGACTTTTCTGTCAAGTTAATATACCCACCGCAACCGACAGAGTCCGTGTAACTAAAGAAGATTCCTGCTTTAAATCCCTCGTAGTTGAAACTTCCATCCGCCACAAAGTGCATAAGCATTTTGTTACTAGTGCTTCTAAAGACGGGGGTTTCTTTTCGTACGAACCCGCAAGTTTTAATGATGCGATTTTTAGAATCTATCGAATCTCCGTTAAATAATTCCACGAAATCGTAATAACACGAGCGTCCTTCAATATTCATGGTAATAAACTTTACTATGACGACTCTATTAGAAGGTGCCTCGATCACCCACGTACAGTTCATGTCTCTTTCATAATTAAAGCCTTCCCCCGAAGTTATAACAGTGGGTTCATTCACTTTACCACCGCACGAATAAGACGAATAAGATAATTTAAATCCTTTTCGCTGGATACCTGTATCGGTCTTAAAAGTAATAAACACCTTGTCTTTGAAACGCCTCGGTATCGGCATCTCTGTACCACAATATGTATTATAATCATGATCGTACGTATATTGGCCAGTTATACTGATGTTATCATAAGAGCAATCAGGATAGGTCCCTTCAAGCTCAAATTCTAGAAATTTTATATTGATTTTCTGCCCCGGTGCTGAAATTTCATAGTGGCATTCCAATGACGGATAGTAGTCAAGGGGAAAGCCGGGACTATACAATATTTGCTCTTTATCTTTGGCTCTGTATTTGCCTCCACAGATGGGGCTCCACTGAGCTTTAAATCCGTCTAAGTTAGTGTCGCCGTCAGTCCGCAGAACTACTTTCATTTTGTTAACCGTGGAGTTGTAAACCGGCGGCGGAATGCGGCCACAGACGCGCGCTATTTCTTTGTAGGATTCTTCATCCCAATCAAAAATAATCACCATGTCCTTTGTGCAATTGGCTGTTTTTTCTATTACAAACCGGTCTACAAATTGCAAAGATACCCTATTACCTAAGTCGGCTTGTATCTCCCAGACGCATTCTTGATTTTCAATGTAGTGCTTACCATAATTAGGGGATGTAAATAATCTATCATACCCTTTGAGATATCCTCCACATTGGTGATTATAAATTTCTGTCATAAGTTTAATGGACGTCTCATTTTTTACGCTCGAATGGTACTGAATATAAATATCTGTATAAGATAAAACTAGATCTCCATTTGGCATTTTGTCTTTACAATAGTCTCGTAAAATTGATTGATAAGAGACCGTTCCTTGGCTAATCTTAATAAACTCATCAGAACAACCTAACTTAAACGATCCTTCTAGTTTGATCTTAATTCTGTTTCCTATAGGCACGCTGAGGATCCAAGCGCAGTCCAATGAATGGTTATAATTATTTGGCACGTTTAGTACATTAATCGCTTCCTCTCCGACTCTTACTATTCCACCGCAAGGCTGCAATTTCCAATCCAAATGAAAGTAAAGTGATGCTCCTTTATTCTGTGTCGCCTTTAAGTTTATGCCATCTGAAGGTATTCGCAATTGTAATTCGTCATTACCGCAGAGATTTCTGTAAAATAAGACGCCTTTATCAGCCATTATAGCCCGAATATTTAATTTAGGATCGCTATAGTGACATCTAGTTCTGGAAATCGATGAATTGATCTTAGCGTTAATTAATATGGTATTATATTTAAAACTATCAGCTTCGCCACTGTCATCATCTTGATTTCTGCTTCGCCCACTATAGCTCCAGTCGCATGAGTACGATCGCTCTAAAGCTGGCGAAGAGAGTTCGCCACTATCGCCCGTTAGGGTGCCGCCACACAACGCTTGCTCATTTGAGGTGAATTTTGCTTTGAACCTACTATGCTGAGAAGATAAAGCTGACACGTAAATACCAAGAGTATTCCCAGATGATTCATAAACTTTATTCACTGGTTCGTAATCCTTGTTCGTTATACTTTGGATTAATGTCTGAAAATGGTTGTCGTTGTAAATACCTATTGTATACGAATCTGTAAGGTCATAATCTTCAATTTCTAAACGGACTCGCCTGGAAGAATCAGGCACATTGATGAACCAATAACAGTAGTGAATTGTGGTCTTTCTAGGGTATCCAGGAGTCGTTATGTAGCCTTCTGGTGTTGTTATGCTGCCTCCACACATTGGGCTGGATGAATTGAATGTGAATCTAAATCCTTTCGAGTCAAAAGTATGATAAGTCGATTTTTTACCAACATAGTACTTAATGATAATCTCGTTAGAAGATGTTTCAATGGGGGTAAAATCTTCTATATCCTCGTTGCAGAATATTTTTAAAGTATTATTGTCTCCTATTCCGTCTTCAATAGTGACTTTGGTGGCACATAAAACTTCGGAATCAGGTAAGTCCATAGCCTGTGGTTTCAGTTGGAAAACTAGACCGGAGTCCCCTGTTATACGCCATTCACATACTGTGCCCTCGCTTAGCGGCGGTAAATGAGGGTATCCAGGCGACGACAATTCTCCAGTACGGGCAACTATTGTGCCGCCACACACGTCGATAGAGACGTTAGCTTTTAGGCCACGGTTTGGCACTTCACTTTGAGTGACATATCTGATATATAAGCTATTGCTACTAGACTTGATAGATCCTGGTTTGTCTTCACAGTATCGTCCTTTAAGTGGAGCCAAATTCGACGCACCATCTCTAACCTCAAGGGCCTCCGTTCTGCAATCAGTGTCGTATTTTAAATCAAAATCCGAAAAATCCACTCTTAGTACTTCCCCTACAGGACCCCTGAAGACCCAAACACACTCCGAATACGGCACAGGAATGGAGGGGTAGTTGGGAGTGCTGAAGACTTCCCAACTGTAAGCAGTATCTAGGTTTGATGTTACTCCGCACTCGATATTCTTCTCTTCGTAGTGTAATCGAAAAGTTTGAACTTCTGCTTGGTTTCTATTACTAGTGTATGCTACAAAGAGAGCATTACTAGATGTCTCTAATTCTGCACGACTTTCATGAGAGTATCCGCAATATTTACCACTTCCTAAGAGAGGCGCTTCTTTTGAATCTCCATTACGAATAGTAACGAATTTATAACATTCGTTTTCTGTATTGGTAATATTAAACTGTACAAATTTGAATTTTATTACTTTGCCTGGGCGGACTTTAATCCTCCACTGGCAATTTACTCTAAATCCTTGTGATTCTTGCCAAGTGATTCCGATTTTACCCGAGGGTTCTGACATATAACCACCGCACGTTGACGATACAATGGCATTGAAACCTTTCCCTGGCACCGAGTTATCGCTTCTGAAGACCAGCTTCATGAAACTAGTATCTACATCGATATTTTGGGCTGCTTCGAGCGTGCATATATATTGCTTTATGGGTGTCCATTTCATACCGGTATCTGAACCCATTACCGAAACATAGTCGGCAAAACAATTTGGTCTTTCTTCAAGCTGTAGGTCTGCAAACTTTAAGCCTATATGGTAGCCGGGTGAAGATTTATACACCCACTCACATAACAAGTCGTCGGCGTATGGTTTCGGATAATCAGGCGAATTTACGTTTACCGTTTTCCCGGGCTGTATCATTTGAGTAACATTAGAACCGCAATTGGCTTCTGCGTCCTCTGGATCTTCTGGAATAGGGCTATTGGATGTAGCCCACCTGATGTGGAATATAGAGCCAGTGTTAGAGTTGTCTAGTTTTAGTTTAATAAAGACCATGTTTCTAGTTGTTCGGATTTCCTCGGAGCCGTCCTGCAATATTGCGCAAAGCTCTTTTAGAATCGGCGCACCATCATCATACCCGTCGTAAATAGCCAAATAATTAGAACAACGTGTTCCGTACGTACGTATTTCCAGGCGGTCTACGGTCAAAGATAATGATTCTGCTGGATTTTTCGTAATAATTCTCCATGTATATTCGCCTGTTCCATCGTATGAAGCAGGATATAGTGGAGATGAGATCTCACCGCTGTCTAGACCAGTTATTTCATTTCCATGCAAGAAACCGTAATGAATTAGAAACCCTTTACCAGCACTCTTAATGTCACTGTGAAACTTTATATATATTTTTGATGCTTTTGTCGTATTTTCTGGAATACTGTTACCACAATATACGTCTATTAAAGGTCCGGCTCCGTTATTTTCACGTAATTCGAGATAGTCCTCATTGCAATTTTCAGATGAAGCCAAGTCGAATTTTTCAAACATAACATATACTCTATTACCCGGCGATGTGCTTAGGACCCATTCACAATCCGCACCACCGGGATATGCTAGCGGATAGTTCGGTGAAGCTATAGTACCCTCTTCTGAAGTATATGATCCTCCACAAGCATTGCTTAGTGTAGTGTAGTGAGCAGAAAATTCTCCAGTAATATTATTAGCGTACGTGCCTAGCTCTATTGTAAGAGCGCTTCCTTGACTCACTATCATTGGAGGGACTTTGTTTCCGCAATATTCACCAATGACGGGTCCATTGCTATCACCACCTTCCAGAATTCGTAGGTAAGACGAAGGACAGTTCTTGTTACTAACGGTGTCGTAATTTTTAGGAATCGCGATGTGAGTGACGGTCAGCGTGATTTTCTGATCAGGTTGTGGCGCTACTAAAGTCCATGTGCAATTTCTGTTTGAGTGTTTTAGGTATTTGTCACTAGTAATAATACCATCCGATTGAGCAGTTATAATTGCTCCGCATGTCATAGAGAAGTTGGCCTTAAAGCCTTTGGAAGTCATGGAACCATCGGACACGAATTGAATGGCTATTCTGTTAGTGTTTGATATATATTGAGTGTCTCTAGATTTGGGGCATATAAGCTTATAGTTATTTTTTGTTGATATCAATTGTACCTGTGCGCCGTCATAAATTTTGATAAAATCGTGACAGTCGTCGTCATTGCCATTGTTGGGCGAGTATAAATCGATATCCAGGAAGTTTAGTTCGATTCGATGATATTGAGGGACAGATATTTGCCAAACGCAGTTTGTGTTAGTATCATAATTTTGAGGGTAATTTTTGGAGCTAATTATTCCTGTTGGTGCATCTATTCTGCCACCACACCCAGACCGATAAGCGGTGAAGTAAGACTGGAAGTATGCTCCCCTAAGGTTCGACTTTTTAACGTATCGAACCAGCATGAAGTTGGTGTTATACTGGATCGTGGAGGTCCTGCGATGGCACAGCTTTGTGATCAGCGGCGAGCTCGTAGTTGGCCCATTATAAATTTCAATAGCATCGTTGGTGCAGTTATTGGTCTCAGTTAAATATATCTCTGAAAATGTAATACTAATGCTTCTGCCCAGTGGTGCTCGTATTAGCCATTCGCATTCCATCTCTTCGTCAGACATAGTGTTTTTATCCGATGACAACGTTCCATACGATTTTTCTACAATTCCTCCGCAGCCGTATCTCACCCACTCCAACTGGAAACCTGGGTGAGTGGATGGTACAAAGGGGTTCGTTACAAATTTAATTTGTAAAACGTTACTCTTAGAAGTGAATTGGCCGGGAATGGTGGTTCCACAGAGCTTTTTAGAAAAGTCATTATCTGGTAATTGCCTGATTTGTAGGTAGTCTTGGACGCAGCCACTAGGTGCAGGTCGGTTCAACCAATGCGAAAAAAATGGAATTTGTCTTGTTCCGTAATACGGCGGAGTTATTCTTGTGAATGTTAACACATCAAAATGCGTGTAAGTAACGTTGATTTTGTGGCCTTTAGGCACAGTAATAGTCCACAGGCAGTTCAAGTTACTTGGATAATTGCCTGGGAAATCAGGACTTTCTATAGTGCCGTAATTACCAGTTATGTTATTGTTACAAACAGTATTGTAATTTAAATAAAAGCCTTTGCCTCCCATGTATATATCTGACCGAAATTTAATATAGGCATTATTAGAAGTGGTTATTATTCTATTCGTGTCAGGAGAAATTTCGCAGAACCTGCCTAAACTGGGATCATTTTGAGTAAGACCGTCGAATATCTCTATATAATCGGCCATACAATTCCATTTTCGTTCCAAATCGAGATCAGAAAAAGTGATTTGAATCCGTGAGCCAGGGCTAGTAACAATTTTGTAATAGCATTCCGCGTTATTGTTATATGTCTGTGGATAGTTTGGCGAAGTTATCGACCCGGAGGCGCTTGTAAGAGTCCCACCACAGCCCGTGATAGTACCATCCCATTCGATTTGGAACCCTCTGCCTTGCATATAACTATCAGAATGAAAATGAAGAGAAATTGTGTTTGCGAGAGATTTTATAATTTTGGATTGAAAACTTCCACAGAATTTTCCTGCTGGAGCCGAGGTCGGTGTCCCACCGTTTTTAATTTCTAAGAAGTCGCCAGTATCGCAAGATCCTCTTATTGGTCGTTCTAGATCGAATTGAGATATATTTAACATGATTTGTTGCCCGGTAGGAACTGTAATCGTCCACGTGCAATCACGATTTCGATCATATAGTTTAGGCCACCCCGGTGAGTATATATATCCATGTGTTTTGATAAAATGCCCACCACAATGTTGTCTCGCGTCTATGAAAATATATTGTACGGAAAATTCAGATGACCGTATACTGGAATCTGAGTGGAACCTCAGTATTAAACGGTTTGTAGTGGAAGTCAGGGCAGGCGGGGGAGTTGTGCCGCAGTACCGCTGCATGTCATTATTTTCATTATTATCATCTATTTCACTAATTTCAAGATAATCAGCGTCACAATCGGAGCTTTCTTCCAAGTCAAATCTATTCCACGTTAGTTTTACAAGTGATCCTTCAGGAGCTATTAAAACCCAAGTACAGGTCTGGCCATTTTCATAATTTTTATTATTGTTATTTGGATGATTAATGAGAGCGGTATTGTCTCGGTAAATACCTCCACATTTTGTGTCAATTGTTGTATAATTCGCGTAAAAACCAGTGCCCGAGAGGCTCATGTCGGAAATGAATCGAATGTACATGTAGTTATGAGTAGATGTCATGGTCGGTGGCATATGCTCGGGACCTCCGCAGAATCTGCCTAACGAAGTCGCATTTACGTCTACCCCATCGCGAATTTCCACATTATCGTAGCGGCAACTAAAATATATATTATCCTCGAGATCAAAATCTTGGAAAGTTAACTGAATCGCTTTACCAGGTGTAGTACGGATCATATACTCGCATACTCGATTTGCTGGGTAGTTATTGGGATAGCCGGGGGATTTTATTACACCACTGTCCCCGACTATTGTATGTTGGCAAACCGATTCATATGTTATTTTAAAACCCTCAGAGGCAACGTTGTAGTCGCTATGGAACTTAATAAAGAGAGTATTAGATGAAGATGTAAACGGAGTCTTTGGATACAAGGTACCACAGAATTTACCATAGATTCTCGAGTCAGGCGAAGGCCCATCATAAATTTTAAGATAGTCATACTTGCAACCAAGTGAGCGTTCTAAAGCAAAAGAAACGAATGTGATTCGGATTTTAGTTTCCGGGTCTGTTTGAATTTTGTAGTCACATAATAAATTATGTAGATACTTGCCACTGAATGACGGCGAGACGATTTCGCCTTCTTCCGCGGTGTACAAGCCGCCGCATCCCGGGACGCCTTCGGCCGGAGCATACGAAATTTGGAAGCCTTTACCTGCTCCATATCCATCCGAGTGGAAGTGAATTAAGATGTCTGAGCCGACCGAGTGGAAGGGCGCGGGGAGAGTTGAATTGCAATATTGAGCAAGTATAGGGTCGCTGGTGTGGTCTCCATCATAAATAGCAATATAGTCAAAGCTACAATTAGAATGTTTTTCTATATCCAGTTCGAAAAAATACAATTCTATTCTCTTATTTAGATTGGTTTGCAAGTGCCAGTAACAATCTCTATTCGGAGGATATTTGCCGGGCGAGCCCGGGGAACTAATACGTCCGTGTTTAGTCGCGTCTATCTCGCCGCCGCAAACTGGGGGTATACTAGTCCAATGTAAAGCAAAGCCGTCTCTATTAATTGAGGAATCGGATCTAAACCAGAGGTACAAATAATTATGACTAGAGATAATGTTACCTTCCCTGGGGAGTGAAGATCCACAAAATCTATCAATAAGTTGATCGGCCGTGCTTCGACCGTCGTGTATTTGCAAGAAATCGTAGTTGCAGCCTGGATTGGGCTCTAAATTGAATTTACTAAAGGTAACATTAATAACTTTTTCTGGAACTGTACGGATTACCCAAGCGCATTTTGAGTTGTGTGTATATGTGCTATTGTGCGATGGATAGATAAGGCTACCTTCTTCGTTGGCCAATATGCCACCGCAGCTTTGTACTGGAGTGTCGCATAGTTCACCGGTGTGCTGAGCCAAGCATTCGCATCTGAAGCCTTTGGTCAAGCTGGAATCCTGCCTGCAGACTCCTCCATTGTAGCACGGGTTACCGGCGCAGCGGTCAACGGGCGAGTCGCAGTAAGCACCGCTATAACCATCGAAACAAATGCACGTGTAGCCTAAGCGTAGCAAATGGCAACGTCCGTGAATGCACGGATTATTCTCACAGCTCTGTGTAGAATTTTCTCCAGTAGAAAAGTAACAGCCGTGAGGTCCCAAGCCGTCTCCTGCCATACCCGCGGGACACACACAGGGAGTCATCTGGCCGAGGAAACCTTGGTTTTCGATACACTGTGCCGAGGGATGACATCCGCCGCGGTTTACACTGCACGACCCTCTCCAAGTGCACGTTATTCCGTCTCCGAGATAGCCAGGTGGGCAATTTCCACAAATACGGGAGCCGATGGTATTATGACATGCAACTAAAGGGCTGCAACCACCGTTTGGAATCGTCATACATTCGTCTATGTCGGAGCAAATGTAGCCGTCGCCTTCGTAGCCGGGTGGGCAAGCTCCGCACCTGAATGAGCCCGGGGTATTAATACAGTCCACTCTAGGATTGACGGAGCAATGCGGACCTTGATTGGTATCGCACTCGTTGACGTCTATTAAACAGGCGGATTGGGTGTCGTTTTGCGTCCAGCCTTGATTACAAAAGCATGTGATGCCCGTTCCCGTTTTTGCTTCAACGCACGTTCCCTGGCCACACATTTCATAGTTACCGCCGGAGCAATCCTTTACTTTTCTAGTACAGTGGACACCAAACCATCCAAACTTGCATTGGCATTCGTATGACCCAAGTTTATTGATACAAATGGCGCCGTTCTGGCAGCCCAAATCTGTCCCGGCAAAGTTACGGCACTCGTTGACATCCACATCACAATCAGTTCCTTCCCAATTAGAGGGGCACAGGCAGTGATAACCTCCCACTAACGTTAAACAGGTACCGCCGTGTTTACATGGGTTCGATTGGCACGCATCTCTCGTCAGTGAGCTGATTTGAGCTTCAAGATGAGTAAGTCTCGTGTTAAATCTATTAATCCGTCTTAAAAAAAATGATATGTTCGTTTGAACATTATTAGTGCCTATGCTATCACGAGCGTCTAGGTTGTCCAACCTGCGCAGGATATCATGTATATCTGATAGATATTTACCATTATCGTAATTTAATGTAGGGCCCGGCAGCCCACTGGGAGCGCTGCTACCGTTGATGGCGAGCAGGTCTGTGGAACCGATGAACACTTTCGACTTGGGGCCATTAGGGAGTAGATATATATTCTTGTCCAAAGCCGGCTGCAGTATCAAATCGCCATCTGAGGTCTTGATTTTGGGTCGGTCTTGATACACTTCACTGTTGAGATCCACAAACCAGACGGTTAAAAAGATACATTGTATAAGTAGCGAGGACATCGTCCCGAGAGGTGGACGTCACCGCTTAGACTGACTGACTGGCCTGGCTCCGTCGCCCAGCAATGCGGCAGGGGGCGGTACCCGCCAGCTGCTATGATAATTCAATCGTGGTTACGCCCCTTGATGATTAAGTATGCCTGGGCCATGTGGTTCCAGAAACGTTATCAGAAAACTACACGTAATTGAGACTTTATTACATTTGACTTTAGTGCGATGTTTTGTTTGGTCTTCTCCCTACTCTGATACGGCCAGAAATGTGTTGTGCTGATTAATTATCAGTGTTTATAATTGAGCATGTTACAGGAATCGGCTAAGTCCGTGCCGGACTTTGTATATTTAGGGTTCCCGGGAAACTGAGAACCCCAACCGCAAATATCGATACCTTCACGCGTTTCCGAGAAAAAGGGTCTTGACAGACAGACGGACAACAAAGTGATCTTATAAGGGTTCCGTTTTTTTCCTTTTGAGGTACGGAACCCTAAAAAGGAACATATATTGAAACAAGCAGTAGCAGCAGTGCGAGAAGCAGCACACAAGGTCTCCGGGAGACTGCTAGCAAACCTACGACAGCTTTGGAGACCGAATGCCTGGCTATGTTTGTTTGTCTTCCATAAATTCTTCAACCAATCAATCAATGATTTATTTGCATAGAATACAGTTTAGCTTATAAGCCATTACATCGTTTTTGTATCATGTATTCAACCACAATAAGGCGTGCAATTTTTTTTTTCGATCTTGTAATATCCTCGGTTCAAAAGAGTATTTTTCATGTATTCTTTAAAATAATTACTAGGAAGTTCCCATGCATCTTTGGATACCTTATTATAGAAACTTATGCAGTTACCCAAAAAAGTTTTTTTTACTTTCTGCAAACGAAATTTCGGGACAGCTAGCTTGTACTTGTTTCGTGTATTTCTATTATGAACATCAGACTGCTTTGGACTCTATATTTTTGTGTGTATCTGTATACATAACTACATCCAGAGACCATCCAGTAGGTATTGCGAAGCTACTGTGAGGATACCTATGTCCTTAAAACGTTCTCTCAGCGATTCTCGAGAGCCTAGATTAGAAATAGATCGGATTGCTCTCTTTTGAAGGACGAAGATTGTCTCTATGTCAGCTGCTTTGCCCCAGATAAATATGCCATATGACATGATGCTGACTTTACGTCAGTGAATTGTCTGATTCTTCTTACTGCGTACGCAGCAGAACTCAGCCTGTTTGCTAAAGCAGATATATGAGGGGCCCATTGTAATTTACAATCTAATGTGAGCCCCAGAAAAAGCGTGCTTTCGACAAGGTCCAGTTTTTCTCCATTTAAGGTTATGACTGTCTCAACCTGCCTCACATAGGGTAATGACAATTTTACACACTTCGTTTTTTTTTTTGCATTTAGTAGTAGATTATTTGCTGTGAACCATTTAAACACTTCCTTCAAGGTTGCATTGATATGGCTGCGGTTGCTTATTTTTTCCATCAACCTTGAAAATTAGTGAGGTATCGTCAGCAAATAATACTATCTCGCATTTGTTGTCTACAAAATATGGCAGGTCATTTATGTACACAAGAAAGAGGAAAGGTCCCAGGATTGAGCGCTGTGCCATTTGATTGAGTCTCATTCACGACCACTTTCTGGGTTCTTTGGCCTAAGAAGTACGACATAACAAGATTTAGGGCTTCAGATGACAAGACAGGCCGTAGTGATTTAGCTTGTGTTACAGTGTATCATGCTCCACGCAATCAAATGCTTTGGAGAGATCGCAGAAGACGCTAAGAAGTACGACATAACAAGATTTAGGGCTTCAGATGACAAGACAGGCCGTAGTGATTTAGCTTGTGTTACAGTGTATCATGCTCCACACAATCAAATGCTTTGGAGAGATCGCAGAAGACGCCTATAGCATCTTGTGAGTGTCCCCAAGCATCGTAGATATGTTTGATAAGTACAGATCCGGCATCTGTTGTCGAACGCCCTCTTGTAGAAGAAGTTCGGTCCTGTTAAAATGACGAAGCAAATGGTTCAGTATTATTTTTTCAAACACTTTACTGAGGACAGGTAATATAGAAATAGGACGGGAATTTCCAAGCTCCGCCTTGCTTCCTGATTTAAATAATGGAAATTTACGTATCCGTGCATTTTAAGTAAAAATAAATAAACATGCGTCATTCTTGTCCGAAGCCATCTGAGGTCTTGATTTTGGGTCGGTCTTGATACACTTCACTGTTGAGGTCCACAAACCAGACGGTTAAAAAGATACATTGTTTAAGTAGAGAGGACATCGTCCCGAGAGGTGGACGTCGCCGCTCAGACTGACTGTCCTGGCTCCGTCGCCCGGTAATGCGGCAGGGGGTGGTATCCGCCAGCTGCTATGATGATTCAATCGTGGTTACGCCCCTTGATGATTAAGTATGCCTGGGCCATGTGGTTCCAGAAACTTAATCACAAAACTACACGTAAGGTGTAGCGGGGCAATCTAGACTGCTGGAAATTAAAACTAATCGAAATATTTTTACATCATTTCCTAAAGTGCCGTCTTGGTGAATCTGTAGAAGGGCTTTTTCACTATCCGGGCATAGATAGCACTCTAGTAAATGATGTTAAACACGGGAGATATTTTCGATTAGTTTTAATTCCCCGCAGTCTAGATTGCCCCGCTGCACCTTAATTGAGACTTTATTACATTTGACTTTAGTGCGATGTTTTGTTTGGTCTTCTCTCTGCTCTGATACGGCCAGGAGTGTGTTGTGCTGATTAATTATCAGTGTTTATAATTGAGCATGTTACAGAAAAAATAGGCCAAGTGCGTGCCGGACTTCGTATATTAAGGGATCCCATCCCAACCTTATTAAGTTTGTTTCATTCAATAGGAGAAATATTGCATTTGCGCCGTGCCGTCGTCTGTCACACAGGTTTTACAGCCAAACGGTTGGAGCTACAGGCTTCAAATTTACACAGTATAAGCATCTTGTTGGCCCAAAGCCATACAAATAGTCAAAACTTATTTTTAAATATTTTTAAGGGGGGCTCCCATACAGCTAAAGGGGGCGCGAAAACAAACCAACTTAGGCGACTTCCTGACTTGGCGGGGCGGGATCGATATGTGACACTTTCTTCTTTGACGTAAACTTACTGACGTCGCAAAGATTCCCACTTGATGGAATACTGTCAGTATTACTTTTGCGCAGTAGTAATATCATGCGCAGAAGCGGAGCAGTACCGCCTTCGCATCGTCCCCCTACCGCTCATCCCGCGCCAGTCAGGAAGCACGCATTTAAATGTAGGGGCGCAGTAAAAAATGTTACCGACTCGACTGTCGGCTGACACTGACATTTGACACTTTTCTCATATCGTACTGCCTCCGCACCGACAAATCAGGAAGTCGCCTTTATGTTGCGAATGTTTCGGAACCCTAAATGTGCGATAGCCGATTGTTTCTAGAAAGAAAGTTCAATAGTTAAAAGGGGTTTTTGTCGATTCGTTTTTCGAAAATTTTATACTTTGTGATAGTTATGCCACCAGCTGTGCTGAAACTGTTGTGAATGCCCCTAGCACTGGCGGAGACAGCCTAGGTATTTTGTCATAACTCGTATAAAGGTTCCGTTGTGAAAGTAATACCCAAGTTTACTAGATCATGTAATGGCTTAGATAGCTTGTCCAGTCTATCCTAGACTATTGCATTATAAGTTGTGTCGTAATTTCAATATCAACACTTAATAGGGAAGCAATAGGTATATTCAATACCCACAAACGCATTTGGGTCATTGTCAGATTTAGGTGCGCGTCTTTTCGGTGGACATGTCAAAAGTTAAGGGCTACAAAGCTTAATTTTCGATTGATCTGATAACCCGCATAATCTGTGATTCCGTGTCTATAAATCCATGTAATAAAAACGTAAATTACATGCACACAAGCCGGGGGAGGTATCCCCAACGCAAATGTCCCGCTCTAACACGCGTGAGTTTACAATTAACCATCCCGCTCTCTACGCAAGCTCTGCGCGCAGTTTTGTAAATATTTAGCTATAGTGATTAAGCCAATCATTTTATCAAAGCAAACCCTGCTAATTTGTCTATAACTATTTACGATCTTTAATTGAGTACAAAAATTAAATGTTAAATATCAGTAATGTAGCCGTAGTAGTACTGAAAAAACATTCCAAAAAGAGGTAACTTCGCGATTTTTTTCTATCGAGTGAAATTCATCAGGTCACGTAACTGACTGCGATTTTGACTAGACAAGACACTTATGTAACACGTATATTTTTTTTAGATTTTAAGACACTATATTCTATGTCTCAGATGGTTTTTAAAAACTCAAAAGTGGTAATACACGGCCTTAACTATTGACCACCGAATGGACAACTTTTGTTTTTCCGACTGACAATGACCCATTTTGTTTCGTTTGTTTTGTTTGCATATTACTCCAAAATTTGCCTATTGATTGACCTATCTGACTTCACTATCTGACTTCACTATCTGATTTAAACATTTCAATTCCTCCACCGTTCATGTTAATGATGGTTCTAGATCACACGTTTTGAGTTGTGTGTTCTTTTTTCTTGATCTCAGCCAAGTCTCAGCCAATATTTTTTTGTTACGATACTGCTGCTATCGCAAACTGCTCAGAGCCAGGTTGAGGAAAGTGCCTTTGCCAAAACAGGCCAAGTGCGAGTCTGACTCGCGCACCGAGGGTTCCGTACATAACGGAAAAGGGTAGTAAGTTTAAAATTATTAAAAATATTTTATTATAATATAATTATGATGTAACTAAAAATGTACGGTTTTCGCAATTTTTCCTTTATCTGTGCTATAAGACGTTGCTTCGTACCAAATTTCAAGATTCTTTCACGGGACGTACCTAGTAGGTTTTGATTCACTTGCGAGTGTTGAAATTTTAAAATTAATTATTAAAAATATTTTTATTATATGATGTAACTAAAAATGTACGATTTTCGCAAATTTTCCTTTATCTGTGCTATAAGACGGTGCTTCGTACCAAATTTCAGGATTCTGAGTTCACGGGAAGTACCCTGTACGTTTTGATTCCCTTGCGAGTGTCGAATATTTGCGGAAATTAGCGGCATAAACGGCTGTACCTTTTGATTGCGTTGGCTTAGAAGTTCGATTTTTTCACAGCTCCAAGGGACAGTAGACCTGAGTATTTTGTATAAATTCCAGCTTGATACTTCCACGCGTTCCTGAGAAAAAGGGTCTTGACAGACAGACAGATGGGCGGACAACAAAGTTATCCTATAAGGGTTCCGTTTTTTCGAGGTACGGAACCCTAAAAAGTTAAGGACTCTTTGTATAGTTGGCAGTAGATAGTTTTAAATATCACCCACGACTTGAAAACCTCTCAAAATAATTGATACAATCAGGTCGAAGCACTAAATCTTGCTATTGATATTGATATAATCTTCTAGCCTAAGGCTTGGCCACAATATAAGTATTTAGAGCAGTATGTACTATATATGCAGTGGTGTACTAGATAGCAGCATTGAGATCTCAGGCTTGTTAGGAACTACAAATAGGGTATTAAACTAAGGTAAAAATAAATTATTTTTTACTTGACTAATAAAAGATCTAACGAAAATACTCGAAAAACATCAATTATTAATTTATTTTAGCTAATTGAAAGATTTGATAAGCATAAAGATTTAAAAAGGACGCTGATTTGAACAAACCTACTCACACTGTCTTAGTGACGTCACTAAGACAGTATTTCCCTACAAACTTCATATTAACAAATCGTTTTTGACATTTAATAAAAAGTTGCTGATTTGACTAGGGGTTTAATACCGTATTTGGACGAGCGACCGAAGCAAGCGAAGCGTCTCCGTTACAACTTGAGAAATATGCTTTCATATGTCCTGCGTACATTTCATACACCTTTCTCGTCCCGTCACGTTTGACTTAAATTACTGTTGTTACTGTTTAAAATTACTATTGGTAATAATATATTGTTGGTCGATACCGATTAGACCATGACAGCTTGATGACTCAGACAGATACAGACTGACACTATGTCCAACTCGCTTATCTGGCGTCGCTCCAGTTTCCACAGCGAAAGGCAAATCGAATGCCAGATATAATCTGTAACTAACAGTTTTTGACAATATAGATCTGTCATTTTTCTCTAGTATTACACACACTAACAATTGTAATAAGTTAATAACAGAGAACCCAACACCCCATACCCACAGAGCAAACAGTGGTGTATTTCACGACTATTTAACCCACCATACTGTCTCAGATCGCAGGTATTTGACGCCCGAGCCGAAGGCAAGGGCGATAAATGTGAGATCTGAGGCTTTCTTTATTGCCGCCCGTGTTAAGTACAAAATTTTATGTCACCCCCTGGCCGGGAAGTGGGATTTTCCGCGGAGCGTGCGGTAATTGCCGCTTTATGGCCAGATGTGACATAAAGGATATTATAATGAACTTATTAAAGTACGCGAAACTCGCAATAGAAATCGAATAGGTCGAAAATGGCCTAAATAGATGAGTGTTTTCCTAGCTGATAAGGGCGTTTAATATAACATTCAATCATCATTGCATTCCTTCCCAATCTCACTCTCTCTCACACACTCTCTCACACACACACACACACACACACACACACACACACACACACACACACACACACACACACACACACACACACACACACACACACACACACACACACACACACACACACACACACACACACACACACACACACACACACACACACACACACACACACACACACACACACACACACACACACACACACACACACACAAACACACACTCATCCACATACCACACATACCTACCTACACAAGCATATGCATAGATAGATACGTAGACACTAAATATTTTTTGTTTTTTTCTCTCTCGTTTTATATACCTACTTTCTTTTATGTAAATTGATGTACATCTAACCAGGCTATTTCCACCATCTACCTCTTGCATTGATTAATTAATGTATGTAGCGATCTCACAATGAGCATCGGAATACCCCTGTTCCCTATAAGACAGGTTTTACCTAGTTTAGGGCACAGGACACCGTTCCTAGGCTTATCTAATAATAAGTGTTCCCTTTGAACGTTTGTAAGCCAACACAAGCTGATGTGTTGATACCTAATAAAAATATTTTCATTTTCATTTTCATACAAGAAAAAATTACAATGAAGTTAATCACCCGTAGGACGAAATAGAATGTGTTTTGTTTCGGAATTGAATGAAAGAAGACAAATGCAAGTCTGTTCCAATTTTGAAAGATATAAATTCCATTGAAGTGAACTTGTTCTAGTATTATCAGTTAGAAGTTAGAACCACGGGGCAATGCAGAGCAAAAGGTAGACAAGTTATGTGGGTTCAAGAAACGACAAATCGCTTCGAGAAAAGGAAGTTAGTGCCCTACTTGCACGTTGCACCTTGTGCTTGCTTGGCTCGTCTTGGCGTGGGCACTACCCTGCCCCCAGAATCTCTTTGGCAACGCTTGACAAAAAATCCTTTATCACTGTCGGTACATGTATGATTCCCTTTCATCTGCCGATCCACTTAGCCAACAAAGCCGCAATTAGGAAGTGGCGAAATCCATTGTTCCGATTGGTCAACCCTACATACTGACAGACAGACATACACCTACAGAGTGGCGCAATGCAATTGTGATGATTCGGAGATCATCAGTGGAACTATTAGGATTCAGGATGATTTTTTACCTAACGCCATTCGAAGATAAAACAGAACCATATATAATAGACTGTTGAAAAAAACGTTTTAAAAATAACCAAAAACCGATTCGCCAAAAAAATAATAATTAAGGAACGTTCTCACAAAAATTCACGAGCATCGGATGAGAAATGCGACCTGTAGAGGAGATCAACCGGAAATCCGG
Organism: Cenopis cana; assembly: GCA_951800055.1. NCBI lineage: Eukaryota > Metazoa > Arthropoda > Insecta > Lepidoptera > Tortricidae > Cenopis > Cenopis cana. Next base: position 1,135,345 of record OX637484.1, on the reverse strand, counting down.
ACATACGAAAGCATTTTAGTCAACGCTGAAGCGGAGACCTTCGGATCACTCGGTTAATGAATACAGTACCTATATGCAGCATATACTTACATATTCATCATATCAGCCGAAAGACGTCCACTGCTGGCCATAGGCCTCCCCCAAAGAGTGCCACAATGCGCCACCCGCATCCAGCCGACTCCCGCGACCTTGCAACTTGGGACGTTGGTGCCGTTTCAGGAGTTGTAATAGCTTCACGGTAGATGTCTCTACGAGCCTCCCTAATAAGGCTTAATAGATGAGTGTTAAGATTGAAAAATTCACCATTACAAGGGATACCACGGTGGCTCAATTGGTAGAGCAATGGACGTGTTGAATTTTTCAATTTTGACTTTGATTAAAAAATTGAGATTTTCTTTACCAGGTCATCAGTCCACCTGCACGTAGAACCGATGGCCGTTGGGGCCGAAAGGTTCTCGAGTGGCGGCTACGGACCGGAAGGCGCAGCGTGGGTAGACCCCCCACAGGGTATACATATTATAAGTAGTGTTTTGTAGTTTAATATGTTTCCCTTAACATAATTATACCTTCAGGGATAATTACGACATCACTGTCTCTCGATTAACTTGCCTGCTTCAAGCTTTAGCTACTTCAAATGAATGTTGCTACAGTTGTAGTATATATTTGAATCTTGAGTCATAGATGGCTATCACATTGCTCTTATGATTATGGTATACCTTCGCATCCTACCCAACAATTACCGATGCTCCGAGCGATCAGTGTGGCAACTCAGATGCATTCCGAAACAGACCTGTGTAGCCTCCGGACTATTGCACTAGATATATGCACCAATTTGCCTATGATAATAATAATAAAGGCTGGGTAAGGTTTTTATGTTTTGTAATTGTATTTTATTTTTTATAGAAATATTATATAAATCTAACCTGAGAAAGAAAATGAATAAAGAGATAATAATAATATACTCTTTATTGCGCACTACAAAGTGGAAATATTACAAACAAAACGTATGACTAACAATTAAATAAGGCAACAACAGGCGGTCTTATCGCTAAAAAGCGATCTCTTCCAGACAACCTTTGGGTAGCAGGAGATTCAGAAAATATAACAATTTACAGGTAGTGCATATTACAAGAGAGGTAGATACAATCATCGATACTATGTATATTATCTTATGATTCAAGAACGATTGAGTGGAGAAACCTGTGCTGTGAGTGAGGTTCTAAGGAAAACGGCTAATATACACCAGAGATGTGCTACGTTGCTATGAATGGTTTGATATCCATCAATCATATTCATTGGTCCTGAAAACGGAAAGCTTTCATATTTTTGCAGGAAAGTTTTCCCTCCTTGTCGCACTTGCAAGTCTGTACGTAAGTGCGATAGAGACGGAAAAAAACGTTTGCGTTTTGTCTCAAAATGTATGAAAACGCTCTCACCGAGTTTGAAATACGTGCGTTCATCGGTTAGCAACAAATGTTATACTCGCTGTTTTAGTTTCCACTAGTGACCACCAGAGGCGCTGTTCACGTTTTCATACCACTTTCATACATTTTGAATTAAAAACTTATACCTACTCTGTGAACTGTAGGCTTCGCGAGTGATTTTTAGGGTTCCGTCTCCAAAGGGTTGAAACAGGACCCTATTCCTAAGACTCCGCAGCGCTGTCTGTTCATTTGTCCGTCTGTCACCAGACTGTATCTCATGAACCGAAATATTCACAGAATGATGTATTTCTATCGCCGCTAAAACAACAAATACAACAAAGCGAATAAAATAAATATTTAAGGGAATCCCATACAACATACTTGATATATTTTTTCCATTTTTATAGATAAAGGTGCGGAACCATGTACATGGCTTTCATCCCTCCTCATTACTTATTACATGGCCGTACCACGCCAGGCGATTGGCTCGGAAAATAGGTAAGTAATAATTATAAAATTCATATATTACACTTGTTGCATTAACTTTGCATAAACCCCAAAAAAATGACGCAATAATTAATTGATTTCGCGATTCCAATTACGCGGGTCTCCCCACATGATTGATGCCTGCGCGCGTGCATGAGTTGACAGTCCATTACAGTCTGCAAAGGGCTTTTAATCTACGGGTTAATGGCGTAATTGTTCTGAGTTTTTGATTGGTTTGCTGATTTACACCACACACCACCACGGTGATGGTAAAACATTTGGAACTTTCATGGCCTAACGGTATACGCGCGATCGCAACGATTCTTCAGACAATACATCGCACTAGTAGGTGTGTCTATTCCCAATATATTCCTCAAGAGAGGAATATAGAGTTTTAATAGCAATACCAAAGCGTCAAGCCTTTATCAGGCACATTGCACGTAGAACCGATGGCCGTTGGGGCCGAAAGGTTCTCGAGTGGCGACCACGGACCGGAAGGCGCAGCGTGGGTAGACCCCCCACAAGGTGGACTGATGACCTGGTAAAGGTCGCGGGAGTCCGCTGGATGCGGGTGGCGCAAGACCGGTCATTGTGGCACTCTTTGGGGGAGGCCTATGTCCAGCAGTGGACGTCTTTCGGCTGATATGATGATGATGATGATGAAGCCTTTATCACGTGGGAATAGGAACTTTTGACCTCTTCATATGCCAAACTAATTTTGATGCTGACTGTACGAGTACCTCCTAACTTTTTATTCGGATCTAGGTAATCCGAAGGAGCGATTGCTCCGAGCAGGGCCTTCAAGACGCGACAGACAGGGCAATAAGCGTCGCTACCTTCTGGTCCCGCACAATCTAAAAAACATCATGAAACCATAAAGAAGAAGAAGTAAACAGAAGACAAAGAAATAAACATTTTTTTTTCTCAAATATGCTTCCAACGCTGTATACATTTGTAATTGTGTACGAGTACCTACTCTATTGCTATCTGTGAGGTCCTGTAAATGACTCTGCTGTTAATATTCATGTTGTTATATTGTTGTTGGTTCTCCTAATATAAATAATAAATTTATTAAAATGAAAACACAGGGTGGACAACTAACCAATCTTAATCGGTTTCCAAGAAAACTCAGTACTTAAAAACTGTAATAGAGATAAAGAGTGGATCGAGAAACGAAACCGCCACCCTCCATAGAAAATAGTATGGACATTGGTATTGGGATGGGTCAGTAGCTATAGTACCTATAAGTTTTTTCAAAACATTAACTAATTCGAACGCGTTTGCGTTTTGTCTCAAAATGTATGAAAACGCTCTCACCGAGTTTGAAATACGCGCGTTCATCGGTTAGCAACAAATGTTATACTCGCTGTTTTAGTTTCCACTAGTGACCACCAGAGGCGCTGTTCACATTTTCATACCACTTTCATACATTTTGAGACAAAACGCAAACGCGTTCGAATTAGTTAATGTTTCGAAAAAACTTATACTAGTGGCTCTGGTTTTTCTGCAGTAGACTGTATTTCCAAGTTGCCACTTTCCTGTTAATCACTCAATTCGGTTTTAGGTAAAACAAAACCGCAGATTTTGAGCAAACTTCGGCTATTTTGTGGGTGGGTTTTCCTATATTTATCAGTTTGCGTTTGGATTTTGGATTTATCATACATACCTACTCGTACTTCATCATCATCATAATATTTAAGAGCTTGGCTCTTGTCGGTGGAGTAATTGCCAGCTTATTCTACATTCAGCTTTGTCCTTCACTTCTTTGTCATGACGTAGCATTTATTTTATGTTTTATTTGCTCCATGTACGTCATTCTAGTTCTACTCGTACTTATACGACGGATATTTGTTAATTTATAATCATCGACTAGGTACGTAATTATACAAATACTTAAATTCATTGTTCACTCAAATTCTGATGTTTGTTTTTCTGAATAATTACTTTTGCTAGTCGGTTAGTAACGTCTAAAAACGGAAAAAAAATCATGTCTGTTGTATGGGAGCCCCCTTAAATATTTATTATATTCTGTTTTTTAGTATTTGTTGTTATAGCGGCAACAGAAATACATCATCTGCGTAAATTTCAACTGTCTAACTGTCACGGTTCATGAGATACAGCCTGGTGACAGACGGATGGACGGACAGCGGAGTCTCAGTAATAGAGTCCCGTTTGTGTGTGTGCAGAACCCTCAAAAAGGTCGCAGTTTGATCATATAGATTTTGACGTCATTAGTAATTCCACAACACAAATAGCTGACGTAGCTCACACCGCCGCCTGGCTACATTCCAGAAGACTTGAACTGAAATTGACTAAAATCATCACCAAGGGGTCCCACAAAACCGAGTAGGTACGGCATCGCGGCAGACTTCGTCGGAAGTGACGAGACAATAGACTGTCCAAAACAGGAATGCGTGGATGAACAGAGGGAGGCATTGCCCAACAGTGGGACTCTTAAGGCACTTTATAACAATAATAATAGTCAGCAAGTAGCACTTGGCAAGTTGGCACGTACGAGGTAACCGCCATGTGGGATGTTGATTCAACGATCATTGTCCCGATAGTGGTTTCTGCGGTTTAATAGCTAAGAGTCTCGGCCAACACCTCAAGAGACTCGCTAGATGACTGGGTCAAGGGTCAGATACAGAAGGCGGTACTCCTGGACACGGCGCGGATAGTCAGGAGGTTCCTCTCTGTGTCGCCCTATAGCCACCGGTAGCTTAGGCCCTGTCTCGCTGCCAGCGGCACACTAGGTTAGGTTTTTATGATGTTTTTGTGTTTTGTAAGTGTATTTGACGACCGCTTTAGCTCAGTTGGTAGTGAACCTGCCTACGGAGCTGGAGGTCCCGGGTTCGAATCCCGGCCGGGGCATTTATTTGTGTGATGAGCATGAATATTTGTTCTTGGGTCTTGGATGTTTTCTATGTATTTAAGTATATATTTATCTATATAAGTATGTATATCGTCGCTTAGTACCCATAGTACAAGCTTTGCTTAGTTTGGGACTAGGTTGATTTGTGTAAGATTGTCCACAAATATTTATTTATTATTTATTTATATTTAGGGTTCCGTACCCAAAGGGTAAAACGGGATCCTATTACTAAGGCTCCGCTGTCCGTCTGTCTGTGTGTCTGTTCGTCTGTCACCAGGCTGTATCTCAAAAACCGTGATAGCTATATACAGTTGAAATTTTCACAGATGATGTATTTCTGTTGCCGCTATAACTACAAATACTAAAAACAAAATAAAATAAATATTTAAGGGGGGCTCCCATACAACAAACGTGACTTTTTTTGCAGTTTTTAAAGATAATGGGACGGAACCCTTCGTTCGCGAGCCCGACTCGCACCTGGCCGGTTTTTATATTTTACTTTTTATAAAGATATTGTAAAAACCCCACCTAAGCCCTAAAATTAATAAAGTGAGTATAGTCATATTTCCCTACAAACTTTATCCCAATCCCAATCTCCAAACTTCCCTCGACATGGTTATATTGGTTATGTGTAAGTATTGGACATCGGTAAAGCAGTGAGCGACATTGACATTAGTGGCGCCTTTATGACTTGACCCACATGTCCCACCATCATGCGTTGTCAAGTCGTCACCGCAGTTTACTGAGGCGACATTTATTTTACAAGCTACAAGCTTCGCAACAGCTCGTGAACTCGCCTCACCAGTTTGTTATGAGCCGTAGCTCTAGTATAAGTTTTTTGGAAGCATTAACTAATTCGAACGCGTTTGCGTTTTGTCTCAAAATGTATAAAAACGCTCTCACCGAGTTTGAAATACGCGCGTTCATCGGTTAGCAAGAAATGTTATACTCACTGTTTTAGTTTCCACTAGTGACCACCAGAGGCGCTGTTCACGTTTTCATACCACTTTCGTACATTTTGAGACAAACCGCAAACGCGTTCGAATTTGTTAATGTTTCGAAAAAACTTATACTAGACCTACCGGAGATTCGGTATTCGTACCTACTCACGAACATGGTACGAGATCGGTGTGCAAGGGTAAACATTAAAAAAGGATTGCAAATTTTGATGACAATACGAACAGTGCTACTTAGTTAAGTATATATATAAAAGCTTGTAATAATAAATAATTTGCAATATAAACGTACCTATATTTATTAAAAAATAGTACATTACTTACCAAGGGCGATAAAACAAAGAATGTCTCAGATCGCAGGTATTTTACGCCCGAGCCGAAGGCAAGGGCGATAAATATGCGATCTGAGGCTTTCTTTATTATCGCCCGTGGTAAGTACAAAATTTTATGTCACCCCCTGGCCAGGAAGTGGGTTTTTTCGCGCGCGGAGCGTGCGATAATGGCCGCTTTATGGCCAGGTGTGACATAAAATATGTTTAATGTGAAATCTGCAGACAAACCATCTTAAACAGTATTGCAGAGCCTTTGTTTGATTGGATTTTTATCATAACTAGGAATAATAAATTAAGCATTTTTTTGCTAAGCTGAAACGGAGCCGCTTTCCTCGCTCGATTAATAAATATTGCTATTTTAAACGGGAGGTCAATCTCATACTGGTAATCCTGATATTTTCGGTAAAAAGTCATCACAAGAGTATTCACGTGTGGCGCCTGATTTCTTAACGCACCTTTAAAGGCGACAGCTCTAAAAGTTCACGTATATGGATATGGTAACAAAGATGCACAGCTTTTTGTGACGCCTACTCGTACATCGATTAATAATAAACACGTCAGTTACTTAAAATTTGAAGCATCGTCTTTGTTATTACACTGTCTTTGATTATAATGATGATAGTCTTGACCGATTTCGGCCACAGTGACTGTAAATCCTGGTCTGACATGGTTTGTTGTTTCGTTGTTCCGCCCTTAAGGCTGCGTTTCCACCAGAGATGTGCGAGGATGTGTTTTCATATATTTGACACCTCGCTCGGCGCGTGGCGAGGTGTCAAATGTATGAAAACGCATCCTCGCACATCTCTGGTGGAAACGCAGCCTAAGTGTGCTCTTGTGTGGCATACGTATCATAGTAGGAAACTTTGATAGGTACTCTGTCGCTTTCATCCGTAAAAAAGTTAGTATGACAGTTTTAGCATGGTGTTAAAGCGACAGGGTATAAAAGGGAGTTATGAGGCAGACCGTACCCATTAAGCCAAATTTGCCAATGTTTATCGACATAGATCTCAACATCTATAGTGATTTAATATTTGTCCTTTCAGTATATTATTCTTGAACTATTTTACACCAGTCTGCTAAAAGTCAAAACACGATTTGCAAATAAATTCTCAATACCTACTCTTATTTTTCAAACATACCCCTTCTTTTGAATGAATGAATGATAATTTATTTATTTGGTATAAATTGATAACATACAGACATTACAGAATAAAATAATTTAAACATTAATTATACCAAAATGGATGCCGCTCAGCATTGAGTCATGATAATCATGACGCTGATTTTCAGGGCAACCAGGAAATAATAACAAATTATACAATAGCGCACAGTTACAAATAGTTACTTTTGGATGATTTTGGGTGGATCTTTAAAACTCTCCCTTCGTAACAATGATAAGTTCTCAAACCTTAGAAAAAAGATTATCCTTATGTACACGTTAAGATTTAAACGTCAATATTTACGAGAAAGTACGCGCTGAGATTCCGTAGAGAGCGGGGTAGTCAATTGCAAACTCACGCGTGTTAGAGTGAGACATTTGCAATGGAACTACGCCCTCTTATATTACAAAACGTTGCTATGAAAGTCTAGAACTCGTCTCAAACATCCTTTTGTACTGGACCATTACTCAAGTCATATCGACCGGAACAGATATCATATCCATTCGATCGTATACACACACATCAAGATACAAAACATCTGAAGATCGCTTTTTCCTTGCTCTTACTTCAGACCGAATTCCCTGTGTTGAAGGTTCACTTTGGATTGTATTTTGTTAATTATTTAACTCGTTTGAATATTGAAGCTCGGTGCACGGATATGTAATCGATTGTACAATTCATCGAACTATGAAGACAGATCGATCAACATATCGATTGTATCGTTATGATCGTTCTAATTTCTTTGATGGTTATCTGTTTGATTTCATTAGATTGTTATTGTTGTTGATTGTCAGTTTTAGTTTTTTAGCAGACTGATTGATTGTTTTATTGCTTAATCATATTACAAAAAGAGTCCGCTAAAATAATAATAAATAAATATAGAGGGACAATCTAATTAAATATAAATATGAACAACCTCACTAATCGACATAATCCCAAACTAAATAAAGCTAGTAAAAGTAAACGCCGTAAATATGCCTCACTTGGCAGTGGGTACATATTTGAGGCGTTTGGGGTCGAAACGCTGGGACCGTAGGGCCCAAGCCTAGATAAAAGTGTAATGACTGGCCCAAGTCCGCGCCGACTTTATAAAGATTTGTCGGCGCGCCTGGTAGACGCAGCCAGTGACCAGAAGGCTGTCCAATATTTCGCTCAGCGAATAAGCATTGCCATCCAGCGTGGCAATGCAGCCAGCCTTCTGGGCACACTGCCGATTGACGGCGATTTGGGCCAAATTTATTATTTGTAGGTAGGGGTGCTGGGTGGGGAGGATGAGCTTAGGTATGCGACGCTAGGCTATAAGTTCTCTCCATCAAGTCTTCTCATACACGTCCCCGTCGTCTCAGGAACTGCCGACGTACAGACCTGAGGCGAACCCACCGGCGCAAGCGTGTGGGTCGTGCACCCTGGTAATGTCAAAGATCGAGAACGGGCGTCACACTATTTACCATCTACCCCGGATCTGAGACAGCGAAGTATGAGAGGCGATACCTGGAACGGCATTCCCACCCTCCAGGTATTTATTCCCTTACCCGTTATCCTGTGCCTCCCAACCATCCAATCCTACCACTCACATCAATCCCTACCACTCCTGTAATCCCTTCCCTTACCCATTCCTGGAGGAGACAACCTCGACCCCAAAAACCCCAAGCTAAGGTGTGACCTACCGTGCCGAGAGATGTGTGGCTGAGGGGGAGCTCAGTCGTGAACGGTGGACCCTCGATACCGGGCAACCTCGAGGTGTATTTTGCCTTATTCCAGCAAGCGGGGCTCTGCTGGAATGGACTCTAATCCCTAGCTTCTCGTGGGAACTGTATGGATAAAGAAAAAGAAAAACAAACTGATGGTACCCTGGAAGACCTATGCCAGGAACTACTGCCGCTGACAGTAGGCGCGGAACCAACCGCCCAAACGTCGGGACAAGAAATGGAGGGTGTGGAGAGCACCGACCCGGTAGAAAAGGACGCTAGTCGACCTAACCTACCAACGGAAGCTCAAAGCATCGGCACGCGGAAACCTCACAAGAAATTGGGTGGTTCTACGCGAGGGCGCTACAGAGCTCTAATAGGACTGGGAGTAAAGCCTGAAGAGGCGTTACAACTGTCCTCAAAGAGCTTTGCAGAGCTCAAAAGAATGGGGTTCAAATTTGGTGCCTCACAATCCAAGCCCGGGCAAAAGCCGGTCAAACGGCTCCGCTCGGAGGAGGAATCACCGCAGGGTAACTTGTCAAAGAACCCAAGGGTGAGTGAGACCCCCCCTACTCAACCCCAACAAGCGCTGGCCTATAGTGAGGTCGTCAACCATGTTCGGGTCGGAATAAAAGACTCCAGTCCGATGTCGGACACTCAACTGGGGTCCCTCTGCCACACCATCTTGCGGAGGATTTCGACTCTGAGGATGGCTGAAGGACCGAAGTTCGTGGGCCACGCTTACAAGCCAGGCTGGTTGCTCATTACGTGCGAGGACCAGCGGTCCAAAGCCTGGCTTGAACAGGAAATACCATCCCTAAAGCCATGGCCAGAAGCCAACCTCAGGGTCATACCCGAAAATGAGCTCCCAAAGCCAAACATAGGGATGGTATTTATACCTGACATCAGCGACTCGGAGGTCAAGATGTCCCTGTCGCTACTCTGTGCACAGAACTTCGGGCTGTACACAGACTTCTGGAAAATACTCCACACAAAGGCCGACAAGGGAGGGGTCATGGTGACCGTAGCCCTGGATGACCAATCTGTGGAGTATCTCCAGAAAATGGGCCTAAAGGCAAACCTAGGTTTCCGCAAGGTCACGTTTCGGATAAAGGGTCCCTCATCCTTGGGCCTTGGCCCAACATCCCGAAACGTCCGACACCCAAACCCCACCACCGCAAATCCCGACCACATCCTCGGACCACCACACTCCCGCTCGAAAGGTCCCCCCGGGACCTAAACGGGCCATCCCGAATCTTGCCTCCAGTACTGCAGCAGGCCCATCGGGAACCCAGCGGTTTCCCACCAACAGGGGGGGCAACAGGGGCACGCACCGCCCCAGGGGTAGGGGTAGAGGGAGGGGAGGCCAGCAAGGGCATACCAATGCCCAGCGCCGAGGCCATTAAAAACAAAGACGCAGCAAGCAGATGGGGGCCGGTGGCTTTTCTGCAGGCCAACTTACACCACGCCATCGCGGCCACAGCGGTCGTGGAAAAGATCTTTGGCGAAAATGGCCTGGACATCGCCCTCATACAAGAACCATGGATTAACGCCCAATCCATGGTAGCAGGTTTAAATACAACAGGTAAGCTACTAACACACGAAAAAGGATCCAAACCAAGGGCCTGCATCGTGTTCAACAAAAACATCAACTTTCTACCTGTTACAGAGCTATGCAGCGACGATCTCGTTGCTGCTTACGTAGATCTCAAAGGAAGGGGCACATCGAAGGTGTTAATTTGCTCCGCCTACCTGCCAGGAGAGAAACAAGATCCCACAGAAGAACTGGCTAAAGTTGTAGAGTACGCTCAAGCACAAAAGGCAGAACTAATTGTGGGTTGCGACGCAAACGCTCATCACACTATCTGGGGGAGCACCGGAATCAACAAACGGGGTGAGTTACTCTCAGACTTTATTTTTACTAATTGTCTGCACTTGTTAAATAGGGGCAACACGCCAACCTTTGTTACTAGGGCTAGACAAGAAGTATTAGACCTAACCTTCGCTACTGAAAAGGTAGCTAACTGCCTCGGAAATTGGCACGTCAGTAGCGAAAACTCAATGTCGGACCACAAACATATTAGGTTTAGTGTAAAGGGACCATTAGGGCAGGAACCAAGAACACGAAGAAATCCAAAAGAAACGTCCTGGGAAGTCTATAAGACTCACCTTGAGGAGTATCTAAAGGACATACCAAAATATGTTAAAAACCCGGATTCCCTCAATATAGCAGTAAACCAACTATCAAAGGGCATAAATACGGCCTACGAACAGAGCTGCCCATTGAGGGAAACATCCACAAACAACACAACGACGTGGTGGAACAAAAAGCTTGAAAAGCTCCGAGTATCTACACGCCGCATATTCAATCACTCAACCAGACCAAACGAGTGGGAAAGGTATGGTAGAGCACTGACTGAATATAACAAACAGATCAGAAAAGCGAAAAGGAAGTCTTGGCGAAGGTTTTGTGAAGAGATTGCCCAAACTCACAAAGGAGCGAGAATACACAAAATTCTTTCCAAGGCACCAACTAACTATCTTGGCCTCCTCAAGAGACCGAATGGCGATTTTACGACTACGGAGGTGGAAACACTGGATCTGCTAAGAACCACCCACTTTCCGGGGTCGTATCCTACCAGTAACACCCAGTTATGCATCCAAAGGAGCTTCCAAGCCCACAGGGTACATAACACCGACTGGAATTTGGCCGCAAACATCTTTAGACCAAACCACGTTAAATGGGCATTGGCAAAATTCAAACCATTTAAATCGGCGGGAGAAGATGGAATCTTCCCTGCACTACTGCAGAAAGGGCAAGATCTCCTACTCCCGCACCTGGTAAAAATATTCCGGGCCAGCTTCGCTTGGGGTACCATACCAGAACAATGGACTAGGGTCAAGGTACGATTCATACCAAAAGCAGGGAAAAAGGACTACTCACAGCCAAAATCCTTCAGACCAATCAGTCTTACGTCTTTTCTACTCAAAACAATGGAAAGAGTCATTGATCAGCACATTAGAGTAAAGTACTTGGCAATCAGACCACTTAGTCTGAACCAACATGCTTACCAAAAGGGAAAATCTACAGAAACTGCCCTACTAGATCTGGTCGACAAGGTGCAGAAAGCCCTAGAGGATAAGCAAACTGCTCTATGTGCGTTCCTTGACGTTGAAGGTGCTTTTGATAACACACCCAGAGAAACTATCCTTAAAGGAATGGAGTCAAAGGGCGTGGACAAAACCACCATCAGATGGGTGCAGAGCATGCTATCAAATAGAATAGCGACTCTGACCCTCAATTCAGCTGTACATGAATTCTACACCACAAGAGGATGTCCACAAGGAGGCGTGCTATCCCCACTACTATGGACCCTGGCAGTGGACCAACTCCTAGCAACCATGACGGACCTCGATTATGACACACAGGGATATGCCGACGATCTCGTAGTTATAACCAGAGGCCCCTGCCTCCACACAATCTCAAACCTTATGCAAGGAGCCCTAAACACCATACTAAAATGGTGTAAAGAAAATGACTTGTCCATAAACGCTAGTAAGACGGTGGTAGTACCCTTCACAAGGAAGAGGAAACTAGACAGACTAGCAACTCTAAAACTTAATGGGCAAGTCATACCGTTCTCAAATGAAGTCAAGTATCTGGGGATACTTTTGACCAAAAGTTAACTTGGAATCCTCATTTGAAGAACATTACACACAAAGCAAAAATGGCTCTGTGGACAAGCTGTCGAATGGCAGGAGCAAGATGGGGCATAAGACCCAAAATTGCTATGTGGCTATACACAGCGGTAGTGCGACCTATAATTACTTACGCCTCCGCAGTCTGGTGTGACAAAACCAACCAAAAGACAGCTATCCAAAAGTTAAGCAGCCTACAACGTACGGCGTGCCTAACTACAACAGGAGCCCTAAGTTCTACGCCTGGGGCAGCCCTTGATGCATTGCTTGACTTAACACCACTCCACCTGCAAGTGCAAAAGGAGGCCAAGCAATGCATCTATAGGATATGCATGTCGACAAGGCCAAAATGGCGCTCACAGGCACTAGCCAAACTGGAAGCCTCAGTTTTTGGAAATAGAACTTTAAACATGCCAACTGATAACATGCAAACCATACAAAACTTCAACAAACTGTATACCGTGGAAATACCGCCAAGAGACAAATGGACAAACGACCAAATGTACTTCAAGGAGGGGAGCCACATATGGTATACTGACGGCTCAAAGAAAGGTGAGGATGTAGGTTGCGGGATCTATGGTGAGAGACCAAAGCTCAAAACTAGCGTCAGCATGGGCAGAGAGGCCTCAATCTTTCAAGCCGAAATCTTCGCCATCAACAAATGTGCGGAGATTAATCTTGATAGAAACCTGAGAAACCAACATATCTACATCAACTCGGACAGCCAGGCTGGCCTGCTGGCACTAGCATCTCTAGAGTCCAACTCTAAACTAGTCCAGAACTGTAAAGATAACCTTAACGACCTTGCAAAATCCAACAAAGTAATACTTAGATGGGTACCGGGTCACTCCGACATTGACGGAAACGAGGTAGCAGACAAACTCGCCAGAAAGGGTGCAGATACACCCTTCATCGGCCCAGAACCTTTCTGTGGTATAACCAAACAGAAAGTAAGCTCTCTGCTAAACAATAAACCGGAAGCTATAGAGTTGTGGAAGTTCACAAAAGGACTAAAACAATCAAAAGCGCTAATTAAAGGCTACAACACCAAGCTGTCTAAAGAGCTATTACAACTCAAAAGACACAAAACCTGCGCAGTGACGAGAATACTCACTGGTCACTGCAAACTTAACAAACATCTTACACAAATGGGTATAAAACAAAGTGCAGCATGCAGGTGCTGCCAGGAGTCGGAGGAAACTGCCATCCATATCCTCTGCTCCTGTGGACCACTTATGCGCAAAAGAAGTATGTACCTAGGGAAGCACATCATGCATCCAGAGGAGATACAACAGATTGCTACCCAAAGAGTCTGGAAATTCCTGGAAGCAACGGGTTTAAGCAAAGAACTTTAAGGGCTGCCACAATAGATCAATAACTGGTCGAGGCGGCATAGAAGGCCCACAAAAACCAATAATAATAATAATATTTGTAGGTAGTTTCAATTTTTAATTTTATACTTTGTAAATATTTAGTCTTTTAAGTTTGTTATTGTACCTAATTTATCTTCTTTATGTTAATAAAAATAAAACAACTTTTAATAGAGCTTGTATTTTGGGCACTAGACGATGATATACATACATTCTTGGATAAATAAATACTTTAGCCAGAATACATAAGACATCCAAAACAAAATAACTATACGACATAACTAGACTAGACTATACTAGTGGCTCTGTGAGCTGTAGACCTCGTGAGTGTTTTTTTTATTTCCAAAACTATCTTAAATATCGAACCTGTAGTGCAGGGGTCGGCAACCTTTTCAGCACCCACGGGCCACATAGTAGCTAAAAAAATCTTCGCGGGCCGCAGATGATAATAAATGATCACTGTCTGTTGATATCAACTCGAAACAAATTGGTACGCCGTACGCGACAGTAACGTAGTAAAAATTCGCACCCCTTTTTACATGAAAAACGAGAAAGACGAAAAAACCGACTTTTCACAGATAAACCAGCTAGTTTCCTTACCAAACCCAGATAATTCGCATTTCAACCGCATCGTAATTTCGCGATTCATTCGATCAATGCAAGCATATAGAATAGCAGATATAGAAACTTTAAGGGGGGGACGGGTCATAAAGTCATAACACACCTAGATGAAAACGCGAGCGCGAAATTTTTCGAACACTGATGCAAATGCGGCAAATGCTTCATACGCATCAAGTCATAACACATCTAGATGAAAATATGAGCGTAGCGAGCGCGAAATTTTGCGAACATTATTATGCAGGTGTGGAAAATACTTCATACGCATCAAGTCATGTAGACGCAAACGCGAGCGCAGCGAGCGCGAAATTTTTTGAACATTAAAATTCAGGTGTGGAAAATACTTCATACTGTCTAACGCAAATGCGGCGAGCGCGAAATTTTTGAAAAAAAATTTAGTTAGATTTAACTGTAAAATATACTTACAAACACATATCTCGTCCTGACCAACTGTGAAAATATTCGTGGTTGGCGATACAGACGCTTTCACGATGTTAAGAATTTCAAATTTTACCTTTACAAACAATAAAGCCAGGGAGGCTCGCGGGCCGTACGGAAGGGGCTCAAACCATAGAATTTTTTTTAGATTCCTCGACAAAAATATTCGATGTAATCAAAGAACGTGCTCACAATACTTCACGAGAATCTGTTGTGAAATGCGACCCTTAGAGGTGAACAAATCGAAATTCGGCCGCAGAAACACAAAATAATTGATAAAAAAATTGTTTTTTTAAATTTTGAAAAAGTGACTCGATAAAAAAATTCTATAGAATTACCGCACCTGCTCACAAAATTTCACGAAAATCGGTTGATAAATGCGACCTGTAGAGGAGAACAAACCAATGAATAAAATAAAAAAAAATTAAATTTACAAAAATTTACTTGCCTAAAAAATTATATGTAATCATAAAACCTGCTCACAAAACTTCACGAGAATCGGTTGAGAAATGCGACGTGTAGAGGAAAAAACGGCCGCAGAAAAATACGAAATCATTGATACAAAGTTTGTTTTTTCGAATTTCAAAAAAGTGACTCGACAAAAAAAATCTATATAGTTACCAAACCTGCTCGCAAAATTTCACGAAAATCGGTTGATAAATGCGACCTGTAGAGGAGATCAGCCAACGACGTAAAAAAAATTTTTTTTTAATTTACAAAAATTTACTCTACAAATAAATTATATGTAGCCATTGAACCTGCTCACAAAATTTCACGAGAATCGGTTGAGAAATGCGACCTGTAGAGGAAAAAACGGCCGCAGAAAAACACGAAATCATTGATACAATGTTTGTTTTTTTGAATTTCCAAAAAGTGACTCGACAAAAAAATTCTATATAGTTACCGAACCTGCTCACAAAATTTCACGAAAATCGGTTGATAAATGCGACCTGTAGAGGAGGACATACAAAAATCCGGCCGGACATACGAAAGCATTTTTGTCGAAGCTAAAACAGAGACCTCGTTTTACTCGGTCAATGAAATTTAAATGAAATGAAATGAATAACTCAGGAACATCACAAAAATATGAAAAATGCCCTTATTGGGATTCAAACCCAGGGTCACCGGCTTCAAAGCCTAGGACAAAGTCGTCAAACCGTTGCTTACATATTTATGACTTCAACGGAAGAATCAGCCACAGCGGTTAAAGCAGATGGTCGGGTCGGTTGCGCAAACGCAGTGCGCGGCACGGCACGTGAGCGTTGACATTTCCACCGCCCGACGGAAGCTAGGGTAGCTCTATAGACCAGAAAGATAGCGATAACATTATAATAAAATAATAAAAACAAACTAAATAAAAAATAATTAATTAAAAAACAAAAAACCCGCCTGCACTAAAAATACTAAAACAAGCAATAAAAAGTTTTTGTCAATATTGCATTGTCATCTGAACTAAAAGTGTATTCCTAATTTCAGCTCAATACTAGTTAAGGATAAAAAGCAGTCGGAGGCATGGAGTAGCATTAAATGAGACTTTTCGGCCAAATCCATGCCTCCGACTGCTTTTTATCCTTAACTAGTATTGAGCTGAAATTAGGAATACACTTTTAGTTCAGATGACAATGCAATATTGACAAAAACTTTTTATTGCTTGTTTTAGTATTTTTAGTGCAGGCGGGTTTTTTGTTTTTTAATTAATTATTTTTTATTTAAGACTTTTTAGTTTCAACTATGGTCCTTGCAATTCAGTGGCGGCGCGTGAGATTTTTATAGGGTAACCCGGAGCAAAAATTAGAAATTGAACAGTCATCAACCTACTCTTTGAGAAAATTGTAATGAATACAAACACGATAGTTATATCTAGTGAAGTTTATGAATTGCTATGACCACTTTCTGACTTTCTCGTCAGAACGGCTTTATGGCCACATAATATTGCAATGAAACTTGATTTACACATAATATAAAATTTCAACTCAATTGGACTACGAGAAGTTTGTCAGTTTGTAAAGTTTGACGCAAGGAAACAATTTTAACTGAACCTACTTATTTATTACTTACTTTACGAGGTAAATAACACCTTGCAACAATATCTACACGTGACTCATTTCAGCAAAAAACAAGTGCGTGTCGGATCACGCACAAAGAAGGGTTCCGTACCGACGCCTAGCAGTCCACTTTTAAAAACACTATTATATTATATTATATATATATATATTAATACCTTAATCAAAAAAGGTCGTATCTTCATAGGGAAGAAACGGCACTTACGTCCTTTTGTTTGGGCAAGACAGTTTTTCAGTGATAACTCAAAAATCCTTAATCCCATCTTGTTCAAACCAAAAATCGTTGAAAGTATTTATTAATGTACACCACCTCAACTTTTTTCAGAATTTTAATCTTGATAGTTTGGAAATTAGAGGGGGGACACATTTTGTAAGACTTTGGAAGCTAATATCTCTCCAATGATTGACTTAAATGGAAAACTTTTTTAGTAACCTCTACGTTATTTTTAAAGGCCTATCCAAAAATATACCTCACAATTGACAATATTTCATAATTTCCAAAGGTCCTAATTCGAAAACCATTTCGGTAAAAGCGTGTGAAGTAGACAAAAAAAAGTTTTTTAGATTTTTTTCTCCGTTAATTTTGGAAAAAATCGCAAATTACTGTAAACCGAAAGTTGACGTCATCTTCCTCGCTGTATTCAGGGAGACCTTAGTAGGTACAGAGTACAGACAATCGCTGCTCTGGAGTGGCTCTGGATTCTTGTTGGGAAGATGACGTCATATTTTACTTACGCCCTTTTGAAATGACCTACTTTTCACGGGAGCGCTCAGTTAGTAACCACTCAAAGCGGTCACCCATCCAAGTCCTGACCGCTGCCCACGTTGTTGCTTAACTTTAGATACCGCAAGCGCTACCCGGCGCCGCTGGACCACGGCCCACGACACGAGCGCTCCAAATAATCCATCTACACATACTTATACCTTAAAGCATTTAAGTGATATACTTACCCCTCTGCCAAAACTACTTCATTAATCGATTATACTTCAGTCTCAGAATCGTTCCCGGCGTATGAAGAGCTCCGTCAAAATGCCTTAATGTGCTGTTTTTGAGTGCATAAAACGTTATAATTTATCAAATTAATACAAAGATGAATTATCATTTCACATGCACGTATATTTTGGATTTAATTATAATTTTCTGCACAGTTAAAGTTTTAATTGAAATTGGAAACCAAGCATCGATTACAAAGTCGATTCAAAATTATTCGTACTTTGACCATCACGCTTGGCCACTATTTTGACGTGAACTGTCACCGTATTTAGGGACAATAAGAACTACTTTCAGTCTGGCTATCTGATATTGGACTTAGTGGAAAAGCCAGTAAGAGGAAACTTCATTCCTCAAGTTTGGTGTTTAAAGTCTTACGATTGGGAAGACCAACTTTTTTTTTTTTCACGATGTGGAAATGCTTTATGCATACCCCCTGGTCTGGGAAACCTGATGGGGGTTATGTGGGACTCACTCGAGGGCATACCCACAAAAACCACACCGGCGTTTCCCGCTTTGCCGTTGACGGGGATGTCATGGGATCGCTTACATTCTACCATGACTCCCCCGGCAGCCCAGCTTTCGCTAGGGCACCCGCTCTAGTGGAGGAGAAAGGTCAGAAACACAAGGACCCTCCCCCCCGGCGTGTAGGACCGTAAAAGGTGGGTTCCCAGCCCACTGGCCCTTGGGAAGACCAACTGAGTTGACCCCTCCTAACATCGCAATCACGATACTAGGAGGGGTCAACTAGCTGGTCTTATATTACCACCTACGTGACCAGCTGAGTTGACCCCTCCTAACATCGCAATCACGATACTAGAGGAGACATGCTAAACTCCGCCGGCTTGTTTGGCTTTATGAAATGCGTTGCGTTTGGCGTTCGCGTGCGTAGATTTCGTAGTGGTTAGCTTAAATCTATTATGACGCTAAAGTAAACCAAATTTTCAAATTGTATTTAGGTACAATACAATACAATACAATAGGTAATGGATATTTTGTATTCATAAATTGATGATTTATTAAATTAACAGCAAGTAGTTTGTAGCAAGATTTTGTAAGGCAAGCCGGTTGGAATCGGGTTGTATGGGCGCTCCGCCACTGTTGCAATTGTTAAACGTGTGTAAAGCAAACCTTCAATGACGATGACAATGAAAACATGAGTGATTGCGCATAGCGGATAGCGGACCCGACTATTAAACTTTGAATAGTCATAAATCCTAAACGGTTGTTTTCACTAACTAATGACTAAAGAAACCTTATAATGATTTTTAAATACCTATTCAATGATACCCCACATGATATAGTTCGTCAACTTTATTTTTTATTTGTTTTACAAAATGGTGTCTGGTGGCCGCCATCTTTGTTTTTTTTTGACGTCACATTTCTAAGAACACTCGGGATGGTAAGAAAAATCTAACGATATCTCAAACATTAAAATCCGTTCAGGGAATTGGAAGATCTCAGGTAATAAAGAATATTACATACATACATACATACATACATACAAGATACGCGCGAAACACATAACCCTGCCTTGCAGTCGGGTAAAAAAAACATTAAAAAGTAAATAATAATTGCCTATCTTCTAAGAGCTCAACATGAGACTTTACGCTTCTTATTGAAAAATGTTCTAAATAGTAACATTGAGAAACATTGAGAATAGTAACATTGAGAAACATTGAGAATAGTAACATTGAGAAACATTGAGAATTGTAACATTGAGAAACCCTGGCTGAATCTGAACTGACCCTTAAGTGAAAAACCCACAATTGACAACATTTCAAATTTTCAAGTTGGCCTTTTTATGTCCTAGATCGATAGAAAATGAAATTTTAAGGTCCACGTGTTTTTTTATTTCTCCCGGAATCCTAATTCTCATTCAAAAATATCTGATCTTAAAGTAGCGAATCGTAAGTGAATATGACGTATTTTTTACGAATTATACCTATGTTTGACAGCATTGCTCCTTAACAGTCGTAGGAATGACGTCACACTTCCGTTTTATATATTTAGGCGATTTTCTTCAAATCTAGCGAAGATAAAAATCTAAAAACTATTTTATTATGTTCAGGTAGCATATTTACCGAAATGGTTTTCGATTTAGGCATCATAATAAATTTTGAAATGTTGTCAATTATACCTTGAATAAAATTACAGGCGAATAGAAAACCTTATTTTTGGAAGCCTGTTGAAAATGTACTTAAGATGTATGAATAAGTACTTAAATCTGTTCTGTCATGGTGCAGCGGACCGCATTCCAGGGCCGAGGCAGGGCTTGATCATGACTTGTTCGCTTGAATGAGTAATACCGAGTCCAAAATCGATTTATACTCCTATTTCGTCAGCTGTATGTATATACCTTATGGAAAGAGGAGTGTTTTGTTTAAAACGGCGGACCTGTTGGAGTTGAAAACGTAAAATAAAAAATGGCACCCGCGAAGTCTACAGTTCACGGAAATAGGTATGCTTTAACCACAGAATAAGTAATAGTACAAGTACAGAAGCTTCACTTTCTAACAAAAACGGCGTTTAGGCATAAAAACATGCCTACTCTGTGCATCTCTGTCTATCGTATAACTTGTATTCATTCACACGCGGCACGTGTAGCGCTAGGGCTATCGACTCGTCGCTAGCAGCGGCGGCAGCGGTAACGTGCATATAGACGCGTTCGCGCGGCGGCGGGCGGCCCTCGGCTGACGGCCGGCCCCGGGCCGAGCGAGCGGTAGGCATTTAAAGCGACGCGCGCCGCCCACTGCAAGCCCCTTGCTTTAACCTGTAGAGGAAATCAGACACAAACAAGTTTTATGCAAGAAACAAATGAACGCGCCATACATTTTACTGTGAGCAGTAATTTATAATTTATGTTAGATATCCAAATTACCTAAGGCGAGGTAGGGCAAGCTCTCTCCATACAAACTTTGTGCAAGTTTTTCTTCGTTTGTGTTTACACTACAGCTATGATTTTTTGTCAGTATGCATGTCCTGTAAGTAGGTTTATTTTTTTATTTAAACTATTTTTTGTGTTTATCTATTTTCCATTTTTTGAAATTTTTGGAATTTTCCACTTCAGGTCCTTCGTATATCCAATACATATGCACCTACAACCGAAAAAATAATTCGGGAGTTCCACAACCAACGAATAAAACGTGCACAATGTTTGTATGGAAAATGCCTTGCCCTACCCCTCGCCTTAAGGCGCTACACTGAGAAATTTGGAGACTTTGAAACGCTGTCCTGCCCAGACTAGCAAACAGTAGGGGCTGATTTTCAGATATATGATTCTTGACTATAATAATATGATTGTGGTACTGACAATAGCGAAACATGATTGCTTAAAATTTTCTCGATAGAAAATAAATCCAAAGTCGAGTCTATATTTTCCTTTTTTTCCTCAGCCTACTAAAACAACGCATTATTAAAAGACACGATTAAGTTAATATGATGGTATTTTACCTCATCTAGGTACTAACAAGAGGAAATTTAATAAACCTGCACACAGTCAGATATTTAACGAGATTTGTCTAAAAAGCCATTCTCGGAGAGGGTTGCATCCCGTTTTGTCGTGAGCGAAAAACAAAGGGTGTCTCTTTCAATCGATATATCGCCTTAAATGTTGGCATCCCATGAGCAATCAGAGTATATAATGATGACAATTTCTTACATTTACTCATTCATACGCCACAACTGGCATGCCCTTATGTGTCAGAATACTCGCAGGAAAGGAATGCATTGTGCGCCCCGTGGGAAAAGTGTCATTACATTACAGCAGAAAAAGGTGAGAGTCTATTCGGGTGAACGTATTGGATTGAAATCCAATTTAAATATCATCATCCTCCTAGCGTTGCCCCAGTACAGTTCTGTTGCATCCTGAAGGATGCCTGGCGTCTGCTACCTCATCCCAAAATTGGCGTAGGCACTATTTTTTACGGAAGCGACTGCCATCTGACCTTCGAATCCAATTTAAATACTTACAGATTTTTCAATTTATAACTATTAAAATAAAACTATGTCTAAAAAGTCCCCGCTGAAAAATGTATCAAAGATGCTGGCAGCATTCCGTCGTTGCAGGTACTTATGACATTATCTATGCGCTTACCTAGTTACTTTCGAACAAAAAGTGAATCATTTAAATTGAA
Organism: Cenopis cana; assembly: GCA_951800055.1. Taxonomy (NCBI): domain Eukaryota; kingdom Metazoa; phylum Arthropoda; class Insecta; order Lepidoptera; family Tortricidae; genus Cenopis; species Cenopis cana. The sequence goes on along the minus strand of OX637484.1, from coordinate 1,113,112 downwards.
CAAAGTGGCGTAGTTTTCACTGAAAATGCATAAAAAACATGAACAAGTTAAACAGATGATGTTTGGAGCGCGTGCTAATACGTGCGCAACTGCGCACGCAACAAGAACGTAGGTATCAATTTAATTTCAATTGAGTAAGTTAAGCTGAAAATAGACTTCAATAGCCTTTGATTGTGAAGGTTGGATCCGTTTTTCAGGTAAACAAACAATAAACAAAGGAATCTAATCGCTAGGATAATATATTTTAGCCATCACGGCACAATGGGATAAAAGTCATCCAGCCACATAGCCGTAGGCATGCCATAGGCATACCTTCTGTGTGTGTGTTTTTTTTTTCATGCAACTTGGCAATTAACAAAAGCGGTATGTACAGTCAGCCCATGAAAATGTTGAGCATACTTAGAACCTTGTCCCATCGAAATCTAAGAAATATTTAGACTGAAACGTCATAAAATTTGAAACCTCTTTAATTTGACAAAGTACTAAAGTGCTCAACATTTTCGTTGGCCCACTGTACTTAACGTTATGTAGACTGATCTATAACGGCTGTTTGAATGATCAACGTTATGTAGACTGATCTATAACGGCTGTTTGAATGATCCTTAACGTTATGTAGACTGATCTATAACGGCTGTTTGAATGATCCTTAACGTTATGTAGACTGATCTATAACGGCTGTTTGAATGATCCTTAACGTTATGTAGGCCTATCTATAACGGCTGTTTGAATGATCTTTGATATAAAATTTAAATGCAATACTCAAAATGATAAATCAATAACTTTACGTTTTCATTACCATATTCTAATACCTTCTTCAGAATGGGTACAGAAGTGATCACATATAAATTATTTTCAGAGCAGTTTCCAGTACAGCTACATTAAAGTGTCATTTAACGTTCAGACAATATTTATTACTAGTGTCTCTGTGAGGTGTAGACCTCGCGAGTGTTATATTATTACGTTTTTAAAAGACAATAACAACAATTTTTATTATTATTATTATTGGGAGCCTATTGTGTCCCACTGTTGGGCAAAGGGCTCCCCCCTCCGTTTCCAGCTCTCCCGATCTTGAGCTGCCCCCGGCCACTCCTTTAAAAAGGAGTCTAACTCGTCTCGCCATCGCCGGCGAGGTCTGCCTCGTCTCCGTTGCGAGCTGTCGAGCTGCCACTGCTGCCAGTCAGTGGCGATCTTGGCCCACAGCTCGCTCGGCATACGGCAGACATGACCAGCCCAGTCCCACTTCAACTTAGCAACAATTAAATAACAGATATTATGCTCAACATTATCATGCTGGCCTAAGTTTGTATGTACGAGTTCTGTAATTCCACAACGTTAAACTTACAACAGCGCGCCGGGTCAAAAGTTAACTAACAATAGAATCCTCAGCAGTGTGTCACCGAGCAATCCTCACTTACCCAGATAATAATCTTGAGATTCGTACCTATTCATCACATTTAATGCTTTATGTCACACCTGGCCATAACGTGGCCATTATCGCACGCTCCGCGCGCGAAAAAACCCACTTCCTGGCCAGGGGGTGACATAAAATGTAGTACTTACCACGGGCGATAATAAAGAAAGCCCCAGATCGCATATTTATCGCCCTTGCCTTCGGCTCGGGCGTAAAATACCTGCGATCTGAGACATTCTTTGTTTTATCGCCCTTGGTAAGTAATGTACTATTTTATATAATTATTCATTCTTTAAATTTGAGTATAAAGTATTTTAAATTTCTTACTATTGATATTTTAATGGTTATTACGAATTTTTAATTATTATGATAGAATTTAAATGATTGAAGTTTTATTACTTTTTTAATTTTCATGATGAATCTTAGCAAATTATTGAACGCAGCATGACATTTTAAGGTTTTTATATATTTTTATTGTATACTAGTCAAAATGGAATTTAGCTTAAATTGCAAAACTTGTAATTTATTTCAATTATTAATCTTTAAGTTACCTAGGTATGGAAAATTGATTAGAATAATATGTGCATGTAACAAATTAAGGAAATAAAAAAGGCTTTATTATTATAAGTGGAGATTAAGAGGGGAGGCCTCTGCCCAGCAGTACACCATATAGGCTCTTAAAAAAAAAATATTATTATTATTACACATATTTATGCTATATACCATACCAGTGGCGGCACGTCAAAAATATTCTTAGGGACACCCTGCTAGTGAGTAAATAGTAAAAAACATACACTTTATTCAGTCGATTAAGAGCAAACGAAATTGAGGTGGTGGTATATTAAATATTTGAATATTTGGACAATCTTACACAAATCAATCTAGTCCCAAACTAAGCAGAGCTTGTTCTATGGGTACTAAGCGACGATATACATACGTATATAGATAAATAAATACTTAAATACATAGAAAATATCCAAGACCCACGAACAAATATTCGTGCTCATCACACAAATAAATGCCCCGGCCGGGATTCGAACCCGGGACCTCCAGCTTCGTAGGCAGGGTCACTACCAACTAAGCTAAAGCGGTCGTCAAATGGATGGAGGGATGATGCGTTTGATAAGTATGGATTGGCGGGAACAAGCGCAGCACCGAGACGAATGGCGGAAAAGAGGGGATGCTTTGCCCCCTGACTAGATCCTGGCCAAGAGCAATCCCATTATTAATTAAAAAAAAACAAGCTTTAGCCTAGATGGCAAAATCTTTAGGTGCGATAAGTGACCTACATTTCGGTTGCATCAAATGATGGTAAAAATAGCTGTCAAATATCAAGGTCACATTTCATTCTTAAAATCGTAGAACATTCCTCATCTCTCTCGTTTGTGTTACGAAATTTTTATGGGAACATTTTGCAATTATCCCCTCACTTTCAGGATTTCATCGATTAAGTTCAATGATCATAGGTAGGTAAATAGTAAGAGTTAGACAATAACCTTTAGTCTAAACATTTGTGTGCAACAAAACTAACTTTATCCCATTTATCTCCATATGTTGAGAACCATGCCTTCAGCGTATGTAACATGAACATCCAAGCAATAAAATACGCCCTGACAGCTGATTTATACTCACACACAAACAGATGCTCAGGTTAAATACTAATTTATCCATGAATCGAACATTGTATCGATCAAGGACGAGCTAAGAGGGAGCTCTCGCACAACACTAGCAAATGTCAGTCTTACGAGCCACGCTGCAAGAAGCGCGCGTGTTCCTAATTCAAAAACACGAATCGAATAACGAACTTTTTTTCGAACTAGTGACCTAGTGATGCGATTTGATTCTTAAAATCGATTATTGTGCTTTTATTAAAATAAAATAAAAATTGAATACTTTTTTCATAATGACATTTCACAGACTATTGTACTGTTAATTTAGCCAATTATAAAATTAATCAAGTTTTTGGCGTATTGTTTCGACTGTGGGGAATGTTATTGTAGTTTGACAGTGAAAAGTGTTACCATGGGCCGTAGACAGTTTTTGTCGGTGTGTGTGTCGGTGGCTTGTTTGTATGTCGCTGTCATTAGCGTACAGGGGCAGGTAAGAAACTATTAATATTAATTATTAATTTCAGTACGTTTATTAGGAGGTAGGTACTCTCAATTCGAAAATCAATTGGATTTGGTAAGATATATTAAAGTCTAATAATAATAATTTTAATTTGGTTATACAGAACTGGTAGTTCTTAAATTGTAAATTCAAATTATATTACCATAAATATATGCAAGTTATGAAAATGATAAAAAATCCGGAAATAAATAAGTAGAACATATTAAGATTTGACCTATGTCAGTCGCATCTATACTTATATGTAAGTCGTCGGAAGATTTTTGTGGGGGATAGGTCAAACAAGGTTATCTAATATTATTGACATTCCATTAGTAGAATATTATAAGATAAGTAGCTTTTGTAAATATGTATCTACATATACAAGAAGTATTACAAATACAAATTATTTTATTTGTCAAACATAGGTTTACATAGGTGTCATCTTCTCTGCAGTTCGGTATCACTATGTCTAGCCACAAGGCATACAAATAGCTGCAATTAGCTCAGCATGCAGCTTGCATTCTTAAACACTAAATATAGTATTAAGTATTGTGCTTACTTAGCAGAGTAACAAAAAACTAGGTACTAAAATCTACTTAGATAAAATATTTCTCATAGCTCTTGAAATGTAAATAAATGTTGACTGGCAAATATTTATTTATTCAACTACAACTTAAATCTATCATTACAGGGATTACATAGATTACCTAATGCGACAGACCAGTAAACAAAGTTCTTTATAACAAGACACACATAATGACCAGATACCAGGTTGATAGTGCGAATGCCTCTCGTCTAATATTATTGGTTTTATTGGGGTTTTTTGATATTTTATACGAATCGGTACTTACAAAATTATTTTCTCAAAAATAATATTTAATGTGCTCATAACATCTGTGAAGATAGTATTCGAAAGTGGCTCATCCTGGACAGTTGCCAGAAGTGTCCAGGAAGTAACACCTACTGTCCAGGAAGTAAGTATGTAAATCCCATTACATACCTATCATAATATTTTAATTTAGAACTAGAAAATAAAGTTGGCAATTTTTGACATTTAAAACAAATGTAGGTACCATGGAGGTTGACGTGTCCGTATTGCACGATGTGAATTGGCGGGAAATACAGTTCAATCATGTTTTTAACTATTTCGAGACTAATTTAGAAATTAACATGAATTTAATCTATTCATGTTAATTTCTAAATTAGTCTCGAAATATAAATTAAATACTAATAGTAAACATAAAATAAATACCATTCTATTTACGATTAATTAAATACGATTTTATAAATCTATTCTATTGGGGTTGTGGCATAATATCAGTGTCTTAACACAACATCTAGCTAAAAAAAGTTTACTTGTATTTTGAGTAAGAAGTATAATTGATAAAAATGAGTTTATGTAGATGAATCAGATTGCAATACATACACAGATATCACTAGGTACTGAAAAAAATACTTCCATCCAAGTCTAAGGTGGTATTTGACCATTTATAAAAAGTTCATCAAGTGCAAAGCGGAACATGAAAGTACTAGTTGGTCAGAATGCAGGTACTATTAACCGTTATTCAGACAATTTGTTTCATTTTTGAGAAAAGCACTATACAAGCTTCGACCGTAAGTGCCATCCTGGCCTCGTATTATAGCCGGACCTCGCCTTCGGCTCGGCCGGCTAACTCATACTCGTCCAGGATGGCTTACTTACTGGTCTCTGCAGTAATGTACTATTACAATGAACAGGAATATTTTTATTATTTACAAAGACTCAGTATGTAGTACATAAAAATATGTGGTCATAAACACCATGAAATATCTTCCAAGTGACTTTCCGTAAAAAAAACTTTTAACCACGGAAACAAATATCTACATACAATAAATTAAAACATTAGAATAAATTAACAAGAGTTCTATAGAGGTCAATTCTTCATTAGATAATAACAATTTGACTTTGACAATACTACGTGACACTATACTTTCCACGTCTATCGCGAGGAAAAGGAAGTGTGTCAGACAGCCCGGAGCTGCAACCAGGAACTGATGTAAGGAGGTCACACAGGTACACCATTATTCCCCTCAGACGCATAATGATCTATTTTACGAACGCAAATTGCCCCATCACTATTATTTTGAATCGAATAAGCAGTGCCTTAAGTCGTTTACTGTAGCTCTGGTATAAGTTTTTTCGAAACATTAACTAATTCGAACGCGTTTGCGTTTTGTCTGAAAATGTATGAAAGTGGTAAGAAAACGTGAACAGCGCCTCTGGTGGTCACTAGTGGAAACTAAAACAGCGAGTATAACATTTGTTGCTAACCGATGAACGCGCGTATTTCAAACTCGGTGAGAGCGTTTTCATACATTTTGAGACAAAACGCAAACGCGTTCGAATTAGTTAATGTTTCGAAAAAACTTATACTAGAGCTACTGACTACATAACATACATTCGAATTCAAAATATGGTACTGCTAGTCAAATCAGAAACTTTTTATGAAAGGAACGTCAAAAATGAAATACGAACGAAATATGAAGTTTGTAGGGAAATATGACTGACCCTCTCTCCCCCCGTGACGGTGCAGAATGTTTCCTATTACATTACATTGTTTCCTATTATGGGGAAGATTTTACTTTTTTTTTTTTTTTATACTACGTCGGTGGCAAACAAGCGTAGGTTCCACCTGATGGTAAGCGGACAACGCAGCCTATAGACGCTCGCAACTCCAAAAGAGTCACGTGCGCGTTGCCGACCCTATATAAAATTTGAGGATTCACTGTGTTGACAACAGAAGGGCCAAAAGCTCCCTCGCTCTCAACACAGTGCATCCTCGGGAGCTCTGGCAACCTTGCTCACCTCCAGGAACACAACACTACATACTGGTATAGTAAATAGGTTATTATGGCTGTGGTCTTCTGCAAGGCGGAGGTACTTCCCCAGTTGGGCCGCTCCAAATTCGAGCAAGAGATGACATTATGCTGTGCCCTACCTCTCTTAAGCACTGTTATTGCCTACTATCGAACTAATTACGCCAAAATTTTGCTAATAAAGTACGAGAGTTCGCTATAGTTAAACTGCGATCTCGTTTTCCTAACATTTTACAATTTGTTTAGACTTTTAGAACCACAATAAGCAGTAGTAATCGTTGCTGATCTTTGACCTTTGACCCCTACACATCTTGTTTACATACGAGTACTACTAGACAGATAACAGGGTTAAACAAACAATAACATTATAAAAAGGCTATATACGTATTTTCATATCACTACGACACTGGCAATAAGTACGGCCTGCCGATAAGTGGACAAAGTACCTAATAGACTCTTGCAACTTTTTTTTGAGTAAGGGCACAGCAAAATGTCATCTTGCTCGAATTTGGATCAGCCTAAATGAGGAAGTACCTCCGCCTTGCAGAAGACCACAGCCATAATAACAGTACTTATTTACTATACAAGTATGTAGTGTTGTGTTGTGTTCCTGGAGGTAAGCAAGGTTACTAGAGCTCCCGAGGGAGCACTATTGAGAGCGATGGATCTAAATTTTTCCCTTCTGCTGTCAACACAGTGAAACGTCAAATTTTATAAAGGGTCGGCAACCACTCCTTTGGAATTGAGAGAGGCTGCGGTGTCCGTTTACCATCAGGTGAACCACACGCTTGTTTGCCACTGTAGTGGTATTTAAAAAATGCACAATATGTCGAATGCGGCGCTTCAGTGATGAGGAATCCCTCAAAGATGACCCTATTGTTAAAATTACAAAGCATATTTGTTAGAACATTTTTGATGATGTAATTTAAGGCGATATATCGATTGAAAGAGACGCGCTTATGTTTTTCGCTCACCCAAAACGGGATGAAACACTCTTCGAGAATAGCTTTTTTAGACAAATCTCGTAAATATCTGACTGTGTGCAGGTTTATTAAATTTCCTTTTGATAGAGTTTAGATGAGGTAAAATACCATCATATTAACTTAATCGTGTCTTTTAATAATGAGTAGTCTGAGTAAAAAAAGGAAAATATAGACTCAACTTTTAAGCAAGAAAATTTAAAGCAATCATGTTTCGGCTATTGTCAGAAACACAATCATATAGTCAAGAATCACATATCTGAAAATCTGTCCCTATTATTTCCTCGTCTGGGCAGAACAGCGTTTCAAAGTTTCTAATTTTCTCGTTGTAGCGCCTTAAAAATATTATATTGTTCGGTTATCAGACATTTGAAGATTTTCACAAGGTGCACGCGTAAAAATGTAAATGTTTTACGGATCCAATTATTGTATTAAATAAATACAACCTCGATATGGCTCTTGTTCAAAACATCGCTCCGAATGCGATCATAATGCAAATGATAGTTCGACATTTATATTTAATAGAGGAAATTTGGAAATTAAAAATATAATAAACTACAGTTCGCTTTAATATTAATAATAATAATTCATAATTCATTTATTGCATTTTATCATGTGGTACAAAGAAGGTGTTATACATTAGGGTTCGCTCACACATGAACCCTGTTAGGGCACAGCAATGTTTCTTAAATTTAACTACGTATAACTAGGTATACAATAACACTTTTACATGCATTTTCGGGTATAAGCAATATTTTATTTGGGTAGAGATTCATCGTTTAGGTACTCATCGATAGAATAGTAGCATTTTTTGAGGAGTAATTTTTTTAATTCCCATTTGAACGCTTTGTCATCGGTTTCATTTTTTATAACATCCGGTAGTTTGTTTGATATAAGTATGCATCGGTAGTACGGGCCTTTTTTGAACATTTCTAATTTTGAGGCGGGTAGTTGCAGTAGATTATTATAGTTATTGTTGTAATCTCGTATATATTTTCTTGTAAATAAATGATTCTTATTCTGGAATGTCTTGTTTTTTTTTTCAAAAAGGTTAAAAAAGACTACCACTTGCACCACGACATTACGTGTAGGGTACACTGAAAAAAAAACATTTTTCGTGATTGCTTATGAAGCATTTCTTTGCGATTCATTTTTGGTTTTTTTCACAATGGCGAATTCTACAGCTCGTTCTGCCACTAGAGTTATTACTTATAATACGAATTTAGATTTTTTGTATACCTTCGTATAAATGGCGGTGACCCTAAGAGATCGAATAGCTCTAGGAAAGGTCACGACGCGCCAGCGCAAGCTTTCGATGTAGATCCGCAAATGGAAGCTAGCGACATTTGACAGAGCAACGATTTTAAGTATTCATATTTTTACTATAGTCTAATATTTCTAAATCTCTATCGTGTAAAAAAGCGGATTTGATTGATGAATGTAATCGCTATTATTTTTTCCGTAACCACCATACAAGCTTAGATTGCAAACGGTAACGAATGGAATTAAAAAAATTGAGACGCTTTTTTCCCCCCTATAACATTCGAAAGAAGCACTCTTTAAAAAATTAGGTGCGCTGTAAAAAATCTGGAACGACTCTGATAGTCGACATTGACAGATGAGAGCTTAGTGTTATGGCAAGTATCGCACCGAGCCCGTGACGCCGAATGTAGACGCCTAAGTGTAAGGCCTGAGTGGACGCTCGGAGCGGAGCGTTCGGCGTCGCGTCCAGCGTTGCGGCCGAGCGTCCATACTATTTGTGCGGCGGCGACTCAGGACACCAGTATGAGTTTCAATTGTTTGACATGCACGCCCCGTTGGACGCAACGCTCGAGCGTCCACTCAGGTTCTACACTAAGCCTTGATCTCTAGCCACGCACACCAATGCGGTAAGCATCACCTTACAAGCAAGTCTGCACAATTGACGCAGACTGCATACAGTGTGACGCTTACAGATCAAAAGATGGAGATTTTAGTCCTGCCAAGTTATTATACAGTCGCATAATCTAATCCACAGTAGGTACAAATCAGTCAGACAAATACTGTAGACTTTCGATCGCGTAACAGTTTCAACATGTGGAACATGAATCGGCCATAACTCAACAAAGAGGTGAGAGGTTAGGGACATATTTGTATTGAGTGCTTATTGACAGGTTAGATTTGGAAGTTATTGGGTGCTAGAGATTTTATAGATAAACAAAATCGATAAATGATGCGAAATGTCATCCCCCGCTGTTCGGACGAATGGCGAAGAAGTCTGTCCTTTTGTACACTATTCGTATTCATGGCATATTTTGTAGTTATGTATGTGTTATTATGGATCATGAATAAATGTTTTTCTATTTATACATATTTCACAAAAAGTTAAAAAAAAAACTTGGTCATGTTTGGGTCCGCCCAAAGCACAGGTTTTACCTACTTACATCTTAAGATAATATAAAATTGTGGTTTATGTTATGAGTAAATAAAGAAATACCGCGTACAAAAAACCTGGGTACCTCCATCTAACAGAAGACCATAGCCATTATAACATCACTATTTGTTGTGTAGGTAAAATATAAGGTTGTTCCTAGTGGTGACTAAAGGGCGCATAAGCTTCCGAGGATGCACTGCTTTGACGAGGGCCCTGCAGTTCCCTATCAAGTCTCAGCGAAGTCTAAGGTCATCAACGCATATAAATATGTATAGTGACCTCGTTACATCTTCCTTTGAAATTGAAATAGGCTATAGCAATCTTTGTTACCCTCAATCGACCGTATATGTTTTTTCGGGAAGTGTTTCTTACTCGCGATAAAGGATTAGGTAATCTAGCTAGCATAACATTCTCCCGCACTTACGTTCTTGCTAATGAAGGACGAATGCTATAATACGGCAGACATAAATTTATGACACATTATGTCAAAAAGTGTCACAAACTGACAAATGCTTTGTCTTATTGGTATATTACGCAACAAACGCAACTATCATTAAGCTAACAGACATATAACGTGCCGTCAATAGATTTTGGAAATTATGTAAACAAATATGTCTGAATGACAATTCATTTGTCGTCTATGGATTTGTTGTAAAATAGTGATGAGAAAAGTCTATAACAATAATTAAGCAATCCACTTGACACTCGAGAAATTGTTTTATTGAATATTCATTGCGAGTATTTGTGGCTCTTAACTTCATGGCAGCAAATAAAAATAAATGAGCAATGAAAATTCATAACAAAGTAAATGGAAAGTGATGAGAAGTGAGGTTATTTGTAATTGAATCTATAATGTCATTAAACTTTTTCGATATACTGGATATTCCTATCACTTAAACGAACTTTTTTTTCAATGACAATATAGATTCCTAGCATTTTTACGAGTAAAAAAAATTGACAAGCTATTGTCACATAACTAATCATTGTAAACGAAAATTGTTTTTATTGAAATATGAATAATTAAAAGATATTATAGCTTAAAATGAATGCAAATACAATTATGTCTATAAAATGTTGGTAAGACTGTGTTCGTTCTTTAAAAGTGCGTGATTACGAAATAATGAAGGTAAATTGGTCTGTTTACATAATTTCCAAAATCTATTGACGGCACGTATTCCGGTCAACTATGCCACCTAGCACTATCCATTTAATTTTGTTTGACAGTTCCTAGAGTTACATGACAAGCTGAGTCTGAAGAACACTGACTTGAGTGAAAGGCCGGGGGCTTTTTAACCCAATCACTCCTTCGGCGATGATATGAAGAACACTAATCTCAAAAGATAATTTAAAAGAGGCATACTATGCATACATACACTCAATCCTCTCTTATGGAATAATTCTGTGGGGGAACTCAACTGATTCAGAACGTATCTTAAAAATGCAAAAACGTGCCATTCGAATTTTGGTGCATGCAAAATATAATGAGAGCTGCAGAGAGCACTTTAAAAACCTGCAAATATTGACATCAGTGGCAACATACATCTTAGAAATAGTTATGTATGTTCGAAGGAATCCCGGTGAATTTAGACACATGGGAGATGATTCTAATCGCCCAACTAGATACGCTGAGAAGTTGCAGCAAAATAATTGTAGGTTAAATATTGCGAAGAAATTGCCTAAAGCCATGGGTCCAAAATTATACAATAAACTGCCCAAAACAATAAAAGCCCAAACTAACATCAATACTTTCCGTCACAGTGTCAAAAAGCTTCTCCTCACTAAAACAATATATACGATTAAGGAATTTTTAGACTATGACTATCAATAAAATTATTGTATGTATCCTTCTACTTGTCACTAACATTTGTTTTATAACCTTAATATACTTGAAATACTAATCATAACTTGTGAGATATATGAATAATGTAATTATATCTAGAACAATAATGCCCATTGTATAATACCTTGACGATCTCAGTAGGTGTATATGTTCTGCTTTCTGTATACTGAAATTACTGAAACCATGCTATATGACTATTGAGAAATAAATAATCTGAATCTGAATCTGAATCTGAATCTATCTGCCGACCAAATTACAGGCAATTAGTTGAGTCATACTTTATCGGTATTTATGTAATGTAATATTATGAATGCCACTGAAATATTAATGTTCGTAATATATTGAGAACAATACGGATGTATGTCATCCGTCTACTCCGAATTTTATCAGCAAGTTCGATCCCTATTAGTTTAAAAACGCTCATCTATTTTAGGTTATTTTCGGTATGTTGGTATTGGTATCTTTGCTACATTTTGTTCTTATTTCGTTACTAGGTATCTAGTACAGCAGCCAGCCAGCGTACTAACGGTAGGTATATTTTAATGTCATTTTTGATAAATTTATGAGCTTGGAGCGCTCGTGGCCCAGCGGCGCCGGGTACCGCTTGCGGTATCTAAGGTTAAAGCGGGTATTACACTGTCCTGAATCAGGCGTTCTAACTAGTGGAGGGGAGTTGAAGCATCTCGCTCTAACGTATAGGTCCGAACCCTTCTAAGTGTCCTGAATTCAGGACAGTGTAATACCCGCTTAAGCAACGTAGGCAGCGGTCAGGACTTGGATGGGTGGCCGCTTTGAGTGGTTACTAACTGAGCGCTCCCGTGCTTTGGAAGGCACGGTAAGCCGTTGATCCCGGTTGCTGTCTATGGCAGCAGTCGTTAAGCCAAGTTGGAGGCCTTCGGGCGGTTTGAGAACTTCTAACAGTCAAGTTGCCCACTCACTTGACAAAGCCTAATCCCAATAAGATCTAGTTTCCCCTCGGGGTTGGAAGGTTAGATGGCAGTCGCTTCCGTAAAAACTAGTGCCTACGCCAAATCTTGGGATACGGTAGCGGACCCCAGGCATCCTTCAGGATGCAACTGTACTGGGATAACGCTAGGAGGATGATGAAATTTATGAGCTTGGATCGAAAAATGACATTAAAATTTGCCTAACGTTATTATGTTACATAAAGTAACGTGATTACCACAAGTCATTAGTATTACACAAGTCAAACCACAAGACTAATGCGACTAAAGACTAATATTTAGCATGTATTTTTTGGATTTTGCATTGGGAAACATAGTTTCAAAAATCACTCCAAATCGACGAATTTAGAGCTAAAAACAGTTTTTCCGCTTAACCATGTTTGTTTTCATGTTTTCATCAACAAACACTGTCCATTTCACTGGCGCACGCGCTTGCAAAACGACAAATCACTTGATGTAGCCAAGTTTTAACCAAGTAGTCCGTTCGAATTGAGACTTTACTGACCAAGTCAGAAGATTCAAAGTCTAATGACAGTCTTATAAAATATCAGGCAATGTAAATAATTTCAACTATACGTGCGGTCACGACTCTGGCGCCGGCTGGTTCGATTGTCCGGTCACTGGGCGCATGCGATGGTACAGTCAGCTTCACAGCGGGCTAATACCTTGTTTGTCGCTTTAACGTCATGTTAAAACTGTCATACTAAATTTTCAGTGTTCAGCTACTCATGAGGCCGACTGTAAACTAACCTTTGACGGTAGTGTTTGTAAACTTTGACAACCACTTTAACCTATTTGGTAGTGACCCCGCTTGCGAAAATATTGCCATTGGTGGTTCCGGGTTCGAATCCCGATCAGGAAATTTATTTGCGTATTGCTGATGAGCAAGGATATTTATATATATAAAGTTTTCGATGTAATTAAGTATGTAAATATCCAACTGCTAACAGGACATTAATTATGTTCATCCATCCATATCTTTCCATCCATCCATGCAACTATTAGAGCTTATCTTTTGAACGACTTTCTTCGTTCCTCCAAATTGAGATCCATCGTTATCGTACCCGACTGTACCCTTAGTAACTCTGACAGCTTTTGTCCGAATAAATTCTTGTAAAGGTTTCAACTTTATCGCTTTTGGAATTGACATTCAAAATGTGTCACGTTGTATGACAAATGAAGTCTGTGTCGGTATTGATAATCCACTAAAGGATCCCTATTGTGTTACCATCTTTCTTTTATGGTTACATAAAAGAAACTTCGAAAAATTTTGGCACATGAAAATGTGTTAACATTTTTTGCTGTTTTTATTCGGAATGAAAGAGCTTGTAATTTTGAGTAAAAAATAGCATGAATTGAAGATGACACAATAAAAAAGAGTATTTTTATTGATGCTCGATAGTGAGCGAAGCGTCGCCGTTTTAGCTTGGGCCATAATGCTTTCGTATTTTCTGGCTGGGCCCTATTTCACCACGTCGACAATTGTCAGTGACATAATATCGAGTGACAATTGTCAAGCGACAGGTGACATGTGACATTTTTGAAAATTATTTTGTATAGAAATGCATATAAACATGACAGGCATTTTCTTACAATGACAATTATGTTGTGAAACCAAAATGATTTTTCCTAGTCGACATATTTGTAGATATGTCGGTAAATACTACAAAGCTTGACACAGCTTCAATCTCATGTCAAGATTTACTGACAAATCTACAAATATGTCGAATAGGAAGAATGATTTTTGTTTCACAACGTAATTGTCATACAAACAATTGTAACAAAATGCCTGTCATGTTTATATGCATTTCTATAGAAAATTATTATCAAAATTGTTACATGTCACCTGTCGCTTGACAATTGTCACTCTACATATGTCACTGACAATTGTCGACGTGGTGGAATAGGGGGGGCCTGGTCTCCTCCCTTTTTTAACCGATTCTAAAAAAAGATTGTGAGCCGTTTCGTGCCTGCAGACCATTGTGTTATCGATTTTTTTAAGTTTTTGGAAAAAATAAAATATCACTCGCGAGCTACAGCCCACTAGTTATCGCCGAGTACCTACCTAAACACTTACCTACTGCAAGTAGAATGTAATCAATTTCCTTGGTACAGCGAAACGCGAGAGTTCTAGGCCGGGGCCTAAGGTCGCGTGCCATGCAAATTGCTGCGCTCTGATTGTCACGTGGGTTTACGCACTTATTGACTAAACATTACTTTGATAACGTGCAATCGGGAAAATAAATATGTATGTACCTTTTTCCCTCTTGACACAATGGCGATAAGGGATAAAAAACGTTCATGTTTGTGTTTCCTTTAATGACAAGGTCAGTTCATGAATCGACAACGAAAACATTGAAGCTTCCAGTGTGATAAAAAATAATGAAGAATTACACTGCACAAAAATTACTGTAGACAGAAAAAGTTAAAGTAACACAATAACCGAACAACATAATTATTGAAAAATGCTTTGGTAACGCTGTCAAAAAACTCCTAAATTTTCATCCTAAAAATAAACTCTTATAATTCTAAAATCAATCAAAATGTGCTAAATATTTACGAAAGCTACGCACAGAATTCCGTAAAGAGCGGGATGGTTAATTGCAGACTCACGAGTGTTAGAGCGGGACATTTGCAATGGCACTGCGTCGCCATAAATTGTAAACCTATCTTGTTGACCAATTTAGCCCAGTTTAGTCATCAACGAATCTTAACTTAAATTTCACCCCCTCTCCCCTACCAAATTCCTGGATTCCATTCAACGCCCCGCCCACGCTTGTACAGTTAACCAATTTGATTTCTGGGCCACTTCGTACCTTGTCACAGTGAAAATCAATATGAAAGCCGCTATGATATATGAGATCTCATATATCAATGTCACTGTTACAAGGTACGAAGTGGCTCAGAAATCAAATAGGTTGACCGTACATAAACAATTAAACAATGCTCAACTCCTGGACAAAAGAACAGCGCCTCTGGCGGTTACGCAATAGAACTAAGAATCGACATACTAAATCGTTTTCGCAGTCGCTAGCGAGTACGGTAATGCAAACATTGCAAACTCATTGTAAGGGTACAGCAACTTCCTTCTCCAAACTCGTGCCACTGCACGCATCGCCCGACTATTTAGTTATAATTAGTACCTACGTATTTTGTATATCAACTCAATTTCCGAGTGTCTCATGGTGACGCGCATGTCACAACGTTCCGTTGCCTTCACAATCCGTCACAATTGGCTCGTTGGCCAATTCCTGGTCAAAGGTTATGCTCTTACATGTCTTGACACGCTTCTTTTGTGGCGTGACTTTAGCGACGGTCAAACTTGTGACACTAACGCCCACAATGCCCACACTTAAGCAAATGATCCATTGCTGAAAAGTGTTTAAAGAACTATGTTAGGTATGTTAATTTAACAAAGACATAAGTATTTTACAAAAGTTCATTACCTACGTTATACAGAATGGAACATTTAGATTGGCCAGTACGGGATTGTGTTACAGTTTACAAGTCTTTAATGTCTTAGGGTCGGTTGCGCCAAACCGCCTGTAATTGTATACGGTGTTCGTCAGATTCTGACGATTACAGGCGGATTTTAAATCAGATGGGTTGCACCAACGCCAAAATCACGAATCGTAATTGTTAATCGGGTTTCCAATTTAAAACCGTGTTCCCACCAAAATAATTTTCGGGTAATTATTTTCCTATATAGCAACCCCGCTTGAAATGTCGCTTTTGTCTATGCTTTCTAACTGTTGTTGTCAAATAATAAACCCGCGTTTTTTTATAACAGCAGGAATTGGTAAAATAATGGGCAAGAACGACAATCGTGCAAGTGTTGGTGATTTCAATTATGTTACGTTGTTAGATAAACACAAAATTTATAGTTATGTCTGTCCATACTGACCGATCTAAACGTGACTTTATAAGTACCACGCTGTTCGATGAAGGTATTTCTTGTGCTAACTGACTTATTATCATCTGACTTACCGTAGTAATACGAGTACCTAATTAGGTACTCGTATTACGAACGAGCGAGTGAGCGAAGTGTCTCCGTTTCAGCTCGGGCAGTAATGCTTTCGTTTCGTATACTGTCCAACTGCTCTCCTCTACAGTACTTAACAGGTACCCTTACCATGAGTTTGCAATGTTTGCATGGGCTTGGACCTCGGACTACATGACCACATCAAATTCATCGATACCGGATGTCGATTCCATATCATTTTTAGTTTTCCCAAAATCGTTTTATTATACAATCACGATTTTGAAAAATAGTGTTTTTTTGTGTAGCGATTTTTCTCGAATTATGTTTATCCCTGTATGGCTAGCACATAATGACTTATCTCGAGCTACGCGTCTCTTTTTGATAGGTGCTGTTAGAAAGTGACGGGTAGCTTGAGATAAGCCGACAAACTGACGTTTCCATCATGTGTTAGCCCTGCTGCAAAATCGCTCGACATGTTTCGGACCAATACGTGGTCCTTAATCATGAGAACAAGCCGCGACGGCATCGCGTTTAAAGACCACGTATTGATCCGAAACATGTCGAGCGATATTCGACGTTATAGACGTGAGTGACTCGTTTATTATGCCCGCAATGTTTCGATAAACTTTCGAATACCAAAGTGCCCAGTAGCTCTAGTATAAGTTTTTTCGAAACATTAACTAATTCGAACGCGTTTGCGTTTTGTCTCGAAATGTATGAAAACGCTCTCACCGAGTTTGAAATACGCGCGTTCATCGGTTAGCAACAAATGTTATACTCGCTGTTTTAGTTTCCACTAGTGACCACCAGAGGCGCTGTTCACGTTTTCATACCACTTTTATACATTTTGAGACAAAACGCAAACGCGTTCGAATTAGTTAATGTTTCGAAAAAACTTATACTAGAGCTACAGTCATTCGCAATTCGCCCTAACAATTTTATGGCCATGTTAGCAATACGCGGAACCAAACCTAGATACGAGCTGATTGTTATTAAAATTGCGCAAACTAATTGTATGTCTGTCTCTCGGTCTAGACTAACCTAAACACAAGAAAGCAGAATGACAATAGTTGCGTAATGCGAGTTATGTCTTGACATTGATGAGAGCAGTCATTAATTGAACTGAGTAAGTAGGTAGTCTTTGTTTGGGAGATTTATTGTTTTATTACAAGATAAAATGTTTTTGCATGTAGTTTTTTTTTAAATAATAATTAAATAAATAAATATTAATAAATATTTGTGGACAATCTTACACAAATCAACCTATATAGTCCCAAACTAAGCAAAGCTTGTACTATGGGTACTAAGCGACGATATACATACTTATATAGATAAATAAATAGTTAAATACATAGAAGACATCCAAGACCGAAGAACAAATATTCGTGCTCATCACACAAATAAATGCCCCGGCCGGGATTCGAACCCGGGACCTCCGGCTTCGTGGGCAGGGTAATTGAGTTTCTGCTCCACCTACAAACCTATAGCTTAAGTTCCATGTTACTATTGTTTTATTTGCCTTGGTGAACAGAAAATAAGAATATTTTTTTATTTCAATGTATTGTTTTACATTAGTTCTAGAACTTAGCGTTTTCTTCTTAATTAGCGGAAAGCACTAAACAAGACTAAAGACTGGTACAAATCACTTTAAGGGATAAGTTCGCCTTTTGTAAATTGTGTCTGTTTTGTTCTTTTTATACAATAAAGAGTTTTACTACTAATAAAAGATATAAGCAATAAATAAGACGTAGTCAGTGTTGCATTAAAATGCAACATGCAACTAGTCCGGTTTATCAGCTTGTGCGTAGAAAAGTGCGTGTCGATGCACTCGTGATGTTTTTTATTCATGTTGTTCCTTGGCTGACTCCAAATCTGGATTGGTTAAACCAATTGCCGTGAAAGTGAAAATAAGTAAGTACAGTCGGCCTCGCACGTAGCTGGGCACTGCTACTTCCTCGCTTTCCTCCGTTGGAAATTTAGAAAACTGTCAAATGTCAGTGACAACTGTCAGTCAACTCAGTACTACTTTTTACTGCCTCTACATTTAGGCGACTTCCTGACTTGGCGGGGCGGGAGCGATATGTGACAGTTTCTTCTTTGACGTAAACTTACTGACGTCGCATAGATTCTCACATGACATAATACTGTCAGTAATTACGTTTGCGCAGTAGTAATATCATGCGCAGAAACGGAGCAGTACCACCTTCGCATCGTCCCGCTACCGCGTATCCCGCGCCAGTCAGGAAGCACTCATTTAAATGTATGGGCGCAGTAAAAAATGGTACCGCGTCGACTGACAGCTGACACTGACATTTGACACTTTTCTCATATCGTACTGCCTCCGCACCGACAAATCAGGAAGTCGCCTTGAATGAGTGCTTCCAGACTGGCGCGGGATGCGCGGTAGCGGGACGATGCGAAGGCGGTACTGGTCCGCATCTGCGCAAGATATTACTACTGCGCAAATGTAATACTGACAGTATTACGTCAAGTGGGAATCTTTGCGACGTCAGTAAGTTTACGTCAAAGAAGAAAATGTCACAATATCGATCTCGCCCCGCCAAGTCAGGAAGTTGCCTAAATAGGATTCCCCACTCTGCATGTTGCCACTGCAAGCCGAGGCAGGCGCCGGTTTTCAGTGGAGATCTGACTTAAAATTAAAGAACACTACAATTAATCATTGAATTTTTGACTGTGTCGACTAAAACTGCACAACGTTTCGCATGACCTTTTCATGAAAGAAACTAAACAGTCTCTTGTCGTGAGAAACAATGTCGCAATCTTCACCTAGACTTTGCGAGTGCTTATCGATTAATTTTTATTTAAATGTGACTTTGAAATCGGTCACAGCTACTAACAATAAAATAATACGAGCGGATAATGGCTGGGTTCCCAAAATTTACAAATTCAAGCTTGTTGGTATTGATGAGTATTAGCTATATAACTAATACTCATCAATACCAACAAGCTTGAGTTTGTAAATAGTTGACCGAGTAAAACGAGGTCTCTGTTTTAGCTTCGACAAAAATGCTTTCGTATGTCCGGCCGGATTTTTGTATGTCCTCC
Source organism: Cenopis cana (assembly GCA_951800055.1). Taxonomy (NCBI): domain Eukaryota; kingdom Metazoa; phylum Arthropoda; class Insecta; order Lepidoptera; family Tortricidae; genus Cenopis; species Cenopis cana. The sequence goes on along the minus strand of OX637484.1, from coordinate 1,093,490 downwards.
TCTACAGGTCGCATTTATCAACCGATTTTCGTGAAATTTTGTGAGCAGGTTCGGTAACTATATAGAATTTTTTTGTCGAGTCACTTTTTGGAATTTCAAAAAAACAAACATTGTATCAATGATTTCGTGTTTTTCTGCGGCCGTTTTTTCCTCTACAGGTCGCATTTCTCAACCGATTCTCGTGAAATTTTGTGAGCAGGTTTCATGACTACATATAATTTATTTGTAGAGTAAATTTTTGTAAATTTAAAAAAATTTTTTTTTACGTCGTTGGCTGATCTCCTCTACAGGTCGCATCTATCAACCGATTTTCGTGAAATTTTGCGAGCAGGTTTGGTAACTATATAGAATTTTTTTGTCGAGTCACTTTTTTGAAATTCGAAAAAACAAACTTTGTATCAATGATTTCGTATTTTTCTGCGGCCGTTTTTTCCTCTATAGGTCGCATTTCTCAACCGATTCTCGTGAAGTTTTGTGAGCAGGTTTTATGATTACATAGAATTTTTTGGGCAAGTAAATTTTTGTAAATTTAATTTTGTTTTATTTTATTCATTGGTTTGTTCTCCTCTACAGGTCGCATTTATCAACAGATTTTCGTGAAATTTTGTGAGCAGGTGCGGTAATTCTATAGAATTTTTTTATCGAGTCACTTTTTCAAAATTTAAAAAACAATTTTTTTATCAATTATTTTGTGTTTCTGCGGCCGAATTTCGATATGTTTACCTCTAAGGGTCGCATTTCACAACAGATTCTCGTGAAGTATTGTGAGCACGTTCTTTGATTACATCGAATATTTTTGTCGAGTAATCTAAAAAAAAAATCTATGGTTTGTCCTCCTCTACAGCAGCGGTCGGCAACAGGCGGCCCGCGAGCCCCTTCCGTGCGGCCCGCGAGCCTCCCTGGCTTTATTGTTTGTAAAGGTAAAATTTGAAATTCTTAACATACGTGAAAGCGTCTGTATCGCCAACCACGAATATTTTCACAGTTGGTCAGGACGAGATATGTGTACTTACAAAAGTATATTTTACAGTTAAATCTATCTAAAATTTTTTTTTGAAAATTTCGCGCTCGCCGCGTTTGCGTTAGACAGTATGAAGTATTTTCCACACCTGCATCTTAATGTTCAAAAAATTTCGCGCTCGCTACGCTCGCGTTTGCGTCTACATGACTTAATGCGTATGAAGTATTTTCCAGACCTGCATAATAATGTTCGCAAAATTTCGCGCTCGCTACGCTCGCGTTTTCAACGAGATTTGTTATGACTTGATGCGTATGAAGTATTTGCCGCGTTTGAATCAGTTTTCGAAAAATTTCGCGCTCGCGTTTACATCTACATAACTTGATGTGTATGAAGTAGTTTCCGCACCTGCATCATAATGTTCGAAAAATTTCGCGCTCGCTGCGCTCGCGTTTGCGTCTACATGACTTGATGCGTATGAAGTATTTTCCAGACCTGCATAATAATGTTCGCAAAATTTCGCGCTCGCTACGCTCGCGTTTTCAACGAGATTTGTTATGACTTGATGCGTATGAAGTATTTGCCGCGTTTGAATCAGTGTTCGAAAAATTTCGCGCTCGCGTTTACATCTACATAACTTGATGTGTATGAAGTAGTTTCCGCACCTGCATCATAATGTTCGAAAAATTTCGCGCTCGCTACGCTCGCATTTTCATCTAGATGTGTTATGACTTGATGCGTATGAAGTATTTGCCGCATTTGCATCAGTGTTCGAAAAAATTCGCGCTCGCGTTTTCATCTAGGTGTGTTATGACTTTATGACCCGTCCCCCCCTTAAAGTTTCTATATCTACTATTCTATATCGCGATATATAATCGCGAAATTACGATGCGGTTGAAATGCGAATTATCTGGGTTTGGTAAGGAAACTAGCTGGTTTATCTGTGAAAAGTCGGTTTTTTCGTCTTTCTCGTTTTTCACGTAAAAAGGGGTGCGAATTTTTACTACGTTACTGTCGCGTACGACGTACCAATTTGTTTCGAGTTGATATCAACAGACAGTGATCATTATTATCATCTGCGGCCCGCGAAGATTTTTTTAGCTACTATTTGGCCCGTGGGTGCAAAAAGGTTGCCGACCCCTGCTACAGGTTCGATATCTAACATAGTTTTGGAAATAAAAAAACACTCACGAGGTCTACAGCTCACAGAGCCACTAGTATAGTTAGGTTAGTTTACGCCGTGTTGCATGATATGTATTTTTTGTGTAGTAGTTGTGAACTATTCGAATTTGTTTTGTTTAATTTGTTTTGTGTTACAAATTTTAAATGGATCATTGTCAGTCGGAAAAACAAAAGTTGTCCATTCGGTGGTCAATAGTTATAACGACTTGTGTGCATGTAATTTACGTTTTTATTACATGGATTTATAGACACGGAATTACAGATTATGCGGGTTATCAGATCAATCGAAAATTAAGCTTTGTAGCCCTTAACTTTTGGCATGTCCACCGAAAAGGCGCGCACCAAAATCTGACAATGACCCAAATATGTAAGTACTTATAATGTTTATTTGAACTGCTGATGTGCCGACGAAAACTTTCCAAAATAGGAATATCTCACATTTTTGTATCGGGTATATGAAACATTCTGAAACGTATGGCTAATATTTCTATGAAATTCTCAAGAATTTTCTGAGAACTTTTCCAGCATTTTGGAAACTTTCCGCAACATGCTCATTTGTAATTTGAACACGCCATAACTATGTTCGTTGTTCGTACATACAAGAGCGGATTTATTTAAGTTATATTCCTACAATGAAACTTGCTTAGGTGTGCTTAGTTTTTAATTTTAGCTAAGCTAAAAAGGATCCTTATTGGAAATCTCACTGACTAAGGCCAATCAACTAATTTAAAAAAAAAACTAAACTTTTTAATATCATTAAGAGTGAAAATTTAAAAAAAACAGTGCACTTGAATTCCGCACACTGTTCTTGCCAACTAAGCTATCGTGGTTGCTAATCGAACCGACGATTTACTCAATTATTCCTATAGTGTACCTGCATCACTTGACCGTATTTTTTACGCCTTCGTCCTGTCAATTTTGATCTGATCTTAAATATTAGCTATGATTTACATTTATAGCTCTTAACAAGTTGTATTAGAGTACACATTATTACTTACCTCTAGGCTCTAAGGCATAGAGAAGAGATACACTTCTACAAACATGTATACATTTTGGATCTTATGTCTAGGAAAATACGGTTCAAAGTTTTGTATATATTTTTGGAGTAGACAGTGAAGCGTAGGTTTGTTTTATTACTTTTCGACTTGTTCGAGATCAACTTTTTAATTTACCAAGGACTCGCCCACTGTTTAAATAAATAATGTTATTTATTTATCGTATGGCATTTATTTCGAACCGTGAGATCTTCGAGAAGACAGTACGGTTGCCAGTTTTTGTTGCACTTTTAGAACCACCCAGGGGTCACGTGTAGGGTAGCGGTGGGTACTTTCCCTACGGACGTGGTGCAACTTCGACCCCCCTTTGTCAAGTGAGTGGGCAACTTGACTGTTGGAATTTTCAAGCCGCCCGAAGGCCTCCAACTTGGCTTAACGACTGCTGCCATAGACAGCAGCCGGGATCAAGGGCTTAACGTGCCTTCCAAAGCACGGGAGCGCTCAGTTAGTAACCACTCAAAGCGGTCACCCATCCATGTACTGACCGCGGCCCACGTTGCTTAACTTTGTATAACGCTTGCGGCACGCAGGCGCCGCTGGGGCAAGCGCTCCAATGTTAAAATTTTATTTTAAGAGATTGAGAAGATTGTATTTTAATAAGTGACTGCATTCTTTTGTTTATAATTAGATTCATAATTAGACTTAGGTTAGTCTCATCATAATTTACTATTTGTCCGAAATTTATTTGAGCAGTTTATTAAATGTGAGACAAGTTCCACTGGTCAGTCTTTATTGAAATAAAAACTGTGGTTATTTCTAATCTGCGATAAAAAAATAACTTTAATTCGAATTTCAGAATAAAACATTTATTAAACATAGGTATGTAGATACTAAATACTATACAAATATAGACATAAAATATAATACTACAAATATTGTTCTAAAATTATTAGGATCTAGGATGGGCATCCCAGAGCATATTCACAGTTCACACATTATTCGTCTTCTTGATCCTCTTATTCTTATAAACTTATGGACAAAAGTACAGCGCCTCTGGCGGTTACGCAATAGAACTAAGAATCGCCATACTAAATCGTTTACGCAGTCGCTATCGAGTACGGTAGCTCTAGTATAAGTTTTTTCGAAACATTGACTAATTCGAACGCGTTTGCTTTTTGTCTCAAAATGTATGAAAACACTCTCCACGAGTTTGAAATACGCGCGTTCATCGGTTAGCAACAAATGTTATACTCGAACTCGCTGTTTTAGTTTCCACTAGTGACCACCAGAGGCGCTGTTCGCGTTTTCATACCACTTTCATACATTTTGAGACAAAACGCAAACGCGTTCGAACTAGTTAATGTTTCGAAAAAGCTTATACTAGAGTAGAGCTACGGTAATGCAAACATTGCAAACTCATGGTAAGGGTACAGATTATATTCACTTTGAACCAGCTTATTATTTAAGAGTGTGGTTTGTGGTTGCTGATTATTTCCAATAGATCCAATTTCTAAATAAGTATACACTACAAGCATAGCTATTCTGTTGTTATAATCCCATTTCTACACAAATGTAATAAGGCCACGTCATTCAATATATTATGTAAGTCAGACAGAATTATATTTAACCTTTCAAAAAATGAGTAATTCGTGAGTAATCGCAAGCAATTTGTATTAAAAATGTGATTCTTCACTTTACTCACAATTATTGGCAATAACTTTACGATAACCTACTTACACAAGTCGGCGGGATTCATGTCATTATGTTTCTGACCTCAGTGAGACCTCAGTACTCAATCGTTCGGAATGGGATGTAAAAAACGACCAACAGTTTAACATTGGACAAAAATTCCTTTGTATCGCAATGGTCGGTGGATGTCCGTTTGTTTTAAATACTACGTCGGAGGCAAACAAGCTGACAGCCCACCTGATGGTAAGTGGTTACTGCCGCCTATTAGACGCTTGCAACACCAGAGGCGTCACTCACGCGTTGCCGACCCATAAGAACCCTTTTCACGCCTTTTTTGAAGAGCCCCATGCTGTAGCCCATTGGGAATACCTCGGCAGGAAGCTCCTTCCACAACCTGAGTGTTCTCGGTATAAAGCACCTGTTGAATCGCACTGTACGAGAACGCAGTGGCTCTAAGGTGTGGGGATGAGCTCGCTGCCGATGGCGAGCGGTGCGATGATGAAAGGTGGCCGTGGGCATCATCTTCTCTACAAAGTCGCATGTATCAACCGATTCTCGTGAAATTCATGTCTGCTTCTTTTCTGTGGACATTGGACATAATAATAGTCCGATACAACTCATATAATCAGCGTTAACTGCATCTCAGTATCTAGTTATAAGAGCGTAACTTTCTGCACATTAAATCTAGTCAAGCTGGCGTAATTTAACAGATACGTAGATCTAGATGTGTTCTTTGAGTAATTATTGCAGGCACCAGGCAGGCAGTATTCGTCGCAAACGCACTCAACCTGAAGAAATTTTATGTTTAGTGTTTGGCGACTTCCTGACTTGGCGGGGCGGGATCGATATGTGACATTTTCTTCTTTGACGTAAACTTACTGACGTCGCAAAGATTCTCACTTGACATAATACTGTCAGCATTACGTTTGCGCAGTAGTAATATCATGCGCAGAAGCGGAGCAGTACCGCCTTCGCATCGTCCCGCTACCGCGCATCCCGCGCCAGTCAGGAAGCACTCATTTAAATGTAGGGGCGTAGTAAAAAATGGTACCGCGTCGACTGACAGCTGACACTGACATTTGACACTTTTCTCATATCGTACTGCCTCCACACCGACAAATCAGAAAGTCGCCTAAGTCTTACAAATAAACACAAAAAATAGTGAGTGTTTTACAGTCGATAAAAACGTGATTTTATAAAATAATATTGTTTGTACAGTATCTTAAATTAAGTCTAAAGTCTACGAATAAATAAACGTTGTACTGAAGACCTCCTGAAGAGTTCGAAACATATCGCCCGGAGTGACAATTAACCGTTTAGTAGAATATAATTTTAATGCAATAAAAAAAGTAATTTGCAATTAATTAGCTAGTTAATCGATTCAGTATTATTACTTTTCGAATTCTTGTTGGAACCGGACGACCTTCACGATCTTTTTGATCATCCGCTGACATCTGATTGACGAAAATGGCTTGAAACATTTGTCTCCTACGTTATCTGATCGATGAATAATAAATTCGGAATCTGAGAGATGAATAATAAATTACATCATTTTATTAGCTTTATTTCATCGTCTACGAGTTGTCTGAGTTATGTTCCTTTATGGAACTTTTTACTTTTATTTTTGAAAATCGTGTTTTCACTTTTAACAGACTAGAGGAAAATAGTTCAAGATTAATATACTGAAAGGACAGATGTTTTGTTGAGATCTAGGTCGATAAACATTAGAAAAAGTACATATGTGGGCTCTTAACTTTCGTCCACTTATTTATTATATATTTTTTGGAATTTATCTCACGGGCGCGGGTTTGCCGTTGTCGTAGTTGTGACACATACGAACACATAGACAACGTGAACTCATAGCTCCTACGCTGACGCACACATAGACAATGTGCATGTATAGCTCAACACACAACCATGGCTCATCCGCGCTCGTGAGATTAAAGTTCTCTACGACTACTATTAGGTACTACTAAACAGTACTGCCACTTATTTACATTAGTATTACTGATTCTTTGGTACAGTATGTATTACATGTAGTACAGTATTAAATAGTACAGTCAGCTACAGAGAAAAGGTACCCTCCCTTCATAGAAGTTTTGTATGCACGGGGGGTCCCTTTTCTCTCTGAGAAAACCTTACCTGAGGGTTTTTCTCTGTTGCTGACTGTACTATTTAATACTTATTCTGTATTAGGGAAACAGCTAGAAACCATAACTAAGACTTAGTTTTATAGGAAAAATTTAGGTACTGAGCTAACAAAATTATATCTACGGTACTCGTATATTCTCATTCCGAACAGACTCTAAGGCGACTTCCTGACTTGGCGGGGCGGGATCGATATGTGACATTTTCTTCTTTAACGTAAACTTACTGACGTCGCAAAAATTCTCACTTGACATAATACTGTCAGTTTGCGCAGTAGTAATATCATGCGCAGAAGCGGAGCAGTACCGCCTTCGCATCGTCTCGCTACCGCGCATCCCGCGCCAGGCAGGAAGCACTCATTAAGGCGACTTCCTGACTTGGCGGGGCGGGATCGATATGTGACATTTTCTTCTTTGACGTAAACTTACTGACGTCGCAAAGATTCTCACTTGACATAATACTGTCAGTATTGCGTTTGCGCAGTAGTGATATCATGCGCAGAAGCGGAGCAGTACCGCCTTCGCATCGTCCCGCTACCGCGCATCCCGCGCCAGTCAGGAAGCACTCATTTAAATGTAGGGGCGCAGTAAAAAATGGTACCGAGTGGACTGACAGATGACACTGACATTTGACACTTTTCTCATATCGTACTGCCTCCGCACCGACAAATCAGGAAGTCGCCTAACTAACAGAAATATCAAGTTACGTATATACACAGAAAATAGAATAAAGCGCCCATAAACTAATACAGGGCTTCGTACGTTTTTGTGAATGAATGAATGGATTTATTCACAAGAACATAAACATAAATACAAGCAACATACAATCATACAATGCGTGCTATTTTCGAGCACGCTATGTGTTATAGCAGAGACTAGGAATTATATAGACAGCCAATGCATACATTGTGGCGTAATTTTAAAATAATGGGCCTCCTGTAGCTAGTTTCACTAGGGAGAGATCACTTTACCTTTTAATTCGTATGCCACTAATACCTCTGCTTAACACAATAGCGCCATCTGTTGGGAGCTTCTTCGTTGTGTTCATAGATGGCGCTATGTGTTAAGCAGAGGTCTTAGTGGCATACGAATTAAATGGTAAAGTGATCTCTCCATAGTGAAACAAGCTACAGCAGGCCCATTATTTTAAAATTACGCCACAATGTGTAGGCATTGGCTGTCTATATAATTCCTTAGTCTCTGGGTTATAGGTATCTAGTCCATGTGAGTCACAAGGTCACCCCACGACATAAACGACATGTCCTTTTTTAGGAAGTTATTTGAAATATTAAGTGGTTCAAGTGTCAAGACGGTCAGACCAGTTTTTTTATTTTAATTATATTACCAGTTTTGTAGATCACGCACTACGCAATCTTTTTGATGCTAAATCTACTCACGAGAATTTTCTTTAAATTGCAAAAAAAACCATAGATCTGAATGCAGTAGCTGGCAGTTAAAATTAGTATTAAAATGAAATTATGTTAACTTATTTTAGCATCGTGGTACAGTGATGTACAACTTTTTAAAATAAGTTTTTGGAAAAATATTTTCGCATTTCCTCTAACTCTAACCCATTCGAGTTGAGTGTAAATTGTTTCGCAAGGCTCGATACGTACCTAATGTCTTTGTAAAGTTTGCAAAGACATTAGGTACAGTCGCCATCAGATAAATCGATACGAACGAGGTGCTCACAAATATCTGAACACGACTCTATTGGCAAGGCGTTAGAGTGCGTGTTCTGATATTTTTGAGCACCCTGAAGAGTACAGATATATTTGATGGCGACTGTAGGTACTAGGTATAGGCTGTAAGTGTTAATTTTATAAATGAATAGGTACACGCGCTTTAGATGCAGAAAACCTATATATTATATAGACACGGTGGGGTCGAGTAACCCGACAAATGTTAACCATGCATTTCTGAAGTTAAGAGGACTAAAATAAGTTATAAATAATAAATAATAATAAATATTTGTGGACAATCTTACACAAATCAACCTAGTCCCAAACTAAGCAAAGCTTGTACTATGGGTACTAAGCGACGATATATATACTTATATAGATAAATAAATACTTAAATACATAGAAGACATCCAAGACCCAAGAACAAATATTCGTGCTCATCACACAAATAAATGCCCCGGCCGGGATTCGACCCCGGGACCTCCAGCTTCGTAGGCAGGTTCACTACCAACTAAGCTAAAGCGGTCGTCAGTTATATCAACCTTGGTCAAATACAGAAAAAAAAAGTTTTTTTGAGTTTACGACATGTTGCCTTTAAAACATGAAGTAACGTTAATTTGAATACCTATCACTTATACGAACGATCAATATATTATTTTTTTCGGAAATGTTTAGTTTTGGGAGTAATTAGGTACGGTCGCTTTGATATTGTGTCAATTACTTGCGTTGTGACTTGGTTACATTAGCGGCAATGTCACAATCAAAAGAGCTTTTTTACACAGTTATATCTCTAAAACTAGACCGCATCAAGCAAATTTTGTATGGCATTTTAATTTCCGAAAATAGTCAGAAATACACTATTAAAGTTTGTCGGGTTACTTAGGCCCACGGTGTATATATTTGGTAATTTCACTCACAAAGTACAATGTAACCAAAGTATCAAACAGACCTGAGTCTGTAGATGATGAGATAGGCAATAGGTAGGTACACACTTAACTGTAGCCCATTGTTCTGACAGTTTGGGAACGTCCGTGTTGTTGCAACTATTACCTAATGCCTTAGCCTAGTAATAGTGTTTACTAACTAACCACATAGAGAAGGCTCGGGCGGTGTGTCTATGTCCATGTGAGGTTAAACAATGTCGGCGCAGGTCAGTCCTTGGATGAGGTGTGCATGGCGTGGGGCCCACAGCGGCTTGATTTGGCCGCTATAGTAGGTGGTGATCTCTCGCTGCCGACCATTGTGTCAAAAATACTCGATAGCGAGAGGTCCTGGGAAGCAATGGCCTCCTTCTGCAAGTCCGTAATGGCTCAGAAGGAGACCGCGGAAAGAGAGCGGGAAAATGACCCATCCGCTCCCCATATCCGCAGAAGAGCGGGGCGCGCACGTCGGCGCTACGCGCTTTTGCTCCCCCCGCCGTAGTGGACCGGGTGGTAGGGTCGGGGGACTCTAGCCATCTATTTTGTCCACAGGATAGGAGCGCCCCGAAATTGTCCTGGGCGCTCCCTTTGGCCAGGCCAGCATAAAGCCGGCGAGTCGCGAGGGTCAAAGTTGAATGCGCCAAGCGAACCTTTGGCCCTCCCTGGAAGCGATGTCGTCGGACAATCGTTGGGGGTTTAGTGGGTAGTCTGAGCCTTCTGCCCAGGAGTCCCACACACCCGCCCGGTCCCCCTTCTTCCGGGCGGACGGTGCGTAAAAGCATTTCCCCAACGAAAAAAAGTCAGTCCTTGGATAGGTGACCGCTTTGAGTGGTTATTAAGTGAGCACTTACCGCAACTTAAGCCGTTGATCCCGGCTGCTGTCTATGATAGCAGTCGTTAAGCCAAGTTGGAGGCCTTCGGACGGCTTGAGAACTTCTAACAGTCAAGTTGCCAAATCTAAGGATTAAGTAGCGGACCCCAGGCATCCTTCTGGATGCAACTGTACTGGGATAACGCTAGGAGGATGGAGTTAGTGTCTTATTTCTTGTGTTTAAATGTTGTTAATAACCACCTTATGACTACTGGCATAAAATATATATAATAACAACTTGTTTTTATATATTTTATGCCAGTAGTTATAAGATGCCTTTAACCATGGGACGTTTCATATAAACTTTCGTCTAAACGCGAGCGGAGCGTCTTCATTTCACCTTCGCTAAAAATTCTTTCGCATAGTCCGGATGTCCGGCAGTCCGGTTGTCTATACAGGTCACATTTCTCAGTAGCTAATGTTTGTGTCTGCAACTGTTTGCGTGAATAATCATCTTGTCATTATGCAAATAAATGTTGATCTTGACTGTTAAAAAGGCGCGTGTCATTGCTTTGTCTAGCGATTATGAAACGCTCGTGTTTCTCGAATTAAGGACACTAATCTTGTACTAAATGTTATTCAATTATGTTAATCCTATCATTAGGTAAGTAGTACTGTTTAGCCTCGAAGGCATAAGTAATAGGAAAGTTGCGGGAGTGTTTACACCCACAATCATTTAAGATACGAGTAAAACATAGCACAAAAGAAATTATCGAGATATCCTCTAAAGCCCCGTTTACGTTGCAAGTACTTGTATGCTTATTTTTTTAAATTGTAGGGTTTGATCATACTCTTCTTACTTCAGTAGTCTGACAAATCTCTGCCATATCATAATAATTTTCATAGTAAATAAACATTTGTTGACAATCAGACAAACAACTGTTCCGACAGTTTGAGACCCTGTTAATTTTATGTATAACAATAATCTTACAAAAATCGACCTAGTCCCAAACTACTAAGCAAAGTTTGTACTATGGCTACTAGGCGATTGTATACATACTTAGATAAATAGATACTTAAATACATAGAAAACATCGAAGACGCAGGAACAAATATTCGCTTTCATCACACGTATAAATCGCCTGACTGGGATTCGAACCCGGGACCTCCTCCTCCAGCTTCGTAGACAGGGTCACTACCAACTAGGCTAGAGCGGTCGTCGAAAAAAAATCAGTGTACCTACAGCTTTTCATAAATTGGCCCATACATATTGGATTGGATATTAGATGGTTTATGGTTTTTTACCACATTTGTACTTTACGGCAGGAAATTAGGTTTAACAATAGCCTATTTGTAGGTATTTGGGAAGTTAAAAAATTCATCGGAACATAATTTCGTAAAAAAAGCTGACTTTGGTGGCTTCTCATTCCTTTGTTTTTCAATATTTTTTTTAATTAAAAATATAGTAAATATCTACTTTTGTACTGGTTGTATAAATATTTATGTATCTAGTATACTACAACTTAACACTGTCAAAATGAAATAATAATAATAAAAAAGAATACCCCAATCATAAAAAACACCGCGTCCAGTAAATCCGCCTACTTAAATTGACCCGGTTACCTCATCCTCATACGTAGCGCATCATGCTGAAATAGCATTCAATAAGACGCTATTCTTTGGATAGAATTCTATTGACTATTTATTCAGGTTAAGTCAAATAAGCATTGCTCAAAGTCCACAAAAGCGCATTAATGCGTAGAAAAGTACCATTTATTTACCATCAGCTCTACAATGCCGTTATGTAAGGAAGCGGGCAGTAATTTGTACCGCTTTGCAGCAAAGCGGTACAAATAAGTTGTACATGCGTCCGATAATTAGTTGATGTGAAAATAAGCAGTTATCAAGTGTGGGTTAAATTTGTGGGAAATTGTAAAAAAGTGGCTATTTATTCTTACCTGTGGATTCAATTTTAGGAGTTAACATTCGTTACTTAGTAAGGTATAATTCTTTAATTTTAATACTATATTATATTTTCGTCGAATATAAATCGTCGAATTATTTTTAACAAGGCTTAATTATTTGTAACATTACGCTGCTAAGTCCAACGGCGTAAGTGTAGACAGGTTGACGGTGCCTGAGTTTAAAATTGTAGCACTAGTAGTAGTCCGAAATAAAAATGGTGGCTCTGTGAGTATATTTTTACCGGACGCAAGGCAGGGTTATTAATCCCCGCGTTTTCAATCCCCATAGCTACATAAATTTCCAAAACCTAATCGACAAAAAACACATAACTATCGAATCTGCTAACAATTTTTTCGAGAACAGACAAATACGACCTGTAAAGGTCGGACAGGAGTAGGTACTAAATCATTTTTGACCAGGCTGAGACTGTGGAAACAGTCAATAATGCAAAACTGTTCATACCTTAATTAAATAATTTATCGCGATTCGAGTTTTTCAATTAAGTTAATACCTTGACTGTAAGTAGCTTCTTAAATGATTATCAGTTTTATTATACATCGCTAATTCATTAATACACACATGGTCATCCGAACACGATTAAAATACATTTCAGTATGACACATAACTAATTACATTTACAAGTGAATTGCGCAAATGACATTTTAATAAAGGTCTTTAAGCTTAAACATGATTGATCATCTCTTGTTGACAACTATATGTGTTACAATGTTAAACCTAGTGTTAGATGTTAACAGAAGTGTTACAAGTTTAGTTTAATTACGGCCTAGTAATCAATCAACGTCGGCTGATCAGATTCACATCATAAAGATTTTCTACTTGAATAAATTTGATAATATGTTAACGTTGGATTAACAAGTAGGTTTAATATATTAAATGTGGTCTCACTAAGTTTGTGTCAATACATACATCAAAATAGCCATCGCAAGATAAGATATATATATTAGTTGTAATCGAATATATTTTTTAAATAATTTCAATACCTACATCTTCATTGTGAGCTAGTGGTTTCGATATTTTACACGGAATGGGATGATTTATCATAAATACTTAATAATATAGTTGGTTTCTTAATTAGTTTTTTGAAGTGAAAACTTCTTTAGCGGCGCTGAGCACTTTTGTACTGGGGAAAAATGTATAAACTCGCGATAAATTCTATGACCAGGTTAGTTGACCCCTCCTAGTATCGTGATTGCTATGTTACGAGGGGTCCCCAGCTGGTCCTCTTAGAAAGCCAAGGTTCTAACTGTTTTAAGACAATCCTAAGATATTCCATAAAGATCATATTTCAAATAAATTCTCATGGAAAGTAGCTCTTATTGTCCCTAAAAAAGCGTTTCCAAAGTCCAATATCGGATAGCCAGACTGACTGATTTCCGTAAAGATCATATTTCAAATAAATTCTCATGGAAAGTAGTTCTTATTGTCCCTAAATACGGTGACAGTTTACTTCAAAATACCTAATGGCCAAGAGTGATGGACAGGGGGAGGAAACTTTAAGAAAAGACCAGTTTCGCGTGAATTTGGCGTAGAAAGTGCTGCCTCCTATTATATTTGATGTCGACATATTTTGTGTAATCCGTCTCAAGCAGGTTTCGTTTTTATTTCATCTCTCCCAATACAATTAATCAAAGCTGAACGTGAAAAAGAACCTTACAATTTATCGTAAAAATTTAATTTTCAACTCTATGGTCACAGATTTTATAATACTCTATGGTCGTATGGTTGCCATAGTTATTTTTAAATATTGAAATAACACGTGTGTCAATAACATGTCAACATATTGAAAATAAACCAATCCAATTAATTATAAGATTTTCTGCATTATTCTTGTGAAAAGCAGTTATCAGATACGCCGCCGAGTAAAGTAAGTATTTTTTAATTCATTATTTACTATCCCTGTTTACACCGATGCGATGTTATATTTATATTCCAATCAATTGATTTATTTAGGTAGGTAGTCTGTTTTGCCGGGTGGTTATGCAGCTCATACATAAATGAATATCAACGAAAACAGTTGATTACTTAGCAATATAAACGTTTGAGTATTGAACTACGTGAGCTATACGATAAACGAATATGAAGCATCACTTTCTTCTTCGTGTTGTCTTTGAAATAGGTATAGTAGATAATTAGGGACATAATTTCAAAAATACACACATACCTCCTACGCTCTCATCTCATTATTTAATGTTATGTTTTGCAGGTACATAGTGCATACAATCGTACCACGTCCTCATGCTGAGAAAAAGTCAGGACAGAGGTATTTTCAACATGGATGTCAATTGTTGGAGAAAACAACACTTAGCCTGGGCCAATACATGAAATCAGGAAGATATCTACAACGTGCATCCATTTCAAGGTGAAAAAAATGGATACATCTTTTTGTAGACGATTGTACTTCACTAATTCGTTTACCAGTTAGTGATTGAAGAAGTTAAACAAATCGCTATCAAGTTATAGGTAATCGTATTTAATCCTTCTTTTAATATACTACTCATAAATAAGTTAGTCAAAAATAAATAAATGATATTATATATACAACTTAATTTTATTAGTCTCCTGACTGGAATAATTATTTGTGTACAAATCACTTAACCCTTTCAGTACGGCGTGATTATAATTTGTACTCAAATTTGACGAGTTAACACGCCAATCCGAGAAAGATTTTTTATAGATAAAAGTAAACAATAAAATACTGTTCATGTACTATCTACCTACTGTGGCATCTTAACCTTACGTATAAACTTCCCCATTGTCATACTAAAAAAATATAGTAAATTATGACTTTTGAAAAGAATAACTTTATTACAATTATTCAATTTAAAATGTGGGAAATTGCCACGGGAAGTTTAAGATGTCACAGTAGGTAGATGGTACAGTCGAGGTCAAAAATATCTTTACAATTGAGTGTGACAAAATAGTACATTACTTAACAAGGGCGGTAAAACAAAGAACGTCTCAGATCGCAGGTATTTGACGCCCGAGCCGAAGGCAAGGGCGATAAGTATGCTATCTGAGGCTTTCTTTATTACCGCCCGTGTTCAGTACAAAATTTTATGTCACCCCCCTGGCCAGGAAGTGGGATTTCCCGCGCGCGGAGCGTCCGGTAATTGCCGCTTTATGGCCAGGTGTGACATAAATATCTTTACAGTTTGACACAAACCACCGTTCTTCTTTCAATTATGACGTGTAGATCGCAAAATGTGAGACAAACATATGCACTGACAAGTCTGCACTGTTTTCGTGAATTGTCAGTTCATTTTATTCAAGTTTGTTTCATATAGCAAGAACATAAAGTAGCTTATTGGAGATTTACATGTTGTATACCTACATATTTTGCAGCTGTTAGGAACTGATTACATATTTAATGGTTTTATATAACGGGAACAAATAAAATGATCACCTAAATAACTTTTGATATCACCAAATTTTCGAAACCTAAAATAAGGCTCAACACTCAAAAAAATGTATCGATCATCAATCTCGGGTCACCTAAACAGTCATACCTATTATTCCAGCAGTTAAAGCTATTTTATTTACTTACTGTGTTCCCAGAAATTTTATAATCGCATCAAAAAATTGTCATTGTATACATACCACCAAAAATACTAAACTTACACCTAATCTAAGGCGCTGAGCACTTTTTGTGATGGGGGAAAATTGTTAAACTCGCGACGATTCGTAAGACCAGCTAGTTGACCCCTCCTAGTATCATGATTGCGATGTTAGGAGGGGTAAACTCAGCTGGTCTTACGATTTACGATGCGTAAGACACAATGATACTCGGGGACATATTATGTATATATGTGAATGGATTATGCGAATATGAATATGAACATGAGTATGAATATAAATACGGATACGGATTTACGGATACCGATACCGATACGGAGACGGATATGAATATCTTTGTTATTTACTTTCTTTATTGAGTTTTCACTTCTGCCTGCACTCCCGGAGTGCAACCCGTTGTTTTTTTAATGGGATTGCTCTTGGCTGGCAAATAGCCAAGGGGCAAAGATGAGGCCGAAACATTACTAAAAACGATAATGAAATTACTTTTCCGTCTACAAATTATTTAAAATTTAATATCAACTATGTAAGTCGCTTACTAAAAATAGATGGTTGGTATGCTGACAAGCAATCCTTTTTAATATTAAAATATTCATTTTAATCATGAGCATAATTCAAGTATGTTAAAAGACTCTCATAATTTCATCTTGTAACCATTTTATCTAGCATTAATCAAAGCCCACGTTAATTCTATTTCTAACGTTAAGCCATATTTTACTGCGTGACTTATTGGTCTACATTCCTAGTTTTTTTAAGGTGACTTTGCCATTCTGTAACATTTGATGTTATGTTTAGAATTCGTAGAACATTTTAGTTGACACCAAAATCGTTTGACGATAAGGCGACTTCCTGACTTGGTGGGGCGAGATCGATATGTGACATTTTCTTCTTTGACGTAAACTTTCTGACGTCGCAAAGATTCCCACTTGACGGAATACTGTCAGTATTACATTTGCACAGTTGTAATATCATGCACAGAAGCGGACCAGTACTGCCTTCGCATCGTCCCACTTCCGCGCATCCCGCATAGTAAAAAGTGGTACTGAGTTGACTGAGAGTTGACACTGACATTTGACAGTTTTCTCATATCGTACCGCCTCCGCACCGACAAATCAGGAAGTCACCTAAGAGTAAAATTATGGACAGTAAATCAGGAGGTCCCGGGTTTCTACCACTTGATTAAACTTATAAAAATGATTGAAATTGCATTTGACAGTCGTTTTTCAGTGAAGAAATAAATCGTGAAGTCAGTGTAATCCCAACAAGGTCTAGTTTTCTCTCTGAGTTGGAAGGTCAGGTGACTTTCGTAAAACTTAGTACCTAATTACGTATCTCAATCTGAGCCAAATATAGGATTACGTACGAGTAGATGCCAAAAGAAACCTCGCACTTTTAGAATACAACGGGATCGAATGACATCTTGGAAAAAATAAGAATTCTAGGCTGTTACTACAGGTAAATTACTTTCGCATTTGCATTTGTAGTAGTATTTGTATATTAATAGGGATTCTACATTTAAATTTACACACACTTAAAAAATAATTTATACACATTTAAATTTTGTCCATACACAACTACAAATGCAAAAACGTCTCGAAAGTAATTTACCTGTACTTATTGATTGAATTAGGTAAATCCTATTCTACTTGAGGATTTGCCATAAAAGAACATTTCAGAAATAAAAATTGGAAATTGAAGAGATGTTACAGTGGGCCAACGAAAATGTTGAGAACTTTAGTACTTTGTCAAATTAAAGAGGTTTCTAATTTTATGACATTTCAGTCTAAATATTTCTTAGATTTCGATGTGACAAGGTTCTAAGGATGCTCAACATTTTCATGGGCTGACTGTACATTGACTGTAACCTATTTTATTGGAATGGTTTGATACAGATAACAAATAAATACAAAGAAAAATTGACCGTAATCCCGCACGCAGCCAGAGACGGGTATCGAATCTCTGGTTTGCAGGACCAGCGTCCATGCCATTAGAATAACCCAAATTACTGCTTGTCTTGTAGTCCTAAGGGCCCGGACACATGTCTACGGTGCCGTGTACGGTGCGACGTCACGGCGTCGTGTACGGTGTCGTGCCGTGGCACGGTGCTGCGTACGACGCCGTGTACGGCGTACGGCGCCGTGTAGGGTGCACGTTGCCGTGTATGGTGCACCGGCGGAAGGCTTGGCTACGACGGATTGCTAGAACAAATGGTCGTAAATGTGGACACGCTGGACAAAAGCACCAGCTATGGACCTTACTAGACCCTCGAAAAAAATTGGGTGCTTCTGTCCAGCAGGTGCATTTGTTCTAGCAATCCGTCGTAGCAAGCCGTCCGCCGTACTAAAGGCTACTTTTTTCCCAGGACCGGACGAGGAGCATCCCCAGGACGAGGTTCTCGTGTGTCGGCCGCACTTCAGGATACTACGCCGATGTGGAGACCGGCTGTCAGGTTAGTTTCAACCTAAGGCGACTTCCTGATTTGTCGGTGCGGAGGCGGTACCATATGAGAAAACTGTCAAATGTCAGTGTCAACTGTCAGTTAACTCAGTATCGCTTTTTACTACGCCCCTACATTTAAATGTGTGCTTCCTGACTGGCGCGGGATGCGCGGTAGCGGGACGATACGAAGGCAGTACTGGTCCACTTTTGCGCATGATATTACTACTGCGCAAATGTAATACTGACAGTATTCCGTTAAGTTGGAATCTTTGCGACGTAAGTTTACGTCAAAGAAAAAAATGTCACATGTCGATCCCGCTCCGCCAAGTCAGGAAGTCGCCTAAATAGGCGTATTTGAGCTCATAATAAAATTATTTACTAAACAAGTATGTAGTGTTGTGTTCCTGGAGGTGAGCAAGGTTGCCAGAGCTCCTATAGGCTGCGGTGTGCATTTACTGTTAGCTGGACCGTACCCTTGTTTGCCACAGTCGTATAAAAAAATACATTTATTCTCAACGATTTTAGCGTTTAGTTTTAGCAGAGCTATAAAACGTATGTATATGTATATTAAAATAATTATTGGCTCTTGTGAGCTGTAGACGTGGCGATATTTTTTATGTTTTGAACTGCCCATGGTTACGCCATTTTGAAAGAAAATCCACAAACAGAGTCGACAATAAAAATAAAATTATCAAACTAGCCTACAAAATTTCACCACAATCGGTTGACAAAATGCGCCCTGTAGAGAACAGCTGGATATACGAAAGCATTATTGCCCAAACTAAAACGGAGACACTTCGCTCGCTCGGGCAATTAAACGGTTGTGGTACTCCGTATGAAATGTTATCAAAATGAAAACGAAAGGTAAGTCCGGTTCCTCGCGGAACAAACATAACGGACAATTAAGAGCACGTGATGTTCAAAGCGGAACATAATTAATGAATAGCGAACAATCGCTACCAGTAAGTATGTTTATTCATTAAGTTCTCAAGTAAATGTGGATGCGAATAAGGAAGATTTTTAATTGCGTCAGTAAAATGTCGTTATTAAGTATTAACCAAAAGGTTTTCTTCCATGAAAGACACAAAATTTGCAAGTATATAATAAACTGCAATATTTCCTATAATATAAAAAGTATTGCTGTTTAATGCATGAATGCTTAATCCACATTCTAAGAAGGATTCACATCAAAGGGCCTGAGGCTCGGCGCGTCATAATACATTCAAAGCAATTTGAACCTTAATTCTTACGCGATACAACATTTAACGCCGCGCGCTCGCGACCATCGCTGCGCTGTCTAAGAATACCGTACAAAATATTATTTATTGTTTGTCAAAAATAACATAAAACAATTACTTATTAACTTAAGCTATAAGTTCTCTATAGTAGGTTTATAATCCTCTTATAAGACTCGCGCCGACTCTGCAATGTGAATCCAAAAATTTCATTAGGTATACATCACTATATTCACTATAGAATAATATTCCCAAAATATATGCGAAACAAATTCAATTTTATTTTCCGTGCAATTTCTAGCATTGTGTCAATATTTATTTATCTTCGAAAAGTACTTAAACCACCTACCAGTAGTACCAGTCAACCTTTAGGTAAAGCGAAGAAACACTATAACACCAAAATCTTATCCAATTACGTAAATTCCGTCAGCATAATGTTATAAATATTCGCCCAAGTGCTTATTTCGACTGCTTCATAACCCAACTACTCAATAAATTCATATAAAGCGACAAACTTGTACCAAAATGAAAGTGAAAGTCACATCTACTTTAAACCTCATAACTCTGTATTAAGATTCAAAATAGAATGTTTTTGTTTTCGCACTTAATCTGTTTTAAGTTTAAATTTAATATGAATCATTTACTCGTATGCCCACGATTCGAAATGAAGGCCACACCATAAGTGGCGCCTACATATCGATAAAATTTCGGTACATCGCACAACACTAGTCATAATTCATGGTTTCTCGATGAACCTATTAATCGTTTGGACCAGTTTGGTAGCGTAGGACTTCATTATTAAAATAGTAAGTCAAGTTAGTTAAGTAGATTTAATTGCTTCGGCTTATTTGGAGCATTTGATGATTTCATCTCAATCTAGAGACCAGCGCGGTAATCACGTAATGTTTTCGACCGTTAGTACGATAGATTTAAATGTCAAATCCCATACTAAAACTGACATTATATACGTACCAACGGTACTACATATCGTTACGTGATTACCCCGCTGTTATGACTGTTCGATATAGCAACTACACTAATATGGCTGGCCTCACAAAGGGCTTAACTTTTTTTTAAACCTGAGTGTGGATATAGGCCGGGCCCAATACAGCGATAGGAGTGCGCTGTTGGATAGAGGCCTGGGGAAGATGCAGGGGTAACCTCCGACACAACCAGGCGAGCGGTTTGAACACCGGTTTAAATAAGTCAAGGGCACCAATATGTATACACTTTTTCACCTTATTCCATTGAAATAAGGTCCAAAAGTGTATACATTTTTATGCCCTTGACTGTAGGTACTACTCTAAGAGTTATATAATCTAACCTAGGGTATTCCCTTATTTCATCGACAAACATTACATAAAATGAATTGTCTTGCAGAATTTTCAACACGTAGATTTTTATAAACCGTGAAATTTGTTTTTCAGAAGCCGCTAAAGTTTTACGTAACCCACAGATGAAAGATCATCGTATAAAACGCATTAGGTCAAGTACCACAAAATTAAACAATTTATTGTGAAGTAAGATGTTTTCCATGAATTGAAAATCTTGCGAAACATAAACTTGATGTAACTTTTATCTGTAAAACAATACCCAATACCCTTTTATCTGTAAAGGAAACCCTAACCTAGCCTTCGGCCATCAAAACTGTATAAAATCATACTAACATTTTGATCGTAAACAAATCAATAACCGTTCATCGAAAATTTTAAATCCGTTGCCAAAACAGCAGCTTAAAATAATCCGCGCTTTATGTTATTTACGTTTAAAGATATATTTTGCAATTGACTCGTCAGCGAATATAAGCCTTATGAGAAAGGTTCAAGGTCGAATTTACGCTGTCGGCACTTGAATGTCACCTTGTTGGGTAATTATAATTGCCGATGCATCTGACAACACGGCGTCACGTGCTTCGAAAATACCGTAGTCTTTTTTTCATAGTTTTTATTTAAAATTTACTCGCTCATTTACTGCTCATTACTCAAGGCGATATTGGCAGGGTGCAAAGCGGGTGGAGGATGTAGCCTAAACGATCACAGCGCTCGCTACGTCTAAAATTTACATTTTGTCGGTGACTTGAGCTGTCAAATCCATATTGCAGTAAACATTTTCTAATCGTTTTTGAGATAAATTTAATATAGCCCTAGTAAAATGTGTTATTGTGAATTGTAAAAACACCACAGAATAGCGACTGTAAATTTTACCAATTTTCAAGACCGTGGTGGAAACGAGACCAAATAAAAAAGCCGTAAGAAAAAAAAGTAAGTCACCTAACCTGACAACAACAACTGAAAACAACAATTTTAATGTTATTGGCAATAATGTTACTGACTAACATCGTCCAATATTGTCTAATATAGTAAAATAACACAAGATTTCATTAATTTTTTTCACAATATTTACTTACTTCTCGCTTGACAGCTATGACATAATGTCCATAATGGCCACCTGTCCGTGGCGCTGTCGTCGTGCACGGTCCCAATATTGATAGAAAGAGACGCGCGTATGTTTTTCGTTCACGACAAAACGGGATGCAACATTCTCCGGGAATGGCTTTTTTAGACAAATCTCGATAAATATCTGACTGTGTGCAGATTTATTAAATTTCCTCTTGTCAGTACCTAGATGAGGTAAAATACCATCATATTAACTTAATCGTGTCTTTTTATAATGCGTTGTTTTAGTAGGCTGAGTAAAAAAGCAAAATATAGACAACTTTGGATTTCTTTTCTATCGAGAAAATTTTAAGCAATTATGTTTCGGCTATTGTCTGTATCACAATCATATAGTCAAGCATTATACATATATCTGAAAATCAGTCCCTATTGTTTCTTCGTCTGGGCAGAACAGCGTTTCAAAGTTTCTAAATTTCTCAGTAATCCAAGATCCATATCAACTTGACTTTGCGTAATCGGAAGAATCGTGTCCGAAACACTACGCTGCGCTCCAAGACACGCATAGCTGACGTGGGTAGTATACAAAAACTGCCAGGCTCAAGTGGGACTAGGCCGGCCACGTCTGTCGTAAGCATCTGGATGGGTACTATGTTGGGAATAAAATAAAATAAAATGAATAAAATGAACGTTATTCTGTAAGTAGGCCGCAATGGCACTTTTACAAGTCAAACCCTACTAGCGTTTCACAGAGGCCACTGCCGAGAATACGACGATACCGATACGAGGGATACTTGGGATACGTTTCCCCGTATATAGAGGATGTTGCGTAGCCTAGCCTACCAAAACGACGACCGCTTTAGCTTAGTTGGTAGTGACTCTGCCTACGAAGCTGGAGGTCCTGGGTTCGAATCCCGGCCGGGGCATTTATTTGTGTGATGAGCACGAATATTTGTTCTTGGGTCTTGGATGTTTTCTATGTATTTAAGTATTTATTTATCTATATAAGTATGTGTATCGTCGCTTAGTACCCATAGTACAAGCTTTGCTTAGTTTGGGACTAGGTTGATGTGTGTAAGATTGTACACAAATACATAGGTATTATTTATTTAAAAGCTTGAAAGCTTTCCATATGATTATATGGAAAGTTTGACAGTTACTATGGGATGCTGCAGGCGCCATTATTTCACGTTGATCTGTCTTCTGTCTGTAATCGGAACTTGGCGCAAACCGGCACTAAGAAAGTGGCATCGGAAGTCGGAGGGTAAAAATGGCGAAATCAACAAACAACAACAGACACACACACACACACACACACACACACACACACACACACACACACACACACACACACACACACACACACACACACACACACACACACACACACACACACACACACACACACACACACACACACACACACACACACACACACACACACACATTGTTCACATTTGGAACTATTCAAAATTAGATAAAAAATTATATATTCGAAAAAGCCTCATTCAACAAGGCCTACCGCAGGCATAATTACAAGGTATCACTGGCCATAAAAGTATGCAATTAAAAATAACAACCTGAAACAAAAGAATCGTGTAATTCGTGTAGCACAGGAGCCCAATAATGACAATAATTGTGCATAATTAAAACAATTAAACAAATACACATACTAGGTCAATATAAAAAGTCGTATCTTTCTAAACTAGGTTATTCAAAAATCAACTTTATCTCAAGCATGATAGATTCAAGTTTAAACAACACTAAGCTCACTAATCTGAACATACGAAAGACAATTGAACATCTTGCCCCAGTCCTTTGCAAATAGAGCCTCAATGAATATTAATAAGGTTAGTTTTGCTATGTAGATGTGATTATGACTACAGTGGCTTTGGTCGGGTGTCAAGGCGAGACCTAGATTGGAAGTGTAAACATGTTATTGTATGTATAGTAGGGCTAATATCAATATTATCAATGGTCGATGGTCAAGGCATCTGAACAGGTCGCCGGGTTAGATTTATCTTCTATTTTTTGACAGAAAAATACGGCGCACTTTGAAGTAGGTAACACAAATTTTACATATATTATAGATAGTTGTCGCGGCTAGTCCTCATGATTAAGTACCACGTATTGGTCTGAAACATGTCGAGATTGTCGAGCGATAATCGATGTTAAAGACGTGAGTGATCCGTTTATTATTTTTCAATCGTATCGCAATGGTGTTTAGTTTATTTGAATGGCGCCAAAAATGTATACCAATATAAATATTGTTTTTACACTGTGTCAATTACATGAATTATAAATAACTAACTATAATATATTTATACTTTTTTTCATATGAGCTATATATATGGCACAATATTTGTCATATTGAATTGATGCGACAAATATTCGACAAATAACACAATAATGTTTCAAGTTACAAAATAAGAAAGAGATAATGATATAGACCCTAATCCTATTTTGAAATATCAGGGACTGTATTTTTTTTTTTGTTTTCTTTAAACTTGCCAAAGTTTTCAAAGTGAACAATAGAAGAGGAAAATAATCATAATTGTGTATCTAGGCGAAGGCGCCATCTTCTTAACAATCGATACCTCCAATTTCGGACTATCTTTTGATTAAATCGCGATCTAACCAATAATGCCACTTAAGTTAAGATTAGTTAAGTATCCAAATACACGTATCCAATTGACATTGTACAACTGTAGTAAATGAATGTAGTATTAGTGTTAACATGACTCACGAAAGTTTTAATTCAAATATGTAATAATGTAATAATGAAGTAATTTAATAATGTAATAACAAATGTATTAATTTAAAAAAATGTATTAGCTAGGTAATTAATATGAATGTATCAATTAATCAACATGAATTGACTTATAACGATGTTATGAATAAATTTTTAATTTTCATTTTCATTTTACACTCACCGGCAGAAAATTTGGCCAAAAAACTTTTCGTGATTTTAAACTATAAATTGAATAAATTAAATAATGTTTAATATATACAAATTCATTTTTCTAATTTGGGCTAAATTTTCTGGCGGTGAGTATAGTTTACTGTAGCGGTTTTGATCTTTAGAAAGTTGAGTAAACAAAATTTCAAAAAGGGAGTGGTTTGGAATTTTCTGATGCGCCTTTTACTTACAGGTAGGTTGTAAATTCGTAACACCAACCTTTCCTCACTATTTAAAACTGAGATCTAGGTACTAGTATGTATCTTCCGTGAGCAACCAATGGAATTGAATATAGCACCTAATAAGAGAACGACGGTTGACACTTCGAAAATGCATTACTATTTGCGACATGTTTCGGACTACAATTGGAGTCCTTCATCAGGTTGAGTATCAGATTTTTCAAGTAATGCGACTTCCTGATTTGGCGGGGCGGGATCGATATGTGACATTTTCTTCTTTGACGTAAGCTTACTGACGTCACAAAGATTCTCAGTTGATGGAATGCTGTCAGTATTACATTTGCGCAGTAGTAATATCATGCGCAGATGCGGACCAGTACAGCCTTCGCTACCGCGCATCCCGCGCCAGTCACGAAGCACTCATTTAAATGTAGGGGCGCAGTAAAAACCGGTACTGAGTCGACTGACAGTTGACACTGACATTTGACAGTTTTCTCATATCGTACTGCCTCCGAACCGACAAATCAGGAAGTCACCTTAGTGTCAACCGTTAAAAAAAATGAACTTTATTCTGTAAGTAGGCCGCAATGGCGTTGTTATTTTATTAAGTGCAAATACCTATGTCTCAGATTAGTGTAAATTTATGTACACCTACTCTCATGTAGAGAAATCTGGCTTTTTTCTTTAGTAAATTTTAGTCATTTATTTCGGACATAGTCAGGAAACACTATGTAAGGATCGGTTGTGATCTTTCGAAGTCAGTTAGCCTTGCTATGCAACAGTTTGGTCGTTAAAGCAGAAATACAAATATTCAACGTTTACCCACAATGGCCATAATTGTCTTCAGGCTGCGACGCATGGCTATAAAAAGCTAAATGATTAGCCAAGGCATGTCAAGTGTTTAACAAAATTGGCCTATTTGTGTCGACAGCGATTCAAAGCTAGTTATAATCGCGTGATGTACTTATGCCGCTGGCTCACACAAGTGGTATTTACTTGGTCGTCTTTACAGCCATCTTACTAAAACAACTGGAGGACTTAAGACGAGAAAGCGAAATGAGCTCAAGGCTCGTCTACCAGCAGCCATAAGGTATGATTACAGCGATGGGGTGTTAAGCTGTTAACATACTGTTAACCTGAGAGCGGACCAACCCGATACCTGAACCAAATCACACAGTCGCTTGAGGCCGGCATCGGCTATGAGGACACAACCATCGACATAAATATGGAGAAGTTGAAACCGAAAAATGAGAGACCTATAACCTTACAGTAACATTTAGAGACGTATAAAATAAAATGGAATAACTATGTTGTTCTGCGGCAGTCTGTCTCACACAAAACTCAATAAATTGCCCCAAACAATGGCTTCGCACGCTACCGTTGCCAAAGCCGTGACCCAGCATAATGGCATTATTATAATCATACGTCTAGTTACATTTAAACAGTTTGTGACCTTTGTGTTTGAACCGGATGGCGCCAAATGCCAGTTAACGACGTCCCTATCTGTCGTTCCAAATGTTAGTCTTCGCAAGATGTGGAATTCACGGTTGCGTGAGAGGCTCTATCTTCTCCACCTTACAGAAGACTGCAACCATAATAACACTACTAGGGACTTGCTCTGTAGGTGTATAAATAATGTTATTGGTGGTAAGTAATGGATACGCAGTGTGGGGAGGTCTCTCGACACCTGTCTAACATATTTCTTGCCGTCGACACGTTGGATCCTCTGAGTTCTGAATTTCTGTTAGGCGGGAAAAATATCTTGACTTATTTTGACTAACAGCTTAAATTTTGAAATCTCTTTATCTTAGACTTTAACTAAAGATCAGCATAGTAACATTTTGCAACTTGAAGTACTGTGTCAAAGTAATTTAAACAGCAATTAAGCCCATTCGATTATACTTAGCACCTATTGTATTCGCGGGCGCCGGGTTATTGTACTGGAGCATTGCAAAATAGACGTGGGCGCCACTTGTCATTCACTAGTTTTTGTATAATGCGCCGTCTATTCTTTATTCCTTGGCACTACCACCTGCCTACGGCATAAAATAAAGGGAGTTAAATTCTTGCTGAAGAGCTAATTTTATACTCGCAGACGGACTGTTTATCTATCTATTATTTTCTGTATCGTACCTAAAATGTAACAAGATAACTTAGTTTCAATATGTAGACCCCGGAGGGTCCACGTTCAAATAAATAATTATTCATTATAAAATTTGCGTGATTATACATATTTCCTCATTCAGTTCGTCTTCAACTTCCACTCATTCGTCAATTCAAACTACATTCGAACGTTCCTTATATACATCCATGTAGCAGGCAGCACCATACGCAACCATCAAAAAGTACCAATCCACATATATTTTATCCGACAATGAAACCCTATACGTCCTACATCTCCCATTCCTTTTTTTCCACCCTGAGAGTCGGTTCTACTTGACGTATATCGTCAAGTAGAACCGACTCATCAAACCACGTCCTACTCCACTGAACCGTAGCAAACAAACATCACAAACCATTACTTTTATTTTCGCTTCAGCGGAAAGCATCCTCAACAACGCTACAGAACCAAAACGTCATAATTGTATACGAATTTCTCAGCGCTTACGCCCCTATTGTACCGCTCGACTGAGTTCATCTGTGGACAGTATGGTTCAACGCGGTTTTTTGTGCCACATCGGAACAAGAACCGGGGCATCTCAACCAGTCGGTTACCTTGAACTTTCGCTGATTACGTAATTGTGGTGCGCGCAAGTGAGAGCGGAAATCTTGTATAGAAATATGTTCGATAAGGATAATTATTAATTTGTTTGTATTTGGATGAAGGGTGTAGTTTATAATACAGACTAGTTTTTGCCCGCGACTTCGTCCGCGTGGAACTGGTTCATTCGATAGATTTCATTGTCATTTTTTAATATCAGGCGCTTACCCAGTTATCACGCTTCCCTACAAACTGCCACAAGTATCCTATGTCCTCGGGACTCAAACCATCTCCATACCAAGTATCATCCTAATCGGTTCAGCGGTTTAAGCGTGAAGAGGTTTTAGACAGACAGACAGATACACTTAAGCGCTTATAATAATAGTATGAAACATCTTATTGTGCAAATTTAAAAATAAATGTATGTAATAATAATGCTTCAAAAATTATGTCGAGGTCTTTGTTAATTTATTACCCATCGACATAATTGTCGCCAATCCCAACATGAATAATATGCCAAGCCTCAGTGACTTCAATATTTCAAGAAAAGGTCAACGTATCGAATTCATTTTCCTCACTTTGCAATTTTTGTATCCGCTGACAGTCGGACGTCGGACGAAAGTATTTTTTAAACCACATTTCATAGCACTAGTAAAAAAAATGGTCTGTACATAATTATTGTGTGTCCAACCACATGAGTATGAGATACAAGGTTGTGTAAGTCTAATTAGTTTATATCACATGACTTTATACACATTTAATACACAGGTGTATTCTAAACATGTAATTTTTTTTAAATCTTTATTAAAGAGCTTTATCGCTTGGCGATTATGGCGCTCCATAAGGGCAACAACAGTTCTGTTTAGCTACGGTTATTAAGACCTATTCTTACTAGCTCAAATAGCGCCCTGGCCTCGTCCGACAATGGGGAAGCCAGTGCGCTATTGCAGCCGCCAACATATGAGAAAATATTATATTCTATCCTAAGTTGACTTCTAAATGCTTCGTTCCGTACACATTCCACTAAAATGTGGTATACGTCTTCAATGATATCGCACTCAGAACAAAGTGGCGAAGCCACTTTATGCATCATAAAACTAAATTTATTTAGTGGAATAAACATGTAAATTATATGTTAATTTTAGTAATAGCTACAGTGATATACTGGTCCGTAAAAATGTTGAGTTGCGAGGTTAACTAAATAGATGCATGCATTGCATTTTTTTAAATTCTTGAGAATAACCAACTAACTGGGCTGGCATGACGACCCAAAATGAGTCTTGGCCTCCGACACAAGAGCACGCCACTTTGCTCGGTCCTGCGCAATTTCTCGCCAGCAAAAACAACTAGTACAACTAGAACTAATTTTAATTAAAACTACATAAATAATTAATCAAAAGGTTCAATCAAGTTAATTAGTTAAACCAGGGGGCTTTTAGTAGGGTGTAGTTTATTTAATTGGGTCACAGTACCTAAATACCTATTGACAAGTTGTAAATGGGCATTTTCACTTTAAAGTGTACCCCTACTTTTCGGGTCTAGGTAATTTTGAGTTTTCTGACTCAGAATAACGAGTATTATCCATTTCCGCGAAGTAAAAAAAGTCAGTTTTGTGACGCTTTTTCATACAGTTTATATGGCTTGTCACAAATCTGACACAGAAAATTGGTATTGAAAATCAAGGATTTTTTTTCTTTATCTGAATCAATAATACACGTAATTCTGAGTCAGAAAATTGAAAATTATCGAAATCCGAAAAAAAGTAGGATGCCCAAATATTGATTAAATGATTTTAACTTGAACGATTTTTACACATTATTAGGTATTCATAAACGGAAATTGAGTTGACACTAGTGGCTCTATGAGCTGCAAACCTCGCGTTTTTTTTTTAAATAATGAAAAAGAAATTAATTTCCTAAAACTCACTCGGTCAGTACCTCCACAGGCTTAGGTGTCTACTTTACCATCGAGCAAGCCGTATACTGGTTTGCCACATAGTTTAAAAAACAGTTTAATTATTTATAACAAAAAACGCAAAAAATGGAGCGATAAATCGTAGTGACCCCACTAAAATCATCCACGCAAAAGTTTAATCAGATCGTTACGTACAGTCTTGTTACAATTTAAACGGTCCATTGTTAAATTTGCCCCGCTTTGCCCTACGCATTCACGGCGGGTCACGGCCGTAGCGACAGACGCTACAAGTCGGCGTTAAGTGACTCGTAAAAATTGATGCGTTTACCTTCGTTTTATAAGATTCAGGAGACATTTGAAATTAAAGGCATATTTTTAAAATACTCACTAGGCTCGTTTAATAATTACCCACAAATATGTACCATGGCATGGCTCTTATATTTGCGATTTTTGCGAATAAAATAATTATGGAGAATCTTACACAAATCAACCTAGTCCCAAACTAAGCAGATTAAGATTGATATTAGGCTGGTTAAATCGTACATATTAAAACGCTGAAATTGCAATAATTGCGGTAAACTTGCATTTTTGGTATGTTGTTTGGGTCCACCTAGATAGTATTTATTTTATTTATTTATATTCAAAAACAAACTTAGGTGGTAGGTATACATTAAATTTCGCCAAACTGAGGGCAGTTTGTTGGCGAATAGTGCGCTCACATATTAAACAATGTTTTTGTTATACCTACTTATATTCTTAAACTTCTTATCTAATCTTAAAGTTACTAATCTTATTTATTTATTTGACTAGTGCAAATAAATACTATTTAGGGTGCAGCAAAAATGTATGTGTATCTACCCTCTTCATCCCACGAAGGCAGTGACCCTGACCTATATTATTACGTTAGATTTCTCTGAGTGAGTCACCTTCGTGAGTTGAAGTAGGTAGTCATGCGCACATACCAATACATTAAAACTAATACTAATAGGTATATATTATTATATTATGTATCTATATTATCCAAAAGTGTTTCTTTTAATCGTTTTTTGAAAATCTCTTTACTACAACATTCTTCCATTGTTGGGCTAAGTTGGTTAAAAATCTTAGGTATCATATGTTTCCGAGTTCTTTGGCCATAGTAATTGTTAGTGTTATA
Organism: Cenopis cana; assembly: GCA_951800055.1. Taxonomy (NCBI): domain Eukaryota; kingdom Metazoa; phylum Arthropoda; class Insecta; order Lepidoptera; family Tortricidae; genus Cenopis; species Cenopis cana. Next base: position 1,062,571 of record OX637484.1, on the reverse strand, counting down.
TTCTACATATTTTTAAGGGTATTTGATATAGTTGTCTATAGTTGTAGGTAGCACCTGTATAAAAGTCTTGTTTTGTGTGTTTTATGGAATAAATTACTTTTCACTTTCACTTTCACTTACATATTTTCTTACATATTTTACCCAGATTTGCAGCAGTTTATAATGAACGCGCGCTGAGTTATTCCTGAAAAACCAATAAGGGGGGAATTTTCGACCAAAATATCAATAAGGAGGTATCTACGGGGAAATTAATGGGAGATAAAGTTGTAGCAAACTTAATTACCTTCATGCAAGACCATAAACCAAAAAAATATTCTATAATTTTTTTCATTTTTGGTACAAACTTTTATTTCCGACTGTACTTCTTTTCAATAGTCATCAATTACTCGTGGTGACGGTTCTAATGAGACTACACACGATGGGTTTATCTTGTGTAGTTTAGTAGTTCCTGTGGCCACCTTCTGTCTCCATCATCAGATCAGCTCGATGGTACCATAATATTGCACGGTCACCAAACTTACATAAATAAGCCAAATTTCAGCTCAATCGAATTCCGGCAAGTGGTTGAAAATTATGGTTGTTGTGGTTGTGGTCTACCCACACATTTCAACCACAACAACCACGGACGACAAATATACGTTCCTTTGACGGCAGAATTTATTTAAAATCTGATTGTAGACTATAAACGTAATTGTAATGGCTCAGGAAGTTGTAAATAAACGAGTCCAGACAACTTAATTATATAAAAAAGTCAAAATAACGATTTGCGGCATTTTTAATGGCAGTTGTAGTAAACTGGGCACATTTGAAACATAGATAGATGTTGTATAAATAGTAATCACGACTACGACACGCTGGCTACGACATTCACGTCACATGATTATAGCAGTTAAAAAGGTGAGGTTTTACTAAACTTATAGTTATAAATAAGTTACTGCTTAGTAATCTATATCTGTGACCTCACGATATTAGTACATTACCTACCAAGGGCGATAAAACAAAGAATGTCTCAGATCGCAGGTATTTTAAATATGCGATCTGAGGCTTTCTTTATTATCGCTCGTGGTAAGTACAAAATTTTATGTCACCCCCTGGCCAGGAATTGGGTTTTTTCGCGCGCGCGGAGCGTGCGATAATGGCCACTTTATGACCAGGTGTGACATAAAAAATATTTTTTAATTTTCAAAAACTGAATTAACAAAAAATATAGGTATGTTGATCGAACCCGCTCACAAAATTTCACGAGATTCGGATTGTTTTATCTCGTTAATTTGCTTATCCTTTGGTACACTGATGGACTGATGTATTAAGAGAAATGCGCAAAGTCAAGGAAAGAGTTATTTATTCTTCAATTTTGCATATTACAATTTACAATCACTTATAAATGTCAAGTCAGTGAATTAACATCGATCTAGTAGGGTTTGACTTGTAAAAGTGCCATTGCGGCCTACTTACAGAATAAAGTTCATTTATTTCATTTATTTATTTCATTTATCGGTTTGTAAATAAAACCTCAGCCCCGACAAAGTAGCTCTAGTATAAGTTTTTTCGAAACATTAACTAATTCGAACGCGTTTGCGTTTTGTCTCAAAATGTATGAAAACGCTCTCACCGAGTTTGAAATACGCGCGTTCATCGGTTAGCAACAAATGTTATACTCGCTGTTTTAGTTTCTACTAGTGACCACCAGAGGCGCTGTTCACGTTTTCATACCACTTTCATACATTTTGAGACAAAACGCAAACGCGTTCGAATTAGTTAATGTTTCGAAAAAAAGTTATACTAGAGCTACTGAACCTGCTTAATAAACTCGCCGAGATGTCATTTTTTCAAAATAATATACACTCGCGGACAAAGAATACGGGTCGGTAAAAAACCGTCATATTTCCTAAAATACTGTGAGGTTGTAAGTTTTTTTAATCATGTCATTATCTATATTTAAATACTGCAAAAGTAACAGCCAAAAAAAGTAACGTTTCCAGGTTTAAATCAGACTCATAAACACCCATTAAAAAAAACGTTAACGGAGCGAGATATCGCGAAAATCGTCATTTTTGGACATTGATATTTTAATGAAAGAATTCCGGAAATTGCTAATAGAGTTGGGCATTACGAAGAATAGTATATTAGGTAAATAAAACGAGTGTAGAATATTTAACAAAACCTATTGAGGCTATTTAAACTAGGGTGACCCGAAATTTTTGACCGCGAGTGTACAATGCATATAAAATTACAATACCATCATCCTCCTAGCGTTATCCCAGTACAGTTGCATCCTGAAGGATGCCTGGGGTCCGCTACCTAATCCCAAGATTTGGCGTAGGCACTAGTTTTTACGAAAGCGACTGCCATCTGACCTTCCAACCCCGAGGGGAAACTAGACCTTATTGGGATTAGGCTTTGTCAAGTGAGTGGGCAACTTGACTGTTAGTAGTTCTCAAGCCGCCCGAAGGCCTCCAACTTGGCTTAACGACTGCTGCCATAGACACCAACCGGGATCAATGGCTTAACGTGCCTTCCAAAGCACGGGAGCGCTCAGTTAGTAACCACTCAAAGCGGTCACCCATCCAAGTCCTGATCCTGACCGCTGCCCACGTTGCTTAACCTTAGATACCGCAAGCGGTTACGCAGGCGCCGCTGGGCCACGAGCGCTTAAATACAATACCAATAATAACACAATTCCAGTGCAGTGCAATAAAGAGTACTTCTATTTGTATTTTATTCTTATGTACATTTAAGTTATTATAATGTCCGCCCATTTCATTTTGACCTGTCATTCACACAAAAAACTAACATCTCTGACAAAGAGCCTCACGTCTCGGTTGGAATGAGGAAGACGTCTCCATAACTGAAATCGTGACGCCCCTTATCTGTCTCTATATTTATATTGGTTCGGTACACTTTAATATACTTACGTATCTTAGTTCAAAGTGGTGGATCCTGCCAGTCAAGGTTTAAGTATTCGATGACTTTTGGGTTGGGCAAATAATACCTACATGCTCAGCTGATATAAACATACACCCCGATGATACAACAAAAGCTCGTCTCAAAAATTTGAGTGAGAGAAACAGGTGTAGTCGCAGAGTGCATCAAAAGAATTTACTCCTAAAAATTCGCAAAATCTACACTCTTTCTCACTGTTTTTTTTCCGATAGTTTTTCTCACTTAAGCGGTCCCCCAGCGCGACGACGCTTGGAAAATAAAAATATTTGAACTTACATAAATACATAATATATGTAACAATAATAATTATAATAGGTTTAAAATATAATTTGTTAATTTTTAGAGTTTATTTTTTGCGTCGGTGGGTTTAAATTTTTTTAATTTTACTTTTATTTTGTCCTTTTTAGAATAGGTATAAATATTAGGAAGGGTACCAAATTTCGAACCGATAGGACATATGGAAGGTAGTCAGATCCCCTCATCAACTATTAAAGAGCTGATGATCTTCAAACCGCTGGTCAGGTCATGGTTACCTTACCATATACTTTCAATATCATTGATGTAACACGGTACCAAATTTCGAATTGATCGGACATAAGGAAGTTAGTCAGATCCCCTCATCAACTAGAAAAGAGCTGATAATCTTCACATTCTTCGGCTGAACAGATTTTCATGAAACATGGCTAAGGACACTCGGGGTAAAATTATCTATGACGAAAAAAAAAAAAACGAAAATCGGTTCATCCGTTTGGGCGCTACGATGCCACAGACAGATACACAGATGATACACCGACAGACACGTTAAACTTATAACACCCCTCTTTTTGCGTCGGGGGTTAAATAGTACATTACTTACCAAGGGCGATAAAACAAAGAATGTCTTAGATCGCAGGTATTTTACGCCCGAGCCGAAGGCAAGGGCGATAAATATGCGATCTGAGGCTTTCTTTATTATCGCCCGCGGTGAGTACAAAATTTTATGTCACCCCCTGGCCAGGAAGTGGGTTTTTTCGCGCGCGGAGCGTGCGATAATGGCCACTTTATGGCTAGGTGTGACATAAAATACTTTTTTGTCAGAAAGTTATGCGATGTCATATGATATAGGGTAGGTAGAGGATTTTGGCGACTATTACAGGGTAACGTGGAGTAGATAAGTATATATATATAATTATATACACTCTTTGCTTGTTATATACAGCGGGGAAATGCTGGCAGCTTCAGTCAGTGCCACTACGCCGCGGGGAACCTACTACAGCCCCTCTAGCACAACATGCATTCCGTATATCTACTCGCGCGCGAGATAAGCTACCTGTCACTTTTTGACAGCATTAATCAGACAGTGACAGGTAGCCTATCTCGCGCGCGAGTAGAGACGAGATGCATGTTATGCTAGCCCCACTGGTACAGGTATTTTCGAGATGTTTTTGCATTTGTAGTAGTAACTGTTTGTATGTTTACAGGGATTCTACATTTAAATTTACACACACTTAAAAAATAATTTACACGCATTTAGATTTTGTCCATACACAATTACAATTGCAAAAACGTCTCGGAAGTAATTTACCTGTAGTTATGTTAGTTTATTTATTTTTGGTATATGTATATGTTATTTCATTATTTTTAATTATTACTTTTATAACTTTATTGCACAATATTACAGTGTACAAATGGACATAATGCCAAATAGCATTCTCTACCACTCAACCACAGGGCCAAATAGATGCAGGATAAATGAGGATAAATGAAGAAACGCTAAGAGTGCATCCAGAAGTTAATTAAGACGTACGTTTGTGTCTGTTTTAGTCTGCCTTTTCTTGAATAAATATTAATTTGTATACAAATATGAAATTAATGTCTTAAATGAGATAAAGCCGCATCCGTACCGTATGTCGCACTAAGGCGACTTACTGACTTGGCGGGGCGGGATCGACATGTGATATTTTCTTCTTTGACGTAAGCTTACTGACGTCGCAAAGATTCCCACTCTGACAGAATACTGTCAGTATTACATTTGCGCAGTAGTAATATTATGCGCAGAATTTGACCAGTACTGCCTTCGCATCGTCCCGCTACCGCGCATCCCGCGCCCAGTCAGGAAGCACTCATTTAAATGTAGGGGCGTAGTAAAAAATGGTATCGCGTCGACTGACAGCTGACACTGACATTTGACACTTTTTTCATATCGTACTGCCTCCGCACCGACAAATCAGGAAGTCGCCTTAGGTAGGTACATAGGTAGCGCGATTTTCCAGTAAACAATGATACGCTAAAATTATTTACAGTCATGTCAAAATAAGAAGACGAGTCATGTATTCGCAAAAACCGCATTTTTTACTAAGATTAGCTAGATTTATAATTTTTCCAGGTAAACATAATTTAACTAAGTGCGAAATTAGTGTTCTGCAAACACATAACAAAAAACTTGTCTGGTACCAACAAGTGTTGTCAGATATTTTCCTAAATATAATACTGACACGTTTTGATCCCTAAAGAGCGATTTCTTCCAGAGAACCACTACACTTCATGTATAATACAGAATTGATATGCATACATATAACCTTTAACAGCGCTTCCTTTCAGTTATAAAACAAACAAGTCTCAAACAGCCCACTTACGCGTTTAGGCTTAATCATATAAATTAGTAGACAATCGAACTACTACGGTGCGTGATGGAAGACACGACTCTTAAACTATAAGGTTGCATAATAATTATACATTTGCGATGCAAATGGACTGCCTAAATAGTTATGGGAATAAAAGCCTTTGCGTGTTTAAGCTCACAGAAAAATCAGTAGGTTGGTAGGTATAGTGCGTGACATCCACGAAGGCGCGCTCCTCCATAGCTAGGGTTGCCATACGTCAGGATTTGTCCTGACATGTCCGGATTTTTTACCCTTTGTCCGGATTGCAGCCGGACTTGGCAAGTGTCAGGATTTTTAGTAATGACCCTATTAAAAAAAATGTTTATACGATACATTTATTTTAACGCTTACACAGTTTTAATAAATGTAATTTACAGCCAAAGTGAACTCAATCAATTCGCGAGTCCCCGCATGCCAAATTTATCTCAGCGCGCTCGGAACATTTTGATTTTTTTTTCAAAAAAAAAACGTAAATTAAAAAAAAAGGACTAACTCAGTGCTAAAACGGCAAAAAAAGTATAAACAGGTTTATGAACTATATATATGATATATGTATATATATATATAAGATATATATATGATATTGAATTGTGGAGGTCATTAGTCATATGGGTTATGAAAAAAATCCTGCACTTTTTGATGACAGCAAGCCACACATGCACAGTGAAAGTAGAAACTAAATCAAATTATTTTTTTCAAGGCAACCGAAGTTTCGCCCCTTGTTAGAAGAAATGTCAGGACTTTTATGAGGATGTCCGGATTTTTATCAGGACATTTCAATTTTCCATATGGCAACCCTATCCATAGCCCAATCCGTAAAATTGCGTATAGATTAGTATGAGATTCGCTGTGGCAGTCCGTGCTGAAAAGTTGTCTGGAAGAGATTGCCTGTTGTTTGCTACTCATTGTGACTATGTACTGTAGGTACTGTAACAACAAACACTTTGTTGAGGTTGCGCAATAAAGAGTACTTATTTTGTATTGTATGGGTGCAAGGTGAACATCCCAGCGCTCGACGCCTTAGTACCCACTAGATGACTTCTGTTATCATAAGATTGAAAATGTCATGTACAGGGAGTACTTACGTACTAACATAGTATGTACACTGAGTACCTAGATAAATTATTCCTACTAGCTTTGTTGGTCTTGCCCTAAATATTGCAGTAACTTTATGCTTCCACTCATAATAATATCAGAGTGGCCGGATTACCGAATTATATTATTGACCGATATTTTAATGCCGGACGTATTTTCATTTTACTTTGAATAGGTACCTATTGGATGCTATTTGATATAAAGAATTTAAAATTAAATTTTTACATTTAAGACTTGTAAGGGGCAAGCCTTACAATAAAGTATGTTAGGCTTACCCCACCTTACCTTGCTAAATCATACATCCAATTGAAGTCCAATTTTGACAAACACAATAGCTCTTTATTAAATAACGCTCAATGCTACGATCATAATTCTTCTTTTTCAATCAGATCGCGAAGTTAACAAATTGTTTAATAATTTAAACAACTTCCTAGTATTAATTTGTAGGAAGACACGCACTGTATATACAAATTGTTTCATTAAACTTACAACATAATTCCTTCTTAATTAATGTAACACATCACCATGAACTTAATGTAATCTTTAATTATTTGTAATCTATACTTACGTCCTAATGAGTTTTTTTGTGTATGCGTGTTTTCCGCATATTTTGAGTAGGCATTTTGCTACTTAGAAACTTTAATTATACCGATAAGTTACATCTAAATTACTTTTTGAGTTCCTTTGTATTAAATACTATACATTTTTTGTATGGGCAGTCGAAACTTGTGTAGGTGCAAACTCGCATCCCTACACTACGGACGTCATTTGCTTACAACTGGTTCGTCGCGTTAGAATTTAATTGCTATAGGTGTTCTTTTATCATATTTCAAACGCTGACCTAGATATCGCTCTTCCATACAAACTTCCAGCCCCCAGCCAGTAGGTAATTATTTCTGGATAAAAAGTATCTGTCCTTCCCGGGGCTCAAACTATATTCACACCAAATTTCATCTACATCGGTTCAGCGGTTTAAGCGTGAAGAGGTAACAGACAGACAGACACACTTTCGCATTACATCAGCATCAGAGTTATGACCATTGGTTGGTATACCTTATCTCATTTCAATAAAGTTCACAATTAGTCACCTAACTGTGATGCCAATAGTACTTCGGAGAACATTCAAGATTCACTAACCAATATTCGTGGTCATCATACAATTATAAATGCCCTGAACCAGCTTCGTGGGCAGGGTCACTACCAACTAGGCTAAAGTCTCTCTCCTAGCTATAAATCCCATATGGAGATGGGGTCAGTTTTCCGAACTAATTCGCCCTTCGCTCTATCCTCAACATCGTCTTCGGAATCGGGAGCCTGATACTCTATCATGCCTTTGCACTACATCTTCTACTTGGTAAACAACAAATATAAATTTGGGAAAATCTACTTAGCTAGTGGCTGCCCTTAGAGATAGTAAAACTCAACAATGGGATAGGAATATGTCACTGCAAAGTTTAAGAGCGTATTCGCTGGAAACGCCGTGTTTCCGCGTTTTACCACGTATTCATTACAGAAAATCTCAAAAACGGTATAGTTTTTTGTAACACTGTTTACAGACCCGTGAAGAACAACTTATCGACTACGGGAGCTACAGTCAAAACATTTTTTACAAACATTTATTAAAGAAACTCGAGCACTTTTCTCACACTCGATTTCGAAATATTCGAAACCATGTCGTCATTCAAACCTGTTTATTCTGTAACCAATTGAAACTAAAATATGTAATACATACAGTTAGATGCACCGAAAGACGGTCTCTTTCGCCTACTGTCTGAAAATACACAATTTAAAATTTGGTTTAACTAAAAGAGCCACGGAAAACTCCATATTTTTGGCAAACTTCGCTGCATCATATTGTCACTTTAAAGCTAATAAAACGGTTTTTAACTATGCTATTAGGGTAAAATAACTTCTATTCTACGATATTAAATAATAAAAAGTAACAAATAGGATATAAAAATATTGGTACCGGCCCAGCGGCCATCGGAGGAGGACGTATATATCGTTTTTTTGTGGCTCTTCACAAAGCTACCGTAATTACTCTCAGGAAACCAATAAAACATGTGACCTCCGATTAGGCGTATTTATTAAGAACGACACAGTCAGATTATACTGGGGACTAATCGTGATCTAAATTGAGACAAGTTATGAATGGTACGCAACCGTCAATTGATTGTCAACTAACAACTTTGATACTTGGTTGATTTCATATATTTATTATTGTATTTGGACTAGAGTTTTTTGAACTATAATGCTTTATTTTGATAAGCAATTATGTATGAATATAGCCAGCTACCAGAACTAGTGGTACAACCTGGAAAGTAGCAATAGCAACTAGAAGTTAATAAAAGTATAATAACTATAATATGTAGTGACTCATGGTAAATACAAATACAAAGTACAAATACAAATGCGTTTAATTTTCATACATATGAAACAATGTTTTTATAAACATGGTATATTATTGTGTATAATATCCCTTTTAATACATGGTATTAATAGCAAATCTGGCGCAAATGAACAATGCTAGCTTGAAATTGAAATATGTGCTTGGAAATTCTTTTTTAACCTGGCTGTGCCCATTAAAGCGATAGGAGTGCGCTGTTTGAGGGTGTCCTGGGGAAAGAGCAGAGGAAATCTCCGATACTACCACGCGGGCGGCTTAAACATAGAAATACTCTGAGAGTTTGCGCTCCAGTTAGCTTGGTTGAGCGGTTTCAACCGAATCTGAAGTGTGGCTTGGAGAAACATAGTGTAGACCGGGAATGAGTTACCATTACAAATACAGATAGTTAAAGAACCGGCCAAGTCATTGTCGAAATACGCACATTTAGGACCACGCAATCACGAATTAGAAAATTCAGATAAAATATGTCGACGAGTATCCGTACTTGGGCCAATAAGCTTCTTTCAGCCAAAGACAGGACAAGGAAGTTGAAAGACGGATCCAAAATGCTTGGAAGAGCTATTGGGCTTTGAAAGATTTACTGAAGGGAGGCCTTCCGGTAGCTCTGAAGCGGAGGCTCGTCGACATGTGCATTCTGCCTGTTCTAACCTACGGTGCACAAACATGGTCACTCACCGAGACCAAATTGAAGGTTTACCAACGGGCAATAGAGTGCAGCATGCTGGGAGTCAAACTGATCGACCGTGTTCGGAACTCTGTGCTGCGCTTCAAAACTGGTATTGCAGATGTTAGAGCTGGAGGATGTTGGAGCAAGACTGCCAGGCTGCAATGGAACTGGGCCGGCCACGTCTGCCGTATGCATCCACGGAGGTGGGTAAAATTAGCAACACAGTGGGTTTCGCAATATGCTCGGAGACGACGTGGCAAGCCGAGGCAGAGGTGGCGGGATAACCTAGACACATTTCTAAACGACTGGCCCGAAACAGCTCAAAGCCGGAACGAGTGGAAGTCGAGGGGAGAGGCCTTTGCCCAATATTGGGACACCTTTATAGGCTTAGGAAAAAAAAGTAAACATTTCATCGCCAAATTTCAGGTTCATATGTGATTTATGTCCACAAAAATCACCTTTTTCCTTTGATGCAATTCTTAACTTCCTATTCTTCATATACTTCTTTTATTTTAATATACGATGTTTATCTACACAATAACGGTAGTTTTATCCTTTACCGTGGACTTTCACGGCACTTAAGTCGAGGGTCTTATGTTTAGATTAAAGTTTCTCCGAATTGAAATCATCATCATCAGCCTATCTACGTCCCACAGCTGGGCACTGGCCACCTTTCATAGATGAGAGGGATTGGGCAGTAGTCCCCACGCTGGCCCAGAGCGGATTGGGGACTTCAAATACAACTTTGAATTTCTTCGCGGATGTATGCAGGTTTCCTCACGATGTTTTCCTTCACCGAAAAGCTAACGGTAAATATCAAATGATATTCCGTGCTCAAATTCCGTAAAAATCTCATTTGTACGAGCTGGGATTCGAACCCACGACCGCCGCTTGACAGCCGCATGCTTGAACCACTGGGCTACCGTAACTTGAACTAATAAATTGCTTGAAATTATAAAGCCGAATTGAAATACACACACAAGGGGCTCCTGCGGATGCTCTAAGGAAGCGTCCTTTTATATATTTGCTCCTGTTACTGGCTACACCTTGAATATCATTTCCGATTGCAGTTCTCTTGCTAACGGCAAGCATGCACTCGCGTAGGCATAACTTGGTAGCCAGGGTTACACACCTACCACTACGGACAGATCGATCAAAACGCTCGATGACATCATTATCCCCAATGGCGAGAACCTTGTAAAGGGCCGAGAAGGACATAGTTAGCAAGACTAAGATAGCCTTTCCACCAGAGCTATGCTATGCAGCTATGCTGCGAGGATGTTATAGTTTTCCGTTTAAACCAATGCTATGTTATGTGAACATTTGATTGGTGGATATCAACGCATTCATAGCAATGACACAACTTTGATGGAAAGGCACCCTAAAACTTGAAAGCCGCCGCCATGTTCTTCACGTTGTCTCTTGAAAAGATTCGATCAAGACGCCTAAGACACTCTCGTTAGATAGCTGGTCAAATACGAAGTATTTATGAATCATAGGTATAAGTAGGTAGGTACGAGAATATACTTATTTCATTGACTTGTATTTTCCTTCAATATTACAAAACGCATGTGGATGATTTTCCCACTAATTTATCTTCAACTGATTATATTTTCACATTCAATAGTAAGTCTGATACAAAAAAGATAATAATATCATAATATGAATGTAGTTGTATATCCCTAAACACAACATTTTCGCTGCAAAAGTATCAAGGCTCATACACACACTATACGGCAACTTGTTACAGCATACGAAGATACATGACAGATATCATTGTATACCTTATTGCACTATATAAGGGTTTAAATTTAAATGAAAAGTTATGTGCGATAGTGTTGTTACGAACACATTGGAACGCACCGTGTACAGTGCTCGTTTGTGTGCAGCGAAAAGCGTCAAAAAATACCTAGATTTGACTTGTGCCCGGCAACGAAAGCACTCTTAAATGCAGCAACAACCTACAATAGCTAGAAATGTAACTGAAATTTAACTACATGTGTTCTGACTAACCTATTTAAGCATACAGGCGTAAGTTTGTGTTTATAAATAACATCAGCCACAAAACTTGGTAGACTGATGAATATTTCTTTGTATAATGTCACTTCATAGTTCGAGAAAAGGAACAATAAGTAAAAATCAAATAATTACCTTTTAGTGGCTAGAATAATTCCTTCGTAGGCCAATTATTTCTCCAGTTGAGAAAATGTGTAGTAGTCTCATATATGATGTTAAAATATTACGTCAAACAAAACATTTACATTTTAAAATCAACTTATCTCTATATATAAAATACCCCACCCAGTTCACCCGCTTGAGGCATGGTGCCGAGAACGCTGGCTGCATTGCCCCTTTGCACCGCCAGACTTAGCCGCTGGGCAAAGAAGGAGCCAGCCCTGTGGTCGCCTGAGACGCCTATTAGTCGTGTCGACACCTCTTTCACGAACTTTTTGGTGTCGGACGACCAAGGACCCAAAGTCTCTACCGCAAGTGCGACGAATTCATAATGTGTAGTAGTGTAGTACTATAATTCATGCCGCACTACATCTTTCCACCTTGTTTTGGGTCTGCCCCTGGATCTTCGACAGGGGATGGAAAGCTGTAGTGCTAAGTTTCCAGCGTAGTCGGGTGGTCTCCTCTTTATTTATTTATTTATTTATTAAAGCCACAATATACAAAACAGGCATTTCGAATATTTTCGCCAAACTGCGCAGCAGTTTGTTGGCGGAGTAAGCACTCTTTCTTAGATTTACTTCTTTAAACTAGGCTATTCTATTACACTAAAAACTAGAAATGCAACGGATATCCGGTTGCTATCCGGTATCCGGCCTATCCGGCCATTATTTTACCATCCGGCCGAATACCGGATAGTTGCGCACTATCCGGCCGGATACCGAATAGTGATTCTGTTTGGTATTTAACTTTGAAAAATAGGCGGGTGCACGTGTACTGCATACGAAATAGTTTCGTACGTCACGTACTGACCTAATAAAATAAAACTCGTTTCTTGCCTAGAAAACAATACCTAACAGGTTGAAACCTGCACGACGCGCCCGCCGCCAAACTAAAATGTAGGTATCGTTTGGCCGGCCGAATATTCGGCGGCCGAATACCGGATATTCGGCCGGTGATGAGGCCGAATATCCGGTATCCGGTATCCGGCCAAACAACTATCCGTTGCATTTCTACTAAAAACTAATACAATATACCTATTATACGTACTCTCGTTAAATGTCCCATTGCCTCCCGCCGCACCAGCAGATGGTGCCACTATAATCCTAATTCTTAATAACAGGAGTGGCTAACATTTTAGTGTCATCTAAAAGAGCAACGCCAAGCATTGAAACATGTGGCTAAAGTATTAATCATTATTTCCAGGTGTACCACATGTGCGACGGGCTTGGCCGGCAGTTCAGCTACACCTGCCCCAACACGACCCTGTTCCAGCAGCGGATGCTGATCTGCGACCACTGGTATATGGTGAACTGTTCAGCATCAGAGGGCGACTATGACGCGAATCTGCTCATTGGTAAGTACTATCACTTGGAGCGCTCGCTGCCCAGCGGCGCCTGCGTGCCGCATTCGGTATGCCAGTTTAAGCAACGTGGGCCGCGGTCAGTACATGGATGGGTGACCGCTTTGAGTGGTTACTAACTGAGTGCTCCCGTGCTTTGGAAGGCCGTTGATCCTGGCTGCTGTCTATGGCAGCAGTCGTTAAGCCAAGTTGGAGGTCTTCGGGCGGCTTGAGAACTTCTAACAGTCCAGTTGGCCACTCACTTGACTACAGGGTGGTCGAAGTTGCACCAGGTCCGTAGGGGAAGTACCCACCGCTACCCTACACGTGAACCCTGGGTGGTGCTAAAAGTGCAACAAAAACTGGCAACGGTACTTTCTTTTCGAAGATATCACGGTTCGAAATACGAATTGGTCGTATTGGATGAATGGATGCGAATACGACCAATTCGTATCCAGTGAGCGCGCTCCCATAGTACTTTCAAGGTCGGGATCGTTCGCGCGGCTTCGTGCGTGTTCGGACGAGTAATTTCGTACGAAAACGTGTCCAATGTGCGACCGGCGCCCGCCTTAAAGCTTAAGCCACACAGAGAGCGGGAGGGAGGTAGCGGCGCGTGAGCGGGCGGTAGCGGGACGTGAGCGGTACGGGAGCGGGCGGTAGCGGCGCGGGAGCTGGCGGTAGCTCCCGCCCGCTCCCGCGCCGCTCACGTCCCGCTCCCGCGCCGCTACCGCCCGCTCACGCGCCGCTACCGCCCTCACGCTCTCTGTGTAGCTTAAGCTAAATCCGTCACGAGGTTAAAATAAAGGTATACTACCTATAGTCAGTTATGATGACTGACCAAGTCAATGACTTATTGCGTACCATTCGTCAGCGAACATAAAAAAACAGATGAACAATTTTGTATAGAAACAAAATGTACTGTAAACGTTACTGTTAATATCTAATTTATACTTGTCTTAAACTTATTAATACCATCATGTTTTTGTCGGACACGATACGTTTTTTATCTCGGGTCAATCGTTAACCTCGCCTCTGAGCATATTTTTAATAAAAAATAATTCTTACAGCTACTTATCTTGAATTTTGGTTTATTGAACTTGGTTTAAATTAGTTTGTTTACTAAGATTTTTTGCTGGGGTAATATAAAACCTAAATAAACAATTTTTTATCAAAGTGAAAATTGAAAAATTCAACACCACAGGTGGGATTTGAACCCACGACCTCTGGAATCCGTCCATTGCTCTACCAATTGAGCCACCGTGCTACTAATTAAACAATATCAAAAAAGCCGATCTCAGATTATTTTAATCAGGTCACGGTAATAATAATATTATTAAATAGGCGTAGGGATGTGACGACCCCATCGCCCACTGGTTCTCCAGTGCAATCAGTCAACGTAAGGCAGCTTGTGGCGGGCTGTTAGGGAGTAGCGACCCTACGTACCTGAGTGCTCCTGGGGGTGAGCCTGGGGTCAGGATGTACTGATCGGTTGGTTGGTTGGACGGGCCCCCCCACCTCTGGCTTGCCTTAACCGGCCGTCCAGAGTGGAGTCGCAAGAGCTGTTGCTCGAGGGTAGATGTGGTTACATAAGATTGGCGAGTTGGCTATATGTTGAAAGTCCAGTGCCACCTCTCTACCCCCCAGCTCTCTGACAGGTGTTGCCCCTAGGCCATTTTTTAATGTCGCTGTTTAATAGGGGCCCATCGAGCAGGGAGCAAGTCACCGTCTGCCGGAATTAAAATGCGAGACTGTTTTATTAGGCAGGCGTCCGATGTCTCACCCAATAGCCCGGCCATTAGTCCATCATCTTCACCTAATAACACGGTTCATTTAGATTCCATCCACCAACAATAGTCCCTATACACCCTGGCGGGTGCTGTCTCTGTGTGCGTCCCATGACACGGGCAGGGACAGCATCCGCTCGGTGTATCCCTTGCATTTCATTAAATTGTCAAAAGGGCCTCTACGTGTTGGCTATGTGGTACTCGTTGGTACTTCGGCACCTCGGTACTTCGGCTCCGCGCACGCCTCCCAAAGGTCCGGGACACCATTGTCCCGTGAACGGGAAAGACATACATATTATTAATAACCAATTGAACTGGAATTAAAACAGTGGCACCTTTTTGGGAAACGGTATGTCCATCAGTGGACCTCTTTAGGCTGATATGATGATAATGATGAACCACTGTATCTACTTGACTTGCTTATATATAACTAAACTAGATATTGCTGCGGCTTTGTCCGTGTAGAAATCGTTCATCGTTAGAATTTAATTCCCAATCTTTTATTTCATCGCTCTTCCATATAAACTTCCACTCCTTTACGGGATGATTTCCGGGATAAAAAGTAACCTATGTCTTTAAGAGGTGACAGAGAGACACACTTTCGCATTTATAAAATTAGTATGGATAAAGGCAATTGCATCTACCTTGTAGTTCACTGGGAGTGCAACGGATGTTGCCTTTAACATTATAGAATGAGAATTTTATCAATGATTCGACGGCATTTCCACTCAACAGGTTCCTTTCAGGTAAAAGGTCAATAAAGCGGCGCTCTCATGAGACGATCACTTATTAATTAGGATGTTGATTCAAAATTTATTATTTCTCCAGAAGACAGAAGTCACAGAAGGTAAAAAGCTATGCCGAATGTAATAGAAGTCTTTCACTCAAAAAAAGTTTGCTTCCAATACAAACTTTGAACCCCTTCTAACCCCTTTAGGGGATGAATTTCAAAAAACGCTGAAATTAGTTTTGTTTTATTTAAACAGAGAGTCCCTGCAAGAAATTTGAAGTCTCTCACTTAAAAAAATGTTGCTCTCCATACAAAATTTTAACCCCTTTTTAACCCCTTAAGGGGATGAATTTAAAAAACGCTGTAGTTAGTTTTGTTATATTTAATTTAAGCAGAGTTTCTGTAAGGAATTTTAAATCTATTATGTATATTGTGTATGGATTCATGTTATCCGATATAAATAAAATGATTATGATTATAGGTAATATCTAAAAAAAATAACGAAGCTATATATACAATAGTTACGGTTGCCTGGAAGAGATCGCTCTTTAGCGATAAGACCGCCTGTTGTTTACCTCTAGATTTAAATATACTTACTCTGTAATAGTTCTATTTATTGAGGTGTGCAATAAAGAGTATTTATATTGTATTGTATTGTATAGTTAGAATGTTGCTATAGAGAAAGCGCTCGAGGTCTCGAGAATGTTATACCTACCTACTAAATGACGATCGTTCTAATACAAAGGTGCGTTTTGCGGACAAGTAACAGGAATACAAGATATACTCCGCCTAAAACTTTGAAGCATTCATCATCATCATCATCATATCAGCCGAAAGACGTCCACTGCTGGACATAGGCCTCCCCCAAAGAGTGCCACAATGACCGGTCTTGCGCCACCCGCATCCAGCGGACTCCCGCGACCTTTACCAGGTCGTCAGTCCACCTTGTTTGAAGCATTATATATGTATTTATTCGTTTCGTTGATTGAGGTTACTATGGTGTCAGCTTGCGATCATACAGTCCGGATGCCTATTTGCTACCGTCGTATTAAAACAATGTGTTCGTGAGAACGCGGCATTAGAGCACGGTCGATTGCGATTGCGACTTTATAATTCATCTGTACGAGGTTCACCGTGTCGCCGAGACTTGTGCAAAGACACAGTAAATAATTAGCATAATCTTGTTACAGTCGGCAGTTATTGTAAGGGGATAAGATCTTTTGACCTCATTTCATGTGACTCTCGTCACTGTTGATGCTGATTGTAGATGATCAGTAGATGAAAACTATGTTTTCACACCTGTATTCAAAAAAGAGTCATGTTGCTCTCGAATGAGAGATCAAAGTCGGACTTTTCTTCCCTCATTTGAGGGCGACAATTACTATTTTCCTCATAGAAGGTGTAACACTCGGTAACAAACTTATTTGTGAGACACTCGCTTTAGTAGGCATTTTCTTCACTCAGGGTTCAATATACCGCCTTCACCGTAAATATACAGTGTGTTACCGGCAAGCGGGCTTTTATTTAAGTTGGGTATTTAAACGTAGGTTCTTAACTTAACCATGCGCATAATTTTATTATTAAACCGTAATTTCGACTTCACTTATTTTCTAACAAAATTTTAATTGCCAGCAATGTACTGCAAAGTAATTTGACAACTCCGTACAAATGACAGCCCTTAGTATTTTGTTTACTATGACGTTATCTTGAGCAGTGCACGTAGTACCTATACATTGGTGGTGCGGAATTAGGAAATTGCAGTTAATTCACATAATTATGATTTGCTAATTGCTAATGGAACATATTAATCCAGAGGTTCTCAAATAGGGGCTTGAAAATGCGGCGAAATGGTTCCAGTAAAGGATGGTACGGCAGTGTTTGCTTCGCGCTCGACTTGGCGGGGGCACTACCGTGCCCCCAGATATCAGTTTGAATTAATGCCCGCTAGCCGGTAACGCACCGTAATATATCATTTTCGTCCCTTGAGACACAATTTACTATTAACTGTTGCTTTTAGGCAGTGCTTTTCGGTGAACAAATTCGTTGTGAAGAAATCGGTCTCATCACAGCAAGGTGTTTCCCTCTGGGTTGGAAGGTCAGACAGATAGCAGTACATTTCGTAAAACTAGTGCATCATTAGGTTTGTCATTAGGATTATTTGGAAAAGATCGTTATGTAGCGATAAGACCCACCTCACGTACTTCATACTGAGTCATAAAGGCCCCAAGCAGGTGACAAAACTAAGGTCAGATCACATCAACGATGCCAAAGCAACGATGCACACAAATGATTAATGGTTGCCATCTCAATGCACTGTAATTACAATCTTAATAAACCTCATTCAAAGTATCCAAACCAAACAATTCTACCCACGCGCGCCTCACGCATCAAACATCAAATCAATGTTCATTCAACGCGTTCCAAATTTGAAATTCCGAACCATAGACTGACGCGTACATTTATATAACGTTCGGATCGGATACTATAGTTGAACGAATGGATGTAATCAAGTGTCAATGTCGCGACCTTGACCGCGAGCGGTCATTTCCGAACGTATCTAAACATCGTGATATACCGTGAGTGCCCGGCATAATTGAGATGATTGTTAACACCATATAATAGCGCAATTTATGAAAAAACTTGATGGACTTCCTTGTAGTATGCATACATCAGGCTCGCGCAACTAAGAAGAAAAAGTGACTTTGACAATCTAAGTATGGTCTAAGGCTTAGAAAAACACAAAAAAAACATGGCGATTACCGATATCTCGCCCTCTCAGTTAATCCATCTCAGTCACATGTCAATGTCACTTATGACAATAAGTACGGAAATGACAATTTCCGTTCTGTTGAAAGGAGTTTTTATTTATGTGGACGTCACTGGTCATCATTTATCGATATCGATATAGATATATTATATAGGATATCGATATCCCTATTGCGTTGTTATATTGGCGTGACGTACTTCCGCCTTTTCTTTTTTATTGTGGTTCAAAATGTCTGTACATCAATGTCATGTGATGACAATATTGACAATGTCACTGTCATCAAAAACCTTGTTCTAAGTCCCGTCTCTTAGAACGTAGTGGTTATATTCTCTTTGGCATACATGTGTATTTTTTATTTTAATAATTTGTGGTCTGAATGCGAGTCTTTTAAGCCAAGTACATTAGAGCGTATTTATACTATTCATATTATTAGAGCATCCTTGCAAGAGCCTTGCTCTTTCGCTACTGGCTTAAATAACAAATTCTTGATATTTGCACGTCAGTCTTGATATAAATAGGAACATCAAATGTTATTCAAACTGGTTTAACTACATCAATTTGGCAGCGTGGCAACGTAGTATTTAAAGAGGGTTAACGATATAGCTTCAATAGTACATTATTGCCGTGGCCGGGAAGGGAGCAATTGCAAGCTGAGTATTTGTTTAAACGGACGAGCTTGCGAGTCCGTTTAATTATAATACGAAGCCTGCAATTGCCATTCCGGCCGAGGCTAATATAGTGCTTTTCTCAAAAATGGGGAAAATACGACAAAATTTAATTAAGATTTGATAAACATAACCTTAAAACGTCAAAAACATCATGTTTTCCCGCCGTTTATTTTTTTTAACAGAATCGCAAGTGTATTTTTCCACCGAAAAACGCAAATTATTCGAGACATAAAAAAACGTCGCGTTTTCAGCAGAAAAATACGAGCTGAATTGGCTGAATACGACCTGTGCCTCCTTTTATATGACAGTTTCTACATTTTAAAAAGTTTATAACTCGACAAATAAAGGAATTTATATGTGACATTGCAGGCCATATATGTGGCCTGCAATGTTTTTTACTTTTTAATTTGGATCTGACCTTAAACTATACACTTTACCTTCCAATATGTAGCGACTAAAGTCCTGTTTGCGGGCCATTTTTGAGAAAAGTTATTTATTCTTCAATTTAGGCAATTTCTGAAAAATACCACGGGTCGTAAAATAAACCTATGCTTCAAGAATAACCGAGGTCAGAAACTCGGCGACGTGTAATTTTTTTCAAGAAACTTTCATTTTTTTATTCATTTTATTTTATTTTTTACAGTAGGTATATATAATTACAATACTACAGGGTGGAAAGGAACAGTGTGCTTACATTCGCACAAATTGAATTTTTCAGCTCACGGAAGTCAATATTTTAGTTTTCCGTTTGTATCATTCTAGCCATGTTATAAAAGGGATTTAGTTTAAAATTAAATTATGGTCAACACTTTAAAAAGTAAATTTGTGGTCAATATGAGAACACATAAAAAAAATATCCATAAATAATTACATTTTACACCTTTTATAACTGTTAATCTTAAATATAACTCATTAGACGGTCGCAGTTTTTGTTGCAGCCGTAAAATTCAATCAATGATAAGTCAAAAGATTCACAGCTTCTAGACTTTTTTACCTCTTTCACCGGCAGAAGGGTTTCGATTGCTACCTAATTCCAAAAGGTATCAAAGGGCCCCGATATTTGCACCCGAAAAAATAGACCTAAGTTATTGTGTAGTCAGATTTTTTCAGAAAATTTGTAATGGCCTCAGATTACTGCAATTATCATAATTATTGTAAGCACTGCTAGTCAAATGGTTACACGACACACCTTATTAAACTTTTAGCGTTCATATTTACCCACAGGCTAAGGCCACTCTGTATACGATGATGCGTATCAAGAAGTGACAACCTGACAACCGAAGGTGTCGGAAGGTGATCGACGCGGTTGACCGCAAGTGCGCAAACGCAGCTATACTATGTATATAAAGTGGCCATCACCTTGTACCGAGGTGTTGGTGTCATATCAGGTGTTGATACCTATACCTGTACCTTAGCTGGCCAGCTACTTTTTTTTTAACTTCTTCGGAGGCAAACAAGTGACAACCCACCTGAATCACCTGATGATAAGTGGTTACTGCCGCCTATAGACGCTTGCGACACCAGAGGCGTCACTCACGCGTTGCCGACCCATAAGAACCCTTTTCACGCCTTTTTTGAAGAGTCCCATGCTGTAGGAAGCTCATTCCACAAACTAAGTGTGCTCGGTATAAAGCACCTGTTGAATCGCACTGTACGAGAACGCAGTGGCTCTAAGGTGTGGGGATGAGCTCGCTGCCGATGGCGAGCGGTGCGATGATTGTGCTCCGTGTTGGCATTTTCAAAATAAAGTTTGGATTTGCGAACCACATCAGAGCCTTCCACATTATATTCCCAAATGAAGACAATGAGGGCTACCGTTTTTGTGCTCACCCGTTGGCGCCCCTGCGCTCTCAGTCCAGCTGACAAAGTTTATTATTGGTTATGTTACATTACTTAACAAGGGCGGTAAAACAAGAATGTCTCAGATCGCAGGTATTTGACGCCCGAGCCGAAGGCAAGAATCGAAGAAAGTCTCAACTTTCTTTATTACCGCCCGTGTTAAGTACAAAATTTTATGTCACCCCCTGGCCAGGAAGTGGGATTTCCCGCGCGCGGAGCGTGCGGTAATTGCCGCTTTATGGCCAGGTGTGACATAAACATTTTTATTTCACACCTGGCCATAAAGCGGCAATTACTGCACGCTCCGCGCGCGGGAAATCCCACTTCCTGGCCAGGGGGTGACATAAAATTTTGTACTTAACACGGGCGGTAATAAAGAAAGCCTCAGATCGCATATTTATCACCCTTGCCTTCGGCTCGGGCGTCAAATACCTGCGATCTGAGACATTCTTTGTTTTACCGCCCTTGTTAAGTAATGTACTATTATCGAACATTTCGTATTGTAGCGCAGTTTGGCGCAGTCCCGTTTTGTTCGGAAAAAAATATGACATAAGTTTACGAACGATAAAATTATCGCAAAGCACTGAAATTCGATGGCCCGTAACTCATATTTGCCATTATCAATCTCAGATATTGCAAAATAGTCACCATAATTATTCTAATCTATACATATAATAAAGCAGAAGAGGGTCGAAAATCTGTACATTGAAGATATTAGTAAAAAAATCGATGGAGGGGTCTAAGAATCGATAACAGAACACGTTTCAACTGTTTTTAGAATTCGTGTCTGTTTGTCTGTTTGTCTGTTTGTCTGTCTGTTTATATGTCTAACTATCACGCGAAAACTAGCGAATGGATTTTAATACAGCCTTCACTAATATGTTTATTGGATCTTCGGCCAGGTTATAGGCTATAAAAATCATATAGGTTAGGGATGAAAGGGGGTGAAAAGAGGGGTTAAACTTTGTATGAGAAGTCTTTCAGTTCATGATTTACAGGCTTGAAAATTGGTAAGTATATACATGGACGCAAAGTAAATAGAACCCCATTCAAACATTTTATAATAAACAGATAGTATTTGAAAAAATGGGGGGTGAAATAACAATACCTCTGCCTCTCAGGGCTAAAGACAAAAATACAAAAGTCCCTCAAACCATATTAACTGTTTGAAATGAGAGATCTAATTATGTTGGTCAGTCAGTCTCTATCAATATTCACAAACCTTACTACGAAACCTCGGTTTTTTTTTTGTTTTCGATGGAGGGTACCTACGCAGAGCGGCGGGCTCTCGGTTGCATGGTAGCACTTGCGACATGGACCTATATATATTAGGTATGCGCATTTTTGTATAAAATATTGTTTTTTGAGGTGCTCATTACAAGAATGATATCCATTTTCAAATCGAAGATGGCGGACATTTACTTATTTACTTTTCTTAATAATCGATATGGGTGTCATTGAGGTTCTTCGAGGTGCCGATTAGTTGCGTTTTCCGTCAGCAAAATTTATAAAATACGTTCAGCGCGTAACAGACATAAATTTAGGGTATATTGGTATTAGTTAGTAAAATATACCTACGTAACAATAAACATCAAGTATGACCGCATTCGAAAGTTATAGGCGGATAGGAAGCAAAAAAAAAACAATTCTCAGAAAATCACATAACTCTTAGAAGCAACCAGGGTGGGTGCGCTATCAACCAAGGCCTCTACTCCATCTTCGAAAGTGAAAGAACAGACCAAAGTAGGTATTCAGTTATACCTATGTTTTACAATAAAGCGCTTTGAACTTTGAAAGGTATTCCACTAATTTATGAACAAAAAAATATCTATTCAACCACCTCTTTACAAAGCCATTTGATAGGTCAACAATTTCTTTTTGTTCAATTATCTACATTGCTTGATGCGTATGAAGTATTTTCCGTACCTGCATCATAATGTTCGAATCATTTCGCACTCTCTTTTTTATCTACATTACTTGACGCGTAGGAATTATTTTCCGCACCTGCATCATAATGTTCAAAAACGTTAGCGCGCGCTACGCTCGCTTTTTCATCTACATTACTTGATGCGTTTGAAGTCTTTTCCGCACCTGCATCATAATGTTTGTAAAAATTTCGCGTTCGCTACGCTCGCGTTTTCATCTGCATGACTTGATGCGTATGAATTATTTTCCGCACCGGCATCATAATGTTCGAAATTTCGCGCTCGCTACGCTCGCGTTTTCATACACATTACTTGATGAGTATGAAGTATTTTCCGCACCTGCATCATAATGTTCGAAAAATTTCGCGCTCGCTGCGCTCGCGTGTTCTTCTACATTACTTGATGAGCATTCTTCGCATCTACATCATAATGTTCGATAATTTTCGCGCGCCCTACACTCGCGTTTTCATCTACATTATAGTTGACGCGTATGAAATATTTTCCGCACCTGCATCATAATGTGCGAAACATTTCGCGCTCACTACGCTCGCGTTTTCATACACATTACTTGATGAGTATGAAGTATTTCCCGCACCTGCATCATAATGTTCGAAAAATTTCGCGCTCGCTGCGCTCGCGTTTTCATCTACATTACTTGATGAGCATTTTCCGCACCTACATCATAATGTTCGAAAATTTTCGCGCGCCGTACGCTCGCGTTTTCATCTACATTATAGTTGATGCGTATGAAGTCTTTTCGGCGCCTGCATAAGAATGTTCGAAAAATTTCGCGCTCGCTGCGCTCGCGTTTTCATCTACATTACTTGATGAGTATTTTCCGCACCTACGTCATAATGTTCGATAATTTTCGCGCGCCCTACGCTCGCGTTTTCATCGACATTATAGTTGATGCGTATGAAGTATTTTCCTTACCTGCATCAAAACATTTCGCGCTCACTACGCTCGCGATTTTCTTCATTTCTTGATGCGTATGAAGTATTTTCCGCACCTGCATATTAATGTTCAAAAATTTCGCGCTCGCTGCGCTCGCGTTTTCAACTACATTACTTGATGAGTATAAAGTATTTTCCGCACCTACATCATAATGTTCGAAAATTTTCGGGCGCCCTACGCTCGCGTTTTCATCTACATTAGTTGATGCGTGTGAAAGTGAAATCTTTACCGTGCCTGCATCATAATGTTCGAAACATTTCGCACTCACCACGCTTGCGTTTTTATCTTCATTACTTGATGCGTATGATGTATTTTCCGCACCTGCATCACAATGTTCTTTTTTTTTCATTTTGCGCTCGCTACGCTCGCGTTTTCATCTACATTACTTGGTGCGTATGAAGTCTTTTGCACACCTGCATCGTAATGTTTGAAAGAATTCGCGCGCGCTGCGCTCGCGTTTTCATCTTCATTACTTGATGCGTATGAAGTATTTTCCACACCCGTATCAGAATATTCGAAAAATTTTCATCTCCTTCCTTCTTAATATATATTTTGTCCTCTGTCATGTGTTTCATGTGGGCGCATTGAGCCGGCGTCCGCAATGTTTGGCGAGACAGCCGGTGTAGAAGTTGATATGGATATTCACGCGAATGAAGTCGCGGGAATAAACTTAGATAAATAAATTTAAATCATAAAAAATCCTCTCCCTGTGATCCTGATCTGTGTCCTTTAATTGAGGTGTGCAATAAAGAGTAGGTATTTGTTGTTGTTTGTTGTTGTTTAAAAGTGGACTACCCGTGCGAAACCGGGGCGGGTTATACATGCGAAAGTAACTCTGTCTGCCTGTTTCCCATTAAAATGCTCAACCGATTTAGATGAAATTTGCTATGGATATAGTATGAGTCCTAGGGAAGGACATAGGATACTTTTATCCCGGAAGTCATCCCTTAACGGGGTTTAAGTTAGAATGGAAGAGAGATAACTAGGTAAGCGCAAGAAATAGAAGTTTTTTTTTTATTAATAATGGGATTGCTCTTGGCCAGCATCTAGCCAGGGAAATAACATTCTAACGTGATGACCGAGTTCTACGCAGACGAAGTTGCGGGCAAAAGCTAGTTAGAAATAAACCCGCGTAACCCACCCACAAACTATGAAATTTGACATTTCGGAGGACTGAGATCACACTAGCGCCTCTAGCGGCGAATCCATACGCATAGCCCTCATTGACGGAGTCGCTGTCGTTGGATACGCGGCGAAGACTATATTATCAGGTGTTGATCTCATGGAGCAGTGCGCATGACACTGATTATGATACACACAACTAGCTTTTGCCCGCGACTTCGTTCGCGTGGAACTCGTTTTGTACCTAATTTTCCCATACAAGCATCCACGACCGGTGTCATATAAACTATCCTATGTCCTTCCCAGGGTCTCAAAATACTCGTATTTTGCTACTAGACTAGCTACAAAGGGTTTTCTTCGTTAGTTTTCTTTTTACCCCTGAAAAAATCAGTGAATCCACTCGCTTACTCTTTATGACAGCCTCCTAAATTTGTAATTGTATCATTTCAGGTCAACGGGACAAGCCGTTTGTGTCCGAAGCGGATATGCAGCTGAGGACTCCGCGACCGGATATCCTGTCCGTCCCGCCTAATGGGAACTACTACGATGGACTCCGGGAAGCTGAGACGAAGGTATTTACGGATAAACCAGAATCCCCGTAGAACTCGTTCATCGAGCTAGAATTTAATTACAGTAGAATCCGGATACAGCGACCGTCAAGGGACCAGCGATATTACGTCGCACTAACAGGACGTCGTACAAAACGGACTGATTTTCTTTGAAAATGTTTGGTATGAATCCTAAAGCGGGTATTCACGACACTTAGAAGGGTTCGGACCTATACGTTAGAGCGAGATGTTTCAACTCCCCTCCACTAGTCAGGATTCTGAATTCACTGCCCGCTTTGCGTCGGTGATTTAAAAGCGGTCAAATATTATAACCGGAGTCGTTATAAGCGGATTCTACTGTACTATTGTTCAAAATTCACCTGTCGCTTTAAAATATCCTAGAATCAAACTACTTATTTTATGGATGCTCCCGTGAATCTTGAAATTGTTGAAAGGCGGTCTGCTCTACACACAACATTAGCAGTTAAGTTATATTTTATTTTTCGGAATCAAGGGCGAGGACTATAATTAACAGTTACTTTCAACAGTTGCAATCGATTGACCTTTTAGCTTTCAAACTGCCCGGTAAGGAAGCGAGTCCGTTTGAAAGTGAATGAGCTTTTGTCATTTGCAGTTATGTTTGGGGCATTGAGAACCTTAAGATACCTTTATGACCATTCCTTATGTTATCATCAGTCTATTTTTAAGTTTGCCATTTTTTCGTTTTCATGTTTTCGTAGCATCCTCTAGCATTAAATGTAATTACCTATTTGCTTATAATACCTAAGTCGAAGTCGGCCACGTAATTACTTAAATCATGAATTAAAGCGGTAGTTTTTGTATCAAGAATGAAATCTAAAGAACTAGGTAACTACTACTCAAAAATATTTAACCGGAATAATTATGTCCTTTCTTTGAATTTGAACTCGTTCGTTAGGTTCTATAAATCAGAACCAAGTGACTAATTAAATCCTTATTTCTGTTACAGTTCTCTATCCACCCGAGCAACAGCATCGTAGGAGTCCCTGACACCATTTCAACCAACAACGGACTGGACAGCGCCAAACAGAACTACCGCCCACCGAGCTCATGGTCTACTGGCATTGGAGACAGAACCACACCCAAGAGACCCAGACCCACACCGAACCAAGAAGACACTCACACTGACGCCACTTCATTTAGACCCAGACCAGACAGACCAACTAATGTTCAGAACAACCTACCAGAAAACAATTTTGCCAGCACAGTCCAAAGACCTAGACCCACGCCTAACGTTGAGACGTACCCCGAAGACGATACGCTCACTGGCGCTGCTTCCCAAAGACCAAGCCCCACCTTCCAACCAACGCCCACCGAAAAATTCACTCAGAACATTTTTGGAACTGGTTTCCCCGTAACCGCGCCATCCCGGGATCTCTCCCCCCCAGTCACTGCAACAGAAGCGAGCTCCGAAGAGTTTGAACTAGACGTCAGGATGAAAGACCAAGTGGACCCTGTGGTTAACTTCATTAAGCGCTTCGACCCCAACTCTCCCGATTCACATAAAACTTCCATGACGAAAACTGAAATCATTAGTTTGAACCAACAGTTGCCTGATGCTCAGGTCAGTTCTGAAGAGGAACGGACTCCGAGAAGGAATAAGGATAGCGGGAATAATGCTAACAGCATCGCTTCCCAAACTAAAGGAGTCACTGAAAGTAGTAGATTTGATACTGTGAACATCAAACCAACAGAATCAGTTAGAACTTCAGATTTATATGTTCCTAGTAAAGAATTGCAGCCACCTAAAGTGGAAAGTACTGACCCACCAACGACAACTATTGGTCCACCGATTTATTACGAATGGAAATGGGCCGTGCCAGCCTTTGACTTAGAACCTCCCAAATTTAATAACATCACCAATGATACCACCGTCGTTCCTCAAGGCAGAAACGGCGGTAAAAGCCCGTTTAGCACAGTAACTCGACCGACTCCGGTAGAAGTTGACGTGACTGCTAGAAATACGGAATACAACATCAGTTCCTACTTCGTTCCCGACTACGTGTTTCCTTTAGACAAGCCTCATCCTGGTTATGAAGATGAGAACGCCAAAACGTCGTTCAGTGTGAAGGTGGCCAGGCCTGGGAGGGCGAGTTATGGGGAGAACCCAGCGTGCCCTCAATGCCATCCCGCTTACGTCGTCCCGGGTACTTGTGAACCTTGTGTGGTGCAACGGTAATAAAGACCATACAGCCATAGATCACGTAAAAACTTCAATATTTTTCAAATAGAAACATGGAGATGACAGCTGTCAAGCTAGTGCAATTTATAGTCTGTTTTTGTTTTAGGATACCTAATTGTATGTAACGAGATGACTTTTGAATGACAATTAACACCTATAACATGGCGGCTAGAAAGATAGGTTATACATGAAGATCAAGATGTTTTAGTACATTTTGCCATAAAACCAGTGTAGGTATAACCTTTTATTTTTTATCTTTTGACGCAGAGGAAATGCTTTTACGCATCCCCCCGGGCCCGGGGAAGGCCCATGGTGGGGGGTATGTGGGACTCGCCCTTCCGCAGGGGAAGGGAATACCCACTAAAACCTCTGCGGCGTTGACCCTCGCTGCCGTTTAATGGGGGGCATCGTGGGGTCGCTGTCATTCTACCGTGATGCCCCCCGAGTGAAGGTATAACCTATTGTTCTTACTGAACACCGCTTGTCTAGCATAATCGCGTTTATATCGGCCATAAAGCATTCGTAGTACGTATATAAGTACGACTGGCACGATTGTTTTATATGTCCGGGATAAAAGCTATCATGGCAGCTAGTTTGATATGTCATTTACGGCGGAAACCAGGCGGTTTGGGCCGTTAAATAGGCAGGTTTCATATACCTATCATTCCAACTGGGTAGTAGCCCGATTTTATCTGAAAAAGATGACAATAAAGAATACCTAACGTACCTACTCAGTGATATTCTTTTAAGTAAAATGATTCATTGTTAAGTTTTGAAATGTGGGGTTTTTTTTAATCCCTAATTATTGTTTTTATAAGATGAGACAATTACGGTATATTACTTCAAAAAGAGTGTCTTACCTACATTTGAAACACATTCCATTTTATTTTATATATTTATTGTTAAGATAATGAGAATGAATTCCCTGCTACATATTGAGCTATTAGAAGCTTTTTAATGCACCCTGTATAAATTATAGCGGGTACAGAATATAAATGACAACTTTTCGTTGTTAAAATAACCTAATAATAGAAATAGGATCAACCCAAATGTAAAGTTCAAACGCATTATTTTGTAAGTTCTATTTATAGTAATTATATTTTAAATAGGATGTCTAATTAAATAGGTATTTATTAAATGCCTAATAATAGAGCTGTAAAGGATAGATACAGGTACAGTCATGACATAATGTTGAAGAAGTCAGCTTTAGATTATTTGTAAGTAATTTTATGTCACACCTGGCCATAAAGCAGCAATTACCGCACGCTCCGCGCGCGGGAAATCCCACTTCCTGGCCAGGGGGTGACATAAAATTTTGTACTTAACACGGGCGGTAAAAAAGAAAGCCTCAGATCGCATATTTATCGCCCTTGCCTTCGGCTCGGGCGTCAAATACCTGCGATCTGAGACATTCTTTGTTTTACCGCCCTTGTTAAGTAATATACTATTGTAAAGTTGCATAAATATTACACTTCTGTATAAATGTGCCTATTACTTACCAATTAAAATATTTTTACAAATAAGAGTTTGATTTTGTTTATGTAGGATACAGTGCGAGTGCGGGTTAGGCGACTTCCTGACTTGGCGGGGCGGGATCGCTATGTGACATTTTCTTCTTTGACGTAAACTTACTGACGTCGCAACTATTCTCACTTGACGGAATACTGTCAGTATTACATTTGCGCAGTAGTAATATCATGCGCAGAAGCGGACCAGTAGCTCTAGTATAAGTTTTTTCGAAACATTAACTAATTCGAACGCGTTTGCGTTTTGTCTCAAAATGTATGAAAGTGGTATGAAAACGTGAACAGCGCCTCTGGTGGTCACTAGTGGAAACTAAAACAGCGAGTATAACATTTAGTAGAGAGGCCAATTTGAAAAAAGTCGTCAAATAACGAAGTTCGTTTGTACGAGCAGTCGCCTACCGACGACTGGTATCGTTGGATTCAGTGACGTCTCCCGAGTATGAAACTCGATGTCGTCACTCTCTAAAGTGGTGGAGGGGGTAACTATGACGTCACAAAGATGGCGGTTGGTGGTATCAAGTTTTATCGATTATCTCTTTAACTATTCAACGTATTGCAACAAATGAGGTGTCAAATGAAAGCTCTTTAAATTGATAATAATTCGTTTTTAGGAATTAAATGTGCAAGTCTAATAAATAAAAAGTTTTTCTTAAAAAATGGTACTTTTGAAAAAGTCATTTATTTTTAACTGCTAAAAACTCGATGAAAGAGGCCATTTCTTTAAAAAATACCTCATATGATTGAAAATGCTAAATTCATCTTCTATACAATGCTTTTTGAACTATTAGAATCGGTTCATAAATGAGTACGCCAGGGACATTTCACCGCGGGCGGGGCGAACGTCGCGGCGCGCGCGCGTTTGCTGGCGAACGTGACTGTGTAGACATTCTTAAGTGTAGCTCAACAACTACTTAACCGATTTAGACAAGTAGGATATCATATGAAAGCTCTTTATATTGCCATTAATTTGTTTTTAGTAATGAAATGTGTAAGTCAAACAAAAAAAAAGTTTTTCCAAAAAAATCGTATTTTTGAAAAAGTCATTTTTATTTTAACTTCAAAAAACTCGATGAAAGAGGCCAT
Source organism: Cenopis cana (assembly GCA_951800055.1). Lineage (NCBI taxonomy): Eukaryota > Metazoa > Arthropoda > Insecta > Lepidoptera > Tortricidae > Cenopis > Cenopis cana. The sequence continues at coordinate 1,032,136 of OX637484.1, read as the reverse complement.
TTCTTTAAAAAATACTTCATATGATTGAAAATGCTACATTCAGCTTCTATATAATGCTTTTTGAATTATTAGAATCAGTTCATAAATGAGTACGCCAGGTATATTTCACCGCGGGCGGGGCCGACGTCGCGGCGCGCGCGTGTTTGCTGACGAACGCGACTGTGTAGGCTTTCTTAAGTGCAGCTCAACAACTACCTAACCGATTTAAACAAATGAGGTGTCATATGAAAGGTATTTTATTACCTAATAAAAAAATGATGATAGCCATAACACTTGATCAGAGATTTAAAAAAAGAATGAAAATAAATCCAAAAAAAATATTTTTGCCTTATGTTACAAAACAAAATCATCATCATCATCATATCAGCCGCAAGACGTCCACTGCTGGACATAGGCCTCCTTCAAAGGGTGCCACAATGACCGGTCCTGCGCCACCCGCATTCAGCGGACTCTCGCGACCTTTACCAGGTCATCAGTCCACCTGGTGGGGGGTCTACCTACGCTGCGCCTTCTCGTCCGTGGTCGCCACTCGAGAACCTTTCAGCCCCAACGGCCATCGGTTCTACGCGCAATGTGCCCCGCCCACTGCCACTTAAGTTTAGCGATTCGAAAGGCTATATCGGTTACTTTGGTTCTGCTACGGATGTCGTAGAAAAGAAAAAAGAAACTCCCAGCATATCCCTCTCGATTGCTCTCTGCTGAGTGACTTTGACGCTATGGTGAGCGACCACGTTTCCGTAGCATATGTCATCACTGGCAACATACACTGGTCAAAGACTCTCGTCTTGAGACACTGCGGAATATTGGACGAAGAGATATGCCGTAGCTTCCCGAACGCTGCCCAGCCGAGTCGGATTCGACGATTAACCTCTTTCTCAAAGTTGGACCTGCCTAACTGGACAGTCTGTCCTAGCTATACATAATCGTCGATAACTTCGAGCGTAAAGCGTCCGATTGTATTAACAGGAGTTGGTGCTTTACTGAGGTCATCGAGCATTGTACTTAAATCCTCTATGGTTTCAGCCAAGACTACTATGTCGTCAGCAAACCAAAAGTGAGTGATGTACTCGCCGTTTATGTTGATGCCTAGCCTTCTCCAGACCAGATTCTAGAAAACATCCTCCAGTGCAGCGGAGAACAGTTTAGGAGAAATAACATCTCCTTGCCTGACTCCCCGCTGCAGCGGAATGGGTTTCGAGTTCCAGTCCTTGAGTCGGACTGACATAGTGGCGTTTTCGTACAAACACTTCAGTAGGTACTTCGATATAGCGGTAGTCTACTTGGCACCGCTGTAGAGATTGTAGTACCGCCCAGGTTTCGATCGAATCGAAGGCTTTCTCATAGTCCACAAACGCTAAACAGAGGGGCAGGTTGTACTCTTCAGTCTTCTGTATACAGACCACCACTTCTGTATACAGAGTAACATAGACCACATCCATATGCTTCGTCAGGTTATAACCCGCTGGACTTCAATGCGTAACTGGGAAAGAGAGATGGTAAAGAGCTGAGAGTGGGGGAATTTGGAGTTGGAAGTCGGAACCACCGGGGCCAACTACTGGCTGGTTTCTTGGAGAAGGAGGGACTCTACAATCTCTACATGATTAATTCCTTCTTCATGAAACGTGAGCATAGAAAGTGGACCTGGATGAGTCCCTACGGTGCAACTAAAAACGAGATTGACTTCATCATGTCGACGAAGAAGCATATATTTAATGATGTCTCTGTGATCAATACGTTTAAAACCGGAAGTGATCGCCGTCTGGTAAGAGGCACATTGAATATATGTTTTAAGCTAGAGCGCTCTCGTCTGATGAAGTCCACGCTCCGACCATCAGCAGCCCAAATCCAAAACCCCGAGAGCTTTTAGCTGGAACTCCAGAACCCTCTCGATTGCCTAGGTTTTGTGGACGCTGTCCATACCACAGGGTCTAAATTCTTTAAAGCCCACCGGACCAACAGAACCAATAGGCCCTCTATTTCCACTCAGAGGCTCTTCGAGAAAAGGAGTAGGATGGCAGCTGAATAGATAGATCTCCAAATCCCTGACCCGTGATCTGCGCCAATTCAATACAAAACGTATTGAAGAGGCCATAGAGCGGAATAAGGGCTCAAAAGTTTTCGCAAGAGATCTGTCTATTGGGCAGTGCCAGCTCGCCAAATTAAAAACTGAGGATGGTAGAATTGTCTCATCCAGACCTGAGCTTCTGAGCGAGATAGAGCACTTCTATGGACAGCTAATACACGTCAACTAGCAGTCCCCGAAGTTGGTCTAGTGGAAGATCCTAGAGCTAGACTAACCCGGCACTATACCGATGAGATTCTGGACATCAGCCTGTACGAGATTAGAATGGCTCTTAAACAGCTCAAAAACAACAGGGCACCCGGTGAAGATGGAATTACAGCCGAACTCCTGAAGGAGGGTGGAAAACCGGTCCTTACGGCCCTTCAGAAGTTGTCCGACTACGTCTTACTGGAAGGGAGAACGCCAAAGGCATGGAACACAGGCGTGGTGGTGCTGTTCTTCAAGAAAGGTGACACCTTCGCTTCTTGGTGACATCTTCACTCTTCTGAAGAACTATCGATCCATCACGCTTTTGAGCCATGTCTACAAGCTTCTTTCAAGAGCCATTATGAACCGTCTCGCAGCACGCTAGATGAATTCCAGCCTGCCGAGCAAGCCAGTTTCCGAAGAGGCTTTAGTACCATAGACCACATCCACACATAGGTGGTATATGTTACTCTGTATACAGAAGACTGAAGAGTATCCTGCCCCTCTGTTTAGCGTTTGTGGACTATGAGAAAGCCTTCTACGATTCAATCGAAACCTAGGCGGTACTACAATCTCTACAGCGGTGCCAAGTAGACTACCGCTATATCGAAGTACTGAAGTGTTTGTACGAAAACGCTACTATGTCAGTCCGAGTTGATCTAAGGATGAACATGGATAAGACGAAGATCATGTCAAATGCCCATGTAGCACCAACTCCTGTTACAATCGGACGCTTTACGCTCGAAGTTGTAGAGGATTATGTATACCTAGGACAGACTGTCCAGTTCGGTAGGTTCGGGAAGCTACGGCATATCTTTTCGTCCAATATTCCGCAGTGTCTCAAGACGAGTCTTTGATCAGTGGGTGTTGCCAGTGATGACATATGGTACGGAAACGTGGTCGCTCACCATGGGCTCAAAGTCATTCAGCAGAGGGAAATGGAAAGGGCTATGCTGGGAGTTTCTCTGCGTGATCGCATCAGAAATGACGCCATCCATAGCAGAACCAAAGTAACCGTTTTTTGTCAAGTCAAGTCAAAGTTTCGAATCGCTAAACTTAAGTGGCAGTGGGCGGGGCACATTGCGCGTAAAACCGATGGCCGTTGGGGCTGAAAGGTTCTCGATTGGCGACCACGGACCGGAAGGCGCAGCGTGGGTAAACCCCCACAAGGTGGACTGATGACCTGGTAAAGGTCGGTTAGGTAGTTGTTGAGCTACACTTAAGAAAGCCTACATAGTCGCGTTCGTCAGCAAACGCGCGCGCGCCGCGACGTTCGCCCCGCCCGCGGCGAAATATCCCTGGCGTACTCATTTATGAACCGATTCTAATAATTCAAAAAGCATTATATAGAAGATGAGTGTAGCATTTTCAATCATATGAAGTATTTTTTAAAGAAATAGCCTCTTTCATCGGGTTTTTTGAAGTTAAAAAAAAAATTCTTTTTCAAAAATACAATTTTTTTGGAAAAAACTTTTTTTTTGTTTGACTTACACATTTCATTACTTAAAACAAATTAATGGCAATATAAAGAGCTTTCATATGATACCCCACTTGTCTAAATCGGTAAAGTAGTTGTTGAGCTACGCTTAAGAATGTCTACACAGTCGCGTTCGTCAGCACACGCGCGCGCGCCGCGACGTCCGCCCCGCCCGTGGCGAAATGTCCCTGGCGTACTCATTTATGAACCGATTCTAATAATTCAAAAAGCATTGTATAGAAGATGAATTTAGCATTTTCAATCATATGAAGTATTTTTTAAAGAAATTGCCTCTTTCATCGAGTTTTTTGCAGTTAAAAAAAAATGACTTTTTCAAAAGTACGATTTTTTAAGAAAAACTTTTTATTTATTAGACTTGCACATTTAATTCCTAAAAACGAATTATTAGCAATTTAAAGAGCTTTCATTTGACACCTCATTTGTTGCAATACGTTGAATAGTTAAAGAGATAATCGATAAAACTTGATACCACCAACCGCCATCTTTGTGACGTCATAGTTACCCCCTCCACCACTTTAGAGAGTGACGACATCGAGTTCCATACTCGGGAAACGTCACTGAATCCAACGATACCAGTCGTCGGTAGGCGACTGCTCGTACAAACGGAATTTTGATTTTAGCCACTTGGCCTCCCTACTAATTTGTTGCTAACCGATGAACGCGCGTATTTGAAACTCGATGAGAGCGTTTTCATACATTTTGAGACAAAACGCAAACGCGTTCGAATTAGTTAATGTTTCAAAAAAACTTATACTAGAGCTACAGTACTGCCTTCGCATCTCCCCGCTACCGCGCATGATGCGCATCTCGCGCCAGTCAGGACGCACACATTTAAATGTAGGGGCGCAGTAAAAAGCGGTACGGAGTCGACTGACAGTTGACACTGACATTTGACAGTTTTCTCATATCGTACATACCGCCTCCGCACCGACAAATCAGGAAGTCGCCTTTGGCCATAGCCCCTCGGGGTGTACCTATTGGCCAAAGTGATTAGGGATTGAATAAAACATAATTTCAAAATGGTTTAAAGTTTATTTCAACAGAAAACAAAAACAATATCTCTCATTTTTATATGCAATCGTATAAGTACCTTCTAAAAGGTTTGACTTTCAAACCTTTTAGAAGGTACGAGTATACGATTATTATGTACACATATACGAGACTCGCATACGAGGTTAACTATAACTACATTGCGCGGTTTTATAGATCGATTGAAGTCATTATACATGGGTAATCCGCAATGTAATTAAACTTGCTTGCGAGTCTCCCACGTCTGTAAAAGACTTAGTCCACGGGCTGTTATGGCGGACTAGTGTCTGGCTAATGAAAGCTGAGACTAGAAAATGTCCACGTAGTGCAACACTGTGTATGTGACAAAACAATAATGATACTTGGGCAGCAAACTAAATGTTCGCGTTATATAGTTCCGTACATAATATGCTATTACATTATCAAAAAGAATATTTGTGATATTTAAATATTCCGAGTCGTTTATGGTTAAATAGCAATTCAAGCGGAATCAATGTATAAGATTTGCTTTAATCCTGTTTCTGACCCGTAAAGGATCAACCAATGTTTGCCTTCATTGACACGGTAATTAAGTGACGTTTGACACATTAGACGTAGATTTTAATAGTTGCCATAAAAAGTTTCAAGTAGATCTGTCTCAGCTTTCATTAGCCAGACTCTAGTTGCAAAGTAGTCTAATTCTAACCTTTTTTTTGACGCAGAGGAAATGCATTGGTATGTGGGCCTCGCCGTTCCACAGGGGAAGGGAATACCTAATAAAACCTCGATTTCAATTGCATTTTATTTTGCAACCATGTACAATCAAACAATTTGATTTCTAGGCCACTTCGTACCTTGTCACAGTGACTTTAATATGAGATCTCTTATTTACAACAAGTTACAAAAGAAACATTGCAATAAAAAACTAAAAACTAAAAGCTACCTATAAATAAAAAATATCTTCCAAATCAGTGCCGATGGGCAGTGTGCCCAGAAGGCTGGCCGCGTTACCACGCTGTATAGCAACGCTAACGCGTTGTGCAAAGTATTGGCCAGCCCTCTGGTCACCTGTGGCTTCGATGAGGCGTGCCGCTAAATCTTTATAAATGCGGCGTGCGCTCGGTCCCCACGGCCCCAGCGTCTCAACCCCAAACGCCTCAAATATGTAACCACTAGTACCGAGGGTGGCGTATTTGCGGCGTTTGAGGTCTTCCGCTGTGGATGCGGCGTTGCCAGCATTTTTGCTGGTACCTGGAAGATGGGACGGTGCGAGGGTGTCTACACATGTAGCATCCCAGACCAGAGGCCGTCCCATCTTCCAAGGCACCAATGTCATGCCGTCGGGCCTCTTACCGTCGTCCCTTGCCAAACCAACGGGTTCTAGGATGGCTGGAACTTTGACGCTAGATCTCTAGCGACATTCATATAGATTTTCATTGCGACAAGGTACGAAGTGGCCCATAAATCAAATTGGTTGACCGTACATACATAAGACACATGCAACTTAATGCGAGGTACAAGTACAACAGGGTTGTTAGGGCGCAGCAAATACTTAATTAATATTTTTAGTATAGTGTTACCTCTGCGGTGTTAACATTGTAACCTAATAGGGTTCTGTGATACATCCAGTCATGTAGCACGTAGTAGATGCGGCAACGATCCCTGACGTAAAAACGCAATCGATAACTTCGCATATTTCTCCTATAATGCTGGGTGCAAGTAACGTGTCAGTGGCTGTCGAGTCCGCAATTTGAACATCGTTGAACTTGCTATGCGTGCAGACGGTGCGATCGACGTTACTCGAGGTTACATCACAATCGGTCAGCGTCGAATTATTGCAGTTTGAGTCTTCACTGAATGGAGTGGTCGTGCGGGTACACCCAATCAAAGTCGAAGAGACTGTTAATGGAACATACAAAAATATGTGAGAAAATCATTGTAAGTATCTCTTGTTATCTTATCTTATTAATATGAGGGCCCTTGCGGATGCACTTTAACCCAGTGAGATCTTTTGTGCAATTGCCCCCCTCCTTTATACCTACTCCAAGCTGTTCTCCAACATTTCCACAAACCGGATGATGGAGTTCAGCGGGAGTAAGTACTCTGAATTCCTTTAGTAGTATCCGGGAGTATCTCTTATTACTAGTGTTAATGTAGTTACATCTTTGTTTCGACTTGACCTGAATAGAGTTGTGTAAATCTGTGATTATAGAATGTCGAGCTAGTATTAAACCATGTAATGAACCCTGCTCTGTGTTGGTCGACTTGATACCGGTGATGTATTGTACACTTTGTCAGTACAGTCGAGGTCATTAATATGTATACAATTTTTTACCTAATCGAATGCGTTTGCTTACAAATTGTAGGCCACTGCATTCGATTAGGTAAAAAAGTGTATACATATTAATGACCTCGACTGTACATACATGCGCTTACATATTGAGATTGAATCCCGGGGAAGGACATAGGATAGGTACTTTTTTCCCGAAAATCATCACTTAAAGGGGTGGAAATTTGTATGAAAGAGCGATGACTAGGTAAGCGCCTGATATAAGTTAAAAGCAATTACTTAAATTCCATCGCGATAAACGAGTTCCACACAGACGAAGTTAAATTGTAAATGCGAAAGTGTGTCTGTCTGTCTCAGTTACCTCTTCACGCTTAAACCGCTAAACTGATTTACATGAAATTTGGTATAGAGATAGATTGAGTCCGGGGGAAGGACATAGGATACTTTTTATTCCGGAAATCATCCCTTAAGGGGGTGGATGCTTGTATGAAAGAGATGACTCGATGACTAGGGAAGCGCCTGATATAAGTTTATAGCAATTACTTAAATTCTATGAACAAATGTATAGTTTTCAGATTTTTCCCTGTATCTGTAGTACCAGACGATATTAATTGCCAAATTTCATAGTTCTAGGTCAACGGGAAGTACTCTATGAATTTCCAAATGTCGAAATTTAATTTTTTTTGCGGCATAAACGGTCGTTACTTTGCTTAACGTTTACTTAGAAGTTTGATTTTTTCAAAGCTTCAAGAGTCCCTGAACTTGAGTATACTTATATTTTCAACTCGATACCTTCACGCGTTCCCGAGAAAAAGGGTCTTGACAGACAGACGGACGACAAAGTGATCTTATACTGCCGTCTCAAGGAGAAAAACCATGTGATTTTTTTTTGCAAAATTGACTTTTTACCAGCCTCGGAATCAGGAAAAAAAATGCGAAGCGAGGCTCGTAGCGACATCTACCGCGAAGTTATGACAACTTCAGAAACGGCACCAACGTCTCAAATTGTATTGAGGATCGTTAGGCGACTTCTTGACTTGGCAGGGCGGGATCGATATGTGACATTTTTTTTCTTTGACGTAAACTTACTGACGTCGCAAAGATTACAACTTGAAAGAATACTGTCAGTATTACATTTGCACAGTAGTAATATTATGCGCAGAAGCGGACCAGTACTGCCTTCGCATCGTCCCGCTTCCGCGCATCCCGCGCCAGTCAGGAAGCACTTAACTCAATCAATCTTTGTAAATTATGGCCCCATCGATATTGTCGATGATTCCGCCCAGGAAGCACTCATTTAAATGTAGGGGCGCAGTAAAAAGTAGTACAGAGTTGACTGACATTTGACAGTTTTCTCATATCGTACCGCCTCCGCACCGACAAATCAGGAAGTCACCTTAGAAAACAATGTGCTACCCCATAGATACTTACTTTAAATGTTGTCAAGCGGATGCGTCCGCTGTCCGCTAACGAAATATTCGCTTAGAGTGTAATGAATTAATGATTGCAAAATTGGCCGCCACAAGGGATACCCGCGGTAGCTCAGTTAGTTAAGAGCAATGGACGGATTCCAGGTGACATCAGGTTGATTTCAAATTATGGGTTCGTTAGCGGAAGCATCCGCTTGAAAACATTTATATTGACTACGTCCACTCACCAATTGCAATGGCTAGAGCCATAATCACGGTCAGCAGGAGACACATATTCCAGAATTTCATGATGCTAAAGAAAAAGTTGGATACAAAATTAATTAATACTTCGAAAAAGTTTCGTATTTTCAACTGAAGAATTTGCGGTTGAATGTTATACTTTCTTTCCCTACGCCCCATATATAGCCTCTTTTTGGTAAGCAATCAATAATATTTGTATTGCATTGTATTGTTCAGCAATGTTTTCCGTTGTCTAATATCAATAACAAAAATAGCGCTGAAAGGTGTTTACCAGTGATATATTAATTTTCCTAATAGTTGCCAAGTGAAAAGAGACTTTATTCGCTGGCAATAAGTTATAGCTTCTTGTTGCTCATCACTTTCCACAGTCAGATCAATATGTACACATATGTTACAACGACACGCCATTGTGACGATGCATCCCTAATGGCTTTCTAACTCGAACGAAACTACATTCTAAGTAGTGTGTGCTGTCAATGAATGTTACAAGGATGTCGGAGGACGTGAACCTGAACATTGTCGCGAAACACATGAGAGGAATCAGTAGCTCTAGTATAAGTTTTTTAGAAACATTAACTAATTCGAACGCGTTTGCGTTTTGTCTTAAAATGTATGAAAGTGGTATGAAAACGTGAACAGCGCCTCTGGTGGGCACTAGTGGAAACTAAAACAGAGAGTATAACATTTGTTGCTAACCGATGAACGCGCGTATTTCAAACTCGGTGAGAGCGTTTTCATACATTTTGAGACAAAACGCAAACGCGTTCGAATTAGTTAATGTTTCGAAAAAACGTATACTAGAGCTACAGGAGCCATCCTCGGCTAGTACTTAGACCCAGGATGACCGTCTGCCACAGCGGGCCGGCTAGAAAGGTGATTCGCCGTCAAAAGTTGAATATATTTCAAAAGAATATGATAACAGTTGTAACCTAACCTAGTTATACATTGTTTCACGGAGAAATGGAAACAAAATTTACCTCTTTCAAGGATAGGAGAGGAACAATGTGAGTAGGCACCACATCGCCTGAACCTTAAATAAATTAATGAGGAAATCGCTTTCAGATTTAACTGCCACACTTCAAGCTAGTGGTAGTGTTCAAGGGCGGGCAGAAGTTTGAGCTATTCAGTCATAGCAAGTTGGCCATGTGTCCACAATTGTTATCTAACTCCTCCTGAAATCTCCAGGTGGTGTTTTGGGGTGTTTCCCTGTTTGATATTTTGCTGTTTCGCTTTCCGAGATTGCTTCACTCAAGGAGTCGGATCAAGGCATTTAAATATTTTAAATCCAGGCCTCGGGGCAAGCACTGTCTGCTCACGGGTGACCTGCAGATCATCATATTACGAGGAAGGACCAACAATGCTCGGTCGGCTGTAGCGCTCCATATCCTATCGGTATACCGCTAGGGTTACCCTAAATAACGAGTTCGGAACCCAGGCGTAACCACTGTAACCAGGCCATAGTAGCGAAGACTTCTGAGTGAGTTTGTTCCAACCAGAATTGGCCCTTCAGGCATAGGTATATACAAACTGTGACTTATAATATTACCATAGCGAACCAACATAAAGCGACTCTGAGAGGAGTATAGATTCTTCCTTGGCACTGCACTATAAAGAGGGTCCGTAACTTTCTAGATTTGTACAAATAAATACACCAACACTATACATACCTACACCAATTTATCCTCATTTAAGGGTCCTTATAAGGTAAAAAATGCTCATTTATTTAGCCCATTTTCCGTTTAATTGACAAGTTTCTTGACATTTTATCAATGTTACTATCTAGAACAGGACTATTGCGACCTAATGACATAAATTTTAAATGTATTTCTTGCATTTTTCATTAAGATCTTTTGTTACAAACATCACTCCAAATCGACCATTTTAGAGCGAAAAACTGCTTTTTCCCGCTTCAATTCTTTTTAATTACTTACTTACTTACTTACTTTTTAATTAATTAATTACTTACGCTTCAATTACTACACACAATAAAATCAAAAAAGGGCAATGTTACTATCTAAAACTTTAATAAAATCATCGTATCCTATACTCACTTTATTGGTAGATATTATTAATACTTTTGTCAAAATTGGAAATCAAAAAAGAATTAACTTGTAAGGCCTCTTAATCCTACTACAATCTAATATACGCGGAAAAATTACTCCTGAGCGGCCTTCGTCGATTCGTGGGAGATATTTAAGTGCGTTTTGTTGTGGCAGATATTATTGCTGGTGACTGTACAGTCAACGTCAAATATCCATACTTAATATTATAAATGCGAAAGTGTGTCTGTCTGTTACCTCTTCACGCTTAAACCGCTGAACAGATTTAGATTAAATTTGGTATGGAGATATTTTGAGACCCGGAGAAGGACATAGGATACTTTTATCCTGGAAATGATCCCTCAAACTGATAAATTCGGGGGTGGAAGTTGAATCTATGAACCGGATCCATGTTAGGTATTTACAATGCCCACGAAAATTCGTCTCAGCAGAACCAGTGTAAGCCTGACCTCCGAACATGTTCATCATAGTTTTCACGAATATCAGGTTACAGGATACAATTGGAACGTATGGTGAGGTGAGTCTAGACAGTTGTAAATGTTACGATATTATTTGATGTTTGACATGTCAGAGAAGTGTGTCAATCAATATCTTTCTGTTCCTTGCCTATGTAAGTTACTGTTAAACTTAGGCGACTTCCTGATTTGTCGGTGCGGAGGCAGTACGATATGAGAAAATTGTCAAATGTCAGTGTCAGCTGTCAGTCGACTCGGTACCATTTTTTACTGCGACCCTACATTTAAATCAGTGCTTCCTGACAATCCTGACTGGCGCGGGATGCGCGGTAGCGGGACGATGCGAAGGCGGTACTGCTCCGCTTCTGCGCATGATATTACTACTGCGCAAACGTAATACTGACAGTATTATGTCAAGTGAGAATCTTTGCGACGTCAGTAAGTTTACGTCAAAGAAGAAAATTTCACATATCGATCCCGCCCCGCCAAGTCAGGAAGTCATCTTAAACTTAAGAGCGCAGTGTTTGTGATGGAAGTATACACACCAGTGGCGGAGCGTCCATACAACTCGATTCCCACCGGCTTGCATAATTTTCAGCCAGTCCAGTTCGTTTACTACGGCTCATGAAAAATGGTGGCTACGGCTCAATATTTCCGGCTTCCCTGAGAATATTTTGGACGCGCCGCCACTGACACACGTATTGATTTCTTGTTAGAGTTGTTAGTCTCATTTGCTGAAGAACCCTAACTACCTTTTACCTTACATGGACTCTTAAGTACACACAAATAACAAAATGGCACTGTATTGTACGATTTTATTCCAGCTGTTTCAAAAATAATAATAATAAATAAATATATAATGTTATTAATAAGTATTAAGTAGCTTGGGCCGAATCCTTACGCCTTTTACACGAAAAATTAAGCGGTATAAACCTATTTATTATTATTATTTAGCCTTTTTCATTCCTTAATTGTTGGTTTGTTTGTATAAAATATGGGTATATATTATTTCATATTAAATTAAGGACCCCTGACGGGTATAGGCCTCCTCCATGTCTTTCCATTTGTCTCGGTCTTTTGCGCTGTTAGTCCAGCTTGACCCTGCCATTGCAGTGATGTCGTCAGACCATCTTGCTTGTGGTCTTCCCACTCGTCGTTTTCCTTGTGGTCCTGGCCATTTAGTGACTTCTTTGGTCCATCGTTTGTCGGTAGTTCTCACTATGTGGCCAGCCCATCTCCATTTTTGTTTGAGTATGAAGTCGAGTGTCGAATAAACCTATACCAACCACTAAATATTAAAAAGAACTAAATTAAAGTAAAATATATCGTAGATTTATGTACCTATACCCACCAATATTTTCACTGATTTGACCCTGATGCGAAATGTAGGAAAGCAATTAAGTAATTAGGGATTGAATAAAACATAATTTCAAAATGGATTCAAGTTTATTTCAATAAAAAAAAACAATATCTCATTTTTTGTATGCAATCGTATAAGTACCTTCTAAAAGGTTTGACTTTAATATCGATTAAATAAGTAGACGTCTGTTGTAAAATTAAACAGACGTCTACTTATTTAATCGATATTAAAGTCAAACCTTTTAGAAGGTACGAGTATACGATTATTATGTACACGTCAACGAGACTCGCATACGAGGTTAACTATAACTACATTGCGCGGTTTTATAGATCGATTGAAGTCATTATACATGGGTAATCCGCAATGTAATTAAACTTGCTTGCGAGTCTCTCACGTCTGTAAAAGGCTTAGTCCACGGGCTTTTATGGTGGACTAGAGTCTGGCTAATGAAAGCTGAGACTAGAAAATAGCGGGAAAATATCCACGTAGTGCAACACTGTGTATAATGTGACAAAACAATAATGATACTTGGGCAGCAAAATAAAATGTTCGCGCTACATAGTTCCGTACATAATATGCGATTACATTACCAAAAAGAATATTAGTGATATTTAAATATTCCGAGTCGGTTATGGAACTAGCAATTCAAGCGGAATAATGTATAAGATTTGCTTTTTCCTGTTTCTGACCCGTAAAGGATCAACCAATGTTTGCCTTCATTGACACGGTAATTAAGTGACGTTTGACACATTAGACGCAGATATTATACCTAGTTGCCATAAAAAGTTTCAAGTAGATCTGTCTCAGCTTTCATTAGCCAGACTCTAGTTACAAAGTAGTCTAACCTTTTTTTTTTACGCAGAAATGCATTGGTATGTGGGCCTCGCCCTTCCACAGGGGAAGGGAATACCTAATAAAACCTCAATTTCAATTTCAATTTATTTTGCAACCATGTACAGTCAAACAATTTGATTTCTAGGCCGCTCGTACCTAGTCACAGTGACTTTTATATGAGATCTCTAACGACATTCATATAGATTTCCATTGCGACAAGGTACGAAGTTGCCCAGAAATCAAATTGGTTGACCGTACATACATTAGACACATGCAACTTAATGCGAGGTACAAGACTACAAGTACATACAAGGACCCTGTTAGGGCGCAGAAAATACTTAATTAATAGTTTTAGTATAGTGTTACCTCAGCGGCGTTAAAAATCTAACCTAATAAATTCCGATGAAACACCCAGTGATTATGCACGCAGGATTTGGGGCTGGGACCCCTGAAGTAATAGTGCAACCGGTAATTTTGCATATTTGTCCTGTAAGGGCTGAAATTAACGTGTCAGTGGTTGTCGAGTCTGTAATTTTAACATTGGTGTACTTGCTGCGCGTGCAGACAATTCGGATGACCGTACTCTTGGTCACAACACAATTAGTCAGCGTAGAATTAGTGCAGTCGGAGTTTGTACTGAATGAAGTGTTCGTGAGGACACACCCACTCAAAGTCGAAGAGACTGGAACAAACAAAAATATGTTAGAAATTTATCGTTGTAAGGTACAAAATACTGTAGAGGTTGTTACTGTATGAGGCTGGCCATGTTTGGACTAGTATCATAATAGTACATTACTTAACAAGGGCGGTAAAACAAAGAATGTCTCAGATCGCAGGTATTTGACGCCCGAGCCGAAGGCAAGGGCGATAAATATGCGATCTGAGGCTTTCTTTATTACCGCCCGTGTTAAGTACAAAATTTTATGTCACCCCCTGGCCAGGAAGTGGGTTTTTTCGCGCGCGGAGCGTGCGATAATGGCCGCTTTATGGCCAGGTGTGACATAAAGTAACATATTCGTATTTGAATATATTCTGGAATGGCTGTCAAAGCGGCATTCTGCTGGAAACAAATGGTTTTCCAAGGACTCTGGCCTGGGACTCGCTCGGAGTCACAGCTGATGTGTTATTATAAATTGAGGGGTAGGGCATCAAGCTCTCTCCATACAAACTTTGTGCAGGATTTTCTTCGTTTGTGTTTGCATTAAAGTTATGATTTTTGGTCAGTAAGTCAGTATGCTTATTTTTCTGTTAGCTCTTTTGTGATGTAATTTTTTTTTCATTCACATTATTTTTAATTTTTTTAATTTTTCATTTTTTTGTAATATTTGAAAATTTTCACATCACGATCTTCGCATATCTAATATTTACATCCAAAAAAATATTACATTCGTTAGTGTCAAAACCTACGAATAAAACGTGCACAGAGTTTGTATGGAGAATGCCTTGCCCACCCCTGCGCCTTAAGAGGAGGGGTAGGGCAAGCTCTCTCCATACAAACTTTGTGCAGGATTTACTTCGTTTGTGTTTGCATTAAAGTTATGATTTTTGGTCAGTATGCTTATTTTTCTGATAGCTATTTCGTGATGTAATTTTTTTTTTTTTTGAAATATTTGAAAATTTTCACATCACGATCTTCGCATATCTAATATTTACATCCAAAAAAATATTACATTCGTTAGTGTCAAAACCTACGAATAAAACGTGCACAAAGTTTGTATGGGGAAGGCCTTGCCCTACCCTGCGCCTTAAGAGCAAAGAAAGGATTCCAGAGGTCGTGGGTTCAAAGCCCAGATGGGGGATCCTCGTAAAGTAAGTACACCAGTAGGTAAGTGAAGTAAAAGTCAAGGCTTATAAGAAGAGATCTCGGGTGACGGTCAACCAATTTGATTTCTGGGCCACTTCGTGCCTTGTCACAGTGAAAATCTATATGAAATCCGCTAGATATCTCATAATGTCACTGTGACAAGGCAAAAGTGGCCCTGTAGCTCTAGTATAAGTTTTTTCGAAACATTAACTAATTCGAACGCGTTTGCGTTTTGTCTCAAAAGGTATGAAAGTGGTATGGAAACGTGAACAGCGCCTCTGGTGGTCACTAGTGGAAACTAAAACAGCGAGTATAACATTTGTTGCTAACCGATGAACGCGCGTATTTCAAACTCGGTGAGAGCGTTTTCATACATTTTGAGACAAAACGCAAACGTGTTCGAATTAGTTAATGTCTCGAAAAAACTTATACTAGAGCTACTGAAATGAAATTAGTCTATTGAACGCGCTGTGAGCGAAATACGGACCAAGTATAGTTCGGACACAACTCTAAGGCTAAATTCTGTCAAACGAACGCAAGCAGAACTAGACTTAGAGCTCTGACTGTAAGGTAGATTTTTGCTTGCGTTAATTTGACAGCACTTGGCCTTACAGTTTTATACGAACTATACCTCATTTGAACTAGCCTCCCGGAGCTGTTTTTATCTGCGTTGACTTTTGTATTTTGTTGATATATTTAGCAAAATATATTAGACTATGTTAACGTCCTATGGCACCCCGGAGGTGCACAGGGCCTCCGTCAGATTGCGCCACGCCTTCCTATCTTCAGCCACGCTTCTAGCTTCGCTCCAGCTCAGTCCGACGGCTCGCAGCTCGCTCTCGACGGTCCGCCGCCACGTGTGCACCGGACGACCGCGGTACCGCCCGGCAGTGTTGCAAAAGTTACCGATTTATCGGTAGAACTCCCGATTTCGATTAGAAAATACCGATACACCGATTTTAGGTGTCAATCTCCCGATTTTATGACCATACAAGGTTTTAAGTCGAACCAGTGAAATAGAAATTTTCCTAATAGTTGCCAAGTGAAAATTGACTTTATTCGCTGGCAATAAAGTTATAGCTTCTTGTTGCTCATCATAGTAAAATTCTGTGCGCAACACTTTCAGATCAATATGTACACATATGTTACCATAGCACGTCATGGTATAGTCTGATGCGTCCTTAAGTGTATTAGTTAGTTCTAGTTTTCTATCATACGATATTTCTGCTACACCTAATTTTTAGGGTTCCGTAGTAAACAAGGAACCCTTATAGTTTCGCCATGTCCGTCCGTCCGTCCGACCCCCGTTTTTCTCAGTAACCGTTAGTACTAGAAAGCTGTAATTTGGCATGAGTATACATATTAATGACGCCGACAAAACGGTAGAATAAAATCTTAAAAAACAATTTTTTTTAGGGTGCCTCCCGTACATGTGAAGTGGTGGTGAATTTTTTTTTTCTGCCAAACCCCATCGTGTGGGGTATCGTTGGATAGCTCTTTTATTATAAGGTTTCTAAAAAAATTTTTTGATTAAAGAATTGGTTAGCGTGATATTAAGCTTTGAAGTGATAATTTTTGTTATGGTCAAGTGTCCCCCCCCCCTGCCAGTTAAACGGTGGCTACTAGGCATGTGAAAAAAATCATGGTAGTAGTATATACGATGAATTTAGAAGGAAAACTATCACAGCTAAGTCGACATTACTAGTTAACGAGTAATAGTTGAACTTCAGAAATGTACTTTGTAAAAGCAAACTTTCGTACAATTTCCATTGATACCTTAGATAACGTTGTTAATTCTGTCAAAAACATAGTAAATATAAGTTTGCGAACTTTTCAGTCCACATAATGTAACGGGTGGACGACTACGGAACCCTACCTTGCGCGTGGCCCGACACGCACTTGGCCGGTTTTTTTTCTGTTTCGCCTTAAGGTTGACTGGTAGGGAATGCTATACGGCATTAAGTTCGCCTTTTGCAATAAAGATGAAAAAAATATTATGTATACCAACGAGATGCCACAATATAATGGACTAAATATTAGCCTACATTTTTAGTGGTTGGATTTTAATTTTTTCCAATCCACTTACAGGAACAATAGCGTTGTTTACTAAAACTGCAAAACACAAAATTTACCATTGTAAAAAATCGTAACAGCGACCCAGAAAGTTCAATGGATTGTCGACTCTATATCTATCTCTGTAAGCAATAGATAACGAGTACACTAATAGAAAAGTGACTTCCCAGATGCCTTTCTACGTAGACTACTTGTTAGGTGTTCTAGTAAACGCCAGGGGTGGACCTAGCAGCCTAATTAGCAGCCATAATAGTACATTACTTAACAAGGGCGGTAAAACAAAGAATGTCTCAAATCGCAGGTATTTTACCGCCGAAGGCAAGGGCGATAAATATGCGATCTGAGGCTTTCTTTTAAAATGAATAAAAAATGAAATAAATGAACTTTATTCTGTAAGTAGGCCGCAATGGCACTTTTACAAGTCAAACCCTACTAGCGTTTCACAGAGGCCACTGCCGAGAAGAAACGCCGAAAGAAACTCGACAGTCAGCCATTTTCTCACAAAAATATGCTTATTACAATGATAAATGATAATACTTAACCTACTTAAGATCAAGAAATCTAAGTATCTATATAAAGCAACACAAAAACAAAGAATAAAATGAGGAAAAAAACCAGTTATGTACAGTGTGTAATTCTGCAAGAAAACATTTATTATCGCCCGTGGTATTTACAAAATGTTATGTCACCCCCTGGCCAGGAAGTGGGTTTTTTCGCGCGCGGAGCGTGCGATAATGGCCACTTTATGGCTAGGTGTGACATAAAATATTTTTCAAAATGGATGCGATGGTTGGCGTTTTTTCCACCGAGATTGTCTACTGCTTGAGCACAGCGTCTTTTAACCAGTTTTCGAAAAAAACTAAGGTTCAAAAAGATAATAATTTAAATTAGATTAAGGCGCAGGCGTAAGGCAAGGCCTTCCCCATACAAACTTTGTGCACGTTTTATTCGTCGGTTTTGGCACTAACAAATATAATATTTTTTTTGGTTGTAAATATTAGAATATGCGAAGATCGTGATGTGAAAATTTTCAAATATTTCAAAAAAATTCAAAAATAAAATTTAAAGAAAAATATTTAACAAAAAAAAAATTACATCACGAAATAGCTATCAGAAAAATAAGCATAGGTACTGACCAAAAATCATAACTTTAATGCAAACACAAACGAAGTAAATCCTGCACAAAATTTGTATGGAGAGAGCTTGCCCTACCCCTCCTCTTAAGAAATAAGTGCTGAAAACTAAAGCTACTTAAAATCATGTAGTACAAAACTGTAAGGCAAAGTGCTGTCAAATGAACGCAAGCAAAAATCTACCTTACAGTCAGAGCTCAAGTCTAGTTTTGCTTGCGTTCGTTTGACAGCATTTAGCCTTAGAGTTGTGTCCGAACTCCTACTTGTTCGTTTGTTTTTTTAGTAAAAATGGGATTGCTCTTTGCCAGCATCTAGCTGAGAGCTAGATCTCTAGGGGGCAAAGATGAGGCCGACGCTGAAGCGAGCTCACTCAGAAAATGCTTCGTGCCTTGAAGAGGTCCAGCTAGGTTATATGAACTCGGAAGTACAGATGCCGGCAGGGAATTCCAAACCTTTTTAAAGAATACCGGTTTCGATCTCTGGGAATTCCTATGTACCTACACTCACCGAAGTACAATTTAAGAATAAATTAAGCGTAACTCCTTAATTAATAAATTATAACAATACGGTATTAAACCCATAGTCAAATCAGCAACTTTTTATTAAATGTCAAAAACGATTTGTTAATATGAAGTTTGTAGGGGAATACTGTCTTAGTGACGTCACTAAGACAGTGTGAGTAGGTTTGTTCAAATCAGCGTCCTTTTTAAATCTTTATGCTTTTTTTTATTTATCGTATACATGGCATTTATTTCGAACCGTGAGATCTTCGAGAAGACATTACGGTTGCCAGTTTTTGTTGCACTTTTAGAACCGCCCAGGGGTCACGTGTAGGGTAGCGGTGGGTACTTTCCCTACGGACGTGGTGCAACTTCGACCCCCCTTTGTCAAGTGAGTGGGCAACTTGACTGTTAGAAGTTTTCAAGCCGCCCGAAGGCCTCCAACTTGGCTTAACGACTGCTGCCATAGACAGCAGCCGGGATCAACGGCTTAGCGTGCCTTCCAAAGCACGGGAGCGCTCAGTTAGTAACCACTCAAAGCGGTCAGCCGGTCACCCATCCATGTACTGACCGCGGCCCACGTTGCTTAACTTTGTATAACGCTTTCGGAACGCAGGCGCCGCTGGGCCACGAGCGCTCCAATCTTTATTAAAAGCTTATAAAATCTTTCAATTAGCTAAAATAAATTAATAATTGATGTTTTTCGAGTATTTTCGTTAGATCTTTTATTAGACAAGTAAAAAATAATTTATTTTTACCTTAGTTTAATACCCTATACTTAATTGACTTCACGAATACGAGTAGCAAACAGTCACAGTTGGTCCGGTTTACTACAGTGTTATTGGCATTACAATAATCTTTTCAGCACCAAAGTCAAAGTCAAAGTGATTTATTTGTAAACATAGGTACTTAATACAATATATGGCGGTAGGTACAAGGTTAACTGGAAGAGATCCCTTTTAGGGATAAATTCGCCTTTGTACCAAAATGTCCTTATTTGTTTGTATTTTTTGTGTTTTTTTTGTGTACAATAAAGTTATTACATACATACATACATACAAAATATGTGCTCTATGTTTCGCCGTTAGGCATACAAATTCATTTTTAAATTACATACTTAATATTAAAGATAAACATGTTAATTATTAAATTAGTATAAGATAACATCAAAAATAAAAATAAAATCAAATTGCTTATAATTAATAAAATAATTAATAATAACCACAAGGGATACCCACGGTAGCTCAGTTGGTTAAGAGCAATGGATGTAAATTGGTGGTCGTGGGTTCCGCTTAATTTTTAGGGTTGCGTACCCAAAGGATAAAACGGGACCCTATTACTAAGACTCCGTTGTCCGTCGTGTCACCAGGTTAGATATTTTTTTTTTCTTAGCCTATTTGGGTGTCCCACTGCTGGGCAAAGGCCTCTCCCCATGCATGCCACGACTCCCGCATCAGTGCCTCCTCCTGCCAGTTGATGAGGAAGCCGTCCAAGTCGTCCCGCCATCTCCGTTTAGGCCGGCCCCGTCTGCGTCGCCCTTGTGGCATCCACTTGGTAGCTATATTAGCCCACCTGTCCGGATGCATGCGACAGACGTGACCCGCCCAGTCCCATTTGAGCCTAGCAGTCTTTTCACCTACATCAGCTATGCGTGTTTTGGAGCGCAGCGTGGTGTTCTTGATGCGATCCATCCTCTTAACACCTAAAATGCTGCGCTCCGTAGCTCGTTGGCAAACCTTCAATTGAAGATAAAATTGCGTGCCGTAAATCTTCTGGTTTCAGCCAAGATTTAGATTGACTAAACTCATCATCCTCCTAGCGTTATCCCAGTACAGTTGCATCCTGAAGGATGCCTGGGGTCCGCTACCTAATCCCAAGATTTGGCGAAGGTACTAGTTTTTACGAAAGCGACTACCATCTGACCTTCCAACCCCGACGGGAAACTAGACCTTATTGGGATTAGGCTTTGTCAAGTGAGTGGGCAACTTGACTGTTAGAAGTTCTCAAGCCGCCCGAAGGCCTCCAACTTGGCTTAACGACTGCTGCCATAGACAGCAACCGGGATCAACGGCTTAACGTGCCTTCCAAAGCACGGGAGCGCTCAGTTAGTAACCACTCAAAGCGGTCACCCATCCAAGTCCTGACCGCTGCCCACGTCGCTTAACCTTAGATACCGCAAGCGGTACGCAGGCGCCAACTGGGCCACGAGCGATTTAGATTGACTAAACTAATTGTATAAAATTATCTTTACTTCAGTCATAGATATAATATATAGTTACCTACTCTGTAGTTATAGATGCGCCAACGAGCGACCGGGGCTATGTGGGTCAGGCCGTAGATTTTGCCACTTTACTACGAGTCGGTCGCGCAAAATATTCTCCGAGATGGTCGCGCAGATTGACGCAAAACGATAACGCATCCATTTTGCGTGATCGTTGCGCGACACCTGCGCGATCGTTGCGCGACATTTGCGCGACCGTTGCGCGACATAGCGCAAATAAAATCGACAATTACTCAGTAAATTGACTATGTTTTGAAGCGAATTTAACCTTGAAAGATCACGCTCACCTTACTTAATATGCCGCAAGAACAATAACAGATATTAATTCAACAATTACCTTGAAATCTCAAAAAATGTGCTCCGCAAAAAAAGTGACCCATTTCACTCCGAAGCACTGCGTCATCGAACTGACGAAAATAACGGCCTCTGTCGCTATATTGACCACAGATTAGGTTAGTTCGGTGTTGCCACTACTCAGAATACAAACTACCCGTTGTTTAACGGCACAGTTTGGGGAGATAATGATCTCGCAATAAAAATCACGCACAGACAATGGCTGTTGGTCATTTTATTATAATGTACGAAAAACAATATACTTTCTTAGCAAACACGAAACGATATTTAAAAGGGGGATAGGTAACTATTATATCATAACGTCAAAACAAACAGATAACCAGAAATAGGTATTGTTTCAATTTTATGTTCGCTCAAAGTGCACTACTACCAAGGCGGATTCGCGATTTTTATGAAATTTTCGCCCTTTTTTGACAAATATATCGTCATAACTTTCCAAGCTTATGAATTTATTGTAATATCTCTAGTGACCATGGTTCACCATTTCTTGGGGAATAAAATGCAGTAGTTGATTAATATATAGTCATTAATATAGTTAGGAAAAAAAGAGGCGGAGAGTTAGGTTATACAAAAAGTGGCAAAATCTACGGCCTGACCCATGTCTTTCTCATACTTGCTCATATCATATTCATACAAAATTTGTACTACGCAATTTGGCCGGTTTGCATGCCCAATGTATTGATGGAAGAACGTTTACATTTGCCTATAACTCGACCATGAAAAAATGTTCGGTCGGTGATAGGGACAAAACATGACACTCGTTTCTATTTCCTCTTATAGGAATCGCAATAAGACTATCTTTCTCTAGCTAGCAAAGCCCCTTGTCTTCAATAGTTTCAACCACGTTTCAACTTTAGCGAATGTTATTACGACACGCCTCTGACACGCCAATTCGAATGACGAATGGTCATCAAAATTTACAACTGTCTAGACTCCAGACTCCAGACTTGCCTCACCATACGTCCATTGTATCTTGACCTCGAGATTCGTTACAAATGTACATAATCGGAAGGCAGACTTATACTAGATCATCTGAGATGAATGTTCCAAGGAGCTATTTTCGCCAATTTTCGCGATATCACTGCATGGTAAGTAATTGGTAAACAACTTCGTCACACATCAGGTGACGCCTCGCCTGCGGAATTTTTTGCAAATATTATCAGTGGACGGACGCATTGCAGTATATAATGAGGCGTCGGTAAACAAAGTGTAATATTCAACCGTCAATTCTTCAATTGAAAATACGAAAACTTGTTTTATAAAGTATCAAAAGTTGATTCCAACTTTTTTTAAATATGATGAATATGTCTTTCATGCTAATCATGGCTCTGGCCATCACAACTGGTGAGTGGACATAGTGAAAATATTTTATTATCTACCTAGTATTTTCAACGTTTAATGCAACCGCAAGATTGTAAAAACTTACTACTTGTACTTACTTAGTGAGATTGTAAACTGTCGTAATATTGTAAACTGTGGGAAATAATATAGTAAACATCGTTAATAAGTAATCTAGCTAGCGACATTATAAACAGTCGAAAGATTTTAATCTACCGAAAAATAATGCATTAAATTGGAAGCTGTAGCCTAGAATTTAGTAGGTACCAGCCTACACAAGCTTCCTATAAAAACTCCGCGCTTTTTGGTTCACAAAATTACAATATTTAGACAGTATAGGTACAATCTTACTAAATCTCGCTGGATGGATTATAATCTAATACCTAGTAACTAGGTACCTATTAGCAATTTTATTTTTCGGTAGATTACAATCTTTCGACTATTTACGCTTTCACTAGATATAATAATCTAACAGTTTTTACAATTTTACGGTAGCATAATATAGGTAGTAAAATGATACTATTCTCACATACTTTTGTATTTATTCCATTGACAGCGAATAGCCAGTGCACGAACACGAACAGTCATCTCAGCCCAAATTCCCAGTGCGTCAGCTCGACAATGACCTATTGTACCATAGACAACAACAGCAACCTAGATAGTTCCACCTGTACACATAGCCAATACAACGGCGTCCGCATTCGCGAATCCACGACTACTGGCAGCTCCTTGGTCAACTGCGAAGTTATCTCCACTACCACAACAGGGAGTCAGTTAAACGGAGTTTCTATTAGGGGCTCGACAACGACGAGCACTCGTCTAACAGGACCTGGATGCTCCGTTGACACTTGCACTATAACTTTAGGGGTTCCTGCCCCATCTGCTGCGTGTAGAATGTCTGGATGTTCCATTGGAGCCGCGTAAGTTAAACGAATCGCCACCTCAAAGCCAGAGGACTGTCGTATAACTTGAATATGCCAAATAAACCAAACCTAGCGGTATGGATTGGTTTTTTGTTGAAATAAACGTTAATCTGTTTTTAAATGTTATTTTACTTATTCCCTGCGTAATGAACTTACAAGAGTCGTTTTAAAAAAAAATGTACAAAGGGCTTTAACTAATTAAAACAAAACTTAACTATATTGATTACTTTGTGTAACGATGACCCATTATATTTTGTATGATGGCTAACTTTCGTTACATAAAGGACGCGATCGTGATTTTGTTTTCATTAAGCCCTTAATAACTATCAATGTTAACTATGTACAATTTTGAGAGAGATGTAATAATTCATGCGGGAGCGAGTGTCCGTCATCGCGTATAAGGTCACAATATATTTCTCACCGTAACAAAAACGCCAGATGAATGCAGTTCTTGCACGGATCTATACCTACGGTACCGGTAACCGCTACCTATAAATCTGTGCGTTGTCGTCACCACTCTACAACACGAGTTAACACGACACGACTAACGATGAGATGTCACAACCGGAATAAAAAATATAATATCAGTCTTCTGATAAATCTCAATTTAGTCAGAAGGGCTAAGATGATCGCTTATAATGTCTGAAAAATATTAGCAATCGTCCCTTACTGTCTAGCAAGTAAGTGCGAGAGCGGCGTGTGCTATATTTCCGACATATAAGCGATCATGCGAACGGCATTCGAAATTTTCCCTCTCTGTCGCACTTGCAAGTTTGCACATAAGTGCGACAGAGATGGAAAACTTCGTTTGTGGTTCGCGGTAGCACTCCTGGGGGCCGATTTTTGAGTGTTTATTGACATGACCATAGTTTTTTGACAGAACTCGAGTGAAAAGTCGAGCGTTCGACACTCAAAAATCGGCCCCCAGGAGTGCTACCGCGAACCACAAACGAAGTTTTCTGTCTCTGTCGCAATTACATATTACATACAGACTTGCAAGTGCGACAAAGAGATACAATTTCGTTTGTGGCTCGCGGCATCGGCAGCACCCCTGGTTGTCTGTCCCTTTTGTCCGCTTTCTATAGGATCCTCTTTCAACACTTGTGGTTCTCGTCGCTCTACAGTCTACTAAAACTTATCTTCTTACCTTAAATAAGTCACTCCTAGTCTATGGTTCCGGTTTATTTTGCAGTTTCAAACAGTGTTGCCAGAACGTGCTTTTTAGCACGGTTTTACGTGCTTTTTTGGATACGAACGTGCTTTTTACGTGCGCTCCCCAAAAACGTGCTAAAACCGTGCTTTTTTAGGTGCTATGGTGCTTTATGATTTTACTACTAAAAATGGAGAGGTAATGTTGGTTTGGTACTCTCTAAAACTGTAATTTTTTTCTAACAATCATTGTGTTAAACAATCTTTCTCTCCTACCCTACGCTTTGACATCCTAAAGTTACGCTGAAAGTTTTTTCTGAGAAGTTAAAAGTTATGTTTTACCTGTGGTTGCAGGAAAGAACTTGTCCTGCAACTGCAAGCTCTATCGTTCGTGTCGTGCAATGTGTACATGATGTAGTAAAGGCTCAATACTCTGTATGTGACGAAAACCAGCCAAGTGCGTATCGGACTTCGCACATTTAGGTTTCCGAACCAACCGCAAAAGTATGTTGCTTGTAACATGAAAAATAAGGAAATCAAAAAAACCTGTTTTATCAAAATATAAGTATTTCTTGGTAAGTATACCCGTATTAATGAACAGTATCACCAAATTTCAAGTTTATGGGCAATGGGAAGAAAAAATAATCTTAAGAACAAAATTTTGTGACAGACGACCGACGGACGAACGGACGCGTGAGTGACAACAATAGGAGTCATTTTCGATCCTTCGGGTACGGAACCCTAAAAACGTGCTCTTTATTCCAAAAACGTGCTTTTTTGGACACCCGACTGTGCTTTTTAACGGAGGTGCTCTGGCAACACTGGTTTCAAAAGCACAGCTAATACATTTATCATAAAGATTTCAATCTTATTTCATAGGCAATAAAACAAAATGTGTACAGCGTTGATTTTCAAAGCCGCATTTAGAAAAGTTGTGGCGTGAGTTTTTGCGTCTGTCGCTCTGTCGTCGAAATCTGTCAATTCCGTGTTGTCAATGTCACAAAATCACGCTTAGCTTCGGTGCGAAATAGAGAGAAATGCAAAAATATGCAATAACAGAAGTTTGTGCGTTCGCGTGTTATTTTCTATAGTTACAGCTTCTAATAAACATGAGTAAAACGAATCCTTTAGTTGGTTTGATCGGTTATGGTGACTCGGATGATAGTGAAGATGAAGTGCCTAGAGTGGCGAAGTCAACGAGGAGCCAGCCGCCAGAACCGAGCCTTGCTATGCATGAGGCCAATGCAGGGATCCTTCCCGCGCCTATCCCTCATTGTGGTAAGTATTTTAGATCATATGGCTTGCTGTATATTACGTAGAATTTCACTATGACAAAATAATAGGGTGCCATATTTCGACATCGCCGCGTGTTAGGTTTTGAAACCTTTTTGAATAGTTGTTACGCTTGTTATCTATTTGAATAGTCAGTGTCATAGAAATCTTAGAATGAAAGTTAATGTAGAAAATATATACTTGATTAAAACAATGATTTTGATGTGATGATAGGGCTGCCATCTCGAATTTCGCCAAACCCGGACAAAGATTTAAAAAGAACCGGACATTACCACAAATACATTAATAGAACAACATAGAGTATGTTCTCTCTCTTGGCAATACACACTTGTAATTTTAAGGGTTCCATACCCAAAGGCTAAAATGGGACCCTAATCCTAAGACTCCGCTGTCTGTCCGCCCCTACCAGGCTGTATCTCATGAACTGTGGTAGTCGCATGTATTGTATACAAACTTTGAATAAATGTCTTATTATTATTTTATAGTTAGACAGTTGAAATTTTCACAGAAGATGTATTTCTGTTGCCATTATAACAACAAATACTAAAAAACACAATAAAATAAATATTTAAGGGGGCTCCCATGCAATAGACTTGGTTTTTTGCCGTTTTTATAGATAATGGTATGGAACCCTTTGTGTGCGAGTCCAATTCGCATTTTGGCGGGTCTTTTTTACCTTTTAGTGTATTGTGTGTGTGTGTGTGTGTGTGTGTGTGTGTATGCCGGTCTTTAAGCTGTTGATTATATGTAAACTGAACTAACTCTATTGTGTGATATCTGTTAAGTGTACCTTTTGTAATTAATAAATAAATATAGAACTTTAAAGACCTCATGAGCGACGCAGTAGTTTACTTAAAAAAATTGTAAATTTAAGTTGTAACTTGTAAACAGTGTTTTATTCGCCATACAATTGACTCACAATAGTTTAAATTCAAATATTACCATAATTGAAACTTTACCTCAGCATGGTCAGCGTGTTACGACGAGAGCAGCGGCTTCACCTACTATTGGAACCAGCACACCAATGCGGTGACCTGGGAGCCACCGCAGGAGTATCTGATGGCGTTGAAGCTGGCTCAGCACCAGTTGCATGCGTCAGGTAAGCCGCACACGTCTACATCACCTCTATCCCCGTGTTCCGAATCACGCTAACAACGCTCACTGCGCTTACAGTGATGACGGCACGGCCGGTCTGAGTCAGTTAGCGCGCTCAAGGCCGCGTGAGTGGTGATTTTGTGAAGTCTTTAACAAAATCCCGGATGACATAATTTTTTGTTGTTTTTTTTTATTTTAATTAAATTTGAGATTGTAAATAGAATATAAGAATTAAGTACATACATATTTGACATATAAATACTTGACATACAAAAAACTAAACATATTTGTACGCCTGATGCTGGCAAAACATAGTGTTCCTGAGGTGTATGTGCATGTGTGCGAGACGCACACAACAGCGCCTGTACGTGTGTAGTTTATCAGTAATAAACGAGCATCTACCAGAGCCGGTTGTTTGCGTCTCGCAAACATGCACATACACCTCACTTCTCCACCGCTAACCGCCGCTTATTATTTTACCTCGCGCGAGACTCTTGGTCTTGACTATACCTAAATGGCCGGCGTGTAAGTCACTTAACAGCTGTGTGTTTTTTTTTCTGGTAGATGCTCGTTTATTACTGATAAACTACACACGTACAGGCACTGTTGTGTGCGTCTCGAACACATGCACATACACCTCAGTTCCGCCATATGCACTTAACTAAGACCATGAAATGTACATATGTTTGACAAATAAATATGATTCTGATTTGTTTCGGGCCCGTCATCGCTTAGAGCGCGTTCACGATCGGACCGATTCACGCTTATAGCCCATGTTTAAGTCTTGGACACACTTGAGTGGTTTAGTTTAGTTAGCAATAGGGTATTCTACTATGTTTGAAAGAGTACTTCAAAATATAGATTTTCCTAATAAAAAGCCACAAAAAATATATTTCGGCAAAATAAACACGCTTTCTTGCCATAAAATTAAATTTCAAACCTTTTTTATTCCCGCGAAAACGCTGTCAGCCATTTTGGTGACGTAATATCATATCATATCATAATATTGGCAAAAACATGAGGAAAGTACTAAGATGGAGCTGGTGATACACACATACAAAGCGGTGTGAAAGAGATGCAAGCATAGACAATGATACACGTGGGAGCGAGACACAACCTTCCTCTTTCTACGGAACTGACAGTTTTTGCCTATATGACGTCACACCGTGGGGGCTCGTGTCATGTGATATACAGATTAAAATTACGACTTTTAATTTCAATATAATAAAACAATAATGTGCTTTTATGATTCAAAATCAGAATATTTAAGTATATTTCTTTTTTACATGAAATTTAATATTTAGATATCAAATTTCATAATTTATTTTTCACTACCGAAAGTACCCTATTAAGCCAAATACTGTCTCTACAACAAGTTAATTAAATTAAAAATAAAAGACTTCCTAAATAAAACTATTTCTGCCATCAAGCATTTTTTTATATCTGATAGTATTGTATTTCTGGAGGTGAGCAAGGTTGCCAGAGCTCCCGAGGATACACTGCGCTCTCAAGCGAGGGACCATTTGTCCCTTCTGCTGTCAACACGTTTGACATAGATTACAGCAATTCAACTTTTTTTTTAAATTATAATTGCATCAATAAATTGCTCTGAATAATTCGATTCAAACTATGTAATTATAATATAAAACTGACGATTTAATACTGCTTGTTGCTAGGCCTATTTGAATAAAGAATATTTTGAGTTTGAGTTTTGAGTTGAACACAGTGAATCCTCAAATTTTATAAAGGGTCGGCAACGCGCACCTGACTATTGGAGTTGCGAGCGTCTATATGCTGCGGTGTCCGCTTACCATCAGGTGGACCGTACGCTTGTTTGCGACCGTCGTATTATAAAAAAAAACAACGGGTTGCACTCCGGGAGTGCCGGCAGAAGTGAAAACTCAATAAAGAAAGTAAATAACAAAAATATTCATATCCGTATCTGTATCGGTATCCGTATCCGTATCGGTATCCGTATCCGTATTCATATACTCATGTTCATATTCATATTCGCATAATCTAGTTATCTGCAAAATATAATAATTATGTCCCGAGTATCATTGTGTCTTACGCATCTAAGACCAGCTGAGTTTAGCTGAGTAGACCCCTCCTAACATCGCAATCACGATACTAGGAGGGGTCAACTAGCTGGTCTTAGAATCAGTCGCGAGTTTAACAATTTTTCCCCAGTACAAAATTGCTCAGCGCCGCTAAAGAAGTTTTCACTTCAAAAATATAATTAAACTTCCAGGTTCAACCGAAGTGTCAGCGGAGGAGTGGCAGCTGTACCAACAGACGCTGGCAGAGAAGAAAAACCAGGGTAAACCCAAGAAGGCCAAGCCAGACAGGCCGGCCGTCAAGAATGGGGCTAAGAGGAAACCGGGGAGCGATGATGAACCTGAGTGAGTAAATAAAATAAAATGACAATATAAAAATAAAAAAACCTTTATTTTCATATGTGAATCTTACCATACAGGGTGGCTCAAAAATACGTTAACACGTAAGTTTTAGGAATTTTTTTTGTTATGACACGACATTTCAACTGTCTATCACGGTTCATGAGATACAGCCTGGTGACAGACGGACAAACGGACAGCGGAGTCTTAGTAATAGGGTCCCGTTTTACCCTTTGGGTACGGAACCCTAAAAAGCGTTAAAAATATTATCATTGTAACATACGTTTGCAATTGTGTATCAAAGCTAAAAATCCCTTTACACCACACCTTGCCAAAAAGCGCGTTTTTCTGCACGCTGCGCGATCAGAAAAACCCACTTTTTGGCCAAGTGGTGACGTAAAATTGTGTACAAAACACGGGTCATAAAACAGAAAGCCCTCTCTCGCATATTTGAGACCCTCGCCTGCGGCTCGGGCCCCAAACATCTGCGATATCGGCCTTTCTTTGTTTTACAACCCTTGTATCGTAAATAACTATTTTATCGTCCTAGTAGTTATCTGCATAATATCCCTATTATGCAGATAACTAGTGTTTTGTTTAGTTACTTAATAGTTTGTATTTTAAATGATTTTTTGAAAAAGTCGTGTAGTCCTGTTGCGTTGTAATAAAAAAATATCCTAAAAATTCCTTCTTTTTAGGCTACACTATAAAACAATATATAGGAAACCGATATAGTTTTGTTGCATCCGGCCTTAGATTTGGTTACACACATTCAGACACCATTGAAAACAAAAAAGTATGGAACCCTTTTGAAACTTAAAAGAGCCAGCGGACCTGTTCGAAATTTTGTATAATTAATGCACTTCCGTTAAGTAAAGGTATGATCCCGCTGCCGACTGCATACAGCAACTGCACGTTCCGCCACTAAAAGTCCCAATTTAGAGTGAGCGGCGTGTGATGTTCCGACTCTTCTCCGCTTATTTCAAATTGAGCTTTTTACGCATACCATTACGGTTCAATTTGGAGTGCGGCGGAACGTGCAGTTGCTGTATGCAGTCGGCAACGGAATCATACCTTAAGTTTCCCATGGACCCCTGGCATTCACACGGTCCACATAGAAAGTCCATGGACCACAATTTAAGAAACCCAGTTGGATATAAACCATTTTATTTCCACAGAAAAATAGAACTGATAACATCTTACCACAACTCCGACTCTGAATCCAACGATGAAGAAACCCCCGTCAAGCCAGTCTCCAAGCCCGCACCCGCAGTCCTCAAGCCCTCAGTCCTCAAACCGGCAGCCCCGAAGAACCCCCACAAGAAGCAGAAGACCAAAGCTACAGTCGAGTATGGTCCGAGTTTGCCGGCCAACCAGAACTATACTGTGCCTATTGGACCGGAACTGCCACCTGGAATGGTGGTGGAGACACCACCACCAATTGAAAAGGTAATGTTTTTTCTTCAATATGGTAGACAAGGTGTCAAAGTCGGCACAACCAGGAAAAGACGTTGAGAACAATAAAAACAAAATATTCTTAAACTACCAATACATATTAAGGGTTCTTATTAGTTAAAAAAAGGCTCTATTTAGGCGATTTTCTATTTAATTAACACGTATTTTGACATTTTATCAATGTTACTATCTAGAACATGACTATTGCAATCTAATGACAGACATTTTAAATGTATTTTCTGGGTTTTTCATCAAGAAATATTGATTCAAACATCACTTTAGCTTACGACGACCGCTTTAGCTTAGTTGGTAGTGACCCTGCCTACGAAGCTGGAGGGTCCCGGGTTCGAATCCCGGCCGGGGCATTTATTTGTGTGATGAGCACAAATATTTGTTCTTGGGTCTTGGATGTTTTCTATGTATTTAAGTATTTATTTATCTATATAAGTATGTATATCGTCGCTTAGTACCCATAGTACAAGCTTTGCTTAGTTTGGGACTAGGCTGATTTGTGTAAGATTGTCCACAAATATTTATTTATTTATTTATTTACTCCAAATCGACCATTTTCGAGCTAAAAACAGACTTTTTCCGCTTAAATTTTACTACACACAATAAAATCAAAAAAGGGCAAGGGCACTTAATTATTGGTATTATCATACTTTAGTCAACATTTTAGTTCAAGCAATTTTAAAACTTGTAAGGCAAGACGCAAGCCATAATAAAATATATGTATAACAATGGACGCTGTTTGACCATAGTTTAGTTTAGTTTTATTCATCTCAAAATACAATTCTCATATAACAAAATACATTTTTGCGTATACTACTATTGTACAATGATCGTTAAGCGCTATCAATTGCGTAATAAATAATGAAAATAAGATAATTTGTAGGTAAGAATATACAGTATATATTCTTACACAACATAAAATTAATGAAAATACAAAAATGTCCAATTGAATATAAATATAAACTTCGTTCCAATAAGTCATAATATAAAATAAAAATTGTGTACTAATTAGTACTTATCAACTAGACTATGTCAATTTAAATAATGAAAATGTCAATTACTAGGAATAGTTACAATTAAAATAAATATGTCAAGTTGATTTTCTATTTGGGTATGTCAATATATTCTTTTACAGAGTAGAGTGACTTCTGCAATAAAAGGTTCTTTAGTCGGCGCCTAAACACTTCCTCGGAACATTAATTTTTTAAGTCATCGGGTAAATGCTCATGATAGGTAAATGCTCATAGAAAAGTCCTAACAGTTTAGGTAAAAACATTCTTAACCTATTCACCGCAGTAGATTCTGTAAGTTGTGCCTCACACACCAAAGTCTTCGTAGCAAAAGACAGAAAATGAACCATACTTGATAGCACGTAGCTTGCCTTTACATCGACTTGATCGAGTCGATATGAAGTCATTGGCGTGTGGGTAGGGTTGCCATATGGAAAATTGAAATGTCCTGATAAAAATCCGGACATCCCCCTAAAAGTCCTGACATTTCTTCTAACAAGGTGCGAAACTTCGGTTGCAATTTGTTTCTGTTATTTGTTTTTAGTGTACATATTTGGTGAACAATAAAGAATATGTGTATTGTATTGTTACTTAAAAAAAAAAATATTTAATTTGGTTTCTACTATCACCGTGCAAAGTGGCTTGCTTTCATCAAAAAGTGCAGGTTTATTTCATAACCCATATGACTATGACCTCCACAATTCAATATCAATATCATAGTGTTTTCGAAGAAGTATTACTATTTTTGTTGATTACTTACTAATGTATCATTAAATTTATTAAAACTGTGTAAACGTTAAAATAAATGTATCGTAGATTTTTTTTTAATAGGGTCATTCCTAAAAATCCTGACACTTGCCAAATCCGGCCGCAATCCGGACAAAGGGTCAAAAATCCGGACATGTCAGTACAAATCCTGACGTATGGCAACCCTACGTGTGGGGCACCTAATGTCCTGACTTTATATCAAGTCAATGGCGTTGAAAAGATTAACTATTTCATTCATGATAGATAGATTTATTTATTTTCACAATATACAATGTCACTTAATATTGACATGACATGTGAAAGAGCCCAAACTCAAACTCGTTTATTGGTATTTAGTATTACAAGTCATACAGTACTATTAAATAATTCACACGATTTACTACTTATGCTAATATTATGCTTCATACGTTATTACAAAGACAATAATCCCTTGATGCCCACTTGCAGAATAAATGTTTGATTTTAGTTTTGATATTCATTATTTAAAGCGCCAATGATGAGAAAGAAAACTGAAATTGCTATAAAACAGCACAATATCATTGAACACCTCAATTTATATTTTTGTGTAACCGCTTTAATCTTTTCTAATATTTTATTCCACTTCTAGACATATAGCTTTAACAGATTCTGTAAAGTTATGTTACTTATCAGTTTTCTGATGAAAACTATGAGGTTTTCAATGAAATTAGTCTGTTGAGCACTGTGATGGTTAAAGTTTTCAATCTGAGGTGCCAGGGGTCTGTGATGAGGTGCCCGTTAGAGTCTCTAGGTGTGATATTACTTAATATTACACTGTTGAGATTCACGGGCTGCTGAGACCATTCAACACATGTCATATAACAAAAAAAAACTTTTTAAGCGTTAAGTTGCAAGCGTGCAGCGTGATAACAACCTACATGCCTTTCTATAGGGTTCTACATCGCGCTTGACATTTCGATCACGTTCGACGTCTGAGAGGCAGCTTTTGTATTTGACAGAGCGTTGAAAAGGTCAATAGTGAAATTCTTTAAATAACAAAACTATCCTTTTTTAAATTTTTAGGAGCAGGCGAAGACGCCACCTCTGGATGAAGATAGTTTAGAAGAAAAAACCTTATTCAGAAAATTAAAAGAAAAAGCCAAACTATTGGAAAAGCTTGGCGGAGAAATACCAACCGAATTACAGAAAATGATTCAAGATGACACCAAAATCGCTTCCCCTAAGGTTGTCGATGAGACTAGTAGAGAAAGCAAAGTGGATAATATTGATGATTTGTTAGAAGAAATAGAGAAGAAAGAATTACCCAAAGTGAAGTCTAAAAAGACGGACATTTTCACTGATGATTCAAATAGTGGTACTGCAACACCTGTTGGCACTCCGCCAAGAGAAGTGAAACCTTTATTCCCAAGTAGTAAGGCTATTGAAGAACCAACTACCCCGCCTCCACCCCCCACAGTTGTAGAAAATGGCACAGAAAAACCTGAAGCTTCAGAAAAGAAACCGAACTTGTACCTAGCAGACACAGAAGTGAAAGAAAACCGTAAGAAACTGAGAATAGATAACTCTTTGCTTCCCGATAGAAAGAAGAGTGAAGTTCCGGCGTATACTACAAAGTACTCGCAGTACATAGAAGGTTTCTCAAGTGAGAGAACTGGCTTAGGTTTTAAGGAAGATGATGTAGAAAGTCCTAAAGTAGCGACGATAAGTTATGGGAATGGTTTGTCATTTACAAAAGGGGAGATTTTGAATGAGGATAAGAGAGACGAAGATTTGGATGATATGTCTGATCTGGTGGAGGCCAAGTTGAAGTTTTTGAATGAGGCGCAACCGTGCCTGGTCCCTCCGGTGCAGGAGATGCTGATACAATGGCAGGTGAGTTGGTTCAATGTTATCCTGTTTATTAGAATCTCATTAAATATTTATCCTAATGAAAAAGTGCGTAGATCGTTTTATGTAGAGATTTTTATGAAGATTACTTATGTCTTAGGACGTTTTTTGCTATGGGCCACCATTTACGAGTTTTTTACGAATAACTTAAAAAAAATACCTCAAGGTCGGGGACGCGCCGTAAATGTACGCACCTCTGATTTGATTAATAATAATAAATAATAGATACGTTATTGTGCACCACAAAGTGAAATAAAAACAAAAGAACTTAGACTAAAATCAAGGCAACGACAGGTGGTCTTATCCCTAAAAAGACCCTCTTCCAGACAATTTTTGGGGAGCAAGAAATGTAGAATAGTGTACGTTCGTAGACGCTGGTGTCCGCGTTCCGTTCTGGCGCCCTTCAGTCTGCGTACTACGGGCGCTGGGTGCGCGCCGCCGGCACTGCGCTCGCGCAGCTCGAGGCGCACGCCGCGCCGCCCGGCTGGACCACCGCCTTCCAGAGGTACGCCACCAAGGGCTAGCATACAACCACACCGACAACCGACAACCCACCCGAGCGGTTTACGGCGCGAGACACGCTTGGCTGATGGGACAGACGGACTGACTAGTGACTATCTCTTAGGCTTTCTACGCAGAACGTCTTGTGATAAACCCCCTGCGTCATGATCTATTAGGCCTTCTCCTAGGTACGCCGTCGCCCCCCAACACAACCCATCCGAGCGGCATAATAGCGCGAGACGAGCTTGGCTAACACACGATAGACAAACGGACTGACCATCTATTAGACCTCCTAGGTACGCCGTCGCCGGCTGGCACCCCACAACACAAGCCATCCGAGCGACATAACAGCGCGAGACGAGCTTGGCTAACACACGACAGACAAACGGACTGACCATCTCTTAGGCTTTCCACGCAGAATATCTTGTAATAAACCCCTTCCCATCGTGCTCTCCTAACGGACAGGACACTATTTTTTTCGTAAAACGCGTTTGCTTTTAGTCAAATACAGGAAACAAACGGACTGACGTTCTATTAGGCTTTCTACTGATCACAATAGATCAGCAATGTTCGCAGTGATAAATAAATAAATAAAATGAACTTTATTCTGTAAGTAAGCCGCAATGGCACTTTTACAAGTCAAACCCTACTAGCGTTTCACAGAGGCCACTGCCGAGAAGAAACGCCGATAGAAACTCGACAGTCAGCCATTTTCTTACAAAAATATGCTTATTACAATGATAATACTTAACCTACGTAAGATCAAGAAATCAGAACACACAGAACTAGACACACACACATAGAATTCAGAATTCAAACATTTATTCTGCAAATTGGCCACAAGGGCACTTTCACATGTCATAATGTTAATGTACAATTTAAAAAAGTCTTACAATATAAGCATATGATAGGTTTTTCATGAGAAAATATTAATTTACAATTTAAGAAATATATCAATAAGAATTTAATACATTTTTCATGTCAAAATATTAATTATGAGATATGAGGATTAAACCATGATACAATTATACTATACTGCGCCACGTGTAGCAATCCGGTACATCGGTTAGTAGTGTAGGTGTGACAATAAGCAACTATCGAGCCAATCGATGATATGATGTCGTAAGTGTGTGTAGTCGACAGTGACGTAACTTGTGTCAGACCTTGTTTTCTTAGACCATGAACGAAACAGCCCGAGATCGGTACAACCGACTTAGAGCGCGGGACCAGGCGAACATGACAGACAGACGGACTGACGATCTTTTGGCGCAACCAGCCCTTATTGTGATAGGGCTGTAAAAAAATAGTTTTTTACTATACCAGTAAACCAAAAGCCCGAAAACACTCGCAAAACGTCAAACGTCATTTTTTTTGCTATTTAATAAAAAATAAATGTGCACCTGCCCAATCCCTCTCATCTATGAGAGGAGGCCTGTGCCCAGCAGTGGGACGTATATAGGCTGATGATGATGATGATGATGAAATGTGCAAAAACGTATAAATAGACGCTGTTTGATCATAGAAAAGTGATGACGTCACAGATTCCGATTTCCCTACAAACTTCATACTAACGAAGCATTTTTGACATTTCATAAAAAGTAGTTGAATTGACTATCTTTCAACATCTCTCTTCCGAATGAATTACTTTACCTTACCTATCCAATTGGAATACTGATATTATGATACAGTCTTATACATTTTCTTCTAAGTAAAAAATCAGCCAAGTTCTACATGTTTCAAACAAATGTCTCGCGTTGTAAACCAGCCCCCATGCGAAGTGACAAACTGTTGTGATCAAAGACTATAGTGTTCGTCGGTAACAGCTAAAAAGTTGCGCTGTGCGTTGCATTTGACACGTTTTTTAATCAAAAACAAAACGATTTTATGCCAAGTACAACGCACAACGCAATATAGACTTAATATTTTTATTTCCAGTTTTTTTTCGACTATAAAATGATTTGCACGTGTTTTATAGGATGACAAGGTTTAGGGCGTAGAATTGTTGATTAGTGCACTCTTCAGACGTAGACAAAATACTAAAAACATTATTTTTCAGTTTTTTGCGTATGTGTAAAAGCTGTCTTTAACCCTTTAACCGCCGAAAGTCATAAAATGGATCATAGATTCTGTCATAAAACAAAAATATCTCCTTAACGTTGTCTCTTTTTCAGACAAAGTTTGTCTTGTACATCAGACGCCGCTTAAAGGGTTAATAAAAGGTTTTAAAGTCATTTAGAAATCTGCTCGGCAATTTATTAACGTAGTGTAAACCAGTGTACCGTCATTTTATGAACACGTTGTACGAAATGTTTTGTTTTTATACAAATTCTAATTTTCTATTCCAACCGTTTTATTGAGCATTCCTGTGCAACGCGCAGCGCACATATAGCCGGGAAATAGTGGGCGAAGCCGTGCCAAAAATGGTTGTTCTTCACCACCGGTGTACCTGTCCATGCAAAGCCGAAGCACACAATAATACAGACTTAAAAAAAAATAGCTAATTAACGTTCCATATTTTTATACATTTTATAAGTTTCGACTATGTTTTCAATCCGTATCATTCAAAATAATTGTTGTACTTGGCCTGCGTCCCTACAGTGTCCCTGTTGTCACATATGCATATGTGTAAATGTCAAATATCGGTGGTCTAAGTCACTTTCACTAGTTTTTCCAATTAAAATGCACATTTAATATTTAATAACATTTTTCTATTTTTCACCTTAATAACAACGAAATGATGTGATCATTTTTAGGGTTCCGTACCAAAAAGGTAAAAAAGGAACCCTTATGGTCTCACTTTGTCTGTCTGTCTGTCACATCGCTAAATATCTCAAGAACTACTTATGCTATCGATTTGAAATTTAGAATAGTTATAAATAAGGGTAACCCAAATACATGGAAGATGGTTTTTTAAAATATTTTTGTTTTATTTTCTGTGAATAATGACAGATAAAAGGGGGTTCAAAATTTTAAAGTCTGGCAACTATGTCAAGTGGGGTATCATATGAAAGGGCTTGACTTGTACATTCTGAAACAATTTTTAGTTTTTTTTTTCGTTCGGGAATTTTTGATTTACGAGGGAAAATGTAAAAAAAAATAACATTCCCCCCTTATCTCCGAAGTTTACGAAGAAAAAAATTTGAAATTATTACACAACATTAATATGCATGTATATTTTACAGGAAAAATATAGCCATAGCTCTATCTAGTTTTTCTTTTTTTTAATCATCAAAAAACTCTTCTATACTAAGTTTGTAATTTAATCACCTTTGTATATATTTTTGTTTTATATTTAAATTTACAAAATTACGTTGAAAATACCTTCTTTCAAATAAAAAACAATTATTGAAATCGGTTAATGTGATAAAGAATTATCCTTGAAAAACCAACATACGTACTAAGTTATTCAGTCGCGCAAATTAGTAACACAATGCGCCGATAGATGGTGCTGTCATGTTTTTTTTAAGATTGTTCCTGAATTAATGGTGTCGGGACGGGTACACAACTACATATACAAGAACTGTGTACGGAACCCTCGGTGCGCGAGTCGGACTCGCACTTGACCGGTTTTTTTTTATTCTTCTGTATGTTTGTGCCCTAGACCATCGATATTAAGAACTTATTTATTTACCCGCAATTAACATGTAAATTAATGTGACGGATAATATTTATATGTATAATACAAAGTTAACACTGTAAACATGTTGTAAACATATTCACAATATAATTTACTTATCGAAACTATTAACTGTAACAATCTGTGATCGTGATCTGTGATATGTAAATAAATGTTTGATTAAATTCAAAGACTTTACTTTAAAGTAACCCAAAAAATTTGTATTTTGTCCGTAATCCTTTTTGCTTATTCATACATTCAATAAATTTAAAATCTAACAATAAATAGTCAATCTACCTAATATAAGAAGTGACGAAGAAAGAAGACGGCAAGAGACAAGGCAACTCAAGACTGCGCGCCGGGGAATCTGGTGAGAAAAATGACATAACTTATCATTTTCTAATTTTCTTGATAACGCGCTTTGATCTTTTCACAGAAGCCGCCAAGGGTCCTGTCAAACGCTTACACATTCTCTGCTACCCGCCATCTGTGAAACTCGAAACGACACCATGTCGTGACTGGCACGTCAGCTGTCGAAATCACGACATAGTGTCGTGATCTCAATGTGTTTGAAAAAAGTAGAGAAAAGGACCATGGGATTAAGTATACGGTTTTCTTTTGACTGAGTTGGTTAATTTTAAGTGTTGCCTTTAGTCTATGGGAATTTATAGTGTGGACAGACGCTTTAACAAAAAAAAACGCATTATTTTGTGGCCTTGTGCACTTGTGTGGCATTCTACGGCCTTATTGCATTTCAACAAGGATTAATAATCTTATATCTTTAAACGAGCAATTCTTGTATATTTATTTATTTATATATTTATTTCGGGGATCTCGAAAACGGCTCTAACGATTTTGATGAAAGTTAGTATGTGGGGGTTTTCGGGGACGAGCAATCGATCTAGCTAGGTCTCATGCCCGGGAAAACGCCGAGCAAAGCTCGGCCGCCCAGATATTGATAGTTTAAGTAACCTGATACCTGATCAGTGATTAGTGTGATCACACGGAAATACTGAACACTGAACAAACTAAAGTTTGTAAAATTAATTTCATCTTTGCTAGGAGTCAACCAATTCCCTAGAGCATCGAAAAAAGTTCTATTTTTTAAATGTAGGTACAAATTTCCGACAGTTCTAGAAATCTTGTGGGTATATGAGTAATTTATATTTTTCGTATTTCATACAACAGATAATGAGCCCATACAAAAAAATATAAATGGCCTGTAATTAACATTGTGCACATTTTACACAGATTAATTAATGATGTGGTTTTAGAAACATTTTTGTAAAAAAAATAAAAATTGCATAGAAAGGAGCATAATATTTGTATAACTTACAAAATAAGTCTGCAATACGTACTTACATGTTCTATTGAATACATATTTTATATGAGTAATCTAATAGTACATTACTTACCAAGGGCGATAAAACAAAGAATGTCTCAGATCGCAGGTATTTTACGAAGGCAAGGGCGATAAATATGCGATTTGAGGCTTTCTTTATTATCGCCCGTGGTAAGTACAAAATTTTATGACACCCCGTGGCCAGGAAGTGGGTTTTTTCGCGCGCGGAGCGGGCGATAATGGCCACTTTATGGCCAGGTGTGACATAAAATATATTATCATTTCAAGGGTATTAAAATAACTGGCAAGGCAAATCAGCTAATGTTTTTCGTCTTTAAATTCAAATTTATTTTTTATTCTTCAATTTAAGCATAATAAGGCACATATGAATGTCAAAAAAACTACCATTCGTTCGTGAAATAAACCTCTGCCTCGAGAAGAACCGGAAAAATTAAAAGTGAAAAGCACTAGTGCCGAAAAGTGGTACTTTCCGCACAGTTTGACTGCTTAGAAAACGCACTTTTGAAGCACATGCATTGTAAAATTGTGAAAATCAGAAACAGCGATCTTAAAACGTCCACCCGTAAATTCCCATCGGCTACGGCCCTACCCGCCCCCACTACCTGTGCTTGTACGCGCGGTATTTGCAGGTCGGAGGGGCGCTACCGCTACCGGCGCGAGGCCGACGGGTTCACGCAGTGGGAGTACCCGGCAGCGGCCCCCATGGACATGGAGATATGCACGACGCCTCCCCCGGACGAGCCAAAGGTCAGTTATAGTTAGTGTTCGGAGTTTCGGTGGCAAATTTCACAGAGGTAAATGGAGTCGCCTAACTATTTTTTTGATTAAACGAATAACGATTAAATGATTAATTTTGCATAATACTCCTTATAAATTGTCTTGCGAGCATTACCTACTTATACCACGATAACACAGGACTACTAATAACACAAGTATGTAGGTAAACATTGTTTAATAAATTTATTTACCTATTTTTATTTATTTCATACGTACAAACATGTCTCTTAAACAGCCGGGACAGTATAATTTTTGTACCTGACGCCATTTAATGTCATACTACTAGGCTCTTTTGACAGCACGGACTTCACCCATTCGTTTAAGATGACCAGGCCAGCGGAGTCGGTGCGCTTTCGTTACTCCGATGATATTCGGTTCCGCTCACAAATATTTATTATTTTTCAGGAGCCCCCTCCGCCGCCGCTGCCCCCCACCCCGGCGCCGCCGCCCCCGGCGCCCGCGCCCGCACGGGCCCCCGCGCCGCCCGCCGCGCCGGCGCCGCGCCCGCCCCCCGCGCCCCCGGCGGCCCCCGCGGCCCCCGCGCCCGCCCCCGCGGCCCCCCCCGGCCCCGCGCGCCCGCTCACGCCGCCGCCGCCCGCGTGGCACGACCCGCCGCCGCCGGGCTGCGACGACCTGCCGCCGCTCCCACCGGTAAGTCGCCTTCTACGACCGCTTTAGCTTAGTTGGTACGTACGAAGCTGAAGGTCCCGAGTTCGAATCCCGGCCGGGGCATTTGTGTGTTGAGCACGAATATTTGTTCCTGGGTCTTGGATATTTTCTATGTATTTAAGTATCTATTTATCTATATAAGTATGTATATCGTCGCTTAGTACCCATAGTACAAGCTTTGCTTAGTTTGGGACTAGGTTGATTTGTATTTATTTATAAATATTTTCTATGCCGGCCGTCCACATTAGGCCGAGGTATTATGCCAAACAATGGGCCGAACTCCCGGTAAACACTACTAATATCCGGCTAATTAGATCTCTACACGTTAGCCCGACGTGCCAGCTCAACTAGCTTTACATATAACCTGAATTAATATATACTAAATCCCATCAAATACATAAATGTTAAATGAGAGCCAAATTCAATACTAAGAAAATGCGTCGTTAACTTTACCGGCAAAAAAATTAAAATCTTTATAAGAGCCTAATTCTGTGAAAAAAATCCCCTCAACATTTAATAAAGATTAATTGTGTTAACAGCAAAGTCTTACGTCATACTCAAACTATAGTCACATGTCAATGTGTATGTGTATATGGAATTGGATTTTCTGTAATGTGGTATATAATATGTCGTAGCCCGATTGTATAATCTGCCGGTTTACATTATGGCTAGCGGCTAGCTAATCGTTAAGCCGCCGTATTAGTAATACGGCGGCTTAACGATTAGCCGGATCGTCATTGGGATACGTTTACAACATGGCAGCTTACGTTTAGTTTAGCCGCATGGTTAGGACATTTACCCGTGGAGTCTTCGTTAGGTACGACGACGAGCGGAGCGAGAAGGAGTGTTAGTTAGAACTGCGACCCTACAGCGCGCGAGCCGAGCGAGCGAAGCAAGCGTGCCGCGGCAGCGGCCGGCGAAGCGCCAGAACCGAATATTTATTAATACCCTAATCAATTGAACAAATAAATGTCAAAGTTGCGACTAACGAACCGCTGTTTTACATTACGGCTAGGCGAATTGAATCCGGCGGACTTGTGGGAGCGGAGCTGTATTCAGTCGTTGATCCGCCGTTGTATAAAACGGCTAGCCGTTATGTAAAATGGCTAGTCGTTATGTAAAATGGCTAGCCGTGATGTATTACGGCGTATTATACAATCCGACTGAACCGCTGTTTTACATTACGGCTAGGCGAATTGAATAACGTAAAACGCCGAACACATTCCGGCGGATTTTCGTTCAGCCGTATTCAATCTGGCTAATCGTTGACCCGCCATAATACAAAACGGCTCTGTATTGTAAAACGGCTAGCCGTAATGTAATACGGCGGATTATGCAATTTGCCTGCGACATATATTTTTTTTTGTGAATAGATAGAAATAAAAATGGTTTCTTCTTAGGAGCCGAAAAAAGAGATAGGCGACGAGCTTCTCTCCTTCTACAGCGATATCGCTGAGCTCGAGAAGACTTCCGGCCCGCACACCGCGCCCGCCTCGCCGGAACCTCCGCCGCTTCCTAAGGAACCCTGGGATCCGCCCAGGGAACCCAAGGAGGCTAAGGAGGCCAAGGAAAAAGACGGCAAAACGTCGAAGAAAAAGTCCAAGGTAATTTGATTACATTGGTCGTTTGCAGGAAATTTTCCATAGAAATACAATACAATACAAATATTCTTTATTGTTCACCAAAAATTACATAGAAGTTCAGCTTAAAACTAAACATGTTGATGGTAGACAACATGCGGTCTTATCGCTAAAAAGCGATCTCTTCCAGACAACCTTTGGGTGGTGGAGACACGACAGAAATTTGACATGAGTAGGTGACACAAAGATATTAAGCAGTATAAACAACTTACATATATACATAGATATATAAATAGAAGAAATCCCTTATAGGGATAAGCTCGCCTTTTGTACATGCATGTCAACTGTTCTTGTATTTTTATGCTTTGTTTACTCATGTACAATAATAGTACATTACTTACCAAGGGCGATAAAACAAAGAATGTCTCAGATCGCAGGTATTTTACGCCCGAGCCGAAGGCAAGGGCGATAAATATGCGATCTGAGGCTTTCTTTATTATCGCCCGTGGTAAGTACAAAATTTTA
The DNA here is from genome assembly GCA_951800055.1 of Cenopis cana. Classification (NCBI taxonomy): domain Eukaryota; kingdom Metazoa; phylum Arthropoda; class Insecta; order Lepidoptera; family Tortricidae; genus Cenopis; species Cenopis cana. Next base: position 988,211 of record OX637484.1, on the reverse strand, counting down.
TGTCACCCCCTGGCCAGGAAGTGGGTTTTTTCGCGCGCGGAGCGTGCGATAATGGCCACTTTATGGCCAGGTGTGACATAATAGTACATTACTTACCAAGGGCGATAAAACAAAGAATGTCTCAGATCGCAGGTATTTTACGCCCGAGCCGAAGGCAAGGGCGATAAATATGCGATCTGAGGCTTTCTTTATTATCGCCCGTGGTAAGTACAAAATTTTATGTCACCACCTGGCCAGGAAGCGGGTTTTTTTCGCGCGCGGAGCGTGCGATAATGGCCACTTTATGGCTAGGTGTGACATAAAGAATTATACATACATACATAGTACATACCCTTCATAGTACATTTGGATCCACGTGTGGTGCACCACAGAAGTGCACGTTCATTGCTAATTGCTATTTCGATTTCCGTAAAGTTGTATATTGCACTGAATATACAGGGTGGCCGAAACCTAGACGTGAAAATTTTTTTTTAAGATTCCTCACCAGGGACCGGCCCGCTATCCCTTTCAAAGGGTTTTGAATGGGTTTTGCATAAGGATGTGCTCACCATTCCCTTTGCCCGTCAAAACTCTTTCATTTTGCTTTTAAAGCCCTTATTAAGCGGTAACCCATATGACTAAATGTGTATCCCCAATACCCTTGCAAAACCCTTATCATCCGCTCACCCAAACCTTGCATATTGCTTATAGCGGTAAGCCAAATAAAGGGCTAGCCTTAGCATGTTAGCGTGCTAATTTAAATCGTCCGGCTTGTTAAGAGGAGGGGTAGGGCAAGCTCTCTCCATACAAACTTTGTGCAGGATTTACTTCGTTTGTGTTTGCATTAAAGTTATGATTTTTGGTCAGTATGCTTATTTTTCTGATAGCTATTTCGTGATGTAAATTATTTCTTTTAATTTTTTAATTTTGTTTTTTTTTTGATATATTTGAAAATTTTCACATCACGATCTTCGCATATCTAATATTTACAACCAAAAAAAATATTATATTTGTTAGTGCCAAAACCGACGAATAAAACGTGCACAAAGTTTGTATGGGGAAGGCCTTGCCCTACCCTGCGCCTTAAAGGGACGCCCATTGAAATGCTTTTAGCGAGGAAAGGGTTGTCCGGTCCCTGGCGTATTTAGCGGGCTCTGACCACAGAATAAGTAATAGTACAAGTACAGAAGCTTCACTTTCTAACAAAAACGGCGTTTAGGCATAAAAAACATGCCTACTCTGTGCATCTCTGTCTATCGTATAATTTGTATTCATTCACACGCGGCACGTGTAGTGCTAGGGCTATCGACTCGTCGCTAGCAGCGGCGGCAGCGGTAACGTGCATATAGACGCGTTCGCGCGGCGGCGGGCGGCCCTCGACTGACGGCCGGCCCCGGGCCGAGCGAGCGGTAGGGATTTAAAGCGACGCGCGCCTCCCACTGCAAGCCCCTTGCTCTGACCTTCCTATATTGTTTCAGGTGAAGATATCGTCATCCATCGGGCTCAAACACAAGACGGTATCCAGCATGGTCGCCAAGTGGCAACAGGTCGCAGACGAAATACACTCCGACTAGCGCCCCCTAAAAACAACGCAGACAATAGCCGTGTTCCGAATCACGCTTACAACGCTATAAACGCGTTTACGATCGGACCGATTCACGCTCATAGCGTTTACATGAGATGTCGTGACGTCACTGATGACGTCATGGACGGCGCCATATTGGCGTTTACAATGCTCACACTCCCAGGCGTCAGCAGCTTAAACCAATTGTCAAGTTGACGTTTGATATATGAACATGACAGTAAACACAACATGTCCGGTCCGAATCAAAACACCACTCACGCGGCCTTGAGCGCGCTTACTGATTCGGACCGGCCGTCAGCACTGTAAACGCTGTGGTCGTTGTTGGCGTGATTCGGAACACGGCTAATATCCTGTAGCTCGTACCAGAGTCGTTTTCAAAAAATATTCACTGATGCTACAGGTTAAAAAGGTTTTTGAAGTGAAAACTTCTTTAGCGGCGCTGAGCACTTTTGTACTGGGGGAAATTTATTAAACTCGCGACAGATTGTATTCTACGACCAGCTGGTTGACCCCTCCTAGTATCGTGATTGCGATGTTAGGAGGGGTCAACTCGGCCTGGGGCCGATTTTTGAGTGTCGAACGCTCGACTTTTCACTCGAGATCTAACCAATCTAAAACTATGATGATTTGAAAGATGTCGAGTGAAAATTCGAGCCTTTGACACTCAAAAATCGGCCCCCTGGTCTTAGATGCGTAACACACAATGATACTCGGGACATATTATGTATAAATGGATTATGCGAATATGAATATGAACATGAGTATGAATATGAATACGGATACCGATACGGATACGGATATCTTTGTTATTTACTATCTTTATTGAGTTTTCACTTCTGCCGGCACTCCCGGAGTGCAGCCCGTTGTTTTTTTAGAACTGCGTAACAATATGTCTATTGTTTTTTTTCCTAATATTCAACTCAGTTGGTTCCGGAGCCAATCAAATTGATAATGGTGAATTTTGGCGTATTTTGATCAATCTTCATGTCACTGTTATCTCACCAGCGCGGATGAGCCATGGTTGTGTGTTGAGGCTATACATGCACATTGTCTATGTGTGCGTCAGCGTACGAGCTATGAGTTCACGTTTTCCATAGCCGTGTTCCGAATCACGCTAAAAATGCTCACAGCGCTTACAGTGCTGACGGCCGGTCCAAATCAAATAGCGCGCTCAAGGCCGCGTGACTAGTGTTTTAATTCGGACCGGTATTCGCTTGAGCGCGCTCACGATCGGACCGATTCACGCTCATAGCCCGTGTTTACTGTCATGTTCATATATCAAACGTCAACTTGACGTTTGGCTCAAGGTGCTTACGCCTGGGAGTGTGAGCACCGTGAGCGCCGTCCATGGCATCATCAGTGACTCGGTAAACGCTATGAGCGTGATTCGGTCCGATCGTAAACGCGTTTTTAGCGCTGTAAGCGTGATTCGGAACATGCCTCAGCCCCTCTAGCATAACATGCATTCCGTATCTACTCGCGCGCGAGATAAGCTACCTGTCACTTTTTGACAGCATTAATCAGACAGTGACAGGTAGCCTATCTCGCGCGCGAGTAGAGACGAGATGCATGTTATGCTAGCCCCCCAGGTGTTCGTATGTGTCACAACTACAAAAATGACCAACTCGCGCTCGTCAGATAAAAATACTATTTATATATTATAATAATCTATGGTCGCATAAGGTTCAAAGTTAGGAGCTTAGAAGGATGTATTAGATGTAACCAGACATCGGAATTCTCGTAGCATTTTTGAGCTGTCATAGGTGACTTCCGATATACATTTCATTTCATTTCATTTATTTCACAATCAAGCCTTCATTATAAATTACATTAATGTCAATTTTCATTTCATTTCATTTATTTATTCATCGAACAATATAATTCATAATTCATAATCGTTTATTTGTCCAACATAGGTTACAGGATCTTACAATACAGAGAGTTTCACTATGTGGCGCCTTAAGGCATACAAATATTGAGAGCATGCAGTGTCAACATAGTAGAAATTAATTACATAATTATTTAAAAATCCTTATCATCTAAAAATTCTTTTACAGAGTAGTAACTCTTGCGAGCTAAAAACACACACATACATACACATATATACATTGCGTTTGAACTTAACTACACTTAATTATATTCTAATACAATTACAAGTTTATATTAACAATTACATTGATGTCAAATATAATACCTACCAAAATTAACAATAACAGAAATCCTACATAATATATAACATAATAAATGTCAATATTAATATTATTTTCTTACTAGTTCATAAAATAAAGTAGTTAAAAATATGAAATGTTGTCAATTCCGATGTTTGGATATAACATATGTATATTATATGTATGGAACTTACATGTGCTAAGTTTTGTAAGTGATTGGGTGCATTTTGTACATATATTTATGATAAACCGTAAATGTAGTTAAGTGTGTAAATATGAATAAATTTATGACTGAAACCATTGTTTTATTATTGTAGTTTATTATACTTAAAATCATTACAGTTGAACGAATTGCTCCGAAACAATACCTTCAAATAGCTACTCTACTGTTCAAACAATAAGTTTCAAAATTCAATAAAATGTTTAGTACAAAAACGTTCAACAAAAAGAATTTCAACCATACCTTTTTTTAATACAACGACGGTGGCAAACAAGTTACGGCCCACCTGATGGTAAGCGGACACCGCAGCCTATAGACGCTCGCAACTCCAAGGGAGTCACGTGCAGGTTGCCAACCATTTATAAAATTTGAGAATTCACTGTGTTGACAGAAAAAGGACAAATTTAGGTCTTTCGCTCTCAACACAGTGCATTCTCGGGAGTATACTTACAGGGTGTACAATCCAAATGGGTCAGTATGGTGAAGTCGGAAACTATGAGAGATAGCGAGATCTGTTCTTAGGAACCATGACGTCGATTTTAGATTTAATAATAATTACATTCAAACTTTTTTTATTAACTCTCATACATAACCGGGAATCGAACCTGGTCAAAATCAATGTGTATAAATTCTGCAAGTCGCAAGAGGCACAACACTAATGGAATCTTGTTTACTAGAATAAATTATTGTTTATAGTTTGAATGTAATTATTATTAAATTAAAAATCGACGTCATGGTTCCTAAGAACAGATCTCGCTATCTCTCATAGTTTCCGACTTCACCATACTGACCCATTTGGATTGTACACCCGGTCAAACCCGGTATATTGAATGAATGAATGAATGAATGATTTTTTTTTTATTCACCAGAATATACAGTATACAATAGATCTTTTACATTGCAGTTTCAGTCCAGTACATTCGGCCATATCAGGCATGTGATCATATTATCAACCTTGCTTGCCTCAAGGAACACAACACCCACCATGCATGTATGCTACCCTGTGTCAGAAACGAAGGCCTACCGCGATTCGGTTCGCGATACCTAGGCCCTCAGTGCCCTTACCATGAGTTTACAATGTTTGCATTACCGTACTCGCTAGCGACTGCGTAATCGATTTAGTATGGTGATTCTTAGTTCGGATTTTGATCGTCGCCGCGTTGGTGAGCACACGTGCCCGGGGCGACGACGGGCAGAATCCATTTACCGTACAAAACCTTATCTACTGTCATGGCGTCGTTACCGAACAACGTCATTGAACACGTGACATTGGCGAAATCATTATAAATTTGATGGAAGCCATTTTTTAAAGAATTGAATTGATTCTTAGTTCGATTGCGTAACCACCAGAGGCGCTGTACTTTTGTCCATACTAAATCGTTTACGCAGTCGCTAGCGAGTACGGCAATGCAAACATTGCAAACTCATGGTAAGGGTACTGGACTCTTCTGTCACAGTCTGGGGTTTTGTCTCCGCTGGCCTTTGGTCTTTTTTTATGCAACGACGGTGACAAACGAGCGTACGGTCCTGATGGTAAGCGGACACCGCACGCACCGTGGGGACGCTTATGGTTTTTATGGTTCCATTCGTACCAGTTCTTGAGTAATGAAGTCTATATGGGACCAACTATAATTGAAGCAAAATAAAATGCAAACATTAGGGACAAACTTAGGGATGTCAAAAAAAAATCGATTAATAATCGATTTTTTAATCGATTTCGAATTTGCAATAAATCGATTAATAAAAAATCGATTATAATTTCACGGCCGATTAATGCCGATATAAATGTTGCCAATTGGATTTTTTTTTTTACGTTTTATTATTTGAGATAGGTTTCGTTGGGTTCTACCTCTACCGTACCCGTGTATCGCTTAATAGTAATCACCGTGTAACCGATCCCATAGGAAAACTTTAAAAAAACGATTATGAAACAAAATCGATTATTATTTCTTCAAAAATGGATTTTTTTAAAAATCGATTTTTAATTTGGAGCAAAATCATCGATTATCTAATAATCGATTATTCGACACTGAATTGACATCCCTAGACAAACCTAGCTCGACGCTAGCGGCCCTTTTGAAAGGACTCCTACAAATTAACACTATCTTATGACGTCACGCGAAGTTTAGATAACCGTTGTAGGGGAGCAAATATTAAACACATCTTCCCGTTTCAAGATTGTTTTCCTAAAACCGCATGACGGATAAAGCTTGAATTTTCTAAGGAAAAAGACAATATAGTACCGTACGGTCGACCAATTTGATTTCGGGGCGACTTCGTACCTTGTCTAAATATATGAAAGACGGTACCAAGTAGGCTCACAAATTAAATTGGTTAATTGTAACTATTGTAAGTGCCTCTGCCTTGAGCGGTATCGGTATCTGAGGCTATGAAGTGTTTGTTCAACCCTATTAATCGCATGAGCAGATTTCATATTATATCCAAAAAGGGACGTTGAGACAAAATGGATCCCTGATACCGCACATATTTGTGCTACTCAGTATTCCGACAGGGACAAGGGTGCTTCTTGCCAGTGACATCCCTGATTACTCCTTCACAATTTTACATTTACCAGCCCTTAATTTACAGATATAGCTTATTACCTACGCGATAGAGTGCACTTTTCGACTGGCAAGAGGTTCGCGAAAAGAAAGAAGATGGCGGTCCTTGGCCACGCGAGAAAGATAAGTTATATCCTTCTAATTGTTCAGGGTTTGTCTTGATATGAGTGAGCGTGTATCGAATGGTACTTTGCTAATTACATAGACATAAGTAAGTAACTCTACCTACAACATTTCCTTCTTTCTTACAATAATTTTCATCAATCACGAATTATAGAACCTACCTAGGTACTTTAACTCACGAGCGCGGGTTGTGCCTTGGTTGTTGTTGTGACCTGTACCTACGAACTTCGAACTGTGTTCATTTATTCATCATCCTCCTAGCGTTATCCCAGTACAGTTGCATCCTGAAGGATACCTGGGGTCCGCTACCTAATCCCAAGATTTGGCGTAGGCACTAGTTTTTACGAAAGCGACTGCCATCTGACCTTCCAACCCCAAGGGGAAACTAGTCCTTATTGGGATTAGGCTTTGTCAAGTGAGTGGGCAACTTGACTGTTAGAAGTTCTCAAACCGCCCGAAGGCCTCCAACTCGGCTTAACGACTGCTGCCATAGACAGCAACCGGGATCAACGGCTTAACGTGCCTTCCAAAGCACGGGAGCGCTCAGTTAGTAACCACTCAAAGCGGTCACCCATCCAAGTAGCTTTAGATACGTGGCGACTCGGTGCTGGAACATTATCCCTCCACCTTTCAGGAATTTTCGTAGTATATGTAGTTTTAGAACATCTGTAAAAAAACATATTTGTGAACATCAGCGACGACAGGAAGCACTAACACTTGATACAAGTTGTTTTTAAAAATTATTGATATTTGTTGGCACTCATAGCAGTAGTTGATATGTATATAGTTACCTGCAATCTCTGTCCCGTTTACTATAAGTCATACATAAGGCCTCCCTCTGAAGATGCCCGGATAAACATAAACAAAAGATGTATAGAGGTTATGTTTTAAACCATGTCCTGTCATGTGTTATATTTGTGGCAACAACTTGGAACCTGTAGATAAAATGCAATTATTAGTTAATAATAATGTATTATAATATAAATATAGGATATAGGAACCTTTAATAGTAGTAAAATTAGTCTTACCGAATTTTTCTGTCCCCATTGTATGAAATGTCATGCGATGTGATATTGGCAATTGTTTTCCATTAAGTATAACTTTTGTCTTGTTTTGTGTTCTACTTTTTCATCTTTTAAATATGTTAGAATTAATCATAAATGATAAACTGTGTCTCTTTTGTTATATTGTTGTGTGTAATTTGTGTAAAGGTTTTCGCCATGTCGTCCGCACGGCCACGAGTAAATGGCTTGTTCGCTGCCAGATGGCGCTAACCGATGCAGACGCATCGGCTGCGTTCACTTTTATTTATTAGGGCCGTGACAGACGACATGTTACGTAACGTGGCCTACAAATGGTCTCGCCGGAAGACCAGCGCTGACTCTTGAGTCAGCATTATGCTGAGGCGGGACCATTCGTGACAAACGAACTGCCTGTTGTTATAGTTTTAAGTCTTGCTCAATTTTTAATTTTAATTATAGTCTTAAGTTCTTGTAAAACACTGTTTGTCACGAATAAATTATTTTCAATTTCAATTTCAATTTTCAAGTCCTGACCGCTGCCCACGTTGCTTAACCTTAGCAAGCGCAAGCGGTTCGCAAACGCCGCTGGGCCACGAGCGCTCCAACTGTGTTCATTTATTATAAATCATAAATTTATTTTTCATTTCTGTTCAGCGCATCAATTTACGTTTACAAAACAAGTTTAATATATCATTGCCAGCGATTAGAAATGCAACCTATTACAATAGCACCTTTATTACAGCCATACTTTGAGTATTCAATCATTTACCTGTTAATCTGAAAATGTTAAGCGGAAATCACTTCAAGCGCCAATTAAAGCGATGGTTAACTGAAAATGTATTTTATGTCACACCTGGCCATAAAGTGGCCATTATCGCACGCTCAGCACGCGAAAAAACCCACTTCCTGGCCAGGGGGTGACATAAAATTTTGTACTTACCATGGGCGATAATAAAGAAAGCCTCAGATCGCATATTTATCGCCCTTGCCTTCGGCTCGGGCGTAAAATACCTGCGATCTGAGACATTCTTTGTTTTATCGCCCTTGGTAAGTAATGTACTATTACGACTTAAAAGAATACTTCCAGTTCAATAGTTCTTAAGTTATGGAACCTGTGTTCTTTTATATTTAACTATTATTGTATGCCCGAAATGGGTTGCCATTGTGACTCACATATGTTTATATTTAAGACCGTATTTGTACATGGTAAACAATTAATTATTTCTTTTCTTTTCTTTTCTTTTCTTTTCTTTTCTTTTCTTTTCTTTTCTTTTCTTTTCTTTTCTTTTCTTTTCTTTTCTTTTCTTTTCTTTTCTTTTCTTTACACATAGACAACGTGAACTCATAGCCTCTAAGCTGATGCACACTTAAACTAGTGGCTCTGTGAGCTGTAGACCTCGTGAGTGTTTTTTTTATTTCCAAAACTATGTTAGATATCGAACCTGTAGAGCAGGGGTCGGCAACCTTTTAGCACCCACGAGCCACATAGTAGCTAAAAAAATCTTCGCGGGCCGCAGATGATAATAATGATCACTGTCTGTTGATATCAACTCGAAACAAATTGGTACGCCGTACGCGACAGTAACGTAGTAAAAATTCGCACCCCTTTTTACGTGAAAAACGAGAAAGACGAAAAAACCGACTTTTCACAGATAAACCAGCTAGTTTCCTTACCAAACCCAGATAATTCGCATTTCAACCGCATCGTAATTACGTGATTCATTCGATCAATGCAAGCATATAGAATAGCAGATATAGAAACTTTAAGGGGGGGGACGGGTCATAAAGTCATAACACACCTAGATGAAAACGCGAGCGCGAAATTTTTCGAACACTGATGCAAATGCGGCAAATACTTCATACGCATCAAGTCATAACACATCTAGATGAAAATGCGAGCGTAGCGAGCGCGAAATTTTTCGAACATTATGATGCAGGTGCGGAAAATACTTCATACGCATACGCATCAAGTTATGTAGATGTAAACGCGAGCGCGAAAATTTTCGAACACTGATTCAAATGCGGCAAATACGCATCAAGTCATAACAAATCTCGTTGAAAACGCGAGCGTAGCGAGCGCGAAATTTTGCGAATATTATTATGCAGGTCTGGAAAATACTTCATACGTAAACGCAAACGCGAGCGCAGCGAGCGCGAAATTTTTTGAACATTAAGATGCAGGTGTGGAAAATATTTCATACTGTCTAACGCAAACGCGGCGAGCGCGAAATTTTTGGAAAAAAATTTAGATAGATTTAATTGTAAAATATACTTACAAACACATATCTCGTCTTGACCAACTGTGAAAATATTCGTGGTTGGCGATACAGACGCTTTCACGATGTTAAGAATTTCAAATTTTACCTTTACAAACAATAAAGCCAGGGAGGCTCGCGGGCCGCACGGAAGGGGCTCGCGGGCCGCCTGTTGCCGACCGCTGCTGTAGAGGAGGACAAACCATAGATTTTTTTTTAGATTACTCGACAAAAATATTCTATGTAATCAAAGAACGTGCTCACAATACTTCACGAGAATCTGTCAATAGACAAATCGAAATTCGGCCGCAGAAACACAAAATAATTGATAAAAAAATTTTTTTTTTTAATTTTGAAAAAGTGACTCGATAAAAAAATTCTATAGAATTACCGCACCTGCTCACAAAATTTCACGAAAATCGGTTGATAAATGCGACCTGTAGATGAGAACAAACCAATGAATAAAATAAAAAAATAAAAAATTACAAAAATTTACTTGCCTAAAAAAATCTATGTAATCATAAAACCTGCTCACAAAATTTCACGAGAATCGGTTGAGAAATGCGACCTGTAGAGGAAAAAACGGCCGCAGAAAAATACGAAATCATTGATACAAAGTTTGTTTTTTCGAATTTCAAAAAAGTGACTCGACAAAAAAAATCTATATAGTTACCAAACCTGCTCGCAAAATTTCACGAAAATCGGTTGATAAATGCGACCTGTAGAGCAGATCAGCCAACGACGTAAAAAATATATTTTTTTAATTTACAAAAATTTGCTCTACAAATAAATTATATGTAGTCATGGAAGCTGCTCACAAAATTTCACGAGAATCGGTTGAGAAATGCGACCTGTAGAGGAATAAACGGCCGCAGAAAAACACGAAATCATTGATACAATGTTTGTTTTTTTGAATTTCCAAAAAGTGACTCGACAAAAAAAATCTATATAGTTACCGAACCTGCTCACAAAATTTCACGAAAATCGGTTGATAAATGCGACCTGTAGAGGAGGACATACAAAAATCCGGCCGGACATACGAAAGCATTTTTGTCGAAGCTAAAACAGAGACCTCGTTTTACTCGGTCAACAATGTGCATGTATAGCCACGTATAGCTCAGCAGACAGCCATGGCTCATCATCACTCGTGAGATAAAAGCTAGTACCTACTAGAGGTGAGACGTACTAAGCAAAACGCGTACTGAGTCTTGCGAGTACGCGTCCACAAAAAGACTAGATCCAAACTAGGTCCAAAGACGCGCTAAACCGACCCCGACCCGAGGTGCCCCGAAAGAATCCGAACGCGCAGACAAATAGGTACGAATAGCGCGGAACATTAAAGACCCTTAGACGTTTCGAGTCTTCAGAGTAGTCGTACGCCTAGTACTCGATAGGTACGCTAAAAGACGCGCGGGCGGGATCGCGTACTTACGCGGTCATGCCAAAACCTATTCCAAAAACCTATTCCCGTAAATACGTCTCACCTCTAGTACCTACTATAATAACCTACACGAAGTTTCATGATGATATAACGAGTTCCTATTACTACTATAAGAGACGAGAGAGATTATTACTATAAGAGACGTAGGTAAAGTTCGCTGAAAAGTTCTCCATTTGTCACGGTTGCGAGACTATCTGAGGCAAAGAACCCTAATACGCAAAACAAACCCTTCGATCGAGTTTTATTCCCGGTTTACCGCGGCGTAAACCGAGCCGAATCAAATATGCGCAATCCAGTCCATCAAATAGTTATGGAGTCGTAACCGCTCCGAGAGACGAAGCGCCAGTGAGTGCTTCTCATTGACAAGTTTTTTCTTTGTTAAACACCTAAACTCAAACTTTGGCTAGGAACCTGGAACAAGCTTATCACGGTGGTTTTTAATTTTTTCATTTAATTAACGGTGTGCGATTTATAAAGCTCGGTTGATCAATTTAATAGAGAAGATTGGTTTTGATCTAAACTCCGGACACACATCTAGTAATGAGATCGCAACAACCATATATAGAAATTAGGTACCTACTCCAAGTCCAAACGGAGCAATAAGGGCGTATCCAAGACTTTTTTCTGAGAGTGTCACAACTGGGCCCACGGGGCAGACGGGCAAAAATCTTCATAAATAATAATTGCTAAAAATAAACTTGTAGCGAAAGAAACTCCACATGCCCGTGACAATCAGAAATAATCAATCGTCTAGCCAAATATAAAAGAACACAGGTTCCATAACTTAAGAACTATTGAACTGGAAGTATTCTTTTAAGTCGTAATAGTACATTACTTACCATGGGCGATAATAAAGAAAGCCTCAGATCGCATATTTATCGCCCTTGCCTTCGGCTCGGGCGTAAAATACCTGCGATCTGAGACATTCTTTGTTTTATCGCCCTTGGTAAGTAATGTACTATTACGACTTAAAAGAATACTTCCAGTTCAATAGTTCTTAAGTTATGGAACCTGTGTTCTTTTATATTTAACTATTATTGTATGCCCGAAATGGGTTGCCATTGTGACTCACATATGTTTATATTTAAGACCGTATTTGTACATGGTAAACAATTAATTATTTCTTTTCTTTTCTTTTCTTTTCTTTTCTTTTCTTTTCTTTTCTTTTCTTTTCTTTTCTTTTCTTTTCTTTACACATAGACAACGTGAACTCATAGCCTCTAAGCTGATGCACACTTAAACTAGTGGCTCTGTGAGCTGTAGACCTCGTGAGTGTTTTTTTTATTTCCAAAACTATGTTAGATATCGAACCTGTAGAGCAGGGGTCGGCAACCTTTTAGCACCCACGAGCCACATAGTAGCTAAAAAAATCTTCGCGGGCCGCAGATGATAATAATGATCACTGTCTGTTGATATCAACTCGAAACAAATTGGTACGCCGTACGCGACAGTAACGTAGTAAAAATTCGCACCCCTTTTTACGTGAAAAACGAGAAAGACGAAAAAACCGACTTTTCACAGATAAACCAGCTAGTTTCCTTACCAAACCCAGATAATTCGCATTTCAACCGCATCGTAATTACGTGATTCATTCGATCAATGCAAGCATATAGAATAGCAGATATAGAAACTTTAAGGGGGGGGACGGGTCATAAAGTCATAACACACCTAGATGAAAACGCGAGCGCGAAATTTTTCGAACACTGATGCAAATGCGGCAAATACTTCATACGCATCAAGTCATAACACATCTAGATGAAAATGCGAGCGTAGCGAGCGCGAAATTTTTCGAACATTATGATGCAGGTGCGGAAAATACTTCATACGCATACGCATCAAGTTATGTAGATGTAAACGCGAGCGCGAAAATATTCGAACACTGATTCAAATGCGGCAAATACGCATCAAGTCATAACAAATCTCGTTGAAAACGCGAGCGTAGCGAGCGCGAAATTTTGCGAATATTATTATGCAGGTCTGGAAAATACTTCATACGTAAACGCAAACGCGAGCGCAGCGAGCGCGAAATTTTTTGAACATTAAGATGCAGGTGTGGAAAATATTTCATACTGTCTAACGCAAACGCGGCGAGCGCGAAATTTTTGGAAAAAAATTTAGATAGATTTAATTGTAAAATATACTTACAAACACATATCTCGTCTTGACCAACTGTGAAAATATTCGTGGTTGGCGATACAGACGCTTTCACGATGTTAAGAATTTCAAATTTTACCTTTACAAACAATAAAGCCAGGGAGGCTCGCGGGCCGCACGGAAGGGGCTCGCGGGCCGCCTGTTGCCGACCGCTGCTGTAGAGGAGGACAAACCATAGATTTTTTTTTAGATTACTCGACAAAAATATTCTATGTAATCAAAGAACGTGCTCACAATACTTCACGAGAATCTGTCAATAGACAAATCGAAATTCGGCCGCAGAAACACAAAATAATTGATAAAAAAATTTTTTTTTTAAATTTTGAAAAAGTGACTCGATAAAAAAATTCTATAGAATTACCGCACCTGCTCACAAAATTTCACGAAAATCGGTTGATAAATGCGACCTGTAGATGAGAACAAACCAATGAATAAAATAAAAAAATAAAAAATTACAAAAATTTACTTGCCTAAAAAAATCTATGTAATCATAAAACCTGCTCACAAAATTTCACGAGAATCGGTTGAGAAATGCGACCTGTAGAGGAAAAAACGGCCGCAGAAAAATACGAAATCATTGATACAAAGTTTGTTTTTTCGAATTTCAAAAAAGTGACTCGACAAAAAAAATCTATATAGTTACCAAACCTGCTCGCAAAATTTCACGAAAATCGGTTGATAAATGCGACCTGTAGAGCAGATCAGCCAACGACGTAAAAAATATATTTTTTTAATTTACAAAAATTTGCTCTACAAATAAATTATATGTAGTCATGGAAGCTGCTCACAAAATTTCACGAGAATCGGTTGAGAAATGCGACCTGTAGAGGAATAAACGGCCGCAGAAAAACACGAAATCATTGATACAATGTTTGTTTTTTTGAATTTCCAAAAAGTGACTCGACAAAAAAAATCTATATAGTTACCGAACCTGCTCACAAAATTTCACGAAAATCGGTTGATAAATGCGACCTGTAGAGGAGGACATACAAAAATCCGGCCGGACATACGAAAGCATTTTTGTCGAAGCTAAAACAGAGACCTCGTTTTACTCGGTCAACAATGTGCATGTATAGCCACGTATAGCTCAGCAGACAGCCATGGCTCATCATCACTCGTGAGATAAAAGCTAGTACCTACTAGAGGTGAGACGTACTAAGCAAAACGCGTACTGAGTCTTGCGAGTACGCGTCCACAAAAAGACTAGATCCAAACTAGGTCCAAAGACGCGCTAAACCGACCCCGACCCGAGGTGCCCCGAAAGAATCCGAACGCGCAGACAAATAGGTACGAATAGCGCGGAACATTAAAGACCCTTAGACGTTTCGAGTCTTCAGAGTAGTCGTACGCCTAGTACTCGATAGGTACGCTAAAAGACGCGCGGGCGGGATCGCGTACTTACGCGGTCATGCCAAAACCTATTCCAAAAACCTATTCCCGTAAATACGTCTCACCTCTAGTACCTACTATAATAACCTACACGAAGTTTCATGATGATATAACGAGTTCCTATTACTACTATAAGAGACGAGAGAGATTATTACTATAAGAGACGTAGGTAGGGTTCGCTGAAAAGTTCTCCATTTGTCACGGTTGCGAGACTATCTGAGGCAAAGAACCCTAATACGCAAAACAAACCCTTCGATCGAGTTTTATTCCCGGTTTAACGCGGCGTAAACCGAGCCAAATCAAATATGCGCAATCCAGTCCATCAAATAGTTATGGAGTCGTAACCGCTCCGAGAGACGAAGCGCCAGTGAGTGCTTCTCATTGAGAAGTTTTTTCTTTGTTAGTGTTAGGTTTAAGATAGGGGGTATTCAGAGAAATGAACGCCCGCCGGCTGCGACCGGCGTCGGTACTCGTCAGTCGGAATATAGCGTCTCGATAAACGTCCGTGTATCATTTCGGCGCCCTTTTTCCCTCCAAAATAACAGTTAGACACCTAAACTCAAACTTTGGCTAGGAACCTGGAACAAGCTTATCACGGTGGTTTTTAATTTTTTCATTTAATTAACGGTGTGCAATTTATAAAGCTCGGTTGATCAATTTAATAGAGAAGATTGGTTTTGATCTAACCTCCGGACACTCATCTAGTAATGAGATCGCAACAACCATATAGAAATTAGGTACCTACTCCAAGTCCAAACGGAGCAATAAGGGCGTATCCAAGACTTTTTTTCTGAGAGTGTCACAACTGGGCCCAAGGGGCAGACGGGCAAAAATCTTCATCAATAATATCTACTAAAAATTAACTTGTAGCGAAAGAAACTCCACATGCCCCTGACAATCAGAAATAATCAATCGTCTAGCCAAATTAATACTTCAAATGAGTCAGTCCATAACAAAAGGGCCCTTATGGCACTTTCTAGTTTCGTAGATATCAGCGTTTTAGTAAAATACGGTAAAATCACATATTTTTTGTTTTTTGCATATTGATAAAGTATAAGACTAGATGTGTATATCTAGCTTGGTTTCACACGTATAAGTTAAGTATTTCTACCTTTAAATTAGTTGTAAAGTTTAGTAAAAAAGGGCCCTTATGGCAGAGGTCAGATAATAATGATATAAAATAGGTTAATAACTTATTCTAATTACTTCTAACCATTTTCTGTATTATTTATTTGCCTTTTCTGTTTACTGGATTCTAGTGGTACACGTTACAAATACCTATTTCTAGTCTCAAGTCAAGTAAGTTCTAGGCGTGCATGACCGTTGCAAAATTTTTTGTTTCTTATTACATTTCCTATTAATTGTATTTTTAGAGTTCCGTAGCCAAAATGGTGAAAACGGAACCCTTATAGTTTCATCATGTCTGCCCGTCCGTCCGTCCGTACGTGCGTCCGTCCGTCCGTGCGTCCGTCCGTATGTCACAGCCGACTATAAGCTCTCAAATTATGAAAATATATGGTAGGAAAGTATTATTCTATGAATTGCTACATAATAGTAACGTGAAATTAAAAAAAAAAGGTAGGGCCGCTCCCCGCCTCCCCCCCCCCCCACCACCCTCTAATTTCCAAATGTATGACATTTCTGAACAAATGAGGTGGTGTACAGTCACCAGCATTAATATCTGCCAAAACAATGGTGGCATAAATATCCGACACAGCTCCATTTGTAGGGCCGTAAAGACGGGTCAAATATTTATGGCGCCTTTATTATAGCAGATATTGATGCTGGTGACTGTACATTAATAAATACTTAAGACGATTTTTGGTTTGATAAAAATACGGCTACTGGTTTTTCAGTAATTGCTGAAAAACTGTTTTGCCCAAACAAAAGGGCGTAAGTGCCGTGAGTTTACTATGAAGATACGACCTTTTTCGATTCGACGTATCGGATAGTGGGTTTAAATATGGACTAGTAGGTGTCGGTACGGAACCCTTTATTGTGCATGGTCCGACACGTACTTGGTCGGTTTTTTTTTAAATAGAGTTAAAAAATAATTTTTACTGTGCGAAATTGCTTTTTCGTATAATTTAAAAATTACGCAAAATTCAAAAAACTTGTAATGAAAAGATTTATTCAGAATTACGTTCTAATACAAGATTGCTACTTAGACTATGTAAATATTATTATTTACTTACATTTTTGGTTACATTCGTCCATAAGGGCCCTTTTCTCAATTGTATGGAAGTAAACCTTGATTTTCATGTAACTTTAATCGTTCATAAAATTGAAACTAATTGACATAGAAAAAAAATAAAACCTGTGTAATGCTTGTCTAGACTTATTACAGGTAAGTATGGTATACTACACGGAAATTGTTAAATTTATTCGTGACGAGATAGAAAAAATATCATTTTCTATATTTATAAAAAAATATATATCACGTTAGGATTTTGTTTTTATTTTCCATTCGATGTGTTAAGTAAACTATTTTCTAGCATACACTATGACAAAGATCACAAAATACGAAATAATAATTCACCTATTACAAATTTCCTTACTTTTTTATGATCGGCGCCTTGCACTGATCAAAGGCCATTTTTTCTCAACGGGGTAGTGGAATTGAAAAATCTTTGATTGTTTCCTATAGAAGAGAACCTCAAGATTCAGGATCTACCATCATCTATGTAACTTCCCACGGGAACATACTTTAAATGAGTTTTAAACTTCTCTTAGTTATTTCTCAAAAGTGCATTTTTGGGTTGAGTAACTTTGACGATTTATTAAAAAAAAAGTATGGCACTTAGGGACATGGTGATCATTGTTTTTGGTAGCCTATGTATTGTAGATTATAGATCCGTGCGTAACTCAATACCGACCATAAAGGCCCCAGTGAGCTGGACGGTCACAAATAGTCTAAAGTCGACAGCAGAACTTCACATTATATACCTTGTACTGTTAAGTACTTCTAGGGAAACTTCCTGGGAATGGTATGTGGGAATTGGCGACGTGAAATCAGTAGGTTACCTACTCTTTTCAGGGAATATTTTGTGACAGCTTTTCTACAAATACGTAGAAAAGCGACAACTGTGACTATATACGCTGCATCCGAGCAATAATTGTGTTTATTGCACCCTTTATGTAGCACGATAAAGCGGCAATAACGAGCGACGTCATCATTCTACCCCCATCCCCCATGACACTACGCCTGTTTCAAGTGCGACACGACGAAGGTGATCATTTAATCTATTTAGGAGGGGTTTTATAAAGATCTGTTAAAAAAATACAGATTTTTTTGTGACTCAGTAAGGTCCTATACTTTGGTTGACAAGATTGTATTTGGTCGCTCAGAGATCATGTACATCTTTGGGATATTATATTAATTTCATATAATAATCTTTGTTATTCAGACTGAGATCCTATACATCTCTAACTTTAAGAATATGAATAATTTATTGAAAAACATGTAGTACAATAATAATAACTATAGGCTAGGAGCTTACAATTAGATGCTAAATAAATAGTACGTGCCTGAGCTAGGAAACCCTGTGTTTCAGGCAAAGAAGGGCTTACAATTACTTAAAAACATTCACATGCAAAAAAAGAGAAATACAATTTTAGCTTAATAAGTAACTAGTACAAATAAATAACAGAATAGATATAGTTAAGTAACATTGCAAGTTTATTTTCAAGAAAACGAAATTGTATTTCTTATTTAACAGTAGAGTTTTTGTGAAAGCAAACATCGTGAGAAAACCAGAATCCTGATAATTTCTAGTTTTCCTTTGGAAGGTCAGATGGTCGTAGCTTGAAATCGCAAAACTAACTTTTGCCATTTTTTAAGATCACACGATAAAGGATGCCTAAGTATTAAATGTGATATAAAACATAGAGGTCTACTAATATTCGTCGCTTTTAGATCAGTAGGAGGGTTATTCTAATCCTGAAATTTTAGCTATTTCATACTATTTGACCTACTGCGAACGGATAGTTAAGGACTTTTTGGTTTTTATTTTTATGTAGGTAAGTATAGAGTAAACGGGTGTCAACAAAAAGTTTAAAATGCACTCAGATCAGGGGGCTGATTTTTGAGTTTCGAACGCTCGACTTTTCACTCGACATCTGTCAAAAAAGTATGAAGTTTTGACAGATCTCGAGTGAAAAGTCGAGCGTTCGACACTCAAAAATCGGCCCCCAGTAGCTCTAGTATAAGTTTTTTCGAAACATTAACTAATTCGAATGCGTTTGCGTTTTGTCTCAAAATGTATGAAAGTGGTATGAAAACGTGAACAGCGCCTCTGGTGGTCACTAGTGGAAACTAAAACAGCGAGTATAACATTTGTCGCTAACCGATGAACGCGCGTATTTCAAACTCGGTGAGAGCGTTTTCATACATTTTCCTTCCTTTCAATCCTTAACCTTCACTTAAAACGTTCCGGTAAATACATCAATTAAAGTTAACGATAAGAATCACTCACAGAACATGAATCACATTGAAATGGGAAATTGATGCAAAAGTCCACCAGACAGCATGATTGATTATTAAGTGAGTGCGGAAGCTTCGTTTCTGCCGCTGACGGGTGCATAAAGACGCTCGAGCGCCTCCGTAATTGCTTCTCTTTCATTAAACTAAACTGATCCATCGCTGGTACAGTGAGCCAAATAAACTAGTGATTCTGCAAGCTGTAGACCTCGCGAGTGATATTTTAGGGTTCCATACCCGAAGAGACAGAGGGACAGAGAACGACTTGAAGCCTTTGAAATGTGGTGCTGGCGGCGGATGGAGAAGATCAGTTGGACCGAGAGATTTTTTTTAACTTCCTATTGACCCATGAACTTGAAATTTGGTGACAATATTTATTATAACGTATGTTTTAACAACAAATACTAATATACTGGTAAATCAGTATTGCACGCAGACAAGCTGGAAAATTGACGCGCTTCGTTCACTCGTTCAATTAGGCATGCCTGTAGGTATACAGTCATTTTCCATCTTACTGAACTGAAGAGACTTGGGAACTTTGTAAAATAGTACCACAATGTCGTAGGGGATATCTTTAATTTTAATGTAGCCAGCTGGGTAGCCTGATTTAAAATTTTGCATATGTATACCTTTGCAAAATGCATGTACCTACGTGTACATGTACGAAAGTCTCTAAATTATTATTTTTTTCACCCCGACGGTGAGTGTACCTGATGGGAAGCGGGCACCGCAGCCTATAGACGCTCACGAGCCGACGCTCCAAGGAGTCACGTGCGCGTTGCCGACCCTTTATAAAATTTGAGGTTTTTAGTAAAATTATAAATTATACAAACATTAGTCATAATATAATGTATTTCTAAAACTGTTAATATGTAAAATAGTCTACGAAGCCACGCGAATTAAGCTTGCAGGATGAATGTTTGAATATTTTTAATACATGTTTAAAATGGGAATTGACACAAAGAATTAGACAATAAGTAGTAGTAGTTGGGTCATAAACAGATTTAGGTTCGCGTCTTTCCTGTGTGTGGACATAATCAAAAGTTAAGGGCTACAAAGCTTAATTTTGGATTGGTCGAGTAACCCGCATAAACGGCGTCTCCGGTTCTATAAATCCATGTAATAAAATCATAAAATACATGCTTATAAGTCTTTATTTTACTAAACGGTTAAAACTCACGTATTAATTGTCACTTCGGGCGACATGTTTCGAACTTTTCGGGAGTTCTTCCTCAGGATGAGTGCGTCTGCGACCCGCGCCGATTGCACACTGTTCGGGATGCGATTGATCGGGGGGGGGGGGGGGGGGCGATCCCTCACCACGACCTCATACAACACCTTCAGCGCCGAGCTGCCCCCCCGCCCCCGCCCCCGCGTTGTCTGCGCGTGCGTCACGTGCCTTGCGGCGGGCGGCGGGTAGTTCGGCAGTGTGCACTCCCGAAGAGTTCGAAACATGTCACCCGAAGTGACAATTAATACGTGAGTTTTGACCGTTTAGTAAAATAAATGATGAAATAAAGCAAGGCAATGAATTTTAACTTTATAACTATTTTATTTAACAAACAGTATGACAGTATATTTCACATTAAGACAATGGAAAGACGAGAGAGTGTTATTATTTAAGAGCAAAGGTTGATTGTAAACACGTTGCTACATCATTAGTTGCAGGCGTCCATATTTCCATCATCCTCTCCTGGACGCAGACGCTTTACAATTAATCCCATGGATGTGGTGAAACAATCGTGCTTCGGTCGATGTAGTCCTTTTGTCAAGATATCGGCGACCATGTCTTGGGTACATTTATATCGAACATTGACTAGGTTGGTTGCAATCTTCTCACGTACGAAGTGGTACCGGAGATCAATGTGCTTACTGCGTGCGTGGTACACAGCATTTTCTGAAAGACTAATCGCACTCTGATTATCACAATAAAGTATAATAGGGGTACCTTTAAGTTCAGGCTGAATCTCTTCTTCCAGCTGTTTTAACCAAAGCGCTTCCTGTATAGCAGTGGCCAATGACATATATTCCGCTTCGGTGGTGGACAAGGCTATAGTCTGTTGTTTCTTTGAGTTCCAGCTGATTGCGGCACCCTGAAATAAAAATATATAGCCTGTGCAAGACCTACGATCTTCTAAATCATTTGCCCAGTCTGAATCGCAATAACCAGTGATCTTCTCATTTACATTCATCTTGTACGTTAATTTCATGTTAATTGTGGCTTTCAGATATCTTAGAACTCGTTTCAAAGCTTTCCAATGTTCAGCAGTAGGTTCACTGTTGTACCTACTCAGAGCATGTACTATGTAGGTTATGTCTGGTCGAGTTCCCTGTGATAGGTACAACAAGCAGCCAATAATCTCTTGGTATGGAATATCTCTTAGAACTTCGTTTTGACCAGCAGCCTTTTTAAACTTTATATTTCCATCAGTAGGTGTCCATATCGGTTTGCAATTCTGCATACCAAAGCGGCTGAGTATCATTTTTATGTATAAAGATTGATCTATAGAAATCTCTTCTCCTTTTGGATTCTGAGTAATTTTGAAGCCAATGCAATTCTCTGCTTTTCCTAAATCTTTCATACAAAATTTTTCCTGTAACTTTTCTTTCATCATTTGTGATGTTTCTTCATTATTATAGAAATACAGCAGATCATCTACATATACTGCTATAAATAGAATATCATGTTCATTTAATATTCGATAATAAACACATGGATCTATGTTTGATCGAGTCATTCCAATTTCTATTAGTGCAGTATTTAATTTTTTGTTTCATTGTCTGCTCGCTTGTTTTAATCCATATATGGACTTATTTAATTTGCAAACTTTATTTTCTTCTTCATAACCAGGTGGTAAAAGCATAAAAATTTCCTCATCAATTTCACCCTGTAAGAATGCTGTGACTGCATCCATCTGGTGTATGTTAAGTCTATATTTTGCAGCCAGACCAATTAAATATCTTATAGAACTGTAACGGACTACAGGCGCATATACTTCATGGTAATCAATTCCCTTAACTTGTTTATATCCTTTGATTACAAGTCTAGCTTTGTAGCGTGTTACGCAGCCATTTCCGTCTAGCTTAGTTTTGTATACCCATTTGCTGGGTATGGCTGATTTCCCTTCTGGTAAATTCACTAGTGTCCACGTATTATTTTTTAATAATGATTCATGCTCTTCAGTCATAGCTCTCTTCCATTTATCAGCATTGACACTTAGAAGAGCTTCTTCATAACTTTGTGGATCACAGCTGAGTAAACTCATTGTTGACTCACCACTCATGCACATAAATGAGGAGGGCCCTTGTTGATTATTATTTGCATGCCGTTGTAGTCTATGTTGAAGTGGCCTTAAATTTATGTTATTCACTAATGGAGCATCAGACGTTTCATCAGGTTCTTTGTTTTCTTCAAACAATGGTAAGTCAACGATTGTTCTTTTTTTAAATTGAGTACAAATCCCCTTTAAATTATCTTCATTGTGCTGTATTTCTTTTGTACTTATATTTTCTACCTTTTCTTTTGTAATAATATTTTCTTCTTTTTTCGGGGCATCAACTTTATTTCTCTTAATAGAAGCTTCTAAGAATACAACATCTCTACTTATAATTGCTTTTTTTGTTTCAGGATCAATAAATCGATAGCCTTTCGTGCTCTCACTGTAGCCAACAAAGATCAAGTTACGTGACTTGACATCAAGCTTGGTTCTATTTTCTTTAGGTATATGCACCATAGCAGGACACCCAAAAATTCTCATATGGCTCAGATCTGGCCTCTTTCCTGTCCATACTTCATGGGGTGTTAAATCCGACAAAGCACGCGTAGGTGAGCGGTTGACGATATACGCAGCTGTTGCGACCGCTTCTCCCCAGAATGTCGCATGTAACTCAGCATTTAAAATCATGCACTTGGCGCGCTCTATCAAGGTCCTATTCATCCTCTCACTGAGGCCGTTCTGCTCAGGAGAATACGGATTAGATGTTTGGTGCAATATTCCATGTTTTTTTAAGTAAGACTCAAAGTTCTTGTTCTTATATTCCGTTCCATTATCGCTTCTTAAAATTTTTATTTTTGTATCTAACTCGTTCTCTACTCTGTTCTTGAATTCTACAAATTTCTCAAAGACTTCACTTTTATGTTTGATAGAGTAGACATGAACTTGTCTAGAGAAATCATCAATGAAGGTCACAAAAAACCTAGCCCCTCCTATTGATGCATGCTTCATTGGCCCGCATACATCACTGTGGATAAGCTCTAGCAAAGCTGTTGCACGGGAGCCATCAGTGGGGAATGGTTGTCTCGTTTGCTTGCCCTCAAGACATGTTATGCAGGTAGAATTTTCCTTTTTTGGAGATAATTTCACCCCTTCAGAACAGTTAGGTATTTTACTTATGCTTGTAAAATTTAAGTGGCCCATTCTTTGATGCCACAAGTATACAGCATCATCAGTCTTAGCTGCTAGCATAAGTTGCATTTCTTTACATCGGTACGTATTCAACTGGTAAGTTTCATTAAAAAGTATTGCCTTAGCAACCAATTTATTACTTGAGTTGTAAATTTGACAGCCAGTTTTATCAAACATCACTTTACATCCATTTTTTATTATTTTACTCACCGACAGTAAATTAGTTTTCAATTCTGGTACATATAATACATTCCTCACCTGTATTGTCTCAGTATTGCCATCATTTGCATTTACTGTAATACATACATTTCCACAACATTCTACCTTCAATGTTTTATTGTCAGCAATTGTGATGCACGGTACAGGCGAAGATGTGACATCTGTGAGCCAATCCCGGTGCATAGTCATATGCATAGATGCTCCGGAGTCCACATACCAGTTCTGTGAGTCATTTGTTGTAGAGGCTGAAAATGCTGCTACATATCCCGTTGTTTTTTCTTTTTTTTCATGACTTGATTTTTTATGCCAACAATTTTTACCGAGATGGCCATATTTATTACAATTAAAACACCTTGGGCCTTTTTTATGCCTTTGCTGATCATTTTTTGATTGATGGTTTTTTGTGTTTGTATAAAGTGCGGTAGTGTCTGATATTTTAATCTCTTGTAACAGTTTATTTTTTACCAAATCAGCACTAATCTTCATACCGGAACTTTCCAAACCCATAATCATAGGCCTGTACATCTCTGGCAACCCTGCCAGCATTAAGGTGCCCAACCACTCGTCATCCACTTTGAATTTTATATTCCTTAATTTGTGTGCTGCTGTCATGATTTTGTTTATATAGTCTTCCACTGATAAACTATTTTCTAAATTGGTATTTATAAGCTCTTTTAACAAACCAACTTTTCGAGTTAAGCCACTATCCTCAAATGCCTTTGCTAAATTATCCCAAACCTGTTTTGCATTTTGTGCATCTTGTATATGTACATATAAAATCGGATCAACTAGTAATATTAGCTTCGATTTGGCTTTGATATCTTGCTTTAATTTACTCGGGTCCCTGGGGTCTGGTTCATCCACAATGCAGTCAAACAAATCTTCGTGCTGCAAGTATGCTTTGACAGCAAAACTCCAACTTGACCAATTTTCACGACCCGTGAGCTTGTCAATTGACATCATTGAAGTACTAGTTGACATTTTTATACAACTTTCAATCTGAAAAGGCTGAAAAACAGAAATCACTCGCGAGCGCGGTGACTGAATTTGAGGTTATGTACTATGTTTTTTAGTGATCACTTTTTTAATACTGCACAAAATACTGAAATAACGTTATACGGCAGGCATGGGGCGGCCCATAACCTGATGAAATAAAGCAAGGCAATGAATTTTAACTTTATAACTATTTTATTTAACAAACAGTATGACAGTATATTTCACATTAAGACAATGGAAAGACGAGAGAGTGTTATTATTTAAGAGCAAAGGTTGATTGTAAACACGTTGCTACATCATTAGTTGCAGGCGTCCATATTTCCATCAATAAAGTTATAACATGTCTCACGAAAGTTTAAATTCAAATGCTTATAAGTCGTTAACTATTGACCACAGGAGGGACGACTTTTGATTTTTCAAGTGTTTATGACCCAGTTAGGTCATGTCTCTTGCTCACATACCCCAATTGCAAAGTCCAGCGTTCGTGTCGCCGGCACACACACTGATTAACACGAGGGGCAATATTTTAGGTTAGGTATATGACGTCACAGGCAGGAGCGACATACGCCTTATGCACGGGATAGACTGTTTAAAACCACTGTTCCTGCCAAGGTGACCTTGGTAGACAACGAGGGTTGCACCGCTGGCTACACTGTTTAAAACTTCAGTATCCCTGCCAGTGGTTTACTAGGCACGCCTCTCTACCAAGGACATATATAAATGAATGAATGATAACTTTCATTTCGGATATATTTTTTTTACATCCATATGTTGTTAGTGTAACTTAAAACTAATCATTAGTACCTATTCTAATAACACTATTACCTACTTAATCTAAATTGCGCGACCGCCTTGATTTGCCCTACCCAGTGTCCAGTGTATAAAAATTGGGCAGTCATACCTGTCCGCAATGACACTCAGTATGCTATGAGAACTACCTCTTAGCCGGCTCAGCATCGAGACGATATAATGTAGAGGGCATACCAGGTTGGAAACCACTGGCTACACTGTTTTAAATCACCGTTTTCTACCAAGGTCACCTTGGTAGGAGCAGTGGTTTTAAACAGTCTAGCCCGTGCTATATTCGAATGCAAGCCAAGAGTCAACTTTCGGCATATATTATTATACTCTTTGACTGTCGGTCAATCGTCATTAGAAGCGTGCTGCGCCCGATGTATGCGAGGAGGGGGTGGGGCATTTAAATTGTTTATTAAACAATACAGATAACAAACAAAACTTCTCACTTCGTCTATTGAATATTGAATAGTTTGTGGTTTTTCCGCCACGTTGTTGCCCACAACCCATCATGGGCGGACTTAACTGACGTAGGGTCCGGAATCCCTAAACGATTGCTTTTCCCTAACCGAAAACTTTTCGGCTTGTTATTAAACAAAATTGAGGGCATCACGCCGAAAACGAACAAAGTTCGAATAGGTATCTCTCTCTCTCTCTGTCACTCGAATTAGCAAGTGCGATAGAGGAAGATATTCGAAATTCGTTCGTTTACAGTTCTCAGTAGGCTGTTTCCCCTTTGTATTGCAGCTTTCTGCAAAAAGTCTTGTGCTATCCATCATCTCAAAATTGATTTAGTATGAGAAGACGCATCGTTACATAATTATATATATTTTTAGAATGATTCGCAGGTTCATTTCTCAACGAAACATTTTCATCTTATTTTTCTACGAAACAGAGGGGGCTAGAAAGCCTACAATTAGGGTTGCCAACTTATGCGCTCTGATTTGCGGGACATTTATTGTAGAATTGCGGGACTTGGCTAAAAAATGCGGGACTCGCGCACTCTATCAATATTGTTAACGTATAATTGTGATGTAGGATACATTATTTATTCCCGCGCGATATACGTTCTTCAGAGGCGAAGACAATAGGGAAGACGTGGAGCGAATTGAAGCGCGAAGCTCAAGACCGAACGGGATGGCGGCGCACTGTGGAAGCCCTCTGCCCCATCTAGGGGACATAGGATCATAAGTCAAGTAAGTCAAGATATACGTTCTTAGTGGATGATTTCCGAGCTAAAAATTATCCTATTTCAAGTATGTACGGTCCTCCGGGAGCGGGATACAAATTACTTATTTTCATTTATCGAAGTTCTTATAATTCTGCCGAGTTCTGAAAACGGGACAATTGGCGTCCCGCACGCATCCTCTGCGGGACGCATCGTCTAGGGTGCTGGAAACGGGACGTCCCGCCTGAGGCGCGTTGTGGGAGGGATGAAAGTCGTAATTCTTCTCTCATTTGTGGGGACTCTTTTCCTCATAGGAGGTGTAAAAAGCAGTATGTGCCACTCGGCAGCAAAATTGGCGTAAACACTTGAATCCCTAGCTAGCTCTATATTCTGTTGTAGAATCTTTCGTTTCGCTCAGGATTCAATATACTGCCCTCGCCCTAAATATATCCCTCCCTGGGGACACAAAGCACAATCTACTATTATACCAATATACATCATTTACAATTTTCAGTACTCACATATAATTATATACTGACTACTGACGAGCAAAAATAACGGGTACACTTTCTATGAACTTCCATACAAAGTGTACCCGTTATTTTTGCTCGTATCATATACATAATAATGAGGAAAAAAGGCGTAGGTATGTAAGGTGTGTTATATTTAAGCAGGTACTCAATATGTTTCGCAAATTCATCGTATAAAGAATACGAGTACCTACTCGTAAGTGAACGTGAACCATTTTACGGCTCGGGTATGTAATATAAGCGATATTAATATCGAGCGATGTGACACACTCCTGGTCCTGGGTCTAAGTGTATTTGCTCAGTAAGATCAATCATCTCAGGGCCCAATTTCGCAACACGTTTGACGTACAGGAATTGATACGTGCATTATTATGTGCTCTTTTTTAGGCGACTTCCTGACTTGGCGGGCGGGATCGATATGTGACATTTTCTTCTTTGACGTAATATTACTGACGTCGCAAAAATTCCCACTTGACACAATACTGTCAGTATTAGGTACATAGCGCAGCGCAGTACCTAGTAATATTATGCGCAGAAGCGGACCAGTACTACCCTGCATCGTCCCGCTTCCGTGCATCCCGCGCCAGTCAGGAAGCAGTCATTTAAATGTAGGGGCGCAGTAAAAAGTAGTACTGAGTTGTCTGACAGTTGACACTGACATTTGACAGTTTTCTCATATCGTACCGCCTTCGCACCGACAAATCAGGAAGTCGCCTTAGGGTTCCGTACCCGATGGATCCAAACGGAACTCTATATTGCTGACAATCACGCGTCCGTCCATCCGTCCGTCGTCTGACTACTAGAATGATAATCGCGTTGCCAACCCTTTATTGAGTTGAGGTATCGAGTGTCAACATTTAGAGACGAATGCAGATTTCTAATTCTCAACACAGCGCGCTCTTATCAGCTGTCTTGGAATAATATACCTACGTGAATATGGGTTAAAGTAACAAATAGAACTCACACTCATAGTTTCAAGTTGTATTAACATAATAATACTAACTCAACGATTTTTTAAGCCCACAGCGAAACAATTTGAAGCAGTTATCTAAGGCTTAAGCGCAGGGTAGGGCAAGGCCTTCCCCATACAAACTTTGTGCACGTTTTATTCGTCGGTTTTGGCACTAACAAATATAATATTTATTTTGGTTGTAAATATTAGATATGCGAAAATCGTGATGTGAAAATTTTCAAATATTAAAAAAAAAAAATACATCACGAAATAGCTATCAGAAAAATAAGCATACTGACCAAAAATCATAACTTTAATGCAAACACAAACTAAGTAAATCCTGCACAAAGTTTGTATGGAGAGAGCTTGCCCTACCCCTCCTCTTAAGATTTTAGGTGGGGACACAGTTGAAAGAAGTTAAACAATATTTACGATGTTTAACGATGGAACAGTTGGCTGAAATCGCATGGAATAAACTGCGAAAGTACGCCGAATATCACTAAACTATTAAATCAGTACTAAAGTACTGGCTTTAACACCTTGTCTAGACAGTAGTGCCAACCCTAACATAAACAAGACAAGATGTCGGAATTTGATCACAATAATGTTCTCCCCCGGCGCGAACCTGGCTTTAATTCTGTTTATGTTCTCGTAATGTTTGTAACGCTAAGCACACTAAACTTGGCCGTCCCAATGAGATCTAGCTTTGACTTGTATTAATAAGTAAGTACACACACTACCTACTTGGGTAAGCTAATTGAGACAGAAAGGTAAATACGAACTCATCCCACAATGGCCACAATTTACGACAGAGAAACATGGAGACTCAGACACACCAGACTCGACAGCAAATAATATTGGTATATTATTCCTTGCTACCGAGCGAGATGGTCGAATACAACTTTGTACCAGAGCAACAGAGTGAGACATCATTTGTTTTCCTTGTCATAGTTTCACTTTTTAATCTGCCACAAACTATTTGATAGAATAATGACTGTGGCAGACAATTACCCGCCTAAGGTGACTTCCTGACTTGGCGGGGCGGGATCGATATGTGACATTTTCTTCTTTGACGTAAACATGTATACTGACGTCGCAAAGATTCCCACTTGAAGGAATACTGACAGTATTACATTTGCGCAGTAGTATATAATATCATGCGCAGAAGCGGACCAGTACTGCCTTCGTATCTTCCCGCTTCCGCGCATCCCGCGCCAGTCAGGAAGCACTCATTTAAATGTAGGGGCGCAGTAAAAAGCGGTACTGCCTCGACTGACAGTTGACACTGACATTTGACAGTTTTCTCATATCGTACCGCGTCCACACCGACAAATCAGGAAGTCGCCTTAGTTAAGGAAGTTCTTTATGGTAAGCCGTTAGCCATTTTAAATAAGTTTTCAATTTATTAGCATTGGCTTTTCCATCCCTCTTGGTACGCGTATAGGAGCTCTTTATAATCCTTACTCCGTGTGGACAGGCGACTATGGCTGGCGGGCGGTGGCGTGGGAAATGTTATAGTCACCTGAACGATCGCGAGGCCTGCAGCGCAGCTGCTTAACGCATTCACTGCCACCAACGCATATATGAGCACAAATATTTGTTCTTGGGTCTTGGATGTCTTCTATGTATTCAAGTATTTATTTATCTATATAAGTATGTATATCGTCGCTTAGTACCCATAGTACAAGCTTTGCTTAGTTTGGGACTAGGTTGATTTGTGTAAGATTGTCCACAAATATTTATTTATTTATTTTATATGCGTTTCCGTTACTTTCACCCAGTGCCTTGAACGCACAGACGCGTTCATAATATTTAGTGACTTTCACCATGTGACTTAGTGCCTTAGACTTAGAATAGTCGGTTGAACTCACATGTGCGTTTGGGGCACACAGCAAAGTGCGGCACCTGCCGAATGTCCAGGAAAAGAGGGTGGCGGTGAATGCGTTAAACTCGGCCTTAATCATAGGAATACATTTAGTTACCAGGACTCATCTCAGCTAGGCTATGTATGTTTAGTGAACCAGCGACAAAACTCCCTGTTAGCTCGATTCCACTAACACCTCAGATTCGGTTGAAGGCGATATATCGATTGAAAGAGACGCCCTTTGTTTTTCGCTCACGACAAAACGGGATGCAACCCTCTCCGAGAAATGCTTTTTAGACAAATCTCGTTAAATATCTGACTGTGTGCAGGTTTATTATAAATTTCCTCTTGTCAGTACCTAGATGAGGTAAAATACCATCATATTAACTTAATCGTGTCTTTTAATAATGCGTTGTTTTAGTAGGCTGAGGAAAAAAAGGAAAATATAGACTCGACTTTGGATTTATTTTCTATCGAGAAAATTTTAAGCAATCGTGTTTCGCTATTGTCAGTACCACAATCATATAGTCAAGAATCATATATCTGAAAATCAGCCCCTACTGTTTGCTAGTCTGGGCAGGACAGCGTTTCAAAGTCTCCAAATTTCTCAGTGTAGCGCCTGAAGCCGCTAAACCAATCTCACACTGGAGCGCAAACTCTTAGAGTATTCCAGTGTTTAAACCGCCCGCGTGGTCGTGTCGGAGGTTTTCCCTGGATTTTCCCCAGGCCACTCTCCAACCGCGCACTCCTCTTTATTGGGCCTCTATAAAGCCACAGTGCAGGTTAAAAAAAATAAAAAGGGATAGGTAACTAAAACGCTCACAAAATATTTCAGCAAATACAATTTGTGCCCAGTAAACCGTATTTATTTTGCTAATTGGCCATTTATTGCTGATTCATCTGTAATAGTAATTACAATGACTTTGCTAACAAATTGTTGGAGACTGCTTTTCAAAGAGTCTAGTTTAGAATGTTTAGATTCATTAAGGCCGTGTATTACCACTTTTGAGTTTTTAAAAACCATCTGAGACATAGAATATAGTGTCTTAAAATCTAAAAAAAAAAATGTGTAACATAAGGATCTTGTCTAGTCAAAATCGCAGTCAGTTACATGACCTGATGAATTTCACTGGATAGAAAAAATCGCGAAGTTACCCCTTTTTAGGGTTCCGTAGTAAACAAGGAACCCTTATAGTTTCGCCATGTCCGTCCGTCCGTCCGTCCGTCCGTCCGTCCGTCCGACCCCCGTTTTTCTCAGTAACCGTTAGTGCTAGAAAGCTGTAATTTGGCATGAGTATACATATCAATGACGCCGACAAAACGGTAGAATAAAATCTTTAAAAAAATTTTTTTTTATGGTACCTCCCCTACATGTAAAGTGGTGGTGCAATTTTTTTTTCTGCCAAACCCCATCGTGTGGGGTATCGTTGGATAGTTCTTTTAAAAATATTATAAGGTTTCTAAAAGCATTTTTTAATTAAAGAATTGGTTAGCGTGATATTAAGCTTTGAAGTGATAATTTTTGCTATGGTCAAGTGTCCCCCCCCCCTGCCAGCTAAACGGTGGCTACTAGGCATGTGAAAAAAATCATGGTAGTAGTATATACGATGAATTTAAAAGGAAAACTATCACAGCTAAGTAGACATTACTAGTTAACGAGTAATAGTCGAACTTTAGAAATGTACTTTGCAAAAGCAAACTTTCGTACAATTTCCATTGATACCTTAAATAATGTTGTTAATTCTTTCAAAAACATAGTAAATATAAGTTTTAGAACTTTTTAGTCCATATAATTTAACGGGTGGACGACTACGGAACCCTACCTTGTTGGAATGTATTTTCAATACTACGGTTATATTACTGATATTTAACATTTTATTTTTGTACTCAATTAAAGATCGTAAATAGTTATAGACAAATTCGCAGGGTTTGCTTTGATAGAATGATTGGCTTAATGACTATCTAAATATTTACAAAACTGCGCGCAGGGCTTGCGTAAAGAGCGGGATGGTTAATTATAAACTCACGCGTGTTAGAGCGGGACATTTGCGTTGGGGATACCACCCATTAATACGTAACTAGTTTTTTGTGTATGTACTACATTCAACCTCGAAGTCTGGTCGAAGAAAACAAATCGGTAATAAAGGACATTTATTTACTTTCTTCATCACAATAATGACATCGTTACATTTTTACATTAGTTAACATAATAATCTTCATAAATTTAATACTATAAACCATATTGCTACTATCCCTTTGACTGTGTTTAAAACAACTAAGTACTAAGTTTAATAAGACCGCAATTACTAAGAGAATGGGATAGCTGTCAATAAGTATTATGGAAAAACAGTCACCTCTAATCCCATTCTAATCGTGCTGGCTAGGTATTATATCATTTATATCTCTACAGATCTAACAATGTTATAGAAGAAAAAGGGACGCAATTGACAATATTTCATAATTTCCAAAAAGTCTTAATTCGAAAACCATTTCGGTAAAAACGTGTGAAGTACACAAAAAACATTTTTTTAGAATTTTTTCTCCGTTAATTTTGGACAAAATCGCAAATTACTGTAAACCGAAAGTTGACGTCATCTTCCTCGCTGTATTCAGGGAGACCTTAGTACAGAGTACAGACAATCGCTGCTCTGGAGTGGCTCTGGATTCTTGTTGGGAAGATGATTCATAGTCATATTTTACTTACGCCCTTTTGGAATGACCTACTTTTCAACGTGTTTTTTTTGTATGAAATACTGAGTTAAATTGAAAAAGAAAAATACGGGTGGCTTAAATTTTTACCTATTTTCTAACTAGTTCATAAAATAAAGTAGTTAAAAATATGAAATGTTGTCAATTCCACAATGTCATTACATAACATAGCGACGATGATCATATGTCGATGTCACCGACGATATGTAAATTTTTTAACCCTTTGAACGCGAAGAATACTGAGCTAAAAGTACCGCGTGTCGTGCCTGCAGCGCCAATAACGACTAGGTAATCTAAATGGGTTATGGTTGTCGAGTACATCTTCGTGCTTTACACTGAACTTCATATTTAATCTCTTAATTATGGAATAGTACATTACTTACCAAGGGCGATAAAACAAAGAATGTCTCAGATCGCAGGTATTTTACGCCCGAGCCGAAGGCAAGGGCGATAAATATGCGATCTGAGGCTTTCTTTATTATCGCCCGTGGTAAGTACAAAATTTTATGTCGCCCCCTGGCCAGGAAGTGGGTTTTTTCGCGCGCGGAGCGTGCGGTAATGGCCACTTTATGGCTAGGTGTGACATAATAGTACATTACTTAACAAGGGCGGTAAAACAAAGAATGTCTCAGATCGCAGGTATTTGACGCCCGAGCCGAAGGCAAGGGCGATTAATATGCGATCTGAGGCTTTCTTTATTACCGCCCGTGTTAAGTACAAAATTTTGTCACCCCCTGGCCAGGAAGTGGGTCTTTTCGCGCGCGGAGCGTGCAGTAATGGCCGCTTTATGGCCAGGTGTGACATAAAATAAGTTGGCGTGTAGGTACCTACTGCAGGTGTCAATCAATGGTCAAATCCTGTGGAGGGGCGCGTCGTAATGACACGCACTAAGGCGACTTCCTGACATGGCGGGGCGGGATCGATATGTGACATTTTCTTCTTTGACGTAAACTTACTGACGTCGCAAAGATTCTCACTTGACATAACACTGTCAGTATAACGTTTGCGCAATAGTAATATCATGCGCAGAAGCGGAGCAGTACCGCCTTCGCATCGTCCCGCTACCGCGCATCCCGCGCCAGTCAGGAAGCACTCATTTTAAATGTAGGGGCGTAGTGAAAAATGGTATCGCGTCGACTGACAGCTGACACTGACATTTGACATTTTTCTCATATCGTACTGCCTCCGCACCGACAAATCAGGAAGTCGCCTAAGTAATAATAGGATTTTGATCGTCGCCGCGTTGGTGAGCACACGTGCGGGGGGCGACGACGGGCAGAATCCATTTACCGTACAAAACCTTATCTACTGTCATGGCGTCGTTACCGAACAACGTCATTGAACACGTGACATTGGCGAAATCATCATAAATTTGATGGAAGCCATTTTTTAAAGAATTGAATTAAGTATAAATGAATGATCGCATTGAAAGTGTTAAAGAAATAGACAGTAGAAACGGTTATATGTTGTTCATTTTATGAAAAGCAAAATTAAACGCGCACCTGGTTGGTAATCACGTCACTTTTCGAACGTATGAGATAGGTAGGTATGTATTTTCATGTACTTATTAGTATGGGAGATCACATTTGACCTTGTTGATGTGTTTTGGAGGTGAGGAAGGTTGCCAGAGCTTGCCGAGGATGCACTGTGTTGAGAGCGTTTTGTCCCTTCTGCTTGACAGCGGACACAGTGAATCCTCAAATTTTATAAATGGTCGGCAACGCGCACGTGACTCTTGTCACATACAAGAAACTAAACTATGTAGCACATAATAAATGTGTTTTGCTTGCACTTTTTACTGTTTGATACTTGACTGGACTTCTTATCTTATTCATTTTATATTATTTTTCTGTCTCGTTTTTTGTTCAAACCATGCTCAATAAGGCTAGGACAGAATAACAGCGTTGCGACTTGCATTTCTTGCAAATTGCAACATTTTGCTGAGTTTTAGCCTTTTCTTTACTGCACACAAGACATTGCTGGATCTACCTTGTGACCTCTGTCGGCGATGAACCTACAATTATTATATTTTTAAGGGTATTTGATATAGTTGTCTATAGTTGTAGGTAGCACCTGTATAAAAGTCTTGTTTTGTGTGTTTTATGGAATAAATTACTTTTCACTTTTTTCACTTTTTCTTTTGGAACTGCGAGCGTCTATAGGCTGCGGTGTCCGCTTACCATCAGGTGGACCGTACGCTGGTTTGCCACCGTCGCAGTAAAAAAAAAATACCTCATGAATCATGATAACAGTTCATTTTTTTTAACGAAACAATGTACAATGCTCACTAATGCTCTAAAGAAAATTACTTTTTAATTTTTTAACAAACCGTCAACAATTCGCTTATGTATGATATCTCACTATCTGACCTTTCAAACACTTCCACTGATGTCCTTCGTAAAGGTCAAGAGTGCCTTTTTCAAGTGATAGGGTGGCGATGGCGGGTTGAAGGCTAAGACTATTACTTATTCTGTGGCTAAGGTACGCAATTGTGGTTTCAATCTAAGCCATTTGTGCAGAGATATTTCAGCTTGAAATTTGAGACTTGTAAGCTGTCAATACAGCTTATCTTTTATTTATTTTTTGAACCTTAGTGTGGCTTTACATATAAGCCAGTGGCCTGGGAAACTCCAGGGGAAACTTCCGAACGACCACGATTTATTTGCGCTCCAGTGACCGCTTACCTATCCTCGTATTTTACTACACATAACATCATTCTGTTGGCTACAAGTGTGTTAGACTACAGTTAAAAATGTGCCTTGTATGATACAGTTGGGAACATAATATAAAATACATCTGGTGCAAAAACCGAGCCAAATAATCTAAACGCAGACAGCGCAGACTTCTGTCACGGGTTGTAATTTTATGATTTTAAGGCTTTCTTATTGCAGCGAAACTACAAACGCGACACAAAAAATCCGCTAGGCGGCGCAACATTATCGTAATTCTCCCCAGTAACAAACACAATTACATTTTACACACACTATCTCACTTTACTGTGACAGGTCACTGACCTCGTTTTTTTAATGATTGCTGTAACTGAGAATTTGAATATGTGACAGACCTTCTTTGTCAAATTAACCAGAATAAGCCAGAGTGGCGCACGTGATAATTAGGTTGTCAACCATTTAAATTTAGAACAGATTGTTATGACATTCACGCAAAAGAGTGTAGACTTGTCATTGCATATCTCTGTCTCTGTTGCGCAGTTTTGACAGATTTCACTTAACTAAATAAGGGCTAAATTTTATCACGACTCGACACAAAAAGTCAAAGTTGCAAGCCACAAATAAGTAGCTTAATTTCAACCTCTAAGCCAAGTACATTGTGGTGTAATTAGTAATCGCTTGCTCTCTAAATCACAGGTCACAGGTTCGAATCTCAGGCAAGAGCAAGTGTTTTTTTTGTGTTTTATTTAAACAACCGTAATTTTTAGAGCATAAATAATTATTGAGCGTTATTTTGGTAAATAAATATTTTGTACTTTTTTTATTTATTTAGAAAAAGATTCAAAATAAATATTTTGCCTTGCTAATAAAAGCTTACAACTTTATTTATTACTTAGTTCTTTATTATTCTTTATTTATCGTATGGCCTTTATTTCGAACCGTGAGATCTTTGAGAATACAGTACGGTTCATAAATCCATCTTAAATAAAATTCAAGATTTATTATATAATTTATTATAAACATAAAACATAAGACTGAGAGATTATAATGCGTGCAACCACAGTGCGTCTATAACAGTTTGTAGCCTGCAAAGAGTATAATAATATATGTCAGGTAAAGAGAGCCATCTCGTGTGAAAACTTGGATACTAGTGAGCACAAGCGCCGCACACGGATTTGATGTGGACTAAATTCGTGTGTCTGTGTGCGTGCACACACACACCCATAATATTATCCGTTAAATATTGTTCATGTACCATCCACCCACTGTGACATCTTAAACTTCCCGTGGCAACTTCCCACTTTTTAAATTGAATAATGGTAATAAAGTTATTCTTTTCAGAAGTCATAATTTACTATCATTTTTTTGTATGAAAATGGGGAAGTTTATACGGGAAGGTTAAGATGCCACAGTAGGTAGATAGTACATGAACAGTATTTTATTGTTTACTTTTATCTATAAAAAATCTTTCTCGGATTGGCGAGTTAACTCGTCCAATTTGAGTACAAATTATAATCACGCCGTACTGAAAGGGTTAAGTGATTTGTACACAAATAATTATTCCAGTCAGGAGACTAATAAAATTAAGTTGTATATATAATATCATTTATTTATTTTTGACTAACTTATTTATGAATAGTATATTAAAAGGAGGATTAAATACGATTACCTATAACTTGTAGCGATTTGTTTAACTTCTTCAATCACTAACTGGTAAACGAATTGGTGAAGTACGATCGTCTACAAAAAGATGTATCCATTTTTTTCACCTTGAAATGGATGCACGCTGTATCTTCCCGATTTCATGTATTGGCCCAGGATAATTGTTGTTTTCTCCAACAATTGACATCCATGTTGAAAATACCTCTGTCCTGACTTTTTCTCAGCATGAGGACGTGGCATGATTGTATGCACTATGCACCTGCAAAACATAACATTAAATAATGAGATGAAAGTGTAGGAGGTATGTATGCATTTTTGAAATTATGTTTCTAATTATCTACTATACCTATTTCAAATTTCAAAGACAACAACAAGAAGAAAGTGGGCTTCATATTCGTTTATCGTATAGCTCACGTAGTTCAATACTCAAACGTTTATATTGCTAAGTAACCAACTGTTTTCGTTGATATTCATTTATGTATGAGCTGCATAACCACCCGGCAAAACAGACTACCTACCTAAATAAATCAATTGATTGGAATATAAATATAACATCGCATCGGTGTGAAAAAGGATAGTAAATAAAGAGTTAAAAATACTTACTTAACTCGGCGTATCCGATAACACATCGTATTCGATCTGGGAAAAGGCGTTTCCGAAAAGGTCATAAAAAAGCACTTTTAAGAAAATGATAAATCAACTTGACTTTGTAGATCTATATCACTAACTGCTTTTCACAAGAATAATGCAGAAAATTTTATAATTAGCATTATTTTATTTTCAATATGTTGACACGTTATTGACACACGTGTTATTTCAATATTTAAAAATAACCATGGCAACCATACGACCATAGAGTATTATAAAATCTGTGACCATAGAGTTGAAAATTTAATTTTACGATAAATTGTAACGTTTCTTTTCACGTTCAGCTTTGATTAATTGGATTGGGATAGATGAAATGCAAACGAAACCTGCTTGAGACGGATTACACAAAATATGTCGACATCAAATATAATAGGAGGCAGCACTTTCTACGCCAAATTCACGCGAAATTGGTCTTTTCTTTAAGTTTCCCCCCCCCTGGTAGCCTGTCTCTCAATAAGCTGAGAAGACGTTGATAATTATGTCAGTTCCCCGCATTTCCTCCCATATTTCATTGCAGTATCTATTGCTTGAATTGCTTCTTTGGTTCTTTCATGGCGATGATCCCACTGTTGAACTATTAAACCCCAAAGACTCTCAATCGGGTTCAAATTTCAGGCGATGGCATTACATCATTACATTTACGCCTAGATGTAGCTGTAGAGTAAACCATTCCCAAGTGACCCGTGCTGTATGGGGCAATTATCTCGAATAAAGTCAGGAAAGTGCAGCATCACTTCGTCCAGTAAATTCACGTAAACATTTGCGCATGATGTGGCTATGAAGTGAAGTTCACCGAAGCCGCTGATCATAGATCTGAGACCGCGACGCCGTCACCAGATATGCTCCCCCACATACTAGCCGTAAGCGGCCAGAATTCCTCAGAGCTTTGGGCCCTTTCTATTTCAGATATTGCCAACGGCATCTTTTCATTTAAATTTGTATTATTCTTTTTTTATCGTTTACGTTGATAGGTATATTGGAATAATTACACAATGCAATAATATCACTTTCATCGTAATACTGATGTCATTCTGCTTTACATTGAACTGCAGAGCAAATTGAAGTCGAATAGCGTCAAAACTTTGGCAGGATTACGGTCCGTTTGGGCATATTTATTTTGTTACAATACGAAGCTCAATATATTTAATAATTTAAAATATTGTATTTGAAATACCAAGCTTGAATTTAATTTGCTAATGTCAGACGTCAAACTATGTGTCAGGCGCTATGAATATACTCACACATAGACATAAAATATACAATATGCTATATGAAGGAGTGTGACCCGTAAAATGGAAAAAAATCCACATTCTAAAAATACTCAATGAAACCTTTTGTAATAAGAGAGGGTTTAAAAACGAAAAAAATGATATAATTATAAGCTTTATTAGCCACATTTTATGTTTTCCACTATCTCGAATTGTAAAAGTACCAGGAAAACTATTTTAAATGTTTATTCGTCGATATGACTCACCAGTAATTTACCCTGAAAATGTTAATATCATCTAGTTACTGGTATTAAATATGCGATTTTTATAAATGTCAAACTGCAAAAAGTGCGACAGACGTCCGTCCAGCTCGAGGCCCAACGGCCATCTGTCTACTAAAATGAAGCGCGCAGTTTGCTTTTCTGATATTTTTGAGTTTTGTTAAATATAAAAACATTTAAAAAAAAATTAGCCGTAAAATACACTTCTTCACATCGTTTCCTATCTATTGATATATTTTACTCGAGTCTGAGTTGGATATATTTTATATACGACTCACAATAAGATCAAAATTTACCTGTTTTTGTGGTGTGAGATCATCGAGCGAAGTTTCAAATATCGTGTTTTCAGCCTTAAAATACACTAGACCGACTCTTAAACTATAACATATCTAAATATCCCATCAATAAAGTGAGTATTTAATGGTTTAAAATTGAATGAAAAATACTATGATTTGGAATAACGTGGTCTTAATAAGCTGAAAGCCCATGGAATGAACGGTTGACTAATTATAAATTATCAATCAAGGCGGCACAATAAGTTAAATTACCTTCCAAAAAGTTTAATTGTTTAATGTATTCAAAAGATCACGTTATTTCTTTGGCTGGGTGGCGTCCTAATAATCTCGTCATTAATATAAATGAGGCTGGTCTAACCTTCATTAATTAGCTTCCTCGTGATAAATGTAGTTGTGATGATGATACGCTTCTTAGGTTGAAAAATAAACACACTTTCATTATCTTCCTATCGTTTTCCATGTCCTAAGGAGCTTATATCTAATATACACATCATTCATGTAAATGATGTGTACATTTTTGTGTTTTATGTTTTATTTATGAATAAATAATCTGAATCTGAATCTGACACTTACCGGCAGAAAATTTGGCCCAAAAAGTTTTCGCGATTTCAAACTATAAATTGAATAAATTAAATAATGTTTAATATGCGTTTTTCTAATTTGGGCCAAATTTTCTGCCGGTGAGTATATCTTATCTTATCTTTATAGGGCTGCTTTGATACCTTATCCCAAGATGAGGTGTAGGAACTATATTCTGTCTTTCATCTATGAAATATTACCTATGCTTTAGTTTAGTCCCCAGCTGCTTGCATTGAGGACTCGTTGGTCACTTTTATATTTTATCATAGATTTTTACCATACCGTGGCCGTCGATGATAAAGTCCGTTGTGTAAATAATTAAGAAGAAGAAAGAAGGAGAAGAAAATGATGAAAGAAGGAGAAGCATTTTTGATTTCTTTATCACTCGCTGGATGATGGGCAGCGGTCAGGACTTGGATGGGTGATTTGGAAGGCACGTTAAGCCGTTGATCCCGGTTGCTGTCTATGGTAGTAGTCGTTAAGCCAAGTTCCTCGGGCGGTTTGAGAACTTCTAACAGTCAAGTTGCCCACTCACTTGACAAAGCCTAATCCCAATAAGGTCTAGTTTCCCCTCGGGATTGGAAGGTCAAATGGCAGTCGCTTCCGTAAAAACTAGTGCCTACGCCAAATCTTGGGATTAGGAAGCGGACCCCAGGCATCATCCAGGATGCAACTGTACTGGGATAATGCTAGGAGGATGGTGATCACTCGCTGGATGATGTATGGCGTGGCGATGCTCGCCGGATGACGATAGCGTCATAGGAAAAAAGGACACACAATTAAGAAACACAAAAACAAAAACTACACTATTAAATGAATTTCAATATTTTAGCTCAGTTTGTGGTACGATCTGGTCAGCCGCACAGAACTGTTTTCCAGCCCGCATCTACTGGAGTTGTATGTATTGTGTAACATTTTTACAGTTTTACATGCAGGGTGAATGATTTATTATTTAGTTCCATTATTGAATTACAAGCTTTCTGATAAATTAAACATTAATGCGAACGACGAAAGATAAAAAGAAAGCCAGGGAGACAGAGGGATTAGATAACTTGATAAAGTTATACTCGATTACTCTTTCCATTAATTTGGTAAAATGGTTTGTGATTGTGTGCATTCGCAAACAAGCATAGGGACTACCTGATGGTGAGCAAATTTTCTACAAATAAACAACTTATTGACTTATTATTGACTATTAACATTTAAGACGGGAGCCGCCATTAATATACTTACCCCTCTGCCAAAAGCATAGGAGAAAAATCTGCCACGTTATTAAAAACTACTTCATTAATCGATTATACTTCAGTCTCAGAATCGTTCCCGGCGTGTGAAGAGCTCCGTCAAAATGCCTTAAGACTGTACGAACAAAAAGTTGGTATTTTAGAAAATATACGGTTTTTTCTAACGTCATATCTTTGTTCAAGTGACTACATTGTTAAAGTAAACTTCTGTTTTGTATAGATAAGCTCTTATTCTAGACCATAGCGTTGCTAAACTTTTATTTCTATGTACGATTATTTAAAACAGTCAGGTTTTCGTCGGAGTGTTTTGCAAAAATACGCGTCAGAGCTATCTTTCAGGTACAATATTTCCATTTTAAATTGTCAAAAACGATTGGATGTTTATCTTTTACAATAGGATGTATAGTCTTTTAGTACATAGCGATCGCACTAGTTCTGAAATATTGGTTTTTACTATCTAAAAAAAATACTACAAAAGGTCTAAATCGGTTTGTTTAAACATTTTTTTCCTCACATGTTTTATAATATTTTGAAAAAAAAACTTATTATTATAAAACTACAGGTTTTGCTTGATATTTCTTATTTTTTTTAACGCTTATGGATAACCCACTTAATTTAGACGAATTTTTAAAAACCACTATAATTCACAATATAACAGCGCGCGACAACGTTGTTCGATTCATTACGCGCCGGGCCTTCCCAAGGAACGCACGTGTCGCTCTCCTCGGTGCGTTAAGGTCGGTGACCAAGCTCACACCGATACTGCTATTCTGTAGATGTAGCGCGTACGCTACAGATTAATAATTTGATACTTGGTATTTTATTTCTTCTCAAAGCAATAAAGTAATATGATTTTTTACAGAAATGGGCAATAAACGTAAATTGTTTGGGACGAAAAAATCCAACAGTACTACGGCCACACAAGTTAAAAGGTAAAGGTATGATTCCGCTGCCGACTGCATACAGCAACTGCACGTTCCGCCGCACTCCAAATTGAACCGTAATAGTATGCGTAAAAAGCTCAATTTGAAATGAGCGGAGAAGTGTCGGAACAGCACACGCCGCTCACTCTAAATTGGGACTTTTAGTCTTATGATTACAGTTCAATTTGGAGTGCGGCGGAAGGTGCAGTTGTTTTATGCAGTCGGCAGCGGAATCATACCTTAAGGCACCATGTTACCTATTACCAATTGCTGCTAGTGATATTTCTATGTCTGGATATGTGCTTCTATGTTCTTGACGTTCTGTGAACATTTCGGATCTTTCCTTTAATTGTAAAATTCAAACTCTAATATTTTTTTATTCTTAACGAGCGCCCGATAATTTATGATTGCGTTGTTTGAACTAGTTATTGAATTATATGTATGTGCAATTTCAAATTTTTAAGCCAAGTAGTTTCTGTGGAAAGTAATTTAAAGTAAAACTAGTCCCCGAAACACGTGGACTCTACGTAATTATCATTCCAAATTTGACTTTTTTCCTGACAAACTTATTCC
This sequence comes from Cenopis cana, assembly GCA_951800055.1. NCBI lineage: Eukaryota > Metazoa > Arthropoda > Insecta > Lepidoptera > Tortricidae > Cenopis > Cenopis cana. Next base: position 945,115 of record OX637484.1, on the reverse strand, counting down.
AATTTTGTTGATTAATTCGTGTTCATGCACCTCTAAAAATAGTTTGTATAGTCTCCCAACATATGTTTACTGGTTGTTATCTTTTGTGTGAATTTACTCTCATATTCATATTCATTTATATTTTTTTATTCTTAACGAGCGCCCGATAATTTATGACTGCATTGTTTGGACTAGTTATCGAATTATATGTATGTGCAATTTCAGATTTTTAGGCCAAGTAGTTTCTGTGGAAAGTAATTTAAAGTAAAACTAGTCCCCGAAACACGTGGACTCCACGTAATTATCATTCCAAATTTGACTTTTTTCCTGACAAACTTATTCCAATTTTGTTGATTATTTCATGTTCATGCACCTCTAAAAATAGTTTGTATAGTCTCCCGACATATGTTTACTGGTTATCTTTTGTGTAAATTTTCTCTCATATTCATATTCATATGCATTTATATTTTTTTATTCTTAACGAGCGCCCGATAATTTATGATTGCGTTGTTTGAACTAGTTATCGAATTATATGTGTGTGCAATTTCAGATTTTTAGGCCAAGTAGTTTCTGTGGAAAGTAATTTAAAGTAAAACTAGTCCCCGAAACACGTGGACTCCACGTAATTATTATTCTAAATTTGACTTTTTTCCTGACAAACTTATTCCAATTTTGTTGATTATTTCATGTTCATGCACCTCTAAAAATAGTTTGTATAGTCTCCCAACATATGGTTACTGGTTATCTTTTGTGTAAATTTTCTCTCATATTCATATTCATATGCATTTATATTTTTTTATTCTTAACGAGCGCCCGATAATTTATGATTGCGTTGTTTGAACTAGTTATCGAATTATATGTATGTGCAATTTCAAATTTTTAGGCCAAGTAGTTTCTGTGGAAAGTAATTTAAAGTAAAACTAGTCCCCGTAACACGTGGACTCCACGTAATTATCATTCCAAATTTGACTTTTTTCCTGACAAACTTATTCCAATTTTGTTGATTAATTCGTGTTCATGCACCTCTAAAAATCGTTTGTATAGTCTCCCAACATATGTTTACTGGTTGTTATCTTTTGTGTAAATTTACTCTCATATTCATATTCATTTATATTTTTTTATTCTTAACGAGCGCCCGATAATTTATGACTGCGTTGTTTGGACTAGTTACCGAATTATATGTATGTGCAATTTCAGATTTTTAAGCCAAGTAGTTTCTGTGGAAAGTAATTTAAAGTACCAGGCCGAACGTCACAATGTACATGACAGTTATCACGCTCCCAAACGTAAAATTTATAAAAAGTTAACGTTGTTTTTTGCGTAATTTCTGTATGAAACACAGGTTTTTTATTAATTTCGCGAAAATGAATAGTCAGAAGTAAATAGATTAACACATATTTAAGTATTAATAATGTGTAATGAGATAATAAATGTCGATCGTTTTTTGTATGAAAATCGAACCACCTTAATAAGTGCGTAGGTACGTAATGTTAATAAAATAAAAACATTTAAAACTCACCACATTTTTTCCTACCTCACTCTAACTCTATAACAATGATCAAGACATGTCAGTTCAACCGGCAGCACTCGAACCGCACGCACACAGTAATCGTTTTAGTGTGTAGCTAAACATGGCCGCTCGCAGGGAGATCGCGGCTAGGATGAGTTGGAGCGAAATGTTCGTACCCTCTTAATGTGCTGTTTTTGGGTGCATAAAACGTTATAATTTATCAAATTAACACAAAGATGAATTATCATTTCACATGCACATATATTTTGGATTTAATTATAATTTTCTGCACAGTTAAAGTTTTAATTGAAATCGGAAACCAAGCATCGATTACAAAGTCGATTCAAAATTATTCGTACTTTGACCATCACGCTTGGCCACTTTTCTGACGTGAACTGTCACCGTATTTAGGGACCATAAGCACTACTTTCCATGAGAATTTATTTGAAATATGATCTTTACGGAAATCGGTCAGTACGGCTATGCGATATTGGACCCAGTGGAAACGCCAGTAAGTGGAAACTTCATTCCTGAAGTTTGGTGTATTAAGTGTGCGTGCCTGATTGTTTTAGTGCGATCTATCTCAGTAGATCCATTGAGTAGATCCACGGTGTATCTAGTGAGAATTTTTTTTCCCGCTAGATACATTGCAATTCATAGGTATGCCAGTATGCGTAGTTTCTTTATATGTGTGTTACCTCGCCTCCCCTAAAAATTGGCTAAAAAATTTGTTAGGAGAGATGCGCTGAAGGCGTCTCCTGTGTTTAATGCTCTAAGCTTATTAATTACCAACATAACGACATGTTATGTGAGTGTTTATAATTAATATTTGATATTTTCTTTACTCTGTATGACTTGTAACAATTGTTATGAATAAATTTTTGTATTTGTATTTAAGCAGACACCCTAGCCTCTGGACGCGTCTGACTGCAGAACAATAACTTACCTTACTGCCGACCCGTTTTTAATAATGAGCGTTTGTTATATTGCAAGCTAGAGGCAAATATCCCTGTCCCCCATTCTCAAAACAGGGAATTGCTCCAAAAATTTTAGCTCCGAGCAAAATTTAGACTTGCGATGTCCTGGCATACGCGACCAATCGCATTACCCAACTGAGCTATCGGAACAATCACGCTCGTTGCCCAAATTCAGGCTTTAGCAGACTTTACTGCATACAATATTCATGGGAAATATGTTGCATACCTCAATATACTTGTTCACACAGGGTAGTCAGTGTATCTGGGTCATAAACAGATTCAAGTTCGCGTCTTTCCTGTGGACATATCAAAAGTTAAGCGCTACAAAGCTGAATTTTGGATTTGTCTACTCTAGTAAACCGTATAACTGTGTCTCCGTTACTATAAATTTGAATGCTCATACGCCTTTAACTATTGACCACAGGAGGGACGACATTTGTTTTTTCAAGTGTTTATTAGTGATGTGCTGTTGCTGGAATGGAACATTGAAAAATATTTCCACGACCGCTTCAACTTAGTTGGTAGTGATCCTGCCTACGAAGCTGGAGGTCCCGGGTTCGAACCCCGGCCGGGGCATTTATTTGTGTGATAAGCACGAATATTTGTTTCTGGGTCTTGGATGTTTTCTATGTATTTAAGTATCTATTTATCTATATAAGTTAGTTTATCGTCGCTTTAGTACCCATAGTACAAGCTTTGCTTAGTTTGGGACTGGGTTGATTGGTGTAAGATTGTCCATAAATATTTATATTTACTTATAATAGTCGTCAACCGTACTAGGGACAATAATTAATGTTACCGGCAAGTTTGGGACTGTCTTAATCGTAATATTTTATTATCCATGTCAGAAAGTCTGAAATAAGTTTAACACTATTTTGCGATTATAATTATGAAAATGTACATTCATAATTATTTCCTATACCGACAACTTTATTTCCTTAAAAGATTTGTTTTAACGGGTCTATCGCGATATTTATGTAACTGTCGTCTCAGCAAGTTGTCAACGGAGATATGAGTACAACTACACAACATTTGACAAAAGTCTTTAATAGTACATTACTTACCAAGGGCGATAAAACAAAGAATGTCTCAGATCGCAGGTATTTGACGATGCAAGGGCGATAAATATACGATCTGAGGCTTTCTTTATTATCGCCCGTGGTAAGTACAAAATTTTATGTCACCCCCTGGCCAGGAAGTGGGTTTTTTCGCGCGCGGAGCGTGCGATAATGGCCGCTTTATGGCTAGGTGTGACTCAAAGTATATTTATCTGTACAAAGCGCGAGAGTTTAAAATGTTATAGAATTATTTCCATTATCAGTAAGTAATATTTTCACTAGCAATATATTGCGGAATATTGATTTGTAACGGCAAATTACAAGTTGAATTCGAACATTGACATCTTCTTTTCAGGTACACGTTTCCATTGAAATAAAATATTTCCAATCGAATGGTTACTGACAGTAAGATTTCCTTCTGACACGACAGAAACTGATTTCACTTCAAAAGTTAATATTTCAGAAAGTTAACGTAGTGTGATTTAAATCACATAAAATTTTAACATAATAATTTGACATTTAAATCATTTATGTCATTCAACAGAATCTAACAAAATACGATATAAACTTAACTAAAATATGAATTTCCCAATGTTTAAATTTACCTACTTTTCGCTTTGTCATTCAAGGGTTGCGAAATCTTCAGCATGAAGTCTATTTTTACGATAATATTTAGAATTTTTTGACAGTGTTACTTAGGCATTTTTCAATATTTTGTTCGCTTATAATATAAGTATTTTCAGGGATTAGAAAAATAAGTATCAGTAAGTATAAGTAACGTTGATGGCTTATTTTAAAAATAATAACATAATGCAATCAATGACTTAGGGCTTATATTTTGAAATAAGTTTTTTTTAGCATATATTTTTGACCTAAGACCTTTTACATTCAAAACATCAAAGTATACATGTAGGTAGTTTACTACTCAGTGTTCGATTGATATTCCCAAGTTAATTTTGGTACAAAAAAGTTTATAACCCTTAAAATAACCGTACAATTGACAACATTTCATATTTTAACTACTTTATTTTATGAACTAGTTAGAAAATAGGTAAAAATTTAACTCATTATTTCATACAAAAAAAACACGTTGAAAAGTAGGTCCTTCCAAAAGGGCGTAAGTAAAATATGTCGTCATCTTCCCAAAAAGAATCCAGAGCCACTCCAGAGCAGCGATTGTCTGTACTCTGTACTAAGGTCTCCCTGAATACAGTGAGGAAGATGACGTCAACTTTCGGTTTACAGTAATTTGCGATTTTTTCCAAAATTAACGGAGAAAAAAATCTAAAAAAATGTTTTTTGTGTACTTCACACGTTTTTACCGAAATGGTTTTCGAATTAAGACTTTTGGAAATAATGAAATATTGTCAATTATTACATTTAAAACTACTTATTGTAACTTTTTAAGTTATTAAGGATTAAAGGATTACAATAATCATGAGTATGATATGATATAAGATATCTACAAATCTGTAAGGATATGAATAGTTAGATATGCAGCTAAGCCTTTTAAGGCATCTAAGTAACACATACAAGTCTTTATTACAAGTTATATGTTAAATAGTTTCTATAAAAAATACTACTTATAGGAATATCTATGTTCCCGAATCCAGTTTTTCATAAATTTCTAGAAATTTCTTAAAATATTTCTAAGTCTAAATAGCCATGAGCTAGTGTCATTAGATTCTGGTCAACTATGTCTTAAGTAAGTACTGATTCGTTTATTTCCGCAGTAACATCGTCCATTTATAAACCGAGCATTTTGTGTCTATAAGGTTTACATAGGTATTTTATTGTGACCGTTTCGTGTTACAAATTTCAAAAATTTATTTGTCTATGTTGTCTTAATGCACACTGGGGTACTTTGATCCATTTTGAAAACCAAATAGCACAAAGTCATTTTAATAAATATTTTAAATGGAAAGTGAACTTCGTACATGATGTTATTTAAAGACAAACGAATCTATTGCTCCTTTATGCAAAACCCTTGTTATAGGCTGCGTTTCCACCAGAGATGTCCGAGGATGCGTTTTCATACATTTGACACCTCGCAACGCGCCGAGCGAGGTGTCAAATATATGAAAACACATCCTCGCACATCTTTGGTGGAAACGCAGCCTTAGTGCTTGGTTAATTGTGTTACATTGTCTTTTATAATACTGTCAAACTGTCATTTATTAGCCACTACTAGCAATTCCAGTGTGATTAATTTTAGGGAGTTTCTTTGTGTAATTCTGAACTTGACAGTTTTTACAATCTTGGTACTGTATGTTATGGTACAACGTACAGTCAGCGTCATATAGTATGTAGCAGCCAAAGTGGCCAAATAGTTCGGTACACCATATATTTTGTATGGTGTGCCGAAGTATTTGGACACTTTGGCTGCTACGTACTATATGATGCTGACTGTACAACGCGCTACACTTCGCCAAATAGATGATATCCACAAAATAAATTCAGTTAAGTTAGGGAATGTATATTGTTTACTGAATAAATTATCTGAACTGTTTATAAAGATTCCTTACACCAAAATATTAGAGCAAAGTTAGGTAACTCAACATTTTTTGATTTTACGTACCAACATAAAGTCTCACGGATCTGGACCTGGACCTATTAAAATGGATCCTAAGGCGACTTCCTGATTTGTCGGTGTGGAGGCGGTACGATATGAGAAAACTGTCAAATGTCAGTGTCAACTGTCAGTCAACTCAGTACTATTTTTTACTGTGCCCTTACATTTAAATGAGCGCTTCCTGACTGGCGCGGGATGCGCGGTAGCGGGACGATGCGAAGGCAGTATTGGTCCGCTTCTGCGCATAGTATTACTACTGCGCCAATGTAATAATTCTGTCAGAGTGGGAATCTTTGCGATGTCAGTAAGCTTACGTCAAAGAAGAAAATATCATATGTCGATCCCGTCCCGGCAAGTCAGGAAGTCGCCTAAATAACACATTTGGCAGTTATAGAAATTACTGAGGCAGTAAAAATCGATGCACAAAGAATTTCTGTCAGAAACTGCGTATGACGTCTGTGTTTGCCAAGAGCTCACCATAACCCCGACTAAACATAAACCTGACTTGAAATCGATAACGCTAGATTTTTTTTATTATTAAAAATGGGATCTCTCTTGGCCAGCATCTAGCCAGGGGGACAAAGATGAGGCCGACGGTGAAGCGAGCTCACCCAGAAGATGCCTATTCACTCGTGCCTTAAAAAGGTCTAGGTTATATGAGCTCGGAAACACAAACGCCGGCAGAAAATTCCAAACCTTAGAAGTGCGCATTATAAAAGATGATGCAAAGCGCTTGGTTCGAATAAGAGGAATCTCGACCGAGTAAGGATGGTAGCCAGCCGTACGTCTGGATGTCCGATGTAAGAAGGAGGAAGGCGGTATGAGCTCATGGAGCTCCTGAGCACACTCTCCGAAGTAAAATTTGTAGAAGACGCACAGACATGCTACTAGATGAGATGTTTGAAGCGTATAAATAATGACTATTGAATTTCACCTCATTTCTTTCTACGCAGAATTTACAAAGGCGATAACATGTCACACAAGGCAAATTGGTATTTACTGCAAGGGGTAGCTATAAAGGAGCTAGGTAAATTCAATTCTATAGGCATATTACGCTGCTACTTTATCTGGGGGCACGGCAGTGCCCCCGCAAGTCGAGCGAAAAGGTGCACGGCCGTACCATCCTTTTCTCGAAGCCATTCAGGCCATTTTCAACATCCTGTAGTTTTGTCCCAGTTAAAGCTAGAACCCTGAATTTTCAGTAACATGTTGGGCATAATAAGGGGTAGATATACTCTCAATAACATTCAATTTGAACTTTTATTTTAAGAACTATTGCCCCTCAAAATTCCTTAGTTTTGTCACTGACTCACTGACTGACTGACAGATCATCAATCGTTTAAGGTACTTCTAGCAGACCCACAAGCTCCAAATTTTAAACGTAATTAGTTTTTAGCCTATTAATTGCTAGAAAATTAAAAAATATTGCAATATCAGTCACGTATCTGAGATATACAAACTGCATAAGTAAGTTTGTAATCCTATACAAAATACATGCGATTACAAAGTTACTTTTACAGTTTGCATGTTACTAGAAGTCATACCTGAAAAGAAAAAAAAAGGGATGAGATCCCATCAAAAACATTACATGTAGAAAGATGCAAGTCTCGCAACACAGTTCTTTTACAACAAAAAGTAATGATATGTAATATTAAACCAAGTCTGTTATATTTTAGTCAATAGTACCGGAGGGGAGCCCACAGAACAAAATTTCCACCGACTTGCATCTGCATAACTTTATTTTTTTTTTAATATATATAATGACATGATCAAAAACACAATAGTATTTTATACAATCGTTATATAATTAATGCTTTTTTAGTCGAGAACCGCGTTTAGACCACGAGGCTTGCCGAGTGGTCTAAGTAAGGTTCGAGACTCAAAAAGCTAATTATATAACTATTGTATACAATACTTTTTCTACGAGTCCACGAAAATAACAAAATAACAGAAAGTTGCCGCTGAAACGATCTCATTTGTGCATGTAGGTTACACGGTGATTAATAGCACGTGGTCTGCACATATCACAATACGTATCACGTGGGTATTGATGAATATTGAAAACAAGTCTAAATAATTATGAAAGGAGAATGGGCAAATTAGTATGGGCGGTGTCCCATTGGTGTATACAGTTGAGACATATATCATTTGAAAGCTCTTAGCGGTAGCTTTGATTTCTTGTATGAAGCCGAAGACCGGTCGCGTGCAGGGAAGGTGGAATAGCTCATTTAATAACAGCACTGTGGCGATTACTGGAACTAAATATTCTCATAGTAATGGGACACTTGTGCATAGACAGTAGCGCCAATATTTTAGTAAAACATTACTAGAGCTTCTAAATAAAACGGGAATGGTTACCTCATATTTTTCTTCCACGAATAGATACGAAATAACTGTAGTACATCAATTAATAACACAAAAAATTAGTATCGCCTGATTCTGCTACTGCACACCAGATGTCGCTAGTAAATAATGATAGGTTCACATGGTCGTTTATACACGCTAACAATATGACACTTGACATCTAAGGCCCGCAGTACGAGGTAGGTTTCTACATCAGAGGGGCTACGATAATCACTTATGTGTCGGACATATAGCATTCGTCCCTTACTGCCAAATAGGTAAGTGCGAGAGGGACAAATGCTATAATGTCTGCAATATACGCGATCGTCTTAGCGCAGCGCTCAGTAGTATTCTATATTCGAGCTCTGACTACAGTTATGTTAGTAAATAAGAAATGCTACGAGCGTACTAAGCTGCCAAAACATCTTTGCGAATTCAATGCTTCCTACTAGGAGCAGTAATTTCGAAACCGCATACCTATAGCATATAGATATCTCTCTCTCTCTCTCTCTAACTTAACAAGTGCGATAGAGACTACAATATTGGCAATTGGATATCGATTTTGGCCGTATGGTGGTCTTGATGCAATCAATAAAATAACTCTTAGATATGTTAATTATTTATTATTGAACATAATATATTACGAACATATATATATGACAAGAGCCGGCGTGCCTACAATGCCGCTGTTATGTATAGATGACAACACGTACAATGTAAACGCAACCCACGTTGTGGGTAAGCAAAAACAATTCTTATTTGTGCATTTTCTAAGCTATTTAACCCTTTGACCGCCAAAGCGAAAGTGTGTCGTCGTGCCCAGTACGCCAAGCACTGTTTTTTCGGTGTAATGTCTAAACCAATAAAAACAAATTAGAACAGTTCATAAATGATTTTTTTCATGATCAAAGTACACATTCACTCCGACCTTTTAAGTGGCTGTTGGCGTGGTGGGCACGACGAAACACAACCACTTTATAGGTTCTTGGCGGTCAAAGCGTTAAGCACAATTGAACCAGTTTTCTTCGCTATTAAAAAATCTAAAGCGGCCCGGCAACGATCAATGACAGTTGTCGATACTTGTCGATTGTCAATGATTTGAACATTACCGTCGCGTTTGAAGCCAGTTGTCAATGTCATTTACGTGTTTGAAGAACATTGATGCTAGTTTTGATTGATGGAGATTGACAGATGCTCGTCGATCGTTGCCATTTTGACATTTGTTTGAAATCTATGTAGAAGTGAGGTTATTACAAATCACTCACGTGCTTATGAAAAAGAAAGCTCATGAACCCAGACACGACGTTGTTGACGTGTGTTTGACGTGCCGTTTAACCCTTTGACCGCCAAGAACCTATAAAGTGGTTGTGTGTCGTCGTGCCCACCATGCCAACAACCACTTAAAAGGTCGGAGTGAAGGTGTACTTTGATCACGAATAAAATCATTTATGAACTGTTTTAATTTGTTTTTATTGGTTTAGACATTACACCAATTCAACAGTGCTTAGCGTGGTGGGCACGACGACACACTACCGCTTTGGCGGTCAAAGGGTTAAGCCCACCAAACGCAATTCAAAGTAGCTATTAATTTATTGACGGCAGTATTGATCGTTGCCGGTTTGACTTAGCCATAGCTGAAAGAAAGCTGCATTGCCGATTACTGAGGAGTTCACCTGAAGAGCATATGGACAGATTATAGCAGAATGGCTTTTCCATACTTTATAAAAACCTACCATCGTGTGCTAAAAGGAAAGCCCGATCCTATTGGTGGAAAATAATTAACTATCACAAATCGCAGAGTCTAGGCAGTGTCGTACAAGCACACTCAGGCCGCGCGCATCGTTTCTTCACAATAGTCTAACGGAAAAAGTTACGTGACGGAACTAGTAGGACTTTTATCCCCGATTAATACGAATGTTCGCTTCTGGCGCGCGACATGCTCGCTTCGGTCACTCAGCTCGAGCGCTGTAGGCACAGAATAAGAAAATAGTAAAAGTACTGTATGGTCACAGTTCTACTTACACTCCTCCTTGCTTCGCTCGTCATCGTGCCTACACCGACCTGCCTTAGAGTAGATAGGACTGAAAGTCCAAGCACTGGGAATCTTATAAAAGCACGCTATGTTTACGCCTACGCCTGTGCGTGCACATCGTTGAACTAAAGTTCGCCCATTTCACCCAACTGGTGGCGTAAATTAATCCTTATTTTGTGGAGCCCACAAATAGGACAGTCCGGTGCTATGCGCGTAACTTCTAGATATAGAGTTTCCGATGCTCGTAAGTAAAGACTACTGCACAATTCTAGTCAGCCCTAGGTTTCGATTCCTTGACAGCTTTCTTAACTCTCGCGTTCTTCAGTCATGCACTTCTTTAGATAGATTAGAGGTTGATATATCGATTAACTAATTTTACCGTGCTAGTGTTAATGAGGCTTAAGGCCCTAATACATATGTTCGGCCAACCTCGGCAGCCTACAAGTATAAAGCCTTTTTGCGTACGAGACCCACACACGAGTTTAACTACATTGCGCGGTTTAATAAAGCGGTTTAACTCGTTATACCTCTATGACTTGAAGTGTAAATAAACTCGCATGCGAGTCTCGTACCTGTATAAATAAGGGTTTGTTCTACCTTTTCCCTTCAGTCCCCGTATCTATTGAGAAATACTTTAAGTATTTTTTTGTACCAACCAAAGTACCTAATTAGTTAATTACAAATTCAGTACATTATACATTTATTGTACACAAAATACCTACAGGTAAAAATACAAAAACATTAAGTTATATAGGTACAAAGCCGAACTTCAAAAACGAGGTAAAGGTTAACAGTTCAAAAATAATATAAAACTGTTCACCCACTGCTGTTCTTACTTACTCCATCAGGGACCTACGGTACTACAGACAGACACACATACTCAGATATACCTACATGTCAAAAACCTGTTTTGCGTTGCGCGTCGGGGGTTAAAAACACAGCGTTTCGCCTCGGTCCTAGCTGAGGTTCTTGCTGGACTTTTCTCAGCAAGCTAGGTTTAGTGAACCAGCGAAAACACTCCCAGTACCTACCTCGATTCCAGTCACACCTCAGATTCAGTTGAACCCGCTCAACCAATCTCACTTTAGCGCAAAACAGAGTATTCCAGTGTTTACACCGCCCGCGTGGCGCGTGGCTCACTTGACAAAGCCTAATCCCAATAAGGTCTAGTTTCCCCTCGGGGTTGGAAGGTCAGATGGCACTGCCGCTTCCGTAAAAACGAGTGCCTACGCCAAATCTTGGGATTAGGTAGCGGACCACAGGCATCCTTCAGGATGCAATTGTACTGGGATAACGCTAGGAGGATGATGACACCGCCTGCGTGGTCGTGTCGGAGGTTTCCCCTGGATTTTCAGGCCATTCTCCAGCTTTGCACTCCTATCGCTTTGTTGGACCCTGCCTATAAAGCCACAGTTTCATGCGATGCGGCATCAAAACCTGAACATACAACACACGAACACACGACCGTGCCACTCGTCAGATCTGGGGCCCGATTTTTGAGTATCGAACGCTCGACTTTTCATTCGATATATACTGTCAAAACATCATAGTTTTTTGAAAAAATCGGCCCCCTGTATTGTCGCGGCCGCTTCTCCAGCACCCCCCTGCAGCCGCACCTCAAGAGTTATAATACGAATCGGATTCGTTTCTGTCGTGTCACAACGTAAGCCATCACATCGGAGCGCATCACATACGTGTGATGAGCCATACTAGTTAAATAAATGAAACTGATCATCCTGGCGCGTCATGTCATGACACAACACGTCAGAATAGTATGAATCCAGCTTTGCTGCGAACAACGTACTATTTGCCGCTGAAAAAAAAGGTTGCATCGGAGGTGCTAAAATAAAATAAAACTAGGTACTAGAGAAAAAGGGAAGAAAAGTAGGTGTGATTTTTTTTTGACGTGCTTACATATTCGAATGCATTATCATTATGCATTCATAACGCATGCTAATTTAGTAATTTACTCTTTAAACGCGCTCGTCTGATATGTGAGAAAGTGACAGTGTAAATGACATCTTTATTTATTGAACCTTTTTTGATGTTCCGCGGTCAAATAGTTAAAAGATGACTTCGAAATCCATTTGGTGCAATCACAGGTATCCCATATATTTTAAAAATATTAAATAAGAAGCATCCCAGATTCCGATTGCGGGATGAGAGGACTGCCCAATTTATTTACAATGATCTCCTCGGCCTACACGAGGGCGATCATAAGTGAGCTCAAATCTGACAACCTGCTTTGAATCGTGGTTTTCTTCTTTTTTTTTCTCTACAAAGACCACCAGATGTAGGTGACCTTCTGTGAACTTAATTTCTGACGGAGCTGTCCAGGGAAAGCTTCGTGTTTCATGGACACGTATACATGGAAACGTGTGACGGTCCTGCACTTTCGTCGAAACCTTTTCAACTTGACATAGTTGTAGACTCATACGCCATGGAACTGTAATGTCAAATAAGAAGTTTAACCCTACAGAAATGCATATACTCAGGTTAATGTCGAACTGCACGTCGTGATATGGTGCGAATGTATCAGTCATTGGCTTCCAGATGGGAAAAAGTCGTACTATGCAGTCAAAAAGTATGTTCAAATATTTATTTTCACAGTGTGTACCTACACACACATATCATCAACCTCCAACTCGACGCGTACACACATTCCCGCTGGGGAGAACGTCCACGCAACAACACAGACACATTAGTCCCTATTCGTCCCGGTATCGCCGCATACCGGGTAGAGTCAAGTCTGGCCTAGGTCGTGCCTCGCTGCGACAAATCTCCTAGTAGCTCAATTCCACTCACTCTTCACAACACAGATTCGGTTGAAGCTCAACTAATCTCACTGGACCGCAAACTCTTAGAGTATTCCAGTGCTTAAACCGTCCGCATGGTCGTAGTGGAAGTCTCCCCTGGATTTTCCTCAGGCTATTCTCCAACTGCGAACTCCTATCGCTTTATTGGGTCCAGCCTATAAAGCCACATTCAGGTTCAAAAAAACATCAACCCTATTACTCAAGAAAGGTAGGTAGAGGCAGAGAAGTAGAGATCAAGGCTTTCCATTTGCTACGATTCTTGAGAAACTTATTTCTTGTACTAAGTATCATAACATCTCTTATACACAAGTGAAGAATTTTGAGATACGGAGTTATTTTCTGGGATAAATTACACATCATACTGAAGATGACCTTTAAGGAACAAAAAAATGTTCTTGTTAAAAGTATAATTCCGGACTGGCACCAAAAATATACAGTAAATAAAATAAATATAAAATAATAAAAATAAATAACCCATCAAATGAAGTTACGATGGATGGTAGATCCTTTGTCATCAAAAGTATTGAGGTTTAAAAAAATATATTCGATCCAGGAAGCCGTTTGTGCCAGCCCCGGCCGCCCAGCGAAACCCTAAGTGGCCCGGGCACGACATGTACACACTTGGACGGTTCTTTTATTGTTCTTGCTTATAGTAACTGTCCTTATAAAATGTATGGCTTGATTAAGTACCTGAAAAACCAATTTCTATTAAATATTAAAGTAGTATTCAGTAATCTGCTTCAAGCTAGGTAAGTACTTGTGTAACAACGTATAGTTAAGTTTACAGAGAGGCTATATCAATGCAAGAATGAAAAACGAGACTTTGTTAGATAGGAACTACCAAAGAACTACTCTGCAGGTATGCGGTGTTGGAAGAATGGTTGGCAGAGCTTTTGAAAACTGGAGATGTGTCGTCTAGTTTGATGGATTGGTTTTCACTTATTGAACAACGTATAGTTCCATACAAATACAAGAATGGAAAAATGCGCGGGATGTCCGATAATATCTACCCTACTCTAGCTAGGGCACAGGCAGAATGTCATCCCGATTACATTTGGAGTACACGACTATGTTAGATAGGAACTACTCTGTAGGTATATGTGGGTGTGGTATGTGTGGGTGGGTGTGGTGTTAGAATAATGGTTGACGGGGACCTTCTGAATACCGGAGATGCGTTGTGTGTTGTACAAACTACAGTTTGAGGGACTTGTTTTCACCCTTAGCTTTTATCACAACGAATCTTCAAATCAATTACCTACATAAAATAACAACACTGCCTATTTTATAAGGGTCTGTTATGACGAATCCTGGTGATGACGAATACACCATAAGGGCAACAGATGTCCCGAGAATGCGTTGTATTGAGAGATCTAATATTAATATCTATTGGTTATCACAACGAATCCTCAAATCGATAAAAGTTAGGCAACGTAAACTCTGTATAGTCGCAACCATCAATGTGCTCGCTGTGGTGCCTGCTTATCATCAGGCAGACCAGGCCGTATGGTTGTCTTACACCGTCGCGGTATAAAAAGTCGCCCAAATATAGGGTACCATTGGCCAAGTAAAGAATACGTACTCAGTAATAGACGCTCGCTCTACGCGTCAAATATAATAATGCTTTTAGGATGTTGTTGGGACTGCCGCGCCACTGTAGTGCGTCACCGTCAGGCATGTTTGCGGAGGCGCGCACAGATTGTTTCAGTTCAGCGCCATCAGGCGCCAGCGCGTTGCATCCCTGGTGCGGCGTGTGCGCGGCAGTATCAACAGCCTCATAGCCACAGTCGCGGCCCTCTGTCTGTCTGTTCACTCTTGAATGGGGCCTTCCTGCAAGCCTGGAATGGCTTACATCTGTCACATAGGATAAGTTATATGTAATAGTAACATAGTTTTAAGGTTCATTGTTACTAACACGATATGGACATTCCGAAATAAATAATTGATTTTTTGAATTTTGTTTGATGAAATTAATACAGCATACAGCCTGCATATATAGAACCCTGACTGGATTCTGGCATTCACACAAGCTAAAACAGAAAAACTCAACACTATACCTACCTATATCTTAAACTATTTATATGTTCATGAAACCCGAATAAAATTGATCAATAAGATTAATCTACAACTACCGGTGATTCTCTTTATGTATATAAGTTTCGATACTTCAACGTTTAAGTTGCAAAGCGTTCTAAAGAAATACACAAACATACATTCATGCAAACATATTCTCGAAAAACACAACCCTTTGGACCCCGACTGCGGAGTCAAGTAAAAATCAATAATGGGTCGTCAACGCTTTACTTGTATTGCAGTCGCAGGCGGCTATGATGTCGTGTCTGGTTAACATCAGGTGGGCCGACAGTTTGTTTACCACCGTCATTGTATAAAGACCAGTACAATCATACATTAGACTGACATACCATAAACACATTATTATCTCGCCTATTTCTTAACTTATCAAAATATTGAAGGCAACTGAACTTCGAATTACGGTTAACATACGTTTTATCTACTTATAATGGAGTTATAAATAACATAACTAAATGTCCCTTATTCACAGCCAAACAGTTGCCGGTTTACCATAATAATATTAAACTACATAGGTAATTAAGACTACAGGCTTCTGCACTTCTGCTTCTGTTCCGGTAGGCTCATGCTTAGGATAGGAATAACTAGTTGATGATGATAATAATCATAAAGTTGTTGCCTTGCAAGAGCATGATCATAGATACCTATATCTATGTAGGTACATATAAATATTATGGTTACATGAATAAATTAACGTGTAAACAGCCTCTTCAAAAGTTCCAATGCAGTCGTTGTCATTGTGATATCAACTTCTTGAACGACGAAGCCCTCGGGTGAATTAATGCTCTGGAGTTGCATTTGTGATCTTTATATCTATACATACATATAATAAAGCAGAAGAGGGTCGAAAATCTGTACATTGAAGATATTAGTAAAAAAATCGATGGAGGGGTCTAAGAATTGATAACAGAACACGTTTCAACTGTTTTTAGAATTCGTGTCTGTTTGTCTGTTTGTCTGTTTGTCTGTCTGTTTATTTGTCTAACTATCACGCGAAAACTAGCGAATGGATTTTAATACAGCCTTCACTAATATGTTTATTGGATCTTCGGCCAGGTTATAGGCTATAAAAATCATATAGTCTATACATATAATAAAGCAGAAGAGGGTCGAAAATCTGTACATTGAAGATATTAGTAAAAAAATCGATGGAGGGGTCTAAGAATTGATAACAGAACACGTTTCAACTGTTTTTAGAATTCGTGTCTGTTTGTCTGTTTGTCTGTTTGTCTGTCTGTTTATTTGTCTAACTATCACGCGAAAACTAGCGAATGGATTTTAATACAGCCTTCACTAATATGTTTATTGGATCTTCGGCCAGGTTATAGGCTATAAAAATCATATAGGTTAGGGATGAAAGGGGGTGAAAAGAGGGGTTAAACTTTATATGAGAAGTCTTTCAGTTCATGATTTACAGGCTTGAAAATTGGTAAGTATATACATGGACGCAAAGTAAATAGAACCCCATTCAAACATTTTATAATAAACAGATAGTATTTGAAAAAATGGGGGGTGAAATAACAATACCTCTGCCTCTCAGGGCTAAAGACAAAAATACAAAAGTCCCTCAAACCATATTAACTGTTTGAAATGAGAGATCTAATTATGTTGGTCAGTCAGTCTCTATCAATATTCACAAACCTTACTACGAAACCTCGGTTTTTTTTGTTTTCGATGGAGGGTACCTACGCAGAGCGGCGGGCTCTCGGTTGCATGGTAGCACTTGCGACATGTACCTGTATATTAGGTATGCGCATTTTTGTATAAAATATTGTTTTTTGAGGTGCTCATTACAATGAATGATATCCATTTTCAAATCGAAGATGGCGGACATTTACTTATTTACTTTTCTTAATAATCGATATGGGTGTCATTGAGGTTCTTCGAGGTGCCGATTAGTTGCGTTTTCCGTCAGCAAAATGTATAAAATACGTCCAGCGCGTAACAGACATAAATTTAGGGCATATTGGTATTCGTTAGTAAAATATACCTACGTAACAATAAACATCAAGTATGACCAAATTCGAAAGTTATAGGCGGATAGGAAGCAAAAAAAAACAATTCTCAGAAAATCACATAACTCTTATAAGCAACCAGGGTGGGTGCGCTATCAACGTAGGCCTCTACTCCATCTTCGAAAGTGAAAGAACAGACCAAAGTAGGTATTCAGTTATACCTATGTTTTACAATAAAGTACTTTGAACTTTGAAACGTAATCCACTAATTTATGAACAAAGAAATATCTATTCAACCACCTCTTTACAAAGCCATTTGATAGGTCAACAATTTCTTTTTGTTCAACCATCTACATTGCTTGATGCGTATGAAGTATTTTCCGTACCTGCATCATAATGTTTCTAATCATTTCGCACTCGCTTTTTTATCTACATTACATGACGCGTAGGAATTATTCTCCGCACCTGCATCATAATGTTCAAAAACGTTAGCGCGCGCTACGCTCGCTTTTTCATCTACATTACTTGATGCGTTTGAAGTCTTTTCCGCACCTGCATCATAATGTTTGTAAAAAATTTCGCGTTCGCTACGCTCGCGTTTTCTTCTACATTACTTGATGAGCATTTTCCACACCTACATCATAATGTTCAAAAACTTTAGCGCGCGCTACGCTCGCTTTTTCATCTACATTACTTGATGCGTTTGAAGTCTTTTCCGCACCGGCATCATAATTTTCGTAAAAATTTCGCGTTCGCTACGCTCGCGTTTTCATCTGCATGACTTGATGCGTATGAATTATTTTCCGCACCGGCATCATAATGTTCGAAATATTTCGCGCTCGCTACGCTCGCGTTTTCATACATATTACTTGATGAGTATGAAGTATTTTCCGCACCTGCATCATATTGTTCGAAAAATTTCGCGCTCGCTGCGCTCGCGTTTTCTTCTACATTACTTGATGAGCATTTTCCGAACCTACATCATTGTACAAGTACATGGCGCGTGCCCGCGTGCGTCATTGCACCATCAGCATTTGCTTTGTATAATATTTCGTAATTAGCAAATAAGTCATTTCACCTCACTTTACGTTCGCTATTCATAAGTGTGCACACCTATCAAGTTAAATAAATCAAGATTATATCAAGAAATCGTCTTTCGTGTTCCAAACTATTATCAAGAATCCTATCAAGTAAATGTGAGAGTTAGCAAGTACTCGCACAATCATAATGTTCGAAAATTTTCGCGCGCCGTACGCTCGCGTTTCCATCTACATTATAGTTGATGCGTATGAAGTCTTTTCGGCACCTGCATCAGAATGTTCGAAAAATTTCGCGCTCGCTGCGCTCGCGTTTTCGTCTACATTACTTGATAAGTATTTTCCGCACCTACGTCATAATGTTCGATAATTTTCGCGCGCCCTACACTCGCGTTTTCATCGACATTATAGTTGATGCGTATGAAGTATTTTCCTCACCTGCATCAAAACATTTCGCGCTCACTACGCTCGCGATTTTCTTCATTTCTTGATGAGTATGAAGTATTTTCCGCACATGCATATTAATGTTCAAAAATTTCGCGCTCGCTGCGCTCGCGTTTTCTTCTACATTACTTGATGAGCATTTTCCGCACCTACATCATAATGTTCGAAAATTTTCGCGCGCCGTACTCTCGCGTTTTCATCTACACTATAGTTGATGCGTATGAAGTCTTTTCGGCACCTGCATCAGAATGTTCGAAAAATTTCGCGCTCGCTGCGCTCGCGTTTTCATCTACATTACTTGTTCCGTGCCTGCATCATAATGTTCGAAAATTTTCGCGCGCCCTACGCTCGCGTTTTCATCTTCATTACTTGATGCGTATGAAGTATTTTCCACACCTGCATCACAATGTTCTTTTTTTTCATTTTGCGCTCGCTACGCTCGCCTTTTCATCTACATTACTTGGTGCGTATGAAGTCTTTTGCACACCTGCATTGTAATGTTTGAAAGAATTCGCGCTCGCTGCGCTCGCGTTTTCATCTTCATTACTTGATGCGTATGAAGTATTTTCCACACCCGTATCAGAATATCCGAAAAATTTCGCGCTCGCTCCGCTCGCGCGCGTTTTCTTCTACTTCCTTCTTAATATATATTTTGTCCTATGTCATGTGTTTCATGTGGGCGCATTGAGCCGGCGTGCGCAATGTTTGGCGAGACAGCCGGTGTAGAAGTTGATATGGATATTCACGCGAATGAAGTCGCGGGAAAAAGCTTAGATAAATAAATCATCATCATCATCATCCTCCTAGCGTTATCCCAGTACAGTTGCATCCTGTAGGATGCCTGGGGTCCGCTACCTAATCCCAAGATTTGGCGTAGGCACTAGTTTTTACGGAAGCGACTGCCATCTGACCTTCCAACCCCAAGGGGAAACTAGACCTTATTGGGATTAGGCTTTGTCAAGTGAGTGGGCAACTTGACTGTTAGAAGTTCTCAAACCGCCCGAATGCCTCCAACTTGGCTTAACGACTGCTGCCATAGACAGCAACCGGGATCAACGGCTTAACGTGCCTTCCAAAGCACGGGAGCGCTCAGTTAGTAACCACTCAAAGCGGTCACCCATCCAAGTCCTAACCGCTGCCCACGTTGCTTGACTTTAGATACCGCAAGCGGTACCCGGCGCCGCTGGGCCACGAGCGCTCCTCGAAAGTTTATAATATACCGGAAAATAATACGTTAAATTGTAAACTGTATGTAGATAAATAAAATTTAAATCATAAAAAATCCTCTCCCTGTGATCCTGATCTGTGTCCTTTAATTGAGGTGTGCAATAAAGAGTAGGTATTTGTTGTTGTTTGTTGTTGTTTAAAACTGGACTACCCGTGCGAAATCGGGGCGGGTTATACATGCGAAAGTAACTCTGTCTGCCTGTTTCCCCTTAAAATGCTCAACCGATTTAGATGAAATTTGGTATGGATATAGTTTGAGTCCTAGGGAAGGACATAGGATACTTTTATCCCGGAAATCATCCCTTAACGGGGTTTAAGTTAGAATGGAAGAGAGATAACTAGGTAAGCGCAAGAAATAGAAGAATGAAATAACATTCTAACGTGATGACCGAGTTCTACGCAGACGAAGTCGCGGGCAAAAGCTAGTCTTAAATAAATAATAATAATAATAAACTTTATCACAAACTTAAACTTTATCTTATAAGTATTATCATTGTAATAAGCATATTTTTGTGAGAAAATGGCTGACTGTCGAGTTTCTTTCGGCGTTTCTTCTCGGCAGTGGCCTCTGTGAAACGCTAGTAGGGTTTGACTTGTAAAAGTGCCATTGCGGCCTACTTACAGAATAAAGTTCATTTTATTCATTTTTTTTTATTTATTTATTTTATTCATTTATTTTATTTTATATATTTATACCTTGTCATACGATTAAATAAATAAATAAATAATGCTATCATTGTCAATGCACCCTCACTGCAATGAGTTAGTCCGAACCAGGTCGGGCCTAGCCAACTTTCTTGCTGGACTCTTTTCAGCTTGGCTAGGTTTAGTGAACTAGCCACTAAGTTCCCAGTAGCTCGATTCCACTCACACCTAGGGTTGCCAAGCACCCCAGCACCCTAGAGGATGCGTCCCGCAAAGGATGCGTGCGGGACGCCAATTGTCCCGTTTTCAGGCCTCGGCAGAATTATAAGAACTGGAGCGAACATTTTGTTTCATTTCAGGAAAGAGTGCACAATTTCGATAAATGAAAATAAGTAATTTGTATCCCGCTCTCGGAGGATCGTACTCGTAATTTTAGCTCGGAAATCATCCACTAAGAACGCATATCTCGCGGGAATAAATAATGTATCCTACATCACAATTATACGTTAACAATATTGATAAAGTGCGCGAGTCCCGCATTTTGAAGCCAAGTCCCGCAATTCTACCACAAATGTCCCGCAAATCGCAGCACATAAGTTGGCAACCCTACTCACACCTCAGATTTGGTTGAAGCCGCTAATCACTGGCACTGGAGCGCAAACTATTCAAGTGCTTAAACCGCCCGCATAGTCGTGTCGGAAGTGGCCCCCTGAATTTTCCCCTAGCCACTCTCTAACCGTGCAATCATATCGCTTTATTAAGCCGGGCCCATAACCTAAAGTAGGTTTAATAATTTTTAAGAAAAAAAAGCCGTCTTTAATGGGGGAGGCCGGTGAAAGATTATAATACTTTATTTGCAAAAACTGAAGTGTTTACAAAATTGGAACTTATCTATCAGACTTCAAACTAGGCTGAGCTTGTATTTTGGACGTCTGCAAGGACTGCGAGAGCGAGTAACAATAATAGTAGATTACAATAAAGAGGTAAGACAAAAAACTAAGTACTAATTACAGCGGAACAAAACACACATAAAGCTATAAAGGGTACATTTCTAACTATAACCAGGGGCGACTCGCGTGACGTCATCGCGCCGCTCAAAGGTCCCACGTCGGGTGACTATCAATGCGAGAGAAAGTGATGTAGCGAGTGATGCGCGTGCGATAGAAGGAGATGGCCAAGCGTCGGCACGTTTGGCTTGCCTCGCGCGGATTTGTTAAAAGTGAGACTCTGTACGTAGTACCATTACTTATACTGTGCTATAACTATAAAATGTGTCTTGAAAACCTAGCTTGCTTGACAAACATAACAAAGAGAACAAGTCGCCAAACGTGAACTATGCGTCGTTGAAGAGTTCCATTCTAATCATCAGCAGCCGTTCTACTTCATCAAATGTCACTTATTTAAATGTAAATGCTTGATTTGTTTATGAAAATTTAACACCCTTTAACATGTGTGGAGTTCCCTCGATTCCTCATGGATGCCATCATCAGAACTCGACCTTGAAAATCTAACTTGCTTAACAAACACAGCAAAGAGGACAATTCGCCAAACGTGAACTATGCGTCGTTGAAGACTTCCATTCTTATCATCATCAGCAGTTCCACTTCATCAAATATCACGTATTTAAATGTAATGCTTGATTTGTTTATGAAAATACAAAAAATCACTATATTTATGCCTTTAATCGCCAAACGTGAACTATGCGTCGTTGAAGAGTTTCGATCTGATCGTCATCAACAGTTCCACTTCCTCAAATGTCACTTTTTGGAATGAAAATACTTGATTATTAGTTGTTGAAAATACTAAAATCACTATATGTGTGCCTTTCACATTTGAGGAGTTCCCTCGATTCCTCATGGATCCCATCATCAGAACTCGAGCATGACAAAAAAAAATCGTGAAAATAGAACTTGCTTAACAAACACAGCTAGGAGGGCAAATCGCCAAACGTGAACTTTTCGTCGTTGAAGAGTTCTGTTCTGATCATCATCAGCAGTTCCACTTCATCAAATGTCACATTTTTGTATGAAGTTGATAAAAACAAAAATCACTATACGTTTGCCTTTAATATTTGAGGAGTTCCCTCGATTCCTCATAAATCCCATCATCAGAACTGCGTTTTGACAAAAACGGGATCAACTTGGATACAATCAAAAATCTTCAAAATCGGTTCAGAGATGACAGAGTTCTGGAGTAACAAACATTTAAAAAAAACCAACCGAATTGAGAAAGAAATATAAATATTTTTATTTGCTATAAATGTTGTACATAAAGGTGTTACAATTTTATTATCTTGTGACCATACATTTAGGCTTTGAGAAGCCATGCAAAATAAGTGAACTTAATTTAGGTATGTATAAAACGTAAACCAATAAAAGATAAAAGAGATAAAAGAACCTATTTTGAAATCTTGAAGTCGGTTAAAAATATGTCAATTACCACAAACATTTTGACGTGTATCTTAGTATCGTGAATCGTGATATTGTTTATTCAAACTACTTCATATTGTCACTCACACTGTAAAATCTTGTTTATTTCGGCTATAGCCGCCACTGATTCAGCGATCGGTGTACTGAAAGAACTGGTTTATAAACTAATAAATCTTTAGCCCAATGTGTATTATGCATATATATGTTAATTATATATATGGTGATTTTTGTAAGTTTGTCCGCATTTTTCAGTACAAATGATTAATGTGAAATGTGTACAAATATTGCGATATTTTTAATGTATGTTGGCAAAGTTACAAGTATAATGAGGAACTACGAGTACATAGTCTACTTTATACTGATGACAATATCACATACGGTAGATCATGAACTAGCTAGGCGACTCTAGCTAAGTTACCTAAAAGAAGCCATTGTGATACCAACGGGCCTTGTTCACTTCTAGGATCTCCAAATAATCATCCAACATCATCGGCGAAATTAGCATCAATAGCAGAGCTAGACGTTGTCAACTGTTTCACGGCCTGTGTTCAGAAAATAGAATAAATGGCTGTAAATTAATTACAAACGCCCCAGAATATTATGTGCGTGTTCATGAAAACCGCATACAACAATAATTTATTTTATCGATAAAATAATTGACCAGCGCGACTTTACTTGTAATATGTATCTATAGATATAAAGTCCATAATATATTATATTAATCCAATCACTATGAAGAGTTTGTAGACATCTCACATATTCGAATTCATCGTATTATTAAACTTTTCGACGCCAACGACAGACATATCCGTCACGGCGAGCAGTGCGATATCAACCTACTGCATGCATTGTAGAGTTCAACTTCGCGTTTGACATTTCCATATAATGGCGTGTGAGCAACAGCTTTTGGATTTGACATGACGTTAAAAAGATGAAGCTGATGCAGAGCTTAACCAAAGGAAAAGACATATACATACCTATACATTCATACATACATACCTACATTAGACATGAACATACAAACATACACTCGAAAAATAAAACAGGCCTTCTACCGCAGTCGGGTAAACAGTACAGACATAGATGAGATATAATTTCGCCTGTTTCTTAGGTAATGTAGCAAGGAAATGTAGGTAAATAAACTCAACTCCGAATTATCCCAATTTTAATTTACCTCCATTTACGGTTTACCTATACACCTGGTATCATTATGCAGCTTAGAACTTTTTCCACCGGTGGGGACGTCCACCACACGATCGCGACAACATAGACACGTATGGTCCCTATTCGTCCCGATACCGCCGCTTACCGGGTAGAGTCAGTCCGACTCAGATCGAGCTTAGCTGAGTTTCTTGCTGGAAACTTCTCAGGTTTAGTGAACCATGGACAAAACTCCCAGTAGCTTGATTCTACTGACACCTCAGATTCCGTTGAAGCCGCTCAAATAATCTCTCTGGAGCGCAAACGCTGCCACACTCCAACCGCGCACTCCGATCGCTTTATTGGGCCCGGCATACAAAGCACAGTCAGGTTGAAAAAAAGTTAAGGCTGGGTATTACCACTTTCGAGCTTTTTAAAACCATTCTAGACATAGAATATAGTGTCTTAAATTCTAAAAAATATATGTGTTACATAAGGATATTGTTTAGTCAAAATCGCAGTCAGTTACATGACCTGATGAATTACACTCGATAGAAAAAAAAACGCAGTTACCCTTTTATGGGTTTTTTTTTCAAAACTACGGCTATATTTACTGATATTTTACATTTAATTTTTATCTACTCAATAAAAGATCCTAAATAGTTACAGACAAATTCGCAAAGTTTGCTGTGATAAAATGATTGGCTTAATTACTATAGCTAAATATTTACGAAAACTGCGCGCAGAGCATCCGTAGAGAGCGGGGATGGTTAATTGCAAACTCACGCGTGTTAGAGCGGGACATTTGCATTGGGGATACCTCCCCTTAAGAACCTTACGAGTAACATTGGCCAGAGTACCTTAATCCTCAGTAAACTATGGCATCCATTTGTCAGTTGGCCATAATACTAGAACAACATTTGAAGGCTCCAGGATTCCTGTATAGATCTGACTAAGTAAGTTTATTTTCTGCCAAGAGAGGTAAGGTACAGCGGAATGTCATCTTGCTGATATTTCTTACCATCTTAGCTAACTGGGGAATTACCTCCACCTTACAAAGACCGCAGCCATAATAACACAACTACTTTCTAGGTATGTGGTGTTGTGTCCTGGTTGTGAGTAAAGTCAGGCCTGTTCTTCTTTCCGCTTCGGCTAAACTCGGCTGTGACAGACCTCCGTGATGTCCAGATACCCTATCGCGCTTTTAACGAAGGCACACGTACCATGATTAGCTGCCTAACGCCGGTTCTGTTAGATGGAAACTTTCTGTACCTTACTACTATTCATTGTTCTGTGTGCTGTGCTGTGTTGAAAGATTGAGTCCTACAGTAATATCGAGCCATACACACAGGAATCAACAAAGGGTCGGCGACGCGCTTATGATTCATTTTAGGTGCTCGCATCCAAAGGCTACGGTGTTTGCTTACCATCAGGCAGGCTGTGAGTTGATAGCAAAAATGAATGCCCGACTCAGACCTTTCTGAGCGACGTCAAGTACGTAATATTGACCCCAAGGCATACAGCAGCATCGATCAATCAGCTTTACTGGCTTCGGCTTCGCAAACTACCTATACCAGGCCAACTAGATCCATAAAAAGATTTATTAATAGATCAATATAAATTACTTACGAATGTATTGACAATCCATGTGGATTCTTAGTTTATAAACTAAGAATATATTATATTATTCTTATTTCATTCAAAATTTTAATTTGATGTAAAAAATCTTGACAGGAATCACCACTTTGACATGACATGTCAGATTATTCTTTAAAATGTAATCCAACCTCCTAGTGCTAGAGATACATCACCGGATTATCTGCTTGGTGTCATTTCTACAAATCAAGAAAGAAGTATACAACTATAGACATCTAGTGCCAAGTAGAATAAGTTATTGCACTTAATTAACGTAGAGTTAAATGAGAGTTAAATCCTAAAACTCAATATAATACGATCCCTGCACGCGTTAGCTCGAAGATGTATATATCAAAAAATAGCATACAACAGATCATTTAATGTGTATAAGTCACTAGTGTATACACGTAGGCATCTTTGAACAGTAGCTGATTTTTCTTTTACTCATATCTTTCGTTTCTTAATTCTAGTCCTGTAAATATTTCAGCGCTGATATCGGCAGCCTTACGTGGGCTAATTATCATAATCTTTCATATGAGGTACCTTATATTTGATTGCATCCCTTATATTTTGTATAATAAAGGTTTTTATACCTTACATACTCTTGTCAATTACTCGGCCCCTGCACGCTGTCCAACATTGGTGCCATACAATGAAATACTGCCACGATGAAGACCTTTCAAACGAGATATGTCTCAACTGTATACACCGATGGGACATTTTGCCCATTCTCCTTTACGATAATATCACAAGTATTGTAAATTTGTAATACCAAAACCCACGGGGCCGGTGCCCTGTTAAGATTGAAAAAAAAAATTATCAGTCCATGCCCGCCTTTGGCATCATGTCAAATTTCGACCAATCACGACGCAAGAGAATTTAAGTTTTTTTTCTAATGATTATGGCCAGTATCCAGACGACCGTTTAAGTAGGTAGACAATTTGACAAGTGCATTGACGGTTTTACGTTTAGAAGCGCGGGAAGCACTATCAATGTTGAAATATTCATAAAATGAGTCTCCTTAAACTTAATTTTTTTCATCAAATTACGGCGTTCTATTTTTGAATGATATTTCGATTCTCCGCGCAGTTGTACAATGAAATATTATATTATGTCACGCCTGGCCATAAAGCGGCAATTACCGCACGCTCCGCGCGCGGGAAATCCCACTTCCTGGCCAGGGGGTGACATAAAATTTTGTACTTAACACGGGCGGTAATAAAGAAAGCCTTAGATCGCATATTTATCGCCCTTGCCTTCGGCTCGGGCGTCAAATACCTGCGATCTGAGACATTCTTTGTTTTACCGCCCTTGTTAAGTAATGTACTATTACTCCATAGAGCATAGACTTTTAGTTCAGCTTAAAATGTATAATATTGTGCAATGGTCTATGAAGTTCTAATTGTAATATTGTAGTCGACGAGTATAAAAAGTATCTAATGCTGATGCAAGTCGGTGGAAATTTTGTTCTGTGGGCACCCCTCCGGTACTATTGACTAAAATATAACAGACTTGGTTTAATATTACATATCATTACTTTTTGTTGTAAAAGAACTGTGTTGCGAGACTTGCATCTTTCTACATGTAATGTTTTTGATGGGATATTATATACACGGTTAGGTGACTTCCTGACTTGGCGGGGCGGGATCGATATGTGACATTTTCTTCTTTGACGTAAAAAACTTACTGACGCCGCAAAGATTCTCACTTGACATAATACTGTCAGTATTACGTTTGCGCAGTAGTAATATCATACGCAGAAGCGGAGCAGTACCGCCTTCGCATCGTCCCGCTACCGCGCATCCAGCGCCAGTCAGGAAGCACTCATTTAAATATAGGGGCGTAGTAAAAAATGGTACCGAGTCGACTGATAGCTGACATTGACATTTGACACTTTTCTCATATCGTACTGTCTCCGCACCGACAAATCAGGAAGTCGCCTTAGAAATAAAACAGCACCCATAGAAGCAAAAAGTCCCTGGAGAAATTTGGTTCTGTACGCGAAGTGCGTTATACAGGTTATAAAAAGCTTAGCTCTGAAAATTGGTCTCTTTGGATGATCTGTAAAAGGACGTTTTTTTGTAGTGATGTGCCGTTAAGAGGAGGCGTAGGGCAAGCTCTCTCCATACAAACTTTGTGCAGGATTTACTTCGTTTGTGGTTGCATTAAAGTTATGATTTTTGGTCAGTATGCTTATTTTCTGATAGCTATTTCGTGATGTAATTTTATTTTTATTTTATTTATTTATTTTTTTGATTTTTTTTGAAATATTTGAAAATTTTCACATCACGATCTTCGCATATCTAATATTTACAACCAAAAAAAATATTGTATTTGTTAGTGCCAAAACCGACGAATAAAACGTGTACAAAGTTTGTATGGGGAAGGCCTTGCCCTACCCTGCGCCTTAAGGGGATTTTATAAGGTTTGTGATTGACAAATATGTACAATATAAATCACTTGACGTGACGCTTTATAATTAATTACTATGAATTCGAATGATACATACGATGAATATTTGTATTAATTGCTTTGTAAAGTGACATGTGACTTATACAATACAAATACTGTTTGTTGCATACCTCAAAAAGAAAACAGTACGGAACATTAGGCTTATTGTAGTAAGAATAAGAAATATTTATTCGGGACAAAAAAAACAACTTACAAACAATACATCAATAGTACATTACTTACCAAGGGCGATAAAATAAAGAATGTCTCAGATCGCAGGTATTTTACGCCCGAGCCGAAGGCAAGGGCGATAAATATGCGAATATGCTTTCAGAACACGGCCTTTTCCCCAGTATTGACAAACCTACTCACGGAAAGTCGTGCTTGGATCATGTCTTTATACCAGTTAATGTCGCCGCGGAGTCCGTTGTTTGTACAGCTGACCTCACTGATCATGATATAACCATGGCCGGTCTTTCCGTACCCCTTAACGTGAAGGAAGCACCTGCCCGTAGTAAAAATATTATTGATTTCAAATCTCTAAGATCCGAGCTACAGTCTGTTGATTGGTCGCCTATAATTAATGATTCTAACCTCGATAATGTCGTCATTTCTTTTTCTTCCATTATTAAAAACGCCGTAACCAAGCATACTAGAACTGTCAAGGTCAGCCGTTCTAAATTTGCTTTGCAGCCTTGGATGACACCCGGTTTGATAAGGTGCTCCAAACACAGAGATAAACTACACCAACAATACCGTAACGATCCAAATAATGCTTTAAATAAGGTCATTTATACCCGATATCGGAACGTCTACATCGAACTCTTGCGAAAATTAAAGTCTGAATATGAAAATAAGGAGCTAGTACAAAACAAGCACAAGCCTAAAAAGCTGTGGGATACCATTAGGCAAATCACTCACCAAACTAGAAATAGATCCGCGGCCGACGACCTGCTAAGATCAAAGCCATCAGCTGGAGAGTCCCTTGACTATTGCAATACTTTCTTCTCCAATGTAGGTTCCAGTTTAGCAATGTCTATTTTGGCAAATTCTAATGAAACTCAGGAAGCTCTGGCATCAAAAATTAAAGTTTCAAATACGCCGTCTTTCTTTGTTACACCTACTGATAAACATGAAGTCTACAGTCTTATCAAGTCATTGGATGTAAAGAGTGCCCCAGGGTTAGACGATATAAATAACAGAGTCCTTAAGGAAATTGGTGACATCATATCGGAACCTTTAGCTGCTATATTTAACCTAAGCATGTCCACAGGCATATTTCCCCAAGATTGGAAGACAGCTACTGTCACACCGATCCACAAAGATGGTCCAAAGGACGTCCCTAGCAATTACCGTCCAATCTCGCTCCTAAAAGCCTACTCGAAGCTTCTGGAACGAATAATGAATAAGCGACTGATTAACTTTTTTGAAAAAAACAATCTGCTTTCGGAAAAACAATTCGGTTTTCGTCAAGGGAAGTCGACGGAGGATGCCGTTAAACGTCTGACAGAAACTGTAGCTTCCCATTTGGATGGGGGTCGCAACTGCATCGGCGTATTTCTAGATTTATCAAAAGCCTTCGATACGGTTTCGATCCCCATCTTACTTCGCAAGCTGGAGAGCTTGGGTATAAGGGGCACAGCTTTGAACTGGTTCTATAGTTACCTGACCAACAGATTTCAATGTGTGAGAGTCAATGGCTTGATCAGTAGCGAACTTAGTGTCTCTTTTGGGGTTCCTCAGGGCAGTATTCTGGGCCCCACACTTTTTCTGGCATATCTTAATGATATCCTGTCTCTGCAGCTTCAAAATAGTGATATGCAGTGCTACGCGGATGACACAGCCATTATCTTTCACGGTCTCTCGTGGCAGGATGCCCAGGATACGGCGGTCTCGGGACTTAGACAAGTTTTCGTATGGTTGAACCAAAACCTCCTCACATTGAATGCAAAGAAAACAAAATTTCTTTGTTTCCATAAGACTGCTTTGTCTGAACCTCCTCCCTCTCTAACGACTTTGAAAACTCATTCTGAATCTTGTCCTTCTGACCAGAGCTGTAATTGTGTAAGCATTCAAAGGTGTGTCTCTCTTAGATATCTGGGTGTAGAGCTAGATGACAATTTAAATTTCAAAAAACATATTTCTCTTACAGCGGCTAGGATTCGTAAGCTCATCTACACTATGAAGTTATTACGAGAGGCTACTAACGGGCAACTGTTGAGAACTGTATATCTCGCACTGTGCCAATCCATAACCAACTACTGCATTCTTGCATGGGGAGGCGCCGCAAAAACAACCCTGATAGCGCTCGAAAGGGCCCAAAGAGCAGTATTAAAGGTGTCGTTGCGTAAGCCTCGCTGGTATTCCACTACTGACTTATATAAAGAAGCGGAGGTACTTAGCGTTCGGAGGTTATTCCTGCTAAAATCAAAGTTAGTAACCGTCATAAAAAAGTTAAATGGTTAACAAAAGGGTTACGAAAATCATGCTACACTAAACGTAAACTATATTTGAAATATAAATTTATAAAATATAACAAGCGCTATAATAGAAGACAACTAAGAAAATATAACAATGTTTTAAAAAAGTGTATAATGAGGGCACAAAAAATTAACAACAGTAAATATATACTGAGCCATAAAAATAAATGTAAAGCAACGTGGGATATTATATCAGAAACTATACAAAATTTAGATAGTAATAATGATATTGATTATTTGAATTTCCAAAATAAGACATATAAGAACCCTCAAGAAATTTGCAATTTAATGAATGACTATTTTATTGACATGACCGTATTAAATACTAGTATTAATTCAGTTGTAACAAATAACATTAGCAATTACCCATCATCAATATTTCTGAAACCAGCTGACGCTGACGAAGTTTACAAAATTATGATGTCTCTTAGCAATAGTAAGGCCTGCGGTTACGATAACATTCAAACAAATATACTTAAAATATGTGCTATTTGGTTATGCCAGCCTATAGCACATATAATTAACTTGTCATTTACACAAGGGATTTTCCCAGAACAGTTAAAGATGTCACTAGTTAAACCTTTGTTTAAGAAAGGAGACCGCAGAGATCCTAACAATTATAGGCCTATAACACTTGTACCTGTTATTTCAAAATTATTAGAGAAAGCAATGTGTAATAGATTAACAGGATTTCTGGAAAAAAAATGTTTATTGCAATCGGATCAATATGGTTTCAGAAAAGGACACTCAACTGAGCTGGCTTGTTTTAACCTTGTTAAATACGTTTCGGAATGCTTAAATGATAAAGTACCGATATCAGCAATATTCTTAGATTTAAGCAAAAGCATTTGATAGTGTCGACCATGTTAAGCTCCTCAGAAAGCTCGAGTGCTATGGGATTAGAGGACCAGCAAATGAGTGGCTTAAGAGCTATTTGACGGATAGGAAACAGTGTTGTGAAATAACAAGAATAGAAAAAGTCGGTAAAAGTTTCGTAAAAACACAGTATCGATCTAACTTCCGTGAGATTAGATCTGGAGTCCCTCAAGGAAGTAATCTAGGTCCTTTGTTATTCCTGGTGTACATCAATGATCTACCTTTAGCAACCACTCATAAATGTATACTTTTTGCTGATGACACAACATTATTAGTGAAGGGTGGAGACACTGTTCCCTTTGAAATTAATATAAATAATGCTTTAGTTGACATCAATAAGTGGACATATAATAATAATTTAAGTATAAATATGACGAAAACATTCTATATTCAATTTAACTCATATAATAGTAATACAATCCCATTAAACATTAATTATAACAATATGCCCGTGACGAAATGTGAAAGTTTTAAATTCTTAGGATTATTTATTGACCAGCACCTAAATTGGAAGGAACATGTTAATTACGTTTGCTGTAGGCTTGATAGATTTGTATTTGCTTTAAGAAGACTCAGATACACCATTAACATGGAGGCAGCAATCACAGCCTATCATGGCTATGTATCATCGGTACTTAGTTATGGATTGTTACTATGGGGAAATTCTACAGACATAGAGAGGGCCTTTATATTACAAAAAAAATGTATCAGAGCTATGACTATGGCATGGGTAACAGATAGTTGTCGACCCCTCTTCAAGAAATTACATATTCTGCCATTGCCATGCCTGTATATTCGGAAAGTTTGCTTACTAGTAAAAGACCGCCCTGATTTATTCAAACTGAGATCAGAAGTCTATACAAGAACCCAAAGAACAAGTTATCAAAAGCTACTACACCAACCTCAATGTCGATCAGCGATCTATAAAAAAAATGCTTATAATATGTGTATAGTTTTGTATAATAGCTTACCTAATAATATTAAAAATATGACGTCTACCGATTTTAGGAGGAATTTAAATAATTATTTATTAGAAAATTGTTTTTATAGCGTTAGTGAATTTATCGAATATAATAAGCAACAGGGACATTTGTAATCTATTAATTGTGCAGAGAAGAGTAATTATATTGTAATTTAATTTAAATTAATGCATGCACTAAATAAGCAGTGTATAATATTAAAATATTTGCATGTCGTTTTATGACGATAGAATACTGTGCCACAATTTGCAATAACATCCTGTAACTAGAAATAAGTATTCTTGCAAATAAATATATTACTATTACTACTTACTACTACTATTACTACTTACTACTATTACTACGTGCTGCCATGTACGTGCATAAGGCAACACTGAACCTGCCATGCTACAGCGTTTTGGTCAGTAAAAGAGTTTTTAAAGTACCCGTTCCGAAGGTTAAGACCAAATTTGCGAAGCGTTATCCTGGGTTCCTGTTTCCGCATATTTATAACAAATTTGCAAAAGCGATTGATCTCAGACATTGCAGTGTCCAAGAAGCTAAAAAGAAAATACAAACGCTCTTATTGTCTTGGAATTATGAACAATCAGAAACGATACTTCAAGGTAGTGTCATAATATAACGCTCCAAGTCACGCACATACACACGCACTCACACATGCACACACACATACATATATACACACACACACACACACATACTACTCATGAAATAAAATGTTATATCTTGTCTTGCTCTATTTTTAAGCCGCGCAATTTGTTAATCTATACTGTTTGGTTTCCACGGGACAGGCCCAGCCTAGTGTGGGACCATAGCCACTATGTTGTGAATTTATCTTTTTTCGTAAATAAATATATTTTCATTTCATTTTCATTTTCATTTTCAAATATGCGATCTGAGGCTTTCTTTATTATCGCCCGTGGTAAGTACAAAATTTTATGACACCCTCTGGCCAGGAAGTGGGTTTTGTCGCGCGCGGAGCGTGCGATAATGGCCACTTTATGGCCAGGTGTGACATAAAATAAAAATAAACACAACACACGTATCAGTATCAGTATCACGTATCAGTACAGTTCAGTTTATAGGTACATATAACACAAGGCAATATAATTATAAAAAACAATTAAAATGTTTATTAAAAAAAACTAAACTTAACCACAAAAAGATACTTGAAAACAAAGGAAATACAAGACTAAAACTACTATTAAATTAAAATAACTAAAACTAAATTTAAACTTAGAAAAAATAAAATAATTAATTACAAAAAGGGCTGGGCCTCTAGGCAGGGTGCCCATCACGCATCAGGGTGCTCATCGCCCATCTTTTTGTTTTTTATAATATTTGAATAAACAAAAGGTTAAATTAAAAAAAAAACTTAACCACTAATCTTATTAATCTATAATAGTACATTACTTAACAAGGGCGATAAAACAAAGAATGTCTCAGATCGCAGGTATTTGACACCCGAGCCGAAGGCAAGGGCGATAAATATGCGATCTGAGGCTTTCTTTATTACCGCCCGTGTTAAGTACAAAATTTTATGTCACCCCCTGGCCAGGAAGTGGGTCTTTTCGCGCACGGAGCGTGCGGTAATGGCCGCTTTATGGCCAGGTGTGACATAAAAGATATTTTGAGTTAAGTAGCCTTGCCGTTACCTAACATAATCGATAATTAATATACATGCTCTTATTTTTCACCCCACTGATGGTCCTGGACTGATGGCGGATATGATAAGAGGAGTCAGTTGATAGGTATATAATAACAATATTTAAATTTAGAAGGAAATCAATAACCTAAACAGATTCACTGACGGAAATTTCTGGATACGAATAACTAAACGGCACATCACTATATGCCTAATGCTCTACGCTCGAAAATGGTTCCGATGAACTAAAAACTTGAGCATGGGTATAAAATGTGTAAGGAAAGCACTAAATTGTGCAAGAGTGGTGGTTAATTGATAGGTATTCTAGATATCCTAGGGAAATATAATATATAATTATATAAATTACTTTATAGTAGAGATTTTGTGCTGGATTAAACCCAAATAAAATTTTCCTAAAAAGCACACCAACGCTTTACATGACGTAATATATTTTTCTATACAAAAATATCTTGTCATATTCACGAAATCTCTATTAAAGCCAGTTTCCATGCAATTTTTTGCGATCCACTCCGAGATACTTAAATCTATGAAAATACATTAACGTTTCTATCAAAGCTAACGAATTCATCAACTCCCCGTAAAATATTCACGCATTTTTTTTTGATACGAATAAAAAATAAGGCTGAAAAACCTTAAACACATTAGGATAATATGTATACATTATCAACTTTAATGGATTACGCAAAATCTTTTAAGATAAATTAATTTAAACTTCAAAATACGCAATATCTTTTAACATAAAAGTATCTCGAGCAGCACTCTTAATCACGACTAACAATAAATCCATACATTAAGTTTAATACAAACACACATTCAAAAATATCGACACAAGGTGGGTATACAAATATTGGTGCACATAAAATCTATACAAAATTATATATAATTAAAATTTATTTATAACACGATCAGAGATATGTGTATTTACCAATAATTCTAAATATAAATTTGAATTTAAGTATTTACAACAAAAATAACACTATCAAATATTCGTTGTACTTACAACAAAAATACGCATCGTGCACGATGCCGCGCAAAGAAACTTTGAGCAAGCTTAATTGGGTATTACACTGTCCTGAATTCAGAATCCTGACTAGTGGAGGAGAGTTGAAGCATCTCGCTCTAACGTATAGGTCCGAATCCTTCTAAACATCCTGAATTCAAGACAGTGTAATACCCGCTTTAGAAGTAGTAGATTTGATCGGCGGCCTCAAAATGCACATGTTTTGACACGACCAATAACCATCAGGCCTGTTTACCGTTCACCGCACTTCTATCACTACCTTCTGGTTCATTTATTTGGGGGATGACTTTAGCGTCCCTGTCCGCCTGTGTCAACACCTCCTGGACGTGAATGGTGAGCTCTGGGCGAGCGAGCTGGGTGAAGGGCAGGAGAGCGCCGGCTACGTCCATGGTGTTGTTGATGTTCCGATGCCAGAGCTCTAGCACGACGCTCCGCCGTTGCTACTTGTACCGAGGCGGGCCGAGCCAGCCGCAACCGAATACCTGCCACCAAAACGCTATTAAATTAAGGGAATACGTTCTAGAATCCTCATTTGTCTCTTTTACTCTCTAAACTCTACTAATAGATGCCAGTTCTGCGAGAGACCGGGAAAATAGCGACCGACGACTTGACGACTGATTTAGCCTACGGTAATTAGCCCTACCTACGAAGCTGACAGAAGGTCCCTTTGAATCCCGATCAGGGCAAATATATTACCTATGTGTGATGAGACCGAGTATTTGTTTCTGGATCTTGGACATTTTCTATATATTTAGGTGTGTATATTGTCGTTTAGTAAAACTTTCTACACAAGCCATATAGAGCTTACTACATGGGCGTTATATGTGTGTAAATTGTCATATAAAATTTATTTCTAGCTAGATGTCAAATGAAGGCAATTCGGCATCTTCTCGGGGAGCTCGCTTCACCCTCGGCGTCATCTCTGCTAGATGCTGGCGAAGAGTAATTCCATTTTTAATAAAAAACTGGCCAAGTGCATGTCAAACTTCGCAGTAGGGTTTCGAATCGACCGCAAAATTAAGTAGGTTTATTTTCGCGCCCCTCTTTAGCTGTATGGCAGCCCCCTTAAAACATTTAAAAATAAGTTTTGACTATTTGTATGGCTTTGGGCCACCAAGTGTAGCTCCAACTGTTTGGCTGTAAGTCAAAGGACAGACGGACTCACGAGTGACAGCAATAGGGCTCGGTTGGGACCGGATGATGATGAACGGAATCATTTTGTTATACGCATTTTTTTTTGGAAAAAATGGCCAACTGTCGAGTTCTTTCGGCGTTTCTTCTCGGCGGTGGTCTTTTGAGAAACGCTAGTTGATTTTGATTTGTAAAAGTGCAATTGCGGCTCACTTACAGAATAAAGTTCATTTTATTCATTTTTATATTTACCTGGCACACGACCAACGCCAGCAACAGCAGCACCAGCAGCGCCAGCACGCCCCACACCACGCCCAGCTGCGTCAGCGCGAACACGTAGAGCGTGGGGTGGCACCACTTGTTGGGCTCGAAGAGTGTCGGCGCGAAGTCGGGCCACATGATGCCCAGCGTCCAGAGGTTCCCGAAGCCGAACCTGTGCGGAAAGAGGATTAAGAGCACTATGCACTTTTTCCAATGTTTATCGACCTAGATCTCAACATCTATAGTTATTAAATATCTGTCCTTTCAGTATATTGATCTTGAACTATTTTCCTCCAGTCTCCTAAAAATGAAAACACGATTTGTCTCGATACTTTTATTGTCGAAACATAACCCTTTTTTTCGATGTTTTTGGTTGGATCTTTAAAACCCTCCCATCTTTAACAGTGATTTTTGGTTTAATAGTTGTAAAATGATAAGTTTTCAAACCTGATAAAAAAGATTATCCTTATAAATGTATATACACGTTTAGAATAACCATCAATATTTACGAAAAACACGCACCGAGGTTCCGTAGAGAGCGGGATGGTTAATTGAAAACTCACGCGTGTTAGAGCGGGACTTTTGCAATGCCATCTACGCCCTCTTAAGAAGACAGCAATTTTTAGCAGAAAATGATGTTTTTGCTAAAAGTAGCTCGACCGATTGAATTACCTAAATCGCAATGATGTCAATCCGGAGCAAAGGTTCTCATCACTTAAAGTAATCAGTATCTGTGACCTTATTTCACTATACGTGACTATACCTACTATAAATAACCGTTCGCGCTTTGTACACATACTTACTAAAAATTATCTTATTTATTTAGGTGCTTAAAAAATAAGGTAAACGAATAAATATGGCTTTACCCGTGTTGACAAATATTTTAATAACAAATTAATTTATTTCAGGCATCTCTAGCCCATATTACAAATACTTTAAAGACCAAAATACGTAGTTTTGCTAAGTATGTGACATGTTGTTTTGGTTTTTTTTCAGCTTGGTTCCCTATAATGTGGTATAATAATATTTCTGTTCAGTTTGCCCGATGGAAAAGCAAAATTCACTACACTGTAATATTCCAAATACATATTGAGTAATTTCCTATTTTGCTCCGAATCAGTTTAAACATTGTCTCGGTTTCTCGATGAGTCGCTTCGCGAGCAATTAGAAGTGCTCTGTAGACACGTGATGTGATGACTGATGACCTAGTTATGTACAGTCTGAAACGTAATTCATGCACTTGACGGTATTCGAGATTAAACGGAGTATATTTTGTAAGAGTAAAAGTGCTCTTGTGGCCTTATAGCGTAAATGTTTTGATTTTGATGAAAGTTCAAGCTGTGGCGAACAATAACATAGCTAGGTTTCATCATTGAGAAAACTTGTTTACATAGGAAAGCGAGCAAAGTGAGGCACTTGAACATTAACCGTCAAGGATTTTTGGAAATTCTTATATGTATGTCGGTTTCTGCTCCAAATAATACAAAGTGAAGTTTTAATGCCAGAGCATTAAAGTTTTTACCTCTTAGTTATAGTTTCGGATCGCAAGATACTTAATGTTCGTACCCTACGTTCGTGTTTATGTTACTAAGACGAAGCTTAAATAGCTACTTACTATGCATACGTGTATTGAATTCTGCTGCAAGGAACAGTATCATGGGGAGAGTCAACCGATAAATGTATTTCCAATATTTGCATATTGTTATTTGAGTCGAAGCAGCAACCACAAACTTCGATATTAATAGTTGCATGCTTGTTATCTGTATCGATCTATTGACAAAATTAAACCCTTGGAACGGTGTGTATACTGACAAATTTGTAACACACGGTCCAATAATTTCTTCTACAATTAAAGCTATTATTCTGAATATATTTCCATAGAATTGGCAACCTCGGCTAAATTGGTGATCCAATTTCCAAACACCACAAATGAACCTTAAATAGAACCAGTTTGGGTTGAAAATGGAATGAATTAAATACAATTTTATCTTAACAGGTTGGATTCCAATGCTTAGATGGCGCGAACAGAAGGTTCAGAGTAATTACGGACTGCAAAGGTCTGATTTCAGTTGGTAATGTATGTCGGCATTGGCAGCTGATACCGTTATTGTTTCCAATTAGGTTATGTGGCTTCTGATTTAATTAGAATTGTAATTACAGACAGCCTTTGAGTGTATAATATTGATGTTATCGTTCGTTTTATTATAAAGGAGTTGATGAGTCCAAGATCTTTAGAAAAGACGTGGTTATGTATACGTGGTTGGATATGTAAATTTTGCATGTCTTGTGTCATACTTACCTTATCTTTCCAAATGCCATAGTTTTCTTTAGAACATGAACTCAGGCTTGAAAAAACTCTTGGCTTGGCCCTACGATGAATAAATTGTTTGATTTTAGGCTAATAGGTTATTTTCTATTTTTTACGTTGCCATTTGAATAGCCACAAAAGTAAGAGTGAAAGTCAGACCTAACTGGTTGCCGCTGGGAACGTAATAAGAATAAGAACGTATAGAATAATTGCTTTCTATTCTAACTTAATATGTTAAAGACTCAAGGTAACTCTAAAACGCGCTTTTGTAGTGCGTCCGGCATGTTGGCGGAGGCTCGCATGGATGATTTCTACGCGATAATGCGCAAACGGGCAGCCTCCTAGATGTGCAGAGTGCGGGGCAGCGCCAACAGCTTCCTAGTGGCTATAGGGGAGAGGCTGGACAACCCATTCTTCCGTCATTGGGTGTCATTGCATGTTCCCAAGTACAAAGATTATATATAGTACATTACTTACCAAGGGCGATAAAACAAAGAATGTCTCAGATCGCAGGTATTTTACGCCCGAGCCGAAGGCAAGGGCGATAAATATGCGATCTGAGGCTTTTTTTATTATCGCCCGTGGTAAGTACAAAATGTTATGTCACCCCCTGGCCAGGAAGTGGGTTTTTTCGCGCGCGGAGCGTGCGATAATGGCCACTTTATGGCCAGGTGTGACATAAAATAAGTTTTAAATGTATTAGGGTTAAGATAAACTAACATAGATATGTAAGCACCACACATAGATATGTATTGTTACTAACGACTATGGACCATGTGTCTGAAATAAAGTGAATTGAATTGAATAGAATAAAACCCTGCCAATCTCCTCCTTCCAAGCCAAGATACAGTTCAAAAATTATAAGTTGATAACTACAGCATTTCTCTTATCTTCCAGACTAGCGATCATTTCGTACAAATCAATAGACTACTGAACAATAGGTAAAGAGAATACGTACGTTTTCATGTTCTCATTTATCTCGAATATCTCGAGCCTAATAATTAAGCGTGAGTTGTAACGAAACAGTCTGCACCTATTTGTTATGCTCCGTGGAGCGCTAATTCTAGTGTCCGACCAAACAAGGGTTTCAAGTTTCAGCCGAAACCGAATTTCGGCTTTAGATTTAGTTTTGGCCCAGACCGAATTTTGGGTTTAGCTTCAGTTTCGGCCGAAACTCGGAGGAGACCGAAATATTAAACATAGCCTAACATAACCTCACGCTTTTATTTTATTCTGTGCCAGATTCCCAAAAGAGATAGGCAGAGCACGTTGAAATTTATTTAAGTGCCTGTAATTATAGGTTTCAAAATGGAGTAAAAGTGATATTCCAGACATAGGTCCCAATCGACTACAACGCACTTCAACCCGGTTCCCACAGTTGACTGTACGATACCTATGGGAAGAAAAGCAATGGTGCTATAATTATAATCTGGTGTGAATTTTAGCATCAGTTGTAATATATTTTTAATAGGTAATATCTGTTTGGTCGGCGCTTCCACTTTTTTGTTCACATGAAGAACAAGAAAATGGACAATGCCTGATGATAAGTAAGCGTCACCACTAATCACGCTTACTTGCAACTATGATACGAGGTCGGTTCCTTCGGCCGAAACTACAACCTTGGCCAAAACTGGCCGATACGAAACCCGTAATATTGGTGGTGGCGGGAACACTAACAAAGAACTCGATAGCTAGATAATTTCAGTCATGGGCGATATTCGAATGATATGAACAGAGTTTAATGTTGACAGTTTTTAATGGTGTTCCATCATCCATGCAATAGTGAAATTATTTGTGAATTTTGCGGTGTGACGATATCATTAAAATTAAAATATATTTTGCGGTTGTGTGGTTGAGAGATTCAAACGTAGGTATATTTATCAAGTAAGTTTATTTAAATTCACTGATGTCTTTGATCGAGAAACCTATTAGGAAATTTATCGATAATGTGGAAAAATTGCTAAAAAGCAGTTTTCTGTGAACACTGACTTACTGAAGAAGACTGCCATTTAGAAAATCAAGGCAGGTGTCAATACTTACCATGTTAATTTTGACCTATTTTGAACATTGATGATGTTTTTGATAAACTTTTTTTAATTTACGAAGTGATAATATTTCATCGATCATGATCGGACGCTAAACTTAATAACTAGTAACTAACCAATCGTTAACAAAATAATTAGTGAAAAAGAGATTATCACATATCCTATTATTTGGGCACCGATCCTATTATTCGGCGAAACCCCGAGACCTCGGAACCCAATCCGATTTGTTCTGATGTCAAAGAGCGAAGTGTATTGAAGTGAATGTAAGCCTTATTTGCTGTTTTAAAAGAATTCTTGGAAATACTCGGCCGTACCTATTCGTCTGGCAACAGAAATATTGTAGGATTGGTTTTTTACGACTGTCATATGTTATTTCGAAGTTCAAAATTGTGAATCACTCTAGCCCTAAAGTACTGAAATGCGACGCACGTTAGTGCGAAAGTACGCCACATCGATGCACACATTCTCGAATGTTTGCCACCGCGATGCACGTTAGTGCGAAAGTTCGCCACATCGATCTGCTTATTTTCGAATGTTTGCCACCGCGATGCACGTTAGTGCGAAAGTACGCCACATCGATCTGCATATTCTCGAATGTTTGCTACCGCGATGCACGTTAGTGCGAAAGTTCGCCACATCGATCTGCTTATTTACGAATGTTTGCCACCGCGATGCACGTTAGTGCGAAAGTACGCCACATCGATCTGCATATTCTCGAATGTTTGCCACCGCGATGCACGTTAGTGCGAAAGAATAACACATCGACTCTAGTCGATCGGCTAGAGTGATTCGCAATTTTGAACTTCGAAATTACGTATGACAGTCGTTTTTTACACGACTACCCAAAAAAGGAGTGTAATGTTTTTATTTACCACTTGCATTGCACAGGAAGGGAGGTTATAATATTAAGCGAAAGGGCGAGAACTTTGCAAAAATGATGCCCATAGCAGACAGTAGATTGTTTACCGTCAGCCATAGCTGAATTATTTCCTAGGTTTAACTTGATACATATAAGCAAGAGTAGGTTACCTTAACTTACCAGATTTCGAGAGACTGTCAGAATTGAAAAGCAAGGATCGTCTCCAGCATGCTGACTTAAAGTGCTATCATCTGGCTCAAACTTTTCCCAGCATAATTGAATACTCGAAACTAAATTCTGTTAGTCTACAGTCTACGCATATATTTCCCAGAGAATTCTAGGATATCTAGGCTTCCTAGTCTAAACGTCCTTTAAAGTCTAAACCTTGAGATGTGGTGCTGACGACGCATGTTACGAAGGATTGGGGATCCGCAAATTGTGATACCGTCAGATATGGAAATACATCTCAAGAGAAAGTCTAAAGCCCAATGCCAATAACAAATCCGGAACGAAGATCTGCCATTGACAGCATGCTACCAGCCACGACCACTCTGAGAAGAGTGTACGACTGAGAAGTCTAAACTTACCAGCCCAAGAGGAACACAGTAAGCGTATAGGCCAGGATTCTCTCCGGCACGCTGGCGTCTCCAGTGGGCGAGCGGCTGGCGAGCTGCGCCCATAGCAGCCAGCAGATGCCCGCGCCGCCAGCAGCACCTCCCACCACCATGTAGACTGGGATCCTGGGCTCGGCGGGGCAGTCGCGGATATATTGGACACCTGGGGAGTAATTACATCATTGTTGTGGCAGAAGGTAATTAATTGGAGGCAGAGTATTTTTTATACGGACGACCTAGCGAGTCCGTTTAATTAATACGATGCCTATAATTTTAGCCGAGGATAATGGTGTTTTTCTCGAAAATGGGGGAAAAGAAGAAATTAAAATGAATGTTACAACACACTCAAACAAACTGACAAACTTACTCTTGTACAGTGCTTCCGCTGCGCAAAGTGGAGCATATTAGAAATCTGCGGTAGAACACGCTCGAAAATGTTTCATAAAAACCCCCTCTAAGTTTACTTTCGAGCATAGACATCAACACAGTAATTAGTACATCCAGCGATGTTTTAGATATAATCACACTTAATAGTCCTGATTCATTAACTCGTATTTCCCTATGGATTTGAAACCTTCATTATCGAACACGAAATTATGCTTCGCCGTTTACATCACAAGGCAATATTATCGGACACGGCCTGAGGCTTGAAACAGTAATTTCCGGAAAATTATCTTATTCCTTTGTAATAAAGACTTTGACGTCGTCAAATGTGGCGCTACTTTTGATGCTGACTGTACATAAGGAATGACACCACTCCCGTCTGGACGTCCGCTGATGGTCCGGAGAAGGCGCAATTAAATCGTATAATTCCTGTGCACACTCTCCTGCTAGCGTTATCCCAGTACAGTTGCATCCTGAACGATGCCTGGGATTCGCTACCTATTTCCAAGATTTGGCGTATGCACTAGTTTTTACGGAAGCGACTGCCATCTGACCTTCCAACCCGTGGGGAAACTAGACCTTATTGGGATTAGCTTTCTCTAAAACGTATCCGACAAAATACCTTGTACCTACCAATTACCTTCGCATAATGCGCGCCATCCACGAAGGCGCGCCCCTTCACAGCCCAAGCCGTACAACTGCGCCTGCGCACAGATTAGTATGGGATTCCCTGTGGTGGGGCGCGTCGTCGTGGATGGCGCGCACTATAGAAAGTTAATCGACACCAAAATGTAGAACATTGTAACTTGATTGTTACGTTAGTATGCTCGCATCGCAAACTAAAGACTTGATAGAATAGAGCAAATGTTTTGATTCCAGTTGATTTGCTGGCGGTAAACATTTGCGAAACAACACGCCCCCAGCAATCGTGAGCGAGGGGTTGATTGGGCACTTTCGTCTCGCATTCCATTTTGGGGTTCCGTACCCGAACGGAACCCTATTGCTGTCACTCACGCGTCCGTCCGTCCGTCCGTCCGTCCGTCCGTCCGTCCGTCGTCTGTCACAAAATAATTATATAACTTCCCGTTGACTTGACGAAATTGAAATTTGATAATAATGTTTTATGATTCCGTATATTTTTTGACTTGGTGAACTTATTCAATGTTTATTTTACCAAAAAATACTAACATATTGAAAAATCATTATTTTTCTTCGAAGTTTCCTTATTTTTCCTATTAAAACCAATTTAATTTTGCGGTTGGTTCGTAACCCTAAATGCGAGGAGTCCGACACGCATTTGGGCGGTTTTTATACGCACTCACAGCCGCATTACAGCACTGTAATGCAAAATGAGTCTAAAATTTGTATGATACCGCAGGTTTTCTTCGAACATAGCCGCATCACAGCGCATAGGCACATGTTTTTGATGACTTAGGCGACTTCCTGACTTGGCGGGGCGGGATCGATATGTGACATTTTCTTCTTACTGACAAACTTACTGACGTCGCAAAGATTCCTACTTGACAGAATACTGTCAGTATTACATTTGCGCAGTAGTAATATTATGCGCAGAAGCGGACCAGTACCGCCTTAGCATCGTCCCGCTTCCGCGCATCCCGCGCCAGTCAGGAAGCACTCATTTAAATGTAGGGGCGCAGTAAAAAGTAGTACTGAGTTGACTGACAGTTGGCACTGACATTTGACAGTTTTGTCATATCGTACCGCCTCCGCACCGACAAATCAGGAAGTCGCCTAAGTGGCTAGCCGCATTGCAGCCAGCCGTCCGGCTAACCACATTTCGGTTAGCCGCTTAGTTCGATTGTAGTCTTAGCACAGAATAAGTA
The DNA here is from genome assembly GCA_951800055.1 of Cenopis cana. Classification (NCBI taxonomy): domain Eukaryota; kingdom Metazoa; phylum Arthropoda; class Insecta; order Lepidoptera; family Tortricidae; genus Cenopis; species Cenopis cana. The sequence continues at coordinate 900,308 of OX637484.1, read as the reverse complement.
ATAGTACTACGTACAGAAGCCTCACTGTCATCAAATCCCCGCGAGGCAAGCCAAACGTGCCTACGCTTGGCCATCTCCTTTCTATCGCACGCGTATCACTCGCTCTCGCTACATCACTTTGAATCGCATTGAAACTTGAAAGTCACCCGGCGGGGACCTTTGAGCGGCGCGATGACGTCACGCGAGTGAGTCGCCCCTGGTCTTAGGTAGGTTTGATATTTTTTGTTGAATTACAGAGTAGGGTACTTATGTCTTCTGTAATGTAAACTCAGTTTAGAAACTAGTGCAAGATTAAATATAAATATGAAACCTAAGTGTATAATCGATCAGTACGTTGAAGCACGAACTTTATCGTGAAATAATAATAGGGTGCTGTTTGTTAAAGTTTACTGTTAGACTTATAATGAGCCCCGGATACAAAGGGATAAAATTTAAATACACAGGTACAGATATCGATGACTTGAATATTGGTTAACATAAGATAAGCCCCCCAAGCTATAGCCCCCCAAGCTATAGCCCCCCAAGCTATACCCTCTGGCAGGAATCGCGCCCCCGGAAGCCCGCAGAGAGGTGGCGTGCAGCGTCGAAAAACAGAGACAGGAACAAGACTCAAGGCATCCTCTCCACGGCCACAGGCTACCACCGGCCCGACTAAAGAGCCGTAGAAGTTTTATGCGGAGCACTGCCGCCATCGCGATTCCGCCGCATAGAATGCGGCTTGCGCACTGGCATGATATACGCGCCCCCCCCGACGATTTTGTTCGCCCCGCTGAAACACTCCCCGCTGGGCACAAACAGCCATGGCCGATCTGGAAATCCCTAAACAGACTGCGCACCCAGGTCGGCCGTAGTAAGGAGAACTTGCTGAAGTGGGGCGCCCTGACCAGCTCAGACACCCAATGCGCATGTGGGACGGCTCCCCAAACGATGAGGCACATGTTGTCCTGCCCAGGCTGCCCGCACGCCTGCTCCGAGCAAGACCTCCAAGACGCGACAGACGGGGCAATAAGCGTCGCAACCTTCTGGTCCCGCACTATCTGAAACCATCGACACGAGAAGAAGAAGAAGAACATAAGATAACAAAACTACCGGCTTATTGAAATATAATAAACAGGCCACTCACGTCTTTAACGTCGAATGTCGAAAACAAATTAATGCATGCGTGAAAAAAACACGACAGGCTCATTATCCCCAATGTACTTTAGGTACTTACACTAACATAATATTGACATTCTAGTTATATAATTTCCTAGTCTCTGGCATTACGTCAGTCTAATCCGTCACAGCACTCACAGCGTGTATAAGGGTCTAGAACTCGCGCCATTGTATTCATTTCAACTCGCTAATGACAGTTGTTCCTACTACTGTAGAAGCAGAATGAGGCTTTTCCGCTGCTGGCTACCTAGCTTGCAAGTTCAGAAGTCGTTTATCTGACGAAACCATTAACACTCTTACTTTTTTGCGAAGTTACTTTCAAAATCATGTTTAAGTGTTATGTTTTTGATAAAACTGTATAGGGGCTATTCATAAATTACGTCATCTATTTTTGACGACTTTTGATCCCCCCCCCCTAAAATCATCCAACCATCATAATTCGAATGACCCCCCCCCCCTATCAAATAAAATGATGTCATTTCTTAAAAAATGCGTTCTTAGCTTAATTTTTCAATAAAAAACTATTTAAAATGATTCATTCACCTCTGATACACCCCGCCGCTCCGCCTCAGTCGGTGCCTACGAACGTGTCAAAGAAAGCCGCCTTTTGATACACGCCGCGCTGCGCTACTAGTGTTTCGCAAGAAATAGGTATATGATGTTACAGCCTTACAGCCAATTTCATTAGCTATTTATTTATTAAAACAATTTATTGTTGATTCAAGTTTAGTAGGTAATTTTTTATGGCATTAACAATTTATAGAAACACGAATTTCATTCCTTTTTACTCATTAAAGAACTTTTTAAAGATGCGAGAGATGATGTCATCTTGGGATTGACCCCCCTCCCCTCCTACGTGATGTTATGATCCCCCCCCCCAAATTTGAAATGACGTAATATATGAATAGCCCCATAGGTATTTAATTACCGGAGACTAAAGAAGAAATGTTCAAGTTAGTCATTGAAAAAAGTAAGTAAAAAAAGTAGTAAAAAATACGAAGTATATTTAGTTACCAAATTATAAATGATTGCTTAGTTTAAGTACTGATAACAATTGTTAAATTACCTAAGACGGTAATAAAGGCTGATTTACAAATGATTGTTTTTATTTGATTTGAATTCTACCTTTTAGAGATAAACTATGACATCATTAATAAGCAACTTTTTGTAAAGAATGCGGGATCCCGCAAATACCGGGATCCCGCGGGATTGAGAATCCACAATCCCGCAAATACCGGGATTGAAATTATCGTGCGGGACTGCATTCCCTAGTCTAGAGAGACATGTTCGGATTGATGACGTCATGACATGGCGTGTGGGTGACAAGCTATTGTTGTATTTGTGCATAAAAGGTTTTGCGGAAAATGGTTTAAACTAATAACTCTTCAGTTTGACATGATGGTTTTCGATGGAAGCGCTCATAGCCTCGTTGCAGATTGCAACAATGATAATGCGGGTACCTATCTACAATATTAATACAAAATCCACAGAAACACCATAAATGCGAATGTGTGTCTATTTATCTGTCTGTTACCTCTTCACGCTTAAACCGATTAACCGATTTAGATGAAATTTGGTATGGAGATAGTTTGAGTCCTGGCAAACGATATAAGATACTCTTTATTTAGAAAGGCATCCCTTGAGGAGGAGAAAGTTTGTGTGGAATAGCGGTGATTAGGTAAGAGCCTGATATAAAAAAAGATTAAATTCTATCGCAATGAACGAATTCCACGCAGACGTAAACGCGGGAAAAACCTAGTATAAAAATATATCCATGATTAATGATCATATCACAATAGGCATGCTCGACCTCTTGCCCGTCTAATTCTTATACAGAATTTTTATTTTTATTTTCAATCAACCTATTATTTAAGAATAGGTACCTATATTTTCTGTGAAATGAAAATTCGGCGAAACAATTACATTCTATGAAAGTTCTGCCTACAAAACAACGTAAAACCGTTCTGCGGCATAAAGCGGCAATTAACACTTCGTCGTTCGCCGCATTCTGCATGTTAGACGTCAACACGTTAGTCGGCCGCATTCGGCGATCGACAGCACCCTAAGACGCCGTAGTGGTCGGACAGACTAGTGTAAAGACGACGTTCGTCGGCCTAAGTAGTTTATAAAATTAAAAATTTAAAAAAACCCCCGATATGATGGCTGATGATCTTCAATCGGCTGAACAGATTTTCATGAAATATGGCTAAGAACACTCGGGATAAAATTATCTATGACACAAAAAAAGCTAAACGAAAATCGGTTCATCCATTTGGACGCTACGATACCACAGACAGATACACAGATACACATATACACAGACAGACACGTTAAACTTATAACACCCCTCTTTTTGCGTCGGGGGTTAAAAACGAATTCGGCGACCGCATTAGGTGAACGACGAAGTTTAATTGCCGCTTAAGTGACCTGCCTTTTGGGACTGAAATAGAATCATTCATGAAGAAAAATCTGGATGAAATATGGTCCAAACCATACTCACAAATAATAAGTAGCATTAAAATAATTCATTTTCATTTCGTCAACAACAATGCTGCCGGCCTTTTATGTATAAAAAATGTGATATTGAAATAAACGTTGATTTTCATTACCAACGCGTTTTATTTCCATTATCAATGATTTTCATGACAATGGACATGAAATTTAATTCCAACAACTCATTGGCGAAATTAAGTCGACAGATTGGGGAGAAATTAAGTCGACTAATCAAAAAATATGGTAAATCCGAGTCTGCAAAAAGTACAATAACGAATCTGGCGACCTTTTCACGAGTTCGGCGTCGGCCGGACTCGATAGCTATTACTATATTGTACTAGAAGTGAATTGAGATATATATATTTTTAAATGTGTTTAATTCGTTTCAATTATACCATTAGTTCTTAGTAGCAGAGTGAGCTTATGTATAGGTACACCTTGCGAGTGCCCAACCCCCATGCCACAGCTTCAACATTAAGAAAACATTCCAAAAACTGGATTAACAAAAAAAACTTACAGTTGATCGAGAATTTTTTGAGAAAATGCGACCGAAGCGAACAGCCAGGATTTCTTTAATAAGTAGTAGAAGGTAACCTATGTTGACAATTTACATCTAAGTATATAAATCTAGTATTAACGAGAATCTATAATAACCTTCCAAGCCAAAGGTAAAAAAAACATAAGGGATGAAGGCATCACAATGTTTACCGCCACCGAAAACTAAACATATCAAATGGTATTTCCCTTTCGAATCGATGTAGACGCACCGTAATTCACATCAATTAATATAATTACGACTCATATTGTTTCCTGGCTTTGTTCCATTACGTATGCTTGTCGAACAAAAGGTGTAAGTCACGAAGATTTGCTTCTAAGTTACACCTTTGTCACAGAAAGGTTCTCCGCCTCGACGCCATTATGCGGCTATGGTAATGCAATAGAACACAATGTCATTAAATGAGGTAACATCAAATTTCACCCCTGCGCTGGTGTTCAAAACGCTTGCAGACTGATCTGACCAGCGTAAATCTAGCCTCTGATTAAAAGTAGTTGTAAAGAATTTCGGGTTCAAGTTATACTAGACCGAGATTGATAGATGGTTTCGTTCGTGAATTGCCATGACCATGATTCTTGAAAATGGATTTACTTTTGATGGAAAAAATATAATTTTATCATGTGGACAATCAGCTGACGACATATTGTTGTCCAGTGTTCCAAGCAACAATCTGTATAAGGCTAAAAAGTTTGAATTTGTAACAATTTCATAAAAATACTGTTTTAAAAAGCCAGCGTTAAGTTACGGTACGAAACCCACATGCGCGCCAGTTTTTTCTCTTTGTGCCTGAATTAAAAATAAAATGCTTTTTGCTCTTTTTATTGCTTCAAATCGGATTCAAGCGTTTTCAAGTTATTCTTTTATTCAACCTCGTCAGACCGGGCCAGCTTTATTCTTTTCAAGCAAACTACGAGTACTTGTGCTCTGAAGTTATTTCAGTCTTTCAATATTCATGAAACGAATATGTTCTATTGAATACTTACTTAAAACTTGGATAATTATATTTAATCTTGTATTCACTACACTAGTTAAACGGCAATTTATAAAAAGCAAAAAGCTTTTAGCTCCTTCAATGTTTTTTTTTTATCTTAGATTACCCAATTTGTGGAAATGTCCAATATTTACTTGAGTTTTTGATCTTAGCTACTTTCTGCTTAAATTTTTTAGTTAGATTTCATTAAACCAAAATTATTTCAACAGAATGCACCACATTTACACACAAATCTACGCCAAACCTTATACAAAAAGAAACCTACCGTGTACAAAAAACGTTCAAAGATATAATTTTTATAATTATGACCTCCTTTTAATGTAGTGAGTGCGTATTAGCGTAGTTAGTCGAGGGTCCCTTCGAGACCGAATTTGGAAGGTCTAATGGAATATAACAATGAAAAAATATTTTAGAAAAAAATCCTACTTGAATAACCATTCCAGGTCTTTGTCCCAGATTTGTAAATGCCCTCGCAAAATTAACCCTGTCCCTAATGCCGAAAATCCGAAAGGGCCAGCTTGTTAGGTACTGAAGCCGCATGTAAAGGATTGAATTTTTCGTGGCCCAATTAACAATGGATTATACTTTCAGCCACTAATTTTCGTTGGAAAAGGTTGGCGGAGGCTTTTTGCGCTTAATGCGCATCATGAGACATAGAAAAAAAATGTAATAAAAAAAAGCACAAGAAATGTAAAACACAAAAAAAGAGAAACAAAAAAAGTGTTCGATATAATTTTGCTCATGCACAAAAAAAAGGCTAATTGTATTTGTAAACATCTAAATCAGTATTAATTAATCTGTGGTCTCAATGCGTGAGGTCTGCTGAGTCCAGTTGATATAATAAGCCACTTCTTGATAAGCTTATATGGTGTTGCAGAAAAATGTTTCATATAATTTAATGTTTCGTAGAATTTTCAATTCATAGAATTTTTTTCAGAAACCGTTAACTTTTATGTACAGCTGTATACCATTGTGAAGAATCCAATTAGATCTACCAGAAAAATAGGTTAAGTTAACTGCGACCCATTAGACAAAAAAAGTTTTCTATTTATGGACATGACGAAAGCGTTCGATTACGTTGACCATGCGACCCTTCTAAAAAAACTCAGTTATTATGGTATTCGGGGAAACGTACTTGACCTTATAAAATCTTATTTAAGTAACATGATACAATATACCGAATTGACACAGATATGCCCAAATTCAAAAATACAGGAATCTTACAGATCTAAAATGCGAAAAATAATATACGGCGTCCCTCAAGGTAGCGTTTTGGGCCCCCTCTTGTTTCTACTGTATATCAATGATGGAGATCATTGAATACCCAATGGTACTTTTTGTAGACGACAGTACAGTAGTTATTGAATGCAAGGATATTAACAGCTATGAATTTGAAATTAACAACACACTACGACTTATTATTGAATGGCTTGAAAGTAATAATTTGTTAATTAATTTAAGTAAAACTAAAATTATTCATTTCAATCAACGAGCACTAAACGTTCTATTAATTGCATTTATCAGGGATCTTCAATTGACTCAGTAGAAACAACAAAATTCTTTGGACTTCAAATTGACTGTAGGATGTCATGGAAGACTCACACTGAGGCAGTTTGTAAAAAGCTCAACCAGTTTGCTTACGCGCTTTACAAACTCGCCAAACAAGCAAATATTGAGACTGTCATGACAGCTTACCATGGTTTTGTGGCCTCGACTCTACGCTATGGCATCCATCATGTACTGGGCAAATTCGACGAATAGAGAGGCTGTCTTTAAGGCCCAAAAGAGGTGCATAAGGGCAATCTGCGGCCTCAAGCAGAGGGATAGTTGCGTGCCACACTTCCAAAAACTAAGAATTTTGACAATGCCATGTCTATACATTTACGAAGCCGCTGTATTTGTAAAAATGAACCCTACCAAATTTAGGACGGTCTCTGAGGTTTTTCCCAGAAGTACTAGATACGGCCAGAATCTATATACCGAACGCGCTAACACTGCGCTGAAACGTAAAAGCATACTGTGCCTATCAACAGAAATATACAATAAATTACCAGCCAGAATAAAACATTTACCAACCCAGGCATTTAAAAATAAGCTATCGATTTTATTAATTAATAAATGTTTTTATTCTGTTTCCGATTTCCTGACATCCGATTTGATTTGATATGATATACCTAATATAATATAGTTATGTAATTGTGTTATTTTTAATTTTTATTTTGACATATAATTTGATACCTTATTTTATTGTATAATGTTATTCTATTGAAATTTTAATTATTATGCTTTTTATTTAAGAACATTTATACCATTTTATTTTTGACATGTAATTGTAATTTATAGACGATTGTATTTTATTTTAGTGTGTTTAAGTGGACATGTTTTTGTACGCCAGAAGGCAAAACATAGTGATACCTGAATTTTTCATTGTACATCTATTTTTAACCTATGTTTAACAAATAAACACCTTTGATTGATTGATTGATTGATATAAAATAAAAATTCTGCGAAATAATGAAACTTCTGTCCGCAAAACAAAGCACAACCAAGGTTAAATATTTCAAACGATTAATTATCCTATATTGTCCCAGATTCACAACCATGATGAACTGATGATAGTGATGTATCCAAATTATTGTCCATTTTAGTTTCCACTGGATGGAACTACGGGAAAAACTTACCCATAATCATCATAATGACTGGCAGCGTCGAGAGACAGGCCAGGAAGACAGTCATCAGAACTGAAACAAACACAAAACTTATATCCATGTGTTGCCGACCGGCTAATAAACCTTTTTTAATATACTTCCTTTTTATATTTTTAAATTTTGACTTGTTCCTTTATATTCAAAATTATGTGTCATTTTTTTTCATTTTTGTCAATTGCAATGCTTGGTTAACATTAGTAGAACACAGTACAAATTTAAAGGGTATTTCAAGTGGCAATTACAGTGTTTTAATTGTTATTTATCTTCAACACCACGATTGCGGAAAGTGAGTCCTTGGGCCATTTGGCCTTATCCATAGAATTCGGTTCAGTTACACTGTGATTCACAATACCGCGGTGTCAATATTATCGTGGTATTAGGCGACTTCCTGACTTGGCAGGGCGGGATCGATATGTGACATTTTCTTCTTTGACGTAAACTTACTGGCGTCGCAAAGATTCTCACTTGACATAATACTGTCAGTATTACGTTTGCGCAGTAGTAATATCATGCGCAGAAGCGAAGCAGTACCGCCTTCGCATCGTCCCGCTACCGCGTATCCCGCGCCAGTCAGGAAGCACTCAATTAAATGTAGGGGCGTAGTAAAAAATGGTATCGCGTCGACTGACAGCTGACACTGACATTTGACACTTTTCTCATATCGTACTGCCTCCGCACCGACAAATCAGGAAGTCGCCTTAAACGGTAACGCAATATTTGATGTCGAATTCCAGTCGGGTGTTAGACAGGGAAATACATACTTGTCCTGTTCATGATCTTAGCGGCCCGGCAGACGAAGTCCACGGTGCCGGAGGCCTCCATGTTGGCGTCCTTGAGCTGGTAAGCCACGGAGCCGTACGTGGTCAGCCCGACGCCTAGACCGAGGCTCCGCTCGGAGTACTTGGCCTGCTCGCCGCATAGGCGCCGCTGCTCGTCTCCAGATACCTGAACAAAAGTCAGTCTTTATTTTGCTTAAAATATGCTCCGCGCGCGGTAATTGCCACTTTATGGCCAGGTGTGACGTAATAGTAAGAGTTTATGCAACTGCTAATGGGAGGCATTAAAACATGAGTGTGGTTTTTATAATAAGATCACGTCATAAGTGATCACGTTACAGTTGCATACACTGCTTATTTACTTAAAATTTACATCCGTATATTAAATCCTGTTTCATGCGTTTCATTTGGTTTGGTTGAGCCGGTGTGCGCAATATTTGACGAGACAACCCGGCTCGCAGCATCCGGTCCGGGGGCGGCGGCGCGGCTGTCCGGTAATGGGCGGAGATGACGGTAACGGTATAAATTTTGATTAGGTAATGGTCATCTCCGCCCGGGACGGCGCGCGCGCTAGTTGCGCTAGGTGCACGGTAAAGCTGGTCCTTACCTACACTTTTTGGAGGATCTACTATTATAGGTGTATTTTTTTGTGTTAGAGAGCATCTATTCGATGGAAAATGGAATAGTCAATACCGAAAATCACCCAGGACAGGACTCTTCTGAAGTACTAAACAGATTTTAACAGTATATTCGGATTTCGTATAAAGTCGGCTGACCATCGATTAGAGCATCGAATGCTCGTCCCGTAGGCGTCGAGCCTGTTTCGATTGCGCTAAAATCGGTCACGGCTAAGGGGCAGACGGCACATCGATTATAATTATGGCATTGGAAATATAGGGCATTTTGTGCTTCCATAATAAGGAGGTTGAGATACTTGAGATCAACTAATAATTAGACTCGGACTGAAGAACCAAGTAGGTAATTAAACGGTAAATAATGTTCAAATGATTTTATAAAAAAAAAATAACCAGCTAAGTGCGTGTCAGACTACACACATTTAGGGTTCCGAACCAACCGCAAAATTAAGTTGGTTTTAATAGAAAAAATAAGGAAAATTGAAAGTAAATCTACCTATACAATATTTCGGTCATTATACGAGCGTTTCAACCGCCCCCATTACCGTGACCCCATATGTTTGATGACGTTTTCAGTTATATGTTAATAGTTCGGGAACCCTACTATATAACCAAAAACGCCACCAAAATCTATAGAAACTTGGGCAATAGTGGGGTTACCCTAAAAATGGTAAAAGTGTATTTTTTCTTTACTGAAAATACAGGTTCCCGAAATGATTGTGAAAAATACATGCGACCAGTGTGTCGAGTGTTTCAATGGCTATTTTCATAATATCGATAAGTCCTACCACACGTTCCAAAAGTTATGCATTTGCCCTGCAGATCACTTAAGCTTCTGCATCCCTACAAATTCTAGATGTTCATTCAAACTTAATCGGACGATCGATAAATGCGGATTATACAAATTTCAAAATATAAATAGCTTTCAAAGTCAAGTTCGAGTCAAATAGAGATACCTGACTCCACCAGTAATGGACACTTCAATCCTAATTCAAAGATCACAATCAATCAATCAATCAATCAATGATTTATTTGCACACGATTTTAAATTGATTGTTTTATATTAAATTGGTTTTATTTTCTTTTACATAAGAGTCAATGTATATCATTGGGCCATGTACATTACTGGTGGCGTCACCCTATCTCGTTTCACCCACATGGAGTGACTTTAAAAGTTCACTAGCTACCTATAGAAAAGGGCAATGCAGCCCTTCGCCCTCTGGCATTCGCAGACAAGTTCTGACATAATAAACTAATCATAAACCCTATTTGCCGACTCAGGCAGACTTCGTCTATTGTATGCTTACAAAGGCTCTTAGCTCGTCATTCGACGTACAATCTTGCTTAGTCAGCGTCCTTAATAACCTTAGCTCGTAATACTGGTGCGTAATAAGGATACATTTGGTAGAAAAGTACTCGGTTATATAAAAAAACTAACCAGAAGTTCAAGGGCTCGACCAAGGCTACGGTATCTTGATAAAATTTCTGCAATACTGAAAAAAGACCAGGCTAGTAGTACCCGAAACCTGAGCCTGTATGGATGTGATGTGATTGAAGCGAAAGAAGTATGTGAGGACCGTAGTCTTTAGGATTCCAACGACCGCTTTAGCTTAGTTGGTAGTGACCCTGCCTACGAAGCTGGAGGTCCCGGGTTCGAATCCCGGCCGGGGCATTTATTTGTGTGATGAGCACGAATATTTGGATGGTCTTGGATGTTTCCTATGTATTTAAGTATCTATATAAGTATGTTTATCTTCGATTAGAACCCATAGTACAAGCTTTGCTTAGTTTGGGACTAGGTTGATTTGTGTAAGATTGACCACAAATATAAGTTTTATTTAATCTCTGCCTACCCCAATGGGTTTTATTGGTTGTGTGCATGTTCATAAAAATTTCTTTTTAATATGCCAATAATAAATAATTAGTGGACACATAGATTTTGCCGAACGTAACGACTGAATATAGAATTAAAATAACTAAAGCTAAAAATTTAAAATATCTATCGTTTCCCCGCTGATTTGCGATTGCAATTCTGTGCGCGAAAAAGCTGCCAGCACTTGGGTCGCCCGTTGCTCAAACTAAATATTATTTCCCCTAAACATATCTTTATCCCACTAGAGATAAAGTTTCGTAACTGAAATCCGCAACTTCTGATAGTTTCGAAGTTGTCAAGATTTCTGCGGTAGCTAGTTTCCGCAACACCTGCCCTTCTCACGTCAGGATAGTGTGAAAGTGACAGCTAAATCTGCGGAATATCCCGGCGTGGGTACATCTTGGTACATAACAGTTTGCATGGTAACTTTGTGGTCGTAAGTGGTTCAACATCTCGTATAATTAAGTTGTTTTAAAGTTAAGACGTATACACTTATGTAAGCACGTTGAATCTTAGTCAACAAACTTGTAAGAGATGCAATTTTCTCTCATAGAGCCGAAGTTTGCGAAGGCCCCAAAGAGGTTGGCTAAGTAGACTTCCTGACTTTATCAGTACGGATGCGGTACTATATTCAGTGTTAGAAACAATTTTTAAACGATATCGATTATTATTATATTAAAAAATCATGCCGATATAATATACAGTCAAGGGCACCAATATGTTTAACCCTTTGCGGCCGGGAAAGTGATTTTGCAAAAACTCATGAAAAATGCATTTGAATCGTTCTAATTTGTTGTAAAATACATTTTAAAAATAATAAAAAAAATCTTTTTGTCCTTTATCATTAAAAAAATCGCATGCACAAAAGTGACGTTCAGGAACTATTCGTAAATGCACGAACGTGCAAATTCGTTTAGAATAGACGAAGAATATGAATAAAACGCAAAATTTGACATAATTAAACTATCTCTAATAATTAGTCTTCAATTTTACATATTTATCACAATTTTCATGCTTGAAAATTATCATAGCTATCAGATATAATGAACACAGGGGGCTTCCGAACGCTTTGGTACTTTCTTGGCCTCACAGGTGTTTCATCGTTTGAAACGTCACTCAGGAATGCTTTACTACGCCGTTTTCTTGGTGCTTTAACCAGCGTTTCAAAGATTTCCAAGCGAAAATCGAGTAAATCCCTCCATACGTTCATCATCATCATCATAATCAGCCGAAAGACGTCCACTGCTGGACATAGGCCTCCCCTGTGGCCTCCCCCAAAGAGTGCCACAGCGATCGGTCATGGGCTGCCCGCATCCAGTGGACCCCCGCGATCTTAACCAGGTCATCAGCTCACCTCGTTTCCAACGTGGGCTTTTTAACGCTGCGTCGTCCGGTACATGGTTGTCGGCATTCGAGAACTCACTGGCCCCACCGGCCATAGGTTCTCCAGACAATGTGGCCTGCCTGTGCCTACATCACTTAAGTTTGGTAATTCTTCGGGCTATGTCGGTTACTTTGGTTCTTCTGCGGATTATTTCATAATTTCTGATTCGATCTCGCAGAGTAACTCCAAGCTTAGCCCCCTCCATTGCTCTTTGAGTGACTTTGAGCCTCCTTATGAAACCCATAGTGAGCGACCACGTTTCAAAGCCGTAGGCAACACATGCTGCGGGACATTGGATGAGATGATGTTGCGTAATCTCCCAAAACCTCGCCCAGCCAAGACAGATTCGACAATGGATCTTCTCGATGTTGGAACTGCGGAATTAAACCGTTTGTCCCAGCTAAACATATTCGTCGCGACAACATCGAGCATAGTGCCTCTGATCTTAACTGGAATTACTACGTTCAACGTGATTTTTGTTTTGTCCATGTCATCTTATAAGACCAACTTATTCAAAGGCTACTCAGATCATCAAGCATAGTATCTACTTAAGTTCTCCATCGTCTCAGCCATAATCACTATATCGCCGGCAAACCGAAGGGTGAATGGTATACTCGCCATTTATGTTGATGCCTCCTGCCTGCCTGTTCGAAAAACAGCTGACCCACCTCCAACTGCTCTGAAATATTATCTGATTCTTGGCTGTCGTTATCAAGCCATTCAAAAAGCGAATAAGGGGATTCCTCGAGATTATCGTCAAATTATTCAATATCTGATATATCACCATTGCTCAAAATTGAAAAGAATTGGTGCATCTTTTAATGGACGCCCTAAAAAATATAAACCCAGCATTACTACATGAAATGTGTTATAAAATCGCCAAAATATATGACTATCTCTTTTGATTTCATTTTTCGCGCAAAGGCCGAATAAGCACTAACTTGCAAAATCGATTTACGGGCTACGGCCGAACCCCCAAATTTGTGCACTTCGTTATTACGGGCATGTAATTAGCACTAAATTACTTGGTTTTAGTGTAATTAGTGACAAATAAGCACATTTAACTCTTTTACTGTAATAATCAAGCGTAAAATTACAACGTATATACCAAAAATGTACGAAATTATGATCTTACGTGTGCCACTACTCCCATCAAAATAAGTCGCCATCTTCAACGCTGCCTCGCGACCGACTGATTCGACCGGCCGCCGGTATTTTACTACTCAAACGTAGCGCTAGTGTATGCAGATTCGATCGGTATAGGTTTGAGCCCGAAAAGACAACTTACTTGCGGACAGGATTTTTTCAAAGTAATTTGCAGGATTATATCGAACCGGTCGTAAAGGGATATACTTTTTCACCTAATTCCATTGAAATAAGGTCCAAAAATGTATACATAATTATGCCCTCGACTGTACATTATTTTATAAAAATTGCGACAGTGAATTTAAAATATATTTACAAAAGAAAATTATATTTAAAATTTACCACAAATTAAGATATTGTTTTGTATGTGTGTTATTTTTTTTAAATTTTAACTACACTTTATCATAAATAAGGTAACAAAATAACGCTTCCTTTTGGCTATGCGAACAAAGAAATAAAATCAATAATTATCTACTATCAAAAACCAAATAAAATAACATGTGCTACTGTGTACATGTATAATATACAATATATACCGACGGGGATTTCGAAGAAGAAATTGCATCTGTTTCTATACAATTTTCTGTAAACCTCACGTATTTTCTTATTTTTTTTATTTATTTAGTGGACCATTTTTTTCTTCTATTACACAGGTATCGATATCGATAAAAAAATGTTTCTAACACTAGAGAGATTGCGACAGTCTTTTGTTTTGCCGTGAAAATTCCGGGCTCTGTATATCAGAAAACTATCAGCTGATAATGTCAACTCGAGTACGATTACTTTGATATTGACACTATTATGCTCTTATTCGCTCACTCCTATCGCTTTATTTCGCCCGGCCTATAAAGAAACATGTTCAAAAGAAAGAGAGAGAGAGAGAAAAATAGCCTTATTGCGATTCCAATAAGAGGAAACATAAAAGAGTGCCATGTTTTGTCTCTATCACCGACCGAGCATTTTTTCGTGGTGCACACTTCCATAATCGACACATGGAGATGCAATCCCGCTTAATTATGAAGTGTAAATTTTTCAATGAGTAATTTTTTCTTACCCTCGGTCACTCGGTGGCGCATCTAAACTACTTATATATATGAATTTATCTATTGTAATAGAGTTTCTATTACAAAAACAATGTCTTAAAATCGTATCTTTATAATAGAAACTCTTCACTATCTATACTCGTAAAGTAGAGTCTAATCCCAATAAGGTAAGGTCTAGTTCTACTTGTTTGACTCTTACCTGACTAACAGGCTAGGATGAGTCTTACCTAACACGCTAGGATGAGTCTTACCTGACTAACAGGCTAGGATGAGTCTTACCTGACTAACACGCTAGGATGAGTCTTACCTAACAGGCTAAGATGAGTCTTACCTAACACGCTAGGATGAGTCTTACCTGACTAACAGACTAGGATGATAAGTCTTACCTGACTAACAGGCTAGGATGACGAGTCTTACATGACTATCAGGCTAGGATGATGAGTCTTACCTGACTAACAGGCTAGGATGAGTCTTACCTAACACGCTAGGATGAGTCTTACCTAACTAACAATCTAGGATGATGAAATTGATGAGTCTTACCTGACTAACAGGCTAGGATAACGAGTCTTACCTGACTAACAGAGCTGGAGGCTCTTCGGGAACCCGACTCCGAGACGCCGGCGCCCGCGCGGCCCGCCGTCGAAGCCCTATAGGGAGACACGCTGCGCCCTCGGCTTCCTGCACAGACAATGCCTTTTATTTATATATACATTTATTTCAGTCATATGGCCTCATAATCCTGTGTCACAGTTAATCCATACGTGTCCTATCATGTGTCAGAACAAATGATCACACTTTTCTCTCAGATTACATAATAATCATCACTTATACTGTAGAAGCTCACAAAGTATTGAAATCAATCAAGTTATCACTCCAATATATGATATCATTTCTAATAAATTTACTGTAAATGTCAGTGTCAATTATTGTCAGTCAACTCAGTACTACTTTTACTGCGCCCCTACATTTAAATGAGTGCTTCCTGACTGGCGCGGGATGCGCGGTAGCGGGACGATGTGAAGGCGGTACTGCTTCGCTTCTGCGCATGATATTACTACTGCGCAAACGTAATACTGACAGTATTATATCAAGTGGGAATCTTTGCGACGTCAGTAAGTTTATGTCAAAGAAGAAAATGTCACATATCGATCCCGCCCCGCCAATTCAGGAAGTCGCCTAACGCTTTTTTTTAACTTTTTGAATGCACGATGAAGAACACTAAACTGAGAAAGGCTTTGTAAATTTAAGGTTGGAGCCTTTGACAACACTGCCGTCCTATGTCTAAAACCGAACTAAGCTGCTTTTTAGCAGTTTTCGATAGTTTACATGGGCTAAAATAGGAAGAACAGCTCTACCGAATGGTCTTGGAATCATATTTTTATCATTTTTAGTTGCCAAGATATGGAGTCGACCTACCACGTTAAGTGCATGATAATTTGACACTTTACAATACTATAAAGTCGCTAACCAACATTACTACACTATAAGCAATATAAAAGCCCTTAGCTGTTGTTTAATTGAATAAATCACTGGCATGATTCATAGCTAAAAAACGGTTATTCGACAAAAACACCGTTAAAGTCCTTTTACGTTTTTATTAACTTTTTTTATGCATATACTTTTTTATCAAATACTATACAAGAAAACAGTTACTACGCTTAAACACGGCTAAATACCCTTAGCCCTATATTTGTAAGTATTTGCTTGTGATTCCTATTGAAAATACAACACTAAAACCTAGTAACTGTGATTAAGCCATGAAAAATTACATTAAAAACAGAACAATGCAACACTTAAACCTGGATAACCAGCAATGCTACACTAAAATGTAGCTAGGCGCAAAATATTATCCTCCCGATTTTACTTCATAGGGCCAGTCAGCCGGGCGACGCGTGCGCTTGCGTGCGCTTGAGGTTGTGTCTAGTGGTGTAGTGTGTGATGGATGCATATTTCTCGTCTCAAAATGTCTCGAAACCGAAGGAAAGTATTAAATATATCTCGCTATACATTTTTTGAGCACTATACTAAGGATATTGTCTACATTAGAAGTGGCGGAGGAAGATTTTTATGTACTTACCCAGATATTAACTTTCAACCTTGAATAAATATAATTTATAGGTATAGTTACGTAATTGGTGGGATAAGGATAGGACCATCCTTTGGATACTTCCCGCAAGCTAAGAAAACATTGCTCATTGTATCCGAAACAGACAAGCAAACAGCTTACCAGATCTTCAGGGGCACCAATCTAAGCATTATGACTGGATCTCGCTTTTTGGGAAGCTACATTGGTGAAGTTTCCTTCAGAAGATTTCATAAAAAAATATTTTGATAAATTCTTTTCCACAGTAGAAAAATATCTCAGAAATCTCCAAAAAATCCCCTAAAGCGGATTACACAGCCCTAACAAAAATAAAAATCCAATGGTTATTCTTACTACGAGTCCTGAAAAACTCCCATGAATTTTTTGAACCACTGACACCATGCACTACGCATGATCTTCCTGGCAGCACTCTTTGTAGTAATAAAATACACATAAAGGCAAAATCCGACCCACACGCCACTAACTTAAAATACGAAAATTCCAAGAAAGGTTGCACAGCTCTCACAGATGCCTTATTACTCTTATTAGAGAAGAAACAAATTGTCCTATCCGACTATAATATATCTCTAAAACATGCACGCAAAGAAGGCCGTAAAGAAAAATATGCCCTCAGTGACAAACTTTTAGAAACCATCCTAGCAAAATTCACCACTCACAAGAACAGAGCGATTGAAAGATCCATCGCATCCAAGATGAAAACGAAGTCCTCAAACCGGCTCTCAGTTATTCCTGCAAAAAACGGTCACTTTGGCCTATCCTTACTAGAATTCAGATATGCGCCATCTATAAGATACAACAAAATATCAAACTCCATGACACAGTCATAATTATGCGATGGCTGCGGCAACAGCCAATTTAACACTGATCACGCGCAGTGTTATAAAACCGGAGGCCTAATCACTACGACATATATTCTGCCTTGGCGTATGGGTTGCTCAGAGGAAGGCGTTATTCGATATCCGTGTTTTTAATTGACACCGACGTTCTTTCCTACCTCTCACGTCCAGTCACATCTCTCCATAATCAGCCGAAGATAAAAACAGAAAATACTGCCTGCGAAATACGACATGCTACTTTCACCCCACTTGTAACATCAGGTGATGGCGTCGTTGCACCCCAAATGTTTTTCTAAAAGACATGAGTGAAACCATATCTGAACTCTAAAATTGCTCTCCAAGTACCATACTGGGCTGGCTCAGGGCAAAAATCAGCGTCGCTGTGATATGTGCCACCAGTACCTACGTGGATCCGCAGCACGAGGCGCCGATCCCTCTGCCAGATGGCTCGGGTTCAACGACGGCGCGGCCCTTCCGCGCATCGATTAAAACCATTTTTTATAATGTATATATCCAACTGTACGAATATTATTAATAATTTGTAAGTTATTTAATAAAGATTTCACATTAAGTTTAATGAGTATTTTTCCCAAGATGGATTTTTTCTGTAAACAAATACATTAAATAAATATGCATCTGCAACTCTGTATCCACGGTAACTAGTTAGTACCAGAAATCTGAGAAAGCACGCAAATGGTAACGACTGTACATAGCCGAAAATAAAATGATTTGATTTGATTTGATTTGATAGGATGGCTTTATATGGTAGCCAAAGTTCAGTTAACATCATCTGTCTTTCGTACGGTGCAGTGCAGACGCTTATGCTCTATTTAGATCAGCTACTTTCAACGATAATAATTTGTTTAATGGATGGTTATTTTCTGCATATTTCATGACTTAGCTTTTTTACTATTTCCCACTTACTCTGTAACGTAAATCAAAAAATAAAATTATTAAAATTCTGTAAGTCGCGCCGGTATGTAAGCCTGCTCTGCCATTCAGGTGCAATGGTTTACGCCCACCGACATTATTTTGTCCCTTCCGTTTATATACAAAAGTGCAATACTAACTATACGTGGATACAGTGTATACAGTTTTGTTTTATTTATTTAAATAATATTTATTTATTATAAAAACTTACTTGTATAATAGTACAACTAACGAGGTTTTTGCCAAAAACACTAAAACAATTTCAGCAGTATTACATGACTAAAACACAGTTAGAGGCGATGGTTCATCATTTAACGTGTTTTCAAATTAGGAACGCATACAGCTTGCTTGAATGTGTGCAGTTATTGCATAGCTACAAAACGGTTATAGTCCAATAACGTGCTTATTCAAAGTTTTTCAGTGTAATCTTTTTCCAATAACAAATACTATAAACTCGTTAAGTGACTTAGCCGTTATTTAGCTAGGTTTTGTTTATCATGCGATGTTAAAGAACGGCTAAGGTATACTTAACGGTGTTTTAAGTGTAATATCGTTGATAGTTTAGTAATTATTTGCAACACTAAAACACAAAAACCTTTCTGTAAAAAAACCTATTCATTATTTTACGAAGTAGTGTAATAGCAATGGAAGCTCAAATTTAGTTTTAATTTTTATATAAAAGAAATCTGGAATAAATGTACACATTTCCTAGAAATTTTGGTTTGAACGTTTTTTGCTCATATCTCAAAACTATAATTTGTGGGTTAGTTTGGTTTTAGAAATAGGACGGCAGAACAGACAATTCTAAGAAACCTTATCAATACAAACATGAAAATACGACTTTTTGCACGTATTTAAAAGAAAAACGAGCAAGAAAGGGACGAGACCCGTATCATCGTTCAATAGGCAAATAAATCAATAATTAGGAGCAAATACCTGACAGGGAATGTGAGTGCGAAATATTCCTCGCAAGATCTTTGTAAACCTACATTAGCCATTGACATGAACCTTTGACATTTTCAGCTTCAATGAATACACTATGAACACTGTGAGAAACTGGCTTTACACATTGTCATATAGGGAAACGGAAAGGTTGATTCCTAGGTCCTTATTGAATCACGCATAGCGGTTTAGCTTCTTTTGTCTTGCCTTTTTTCACGCCCCTCTAGTCTTCCAAGCCCAAACTATTTCCACGCGAAATCCACACACACACACGTACACGTATGCTTGCACATGCACTCGCCCTCTGACACACTTACACACGAAATACACGCACACATACACACACACACACACACACACTCTCTCTCTCTCAGACACATACACACACGCATTTTATAAAATAAAAAAATAAAAATAAAAATCATTTATTTATTTATTTATAGCCTATCTGTGTTTTTTTTTTTAAATCTGTAATTAATACTTAGTTTTTTGTCTTACCTCTTTATTGTATAATCTACTATTATTGTGACTCGCTCTCGCAGACGTCCAAAATACAGGCTCAGCCTAGTTTGGAGTCTGATAGATAAGTTCCTATTTTGTCGACACTTTTTTGCCAAATAAAGCATTTGTATTTGTATTTGTACTTATGATGTAAGTTACTTATGGACCAATATGGAAAATGAATCCATACTTATGCCTTTGTACTTCAATCTTTTGTGACCTCAACTATCAAATTTGCAGTGCAGTTGCAGTATCACTTATCATTGTGTATAATAAAGTCAATACCTAGTTACATACATATAAAAATACTGATGTTATAAGCACGAAAGTGTGTATGTCTCTCTGTTACCTCTTGACGCCAAAACCGCTGAACCGATTTAGATGAAATTTGGTATGGAGATAATTTGAGTCCCGGGGAAGGACATGGGAAGCTTTTTATTCGGACAATCATCCTTTAAGTGGGAGTTTGTATGGAAAACCGATAGTAAGGAAAGCGCCTGAAATACAAGAATAACAATTACATTCTATTGCCATGAACGATTTCTACGCGGACAAAGTTGCGGGCAAAAGCTAGTATATTTATATTTTGCCCAAGTTTACGGTGTGGTCTCGAAACTAGTCCATTAAACTTGTTGTTAGTTTGATTGTTTCCGCAAATTTGAATTCCGACCCACGGCCACAATGTACACTATTGTAATATAATGGTAACAATATTGTAAACTATTAATTACATTAGGTATTTGCGAAACAAGGGAGACAATAAAATTCGGTTTACATTGCCGGAAGTATCGATTTCGATGCTATCTAACGACCATCTTTACTTGTCGACTCAGAAGTGTACTTGGAATTGTCATTGTCAGATGACAATTGTCAAGTTGGTGAAATAGGGGCTAGACTTGTCGGTGTGGAGGCGGTACGATACGAGAAATCCGTCAGCTGTCAATGTCAACTGTCATTCGAGTCAGTATCTCTTCTTTGATTCACCCTTACATTTCAATGAGTGCTTCCTGACTGGCACGGGATGCGCAGAAGCGGGGCGATACGAATAAAGTACTGCCAAGCTTTCACGCATGATATTACTACCTGCGATAATATAATGAAAAAAAAAATGAAAATGAAAAAAAATCATTGTATAAAAGGCATCAGTACAATATAAATCACGACCCTGTTTCCTGAGATAATACTGACAGTGTTCAAGTGAGGAAATCTGTGTGACATCTGTAAGCTCACGTCAAAGAACAAAATATCATATCTATCCCGCTCCGCCAAATAAGGCAACTTCCTGACTTGGCGGGGTGGGATCGATATGTGACATTTTCTTCTTTGACGTAAACTTACTGACGTCGCAAAGATTCCCACTTGACAGAATACTGTCAGTATTACATTTGCGCAGTAGTAATATTATGCGCAGAAGCGGACCAGTACTGCCTTCGCATCGTCCCGCTTCCACGCATCCCGCGCCAGTCAGGAAGCACTCATTTAAATGTCGGGGCGCAGTAAAAAGTAGCACTGAGTTGACTGACAGTTGACACTGACATTTGACAGTTTTTTCATATCATACCGCCTCCGCACCGACAAATCCGGAAGTCGCCTTAAAGATGACCTTGGCCAGTATTTATATATGTAGGTCAATTTTGTAGAATAATTCTACACACAAAAGTCGATCGGTCATTTCAATTGACAGTCAGTGTGTCGGTGTGCAACAGTGGCGAGCTTAACTATTATCTAGTACACGTGTCGATCCTAATTGACTTCTGGATAAAAAGTACCCTAAAATAAATAAGTTTAATTTATGAAAAATATTACGAAAGAGGAAAAAAAGAGATAGAATAATATAGAAGTGTCAAAACTAGAGTTATTTCAGAGACCGCAAAAAAGGGATTACTTACGCGATATTTTAAATAAAGAATCGACTATGCAACACACTACGCTTACGTATCAACATGTTCGTAAAAATTGCAAGTCGCAACGCAAAAGGAGCTCTTGAGCTTTGGTGTGGTCGGTCCTTTTTAAATATGTACGAGTATGTGCCTTTTTTTCTCTTATAAAACTATTTGTGCTTGTGTTATAGTAATTTTATCTCACGAGCGCGGGTTGAGGTTGTAGTTGTAACACATACGAACACAAAGATAAAGTGAACTCATAGTTCCTACGCTGACGCACACATAGACAATGGTCATGTAGCTCAACACGCAATCATGGCTCACTCGCGGTCGTGTGATAAAAATACTCTAACTGGTCCAGGGTATAGTATCTTATGAATTCGCTTACCAGCAGCTTGGCTGTCTTCGCTCGCCCGCCTCTCCCTCGACACCAAAGGCTCTTGGAAGGTCAACGTCAGGCTGCCTCTAGGACTGACCCTGGCTGCATCCAGCTCGCCAGCCACTAGACTTCCCCTGGCACTCCTCTCTGAAGGCGCAATACTCCCCCTTGGACTCCTCTGCGAGTCCGGAATCAAAGAACCCCTGTGTGTTCTGTTTGGTCTGTCTTCTAGCCCTTCTTTCACCTTAAGCGGTTCGGCTATACTGCCTCTTGGGCTTGTTCTTGGACTTGGCCCTAGCTCTTTCTGACTCCGTGCTGGGTCTACTTGTATGCTCGCGACGGAATGCCGTGGACTCCTCCCAACATCAGGGACTAGGGAGTTCCGTGGTTGGTTATATCCTGTGACTTCAGGCACGAGACTCCGTCGCGGGCTTCGCGCGCTCATGTCCGGAGTTAAACTGTTTCTAGGGCTTCTGTTGAAGTCTTGGGGATTGAGACTTAGTCTGGATCCATATGGGATGTCGACACCGAGATTATTTCTGGTAGGTGCTAGACTGTTTCTTGGTTGGAGCGCTGTTTCTGGCACTATAGAGGCCCTTGGTGACCTGGCTGCGTCAGGGACTAGAGAATGCCGGGGGCTGCGATGATAAGTGTCTAACGCTGCATCTGGAGCAAGGCTGGCTCGTGGGCTTCGTGGCGGAGGCGGGGTATCTAGCTCATCATCAGTCTCTGTGGTGGCTAATGATGCTCTTCTGGAAGGCTGAGCTGATGACCTGGGAGATCTGGCTTGGGGAGATGTGGCAGCGCTCCGGGAAGCGCGGCGCCGCCGTGACGACGACGTTCTGTGCAGCATTTTGTTTTCTTCTCACATACTCCAAATACTCTTGAATATTCTTCCTGTTCCTCTAATTCACTAATGATGAACCTGTAACAAAAAATACCTTATTTACTTTTTCCAATTTCATAAAATCTCAAAGTCTAAGGCAGTAATTTAAACTTCCTCGCTGTAAATCAAAAGATTACTCAAAGTAACTGGAAACTTGCGGTAATCAGGCCTAATTTATCTCGTCGGTCGCGTGGGAAAACGTAAAATATGACGACGTTTACTAGGTATCGGTAAATTAATAAGTTCCTGGAGTTCCAGATTATAAAATTACTTGAAAATATCATTGGCATCATCAAAGGCTTATTACAGGATTGAAGGTTGAGGTTAATCTGACCGAAATGCATGGCCCAAACGGAGCCCAATTTTTGAGTGTCGAACGATCGACTTTTCACTCGCGATCTGTCAAAAAACTATGATGTTTTGACAGATGTCGAGTGAAAACTCGAGCGCTCGACACTCAAAATCGGGCCCCAGATCCTTAAATAGAGTTATAGTTCATTACTTACCAAGGGCGGTAAAACAAAGAATGACTCAGATCGCAGGTAATATGTGATCTGAGGCTTTCTTTATCACTGCCAGTGGTAAGTACAAAATTTGATGTCTCTCCCTGGGCAGGAAGTGGGATTTTTCGCGCGCGTAGCGTGCGGTAATTGCCAAAAAATTACTGACTGTCGAGTTTCTTTCGGCGTTTCTTTTCGGCGGTGGTCTTCTTTTCAGAATTGCTAGTATATTTTGACTTGTAAAAGTGCCATTGCGGCCTACTTACAGAATAAAGTTCATTTTAGGTATTTTATTTTATTGTTTTGATTACCATTGGAGTAATTGGAGCGCCCGTTTAATTGTTCCCACAACACTGAAGCTGCGAGCCCTCGGGGATTAGTACCAATTCTCGAAATCGCCGCGAGCAGTTTGCCGAGTTTAAGTGTCTGAGTGAAATGAATACAGGCTTGGTATTGCACTTAAGAGGCCTTAACAGTTTTAAAATATTTTCAACTCAATCTATAACAATAGTATTGATAATTCCTTTCCCAATGGAACCAATGTTTACAGGTCACTTCGGGGTCAAAGGACTCTTGGCCAAGATGGGACGATCGGACAACACAGATTGTGTAATCTGTGGCAAGGATGAGACAATGGAACACTTGCTGTGTGAATGTTACGCCCGCGCCCTAAAATAAAATAGCGGTACAGATTCTGTTTCTAATTCTCGACTGTTTGTACAGTCCAGCCTTTGAGTTGTCATTGTATTCGACAAAAGGGCAATTAGTGCCCTTCTTATTTATGCGGATTCCCTCAAAGGTTTCCGGGAGCTGGTAAACAAGCCGATTTTGATTCTTTGAACAGAGTTCAAAGGTTCTCAGCAATATAAAGCGCTGATTATGAGTTCTACGTTGTTTTGATGAATAAAAGGAGATTAATACTTTGACAGTAATTTATAACGGAAGGGACCCCTTATGGTAGGGCATATTGCTGGGACAAATTGTCTTTTGTGGACACGCTGGACAAAAGCACCAAATTTTTTCCATATTTACAGTCAACCAATTTGATTTCTGGGCCACTTCGTACCTTGTCACAGTAAAAATCAATATGAAAGCCGTAAGACATCTCATATGAATGTCACAGTGACAAGGTAAGAAATGGCCCAGAAATCAAATTGGTTGACCGTACATAGTTTTATGTTTTTGATAGGAACCAACTCTTTCTTCGGCCATCTTAAATTAATTAGGGGTTGAAAATTTGCATGCGGAACAGAATTATTTTTAAGATAAAAACTTGAAAATTCGCTAACAAGCATTAAAATGGAACAAAACTGATTTCAGCGTTTTTCAAAATTCGCCCTAAGAAGGGGTGAACAGGGTATTTAAAGTTTGTTAGAGGAGCATAACTTTTGCTGCAAAACCCATTGAATAGCTCGTTCCAAAACATTGTTAGTTTTCTTAAACTATTTTAAAATGCAAATTTTTATTAAGGTCATTTTGTCGTGTCTAGTAAAAGTTAAATTGGTTGATGTAATCTAGGGTAATTGTATTGTGTTTTAATCTAGGGTAAGTATCAACTATTTTGGATAACAAATTTCGTCTACCTAAATCCATTTAGCCGTTTGTGTCATTGAGTAACAAACATGTAAATTACCATATGTTGGAATTACTGCGGTGTTTATAGCCGCTTATGGCGCATATTAATTAAAGTGTTTGTTTCCTGAAAACATCTAAAATCTAAACGCAGACATAATCATAGACATCCTTTAATTTTTTTTTAAGTAAGCGCACACAGAGAGCGTTCTGCGTTCCGCGTTTCGCGTTCCACGTTCTGCGTTCTCTGTATTGTACCGAGTACCTTACGATAATGCACACAGCAGGCAGTCAGAACGCCACTTGAATACATACAACTCTTAACGCAGAAACGCTCTCTGTGTGCGCTTACTCTACAACTCTGAACGCAGAACGCTCTCTGTGTGCGCTTACTCTACAACTCTGAACGCAGAACGCGGAATGCAGAACGCTCTCTGTGTGCGCTTACTCTACAACTCTGAACGCAGAACGCTCTCTGTGTGCGCTTACTCTACAACTCTGAACGCAGAACGCGGAATGCAGAACGCTCTCTGTGCGCTTGCTCGTAATATTTGTTTTGTATAATATCTACCTATAACTAATGACAAATGGATATACCTATCTTTACAAGTAAGACATATACGAGTGGCGAGTGCGTCTTTTAAGGGGAGGTATCCCCAACGCAAATGTCCCGCTCTAACACGCGTGAGTTTACAATTAACCATCCCGCTCTCTACGCAAGCTCTGCGCGCAGTTTTGTAAATATTTAGCTATAGTCATTAAGCGAATTTGTCTATAACTATTTACGATCTTTAATTGAGTACAAAAATTAAATGTTAAATATCAGTAATATAGCCGTAGTATTGAAAATACATTCCAAAAAGGGGTAACTTCGCGATTTATTTCTATCGAGTGAAATTCATCAGGTCGTGTAACTGACTGCGATTTTGACTAGACAAGATCCTTATGTAACAGATATATTTTTTTTAGATTTTAAGACACTATATTCTATGTCTCAGATGGTTTTTAAAAACTCAAAAGTGGTAATACACGGCCTTAAGAAATGAATTAATGTCTCCATATAGAAAAATATATAATAATTACTTTTCCTTCATACTACATACTCTTGCGACAACCTGTAGAGTGTAGGTACATATGACAATTTCGTGACATATTGTGCTAGATGAATTGTCTGCGAGATTATGGTCCGCATTGTGAGATTCCTCACAATCCCTCAATGGAGTGCCGACTGACAGACAATCCTATTACGTAGTGACAATGGTACCTATTGTAATTGTCGGGCATTAGCTACTCGCTAAATGAAGACGCAGAGGTTTTGCGATGCCCCTAATTACGTTGATGGCTTAAGGCCCATTTACACGATTCCGCGTTGTCTAGAACCTGGAGCTCTAGTAAAGTTTTTTCGAAACGTGAACTAATTCGAACGCGTTTGCGTTTTGTCTCAAAATGTATGAAAATGGTATGAAAACGTGAACAGCGCCTCTGGTGGTCACTAGTGGAAACTAAAACAGCGAGTATAACATTTTTGTTGCTAACCGATGAACGCGCGTATTTCAAACTCGGTGAGAGCGTTTTCATACATTTTGAGACAAAACGCGTTCGAATTATTTAATGTTTCGAAAAAACTTATACTAGAGCTACTGTTGGTCCTTTCCACGATCTCAAACGTGTTGTCCAGCGGTCATCAGACATTCTGGCTACGTGTCCTGCCCATCGCCATTTTAACTCTAGTGCGCAAGACAACGCATCGGTAACTTTGGTTTTCTGCCGTATGAAGCTATCTCGTATTTTATGTATTTTTCTTATTTTAAGTATTACTTCTCTCCATACTCCGTTGGCAAAAAGTTGTTTTTTACCCTTTGAATTATTCCATTTGGGCCCATAACATTTTCCATGGCCTATTTATTCTTCTGTCTACTTCTATATCATTGTTTTGTTTTTGGAGAGATATGTGTTTACCTAGGTACGGTCAACACATATCTCTCCAAAAACAGTCGGTATACAGTTCTTATTATCATTTTGTTAACATTTTTTATCTGATAAGGGTCCTTATCAGTAAAAAAATATAGGCCATAGGCCATATAGGTCATATGTAGGCCATTTTCTGTTTAATTGACACGTATCTTGACATTTTATCAATGTTACTATCTAGAACAGGACTATTGCGACTTAATGACATACATTTTAAATGTATTTTTGGACTTTTCATTATTAAATATCGTTTCACATCATCACTTTATTTAAAGTTTTTCTAGCTAAAACTGCTTTTTTGCCCGCTTAAATTCTACTACACGCAAATCAATGAAAGGCTTTGTTACTGTATAAAACTGTATTCAAATCATCGTATCCTTTAATCACTTTATTGATATTATCAATACTTTAGGAGCGCTCGTGGCCCAGCGGCGCTTGCGAACCGCTTGCGCTTGCTAAGGTTAAGCAACGTGGGCAGCGGTCAGGACTTGGATGGGTGACCGCTTTGAGTGGTTACTAACTGTGCGCTCCCGTGCTTTGGAAGGCACGTTAAGCCGTTGATCCCGGTTGCTGTCTATGGCAGCAGTCGTTAAGCCGAGTTGGAGGCCTTCGGGCGGTTTGAGAACTTCTAACAGTCAAGTTGCCCACTCACTTGACAAAGCCTAATCCCAATAGGGTCTAGTTTTCCCTTGAGGTTGGAAGGTCAGATGGCAGTCGC
The DNA here is from genome assembly GCA_951800055.1 of Cenopis cana. Taxonomy (NCBI): domain Eukaryota; kingdom Metazoa; phylum Arthropoda; class Insecta; order Lepidoptera; family Tortricidae; genus Cenopis; species Cenopis cana. Next base: position 872,326 of record OX637484.1, on the reverse strand, counting down.
TTTCGTAAAAACTAGTGCCTACGCCAAATCTTGGGATTAGGTAGCGGACCCCAGGCATCCTTCAGGATGCAACTGTACTGGGATAACGCTAGGAGGATGATGATGATCAATACTTTTGTCAGAAACCAAAATATTTTAAAACTTGTAAGGCCTCTTAAATATTTACTAACATTAAGACGGTCATTGTCACCGTAAAAGTATCATTAATCTGCGATTTAGTCTTTTTTTGACTATCCCTAAAGAAATTCGCTAAAAGCTTTTCTGTTCTTCCAAAGATTTCTTGAGAATAAAGTACATTATTAAAGTAAAAGCGATGCTTTCATGAAAAAATAAACATTGATGTTAATGTTTGACAATGTTACTTAATTAGCTATAAAAATATAACCAATTTTATTGGTATTTATCTTAGGTATTTATAGTCAAATACGTAAGTTCGGGGATCGGCTTTGTTCCTCGAATAGAGATATTTTTTCTTACGACCTTAAGAATAAGCAAATGAATAGTCATCAAAGGCACTTTCTTAACTAACGCCCACTCCGTATTCGTAGGTATATGAAAGCTTGGGCGCGATCAGAGTTTCAAAATGTATCGTTTCCCAACTTACAATATAATCATTGACTTATAATATAGAAATAGACACACAATGCCGAACAAAAATGACGGAAAATGTGGCACTGATTGACACTGTCAGTTGCATACACGCTTTGTCACTGTCACTGTCTGCCGTCAACACGAAAGTACCGCAACGCGGTACATTTGAGGGTGCCATTTTTTTCGCCTGACTGTGTATCTAGTTCTTTTATAGTACATCTATGAATATAATCAATTTTATGTGCCTGTGAGTAAGTGTGTGAAATGTGGCTCGGAATATTGCATACTTGGCAGTTATAATTTAAATTTTTCATTTCTTGCTTCAATACAGACAAGATAGACAATTTTAGAACTTTATTTAGTTTTTTAGTAAGTTTTTTAATGTTAGAAAAACTGAAGGTAAAATAAATATTTTTTTTTTCACATCCGCTGTGGCACACAAGCATGATCTGCCTGGTAGTATGCGAACACCACATCCTATGGACGCTCGCGACTCCAGAAAAGTCAAAAACGCGTTTCCGACTCTGTTTGATTTGACGATTCGTTGCAGATCGAAAAAAAAATGTTAACTTTATGTTTAATGCTATGTACACCTCTACTCGTAATATTGAACTAAACATGTGGTTTACTGTCGAAACTAACGATAAATGGAGCTAGACCTCCGAATGAACACGGGAAGGCTTTCCGAATGTCTAGCTAACCCTGTCTCGCTTAATGTGAACGGATCGTTAGCTCAGATAATAATATATTTATTACTTTCAAATGCGTTAAGGCCGAGTATTACTACTTTTGCGTTTTTAAAAACCACCTGAGACATAGAACATAGTGTCTTAAAATCTAAAAAATATATATGTGTTACATAAGGATCTCGTCTAGTCAAAATCGCAGTCAGTTATATGACCTGATGAATTTCACTCGATAGAAAAAAATCGCGAAGTTACCCCTTTTTGGAATGTATTTTCAATACTACGGCTATATTACTGATATTTAACATTTAATTTTTGTAGTCAATTAAAGATCCTAAATAGTTATAGACAAATTCGCTAGGTTTGCTTTGATAAAATGATTGGCTTAATGACTATGTCTAAATATTTACGAAACTACGCGCAGAGCTTGCGTAGAGAGCGGGATGGTTAATTGTAAACTCACGCGTGTTAGAGCGGGACATTTGCGTTGGGTTAAATTCAGATGTTTGGATGTTTGTTAGAGTACATTTATCTCACGAGCGCGGGTGAGTCATGGTTGTGTGTTGAGCTATAGGTACATGCACATTGTCTATGTGCCAAATTACAGCTTTCTAGTACTAACGGTTACTGAGAAAAACGGGGGTCGTTTAGTCCACATACTGTAACGGGTGGACAACTACGGAATCCTACCTTGCGCGTGGCCCGACACGCACTTGGCCGGTTTTTTAAAGAGTGAAGTGAACCTACACCGCTTACGAATACGGACGGCATGGTGAAAAACAAGGATTAATGGAGAAGGAAATTCTGCAAAATATTCGAACCGAATCTTACGTAAAGTATTTTCTATTTTCGCCAGGAAAACGAAATTCTAATATAGTTTTTTTTTGTATTTTGTAGTCTTCAAGTTTTTTTATTAAAAGACTTGTAGACTCGTTAAAACTCATAAGAATTTTTAAACCGTAAAAAAGTGTTTTATTTTTAACAGTGCATAGAATTCGTAAATATGTCTTGTTTCGTCTTAAAATAGCTTTATCTACACACATATCATAAATCCTCTAATATGCGTTCGGAAATCGTAGAAAATGACTCTCATTTCAACATTCAATGAATTTATGGCAATTTTCTTATCTGTGGCTAAGGCTACAGCAGTAATATAATTTTCATTTTAATCTCATCTCTCATATGATGTTAAAATATTAAACGTCAAACAAAACTGTCAAAATTTAAATGTCAAAGTTGACATGTCCCTATTCTAGTATCACTGAAAATTCAAATTCAGTCGATGCGAAATGTCAGCTCGATGTTTATTTAGTATATATCGCACGAAATTTGAGCTAGAACGACATGATCACATCAGAATAGGGACTCTTTACTTTTTAAAATAACATTCAGGTATCGGTTGCCAGTTCTGATTTCGATATTTCCGCATCCGTGCAAAAAAGGTTGTATTAACACAATTATTGTAAATATTTACTACGGTTTCTGAACCCATCTTAGAGTAGTTATAATATGTGTGTAGATAAAGTAATGTATGCAACTGTACATAATTAGGCATTAAAACACTCGTGTGACCTTATTATGAACTCTCTCGTGCTCTAATGCCCCTCATTATGTACCAGTTGCATAAACTACTATTGTATTATTGTTATTATTTTGCTAATACCGTAAAAAGAGTTACAAGTTTTATAATTGAGTCTGGAAAATTTGCATGGATTCTCGTTGAATCTTAACGAAGTTTTCTATCTAGGTCGAAGATTGTTTAACCGTACTAAGGTTCTTTCAATATGAGTTAAAAAAATAAGAGCTCAAGCGACTACGATAAAGAGATCTTTAATACTTAATTCTTATCTTTTATGTCCTTTTGTTTAGTATGGTCTTGAAATGAATGAAAACGCTTTTTAGGGAGATGAAGAGAAAGTTTAAGGGCGAATGAAAATAAGCATGTTGTTTAAAACTTGAACTTTTGAATTTAAAGCGTTGGGGTGTTTTCTCTGAGTTGTTAACATGCCTTTCATAGGGTTCTGTGGTTATGCCCTTAAACTGGTATGTCTACGCCCACCCTTAGCCAGCAGGACGAGGGAGGGGTCAGCGCGGGCGCGGGAGGAGGACAGATAGATCGATTTGAGACACTATCGCAAACGCATACGGCAAGGATCAAGCGCCGCCTTAATTACCTTTTTAAAATCAAGATTTAATACCATATATATTGTGGAAAGCTGATTATACCTATTTATCATAAAACAACGTCTACTTATTGAAGAGCACCGAATTATCGACCATATTTTGGTGACCCGCAACGAGATTTGGATAACGTACCTGGAAGGCGAAGATATCCCGGAATAAGTGCCTTACGGACCCGAGGGAAGTACGCCCGTTCCTTATATAACTATAATTCTCCTTTTCATAAAATTTGTCTCAACTTGTGTTAATTTAGTTCGATAATTCAAGTGCAATTAGTGTTGTTTACGACTAACTCCCATCATTTAGGTATAACTACCAGCGTAAGTAAAATTATTAACAAATCTTCGTAATTATTCGTTCTTAACGTTAAAATAATACTTAAATAGCTTCATAATATCCTAAATGTTAAATGTATATAGGTCGCAATAACGTAAATATTCTAAATTATCTGCAAATTAAAGTTAAAGATTGTGTGTTAACACAGTGTGACACAGTGTCCAATCCTCGGAATTACATTTTATTAATTCAACGTTTAATCATTAGGCCCATCTGTAAAATAAGTTTAAATCGTTAGTAAAACATATCTGCTGACTATTCCAGGAAATAATTGGTGGATAAACTGGTGAGAAGTAGTGATTTCGGCATTGATATAACACGGCGGTTTCCGATAGCCGCACCGTGCCTCACCGTGTCGCTGCGCCCACGTCGCCCGGTAACTACTTGGTGCAAAAAAACCCTGTTATCAGCGGTCAGCTGTTCTACGCATCTATTACGAGGTTGGATTCATTTTAATTATTGACTTTGTAACTAACTACTTACTAGTTTGTTACTTTCGCCCGAATAATGACTGAATTACAGGATCTTATTAAGCAAAGAGGTGTCATTAGAGGTCGTATAACGTTATTTGAGAAGTATTTATCGCCATTAGTGAGACTTGACAGCGTAACTGAGCGTAATAAATTGATAAATAATGAGTTAAGTGTTAGATTAACTAAATTCCAAGAACTAAGCTACACATTTGAGGAAGTTCAAAGTAAAATTGAGGATTTAGACCCTGACACGTCCAAGCAGATGGAAGAACGAGAACAAACGGAAAATCGCTTCTTCCAGCTGATTGGTACCGCTCAGGAGTTCTTGGATGTGTATAACGAAAGCAAAATAAAGCGAGGGGACGATTCTTCATGTCGTGGCAGTTCCACATCAGTAGTAAATCATATCAAATTGCCACCACTGAAGATTTCTCCTTTCAATGGCGATATAAACACATGGCTTCAGTTTCGAGATATGTACTTATCTGTTATCCATAACAATGAGAGTATTGACGACGTAAGTAAGTTTCATTATTTGAAATCATACTTAGAGGGTTCCGCCTTGTCAGTCATTAATTCGGTCAATGTTTCGGCAGATAATTATCAAATTGCTTGGTCTTTGCTCTGCGACAGATATAATAATAAGCGTCTATTAATTAATGAGCATGTTAAATGTCTATTCTCTATTGAGGCGCTCTCAAAGGAGTCCGACCGGGGCCTACGTAACTTGGTTGATACAATTTCTAAAAATCTGAGTGCTTTGAAGTTGTTAGGTGAACCAACCGATAGTTGGAGTACACTCATTATTTACATTGCCTCGTCAAAGTTGGACTCGGTAACTGCTAGGAATTGGGAGGAGTTTCGTAGCAAATTAGAGACCCACAGCTTGGACGATTTCTTCAATTTTCTTCGTCAAAGGGCAACTGTGTTAGAAACAGTCTATGCCTCCAAGGCTTCAAATAGTCATTATAAAGTTGAAAATCGCCAAAGCTTTAATAGGTCTAAATCATTTATGGCTTCTTCGCTCGATTCACCTCTCCGTGGTTGTTGTGTGGCCTGTAAACAAGATCATAAATTATATGATTGTAGTAAATTTAAAAATATGTCTGTTGAGGAGCGAAATGCAAAGGTCTATCAATGGAAGATATGTAGCAATTGCTTACGTAATGATCACCAATCATACCAATGTCGGCTCGCAGGTTGCCGCATCTGTAAAAGAAAGCATAACACATTATTACATAAACAAAGTAGTTTTAACAATACTTACCAATCGCGTCAACCGCAACCACCCTCAACGCAACCACAAACACAAAATAACGTGGAACCATCCACGTCAGCTTCGTTGGCCACGACCACCAATCCAGCTTCTAGTGAAGCACCTGCGAATATTGATAATACCGCATCGTCTAGCCCCGCTCCGGTAGTTACAATGTCTGCTGGCGCCTCAAACTTGGCTCTTCTTTCTACGGCCTTGGTTGAGGTGTCAAACAATGGCAACATAATCAAGCTGCGCGCTCTTTTAGACAGTGGCTCGCAGTCTTCTTTTATCACGGAGGCGGCTCAAATCAAATTAGCTTGCGTTAAAAATAAAAATCAATGCAAATATGTGTCCGGTCTTAATAATGCAACAATAAGCATTGCCGAGCACTGCAACATCCAGATTAAGTCAGCGTACAATCACTTCACCACTTCTGTCAAATGTTATGTCGTGCCTAATATTACCGACAACCTTCCTCAGACAGAAGTGCGGCTTCATGAGTTAGGTATTCCCGGCCACATCGAGTTAGCAGACCCAGCCTTCTTTCGACCATCAGACATTGATCTGTTATTAGGTGCAGATATCTTTTGGGATATTATGGGTACCGCTCGAGTGCAGCTCGGACAAAATAAACCCATCCTTCAAGAAACGCGTCTTGGATGGATCGTAGCTGGCCCCATTGGGGGGAAATATTTTAAGCAAACAAATAAAATACATTGCAATTTTAGCAAGGAGATTGAAAAACAACTTGTCAAGTTCTGGGAACTAGAAGAGATTCCCGATAGCAAATCTACTTCAAATAGCGAAGATTATTGTGAGAGTTTGTATCAACAAACGACATATCGTAATGAGGATGGTAGATATTGCGTTCAGATACCACTTTGTGACTCACCAGATGTTCTAGGCGACTCATATCATATAGCTGAAAAGCGATTACATTATATGGAAAAAAAGATGCAACAGAAACCTGAATTTAAACAAGAATATATAAAATTTATGCAAGAATATGAGAACCTGGGACATATGAGTGAAGTCACTGTCAAACCAGACTTCGGATGCTACCTTCCTCACTGCGCTGTCATAAAAAATACCAGCGAAACGACTCGCTTACGTGTCGTCTTCGACGCCTCATCTAAAACGTCATCAGGCGTGTCGTTTAATGAAATTCAGCATGTAGGACCTGTCGTTCAAGACGACCTGTTCTCAATATTACTGCGATTTAGGCAGTATAAGTATGTAGTGACGGCTGACGTCGAAAAGATGTATCGTCAGATTTTAGTTCAGCGTGAACAGCGTCATCTACAGATGATTTTATGGCGAGAGGAAGTAGACAAACCCGTAAAGATATTTAAACTTAATACAATTACCTACGGTACTTCGTCTGCGCCATTTTTAAGTACCAGATGTTTAGTTCAGCTAGCTGATGAATGCCAGGATGCTAGGATTGCTAACATAATAAAACACGATTTCTACATTGATGACGTCATTACTGGGAGTAGCTCAAAAGAAGACTTGTGCTACGTAATCAATTCAATAACTGAAGCTCTTCATTCCGCACAGTTACCATTGCGTAAATTTCGTACTAATGTCGGCTCCGTCCTCCAGGACAATTCTAATTCATTGATACCTAAAAACTTAGACTTCAGCTCACAATCTAGTGCGTTAGGACTTAAATGGGATCCAAGCACAGACACGTTTAATTTCCCAGTTGATATAAAGTCTTCTACAGTGGCCACCAAGCGATCAATTTTATCAAACTCGGCTAGACTATTTGACCCTCTCGGATTGTTAAGCTTATGTACTATCGTACCTAAAATCATTCTTCAAAAATTATGGTTGGCCAAGCTGGATTGGGACGATCCTATCCCAGCTGATTTAGCAAAAATGTGGCTGAATTTTGTATCGGGCCTGAAAAGCTTAGTAAACTTTCGTATACCAAGATTCGTTCTTGTCAGCAATCCAGATGCAATTGTAGAGGTACATACATTCTCTGATGCATCCCAAGATGCATATGCGGCTTGCGTTTACCTGCGCTCGATTAATGGCTCAGGTGACGTGGAAGTCAATTTACTTTGTGCAAAAACAAAGGTGGCTCCAGTACGAGCTCAAACTATACCACGTCTTGAATTGTGTGGTGCCTTATTGGCTGCACGCTTAAGCTCGAAAGTAATCGAAGCTTTACGACTTACCATTACAAATATATATTATTGGACTGATTCAACCGTCGTGCTCGGATGGATCCATTCACCATCTCAGACTCTTAAGACATTTGTGTCTAACCGTGTAGCACAAATTCAAGAATTGACAGAAAAAGGATCCTGGAAGCATGTCCCAGGTGTCCAAAACCCAGTGGATTTAGCTTCGCGTGGGTTAAATCCAACGCAGGTTACCGACGCTACGTTGTGGTGGCATGGACCTTCCTTCTTACAAGAAGGTCCATCAGCCTGGCCAGAAATTATTAAGCCAACGATCGATTTACCTGAAATAAAAACTTATAAAACTAATCCTAAAACTAAAACTAACACTACTACATCTACGACATGCACTATAACTAATAAACCTACTCCTGATGAACTTGTGAATTTTGAGAATTTCTCAAAGTTTACAACCCTACTACGGAGCATGGCCTATGCATTACGTTTTATCCATAACCTACGACATTCAGATTCTAAAGTTACAGGCCACTTAACTGCAGATGAACTTCAATTGTCATTACATCATTTGGTCAAACAACACCAGAAGGAATGTTTTAATGACGAGCTAGCCCTACTAAGTAATAAAAAATGCTTACCCTCCAGATCACGACTTCTTTCTCTTAGACCATTCGTAGATGAAAAGGGTATCCTTAGGGTTGGCGGACGTATTCAAAATTCACCTGAAATATTCAGTAAGAAACATCCCATCATTATAGAATCCAAAAATCATTTTACAAAATTACTGTTTATTCACGAACATAAAAAATTGTGTCACGGAGGTGCTCAGCTGTTGCTAACAAACATAAGACAGACATTCTGGCCTATTGCAGGCAGAAGGTTAGCAAGATCTACGGTTAACAATTGTAGGTTATGTAGAATATTAAAGGCAAAATCAATAGCACCAATAATGGGAAACTTAACATCAGCTCGTGTCACTCCTAGCTTCGCCTTTGAGGTTGCGGGCGTTGATTTTGCTGGACCGTTCCCAACACGTGACCGAAAGGGGCGTGGTTGTAGAATTATTAAAAGCTATTTGTGTATATTCGTCTGTTTTACAACCAAGGCACTTCATTTAGAAATTGCATCAGACTTGAGTACAGAGGCATTTATAATGTGTTTAAATCGTTTCATCTCTCGCAGGGGAAAGCCAAGCATAATATATTGCGACAATGGCCGAAACTTTGTGGGCGCGAGTAACGAATTTAAAAGATTTTTACAATCCTGTGGTGAATCCATCTCGTCATATGCAGCCGGGGAATTCATAGATTTTAAATTCTCACCCGCTTATTCACCACATTTCAACGGACTTAGTGAAGCAGGCGTCAAAGCTGCTAAACATCATTTGACTCGGATGATAGGGAATACTAACCTCACCTTCGAGGAATTAGCGACTTTATTCGCACAGGTTGAGGCAATATTAAACTCCCGGCCATTAACACCCCTATCAGCCGATCCAAGCGACTTTTATCCCTTGTGTCCTGGGCACTTCCTGGTCGGAAAGCCGCTCACCGCAATACCATCTCCTGCACTTATCGAAGTAAACCCGAACCGCCTCAGCAAATATGAGCAGATTGAACGAATCCGGCAACAATTTTGGGAGAGATGGCGCACGGAATATCTCAACGAGCTGCAGCAGCGATCAAAGTGGAGAGTTGATGAGGGACGACTGTTTGAAGGCGATATGGTGGTCATTAAAGAAGCCAATTTACCACCACTCAAATGGCGCATGGGGCGCATCCATCGGCTATATCCGGGACACGATGGCATCGCACGCGTCGCAGATGTCAACACGTCAAGGGGCATCATCCGACGTGCAATTACAAACCTCTGCCCGTTACCAAACGAGCATGCAGACAACTCGAAATCCCACGGTCTTCGAGGGGGGGAAGATGTCTACGCCCACCCTTAGCCAGCAGGACGAGGGAGGGGTCAGCGCGGGCGCGGGAGGAGGACAGATAGATCGATTTGAGACACTATCGCAAACGCATACGGCAAGGACCAAGCGCCGCCTTAATTACCTTTTTAAAATCAAGATTTAATACCATATATATTGTGGAAAGCTGATTATACCTATTTATCATAAAACAACGTCTACTTATTGAAGAGCACCGAATTATCGACCATGGTATGATTTTAAGGCTTACCTTTGGTAAATTATCATAAAAAAATGTAGTTTTGTAACCATTTTATAATCGTTTTCTCGTGTGCTCCGTGGTTTAAAAACCGTATTAATGAATCTGTTATTCCTGTAGATTATGATACATTATAGTTTCTGGTATTCAAATTATAATAACGAATGTATAAAATGGTTACAAAATTACTCTTTTTAGGGTTCCGTACCCGAAGGGTCCAAACGGAACCCTATTGCTGTCACTCATGAAAATCATTTGAAAGGTTTTTTCATATTCTACAACTTTGTGTATGGCGGGAAGTCTTAAATCGCTGTGAAACAAGTTATGGCAAAATAAAAATATTTCATCAATAATATTTTTTTTACTGGTATAGGGTTTTAGTTCTGTACAACGGTTTTTAAACGGTTATCATATAAAGACACACTTTTTCACACAAAGATTTGGGATTTCCTGCCATAGTAAAAGTTTTAGAACTTAGAAAAAGCTATCCAGTGACATATCGCTTGCCCTTATTGGTCAATAGGTCAATCTGTCCACCCTCTAGGTGATAATGTTTATTATTACGTACAATGTTTGTTTTACCAACAAATACTAATACATTGATAAATCAGGTATTTTTTAATTTCCTTATCTCCTATTAGAACCAACTTAATTTTGTGGTTGGTTCGGAACCCTAAATGTGCGAACTCTGACACGGACTTGGCCGGTTTTTTTTGATTAATTGCTAATCGATCGAAATAAGATCATGCCCTCTCACGACACTTAAGTAGGTACAGTTAACACATTCACTGCCAGGAACTCGCCTAGCGGGCGCTCTGCTCGTAGACGCGTACCCGATACCATGCGTTTCCCTGTATGTAGAGGAAATTGCGTAGCGCTACGAAAAGCTTGGTAGCGACAGTGTTGACCCATTCAAGGCCCATGATGACACATATGCGTCATGCCTCTACGTAAGATTTCCGCTACAGGAAAAACGCTGCTGCGCGCTACGGCGTATCTTTTATTGTGGGCCGCGAATGGGTAATGTTTAAGGCCCGTCAAAAATATGTACAGTCAGCAGCAAAAAGTGTTCAAAAATGATCTACACACGCTCTTATTCCCTTATAATAAAAATGTGTGAAGATCATTTTGAGCACCTCGCCCGTGTAGCAACCATTGCTGCTGATTGTATCAAACTGATTCTCTCATCAAATTTATACAGAAACCTTAATTCGTCGATGTCAAGTCAAGGGACATATTTATGAGTAGGTAAATTATATGCTCCCAAATTTTTGCACTTCAGTTACGGGGGTGACACGCGAAGGAAAGCAAGCGCTGTGGGTAAGTATGTGTGCGTGCGCTGTCGGTACACGCGTCAATTGTTTGCGCGGGTGCATAGCGCGTGGCGCGGATGAATCGCGAGCCGCGACGGTAACCCGAACGTAACCCGGCTTGTCATCCTGGCCTGTCAGGGACGAGGTAACTGACCTCGGTGCGGGGGGTTCGTGTCCGTTCTGTATGTAATACTATTATACTATTCTGTGCTTCAGTGTACCGCGGCCCTTGGGAGTTAACCGTCGCACCAAACTCGATTCCGCCTACGCGATAAACTTCATAGAATCGAGTTTTCCCAGCCATGTGGGTTTATCTAATCATGGATGCGGGCTTATTTTATCTCTTGGATGCCATTTTGACCTTTTATTTGACACTTATTCTTTATTCATTGATGATACCTACTGTATTTTGTTCATAGATCAACGTGACTACAGAATAATTAACAGTACTTCACGTATCTTACAGAAGGTTTCCTGTCGATCAAAATCGATAAATAAATAAATATAAATATTTGTGGACAATCTTACACAAATCACCTAGTTCCAAACTAAGCAAAGCTAAAGGATCTAGACGACTATATACATACTTATATAGATAAATAGATACTTAAGTACATAGTAAACAGCCGAGCCTCAGGAACAAATAAATATTCGTGTTCATCACACAAATAAATGCCCTGACCGGGATTCGAACCCGGGACCTCCAGCTTCGTAGGCAGGGTCACTAGGCTAAAGCGGTCGTCAAGATGTTTGACAGCTATAAATGGCATCCAGCTCGTTCCTGCTCACCGCGTGCTGCTTGTGTTCTATCGTTCCTAAAAACAAGCTCTGGCATGTCGTCTGTTCATACGTATAATGTCCCGGCCACAACTTTGTTCATTGCGCGGTCGAGACGCGTAACGCACTGTGGTTAGTTGGGATTACACGCAATGTATTGGCCTGGCCACGACATTGGTCTAAGGCGACTGCGGGCGCGGCGAGCGGGGCGGCGAAAACGGTCTAAGCTGTGAGCATGCCACGACAATGCATTGTCTTAGCGGCATTGAGCGAATGGGACGTACTCAAAGAACGCAAAATGTCAATATCAAAAGTGGCCCTTCAGTGTCTCGAAAGTAGCTCGTATTTTATTACAGACATTTTAAATAGGAGAGAAGGTGTGCACGAAGTAAATAGCTTTGATTCGGAAAACGTTCTTTTATTTCTTCGCACAACCGTTTGATTACATGCCGCAACTAGTGTTGCGGATGCTGTGCCATCCACAAGGCAGGCCTATTTAAAATTTCACTGATAAAACGCCTCTGTGTCCAACATCGCGGAGCGAATAAAACAAAATATTTTGTTTTTTAGAACTCCGTCCGATCCGTGCCGCCGCTAAGACCGTTCGCGCCGCTCTGACTCGTGGCATGGCTCAGGGCTCTTTCCGCCAGTGCCTTTGATCTCGCCGCCCGCCGCGCCGCTCGCCACCGCAGCCGGTCGCGCGAGTAAATTCGCGCGCGATTTAGCCCACAGCGAATTCTCGTGGCATGCTTCTTCAGCGGTCTTGATTTTGTTTAATTCGCTCGCCGCTGGTCGCCTTAGCCAGTCGCCTTAGACCAATGTCGTGGCCAGGCCATATTAGTAAAACCGTTGTCACTGCCGCCGCCGCTTGAAGTCGTAGCCGAGCCGATAGGCGAGCTGAGGTCGCGTTGAAGAATAAGCGACGCGTGCGGCAGCGCGACCTGCGCTTCGGCTGTCGTCCACACATAAACATGTCCCTTCTGCTGTCAACACAGTGAATCCTCAAATTTTATAAAGGGTCGGGAACGAGCACGTGACTCCTTTGGAGTTGCGAGCGTCTATAGGCTGCGGTGTCCGCTTACCATCAGGTAGACCGTACGCTTGTTTTTGCCACCACCGTTGTATATATAAAAAAATGGCATTTTCTAGGTGTGTTTATGTACAGACGTGTTTCTACATTCGCCTGACAGCTCGCGTGACCCTAATCAATGCCTACAAAATGAATGAATGAAGTTTATTTGTGGAACATGGCTATTTATACATTAGGTGGTTGGTACAGTTTACGATTGTACTCGTAAAAGCATGCAATAATTTGAATCTGAATTGCGAATCGAAATTACAAATCATAAAATAAAGTTATAACTAGGAAATTGGCATTATTATCTTGATCAATAGAGAGTTTCATTGAGTCGTTAATTAGTTAACGGTTCGTCATAAAACCGTCAGTTAAAACTTGATTTAAGAGGAGGAGTAGGGCAAGCTCTCTCCATACAAACTTTGTGCAGGATTTTCTTCGTTTGTGTTTGCATAAAAGTTATGATTTTTGGTCAGTATGCTTATTTTTCTGTTAGCTATTTCGTGATGTAATTTTTTTCATCGATATTATTTTTAATTTTTTCATTTTTTTTAAATATTTGAAAATTTCCACATCACTTTCTTCGCATACTAATATTTACATCCAAAAAAAAATTACATTCGTTAGTGCCAAAACCAACGAATAAAACGTGCACAGAGCTTGTATGGATAATGCCTCGCTCACCCCTGCGCCTTAAGTAACGGTGCAATTAAATAAAACTCCCATAATGTTGATAGTAAACCATCCTTGAAATCCTTTCGAAGAGCGTAGGTAATGGCACAAACGTAGAAAGACTTTACAGTCTATCCAATTTCCTTCCTCCGCAATTACTTTTATCTAAGCCAATATTTCCGCGGCCATGTTTGCTGTTCTTACTGGATATAAAATAACTGAAGGCGTGGGGGTCGTTTACGGGGAATCGTTCGGATTGTTTTGGACCTATGACTATTTGTGGCGACTTTTGGAAGCATTTTTGTACACGTGTTTTTCAAATACGACTTCCTGACTTGGCGGGGCGGGATCGATATGTGACATTTTCTTCTTTGACGTAAACATAGATAGATAGATATAAAAGAGAAATGGCAGCCTCATTTAAGGGCCTTTGCCAATGACACACGAAGGGATAAATTAGTTAGTTAGATATAAAATAGAAATGGCAGCCTCAAGGACTTTTGCCAATGACACACGAAGGGATAATTAAGTAAAATTGAATAAAACCACTTGGTAAGAAGAAAAACATGTGACTCTCGCCAAGATGGCGGCGAAAGTCACCGACGTAAACATACTGACGTCGTAAAGATTCCCATTTGACGGAATACTGACAAGTATTACATTTGTGCAGTAGTAATATCATGCGCTGGAGCGGACCAGTACTGCCTTCGTACATCCCGCGCCAGTCAGGAAGCACTCATTTAAATGTAGGGGCACATTAAAAAGCGGCACTGCCTCGACTGACAGTTGACACTGACATTTGACAGTTTTCTCATATCGTACCGCCTCCGCACCGACAAATCAGGAAGTCGCCAAAGCCTGTGTTGTCTTGCTGAGAAACAAATGAAAAGGCAGTCGCGTTTAAAATTAAACACACTTATAACTTTAATTGTGTTCGGGTGTAAATTACTATCTAGTCAAAGACTTGTAATAATAGAAGCATTATGTAGACCAAGAAAATTATTGAAGAAACGTGCCAAAATGCATCAAAACAACTCGTGTATGAACTACGGTTTCTTTTGAAACTGCGCATAACCATCGTAGGCAAGTAACCATGATGAACTTTACTGTTGAACCTCTGAAAGTGTCTCAAATCTATGACCCATAGTATATTTTTTTATAAAGAAGGTAATTATTATACCACTATCTCAAATAGTAAGCAATGACGAGGTCGAGGGTGGTAGAGTAAAACCAATATTTAAATGAATGCCTTTTTATAATAAGAAATAAGAATAATATAAGAATAAGAAATATAACAAATATTTTCTTTTCACAGAGAAAGGCGCCATGGATTAACACAAAATCAGATGTGAGCGAAACACTGGATGGAGAACTCAAATATATTTGTGTATTCACTCTCGTAGGTATCTTCAAAGTACCCAATACCCAAGCTCAATACAATACAAAATAATATATTCTTTATTGTTCACAAAAAAACATACATAAGAATATTAAAATGAAACATGTTGATGGTAGACAAATGGGCGGTCTTATCGCTAAAAAGCGATCTCTTCTAGACAACCAATCAGTCAATTATTTGATACAGAGAATAAATACAAAGAAAAATTAACCATGATGACGCAGCCTGAGACGGGACTCAAAACGGCACCTCTGATTAAACGGACCAACTCATTATACCTCTCAGGCCACCGACATCACTTCGCCATCACACCAATATTTTGCTTTCCATTCTAAGGCGACTTCCTGATTTGTCGGTGCGGAGGCAGTACGATATGATAAAATTGACAAATTTAATGTCAGTGTCAGCTGCTGTCAGTCGACTCGGCACCATTTTTTACTGCGCCCCTACATTTAAATAAGGGCTTCCTGACTGGCGCGGGATATTCGGTAGTGGGACGATGCGAAGGCGGTACTGCTCCGCTTCTGCGCATGATATTATTACTGCGCAAAAGTGATACTGACAGTGTCCCGTTAAGTGAGAATCTTTGCGTCGTCAGTTAAGTAAATTTAAGAAGTCAGAAAATCGCCTAATCCGCTACTGCTAGCAACCTCTGCGTATTTTCTTCAAAGGCTCACAGCCTCAAAAACAATTTATCAAATATAATTTGATTTGTGAAAGATGTCCAAGATATTAAAGTCATCGTCAGGTTTTTGTGAATGCTAGGCCGTCAGTGTCAGCGTTACTCAACAGAAAACAACGAATTATTATATGATAATACAAACGTTATTTGAAGACAAATTACATCCGGAGACATTGTTAGAATAAATTAAATAATCGTGAGCTTATTGAATAGACACTCGAGTTTCAAATTCCAGACACGAATTTCAAATAGGGCTACAAATTTCCAATTTACGCTAATAACACTTCGATATTAATCGCCGGCTCCTGAAGTAATATTAAAACGGTGCTATTGAAAATAGCAGTAGGGATTTCGAAGAGATTGTTATTAGGTACTGATATCGAACCGTAATTAAACAACAGCACTTTAAACTCTCGCCACGGGGGTGACACGCGAAGGAAAGCAAGCGCTGTGGGTAAGTATGTGTGCGTGCGCTGTCGGTACACGCGTCAATTGTTTGCGCGAGTGCGTAGCGCGTGGCGCGGCCGAATCGCGAGCCGCGACGGTATCCCGATCGTAACCCGGATTAATTGTCATCCTGGCCTGTCAGGGACGAGGTAAGTAACTGACCTCGGTGCGGGGGGGGGGGGGGGGGGGGGGGGGGGTTCGTGTCCGTTCTGTATGTAATATTTACTATTATACTATTCTGTGTCTCGCGTTTTGTACTAGCGATGGATGGCTTGTAGGTAATTTTCCAACGGGAAAGTTTCGTTTTCATATAAGTTATGGTTGTAAGCCGTCATTTACCATAATCATTCTTATTATAGTGCGCGTCATCTACGACGATGCGCCCCTCCACAGCGAATCTCATACTAATCTCGCAACGCAATTGCACGGTTTGGGCTGTGGTGGGAGCGCGCCTTGGTGGATGAAAAAAATAAAAAAATATTTTTATGTCACACCTGGCCATAAAGTGACAATTACCGCACGCTCCGCGCGCGGGAAATCCCACTTTCTGGCCAGGGGGTGACATAAAATTTTGTACTTAACACGGGCGGTAAAAAAGAAAGCCTCAGATCGCATATTTATCGCCCTTGCCTTCGGCTCGGGCGTCAAATACCTGCGATCTGAGACATTATTTGTTTTACCGCCCTTGTTAAGTAATGTACTATTTCGGGTCTATTTTAAGCACATAATAATAAACAGTTAAACTAAGATTTTCTTGGCAGTGTTTTTGATATGGATATACAATTAAAAGCAGTAAAAAGGGTTTTAATATATCTCTGAAGCATTGAATAATTCTTTTGAGTATTTCAAAATACATATCAAATCAAATCAAATCATTTTATTTTCAGATAACATTGATCCATACAATAGTACATTACTTACCAAGGGCGATAAAACAAAGAATGTCTCAGATCGCAGGTATTTTACGCCCGAGCCGGAGGCAAGGGCGATAAATATGCGATCTGAGGCTTTCTTTATTATCGCCCGTGGTAAGTACAAAATTTTATGTCACCCCCTGGCCAGGAAGTGGATTTTTTCCCGCGCGGAGCGTGCAATAATGGCCACTTTATGGCTAGGTGTGACATAAAATACATTACAAATTACAAATTAAATTAAATTACAAATATATGTCCAATCCTTCAAATTTCAACCTTTAACTCGTACATAGATCTTTATCTTGACCTTTTCTCACATTTGCATTAGGAGGATTTATTTCTTCGAGGTTTATTCGTAAACCAAGTAAATCCTCGCTTTATATTGGGACTGGCCATTTATTTAATCTTATTTATCCATTAGTAGCAGCCTGTTGTCGGATTTTACCAATTTAATTATTTGTATTTTTAGCGCATTCTTTTTCTTATACCACGACGATGGCGAACAAGCTGACAGCCTATCTGATGGTAAGTGTTCACCGTCACCTATGGACGCTTGCACCACGAGAGGCTTCACTCGCGCTTTACCGAAAAGAAAAAGGAGGAGGAGTCTTCAAAAAAGGCGTGAAAAGGTTTTTTATAAGTCAAGACTTATAAGAAACCTTTTCACGTCTTTTTTGAAGAGTCCTTTTGAAGCCCATTGCCACCAACCACCAAGAAGTATGTTTTTTGTAGCCTAATGGGTGTCCCAGGACTCTGAATGCCATGACTTTCTCCTGCCAGTTGGCGAGAAAAGCGTCTAAGTCGTCTTGCCATCTCCGTTTATAATACAAAAAAAAAACTCATAGTTAGTTCAAGACCATGGAAAGAATATGTCAACAGCTAGTTGATTGCGTAACTGGTCAAAGATACGCTCTTTAGATCTGTAATTTTAAATATTAATTAAGAAACACTTTACGTACGCTCTATAATATTACGTAATGACCTACCGCTGTATGTACCCCGCAAAGAAGATGGTATGACAATCCCGTGCAGGTTACGCGAGCCCAATGTGAGGGCCGCAAAGAGCCGATTAATTATATGGTGCATATTGCACAGGCTCGGCTTGAGAAGCCTTTATAGTTGTGCGAGGAAGCTGTGCGAAGAAGATGCGCAGCTCGAGCACTCGCAGGTCGCAACCATCCACAGCACGCATCCTTCCATATAGAAAACATACCTACTTAGCTTAGTTGAACCCGTTTCAACCAGTGCTATGCTGTATGGACCAATGAATATGATTGGTGGATATCAAATGCATCCATAGCGACGTAGAACAGCACATCTTTAGTGGAAGTCTTGCATCCATAGCGACGTAGTATAGCACAACTTTAGTGGAAGTCTTAATTTTTATAATTAAAGTAGAAACCAATACCAAAACATTTCCAGTATCGCCCGGCCCTAGTTGTCACAAAGCTGGAGTGATATCTCATCTATTCCCAATTAGTTGGCGAGTAATAAACTCAGATCGGATCGGACGACCGACCAATCTGACAAAGCCTCTTTAAAGGCTCCTGACTGCCAATTTTAGAAACGATTCTTATTTAAAGACTCATTATTTTTATTTACTTTCCCTTTGTCTTTTGAAGCTCATTGTAATTTTCAATCATATTTAAACAGCGGTGGCCCACAAGCTTTCCTGCCTGATGATAAACAGACACCAAAGCCTATGGACTTACGACTTCAGAAAAATCACGATCGTCGTTGAAAATAAAAAATATATTTCAGAATTATTACTGCTTTTTGTATCAACTAGATCATAATATACCATCGTAGAAATATTCACTTTGGATTCACCCAGTTAAGAACATCATGATACTAGATAGATTGCTATAAGCATAAAACGAAAAGTTTATGAGAATATCGTAAGAGAAACACATCTCAATATACATAAAAGATAAGATAAACTGACGACCGCTTTAGATTATGAAGTTGGTAGTGACCCTGCCTACGAAGCTGGAGGTCCCGGGTTCGCATCCCGGTCAGGGTATTTATTTGTATGTATGTAAGCACTTTATTGCACACAATAACAAGTTAAAACACGTACATGTCACAAGATATTGAAGTACAAAGGCAGCATTTGTGTGATGAGCACGAATATTTGTTCCTGGGTCTTGGATGTTTTCTATGTATTTAAGTATCTATTCATCTATATAAGTATGATTTATCATCGCTTAGTACACATACTCGTAGTACAAGCTTTGCTAAAAACTTTTATTAACAATAGTAAAAATATAAAATTGCTTAACAATTTGATCATTCATAAAATACTACTAATTCGAAACCTACGAAAGAATACATATAACTATGCCAAAAAGTGAAAATCCTATTCAAATATCTCAAAAAATAACGAAACTACAACCGTTACAATGTTTTTAGTTAGAGAGAGAGAAAACGCTACAGGTCAGTGACGTCACTGACCTCGAGCGCCATAGTAAATGACGATCGTTCAATACAACGGGGCGTTTTGCGGAAAAGGGACAGAAAATGCCCCCTCCTAAAACTTTGAAGACTTATAATTATGTAATTATTTATTCTTTTGGATTACTTTTTTCACTATTTGATAGAGAATTTGATCCTTTTTCGAGAAAATTCGGATTCATTGATTTTCTTATTTGGTGTCAACATCCCTAATCTAAATCAAACTAAAATAAAAGATCCCCGGATCGGCCGGCACCTGGCGGAAATGTGCCCAGTATGCTGGCGGCGTTACCGCGCTGAACTGCCAGCGATATCTGTTGCACCAGGTACGAGCCGGACCTAGGATCGCAGCCACTGTCTCTTAACCGCTGCCCCAACTTTTTAATAAAGTGTTTCGCTTCGGTGCACCAGGGGCCGCTCGACTCCACTGCGACCGGGACGAAGTCGTACATTGGTTCCAGGTTTAAGTATTTGGCGTGCTTAAGCTTTGTCGCACTCTCGGCAGCCGCTCCGGCTATGCGCACCGTGTGGTTGAGATGCGACGGCGCAAAGGTGCTTACACACGTCGCATCCCAGAAGAGCTGCGCCCTCTCGCCCATGGGACCAATGTCGTCAACCCGTCCGGTCTCTTTCCGTCCGTCCTGCTCAAGCCTTGGGGCTCTAAAACGGAGGGCAGATTTGCGGACACATGCTCGACGTATTAGCTTTGCTTAGTTTGGGACTAGGTTGATTTGTGTAAGACTGTCCACAAATATTCTTTTTATTTATTTTAATAATAAATGGTTCTAGTAAGCAATCTTTAGTTAGATTTTCATTCATCACTATGTAGGTTAGACTACCGCGGCAGTCCCGAAACGAACGCCGAAAAGCGAATAATTTCACAAAATTGACTCAGCCAAAGTATTATATCAAACACAAGAGAATCTATCTCTCCATAAATAAGACGATGAAATGAAAAACACGTTCATCTGCCAAGCCAATTTAAAGCTTATTGTGCAGAAAACAAGGTGTGTATTGAAAATATTCAAATCTCTGCAGAGAATAAGATTGGATGAAATTCTCAATGTTATGCTCGATATGGAGTAGTCTTACCTGGATCCTACTTCAAACTTAATTGAATTAAAAGTTGCCCAGCTGAAAAGGAAATTGAATCCAAATAATTCAATAAGTCCCCGATGATTTTAAGGACCTTGAAGTTTAAGAGGATTTAGTAATGATGACAGGGGTCGGGTGAATGAATGAATGATATCTGCGGTCACGAGTGAACGGACGGGTTAATGGGTAAAAGATATCTGATAGAGTTTTGTTAATTATTATTATTATTATTTATTAAGGTCAATCACAATATAAGGTAAGAAGGATAGAAAGGAAGGAATAGAAGGAAAGGAAAGATAGGAAGGATATATATATTTAAGGCAATAGTGAATAGGCATTTTCTAGGTGAGCTCGCTTCATCGTCGGCCTCATCTTTGACCCCAGGCTAGATGTTGGCCAAGAGCAATTCCATTATTAATTTTAAAAAAATATATATATATGAATATATATATTCTTAGATATCTAAATCTAAGAGGGCGGGAGTCAACTGGATGCGGAAAGCAGAGAACCGGGCTTTGTGGCGTGCCTTGGGGGAGGCCTATGTTCAGCAGTGGACTGCAGTGGGCTGATGATGATGATGATGATGATATATATATTCGTACATCGCAATTTGCACTGCATCGTAAAACCCTACGTGGTTTGTCTCAATGCAGGATCCTTAAACTACTTTAATATGTAAATACCTTGTACACATACACAATCACTATCTACTATTACAATTTATTCTACTTTTACTCTAAATCAGGGGTCGGTAATTCGTTTTTAGTGGGATCTGGATAATTATGTTACAAACATTTTTTCGATGTCCAGAAATAACAAATTTTAATGAATGAATGAATGATTTATGAATGAATGATTTGATATGTAGAGATTGGGTTACAATTGCAGTTACACTTGCAGCTCTCATAGTCTTACCAAACCCTACCTTTGCAGGCGTACATACATTTTTCGACATAATAAACTAATTTTACAAATCCATTTTTTAAACACAAACATGTCAAATTTAGATAAAGAAAAATACTACAATCATGTCAAATTTAAATAAAGAAAAAATAATACAAATGTCAAGTATAAATAAAGAAAAATAATACAATCATGTCAAATTTAAATAAAGAAAAATAATAATACAACATGTCAGACTTTAATCAATACGCAGTACAGAAATTGGAGTTAAAAATTGTCATTCATAAATTCATTGATATTGTAATAACTTTTGCCGATAAGCCATTATGCACATACAATACGCATTTTTAGATCAACATGCATGCAGCATATTTAACATTATTTGGGGGTCCCCGGTTCAACCTCCGTCTATTGCCGATCCTTGCTCTAAATTATTAGTCTTTTAGCATTTCTTTTTTAAGTATATTTCTAATATTTGTGGGTGTTATATTATATTAGTTTGATAGTTTAAAGATAGTAAAGTTGTATAAAATGTGATTCCAGCGAAACAATTTTCTTATTTAAGTAATTTTAGTAATATACTAATATCTAATCTCCTTTGGAGCGAAACAAGGGTTTTTTTTTATCAAAAATTATCTTTACTTTGGGCATGTTGATGAAAATTTCGGATTGGTCATATGGGAATAAAGTAACATAGAAACTGTAAAATGTAAAATAAAATATGTAGGCACTTTTTCTTTTAAATATAACTATGAATATCATAATGTGGGCAGGAGTCTCATCATCCTCCTAGCGTCCCCGGTTGTATCCTAGAGTATAGGGGCCCGCTTTGGCATCCGATCCCAAGTTTTGGCATTGGCTCGTTTTAGTGTTAGAGTTAGTTAGTTAGTTAGAGTGTCCAATCCAGAGAGAAAACTAAACTAGGACTACCACCACACACATTCGCGAAAATAACATTTTTTGTCGAGTTTGACTTGTATGATTTTTGAAACGATCGTAGTACTCTCATACTATGTAGATCTTAACAAACTAGACAAAATCGAGAAAGCAACACAATCAATCGCAGTCGATGGTCGGTAACGCGCCGGTGACACCCCTGGAGTTGCAAGCGTCCATAGGCTGCGGTGACCGCTTACCATCAGGCGGACCGTACGATTCATCATCATCATCATCATCAGCTTATATATGTCCCACTGCTGGGCACAGGCTTCCTCTCATAAATGAGAGGGATTGGGCAGTAGTCCCCACGCTGGCCCAGAGCGGCTTGGGGACTTTGGCCCAGAGCGGGTTGGGGACTTAACCGGGGACGGGGACTTAATTGGGGACCGTACGATTGCTTGTCACAAACGCCGTATTAAAAAAAATTACAGTGTTTTTAACTGGTAAGCAACCTTAAGGTGCAGTGGTGGGCAAGGCTCTGCAAACTCTGTGCACGTTTTATTCGTAGGTTTTGGCACTAACGCATGTATTTTTTTTTTTGATGTAAATATTAGATATGCGAAGAAAGTGATGTGGAAATTTTCAAATGTTTCAAAAAAATAGAAATGAAAAAAAAAATGAATGAAAAAAAAACTACATCACGAAATAGCTAACAGAAGAATAAGCATACTGACCAAAAATCATAACTTTAATGCAGACACAAACGAAGAAAATCCTGCACAAACTTTGTATGGAGAGAGCTTGCCCTGCCCCTCCTCTTAAAAAAATAACATCCTCAAGCACCCATATCACCAATATAAGTACCTATAAGAAGGTATAGTGTCCACACAAATGAAACTTAAACCCGACCAACTCACTGCTGCAAACTATCAGCACTAATTCACAAAGCTTACCAATCAGTTAGCTTCACGAAAACCAGCGTAAATCCCATCTCATACCTACAGTTACTACGGTTCAGATTAAACTGGTTAATGCTCACAGTCGAGAACAAAACAGTTTGTAAATGAAGGTTGATCCAGAAAATGTGTCGACGGAGTACGAACATGCCCACTCGGCGTTCGCTGACACGACATTCGTGTCCAGTCTTGCAGGCTTTAATTTTAGGTTATTATGAAATTTATGGTATAAGTGAGAAGGTCCAAATTGTAACATTGTAGACAGATTTTGGATTTAACAATTTTAACTTTTATCTACCACAAGCTATGCCTGCGTTCATGTAAGAATTTAAACAAGCACATTATGGCGCTCCTTGGCCAGTCTTTAGGCTGCGTTTCCACCAGAGATGTGCGAGGATGCGTTTTCATACATTTGACACCTCGCAACGCGCCGAGCGAGGTGTCAAATATATGAAAACACATCCTCGCACATCTCTGGTGGAAACGCAGCCTTAATTTCATTTTCATTACACGAAAAATTCAAAACCGTCTATCATCCGCTAGGCAATTAAGTAAAATCGATCGCCTACGGCGTAGCACATTAAGCGGTATTTTGACACGTAGTGTTACGCGCGTAGGTAGCTGTGTAGCGAAGACTGGCTACGAACATAGAACGCGCATTCTCTCTCGCACTCCCTGGTCGCTCTAGAGTGCGAGCAAGAGGTCTATAATGATTCCATTGGCAGTTAAATTCCATCCGAATAGAAAAAAACCGCTCTTATAATCTTATAAATAATAATCACGGAAATAAAAATCTGAGAGAGTTTTAAGGCGCTACACTGAGAAATTTGGAGACTTTGAAACGCTGTCCTGCCCAGACTAGCAAACAGTAGGGGCTGATTTTCAGATATATGATTCTTGACTATATGATTGTGGTACTGCCAATAGCGAAACATGATTGCTTAAAATTTTCTCGATAGAAAATAAATCCAAAGTCGAGTCTATATTTTCCTGTTTTTCCTCAGCCTACTAAAACAACGCATTATTAAAAGACACGATTAAGTGAATATGATGGTATTTTACCTCATCTAGGTACTGACAAGAGGAAATTTAATAAACCTGCACACAGTCAGATATTTAACGAGATTTGTCTAAAAAGCCATTCTCGGAGAGGCTTGCATCCCGTTTTGTCGTGAGCGAAAAACAAAGGGTGTCTCTTTCAATCGATATATCGCCTTAAGAAGCAGGGGTCCATTGTCTCACCCAATAGCCCACCCATTAGTCCTTCATTTTCACCCCATAATCCAGTTCATTTAGACTCCATCAACCAGCAATCCCTGTACACCCTGGCGGGTAAGTACTGTCTCTGTGTACGTCCCATGACACGGGCAGAGACAGCATCCGCTCGGTGTATCCCTTGCATTTCATTAAATTGTCAAAAGGGCCTCTACGTGTTGGCTATGTGGTACTCGTTGGTAGTTCGGTACCTTGGTGTACTTCGGCTCCGCGCACGCCTACCAAATGTCCGGGACACCATTGTCCCGTGAGCGGGAAAGACAAGAATAAATTTCGACGAAGCCTGTGGCGGATTTCATCTCTGGCACAGAATAGTATAATAGTATTACATTCTCTGGTGTCTCTGTGTTGTGATTGTTTGTTTATGTACGCACCTGACGAAGCCTGTGTTGTGGATTAGAATTTGTGGACTGTTTATCAGTGGCGGAGCGTCCAAGCGTCCATACAACTCGATTCCCAGCGGCTTGCCTTATTTTCAGCCAGTTCAGTTCTTTTACTACGGCTCATGAAGAATAAGAAAGGCAAATTATTTCCGGCTTCCCTAAGAATATTTTAGACGCGCCGCCACTGCTGTTTATGCTTAGTTTGTTTTATGAATAAATGACTTGTTAAATTAAAAAAAAATTGAATAAATTGATCTGTGAAAAAAGTAGCTCTAAAAACTAGGTTAGCAGATCAGGTATGGTAGTGTTTTGCAATTAAACTACCGGTTAAACCGAGCAGGAAAGCATTGCGTTTTCCTTATCTTAAATGAAATGAAGTGGTTAAATATATAATTGACCAAGCTCATTTCCACTAGTTTCCGTGCCAAAGGAACAACCCAACTGAAAATTATCAATCATTTTGACAATCGTCAAGGTAATTACGACCGTATAACTGTCACAATAAAGTACACTTTAAATGTGAGTTGCGTGCTCGCAGCAACACGCAGAGGCCGGGTAAATCTAGAGGGAATGGTCGCGTGAAGATAACATGGTTCTAAGTGACTATATTAATTATTTGTAATGTGAGTCTTTTGCGAACGGAATAAGACCCGAATTGCAGCGGTTGGCAATAAAGCAATTGTTTTTTATCAAGATTCAAAATGAAACCGTGATTGTGGCTTGCGTTTACGACATACAAAGTAGGGTAAATGTCCCAATGTTTAGCACCTTGATACCAAGTAGTTAACAACTATTGTTTACCTCATTATAAATTATAATACAATTACTCTTCATTGCACACCTTTAAAGGTCAATAGAGAACATCAGGCTTCAAGTTCAGGTAAAAAACAGGCGGTCTTTTCGCTAAAGAGCGATCTTTTCCAGACAACCTTTGGGTAGCGGAGATAATGCAACATTATAAACATTTCTAACTCTATTATTGGGACGATAAGATTGGAAGTGTAAATTCTGGCATATTCCAGTGTTTAAACCGCCCACGTGGTCGCGTCAGAGATTTCCCCTGGATTTTCCCCAGCTCACTCTTCAACCGCGCACTCCATCGCCCTTTTGGCCCAAAAGACATGCAGCGTACAGCGAAAATATCTAAACTGCAAAGTAACAAAACGTACAAAAATGTATTGTCAACGTATACCTTTTGTCAATTTAGTAAAATACTCATATATTATTACGACTTTGACTGTACGTACCAAAGTATATACCTTCCTTCCTACGTTCACTAAACTTACTAAGAAATATAATTAAACTGAAAGTTAGTAGGTGTTTCAGTTTCGGAAATTGGAATCGTTCGCGCTCGTAGGAAGCGAAACTTGACAGAGTAACAGCTGCGGCAACTTATCTATTATTATCTGATTTATATTCAGATAGGAAAACTCACTGGTTAGATTTGATTTTTTTTCCGTCTGTGTACGTCCATCTCCGCATTTGTAGGTGTGGAGGCAGAACGATATAGTATTTTTTTGAAGTGAAAACTTCTTTAGCGGCGCTAAGCACATTTGTACTGGGGAAAAATTGTTAAAACTCGCGACAGATTCTTCTAAGACCGGCTAGTTGACCCCTCCTAGTATCGTGATTGCGATGTTAGGAGGGGTCAACTCAGCTAAACTCAGCTGGTCTTAGATACGTAAAACACAATGATCATCATCATCATCATCATATCAGCCGAAAGACGTCCACTGCTGGACATAGGCCTCCCCCAAAGAGCGCCACAATGACCGGTCTTGCGCCACCCGCATCTAGCGGACTCCCGCGACCTTTACCAGGTCATCAGTCCACCTTGTGGGGGGTCTAGCCACGCTGCGCCTTGCGGCGCAACAAAACACAATGATACTCGGGACATATTATTATGTATATATGTAAATGGATTATGCGAATATTAATATATGAACATGAGTATGAATATGAATACGGATACGGATCTCAATATAGTGGACGGAAGTACGCCTAGGACGCTCTACGACCAGCTAAGTTGACCCCTCCTATATCGTAAGGGTTAAGCGTAAGACGGATACGTAAAGAGGTCTCAATATAGTGGATGGAAGTACGCCTTGGACGCTCAACGACCAGCTAAGTTGACCACTCCAAATATCGTAAGCGTAAGACGGACACGTGAACTGTTTTAATAAAAATAAGCACTAACAAATGATTTTATCCTCCTCTCATTCTACCGCGCGGCGAAAATGTATGCCTGCGCCTGCTGTTTCGTTTAGGCGATTTTTTACCGACGTTTCGTTCGACACGGGCTGCACTTATAAACTGCCTGATGTTAAGCAGAAACCTTAGCCTATGGGCACTTGCGACTCTAAAAGAAACACAATTTTACGACATAAAGGAATTATTCAATAATAATTTATATAATGTTTACATAAATAAATACATATAGTACGAATATAATGCTTATGAAGACTGTACCTAATATACTATGTGACCCACTTGTAACAATATTATAAATAAAATTTTACTTTACTTTGGAACACAGCACCACACATCTATTATACCTAATTACGTTCCCGGAAACATTGAATTCAAATGCTTGAAAAGGTATTCTGTAGCAAACTAATCGATTGGCGAAACGTGGTGCACTAATTAATTTCGGTTACGATTCAAATTCTGCGAAATTGACATTAATTATCTACGCATAAGTGAGCGGTCGGAGCATACATCGATTGTAAAACTAAATAATACTAGTGCTGAAATGTTTTAAAGCCTAGGCATTATGTTAAGCAACAAAAGACCAATTTAAAGCATGGGTGAACTCCATTTCAAGATACCAGACGCTCAGAGACCATTTACATCTTTGGGATACTATATTAATTAATAAATATAAAATAAATATTTGTGGACAATCTTACACAAATCAACCTAGTCCCAAACTAAGCAAAGCTTGTACTTTGGGTACTAAGTGACGATATACATACTTATATAGATAAATAGATACTTAAATACATAGAAAACATCCAAGACCCGAGAACATATATTCGTGCTCATCACACAAATATATGCCCCGGCCGGGATTCGAACCCGGGACCTCCAGCTTCGTAGGCAGGTTCACTACAAAATAAGCTAAAGCGGTCGTCTAGTTTATTAAATTTTGTTATTCAGACTGAGACCTTATACATCTCTAACTATACTGATATTGTAATAATTGTAATAGATAATTAGTATTTTGACATGAAAAAATTATTATATTCTTATTGTCATTATTTCTTAAATTGTAAATTAATTTTTCTCATGAAAAATGTAGCATATGCTTGTATAGTCAGACTTTATTACGAGTAAATTGTAAATTGACATGTTAAAGTGCCCTTGTGGCCTATTTGCAGAATAAATGTTTGAATTATGATTTTTTGAATTTTGATAATGAAATGGTTGCAGACACTGGGACTGGTGAAACTAAATACATATTGCCTAAATATTCCTCGGAACGGGAATATTGTTTCAACTAATCTGTAGGATTACGTATTACTAAATTAACGAAGCAGCGAGTTAGTTATCCATATTCAGAGTTGATTACATGGCAATGGTAATCGACTCCGAATATGGAATATTGAATGCCTCCGGCATATCTAGTTGGTTGGACATATTGATTTGGTTGCGAATACTCGGCGACGTACTATGTCGTTTACAGTTCTATATGGCGACGTAGGTATTATGTCGGTAGTCGATTCAGCGGGGTAATCACGTAACGATATGTACTACCGTTGGTACATATTTAATGTCAGTTTTAGTATGGGATTTGACATTTAAATCTATCGTACTAACAGTCGAAAACGTTACGTGATTACCGCGCAGGTTAGGATCCACTGGCATGTTCGCCACGTCTTGAGGGTGGGTCGTGTCATAACTGTGATATGCCTAGTTTGTGACATGATGGTACAAGTGGCTATGGGTTGACGATGTAATATGGTAATTGCCTAATTAGTTTATTATTTAGTAACTATAGTTTACTGCGACATGCACGTGGTATGCGGTAAAGCGAGATGGTGTTTTATATGACATTCTATACTTTAAAGTTCTATTAATTGTCACTGGCAAGCACAGCAATTGGTTGCATTATGGTAACTTCGGGTCAAACTGGAGACAAATTTGGGGTCGAACAACCAATGAAGCTAGGAAGGCATTCCCTATTAAAGTAATTTGCAATTTAAATTTAGCCAGGCCACAGAGTTAGCTAACATACAGGTGTTTAGCCATTTGCCTTTTTATAACATAAAAAACCACAGTGATGTTACAAAATTTAGCCATATCACAAGCTCTCATGAAAACGTCCCGAATAAATCCATCGGTCGTCGTTTTGTGTTATGCTACCGTCCGTTAGTGTCGTCCCTAGTGTTTCGAGTCTGGTTCGACAAACGTGTACAGTGCACCTGGATTTGTGTTTACAAGTTGTCTCTAACGTAATACAGACATTATCGGAATCTCAAGCGATCTTCCTGCACCAGCAAGACAATACCGCGTACTTTCCAAAGGAACTACAGGGAATGCATATGGGGTTCTTAAAGAAAGGAGTATGTAAATTTTTAAAGAGTCGGAAACGACCATGTGACCCACCTGGAGTTGTAAGCTTTCATAGACTACGGTGACCGCTTACCATCAGGCAGTTAGGCTTGTTTGCCACCGATGTGGTATAAAAAACCTAGTTTTATTTTAACATGGCTCCAATTGAGATAAACTTTTTACGAAACTGTCATCTGTAGCTCTAGTATAAGTTTTTTCGAAACATTAACTATTTTGAACGCGTTTGCGTTTTGTCTCAAAATGTATGAAAACGCTCACCGAGTTTGAAATACGCGCGTTCATCGGTTAGCAACAAATGTTATACTCGCTGTTTTAGTTTCCACTAGTGACCACCAGAGGCGCTGTTCACGTTTTCATACCACTTTCATACATTTTGAGACAAAACCCAAACGCGTTCAAATTAGTTAATGTTTCGAAAAAACTTATACTAGAGCTACTGACCTTGTTAATAAAGAAAGCCCATGTAACGAGGCCAGAATAAGTTTTTATGCACCCATATTTTTGAACTCCACTTTATACAGTTTTAGAATGTTTATCTGAGAAGCCGCTTTCCATATAATTAAGTTTGTATCTTTTTTATAAGCGAACGTTACAATTACATCGTTACGTGTAATTTCACTTGGCATTCGTGCCGCAAAGTAACTTTCCTAACTTAAAGTTACTTCCCCAAGTGTACAAAACTCGAAGTCATTAGTCGGAGTTAAGCAACGTACGGACGAAGTTGGAAGCATTCCATTACATTCCATTCAGTCGTCGAACGATTGATCTGAAGGCCGTATTGGATTGAAATTAAATTAACATTGGTTAGGGTTGCCGCTCATTTATATACAAGCGTGATAAATAATGAGAATTTAATTTCAATTGAATGCCTCCTTTACTTTATTAAACCATATTAAACGTTTAACAAAAAATTTAATTTGTTTTTTTTTTTGAGACATATTATTTAGTTATTATTAACTCAATATTTAAACACATCTATGTAATATCATAGCGTCTGGCCAGTGTTGGTGTTAGGTATGTGATAAAAAATAAACACGATATTCGTATCATAAAAGAGTGAACATTTTCATGCAACGAATTTTCAGATCACTCTTTTAATTATTTATTTAGCAGCTTTCAGATTGAAAATCGTTCTTTTTCAAAGTTCAAAACGGAAAGCAGAGACCGAATTATCAAACAATTTTTATAGATACTTACGTCTTTTTATTTTCTCATGTAAACACATGTATAGTCGAGGAAAAACAGGCTCGTCAGTTTTCGACTTTATTTTGATAACATCAAGGACCAAATAGAGACGGACATTTCAGTCCGCGAATGTTCGTTCAACTCCGTGCAAACAATATTTGAAAGTCAAATGCAGGAGCTTGGTGCATCGCGATTCTAATGTTTTTATTAAACGTTTCATTTGAATATGCCAGGTAATGCAACCACGTAAGATGCAGTACACGTATAATCAGCTACATTACAACTTTGTTGCGAGTTTATCTTTAAATGAAGACCACTTTAGTGGTGGTTAAGCTATAGTTGGCGGGCCCTATCTACAAAGCTGGTGCCGCACAAATATATGTTCTTAATTCTTGGATGTTTTCTATGTATAGATAAGGCGTTATGGATGCCATGCTTTCCCATAAGCATTGCCATCCAGCGTGGCAATGCAGCCAGCCTTCTTATTGACGGCGATCTGAGGCCAGATTGATTATTTAGTAGGTTTGTTTTATACTTTGTAAATATTTAATGTAAAGATTATGATATAAAAATACTAGCCTACCTGTCAATAAAAATACACTTTCGCCTAATGGCAGGTCATTTAACAACCAATTGAAAATCCGCCTCGTACCGGCTAATTAGCGGAGCAGGTGCGGCAAAGGTAATAAAGTACGAATAGGGGAAACATTTTTGTAAATTGCTTTTATGACCGCTCTCTCGAAGCGCTCAATTTACATAGCCAAGTTTGCGGCGTAACGTACTAATTAAACTGCATTTAAATCATTATTTATATGAATACCTACTAACATCAACTTTTCTGTTTACTACGACGTTATCTTAAGCAGTGCACCTAATACATTGAAGGTGCGGACTGTGGAGTTAGGAAATTTAATTATGCAGTTAATTCACATAATTATGTAAATATTAATTGAAATAAATGTTAATAGAACATATTATCATCAGATCGCACTGTATAAGTACCTAATTAATTGTGTTTCTCGCGCTCGATTCCAATGCCTTCACATTTGAGATTCAACTGACTGATAATTGTTGAAAATACTCATACGTTTTCGCTATTATCTAAGTGAATTTGTTAAGAATATTTATCAATTTGAAAGGCTTTTTTCCACCGCATTACTTTGCAGTCAACCCTGTGGTCAAATAAACAATCATTCGAGTGTATAATTATTAATTATTATTAAGTGTAAATAGTCTCCGATAACTAACTTACCGTACCTAGTTCCCCCTTGATCAATCGAGCCCAAACTAACAAAGCCTTGATTAAATAGGCAAACATTTAGTATAAGTCAGAAATGATTGTAGACGCGTATTTTTGTCTAAACGGGCGGAACTCCAGCTGTTCGTGCTCACTATAAAAAAAACGGCTAATGTGCAGTACAATGTCGATATACTTGAGACTAAATACAAGTGATTTCTGAACGGTTGTGGGCTTGCGGCGCCTATACAAGCAAAGTTCTTCGTTTATTGGGTATTTAGGTAATTTTCTTTTAGGCAAATACTTAAGTATTAGGTATTCCATTGTTAGAGACATTCTAGAGAAATTTCAATGAATACAGTACAGAATATAGCTCTATTAAAGAAGTGCTGGAATAATCTTCCTCCTCCGATCCGTGCTCTAATAGTACATGCCATTTTAACAAGGACAATAAAACAAAGAATGTGCCAGATCGCAGGTATTTAACGATAAATATGCGATCTGAGGCATCTGAGGTTTTTTTTATTACGGCCTGTGGTAAGTAGAAAATTCTACACCATCCCCTGGCCAGGAAGTGGGGTTTACCGCGCGCGGAGCGTGCGGTATTGCCAGTTTATGTCCAGGGTGTGACATAAGACCATAATTTCAACTTTGAAAATGAAATGTCGTGCGTATTTAGGCGACCGCTTTAGCTTAGTTGGTAGTGACCCTGCCTACGAAGCTGGAGGTCCCGGGTTCGAATCCCGGCCGGGCCATTTATTTGTGTGATGAACACGAATATTTGTTCTTGGGTCTTGGATGTCTTCTATGTATTTAAGTATTTATTTATCTATATAAGTATGTATACCGTCGCTTAGTACCCATAGTACAAGCTTTGCTTAGTTTGGGACTAGGTTGATTTGTGTAAGATTGTCCACAAATATTTATTTATTTATTTATTTTATTTTTTACAAGTGCAGTGCGTTATATGAATATTGTTAATTATCTATATATATTTATACCTTCTTCTCATAAACTGGTGCAAATTGTGCTAGTTAATAGCTAAATTATATTGCGAGGTTGCATAATACAATGGCGGTTGGCGGAAGTCACGGTGCGTTGTTTTTGTTCTCGCACGTAAAGACGTACGTATAAATATGTACCCTACCCGTAATATTTTCATGTTAGATTTATTTTTTTCTCTCAAGTTTAGTAACTCGATAAAACTGGTTCGTTTTCTTTATTCAAATATATTTTATACAAAATATAACTATCGTTGACATCTGTGTCGCCATTTATCTTAGTTTTTAAGTTAGTTCCCCTAGGAAATCAGCGCCTCAGCTTGCTGTGTCTCGCCGTGGCTCCGTGTGGGGATTATTTTTACCGTCTTCTTTTTTAAATAAATTTCTCTCTTTTTAGTCTTTATTAAAATAAGCCAAAACTTCACTACAAAGTATCAAACAAAGTCGCTTCCTGCTGTCTGTCCCGTTGTACGCTTGGATCTTTAAAACTACGCAACGGATTTTGATGCGGTGTTTTGTAATAGATAGAGTGATTCAAGAGGAAGGTTTATATGTATAATTTGCACCCGTGCGAAGCCGGGGCGGGTCGCTAGTAAATGATAAGTTAAGATTTACTCAACGGCCTAGTTTCAAAACCTAAGCTTGCTACCAAAAAAAACTTACTTTACCTGCTTTAGCCCTTTTATTTGTAGCCCTTAGATATCCGGACAGTCTGGAAAAGTTGGTAACAGTTGCGAATACAGCATTTTACCGCTAAAGTAATATTATTGTACTAGCTTCTACCCGCGACTTCGTCTTCGAAATCTCCCACTCCCTATTTCATCTTCTCGATGGACGATTTTCTAGTTTCTTTTAGCAAGTAAAAAAGGTTTACTGCAGCGCCCCCTGGCGAGATATCATCGGTAAACCTACTTAAAATTTGTCCCGAATGAACTATAAAAACCTATTGCAGAAAACCGTATCTAAATCGGTCAAGCCGTTTTGGAGATATTGGCTTGCACGCACACACAAACAAACAAACAATCTCTCACCCTAAACGCATATATATACCTACATACCTTCTACGTTCCGTCGTGGGTAAAAAAAGCAATTCAGAAGAATTTATGGCAAAGTAATCATTCGGAAATGAAGTTGGTTGGGACAAGTAGGTAACAATTCGTGACAACATTGAAATGCAAACACAATACGGAAGTGATGAACTAAATCAAACACATATGTACCACAAAGTTAGCAACTTATGTCCTAAGGGCGTAATAAACTTCAATAATGACGCCCTCAGAGATAAATCTTCCCCGCGTGTAGGGAATCGCGGTAAACCAAGTAATAGTTTTAATCATACACAATTTCAGGCTCAACTTGTAAGTTAACATGCCACATTAATACCAACTTACATGCTCAATACGCAGAATGAAACACTAATACAATCTTGAAGGGACTGCGCCAATTTGACCGCAGAAGATAATTTGGTAATCGTCGAAGCGGGTCTTTGCAAACTATTATGAACAGACATTAGAGAAGTTTTTGTGGCACGAATAAAATGTTCCTAGGGACTTCCCAACTATATTAATTTATCGATAAATACTTCCTTATTAAACTTTTTTGTGTACCTAAGAAACAAGATAATATTAACAATAGGCGACTTACTGTCTTGGCGGGGCGGGATCGATATGTGTAATTTTCTTCTTCGACGTAAACTTACTGACGTCGCAAAGATTCCCACTTGACAGAATACTCTCAGTATTACATTTGCGCAGTAGTAATAATATTATGCGCAGAAGCGGACCAGTACTGCCTTCGCATCGTCCCGCTTCCGCACATCCCGCGCCAGTCAGGAAGCACTCATTTCAATTCAATTCAATTCAAATCATTTATTTCAGACAACGTCCATATCGTGTTAGTAACAATTTAAAACACACACAGGGCACAGTAAAAAGTAGTACTGAGTTGAGTGACAGTTGACACTGACATTTAACAGTTTCCTCATATCGTACCGCCTCCGCACCGACAAATCAGGAAGTCGCCTTAGTTACTAAATTGAAATTTATTTAAATTTTAAAATCTCTAAAAATCACTAATATATATCTAAATATATATCGATAGGTATATTACATCGATACAGGTTATTTCAATACTTTGTCAGCTTCTTTAAGTATGGTACATACATACTACAGAAAAGTGTGATATATCTTCACACGTAAGGCGACTTCTTGATTTGTCGGTGCGAAGGCGGTACGATATGAGAAAACTGTCAAATGTCAGTATCAACTGTCAGTCAACTCAGCACAACTTTTTACTGCGCCCCTACATTTAAATGAGTGCTTCCTGACTGGCGCGGGATGCGCGGAAGCGGGACGATGCGAAGGCAGTACTGGTCAGCTTCTGCGCATAATATTACAACTGCGCAAATGTAAAAATAAAATAAATAAATATAAAAATCATTTATTTCAGACCGTTTTGATCCATATTGTGGTTAGTTAACTTAAGAATATCTGACAGTATTCTGTCAAGTGGGAATCTTTGCGACGTCAGTAAGTTTACGTCAAAGAAAAAAATGGCACATCGATCCCGCCCCGCCAAGTCAGTAAGTCGCCTAAGGATGAACAGACTACAGTTATCGATAAATTCGTTTACGGAAATAAGTCCCTAGTTAATTGTCATTTTTGCCACACAGACTTCTACGTCAGATTATGAAACTCACTCGTTTGAGAATAAGGTTGGGATTGAATGGCGTGGAGAATACCCTTAATGATATTTATATAAAGGTCATAGTGGAATCGATGTCAGAACATCAGACAGACGACATTCACTTAACATTATTGGCTTCACTTAGCGTTCACATGTCTTTACTAATTTAAGGCTGCGTGAGGTCGATTTAACACGACATTTCGCAGTCCATATGATAATATGGTGTCCCATTTGATAGTTTGCAGAAAATAGTTTCGCAGAATTTTCATTTTATGTAAAACATTTGTTTTTTCAAAAGGGCCACAGATCTAACAAAAAATAAATTTAACAAAACATTTCTCATTCCAATGCTTAGCCTTTTATAAATAATTACCTTTACTGACTATAGACACTTCCAAAGCTTGAGAAAGTCACTCAGAATCTTGAAATAAGCTTGCAAGCTCAACTCTAGACAATCGTTACTGAGGCATCCAATATCTCCCACAGACAAACGGAACTAAGTTCGCACAAACCAAGTAAGTCAAACAATCGGAACTGGAATTGTAGCGTCGTCTTATCCTGTCAGAAGTTAGTTTCTGTACTCCTCACTGTCCGTGAAAGACAATAAATGGGGTAATCCACATTATATAAAAGGGACCTTAATGGCGACAGGCGCTTACCTACATCACACCGATTCAGTATTGTATTCGAACAACGGCAATAAGGGTGTAAATGCTGACCAACATAAAGGTCCCTTTTAATGTGGATTATCACAAATTTACTGACCGAGCGATGGCTAAGTGTGAGCGTAGCGTTCCTGTTTTAGCTTGGGCAGAAATGCTTTCATTTGTGTATCTCTCCGGTGCATCTGCGGGTATTCTCTACAGATCGCATTTCTCAACCGATTTTCATGAAATTTTGTGAGTAGATTCGATAATTATGTACATTTTTGTCCATTCAGGAGTCACAGGAGTTCCATCCATCAAAAACACTTTATAAATATCGTTCTTGCTCACAAGACTAATTATTAAAAGAAAAGCGAACTGTAGAAAGGGACAGTCGGACATAAGCCTCACAGACATATAAAATAAAATAAATAAATATTTGTGGACAAAACACCAATCAACCTAGTCTCAAACTAATCAAAGCTTGCTATGAGTACTTAGCAACGATATACAAACTTATATGGATAAATAGATATTTAAATACATAGAAAACATCCAAGACCCAGGAACACATATTCGTGCTCATCACACAAATAAACGGCCCTGGCTGGGATTCGAACCCGGGACCTCCTGCTTCGTAGGCAGGATCACTACCAACTAAGCTAAAGCGGTCGTCAAAATGAAAGCACTTTTGCCCAAGCTAAAACAGATACGCTTTGCGCTGCCTCGGTCATTAAATTCTCTTTTGCTCTTCACATTAGCTCTCGGTTTCATTTCCAGCATTCCTTTTGTAACTATATCTTTTACTATTGATCCCTATTGACCTTTGCAAACAGCCCTTCGGACCTCAACAACACTTGACAAGGGGCTTGATGAGGGCTTAAAAATAAAGAAGGTCAGAAAACGATATGTCTCTATCATTTTAAAAGCCGCTAAATTAAATCTCTAAAAGTTATACTTTGGTGTCGCCCAGACGTCCGTCCGTCCGTCCGTCGTCTGTCACAAAATTTGTTCCGAAGAATTTTTAGACTTCTCATTGACCTATGAACTTGAAATTTGGTGTCGAATTTGGTGTTTGGTGTTTGGTGTTTGGTGGTTTGGTGTGTGTGTGTTTGGTGGTTTGAAGTTTGGTGGTTTGGTGTGGTATTTGGTTTTTGACTTTACTGATTTTGGTCTAAGAAAGGTTTTCAAATATTTTGTTTCTAAAGATTAAGGTTTCAAACTTTTCAAAGTGGACACCTAATTTTTTTAAAATATGTATCGTGCGAAACCGTGAAAGCTCAAATTAGAACAACGATTCAACATTTTCATCATTTTAAGGAACAAAAATTGATAAAATCGATATTACTTCCATTAACATCGACATGGATGTGTCATTAACCTACGAACATCGTGATTTTGTACTGTATTGATCCATATCATCAGTACCTAAAGTCGTTTCTATATCTACTATTAGGAATGATTAATGATGTGTTTTTGACATTCTAATGTGTACCATTAGTTTAAGGAAGTAATGTTGATAAACTTATCATGGTAGGCATACTGTTTCATTCAGACGGTCATCGTACGGCGCGCGGCTCAAGACGCGGACTTCAAAGAGTAGTTAGCGAACGGGGAAGGCATGTCAGAGGCCACTAATGCACTAATATATTTCATCGTGGGCAGGAGCAACATACGCGTTATTTGAATGCGAGCCAAGGTTCAACCGTCTGTCATTTGTCATTAGAAGCGCGATGCGCCAGAGGATGCCTGGGACATTTAAATTTTTAATTGAACAAAGAGTACTATAGGAAATGAATGTAGGGTAGAAATACGCGATATTACAATATCCTTTTACACATGTGATTCCCCAATGTTTCTCTAAAAACATGAAGAGAAATAATAACTATTTCCAATTGTCTGAAATAAACGCACAAAATCGAGAACTATTAATATATATCCAATAATCAGGGACTACAGCTTGGTTCAACCCATGTCAAGACGTCAGATATAAAGGTAAATAAATATCACGTTAGCCCTGTGAAGTATTTAATAACAAAGCGCTGCGAATGTTTTTAGACTCAAATTTCAGTAAATTTTCGTCTAAAGTTAGTATTTTGTACAAAATGTTCAAAAACCTAATTTATCTCGTTTCAGAAACAACGATAATGGAATTCGAAGCACCTTTCCTTCGTTATGGCCGACACTTAGATTAAAATTAGGTAATATATTGTTGGTCCTCGTGTGGCACCCTGTGGGACTCCCCGGCGAGTTCTAATATATCTGGGAATTACACTGACAATATTAGGTATATTTATGGACTGGCAGTGAAAAATGTCTTGTTATAAGGGTCAGACACTATGATAAACAATAGATGTATTCTAAAATATCCATATTATAAGAATATTGAGATATCAAATGCATTTTCAAGTCATACTCACTATTGGTTATGTCAAAAATTAACAGAAATATTGAATTTACTGTAACAATCTGGCATTGATTAGTGTGTTTAAATCTTTGTCCGACGAAAACAATGAAAACCACTAGTAAATATTTTATTACGACGTACGCTTGTTTGTCACCGTCGTTAAATCATAATAAAAAACAACGGTACTAATAATACTTAAAATTACATTAATACATCAATCTACCAGCAAAGCTGCCTGTAATAAATACTAGGTCTAAATTATTGACATACTTACGAAGGTAACCAAAACCAAACAATTAAAAATAAAATCATTTATCCTTTAATTAAGGCATATTACATGCACCTATGAATGTCAGAAAAACTACCACCTAGACAATCTAATTAGACTTATTTCTGTATTTCTATAAAATTGTGAATGGAATTTGAACCCTATTTTTTATTTCGACCAATTTAACTCGATCTGTCACGGTGGCTGCCTTTGAAGTTGTGGAACGAGTTACCTTTGACAATAAGACAGTCCCAGTCTGTCGCGTCACTCAAGAGAAATTTGAAGAAGTTGTGGCTCTCCAACAACTTGTCATATGGTTGAACACATATTTGTTTATA
Source organism: Cenopis cana (assembly GCA_951800055.1). Lineage (NCBI taxonomy): Eukaryota > Metazoa > Arthropoda > Insecta > Lepidoptera > Tortricidae > Cenopis > Cenopis cana. The sequence continues at coordinate 832,910 of OX637484.1, read as the reverse complement.
TATTATTATTTTGAATACGTTTATATTTGTAATATGTATTTATTATAATATATGTATGGTTGGTATATATGCATATTTATGGTATTAATTTAGGTTTGGATTTTAGATCTAAATTAACTTAATTTAAAACGTTATACACCATGTAAGTTTGTCTATCTGTATTTCATTTTCTAACTGTCCACTCAATCCCTCAAAGGTTAGCTGGAAGAGATCCCTCATAGGACCACGAATGTTGTGATACATTCGAAACGTCGGGCAAAACCTTAAAAAATGTAAATTAGTTATAATTGTACGCGATTAAGTCCCGTTCGCCAATAATAATCCCTCATAGGGATAAGTTCGCCTTTGTACTCTAATCTTATGTCACATGTTGTCGTGTATATTCTACATAAACACGATCTAAATGAATGATTTATAGGTTAAGTAATCCTGCTTACCAGAACTTGTAGGAAAACAATCTCCGAACGGAACTAACACTTTAATCACGCACAGTGATCCTCGATCTCCAGGTTTCGTGATACTAGAGCATCCGAAGTCCCACAATTACTTAGTATTTTACGTAAAAACAAATGCACATTCGCCGGTTTGTCAAGCCACTTTGCTCGGCAACCGTAACTCAGAAATACCAGGTATAATATATCATTGGAATCGCCATCTCACAAAGAAAACGATTAAGATAACAGTTTCGCGTATTTTGATAATATTTTGAAAACTTTAGATTATTATTAATGTCACTGACATGACGCCACTAGTGATGTAACCCAGACCGTATCGGTTTTTACTTCAAGTCGTGATTTCTCCCTAACCAGAAGTTTCTGAGGATTCCGCCTGTCGTATTAGTTATCTACAAATAAAGCCCGACATTTTAGAATTATTACCATTTTATTACCATTATCATTTTTTTTTCGTGTTTATGTAGAATATACACGACAATGTATATTGTTTTAACCTGTTTTGTGTACAATAAAGTGCTTACATACATATATACTTAAATAAATGAAGGTAAGAAACAAGCGGCCTTATCGCTAGAGAGCGAAGTGAACATAATTTATGACCTATCAAATAGTTTGATCTCGCTAATTGTATTATTGTACTAGTTCTGAAGGCCTACGCTGTGAGCTAACTGCAAACGGGTACAAGTCCTATGTAATTGTACGGCACTTGTACCATTTTTCACTAGGCGTAGCAGTGCAGTGTTTAATCAAAATGCCACCCAAACCTGTCATTAAACAGACACCCCCTAAGGGAGCCAGCCCATCCGCATTTCTCTACCTTGCTGACCAGGGAGGTCAACTTGGTACTCATATTTCGCATTCCAGACTATCCATAACTTACTGACGTTTACACTGCCTCGTCTAAAAGTTGATTTTGGACTCTGGCAGAAGAGAACCCCACTTTTCCCTGTTGCGCCATCTCTCGCCAATCTCCCAGTCTTACCTCTCCCTAAAAAACTCTCCCTAAAAACACAAGACTCCACACAAAAATCTAGCCTAACGGTGCCAAGCCAACCAATGAAGTATGTAAATTGGAAAGTTTTATAGAAGGACTTACGATAACTTTCGATGTGAAATCGCAATAATAGGGACTACTCCTACCCTACAATATTTCAACAGCAAAAACTATTCTCTAAGGCTCTTTACCAAGTTCTACGCTGACGGAGTCGCTTGCGTTAAAAAATGATTGTGTGGCGTCGCTACGCAACCGTCAAATCTGACATGTTCTGCAACGCGCTATCGAAGTTTCTTAAGTCAGTTGCATATATATAACTTCCAGCCAACTCTCATTGGACTTCGGTCCCTGAGAGATCTCTCTATTGTCGTTTCTTCTTGTGTCTCCTATCTATTGTATATTTGTAAATAGTTTGTAGGTACATATCCCCTTTCCTGTATATATCAATCCTGTATATTATCCTATATAGGAGTCCATTTCTATTCTATAATTGAAACACGTTGATACCCAACTGAAATGCGAAACATAAGAGCTCAATTGGCGCCCTGTTGGCGTCGGAATGCCGTGTCCGAGCGGTGTTCAAGTGCTCTGTAATTGCGGTCGGCATTCCATCGGGAGTTAGAGCAAATGCCACCCTACCTGTTTAACTAGTGATTATTGTTTGAGTCCCAATTAGTGGAGATATATTTGTATAATCATAGAGGATATATAATAAAAGGAACTATTCCATATTGCGGTCGAATAGTTCCGAGGAACGTTAAGAGATGTCGCTTGGAGCACAGCTAACGACTATTTTAGATTTAACTTTATTCGATATCTAATTTCTGGATTTATCTTTATTTAATGGACATGAATATTAGAGTAAGTATAATGAGACGGGTCACATTAATGTTACTAATGTTTAACTATCGCTCGACAGGTTTCGGATCCAGCCACGGTTTTTGCGGTGCTTGGTAGTAAGCGCATGGTGTTGCTAGCAATCATGAATATTACCTAAAACTTGGATGCTTATTATGTATTGAAGTAACGTTTTACTTTACCCGTCAACTTGTAATATAATAATGTGTTATTACTGTCAACTTACAAGTTCGAAAGGTTATTGAAAAGGTTAACATTAATATTAAACGGGTAACTCTCGTCTTTAAGGTCAAATATCAATCGATTGGTGGTCGATTAACGCCCACGTATTGGTCCGAAACATGTCAATATTCGACCTCAAACCTTGAATGACCCTTTTCTATATTTCACGGAGTTTTCTATTTAAATGTGCAAGTTTTCGAGTCTGGCCTAAAAATATAAAGACAGATAGTAATAATCGAACGCCACTTCACATATTGTGCATTTTATTAATTAAATAATATATAATTACTGCGTCTATGTCAACTTACCATTTTGATATATCAGCAGCGATCAATGCGAAATAATCTGGAAAAGAAAATAAGACATAATTAGACCTTAATTCTCAGAGAATAAAAAGATTATTATAATGTTCTCGTGTTAACCTTAATGCCAGATAAATCGAGTTTCATCGTTGTATAAACCAATAGAAAACGCAAAGATTCAGGCATTTTTCCAGAAACCGTAATATACATATGAAAATGTCATTTTCCATAGAGATTATCCACTCGTGCCAAGTTTTTACGAGTACCAAGCGCCAAGTGGGGAAGCGTTCAAAATTCTAAACCTGACAATGAGGAGAAATGATGATCTCACGTTGGGCTTGCTGCCTAATCTTGACTGTAGTATTCTTTCCATTCGTGCCAGCTTTAGGGATTGCCAATAGCCGTTTCTAATAATCTCTTTCAGCTGACTTCCTAAAAAGAGCAGCTCCTAGTTCAACTGGGTATTTGACACAAGTTATTTAGAAAATTGGACAAATTAATCACTATCATAAAGATATGGGACTATAAGGATTCGCATAAATGTTTTTTTTTTTTTATAGTCTCAATGTAAATTGAAAGTTACCAATAGAATTGTCATGTTTCAATAAAAAATAAATTATAATTATGGTAACTATGTTCATAAAAGCAATATTTCACGACCAAAACGGAAAATTACTGTTTTTTCATACATCGGTAATAGTACGAGGCTATAGAGCGTGTGAAGTGTGTTTGTGTGTGTGCCTGTGCTGTGTGTGTGTGTGTCACAATTTCCTGTCAATCAGTATGGAGCGTTTTTAGTGATTGGCAGCTATCCTGTACTTTGTCTCTCATTTTCGACTTTTACGTTGTTCTAATTGTATTTGGCGCCATTAAAAAGAATATCAAACAGCGAGCGTATTGATTTTTTGTGATGTTACATCACAACACCCAGTTATGTAAATCTTTTGAGAAATTTGTAATCGAATTAAACATATCAGCTGGAGAAGTATTTCTAATGTTTCCGAAATTATGTTATTTTTACTAAAGTCACTGAAACATTTCCTTCGTAACCAAGTAACATTATTTTGAGGACCAGTTGATATTTCTAAATTCTGAAGATCTTTGCCAAATTCACGAATACGATCACGAACATATCAGAAATATTTAGAAACTTCTGTTATGAAATATAAAAGAAAATTTCAGTGTGCGATATTCCAAGCTAAGCAGTCGTCATACAAAATCACCCAATTGCGTTTTCAGTAAGAAGACATGAAAATTTTATTGTTATTGTTGACGTAAGCTAAAATTTCATCATAATCTTAGTACAAAGCGTGGCTAACGGCTGGAGTCACTCAAAGATTTAGCGGCAATTTCACGCTCCATCGCGCCCTTACTGCGGGTGAGAGCAGCATCCATTTAATTTACAACTTTCTTTTGCTCCGTGAAGACAGTGAATTAAAGGTTTTTGTGCTGTAAGTGAGATTAATAGCCTGCGAGATGTATGGATATATATATATATATTTTAATTTATTTAACTCAAAAACATATATTACAGTAGGCAGGCATATCATTTGATCTCGCCAAACCGTATATACCTACAGTTTGTTGGCGAGTGTTGCGCTCTCTCACTTACAGGTTCGGAACTTACACCTACTTCTTTCCTATATACTAAATCATGCAATGCTAATGACAGACTAAGGCGACTTCCTGATTTGTCGGTGCGGAGGCAGTACGATATTAGAAAAGTGTCAAATGTCAGTGTCAGCTGTCAGTCGACTCGGTGCCATTTTTTACTGCGCCCCTACATTTAAATGAGTGCTTCCTGACTGGCGCGGGATGCGCGGAAGCGGGACGATGCGAAGGCAGTACTGGTCCGCTTCTGCGCATATTATTACTACTGCGCAAATGTAATACTGACAGTATTCTGTCAAGTGGGAATCTTTGCGACGTCAGTAAGTTTGCGTCAAAGAAGAAAATGTCACATATCGATCCCGCCCCGCCATGTCAGGAAGTCGCCTTAGGCGACTTCCTGATTTGTCGGTGCGATACGATATGATATGATCGGTACGATATGAAAAAACTGTCAAATGCCAGTGTCAACTGTCAGTCAACTCGGTACTACTTTTTACTGCGCCCCTACATTTAAATGAGTGCTTCCTGACTGGCGCGGGATGCGCGGAAGCGGGACGATGCGAAGGCAGTACTGGTCCGCTTCTGCGCATAATATTACTACTGCGCAAATGTAATACTGACAGTATTCTGTCATGTGGGAATCTTTGCGACGTCAGTAAGTTTACGTCAAAGAAGAAAATATCACATATCGATCCCGCCCCGCCAAGTCAGGAAGTCACCTTATAAATCTAACAATGACTACCTAAGTTACGCAGTGTGTGTACCAACGACGTCACGCTGTACGACGGATGATTATTTACGATGATTTACTAGTATATAAGGCATCGCAGTTCAGTTTTCAGCAGATAGTAGTGAGTCTCACTGGGTGTCGACTTCCATAAGTCGCTCTGGGTTGTAGCGGCGGTGGGAAACTACTTTGTTCAGCTTCGAAGTAAGCAGTTACTTAGGATCACTGCTAACCCCGAAGCTATGGATGCCTATCTACTTTTGATTTGAGGAGACTGCACAGTGAGAGACAACTGCAGATCCCTTTATTCTCTTAAGATAGCTCACAGCAGCAGACAAGCAGCGGGGGCTCTGGCGACAAGCCATCACCGAGAATAAAACCACATTATTTAACTTTTGGGTGAACTACCTTTACTTCTTTAAAAAAAATGGCTTTCCATCAAATTTATGATGATTTCGCAAACCACGTATTCAAAGACGTTGTTCGGTAACGACGCCATGATAGTAGGCAACAAAGACAGTGTACGGTAGTGGATTCAGCTCGTCGTCGCTCCGGGCAAGTGCGCTCACCAACGCGGCGACGAGCCAAATCCGGGTGAACTACCTAGAACTTGCTGATAACATGCGTCACGCCCGACTCCGCCATACCTGTCTCCTGGGACACGGTACCGTACCCGGATGCACGACTCACCAGACGACTGCTCTCCCTGGACAGATCGTCACTACGAATAATCGTAGGGATGATCACTGGACATTGCCCGCTAAACAAACATTTATATGTTCTAGGTACGACCGACAGCCCCCTATGCAGGGGATGCCTGTCGGCCGATGAAACAGCCCCCCCACGTCATCCTGGAGTGCGAAGGGGTGGCTGCACAACGGACTCAAATCCTCAACGCACCGAGGTCACCCCGCGAAGCCTGTGGTGACACCAGGAGGATCCTGCGCTTCTGGTCGGAGTTAGGCTGGCTAAACCCCTAGCTAGCAAACTACGCACAATGGTCCGACATACACGGACTGAGTGCGGAAAAAGGAGTCCATAACCATAACCATAACCATAACCTGTCTCACTCGAATTGTGCGAATTAGAGGGAAGAGGGTAGATTTTCCTCGTCTTGCGTCAAAAAAGTAGCAGCGTTGTTATGTATACAGTCTTTTGTAAAGAGGTATTTCCAAAATCAACCTGCATGTCATCCACGACGACGCGCCCCTCCACAGGGAATCTCATACTAATTGACCGAGTAAAACGAGGTCTCTGTTTTAGCTTCGACAAAAATGCTTTCGTATGTCCGGCCGGATTTTTGTATGTCCTCCTCTACAGGTCGCATTTATCAACCAATTTTCGTGAAATTTTGTGAGCAGGTTCGGTAACTATATAGAATTTTTTTGTCGAGTCACTTTTTGGAAATTCAAAAAAACAAACATTGTATCAATGATTTAGTGTTTTTCCGCGGCCGTTTTTTCCTCTACAGGTCGCATTTCTCAACCGATTCTCGTGAAATTTTGTGAGCAGGTTCCATGGCTACATATAATTTATTTGTAGAGTAATTTTTTGTAAATTTTTAAAAAAATTTTTTTACGTCGTTGGCTGATCTCCTCTACAGGTCGTATTTATTAACCGATTTTCGTGAAATTTTGCGAGCAGGTTTGGTAACTATATAGATTTTTTTTGTCGAGTCACTTTTTTGAAATTCGAAAAAACAAACTTTGTATCAATGATTTCGTATTTTTCTGCGGCCGTTTTTAGGGTTCCGTAGTAAACAAGGAACCCTTATAGTTTCGCCATGTCCGTCCGTCCGTCCGTCCGACCCCCGTTTTTCTCAGTAACCGTTAGTGCTAGAAAGCTGTAATTTGGCATGAGTATACATATCAATGACGCCGACAAAACGGTAGAATAAAATCTTAAAAAATATTTTTTTTAGGGTACCTCCCCTACATGTAAAGTGGTGGTACAATTTTTTTTTTCTGCCAAACCCCATCGTGTGGGGTATCGTTGAATAGCTCTTTTATAAGGTTTCTAAAAGCATTTTTTGATTAAAGAATTGGTTAGCGTGATATTAAGCTTTGAAGTGATAATTTTTGCTATGGTCAAGTGTCCCCCCCCCCTGCCAGCTAAACGGTGGCTACTAGGCATGTGAAAAAAATCATGGTAGTAGTATATATGATGAATTTAAAAGGAAAACTATCACAGCTAAGTAGACATTACTAGTTAACGAGTAATAGTCGAACTTCAGAAATGTACTTTGCAAAAGCAAACTTTCGTACAATTTCCATTGATACCTTAGATAATGTTGTTAATTCATTCAAAAACATAGTAAATATAAGTTTTCGAACTTTTTAGTCCATATAATGTAACGGGTGGACGACTACGGAACCCTACCTTGCGCGTGGCCCGACACGCACTTGGCCGGTTTTTTTCCTCTACACGTCGCATTTCTCAACCGATTCTCGTGAAGTTTTGTGAGCAGGTTTTATGATTACATAGAATTTTTTAGGTAAGTAAATTTTTGTAAATTTAATTTTTTTTTATTTTATTCATTGGTTTGTTCTCCTCTACAGGTCGCATTTATCAACCGATTTTCGTGAAATTTTGTGAGCAGGTGCGGTAATTCTATAGAATTTTTTTATCGAGTCACTTTTTCAAAATTTAAAAAAACAATTTTTTTATCAATTATTTTGTGTTTCTGCGGCCGAATTTCGATTTGTTCACCTCTAAGGGTCACATTTCACAACAGATTCTCGTGAAGTATTGTGAGCACGTTCTTTGATTACATCGAATATTTTTGTCGAGGAATCTAAAAAAAATTCTATGATTTGTCCTCCTCTACAGCAGCGGTCGGCAACAGGCGGCCCGCGAGCCCCTTCCGTGCGGCCCGCGAGCCTCCCTGGCTTTATTGTTTGTAAAGGTAAAATTTGAAATTCTTAACATCGTGAAAGCGTCTGTATCGCCAACCACGAATATTTTCACAGTTGGTCAGGACGAGATATGTGTTTGTAAGTATATTTTACAGTTAAATCTATATAAAAATTTTTTCAAAAATTTCGCGCTCGCCGCGTTTGCGTTAGACAGTATGAAGTATTTTCCACACCTGCATCTTAATGTTCAAAAAATTTCGCGCTCGCTGCGCTCGCGTTTGCGTCTACATGACTTGATGCGTATGACGTATTTTCCAGACCTGCATAATAATGTTCGCAAAATTTCGCGCTCGCTACGCTCGCGTTTTCAACGAGATTTGTTATGACTTGATGCGTATGAAGTATTTGCCGCATTTGAATCAGTGTTCGAAAAATTTCGCGCTCGCGTTTACATCTGCATAACTTGATGCGTATGCGTATGAAGTATTTTCCGCACCTGCATCATAATGTTCGAAAAATTTCGCGCTCGCTACGCTCGCATTTTCATCTAGATGTGTTATGACTTGATGCGTATGAAGTATTTGCCGCATTTGCATCAGTGTTCGAAAAATTTCGCGCTCGCGTTTTCATCTAGGTGTGTTATGACTTTATGACCCGTCCCCCCCTTAAAGTTTCTATATCTGCTATTCTATATGCTTGCATTGATCGAATGAATCGCGAAATTACGATGCGGTTGAAATGCGAATTATCTGGGTTTGGTAAGGAAACTAGCTGGTTTATCTGTGAAAAGTCGGTTTTTTCGTCTTTCTCGTTTTTCACGTAAAAAGAGGTGCGAATTTTTACTACGTTATACTGTCGCGTACGGCGTACCAATTTGTTTCGAGTTGATATCAACAGACAGTGATCATTTATTATAATCTGCGGCCCGCGAAGATTTTTTTAGCTACTATGTGGCCCGTGGGTGCTAAAAGGTTGCCGACCCCTGCTCTACAGGTTCGATATCTAACATAGTTTTGGAAATAAAAAAAACACTCACGAGGTCTATAGCTCACAGAGCCACTAGTCTAAATAAATAAATATTTGTGGACAATCTTACACAAATCAACCTAGTCCCAAACTAAGCAAAGCTTGTACTATGGGTACTAAGCGACGATATACATACTTATATAGATATAAATAGATACTTAAATACATAGAAAACATCCAAGACCCGAGAGCAAATATTCGTGCTTATCACACAAATTAATGCCCCGGCCGGGATTCGAACCCGGGACCTCCAGCTTCGTAGGCAGGGTCACTACCAACTAAGCTAAAACGGTCGTCAAATAAATGCAATAGGGATGTTGACTCAAAATTTATTATCACTCCATACGAAAGAACACATAAAACTATGCCAAATAGTGAAAATCCTATTCAAATATCTCAAAAAATAACGAAACTACAACCGTTAGAATGTCTTTAGTTCGAGAGAGAAAGCGCTACAGATCAGTGACGTCACTGACCTCGAGCGCCATAGTAAATGACGATCGTTCAATACAGAGGTGCGTTTTGCGGAACAGGGACAGAAAATGCCCCCTCCTAAAACTTTGAACACCTATAATTATGTACCTAATTATTTATTCTTTTGAATTACTTTTTTCGCTATTTGATTGAGAATTTGATCCTTTTTCGAGAAAATTCGGATTCATTGATTTTCTTATTTGGTGTCAACATCCCTATTGTACGGATTGGGCCGTGGAGGGGCGCGGAAGGACGGACAAGTACTATATAAGTACCTACGTATGAGCTTTTCAGTGTATTTATTTACCCTTACTTCAGAATACGTTCTGCGTCGCATGTTTGAAGAGGTTTAATCCTGAAGAGAAACACGCGTGAGCTAATATTTGTCCAAAGTTACCAACTCACCAATATTCAGTTAAATTTTACTCCATCCTCGACTCTGTCGTGGCTACACAAACATTGTAGTAGCGAGACCGAATAAGATCGGCAAAATAAGTTTAAAGCTACTGTTTATTCTTAGGCGACTTCCTGATTTGTCGGTGCGGAGGCAGTACGATATGAGAAAAGTGTCAAATGTCAGTGTCAGCTGTCAGTCGACGCGATACCATTTTTTACTACGCCCCTACATTTAAATGAGTGCTTCCTGACTGGCGCGGGATGCGCGGTAGCGGGACGATGCGAAGGCGGTACTGCTCCGGTTCTGCGCATGATATTACTACTGCGCAAACGTAATACTGACGGTATTATGTCAAGTGAGAATCTTTGCGACGTCAGTAAGTTTACGTCAAAGAAGAAAATGTCACATATCGATCCCGCCCCGCCAAGTCAGGAAGTCGCCTTACAGTTATCAAAGCAGTAAGTTGAAATACTATTTTTGAACTAGCAAATACGTCCAGGGGTTACCGGGCTATAAGCGAGCTGTAAGAGGGGGTCAGTATTTGTTTTGTCAAAGTTTCCTAATTTTTGTCTCAATAAGTATGTTTCCTGACGTTGATCGTCGGTACTCGAGTAATCGAGGAAAAATCATTTATTTATACACAGTATAAAAGAGGCATTATTTCAGTGGACTCCGGAAAACGTCGCTTTGTTGGTTCGCTTGATGTTTATTAATGAATGAGTCTCAATGAAGCATGCTTGACGCGTTTTGGATGTAGACCAAATTTTTGGACCGTTGGCCCTCACCTTATTCAATTCAATTCAATTATTTTTATTTCGGATACATCCATATGTAGTTAGTAACATATAACTTAAGACTATGTTAGTATATACAAGTAGGTACTTAGAACTAGGATCTACTACACTATTAGGATCGGATTCATTTGAACACTGGACACAGGCTTATGTGCATACGTGTCCAGTGCTCAAAAAAGGGTCCGTCCACCCTTCCAGCTACTACAGCCAATAAACGGTTGGTGCTGCTTGCAAGGCGGCGCATCAGGGATGCTGTCCGTTTACGTAAAATGGCCTGGAACGAATCTATGTTTGCCTCGACAAGCATTCCTGATGCGCTACAATGCCACGGCAGTCCCATCAGTGCTCTGTATCCATTATTGTACTGGACCCTAAGTATGTTTTTTTGGTATAATTGACCCATAGGCTGCATGTGTAGAAGGACTGGCAAAAGGCTTTGAAAAGAGTCACTTTTACATTTTTACTGCATTTTGCAAACCTACGGGCCAACATATTGCATCTAACACAAAGTGCCCTACGTTCTCGGTCCAAATCCGTATCATCCATTAGGGTTTCTGTTACCCAGTGACCCAGGTATTTAACACGCGATACACGTTCAAGAGGAGTGCCTCGAATGTTGTTTATTGCAGTTATTTAGTTTTATTTGAAATTGACTGGCAACAGCACAACACTGCGATCAATCGCAAATTGTTCCACGTGTGGGAACATTAATTGAATAAAGGGAAAGGTCAGGACAATACCCTCGATAAGGAAAAGGCGAGAATCGGCGACGATTGGACACGTGCCTTTTGATCCTCTTTAAACTGAGATGATAGGCACGGATACAGCGTGGGTGAGGTATATTTAACGAATAAAAAAATCCTCCTTCCTGAGCGATGATTGCGGAATTTTAGAAATCTCAAAAACTTTTATGGTTTGGAATTTCTTTTTGATTCTTTGTTGACCGAGTGAAACGAAGGTCTCTTCTTCGGCAAAAATGCTTTCGTATGTCCGGGTTTCCGGTTGTTCTCCTCTACAGGTCGCATTTCTTAACCGATTCTCGTGAAATTTTGTGAGCAGAGTTCTATGACTACATAAAATTTATTTGGTGTGTAATTTTTTTCAAATTTTGAAAAATTTCTTCGTCTATTGATTTTTAAAATATTTGTTCACGGGTCTGTACAAAGCGCGAGAATTTAACACATTTCTAAAAAGTTAGTTTTTTAATTTTAATAGTTGATTGAATCAGGAGTTACTTTGTGGAATTCCGTGATAAACCTAATAATATTATTTTAATATTCCACCGAAAGAACCTATAAAGGCTGGCCCGTTTTCTATTACAGGAGGCGAGGCGAGGATTTCTTGTACTAGAAAACGGGGCGGCCCGGACACGGAACGGTCTAGCGAGAATCATCCCAAGTCTATTAGTGATAATGAGATTTGCATGCTGTTTATAAATGCACTGCAAAACAAACCTTCAAGTACAAAATCCTCGACACGCGTTCGCCTCTCCATGGCATCATCGGGAGATGCTGGCAGGAGATGTTTTGCTTGCGCTATGTCCGCCGAGTGCTTGCAAAAAAAGACAGTTTTGTGACGCCTTTTTCATACAGTTTAATATGGCTCGTCACAAAACTGACACAGAAAATTTATATGGAATACCAAGGACGTTTTTTTATCTTTATCGGAATCAATAGTCAGAAAACCCAAACTTACCTAAATCCAAAAAAAGAGTGAAAATGCCCAAAAATAAGCAAGTAGATGCATCTCATTATCACTAATAGACCATGTTCTTTCAGCGAGATAGCGAAGGAATATTTGTTGATTTTAATTTTAGTGCCTAAGTTTTATTTTGATCTTTATAGCCTGATGTATCTACCATAGAATATATTTTTTATTTCTTAACTTTTTTTATTATATAAAGTACCTACCTACTTATTTAAATACAGTTTTAAAATATTCCAACAAAATTACCTAAGACTCTCGCATCGTACCTGGCTCAAAGGTCCCCATGATACCGGCAGCATTACCCCGCTGAACGGCGATGGAGACCTGCTGGACCAGATACGACCCAGAGCGAGGATCGCAGCCCCTTTCTCGCAGGCGTCGGCCTAGCTCTTTGAAGAGCTGGCGTGCCTCCGAGCCCCAGGGTCCCGCAGTTTCTATGGCCACAGGTACGAAATCGTACGCCGGCTCCAGGGCGGAGTATTTATTGTGCTTCAGCTTGGCAGCAGATTCTGCTGCCGAGCCTGCACATGGTGAGGTTTGCCTCAAATGGGAAGCGGCAAAAGTGCTCACGCATGTAGCGTCCCATAAGAGGCAGCGCCCCCTCCGCCATGGAACCAACGTAAGACCGTCTGGCCTTTTGCCGTCCGAGCGGCTGAGACCCGGTGGCTCCAAGATGCACGGCACATTGGCCTACACCATGGCTCGTCGGATGATGTCATTTATAGCGTGGTGCCTCGGGAATCGTCCTGCACATCTCTGGCAGCTAAGGCCGTGGTGGCCATCTTCACCCACAATTGCATAGAATTGTATTATTTCTGGATACATCAATTTATATTACAACTTACAATAGATTTTTTTATAGTTTACTATCTATATATTGTTATCATGTGATACCTTTTAACACGTGGAAAGTACCCAATTAACTATGCTCATAAAACCTCGATCGCTACATGAAACACAATATTAAACTGTCTTCTACATGCTTCGTTGTAGAGGTAATTAAACCCATCAATTTGCGATACTCAACGAGTTGCTCGTGGTTGAAAGTTGTTAGTGAACTTTATTGATTTTATGTTCTAACCAGGAATACAGGGCGTTCAGTTTAAGAGAAACAAAGTGAGACATTCAATCTGGAGGTGGATCGCACCACTGGGTTTTGAAAAATCGAAATGTCATTTGATATTTAAAGTAAAAAAGGACATCGGTTTCAGCTAATCCTCATAGCACGACCGCTTTAGCTTAGTTGGTAGTGACTCTTACGAAGCTGGAGGTCCCGTCCCGTAGGTTGCCGTCGACACGTTGGCGCGTCGACAAACTGTCAAATTTGACACATCTGTCAGATAGGTATTGTCAAAGTTCGGTTAGGTTAGGGTTCACTTGCATCCCTCAGAGCGGAATAGGCACCCCGCGTAAGCGGGGAGCCGTCGACACATTGGTGCGCCGACAAACTGTCAAATTTGACACATCTGTCTGATAGGTATTGTCAAAGTTCGGTTAGGTTAGAGTTCACTTGCGTCCCTCAGAGCGGAATAGGCACCCCGCTCACGCGGGGTGCCGTCGACACGCTGGCGCGTCGTCAAACTGTTAAATTTGATACATCTGTCAACCTATCACCGCAATATCACAAAATGACTAATAGGATAAACGCGTCTTAGGTTGGACAATATTAGGCTAATAAATATTATGCCAAACGTTGTTATAGATACTATAATTGTTATGGAAAGCGATTATTAGACAACATGTACGTTAGTAGATCAATTATTAGGATATAAGACTTTAGACTATACAGCTTTATGAGTGTGAATCGATTCGACAGTTGAAAATTATACCACATGACTAATAGGACAAACACGCCTTAGGTCAGACAAGATTATGCGTATAAATATTATGCCAAACAATTTATTGGCATTGATATTTATGCCAAACGTTGTTATACTAATGGTTGTTATGCGATGTGAAAATAGGATATGGAAGTTATGGCGTTTCAGTATAGACCCCTGGTTATAGTCATGTAACCAGTGACTATGTGAAGTAGGTTTTTATGTTTTCAGATTTCGACCTATATTCCTAGGGGAAAGATTCCTGATATACGACCCAGAAGTTACCCTGTATACAGGGTGTTTCCTGTAACAGGAGCAATAAATTAAATGGTAGATAATTAACCTTGCCTGTAATTATTTCCACGTGGTTACAGTAAAAAAAAAACTTTTTTTTGAATTTTTTTTTGGCGCTGGTAGTTGTCCTGTATTTTATTACTTTTTCGTAGTGATATTAATAACGATTTTTTAAAAAAAAAACACGATAATTAATTTTTTTTTTCCTAAAAAAACATGAAATATCCTTTTAAACTAAAAATGCTAATACTATGACGACTCATATCTTGTATAGCTGGATATGGTTGAATTACTATTGTTATTAATTTTGCCCTGACTTTTAGGACTTACACATTTAACCCCCGACATAAAATAATGTGGTTATTAAGAGATAGAAAATGGCTATTTGAGGAGATAGCAAAAATGCCACTTTTACCAAATTATACCTAGTAAATGCGGGACCTCCATCGTTATTCTTTATGACGAAATAACCGGCTTATGTGGTATAAGTGAAATGGTTTTAAGGCGTAACCTCCGCGCGAAATAATAAAAAGGTGTCTTTTCAAACTAAGCGACCAAAAATACAAAAAAAAACCATTAACAATTTCAATGTTAATAATTTTTAGAGACCAATTACTTTCAGACTTAAAATTTATTTGCATAGAATAATTACATAGAAAGACGTTAAAAAACAAAAAAAAAGAATTAAGCACAAATTAAGTCCAAATTGTGGGATTTGGTGTCAAGCGGACCCCAGAGCAAGACACAAACGGGAAAATACAAGGAGGATGATGAAATAATATGAGAAAAATATCTCATTGGGTGTTTTCGACTTTAACTGCTTATAAACTATGAGACTATGACTGATATTTTCACTGCTTTTTCGGGAAAACAATCAAAATACCTACATTTTTGAAGTAACGAATTAGGTTGGATAAAGTACCAAGCACATCGTATTGAGCTAATAACAGCAGAGTGATAAGTTTGACAGAAGATACAATAAATATAAGACTGGAGGGCCCAATATACATACATACATACATACATACATGTCATACATACATAAAATCATGAGTGGAAAAGGTGTAGGCATAGACAATAGCACATGGGGGGCGAGATAAAGTGGCATCTCTCTTGTCCCTCATCGCATTCCGCATACCTATAGGCCTTTTTATATTTATCGCCGTCACCGGGCTGTCATTTCCTTCACCATTAATATATAACACGACTAAGGCGACTTCCTGACTTGGCGGGGCGGGATCGATATGACATTTTCTTCTTTTAAGTAAACTTAATGACGTCGCAAAGATTCTCGCTTGACGGAATACTGTCAGTATTGCATTTGCGCAGTAGGAATATTATGCGCAGAAGCGGACCAGTACTGCCTTCGTATCGTCCCGCTACCGCGCATCCCGCGCCAGTCAGGAAGCACATATTTAAATGTAGGGGCGTAGTAAAAAGCGGTACTGAGTTGACTGACAGTTGACACTGACATTTGACAGATTTCTCATATCGTACCGCCTCCGCACCGACAAATCAGGAAGTCGCCTAAGAATGAGATATCACAATCGGGCTAAAGGATGTATCAGTTTTCGGATACGTCTCAATTTAGTCAGGTTACTATAATTTCATCCTATTCGGTGATATCCTAATACCCCTTCTATAGTATCCTCTTTCTACGGATGGATAGATTCGCCTTAAGATATTCACTGGAGCGAAAGTAGATATTATGTATATCCATGTGGGGAAATTCAATTTAATTTAGTTTGTCCATCATCATTTATGATATTGAGCTTCAAAGCGTTTACGCGTAGGTAGCATTATTTCTTAGCATTATTCGGTTCAACAGCCGAATACTTTCCGTTCCTTTCTACCTACTGAATAATTTTAATGTTGTTTATCTTCAGATTGCAAAAATGCCAGGGTGGAATAGCAGGAACTTGTTGATTTTATTTACTATATTTTATTTAAAATTAACAATATTTTCAACACTGATTGGTGAATTTTAGAAGAGCGATATGAAGGCATTTACGGAACAATTGAACCCAATAATTAATTTCCAATATTCGGTTATACACTTATTTTCATTACTATTCAGTAGCAAATAACTTAAAAAATCATTTTAGTAAAATAACGTTATCACTTATCATAATGCATGCCAGAAGCTGTGATTAAAGGAGCTTTGAAAGAACTTCGTTTCTAGTTGATAACTCACTTCTTTTATTAGCGAAACCATTTACGAACTTGGCATTTTTTTTCCATGCAAACAGGTGTTTTTGGTGGTAATAATACAACAGATATCCTGACTTTCATGTCTTAGTCAGAATGAAGGTGACATCAAACAAGGGATATTCCTAAAATAATTTTAGAGTACTTACTTTTATATCAAGAGCGCGGATGAGCCATGGTTGTGTGTTGAGCTATACATGCACATTGTATATGTGTGCGTCAGCGTAGGAGCTATGAGTTCACGTTGTCTATGTGTTCGTATGTGTCACAACTACAACAATGGCTATCCCGCGATCGTCAGATAAAAGTACTCTATATTGGAATCGCATCATCATCATAATATTTAAGAGCTTGGCTCTTGTTGGGGGAGTAATTGCCAGCTTATTCTACATTCAGCTTTGTCCTTCACTTCTTTGTATGACGTAGCATTTATTTTATGTTTTTTTTGCTCCATGTACGTCATTCTAGGTCCTCCTCCTCCTCTCCTCCTCTCTCCCTTCCTCTCCTCTCCTCCTCTCTCCTTCCTCTCTCCCTTCCTTTCCCCCTCCCCCTTCTCCCCCTCTTCTTTTCTTCTTCTTCTTTTTCTTCTTTTTCTTTTTTCTTCTTCTTCTCTCCCTTCTTTTCCTTTTTCCCTCTATCTTTCCTTCAATTATTGTTCTGATCCATTCGTCATGGCGTATGAGATGTCCTAACATTTTTCCTCTTCTGTTTTCTATCATTGGAATCGCATTCCCAAAAGAAGGTTTAACGGAAATCGTCAATCGATCCACAGAACAAATACCCGGAGCTATTTCTGTTCCGATGTAATTGTACACAAATATCTGCTATTTGTTCGCTATTATCTTCCCTCCGGCGGGAAAATAAACACTGTTTCCAATTTGTCTCTCTTAGGTTAGATAATGTCATTTTGTTTTTAAGGTTCCGTAGTAAACACTTGCAAAAAGGGATACTTTTGCGTATAACTTAGTTTGAAGTTTTAATTTTTGTTGTGGTCATGCGTTTGCCAGCTGCTGAGTATGTGAAAAATTACGGTAGTATTTAAATAATGTATTTAAAAGAAAACTATCACAAAATTAATGATTAATAGCCGAACCTTGGAATAGTAATTTTAACTATATACTTGGAAAAGTAATTTTCCTTATAATTTCCATTGACTGTAGTTATTTGTGCCAAACACATTTTGGAAGGGAAGATGTATTGACCACACCAATTAGTAAATTTTTAGCCAAATATAAGACATACTTGTAAAAACTAAATCTTTAACTTCAATTTGTGATCAGGATTATCAATATTATCATAGATATAGAACTTGGCATTCATTGAGATCTCTACCCTTACCATGAGTTTGCAATGTTTGCATTACCGTACTCGCTAGCGACTGCGTAAACGATTTAGTATTGCGATTCTTAGTTCTATTGGGTAACCGCCAGAGGCGCTATACTTTTGTCCATGCTAAATCGTTTACGCAGTCGCTAGCGAGTACGGTAATGCAAATATTCAATTCAATTCAATTCACTTTATTTCAGACACATGGTCCATAGTCGTTAGTAACAATGGTGCTTACATATCTATGTTAGTTTATCTTAACCCTAATACATTTAAATAATGCAAACTCATGGTAAGTGTACTAAAGTCTTTTGGGGGCGAAGTCGATAATGTTAATTTTGAATTTGGCTCTCATTTTCACATTTATTTTTATAATGGGATATCATTCTTTTTTTAAATAAATTACGTATAGTTAATGTTCATGGTGCTCATACTGGTCACTGAAACATATCTTTAAGTCAAAAATGGACATCAAATTAAAGAAAAAAGCTATGGACTCAGTAGTGACACCCACTCTACTATATGGATGTCAAACTTGGCCGATATCTAAAGAACTTGTTAACAAAATCAGAGTGTTTCAAAGATCAGCTGAAAGAAGCATGCTGGGACTGAAACTAAAAGACAAAATAAGATGCACCGATATCCGTCAGAGGACTAAAATAATAGACGCTGTGGAAATGGCATGTAGATTAAAATGGCGATGGGCTGGACATACAGCTCGCACTACAGACGGACGTTGGAGCGAGAGACTGCTGCACTGGTACCCGCGCGAGCGAGCGCGCCCACCGGGCCGCCCGCGCCGCCGCTGGCGAGACGACATCGTAGCCGAGGCGGGCATCACCTGGACTCGACTAGCTGCCGATAGAGCAGAGGGGAACAGGAGGGAGGAGGCCTATGTCCATAAATGGACAATCCAATAGACCGCTAGCTATTAATATTACTCTATAATTTACACGAAATGTTTAATCTAAAAATATATATATATATATATATATATATTAATATGATACCTAACTATTAAGAATTAAAAATTATTTACTGCAATTTAATGAATTAAAATATATATGAATTTAGTTAAATATATAAATAGATGTCATAACTATTAAATGAAATATGTAAAATGCTATGAGATAATTAATGGTAGTTAATTATTTGATATTCATGATATTCATGATAATTATATTTAGATAAATAGTTCTTAACATTATAATCGAATTTAATAAATGTGTAAATACTTATATTGTAAAATGCATGCGAATTAAAACATTATTTATTGCAGTTATATGAATTAAAATAAATATTAATTTAGTTAAATGTATAAATAGATTATAACTATAAAATGAAATTAGTAAAATTAAGAATTAAATAATAATTAATAATACTTAAAATTACAATCGAATGTAATAACTGTGTAAATACTTAGTTTCTATAATGCATGCAAATTAAAAATAATTTATTGTAGTTTAATGAATTAAAATAAATATAAATCTAGTTAAATGGATATCTATGTTATAATTATAAAATGAAATTAGCAAATGTATAATCAGATAATAATACTTAACATTACAATAGAATTTGGGAAATGTGTAAATTAAATACTTAGATAAGTTAGACATTGATATTAAGAAGTGATGCATGTAATTTGTTTATCTATTGGAAATAAATGGCTTTATTATTATGTATGTCTTTCCCGTTCACGGGACAATGGTGTCCCGGACCTTTGGGAGGCGTGCGCGGAGCCGAAGTACCGAGGCACCCAAGTACCAACGAGTACCACATAGCCAACACGTAGAGGCCCTTTTGACAATTTAATGAAATGCAAGGGATACACCGAGCGGATGCTGTCCCTGCCCGTGTCATGGGACGCACACAGAGACAGCACCCGCCAGGGTGTATAGGAACTATTGCTGATTGATGGAGTCTAAATGAACTGGGCTATTGGGTGAATATGATGGACTAATGGCTGGGCTATTGGGTGAGACACCGGACGCCTGCCTAATAAACTGTCTCAGATTTTTATTTCCGGCAGACGGTGACTCGCTCTCTGCTAGATGGGCCCCCATAGAATAGCGACATTATAAAATGGCCTAAGGGCAACACCGGTCAGAGAGCTGGGGGTGGAGAGGTGGCACTGGACTTTATTATTATTATTATTAATGTTCATAAATTTTATTAAAATCAAATTCATACAAATTTTGTGCTAATTCGCTAGGTCATCTAGAAGTGGATTAGGTTTTTAATGAAAGGACAGTTAGCTTTAAGGGTCTTAATAAATTAACCCAGTTTGTTTATGTTTCATAGACTTTGAGTTACGTAGTGGCTCCAAATAGTTCGTGTAATATACACGGCCGCTGCTTCGCCAGTTCTCTTCTTTTGTACTTACCACTTGTAACTACCTGTGTTTGTCACTACCGTGTAGTGTAGAGAAAAAAATACGATTCGTAAATAAATATATGGCACACATACATTGATGTTGTCGGGACAAAAATCGTTTCCTGAACCAGATAAAAGGCGAAAATGTACCTCGCTACAGCAACTTCCTTTGAAATGACTGTCACAGCCTATACTTTGGACAAGTGGTAAATAATGTCGAACGGTCTTTCTAAGGAGCCCGAGCGAGCTCAAGTATTTCAAAGAAACTGTATTGTATGTACAGTATGTTTCAATAATATGTACGCAGTTTTAGACCTTATTTCAAAGGAATAGGGTGCAAAGTTGTACACATCTCACTCACTCACTTACTCATTCGTCACTCGACTATAATTGATACGAAATTATCACATTTCAGTCGCGACCGATGGAAGTAACAAAAAAGTTGTAGGATAATAGCATAGCGATATCCCGCTCGCACTGCGTAAACCGTCCATAAACCGCATCAGTGTGACAACTTCCTTGGTGCTTATCTATTATACACAATACTAGCTACTCGATTCTCGTAGCCTCTAGACAGGTGACGCCCTCGAATCAATGTTATTGTCGCTGCTAACACACGTAGCTACCCTTATTTCTATCGATTTGTAACTTAGTCTGATGAACTAAACCCGCCTAGCCCAAAGTGCGTAATTTATGTACAGAGGTGGTAATCAATTAAGCAAGTATCCAACTTCCAAACGTCACCTCTAGTATAAATAGTATTTTTGCAGCAAATAGCCAGCTGACGGCTGTGATAGAAGGGCTGTACAAACAGACACTTTTTTTATTCTGACTGTGGCTTTAAATAAAGCCTGTGAAAGAAGCCTGAGTGGCCTGGGAAAAAAAAGCACATGACACATAGCTACCCTGGCGATTTCCCGCATTATGCTGAGATGGAACCGTGTCGTGACAACACAGCTTTTTGGTTTATTATGTTTATTTTTATTTTGATTTGTTGTTTTATAAGTTGCTTATGTCCCGAATAAATATTTCTATTTCTATATACGAGTAAGGGTCCGTGTTTTTCCTTTTGACGTACGGAACGCTAAAAAATAAATCTACATTCATTTACAAAGAATAGGTTAATCAAATACAACAACCAGCAAAGCTACCGATTTGAATCGATAAACAAAAATACCATAATCTTTCCTGTGATCCGCGGACGAATCCAATTAATCGTATTTTTGGGCAGCGTGAGCGATTTCGCGATTGAATTTGTTTCTATCCGTGCCCGGTTGGTTGATAACAAATGGTGGTTTCACACGGAACTAAATACTTTTGGCACAGAATAATGAAATGGTACCAAAATTCAACTGCTTAGGGAGTTAAAAAAAAAAAACATTTATTTCATACCGTTTTGACCGTCGTTTTGTTTGACCGTTTAAAAGGGGGTGGTAATTTTGTATAGTTTTTTTTAAAGATTGAAACTCAAGCTTCTCTAATAGACTAACCATTAAAATGGAAGAAAGAGTTTTCAGCGTTTTTCGAAATTCGCCCTCTAAAGGGGTGAAACGGGGTTGAAAGTTTCGGGAGCAAATTTAGTAATTTTTTTTTAAACGACGAGCTTGAAACTTCGTTTGTAGACTTAGCAAAACTGATTTCAGCGTTTTATGAAATTCAGCCGCTGAAGGGGTGAAAAGGGGGTAGAAACATTGTATGGTCAATCTGAGTTTTTCGGCTCGCGCGCAGACGCGAGGCCGTCGCGATTACACCGCCAGAGGCGCTGTACTTTTCTCCATACTAAATCGTTTACGCAGTCGCTAGCGAGTACGGTAATGCAAACATTGCAAACTCATGGTAAGGCGACTTCCTGATTTGTCGGTGCGGAGGCAGTACGATATGAGAAAAGTGTCAAATGTCAGTGTCAGCTGTCAGTCTACGCGATACCATTTTTTACTACGCCCCTACATTTAAATGAGTGCTTCCTGACTGGCGCGGGATGCGCGGTAGCGGGACGATGCGAAGGCGGTACTGGTTCGCTTCTGCGCATGATATTACTACTGCGCAAACGTAATACTGACAGTATTATATCAAGTGAGAATGTTTGCGACGTCAGTAAGTTTACGTCAAAGAAGAAAATGTCACATATCGATCCCGCCCGGCCAAGTCAGGAAGTCGTCTAAGGCGACTTCCTGACTTGTCGGTGCGGAGGCAGTACGATATGAGAAAAGTGTCAAATGTCAGTGTCAGCTGTCAGTCGACGCGATACCATTTTTTACTACGCCCCTACATTTAAATGAGTGCTTCCTGACTGGCGCGGGATGCGCGGTAGCGGGACGATGCGAAGGCGGTACTGGTTCGCTTCTGCGCATGATATTACTACTGCGCAAACGTAATACTGACAGTATTATGTCAAGTGAGAATGTTTGCGACGTCAGTAAGTTTACGTCAAAGAAGAAAATGTCACATACCGATCCCGCCCCGCCAAGTCAGGAAGTCGCCTAAGCGTACACGATTTTATTCGTGACATAAACAACAAAACACGACACAGCAAGATGTTCGATCGAGCCTACCGCTACTTATTATACATTTACGTTTGTTGATCTGCGAACACAAGAAAACCTACAATAAATTGAGGGAATACAACAATACGCATTATTATTCGGCGATTTGTCTCGATAAAAGTCCAGTGACCAGCGTAAATCAGTAGGTAATAAAGCATGTCCATTTGTGTGATGAATAAAAGATGCAAGCGTATTTACGGGCGTCGGGGCGGGCGACAGCCAGTAGCTCTAGTATAAGTTTTTTCGAAACATTAACTAATTCGAACGCGTTTGCGTTTTGTCTCAAAATGTATGAAAGTGGTATGAAAACGTGAACAGCGCCTCTGGTGGTCACTAATGGAAACTAAAAAAGCGAGTTTAACATTTGTTGCTAACCGATGAACGCGCGTATTTCAAACTCGGTGAGAGCGTTTTCATTCATTTTGAGACAAAACGCAAACGCGTTCGAATTAGTTAATGTTTCGAAAAAACGTATACTAGAGCTACTGAGCATGTACTCCTAAATTCGAAATCCGAACTTCGTCTAGTACCGTCTCTTTCAATCATATAGTGTATACTACGAGAGTGAAAGGGTCGGCACGATACGAAGTTCGGATTTCGAATTTTGGAGTAGACGCTCAGGTCTGTACAGCCACCAACAGACAATATATCGAAGCGAATAACATGCTTGTAAAATACACAACTTTATTGTCAAGGCCGATTTACATTAGAAAGTATTTGTATGCAAGTTTCTATACATTGCAGGGCTGCGGGCTACCGAAGTTAGATGAATACGATAAACCCTGCAATGTAATGAAAACTCGCTGAAAACTCACTCAAGTTCTTGCCAGTATAAACTATATTTGAGCACCTTGAGGAGTACAGTTAAATTTGATGGTGTAGATACAAAACTGCATGACACTACAATGATACGAACAGGGAGTACCTAAGGCGGTAATTAAGGCTACTATATCCTATGAAAGGCCTATAAATAAGCCCATTAAATAAGTAATTGAGACACTTTTTTAGGGTTCCGTACCCGAAGGGTCAAAACGGAACCCTATTGGTGACGCCCAGACGTCCGTCCATCCGTCCGTCTGTCCGTCCGTCCGTTCGTCCGTCCCTCCGTCCGTCCGTCGTCTGTCACACAGGTTTTACAGCAAAACGGTTGGAGCTACAGGCTTCAAATTTACACAGTACCTCTATCTATAAGCATCTTGTTGGCCCGAAGCCATACAAATAGTCAAAACTTATTTTTAAATGTTTTTAAGGGGGGCTCCCATACAGCTAAAGGGGGGCGCGATAAATTTTTTTTATTCTAGCCTATCGAGTGGGGTATCGTTGTTTAGAGCTCATTGAGTGGATACTTACTATATTTTTAATTTAAAAAATATTGGCCACCAAAGTCAGCTTTTTTTACGAAATTTTGTTTCGAAGAATTTTTTAACTTCCCAAATACCTATAAACTTAGAATTTGGTAATAATGTTTGCTATTACGTATATTTTACCAACAAATACTAATATATTGATAAATTAGATTTTTGCTTTCAAATTTCCTTATTTTTCCTATAAAAACCAACTTAACTTTGCGGTCGGTTCGGAACCCTAAATGTGTGAAGTCCGACTCGCACTCGGCCGGTTTTTTAAACTGTAAATTGTAAATTATAATAATTATATCCGATTATACCAATACAATTTAGTTGTATTAAGTGATTGTGATTTTAACCATAGAAACACAAACACAAATTGTGTAGGTACAGTAAGTAAAAAAAACTCACCTTTTATAAATTTATATTAGGTGTGCAGTATGTGCACATAAAACTGTTCAAGGCATTCATTCACAAACTGACTCGTCGTCACCCGTGACCTCACCCATCACCCGTTTTTTACATGGAAACTGTCAAATGTCCTTTGGCACTTTTTGACAGCTAGAAAAACGGGTGAGGGTTAAGAAGACAGGCGAGGGCCATTTTTTTTTACTTGACTGTGGTTTTTTAGGCCGGGCCCAATAAAGCTCCAAAAAATCCAGGAATGGGGAAAATCCAGGGGAAACCTCCGACACGACCACGCGGGCGGTTTAAACACTGTCACGGACACTACTTCAATTGAATATTTTTTAACATACATTTAACGACTGCTATAGCATTCGTGTCCATATTTTTAACATGAATTTGACGACTGCTATAGCATTAGTGTCCGTCAAAGTGTTTATAGTACATTACTTAACAAGGGCGGTAAAACAAAGAATGTCTCAGATCGCAGGTATTTGACGCCCGAGCCGAAGGCAAGGGCGATAAATATGCGATCTGAGGCGTTCTTTATTACCGCCCGTGTTAAGTACAAAATTTTAAGTCACCCCCTGGCCAGGAAGTGGGATTTCCCGCGCGCGGAGCGTGCGATAATTGCCGCTTTATGGCCAGGTGTGACATAAAAACGTTTTACATAATCAACTAGCAGGATTGGTGTAAAAGTTTGTTTTTAAAAGTAAAAGTTTGTTTGTGGCAAGAAAACATTTTTTATTTTTTAGTTACCGAAAAAGAATGCAAGAAAAAGTAAACATAAACTAAATGTGAGTTATTAATTCAACCACGATTCAAAGCGAATTGAGACCAGCGTTCACAAATTATTCCCAACAGCCACTCACGTAATAAACCACCAATACAGCTACTCCTAGTAAATTGACTTCGCTTAACCTAGTTCTGAAAAACGTTTGCAGAAAACTAGTTAACGTCAAGAGCCCGGCGAATACTGATCGGAATTCCTATTAAAGGCGCTGCCTTCATCGCGGCATTATGACTTAACAGGGTATGCCACACGTTTTATCTTTTATGACAAAAAGAAAAGGGAAATCCCACTTCCTGGCCAGGGGATGACATAAAATTTTGTACTTAACACGGGCGGTAACAAAGAAAGCCTCAGATCGCATATTTATCGCCCTTGCCTTCGGCTCGGGCGTCAAATACCTACGATCTGAGACATTCTTTGTTTTACCGCCCTTGTTAAGTAATGTACTATTATTTAAATACCATAATTGTATTATTTATTTATTGCTTGGAGCGCTCGTGGCCCAGCGGCGGCTGTTTGCCGCAAGCGTTATGCAAAAGTTAAGCAACGTGGGCCGCGGTCAGTACATGGATGGGTGACCGCTTTGAGTGGTTACTAACTGAGCGCTCCCGTGCATTGGAAGGCACGTTAAGCCGTTGATCCCGGCTGCTGTCTATGGCAGCAGTCGTTAAGCCAAGTTGGAGGCCTTTGGGCGGCTTGAAAACTTGTAATAGTCAAGTTGCCCACTCACTTGACAAAGGGGGGTCGAAGTTGCACTACGTCCGTAGAGAAAGTACCCACCGCTAACTTACACGTGACCCCAGCCCCTCTAGCACAACATGCATTCCGTATCTACTCGCGCGCGAGATAAGCTACCTGTCACTTTTTGACAACATTAATCAGACAGTGACAGGTAGCCTATCTCGCGCGCGAGTAGAGACGAGATGCATGTTATGCTAGCCCCACTGGGTGGTTCTAAAAGTGCAACAAAAACTGGCAAGCGCACTGTCTTCTCGAAGATCTCACGGTTCGAAATAAATGCCATACGATAAATAATTATTTAATAATTGTTATTAAAAAAGGTCCGGTATTCGTCGTGTTATTAGTCCTTGACACAATAGTAATATCGAGACAAAGAGTAATTTACGATGAATTATGCTGTATGCAGTTCTTTATTAAGGAAATTTATTGGGTTTGGGATAATTAAACTTACACTTTTGACAAGTTTCTATGGGATCACAGCGCTATATTTAACGTTGATCGATCTGTAATGAGCCCATTTACATGACTTCCGCGCGTAGGTACTTAATTATTATAATAGCTAGTAAGTTTTAATAATACTATAGAGACTTAATACAGTTAGCAGGAAAATGTATAATTATAAGTAGAGTAAGATTTGTATTTATGTTTAATAAAGCAAATAAAATAAAACAATAAAAATATAGTGGCATCTTATTATTGAATATCGCGCATGGATTTTAAATCATCACGGCTGAGGACTGTTTCATTCTATCTGCCAGCTTGCGTCAGCTGACCAGAAGGCTCTATACCCACTGTTTTTTAACCTACAAAGTACTATCCTATACAAGTTTTATTCAAGGCTGTTGGCCTTAGAGCATTAAACACAGGAGACGCCTTCAGCACATCTTTCCTGACAATTTTTTCAGCCAAATTTTGGGGGAGGCGAGGTAACACACATATAAAGAAACTACGCACACTGGCAAGACATTCCCCCATTACCACGCACCTATACTAAAACAATGCTTAGCCTATAAGCGAATTTCCAAGTTTCTACCTTAAATTTTTTTTCCTCCATACAAACTTTCCACCCCTATAAAATTAAAGATGGCCGACGGAGGAGCTGGTTCCTATCAAAAACATAAACCTATGGACTTAACAGAGACCCTGGAAAAATGTTGATGCTTTTGTCCAGCCTGTCCACATTTACGACCAACGTTTCAATCTAACGTTCTAGCAATCTGCCCCACTATACACTTAACGGTTGAAAGCGACTAAGTATCAAAGTGTCCAGTTACTGATGATCCCGACTTTACATCGATCGCGCCGCTAATCACTCTGCTATGAACACAGCCTATGGATAAATCCAAGCGTTGAATACAGATAAGGAGAGCGGGAATAAATTGTGATTAAAATTTATGTCCCTCACAATGCCACGAGGTGTTTTTGTGTCAAATGTCAATAGGGTATTTGACACATGTTAAAATTTATATCTCAGTGTCACTTTTTGGATAGTTAGCCATCAAAATATCACAATAAATCGTAAATTATAAAATTTTACCAAAATCACAAAAAGATATGAATCATCAAAAACTCAGAAAATTATGTAATTTTTTTTATCGTCCAAAATTCAAATAAAAGATATCAATAGAATGCTTATGTAAAAATAAAAAATAAATTCTATGGCAACTATGTACCTAAACGCATTATTTTACGACTAAATCAGCAAAATACTAATTTTCCCATACGGTGGTCGAATGCTGTGCAAGTGACGTCATTTGCCAGGGCCAATTTGTAGGAGCCTTTTTGAGGGCCGCTAGCCTCCAGCTAGGTTTGTCCCTAATTTTAGCCCTTTATTGTGCTCTAATTGTTGTTGGTCCCATATAGACATTTGATCATCTCTAAAAACTGGTTCGATTTGCATTATAAAAATAAAATAGTAAAATAGCGTATTGTTTGAGGGTATTAATAAATCCAATAATGTAGAACTTTTGCTAAAAACCCGGATGAAGCGAGTACTTGATGCCATTTGAAAATTTTGAAATATACAATACAATACAATGCAAATACTCTTTATTGCACACCTCAAAAAGAACACAGTACAGGACATTAACATAATTATAGACTCAGTGTTTTCCCCAAATGTTGGACTTAATAATAAATCTGAATCAATTATGATACCATCTTGGACATCATGGATACTTGGTATTTTGGAAAAAAGGCTATAAAATACGAGATACGAGTACAAATATTTCTTATCTAACTAAACTTTAAAGAGTGACCCAGAAGACGTCACCATGGCAACGAGCTACAAGAAATAGTACCATGATATTTCAACATTCGAATAAGTAAAATCCCCGCGCTCTGGTGAGTACCTGGTGCAAAGGATATCCCTCTCCATACAACAAGGCAACTCCGCCAGTGTACTAGGAACCTTTGCGCCAGGTGGTAACAGAAGCGAGGAATCCCCCCAACTCGCTCATTGAAAAAATTGGCGGGATTTGAACCCAAGACCACGGCCTTTTTTAGCTTTAGGTAGTTATTTTAATTGTATAATAATAATATAAGTAAAATTCAATGTCACTTTGTAAATAACAATAACTCAATCTCATTAAACCGTAAAATGCTAAGTACTCATAAACACCTCATTATAAAGAATAATCGAAATAATAATTCAACGTCATTAATTACATTTTCCATTCATTTCAACTCCGGAACAAAAATTTGCAGGGAATCAACTTTCAAGGAAAACCGTGTTAATTTAAAGTTCTCTAAAACCGTTCCTTTGTTCTTCGATTCATCCCACGCGTCTTTTCAATTATGGAGACCGTGCCACAGGGCTCAATGTTATACCAATTACCCATGCTTTAAATAATGTGCGTTCAACCGAAGTTCAGCGAGGAGTTTATTTATGTAGTCACATTAA
This sequence comes from Cenopis cana, assembly GCA_951800055.1. Lineage (NCBI taxonomy): Eukaryota > Metazoa > Arthropoda > Insecta > Lepidoptera > Tortricidae > Cenopis > Cenopis cana. The sequence goes on along the minus strand of OX637484.1, from coordinate 803,737 downwards.
TAAAACAAGATACATTATTAATAACACACATTAAATTAAACTAACGACAGTCTATTGTTTTTTTTTATTAAGTCTGAGAATCCCTTCTTAGATAGATGCTAAGATATGGTGCTAAGTTGGTAAAGGTGATCTTTTTGAAATCAAATACAAAGATCGTTAAGTAAAAACATGTCAAAATTAATCAGCGTTGCATCTGGATCTATAACTTAACTCGGAAGATCAGCGCCGGCTCCCTGAGTCGGCATTATGCTGAGGCGAGACCTTTTTGTGACGTTTTCTTGTAATTTTCGTAACTTTTTTTTGTTTGTTCCGTCATAAATGTTTTTCTTCTTCTTCTTCTTAACTTGTAGTATATTCTACCCAGGAAAGGCTAAATAGATGAGGAATCCCCAGTTAGATCGATTTTGGAGGATGGTGCTGTTTTACTATAAAGTATTTATCGTGATTTGACTTTTGCATCAAGAAGTACCAGATTTAACAAGATTTTCATCGTGCGCGTCAAATTATTGCATAATTCGAACAAAAATGCAAATCCAGAAAGATGAGGGCAAAATAAACAAAGTTTAATAAATTGAATTCATTAAAAGTTTTGCCAAGTGCCATACGACCTTTGCAGAGCTAGAAATTACAGACTCCTCAGAAAACTGCGTTATTTAGACTTTACCAGCTTTACCCAAATATTACTACAGACTATAACTATATTATATTTTTTGTTATTAAAGTTAGTTGGTTAATGTTGTACTAAATTTGTTTAATAAATTATATATAAAAAAAAACAATAAATTAAATCGTAGCATCCAGTATTTATTATAAGTAGTTACATTGATATCGACAGGAACAAGGGCAATATTATAACAACAAAGGCAGGATTGAACCAACCACCTCCAGATCGAGTCGTGTGGCTACAGTGACTTTTCTTTTACACATCTTATACAATAGATAATTCTAAACGAAAAGAGTTTTTCAAGATTTCATTACTTACAGCGAGCGGGCGAGACGGCGGGCGGAAATGTGAAAAGTCGGTGGCGGGAGTAATTTCATTTTCTCTGTCTGGTAATTTGTAATGTTGGACCGTTAGGTACTTTTGCACCCGATTTACAAAATGCTTGTGGTACAATACAGTGTGGTACGAAGCTAGAAATACTTTTAAATAATAAACTAAGAACATCATCATCATCATCAGCCTATATACGTCCCACTGCTGGGCACAGGCCTCCTCTCATAGTTGAGAGGGATTGGGCAGTAGTCCCCACGCTGGCCCAGAGCGGGTTGAAGCTACGGTAGCCCAGTGGTTCAAGCATGCGGCTGTCAAGCGGCGGTCGTGGGCTCGAATCCCAGCTCGTACCAATGAGTTTTTCGGAACTTATGTACGGAATATCATTTGATATTTACCGTTAGCTTTTCGGTGAAGGAAAACATCGTCAGGAAACCTGCATACATCCGCGAAGAAATTCAAAGTTGTATGTGAAGTCCCCAACTAAGAACATATATAATACTAGCTTTTGCCCGCGACTTCGTCTGCGTAGAACTCGCGTCATCGCGTTAGAATGTTATTTCATTCTTCTATTTCATGCGCTTACCTAGTTATCTCTCTTCCATTCTAACTTAAACCTCGTTAAGGGATGATTTCCGGGATAAAAGTATCCTATGTCCTTCCCTAGGACTCAAACTATATCCATAACAAATTTCATCTAAATCGGTTGAGCATTTTAAGAGGAAACAGGCAGACAGAGTTACTTTCGTATTTATAACCCGCCCCAGTTTCGCACGGGTAGTCCAGGTTTTAAATTTATTTATCTAAGCTTTTGCCCGCGACTTCATTCGCGTGAATATCCATTATCCATATCAACTTCTACACCGTATTTCGCCGGGTTGTCTCGCCAAACATTGCGCACGCCGGCTCAATGCGCCCACATGAAACATGACAGAGGACTAAATATATGTTATTAACTTATTATTGATGTAGATGAAAACGCTCGCGAGCGAAGCGAGCGCGAAACTTTTCGCATATTCTGATACGGGTGTGGAAAATACTTCATACGCATCAAGTAATGAAGATGAAAACGCGAGCGCAGCGAGCGCGAATTCTTTCAAACATTACGATGTAGGTGCGGAAAATACTTCATACGCATCAAATAGTGTAGATGAAAACGCGAGCGCAGCGAGCGCGAAATGTTTCGAACATTGATGCAGGTGTGGAAAAGACTTCATACGCACCAAGTAATGAAGATAAAAACGCGAGCGTAGTGAGTGCGAAATGTGTCGAACTTTATGATGCAGGTGCGGAAAATACTCATCAAGTAATGTAGATGAAAACGCGAGCGCAGCGAGCGCGAAATTTTTCGAACATTCTGATGCAGGCGCGGAAAAGACTTCATACGCATCAACTATAATGTAGATGAAAACGCGAGCGTACGGCGCGCGAATTTTTTTTGAACATTATGATGTATGTGCGGAAAATGCTCATCAAGTAATGTAGAAGAAAACGCGAACGCAGCGAGCGCGAAATTTTTCGAACATTATGATGCAGGTGCGGAAAATACTTTACACTCATCAAATGTGTATGAAAACGCGAGCGCAGCGAGCGCGAAATATTTCGAACATTATGATGCCGGTGCGGAAAATAATTCATACGCATCAAGTCATGCAGATGAAAATGCGAGCGTAGCGAACGCGAAATTTTTACGAACATTATGATGTAGGTGCGGAAAATACTCATCAAGTAATGTAGATGAAAACGCGAGCGCAGCGAGCGCGAAATTTTTCGAACATTCTGATGCAGGTGCGGAAAAGACTTCATACGTATCAACTATAATGTAGATGAAAACGCGAGCGTACGGGGCGCGAAAATTTTCGAACATTATGATGTAGGTTGTGCGGAAAATGCTCATCAAGTAATGTAGAAGAAAACGCGAATGCAGCGAGCGCGAAATTTTTGGAACATTATGATGCAGGTGCGGAAAATACTTCACACTCATCGAGTAATGTGTATGAAAACGCGAGCGCAGCGAGCGCGAAATATTTCGAATATTGTGATGCCGGTGCGGTAAATAATTCATACGTATCAAGTCATGCAGATAAAAACGCAAGCATAGCAAACGCGAAATTTTTACGAACATTATGATGCAGGTGCGGAAAAGACTTCAAACGCATCTGTAATTTAGATGAAAAAGCGATCGTAGCGGGCGCTAAAGTTTTTGAACATTATGATGCAGGTGCGGAAAATAGTTCATACTCATGAAGTTATGTAGATGAAAACGCGAGCGCAGCGAGCGCGAAATTTTACGAACATTATTATGCAGGTGCGGAAAATACTTCATACGCATCAAGAAATGAAGATGAGATCGCGAGCGTAGTAAGTGCGAAATGTTTCGAACATTATGATGCAGGTGCGGAAAAGACTTCATAAGCATCAACTATAATGCAGATGAAAACGCGAGCGTAGGGCGCGCGAGAATTATCAAACATTATGATGTAGGTGCGGAAAATACTCATCAAGTAATGTAGATGAAAACGCGAGCGCCAAGCGCGAAATTTTTCAAACATTATGATGCAGGTGCGGGAAATACTTCATTCTCATGATGCACATGAAAACGCGAGCGCAGCGAGCGCGAAATTTTTCGAACATTATGATGCAGTTACGGAAAATAATTCCTACGCGTCAAGTAATGTAGATAAAAAAGCTAGTGCGAAATTATTCGAACATTATGATGCAGGTACGGAAAATACTTCATACGCATCAAGCAATGTAGATGAAAACGCGAGCGCAGCGAGCGCGAATTTTGAACAAAAAAAATTTGTTGACCTATCAAGTGGCTTTGTAAAGAGGTAGTTGAATAGATATTTTTTTTCTTCATAAATTATTGGAATTTACGAAATTTTGTTCCGATGAAATTTTTAACTTTCCAAACACCTATAAACTTACAATTTGGTAATAATGATTGTTATTACGTATTTTTTACCAACAAATACTAATATATTGATAAATTAGATTTTTTCTTTGAAATTTCCTTATTTTTCCTATAAAAACCAACTTAACTTTGCGGTCGGTTCGGAACCCTAAATGTGCGAAGTCCGACTCGCACTTGGCCGGTTTTTTTTGCTTTCCAATCCACCTGTTCGAATTTGGTCATACTTGATGTTTATTGTTACGTAGGTATGTATGTTTTAATAACGAATACCAATATACCCTAAATTTATGTCTGTTACGCGCTGAACGTATTTTATACATTTTGCTGACGGAAAACGCAACTAATCGGCACCTCGAAGAACCTCAAAGATGACACCCATATCGATTATTAAGAAAAGTAAATAAGTAAATGTCCGCCATCTTCGATTTGAAAATGGATAAGTATCATTCTTGTAATGAGCACCTCAAAAAACAATATTTTATACAAAAATGGGCATACTTAATGTATAGGTAGTACATGTCGCAAGTGCTACCATGCAACCGAGAGCCCGCCGCTCTGCGTAGGTAAGGTACCCTCCATCGAAAACAAAAAAAAACCGAGGTTGCGTAGTAAAGTTTGTGAATATTGATAGCGACTGACTGACCAACATAATTAGATCTCTCATTTCAAACAGTTAATATGGTTTGAGGGACTTTTGTATTTTTGTCTATAGCCTTGAGAGGCAGAGGTATTGTTATTTCACCCCCCATTTTTTCAAATACTTTCTGTTTATTATACAATGTTTGAATGAGGTTCTATTTACTTTGCGTCCATGTATATACTTACCAACTTTCAAGCCTGTAAATCATGAACTGAAAGACTTCTCATACAAAGTTTAACCCCTCTTTTCACCCCCTTTCATCCCTAACCTGTATGATTTTTATAGCCTATAACCTCGCCGAAGATCCAATAAACATATTAGTGAAGGCTGTATTCAAATCCATTCGCTAGTTTTCGCGTGATAGTTAGACATATAAACAGACAGACAAACAGACAAACAGACAAACAGACAAACAGACAAACAGACAAACAGACAAACAGACAAACAGACACGAATTCTAAAAACAGTTGAAACGTGTTCTGTTATCGATTATTAGACCCCTCCATCGATTTTTTTACTAATATCTTCAATGTACAGATTTTCGACCTTCTTCTGCTTTATTATATGTATAGATATATTCATTTTCGTTTATATACCTACTTCCGAGTTGAAAGTCACAGAATGCCTCCGGTTCAGCTCGGTTACAATGGCCACTGATTATTTATTTCACTATGAAACCATCGACTGTAATAAAATATTTGTGTATCTCTTATACGAGTTTCACTTGGTTTCAATAATACGATGTATTCACGAACATTAGCTCAGTCCTCATCTTAAACAAGTAAACGACTTTCAACTTTACCTCTTCAACATAAAGTGCAATAACGTATACATATTTTACCTAGTATTCGAGAAAATATCTTGTTAAATAAAAGTCCGCGTTACGGTTGCTGAGTCGCCCTTTGAGAATATTCTGACAGGAGATATAACAAAAAGTGTAGGTACTCTTCACTACCAATATTAAATTATAACTATGAAGATAAAAATTATATGATAGCATAGGTTAGTAACGAAACCATAAATCAAATAGTAGGTAGGTACCTAGTGTAATTCGAGATTCGAGTGAGAAGCCCGGCAATTTTATGGCCGTGTTTTTCAAAATCAGATACCTACCTAGAATTGAAAAGAGGCGATATTGTAGAAATATCCTCTCCCTTTCTATCAATTAGTAAAATTGAATCGCAACTATGATATTGCTTTCAGTATTCCAGAGTAGCATAAGCCCGGCGTCGTGTTGTCGCTATTCTATCCCAGAATTCACACAGACAATTCCACATTCCCTTTAATCCATTGCATTACCGGGAAAACTCCATTTCATGACGGTTAAGGTCTAATAGTTTACCTACGGACTGGCCTGATTCTTTGAATTAATTAATTTTTTAACCCAGAAAGTAACTTGACAATAAAACTTCTTCTTCTTTATGAGATTTTGTTAGAATATAACCGTGTTATGATGTTGATACATCAGGCCTGTGAATTTAATAGTCATAGCAAAGTAATGAGGTTATCTTTACGGTGTCTCATCATAAATTTGACCAAGATATACTCATGCCAAAGACAAGCACTAAGCCTTCTATGAGCGTAAGCGTTGTTTCTTAAAATATGACTTGAATTGTACAATTTTTAGGCCGTCCTTAACGTATATTGGTCTATAATCATACGTTGGTGCAAAGTTTCTACCTAACACATGTCTTTCAGTATCCACATACTGAAAGATATTCAATGTAAGTGACAGTATACGATATAAAGTGACGCATCTTGCTTTCGTTGAATCGATGGCGCTATCCGTCACATGATGTTAACGCAATAAACGAATCGATTTCTTCGGCGAGGAACTTACCTAATACACTAACTAATTTGGGGCACGCTAACTTGTATTAGGTATTGGTAAAATGTTTTTGTTAGAAAGCCACTACTGATATACACAGGTTTCGATTGACGTCAGAGCATGTTTTGTTTTAAAAAGATAAAGATAAAAGATAAATATTTGTGGACAATCTTACACAGATCAACCTAGTCCCAAACTAAGCAAAGCTTGTACTATGGGTACTAAGCGACGATATACATACTTATATAGATAAATAGATACTTAAATACATAGAAAACATCCAAGACCCACAGGAACAAATATTCGTGCTCATTACACAAATAAATGCCCCGGCCGGGATTCGAACCCGGGACCTCCAGCTTCGTAGGCAGGGTCACTACCAACTAAGCTAAAGCGGTCGTCGTGCGGTTTTGATCCTTTTCATTTGATTTAGGCATTGGATCATTTGAAATTTGTATTTCAATATACCTCAATGTAAGTATTTAATTTTTCACCTAACAACTGCCAACAATGCTTTAACCGCAACTTAAAAAGTATTTACTCCATTTTATTCCGCTAGGTACGTAACTACGTAACAGAATTTGAACGGAAAACCTGCTAAGCACCAAAAGAAACTCAACCCTAATGCAGCCGTACACGGCTTGGATTTGAACAGAGGATTTTTTTCTTTTATTCCTGGAGCAAGTCCGGCAAATAAAAGAGTTGACGGGCAGCCAGCGAACTACAAAAAATGAAATCTGAAACTTTTCTGTACCTGCCCTTCTCTGGTTACCGTTGGGCTATTAACCAAGCTAAAACGGGCTCTCTAAAACATTTGATTAATTTTGTACCTACTGACATTATGTGTAAAATGTTTGCTGCTCAAATTAAACGTTTTATTTAAATTCGTCTAGTGGTCGTATTCACTGCTCGTTGTTAACTCATATTATCGTTTTTCCCTTTAATAATACCACGGATATAACAGCTCTTAACGCCAGTCAAAATGATGTTTTCGGTTAAAGATCCAGTTACAAGATGCAAGAAATTCCATGCGATTTTCATTTCATTGTAGGGTTTGATCGATTGAGTAGTACCTTGGTAGGCGACAGCCAATTTAATGAAAAATACACGCCAGTCCTTACGTTGTGTAAATACTATTTACATGTCTATGCTCATGCCTATAATATTTAAGTACTAAATAGCTCGTAACTTATCGACTGCAGATTAATAGAAAAATATTTATTTTTATCCCGAAAATGCAGGAACACAGAATCATCATCATCCTCCTAGCGTTATCCCAGTACAGTTGCATCCTGAAGGATGCCTGGGGTCCGCTACCTAATCCCAAGATTTGGCGTAGGCACTAGTTTTTACGAAAGCGACTGCCATCTGACCTTCCAACCCCGAGGGGAAACTAGACCTTATTGGGATTAGGCTTTGTCAAGTGAGTGGGCAACTTGACTGTTAGAAGTTCTCAAGCCGCCCGAAGGCCTCCAACTTGGCTTAACGACTGCTGCCATAGACAGCAACCGGGATCAACGGCTTAACGTGCCTTCCAAAGCACGGGAGCGCTCAGTTAGTAACCACTCAAAGCGGTCACCCATCCAAGTCCTGACCGCTGCCCACGTTGCTTAACCTTAGATACCCTAAGCGGTACCCGGCGCCGCTGGGCCACGAGCGCCCGCAGGAACACAGAATCATGAGTAAAAAATGATGTAAGCTTTTTGGCTACAAAATTATATTTAGATTTATTTTTATCTCGTAAACGCAGGAAGGCTGAACGTATCTGGGAGTCTTTAGGGACCACCAGCAAATACGGGAAAATACAAGACGAGTTAATTCAATTTGCCTGTGGCTTTATTAGATACGAGAGCCTATATTAGGTGTCAGAAAATGCGCCCTTAAACTGTAGTGTAATAAAATTTGCGGAGCGTTTGACAGTTTGTATTTGTATTTGTAACAAATGTTATTTGTATGTACTCATTTCCTTGTCAATATACCCTTCCAAACTAAGGGATAATAGGACCCATCACATTCCTCCATTCAATAATCGTTAAACTGTCGATCGAATAGGGTCAATTGGACATACATTATGCATTCAAATCTCATTTCAACTCAAGCGCTCGTTCTGACACGTTATTTCATTGCTCGTGGATGCTCGCGTGAATCGACTTTAAATCAATTTGGAATATGAAATTTGGGTCTCAAATTAACCTCAGGTCTGGTAAATAAAAGGGTAAGCAAACGACGCCGTAAAGACTGGTATGTAGGTTAACGACCTTTTTCTAATCGCTTAATAGTCCGGCCGTTCGTTGCTGATGGGTATCTAGGGCTGTTAGGCGACTTCCTGACTTGGCAGGGCGGGATCGATATGTGACATTTTCTTCTTTGACGTAAATTTACTGACGTCGCAAAGATTCCCACTTTATGGAATACTGACAGTATTACATATGCGCAGTAGTAATATTATGTGCAGAAGCGGACCAGTACTGCCTTCGCATCGCGCCGCCACCGCGCATCCCGCGCCAGTTAGGAAACACTCATTTAAATGTAGGGGCGCAGTAAAAAGTAGTACAGAGTTGAGTGACAGTTGACACTGACATTTGACAGTTTTCTCATATCGTACCGCCTCCGCACCGACAAATCAGGAAGTCGCCTAAGTCGTAAGAAAACCGGACAAGTGCAAGTTGGACCCGCCCATCGAGGGTTCCGTATCCGTACAAATTTGTAGGTCATATACACACAATAAATATATTATTAATATATTATTTTAGTTTATTTTTGTAATGTTCAAACACAATGTATTTATTGTTTATGAATAAATGAATTGAATTGAATTGAATACCGGGAGCGGACCGGAAGGCGCAGCGTGGGTAGACCCCCCACAAGGTGGACTGATGACCTGGTAAAGGTGGATGCGGGTGGCGCAAGACCGGTCATTGTGGCACTCTTTGGGGGAGGCCTATGTCCAGCAGTGGACGTCTTTCGGCTGATATGATGATGATGATACACACAATATATATCATCATATCTACACAATTACATTAAGCCATATACAATTATGACCGCGCATACCGTTTCTTAACCTCGATGATTGATTAAAGTACTATATTTTTTACGATTTAATTACAAATGTATGTATAGTTTTCAGATTTTCTCCTGTACTTCTAGTATAAGATAAAATTACTTGCCAAATTTTATAGTTCTATACAACGGAAAGTACCCTATAAATTTTGATTCCCTTGAATGTCGAAATATACGTTTTTTGCGGCATAAACGTCCGTATTTTTTTTAACTCGAACTTAGATGTTTGATTTTTTCACAGCTTCAATGGACTGTAAATAGTGATATTATGGTTTTACCTTCAACTCGATACCTCCACGCGTTCGAAGTAAAGGATCTTGACAGACAGACGGACAAAAAAGTGATCCTATACCTATGTGTTCCTTTTTCTTTTTGAGGTACGGAACCCTAAAAATGTACACAATTTTAATATAATGTTTGATTGATGTAGACATTCCAGTTCGATTGACTTTTCAATTTCCTGTTAGTTAGTCCTTTAAAGAGGACACTTTCGTTGACATTTTTTCATTGTCAGGCTTAGGTTATATATATTTGCTCGTCTCTTGGAGGCAGAAAATGAAAATGAAAAATGTATTCATAACATCGTTATAAGTCAATTCATGTTGATTAGTTAATACATTCATGTTGATTAGTTAACACATTTTGTTTAATTAATACATTAGTTATTACATTACGTATACTATAATATTTATTTGAATTTAAACTTTCGTGAGTCATGTTAAAACTTATAATACTAATAGTAGTTTTTGATTGTAATTAAAGTATTTACCCACAAGAAGAAAAACACTGTCATTGCTGTATATTGATACTAGCTATTACCCGTTAGGTTTTAATTGCTATTGTTTTATTTCAGACGCTTACCTAGTAATCGCTCTTGACTCAACACAGCATACCAAATTTTATCTAAAAAGCATGAAAAGGTAACAGACAGACACATTTTCTCATATATAATATTAGATAGTACAGTATGGGTTCATTTTCTTGAACCTCTCCAACCCTGCCATTCTTAATCAATATAGTCAACCATATTGAGGCAATGCTTCAACGGATGTCTTCCAATAATGTCAACCGTGATTGACAGCATAATCTATCAATCTACTCGTATATATATACATATATGTGGCTCTAGTGAAAATGTGTGTTTTGGGCCATGTAACGTTTTATCAAAGATATTCTCTATTATTCTCATCCATTAAATATAAATCATCAAAGTAGTTTTTATATAGGTACTATTTTTTTATAAAAAAATTAGTTTGATTTTTAATTTGAAAAATAAAATCGTAGTTTGGTTAACTGTATGTCACATGACCGAAAACGCCGACCGCCATTTTTCAAATCAAAGATAAGGTCGAAATAGTATATTATTGCCATGGCCGAGTAGGAGTTAATTTCAAGTAGAGTATTTAATTAAATGGACGAGCTTACGAGTTCGTTTACTTATAATACGAAGTCAGCAATTGCCATCAAGGCCGAGGCTAATATAGTGCTTTTCTCAAAAATAGAGGTATCGAGACGAAATGAATCTTATCTACTCTATCTTGCTTATCTACTCCAACCAATTAAGGTTTGGTAAACATAACCTAAAAACGTCAAAAACGTAATGGCTCCCCACCGTTTATGATTTTTAAACAAAATCGCATTTTATTTCTACTGATTTACGCATTTGAATCATGTGTACATACGACTTGTGCACTCGCTTTATATGGCCACCTTACCTTTTTAAAACTTTGCAATCGGACTTATAATGAAATTTATATGTAACATTTCAGGCGCGTGCAGCACGCGCAATGTTTCTTTTTTTTATCACTAGACATTTTAACTTCCAATATGTAGTGAGTACTTAAGAGCCCACATATGCACTTTTGCCAATGTTTATCGACCTAGATCTCAACACCTATAGTGATTAAATATCTGTCCTTTCAATATATTAATCTTGACCTATTTTCCTCCACTCTGTTAAAAGTGAAAACACGATTTGCTAAAATTTTCTCGATACTTTTATTTTTCAAACATAACCCTTTTTTTCGATGTTTTTGGTTGGATTTTTAAAACCTTTAACTATGACTTTTGGTTTAATAGTTGTAAATTGATAAGTTCTCAATCCTGATAAAAAAGATTATCCTGATTATTATAAGTGTACACGTTTAGAACAATCATCAATATTTACGAAAAACACGCGCTGAGCTTCCGTAGAGAGCGGGATGGTTCATTGAAAACTCACGCGTGTTAGAGCGGAACTTTTGCAATGCCATCTACGCCCTCTTAACGTTCACTTTTTGGGCCATTTCTGAGAAAAATGTATACCTACATATTTACGATGACTGTATACAAAAGGCTAAATGTCTTACGTCAACGTAAACTAATAACGTTGGGTGCACGAAGCCTTTGACGGCATGTTTACACGTTCTTCAACATAATATCCATGTTATTTGCCTCTCTGGCACGCAAACACAATATCTACAAGACTGCTCCTTTATGGCAGCTGGATTACATTTTCCTGTGATGGGTTTTGGATAATTTTAATCGTGACATTTTTTCGATCATGATCGGATGGTTTTGCTGCGAATAATAAGGTTAAATTTTGTTTTTGTTTGTCTACTCAATTTTTGATATTTTATCATTACCACTGCCCAAAGGTTGTCTGGAAGAGATCGCTCATTAGCGATAAGACCGTCAAGTTTCTTAATTGTTTTTTTTCTCTTTTGTAAACAAGAAAATATTGTTTTTAAAAAGAAAACAATTTTTTTTCGTATGTTTCTGCGACCGAATTTCGGTTTGTTCTCCTCTACAGGTCGTATCTCTCAACCGAAACTCGTGATTAAATAGACTTTTTTTGTTGAGTAATGTTTTGGAAATTTTCAAAAATATATTCATTTCTCAACCAAAACGATACATTAAGTAACAATATTTTTTTTTTGTGATGACACTTTTTGGAAATAAAAAAAAAAACATTTATTTTATAAATGATTTCGTGTTTCTGCGGCCGAATTTCGGTTTGTTCTCCTCTACAGGTCGCATTTCTCGGTAAAAAAAAACACGAGGTCTACAGCTCACAGAGCCACTATTTGTAGATATTTGTAGCTACTCGCCGTATATATTTGTAGCTATACTCGCCGTATATATTTGTAGCTACTCGCCGTATATATTTGTAGCTACTCGCCGTATATATTTGTAGCTACTCGCCGTATATATTTGTAGCTACTCGCCGTATATATTTGTAGCTACTCGCCGTATATACTTGTAGCTACTCGCCGTATATATTTGTAGCTACTCGCCTTAGATATTTGTAGCAACTCGCCGTATATATTTGTAACTACTCACCGTATATATTTGTAGCTACTCGCCTTAGATATTTGTAGCTACTCGCCTTAGATATTTGTAGCTACTCACCGTATATATTTGTAGCTAGTCGCCTTAGATATTTGTAGCTACTCGCCGTATATATTTGTAGCTACTCGCCTTAGATATTTGTAGCAACTCGCCGGCGGGACTACTGCCAGAGTGGAAACGGAAACTGTGGCAACTTGCGAATATGATAACTGGGTTAGTTCTGGATAGATATTAAGTTAGTGCGAAGTTAAACAGTTATTTCAACAACCCTACGTAGTAGGAAGTTTAAGCAATTCCAGAAGCCAGGATCGATAAAGTTGTTTGAAAACTGTTTTCTCGGCATACCACTGGACACGGGTTCAACTGAGGCGGTTCTAAATTACATACATATAAACTACATACATACAAATAAACATACATAAAAAAGGGATAGACAGAAGCCATGAAAAAAAATTGTATACGCGACACGATGACGCTTGCAAAGACGCGTATGGCGCAAAGACCTGTAGCTCTAGTATAATTTTTTTCGATCATTAACTAATTCGAACGCGTTTGCGTTTTGTCTCAAAATGTATGAAAACGCTCTCACCGAGTTTGAAATACGCGCGTTCATCGGTTAGCAACAAATGTTATACTCGCTGTTTTAGTTTCCACTAGTGACCACCAGAGGCGCTGTTCACGTTTTCATACCACTTTCATACATTTTGAGACAAAACGCAAACGCGTTCGAATTAGTTTATGTTTCGAAAAAACTTATACTAGAGCTACTGATGATAACCGGATACTTCAGACACCCGCAACTCCAAATGAGTCACGTGCGCGTTGCCGACCCTTTATCGAATTTGAGGATTCACTGTGTTCACAGCAGAAGGGACTTTAAATTGCGTTATGACAATGGTGGTAAATTTATTCAAACATTTTATTAATTTGACGTGTAATTTTATGAGGTGTAAGATTCATGGCAAATAAATTAGTATGATTATGAGAAGAAATTCAAGTGTATGCGTAGTCCCTAACCCGCACTGTGGACGGCGTAGAAACTACAGCGGCAATGACACTTCGTCGTTCGCCGCATGCTGCATGCGGCGACCGCAAAAGTGTCAAGAACACGTTAGTCGGCCGCATTCGGCGATCGACAGCTGCCAAGTCGCCGTAGTAGGCGGACATACTAGTGTAAAGACGACGTTCGTTGGCCTAAGTAGTTTAAAATGAATTCGGCGACCGCATTAGGTGAACGACGCAGTGTAATTGCCGCTTACTGCTTAAGGCGCTACACTGAGAAATTTGGAGACTTTGAAACGCTGTCCTGCCCAGACTAGCAAACAGTAGGGGCTGATTTTCAGATATATGATTCTTGACTATATGATTGTGGTACTGACAATAGCGAAACATGATTGCTTAAAATTTTTTCGATAGAAAATAAATCCAAAGTCGAGTCTATATTTTCCTTTTCTTCCTCAGCCTACTAAAACAACGCATTATTAAAAGACACGATTAAGTTAATATGATGGTATTTTACCTCATCTAGGTACTGACAAGAGGAAATGTAATAAACCTGCACACAGTCAGATATTTAACGAGATTTGTCTAAAAAGCCACTCTCGGAGAGGGTTGCATCCCGTTTTGTCGTGAGCGAAAAACAAAGGGTGTCTCTTTCAATCGATATATCGCCTTAATCACTATTATCCCGGAGACAGGTCTCCGTCCAGATGATAATGTCGAGTAAAAACCATAAACATTAATAGATTAGCTATAGTCTTCGAAGACGCGCCCCTCCTCAGCCCAATCCCTACAATTTCGCATATAATTTATGAGATTCGCTGTGGAGGGGCGCGTCGTCGTAGATGACAAGCTGTAACCCCACTGCTGCGCACGGTCGAGCCACGCACGTGGGTATAAAAACGCTTCGTATTAAAATGTAGGCAGATACTTCCACTGCAGTGCATGAACACGCTACGCACGAAATGACGTCACTGAGACACGCGTGGCCTGTTTCGAAGTGCCCCCCACCCATAGGCACACGCTAGCGCGCGTGTCAGGCGAAGCCCCACTGCGACCCACGCTGTCCACGCTATGGACTAATGCCGTATCTACCGGTGGGGGTGTTTATGGGATATTACCCATGAATTTGAATCCTATATATAGAGACATCACTCGAAAAGATTTAGCTGCCCATGAGTTGCAGTGACCGATCTCTGTAGGTTCTTGGCCCGTTTCATGCGTAGCGTGGGCCACGTGCACCGCAGTGGGGAACGTGGGTACACGCAGCTGACCAATGTACCCACGTGGAAGATGCGTTTGCCGTGTGCGTGCATTGGTTGCTATGGAAATGTTGACACACGTAGCTAGACCAATGGGTCCACGTGGGTGACGTGTGTGGCGTGTGCGTGCGTAGCGTGCGCAGCAGCGTGGGGCTCCGGCTTAATGGAATGAGAAGTGGACGATAAATCCGAAATAACGACTACTCCATTAATCAAGGTCGTGTAATAAATCGATCAAAGATTAATATTCAATATAAAGCCACGCCCGGGTAAAGATGTGTACATATTATCAAAGTGATATACCATGCCATGTAACTGCTTATTGTGATTACTTACATTGAGGTGTACAGTAAAGAGTATTGCATTGTATTGTACTGTACCAAGCGGCTTTTCCTTACTGATAAGATTAGACAGTACTAGTCCCTACTGGGTCTTTATTCAATATTAAGTCTAGAGTCCAAAGAAACTGTAGGTACTATAATTTTAATGAAATTCATCATCCTCATAACGTTATCCCAGTATAGTTGCATAAAATTGTAACACCTTTATGTACAACATTTATAGCAAATAAATATATTTCTATTTCTATTTCTAAGGGCTCCCGGTTGCCTAAAGGTTGCCCGGGGTCCACTAAGCCGAGCCGAGTCTAATCCCAAGATTAGGCATAGGCACTAGTTTTTACGGAAGCGACTACCATCTGACCTAGAAGGTCCAAGGGGAAAAGTAGACATTATTGGGATTAGGCAACTTGACTGTTAGAAGTTCTCAAGCTGCCATCACATTTTGTACTATGGGCGATGATACACATACTTATATAGATAAATAGATACTTAAATACATAGAAAACATCCAAGACCAAAGAACAAATATTAGTGCTCATCACACAAATAAATGCCCTGGCCGGGATTCGAAATTCGAACCTGGACCTCCAGCTTCGTAGGCAGGGACACTACCAACTAAGCTAAAGCGGTCGTCAGACGTAAGATAGCATTTACAGTTAAAAAAAATGTATATTCAACGTGAAGATTTTGCAATTGCAGAGTAGAATGTCACGAGAATCTATCTTCATCAGACGCCAACGACTTTCTTTATGGATTCTATTAAATGCTATAAAAACTGTCTCGGTCCACTTTATTTGAAAGACCCAATCAGTTCATTTTATATGCAGTAAAAGAAAATAGTCTGTAGACGATTTATGACCCAAATACGACGTGACACTAAAGGCAAACCTCCGATTTATTTTCCTTATACGATTATGTTGCCCGTCTCGGTTCTACTTAAAGGACACAGGGGCAATGTGGGGCTGTCACTAGCGGGTATTTACCCAAGTTGAGTAAACATGACCCAAAATCGAGTGGTCACCCGACACGGTGGATATACATTGACTAAACGTTCGATTTTTGTGGGACTTCATATAACAGAATACTGAAGCCGTATGAATTAATTTATGGTGTATTTAGAAAAGGGAAATAATCTTA
Organism: Cenopis cana; assembly: GCA_951800055.1. Taxonomy (NCBI): domain Eukaryota; kingdom Metazoa; phylum Arthropoda; class Insecta; order Lepidoptera; family Tortricidae; genus Cenopis; species Cenopis cana. The sequence continues at coordinate 787,226 of OX637484.1, read as the reverse complement.
CACAAAGCAATTTAGACCAATATTTAAAAGCCCTACCATAGCCACCACTTTTAATTCGTAACAATGGAGGTGATCGATATGTACGAGTATAACTATTGGAAATAAAGATAAATTCATAATAAAAAAAGTCAAATATTGTCACGTTTATATATCGTTTTATCATTATCATCATCATCGAAGAGAATATAATAGAAACAAGTTTATTCATGACGTTTAAGGCGATATATCGATTGAAAGAGACACCCTTTGTTTTTCGCTCGCGACAAAACGGGATGTAACCCTCTCCGAGAATGGCTTTTTAGACAAATCTCGTTAAATATCTGACTGTGTACAGGTTTATTAAATTTTCTCTTGTCAGTACCTAGATGAGGTAAAATACCATCATATTAACTTAATCGTGTCTTTTAATAATGCGTTGTTTTAGTAGGCTGAGGAAAAAAAGGAAAATATAGACTCGACTATATAAATATATAACCATTAGTTACACACTCGGTTTCTCTCAGGATCACATTTTTCGTCGACTAAATATTGGATAGCGTCGATTTTTCGACGGCTTCTGTTGACCAAAATTGGAATGGCTTTTTCTCACCAGCCACTTTTTAGATGCGAGATGGTTCGGTGAAAATGTTGCAGTTAGGTTGCCAGTGAAGTGACAGAGATGAAAGAGAAAATGTAGTTCGTTTCTTTTTTAGGGTAATTTAGTAAACAAGGAACCCTTATAGTTCCACCATGTCCGTTCGTCTATCCGTCCGTGGCTTAGCTCAGTAACAGTAAATACTAGAACGCTGTACATATCAATTACGCTGACTAAATGGTACATTAAATTATTGAAAAAAAAGAACTTGATTGACCCCAATTAATTATAAATTAATGTAGTGACTTCAACGATTTAGCCCCAATTCATTTTATAACAACAATAACTGTACTAAATGAACCTGAACCGGTCCTCTCCAAAGCTAATTAGAAGTGTTTTATTCACTTTAATAAAGTAACACGAGCCGCCAAGGCACTCGATTCCCAGAGGCGCCCAAGAACCAATTAAACCGGACGATGCTCAATATTTCACCAAAGTAGGTATTGATTACTCCGGCCCATTTCTGTCGGTGGACATACCGACAGAAAAGGTGGCATAAGATCGTCTTAGGTCTAAGTAGTAGTAGGAGTAGTAATATTCTTTATTGCACCAGTAATAAAGGAGTACATATAAACCCTTAGTCTTAGTTTAGTAGTGTTCTTTTTAATGTTATAAATTATTTTTATGATGGGTAAGTTAATTAAAATTTAGTACACTCGTACTGAACACTTTTATGTGTAGGATAGAGCCCGTAAAAGTAAATTCGTATCATACTATTTTGTTTCACCACACATAGTTTCACCTCGAAACTAGGTCATTCCCCTGCAGTTTTATTTATTGCTTAATTCAGTTGTTTGAGATTAATGCCTATCTTATATTTTTAAACGAGCAATTCTTGTTAATATCTATATACATTTCTATATATCTATATTTATATATTTCTGGGATCTCGCAAACGGCTCTAACGATTTTGATGAAATTTGGTGTGGGGGTTTTCGGGGACGAGCAGTCGATCTAGCTATGTCTCATGCCCGGGAAAACGCCGAGCAAAGCTCGGCCGCCCAGATATTTGTTAATAATGTCTGCGGCAGGCTCAAGGGAGGACCTAATATTAGGCTACCTAACTTGGTAATTGAATTTCAACTCCTTTTATAAAATAATCTTTGCAAATTCTTGCATGGAACTTGTAAAGGATAGTACTATACAGGGTGTCCAGTAATTAATGGACAACCTTCTAACCACTGATAGAGCACCTTAAGCTGGTCCAGAAAATGGACATTCAGGTTTAGTAAAAGTCCCTTGTATAGATAAAAATACAGAGTTTAGTGAAACAAACCCTACCCTATACCCTTTGGCGACTGATTTGTCGGTGCGGAGGCGGTACGATATGAGAAAACTGCCAAATGTCAGTGTCAACTGTCAGTCAACTCGGTACTACTTTTTACTGTGCCCTTACATTTAAATGAGTGCTTGCTGACTGGCGCGGGATGCGCGGTAGCGGGACGATGCTAAGGCGGTACCTCCGCTTCTGCGCATGATATTAACTACAGCGCAAATGTAATACTGACAGTATTCCGTCAAGTGAGAATCTTTGCGACGTCAGTAAGTTTACGTCAAAGAAGAAAATGTCACATATCGATCCCGCCCCGCCAAGTCAGGAAGTCGCCTAAAGCTACAATTAATTGGCGAGCCAGCGCCGGTGGCGTGCGCGTAATCAGTGCCCGTGGCAATAGCTCCTGGCGATAGTGTTTTGTTCATGATTAGACAGAATTACGAGTGCCAGCCCTTCTGATTATATTTGTTTATCTACATCCATATAGTTAATCCTCTTTAATGTGCTCAAAAAGTGTAGGTAAAGACCAGCTTTACAATATACCGTGGCCCGCGCCGGTTCGGGGCGGAGATGGCTATTACAGCATCATACCTCAGGCATAAATGCAAAAGTAATATGTATAATGAAACACTCTTAGTCTATTCTAATACTTTGCATAAAATTGCCAAGTAAATATTTCGGCAATAGGCAGGCATGTCTCTGATCCGTGATATGATAAAATATTGAGTTTCCCGCCGAAATATCTGCCTATCTGGAGATACAATAAGGTACCCCATAATCCCTTAGGATTCTTAAATAGGTACCTTCTTTTACGAACCAAGCGCGTTTCATCATTATTTATAATGCGCACTTCTCTCTCTTCATATTAACCCATTCAACGCCAATCACAACACATGATACATGCGTCATGCCTCTACGTGCGATTTCTGCTACAAGGCGGAAAACCGCCGCTACAGCGTAGCACACGAAGCGATCGTTGGCCGCGAATAACCTAGACCAGTGTTTTTCAAAGTGTGGGTCGCGGCATTTATCCAGGGGGGTCGCGAGATGCAGCTCAGAGTTCCGTGACTTCATAGAATGGAAAAATAATACTCTAAAGTTAAAAAAATACTCTAAAGGTCCTAGACCTTTTTAAAGCACGCGTGAATAGGCATCTTTGCCCTCTGGATAAGATGCTAGCCAGCAAAAAAAAAGTCGCGGGCAGCAACTATTATTGCAAGAGTAGTATGATAAAATACTCTTATTCTATTTGAATACTTTGCATAAATTTTCCAGAAAATATTCCGTCAATAGGCAAGCATGTCTCTGATCCGTGAAAAGATCAAATATTGAGCTTCCCGAAATATCTGGAGATACAATACCCCGTAATCCCTAAAGATTAAAGGTGCTTCTTGCGGGTTTGAGTGAGTTTGTCGAGAAATAAAAGGGCGTTTTACCTATTAAAAAGGAATCGGATTGTCATCTCGCTCATGATTGGAACAGCGCCATTGATATTTCTTCAAGTATTTTCGTAAGATTTGTTATACTGCGCCAGGCATGACATTCCGGTACGTCGCGTCGGTTAGTAGTGTGGGTGACACAAGCTGCTATCGAGCCAATCGGTGGTATGCGGTCGCGAGTGTGTGTGTCGTCGACAGTGACGACACTTATGGCGACTTCCTGACTTGGCGGGGCGGGATCGATATGTGACATTTTCTTCTTTGACGTAAATTTACTGACTGCGCAAAGATTCTTACTTGACGGAACACTATCAGTATTACTTTTGCGCAGTAGCTATAGCCTGCGCAGAAGCGGAGCAGTACCGCCTTCGCATCGTCCCGCTACCGCGCATCCCGCGCCAGTCAGGAAGCACTCATTTAAATATAGGGGCGCAATAAAAAATGGTACCGAGTCGACTGACAGCTGACACTGACATTTGACACTTCTTTTTTTGATATCGTACTACCTCCGTGCAACGACGACATCAGGACGACAAATCAGGAAGTCGCCTTAGGGATGCGCGGTAGCGGGACGATACAAAGGCAGTACTGGTCCACTTCTGCGCATGATATTACTACTGCTCAAATGTAATACTGACAGTAGAATTACGATTAATAACGGGATATTTACCATGTATATTAATGTATGTAAATGACCATGTGAGCTTAAAATCTTATATAATACTGACAGTATTCCGTCAAGTTGGAATCTTTGCGACGTCAGTAAATTTACGTCAAAGAAGAAAATGACACATATCGATCCCGCCCCGCCAAGTCAGTAAGTCGCCTTACTGTCACGATTCAGAGTGGCAGAGCTTGTTTTCTTAGACCATGGGTTTAATCGCGATACTCATGTAATTACCTTTTCTCAAAAATAATATGTAATGTTCTCATAACATCTGTGAAGATAGTATTCGAAAGTGGCTCATCCTGGACAGTTGCCAGAAGTGTCCAGGAAGTAACACCTATTGTCCAGGAAGTAAGTATGTAAATCCCATTACATATCATAATATTTGAATTTAGTTTTTGACATTTAAAAAAAATGTAGGTACCATGGAGGTTGACGTGTCCGTATTGCACGATGTGAATTGGCGGGAAATACAGTTCAATCATGTTTTTAACTAAAGAAATCAACATGAATAGATTAAATGAAATTAAATACTAATAGTAAACATAAAATAAATACGATTCTTTTTACGATTAATTAAATACGATTTTATAAATCTATTCTATTGGGGTTGTGGCATAATATCAGTGTCTTAACACAACATCTAGCTAAAAAAAGTTCACTTGTATTTTGACGGGATTGACTTCATTGATTTAATATATAAAGTAAGAAGTATAATTGATAAAAATGAGTTTATGTAGATGAATCAGATTGCAATACATACACAGATATCACTAGGTACTGAAAAAAATACTTCCATCCAAGTCTAAGGTGGTATTTGACCATTTATAAAAAGTTCATCAAGTGCAAAGCGGAACATGAAAGTACTAGTTGGTCAGAATGCAGGTACTATTAACCGTTATTCATACAATTTGTTTCATTTTTGAGAAAAGCACTATACAAGCTTCGACCGTAAGTGCCATCCTGGCCTCGTATTATAGCTCAGTAGCAACTCATACTCGTCCAGGATGGCTTACTTACTGGTCTCTGCAGTAATGTACTATTGTTACCGACATTTCGACATGGGTTGCACCAGTCATGGTCGCGGAACTGTAGTCTCCGCAAGTTGTGAACCGTGATAATTGCCGGCACACAACATTTGACTGCAGGGTAGGACTGATTTTTTTTCTAGATGTCTACAATGTTTCTATGCACACAAAACTCGCAGCATTCGCGTAAAGATTCGAAGATTTATCCCGAGATTTGTGGTTTGGTCCCCAAGTTTCAACGTCAACAAACCGACGTCGTCGGTAACAAAGGTAAACACATAAAATATCGCGTTAGACCCGCTTAAATAAATCTTTCAAGTATGTTTACAAAGAGCGAGAGTTTAAAAATGTATATTTTGTAAATTTATTATTGGTATTTGTAATACATTTTTTTCTGTAATAGCTTATACCGAATTTTCATGTACAGCCAAGTGCAAAAATATGTATCGAGTGTATCCTCACATAAATATGGTAGGTACTAAAACCTTAATTCACCGACATAAGGGCTTGTTTGGACTAGGCTAGTATTTTAGTCTAGTAGCAAGTAATTTAGAAGCTAAACTATTCGCTACTGCCTAAAAATCGTTCGCATTACAGTCGAGTAAAGTTCACAAGTCAGCGGTATCCTGCAAGATGAACAGCCTACAGCGAAACGACATTTTCACGCCAACTAATGATCTCGACTAAATCGAAAGGTTCGGACTTGTTTAGCCGGCGGCCGAGTGAGCACGGACGCGTGGTGGGGGGTGCTGCTCACTACTAAACTACTAAAAAAAATAGAATAAAATGGACTGACTCGACTCAATTACGTACTTACTAATCTACTCGACTAATTTTTTGGTGTTCAGACACGTTTAGCTACTAAATTACTCGCTACTTGACTAAAATACTAGCCTAGTCCGAACAAGCCTTAGAGCTATGGGACATATTTGCGAGCAAGTTGTATGCACCCATGTTTTTGCACTTGACTGTACCTAGTTACGTCGTTTTGAATCATACCCGAGCTGTTCATTGAATATTCCATCTCGCTGGCGCTGACAGTTTTGACGTCTTTTATCGAGTTATCATGATTCTGACGCCGAATTATTTTTAAAATTCTGTTGTGTAATATATTTTTGTACAATTTGGTTGTTCACAATTAAATTATGACGTTAGGGCAAACGGTCTATGAAGTGTGAATTTCGGAAATGTAACCTTCTGGCTAAAGCAGAAGTCGTAAAATTCAGTGGTCAATTTTGATGATTACGCCGTGTAGGTATAATTATTATGTAACCGAATACAATTAATTCATCTAATTGAATTTGCAGAATATGTTCTTGTAAATAAAAATGGTATAATCTAAATAAATCTTGTAATCAATAAAAATGTGAATAATTAGGTTAGGTTAGGTAAGAAAGTAAGGAAACGTTCCCGCGTAATACGCCATTTTATACCGGTCCCTGTAACTCGTAAATTTTATCATGGTTAATAGTACTCGCAGATAGGGTCTCTTAATCAAATTTCTTGATCTTTGCCTTGTCCTTTCCGACCCTTCTATCCATCTCCTGAACATTATATCCTCTTACTCTGCCTTCACATATCCTCTTAGACCCAAACCACCAGACATTATAAATTATGTTGAATTATTACAAAAACACATTTACAAACAATGTGGACACTGTCAACACTGTATGTTAATAAACTTCGTACTAAATATAGTAAGGATACTATCACAAATGAGAATCTTAATAAAAAACCTGATACGTTCCACATATATGTGTATCTTTTATTAATATCTTATAAGATAAACAGTATAAATAAAGATATTAAGGATAATATCATAGACGGGTATCTAAATTAGAAACCTGTAGCTCTAGTATAAGTTTTTTCGAAACATTAACTAATTCGAACGCGTTTGCGTTTTGTCTCAAATTGTATGAAAACGCTCTCACCGAGTTTGAAATACGCGCGTTCATCGGTTAGCAACAAATGTTATACTCGCTGTTTTAGTTTCCACTAGTGACCACCAGAGATGCTGTTCACGTTTTCATACCACTTTCATACATTTTGACACAAAACGCAAACGCGTTCGAATTAGTTAATGTTTCGAAAAAACTTATACTAGAGCTACTGATACATTTCACATAAAATAAATTATAACTTAGGTACTTTACATTTATCTTCTCTGTCTGTCTATGATAAGGGTGTTACTTCCAATTTATCGTCAGGACGAACCACGAATGTCTGCTCTGTACTGCCCGGTACTTTGACTGACATTATTGTTGACGACGAGGCTATTTAAAAAAAGATTAATACGTTAGATTCACGTAAAGGCTGTGGACCAGATGGTTTACCGCCAGTTCTTCTGCGTCGGTGCGCTAAGCAGCTTGTAGTTCCCTTAAAATACATATTTAATAAGTCCTTGCAATCCGGAACCTTTCCTACATCATGGAAAGAAGCAAAAATTGTACCTATACATAAAGGCGGTTCCAAATCGGACATAAGCAATTATCGCCCAATATCAATTCTGTCCACTATACCAAAACTTTTCGAGTCCTTGATCTATCCACATGTTTATAACCATTTTTCTCAGCAACTTTCGAACAAGCAGCACGGCTTCATTAAGTCGAGATCAACCGCTACAAATTTAGTATCATATACAGAGACGTTAACGAACTACATAGATAAGAGAGTGCAGGTAGATGCAATATATACCGATTTCAGTAAAGCATTCGACAGGGTGGACCATGGCATATTGCTGGAAAAACTTTCCAGTTGTGGCATTGGTGAACCTTTGTTGAGCTGGATTAGGTCTTACCTGTCAAATCGTAAGCTGTGTGTTGTGGTGAATGGTGAAAAGTCTAAATCGTATATTGCAACGTCTGGCGTACCTCAGGGATCACATTTGGGACCCCTGCTATATGACATCATAAAATGCTGCATCAATTCCGAGCCCTATCTCTATGCTGACGACTTAAAGCTGATTAAACCGATTAATGATGACAATGATCGCATAAAGCTACAGGATGACGCTGATAGGCTATCTGAGTGGTGCAGAAACAATAAAATGACATTAAACTCCGAAAAGTGCTATCACATAACATTTACACGTAATAAAACGTTAGTGCGAACTCAATACACAATTAATGGTATAATCCTGAAAAAAGTTCCAGTTATACGAGATTTAGGCGTAATGTTAGATGATCAACTAAATTTCAATGCTCATTTAGACCAGATAATAAAAAAGTCTTCTTCAATGGTGGGCTTCGTGGCAAGAAATACCAAACACTTCAAGCAAACGCGTACCAAACTTGTACTATTCAACACCCTAGTTAGAAGCATCCTTGAGTACTGCTCTCAGGTTTGGTCTCCTTTCTACGAAGTCCACAAAAACCGTATTGAAAGAGTGCAAAAGCGATTCTTGGCGATTTTGAGCTACTCATCACTTGATACACGGTCATTGCGATCTTATAGGCAGCGCCTGAACTATTTTAACCTTTTATCTCTTAACACTAGAAGAAAAGTACTGGACCTAATGTTTTTATATAAGGTAGTCAACAGCAGAGGTATAAACTGTCCGGACTTATTAAAAGAAATTCAAATAACCATCCCAAACAGGCTACCACGTAAAGGTACTTACAAGCTTTTTAAAGATAAGTTCAGGAGGACCAAACTGGGTACTAACTCACCGATTTCTAGGATGGCTCGGCTATACAACTACATTCCGGATTCCACAGGCGTAGATATATTTCATGATGCCATAGGCAAATTCAAAAAGTCTGTAGTCTCATATTTGACATCAATGGAGTTTGACGAGTGATTGCTACTGGTGTCAGTCTAGATTTTATCACATTTTAGATTTTACATTTTAGATTTTATCACATTTTATATCAATTGAATTATTTATATTAGTTGAATTACCTACTTATATAAGTTGCATTAATTTAATTAGATTTTTTATATACAGTTTTAACTTTTCCTGCATGCATATTTTAGAATACACTGTTAAGTATATTAACTCTTTGTTACATACAAATGTGAGCTGTGGTCACCTATAAGTGGCTAAACATCTTAGTTAGATTTTTGCATTTAAGACTTATGTGCTATTTAGATGTATTAGCCGTTGGTGGTCCTTAAATAAAGAAAAAAAAAAAAAAAAACTTAAGGTGGTTCGCTTTCCATACAAAACGATTTTTGACAAACGCAGGCTAGCGGCTTGATACTTCAAGAAACTTATGTAACAAACTTTCATAGATTGGCTTTTCATTTGCGCGAAATTCCCCCTTTCCTAGAATAAACTTGTATAACCTAGAATAATTTGAAAATATTGAAGTTACGCGATACTCATGTGACAAACTAATTTCTCAAATGATTCTAGTTTATACAAGTTTATTCTAGGAAAGGGGGAATTTCGCGCAAATGGAAAGCCAATTTATGAAAGTTTGTTACTTAAGTTTCTTAAAATATCACTCCGCTAGCCTGCGAATGTCAAAAGACGTTTTGTATTGAAAGCGAACCACCTTATGACAAAACGGGGTCACATAATCACAGAGGCACAATGGGACTTGTTATTTTACGTCTGTAATTCTTAAAATCGGGTTCATTAAAGTCGGGTTCATCAAATAGGGATATCCCTGTGACTTGCCGATGACCACGGATTGCCCCAGAGGGGGCTGATTTTTGAATGTCGAACGCTGGACTTTTCACTCGACATCTGTCAAAACATTGTAGTTTTTTGACAGTTCTCGAGTGAAAAGTTGATCATTCGACACTCAAAAATCGGCCCCCTGTTCATGAAACTGGATACAGTCCCACACAACTACAAAATACAACACAAGCATACACACACTGAAAATAAAGTACAATAATGGTAGGTACAATTTGATAACATTGACGCATAAACGAACGCGGCATTCTAGAGGTTATTGCTGGGCGGTATGGCTGCCCCTTGTTGTTGCATTTAGTACGGGGAAACTATGAAAATGAAAATATTAATTGGTAACATTCGTTACAGGTCATGTTTGTTACTACATTTTGTATATTTGTATATAATATATAAATTATTAATTACTTACTAGTCACTTACTAGTCATTATTTTAATAGTTATTCGTATTATATAAATAATTAGGTTGCGTTGTGACCCGCGCGGTAATCAAGTAACGTTTTCGACCGTTAGTACGATAGATTAAAATGTCAAATCCCATACTAAAACCGACATTAAATACGTACCAACGGTAGTACATATCGTTACGTGATTACCTCGCAGGACATTGATAATTACTAATTAAATTTTTTCAGATATGTTAGGACACCGTTCAGGATGATGCTCACGAAAGTCCAGAGACCTCCCAAGTGGGATAGCCGAGATTATGACGTCATCTTTTTTTGTATGAGGAAAAAACAAAAATTGTCCTAAAACATATCGTGTGTGGTATCAAATGAAATGGCTTTTTGAGACGGTTCTTAAAATATATCACATTATTACATTTCAGTCACTTATTCTGGATTAAAAAAAAATAACTTTCAAAACTTACCAAGTTTGGGGTTTGGGGTTTTAAAATTGGCGGAAACGGATAGAGGGATTCTTGGGATTGGATATGAGGATATTAAGTATCATTAGAGATTATTTCTTAATCATTAATCGCCCATACAATGTTTCTACCCCCTTTTCACCCCTTCAGAGGGTGAATTTCAAAATCCGCTGAAATTAGTTTTCTTAGTATTTAATGCTAGTCTACAAACGAAGTTTCAAGCTCCTCGTTTAAAAAAAATGCTAAATTTGCTCCCGATACAAACTTTCGACCCCCGTTTCACCCCTTTAGAGGATCAATTTCTAAAAACGTTGAAAACGGTTTTCATCCATTTTAATGCTTAATCTATTAGGGGAGTTTAAAGTTTTTATCTTAAAAAAAATATTTTCCATACAAAATTACCACCCCATTTTAACCCCCATAGCGTTCTTAAATCATTCTTTCAGCCCTAAGGACCAATGCAGCAAAAGGAAATAGCTAAATCATTAATCACCGTATAATGTAGGCCACTTCCTGACTTGGCGGGGCGGGATCGATATGTGACATTTTCTTCTTTGACGTAAACTTACTGACGTCGCAAAGATTCTCACTTGATATAATACTGTCAGTATTACGTTTGCGCAGTAGTAATATCATGCGCAGAAGCGGAGCAGTACCGCCTTCGCATCGTCCCGCTACCGCGCATCCCGCGCCAGTCAGGAAGCACTCATTTAAATGCAGGGGTGCAGTAAAAAATGGTACCGAGTCGACTGACAGCTGACATTGACATTTGACACTTTTCTCATATTGTACTGCTTCCGCACCGACAAATCAGGAAGTCGCCTTAGTGTACCGACGCGACTATCACCGTTCGGCCTCTTTTTTGGCCCCTGGCTAGATGCTGGCTAAGACGCAATGCCATTTTTAACCCGTCTTCTCCCATTGAAAAAACAAAACAAAACATTATTTTGTTATCCGGCCGGGGATCCCAGTCACCCGGTAGCGAACGGCTTGATAAAAAAATATAAGGCCCCTTAATTTGATACATATTTTGTGCCAATTTTTTTGGCGTTGTAGTTTTTTTTTAGAATCGCATGTAATTTGGTAGGTATGTTGGAAGAGCTCCTGATTCTGAACAATATGTGCACGATTTCCTACAGTGTCCCACATTTTTTTCCATTGAGTGACAAAACGTATGGGATTCTCGTAACTCAGTGGGACAAAAATTTTTTTCGGCGCCATATTGTAATTTTTTTTTACTTGTACAGAATCAGGAGCTCTTCCAACCTACCAATTTTCATGCAATTCTAACGAAAAAAAACTACAACGCCAAAAAAATTGGCCCATTTGCACCTGAGTGTACCTTTATTTGTCATTTTGGGGTTCGAATATGATGGCGGCTGCCTTGTTGGAGTAAATGATCCACAGGGGCAACTTTAATCCATCTCGACGAATAAATTATTTCCTCGCAGCAAGCGACTCGATCTATTTCTAGAAGCGCGTGGGTGGAAGAGATAATGTTATCAACACGAAACGTTTCTCATCAATTTTGATCACTCTGAAGTAAAAAGTTGTATCACAGTTTTTCAAACCTATTTTCGTATTTTTCCTTTTTTTTCTTTTTGGGTTTTGTTTTATAGGCATTATTTTGATGGATTTGTATGAGATTGTACCCTTATGTTTATTTATTTATTTTAATAATATTATATTGCGTGGTCATTTTTCTTTACAGGAATAATACTTTTTTCAATTTTTTTTCTCTTTGGGTTTTTTTTTATAGGTATTATTTATGATTGATTTGTATGAGAATGTACCCTTATATTTTTTAAATTATTTATTTTATTAATATTATAATTGCACTTTTTACCGGCTAGGGTTGGAAGGTCAAATGTAAGTCGCTTTCATAAAACTAGTGCCTACACCAAATCCTGGGATCAGGAGTAAAAAACCGGCCAAGTGCGTGTCGGGCCACGCGCAAGGTAGGGTTCCGTAGTCGTCTACCCTTTACATTATGTGAACTAAAAAGTTCGAAAACTTATATTTACTATGTTTTTGAAAGAATTAACAACATTATCTAAGGTATCAATGGAAATTGTACGAACGTTTGCTTTTGCAAAGTACATTTCTGAAGTTCGACTATTACTCGTTAACTAGTAATGTCTACTTAGCTGTGATAGTTTTCCTTTTAAATTCATCGTATATACTACTACCATGATTTTTTTCACATTCCTAGTAGCCACCGTTTAGCTGGCAGGGGGGGGGACACTTGACCATAGCAAAAATTATCACTTCAAAGCTTAATATCACGCTAACCAATTCTTTAATCAAAAAATGCTTCTAGAAACCTTATAATATTTTTAAAAGAGCTATCCAACGATATCCCACACGATGGGGTTTGGCAGAAAAAAAAATTGCAGCACCACTTTACATGTAGGGGAGGTACCCTGAAAAAAATTTTTTTTTAAGATTTTATTCTACTGTTTTGTCGGCGTCATTGATATGTATACTCATGCCAAATTACAGCTTTCTAGCACTAACGGTTACTGAGAAAAACGGGGGTCGGACGGACGGACGGACGGACGGACGGACGGACGGACGGACGGACATGGCGAAACTATAAGGATTCCTTGTTTACTACGGAACCCTAAAAAGGACCCTGGAGTCCTTTAGAATAATGAATATTACATTTTTTGCCCAACCCATAAAAACAGGCAAGTTATGTTATTTTTCTTAATACTGCGTCGGCGGTAAATAAGTGTACGAACCGCCTGATGCTAAGCGTACCGTAGCCTATAGACGCTCGCAACACCAGAGCTTTGCCACATGCGCGTTGCCGATGCTTCAAAAATGTATACACTCCTTTTTTAAAGAGCCTCATACCGTATTCTTTCGATAAAATCTCCGCAGATTTAGTTTAGTATCGTTAAAAAAGAGCCTTATAATTCTTATAAATAAGTACAAAAGTGTAGTACTTACCAGTATCAAACGGCGATCAATAAAAAAAAATCAAGAACAAACATTAAAAATTCTGTCACTATAATCACACAAACGAGTCACAAATTAAACAAAATATTTGAACAACACAGTTTTAGATTTGCGTTTGGATCATTTTACCGATTCGTAGCTCGCGCGGCGTAGCACGTCCGTAGCCCGCGCGACCCGTAGAGGCACTGATTCGTAGAAGCTCTACGATAAACCCTGATAATGTACGTTTTACATGATTGGTTTTTTAAAGGTGATAAGAAGGATATTGTGCACTTGTGGATGAAATGGCTGTAAAAAGCTTGCTTGTACTCATATTATGCTATAATATGTTTTGATTAAAGTGTGTCGGAATTGAATTTTATACCTAGGTGTTTTTATTTTATGACTCATAATAACTTATAGCCTATAGCGTCTTTATTTTGTTTATGAATTAGAAATGGGGAAAGGAGTAATGACACACTTTGCTCTCGCAATCATTTTGGTTTTGAAAGTTAGGCTAGTTTAGGGGTAGAACTTTCATCATTGAATGAATGAATGAATGAATTCATTTATTTCATAATAAGATTACACATTCTCCTAGCATTATCCCAGTACAGTTGCATCCTGAATGATGCCTGGGGTCCGCTACCTAATCCCTTGATTGGCGTAGGCGCTAGTTTTTACGAAAGCGACTGCCATCTGACCTTCCAACCCCGAGGGGAAACTAGACCTTATTGGGATTAGGCTTTGTCGAGTGGGCAACTTGACTGTTAGAAGTTCTCTAACCGCCCGAAGGCCTCCAACTTGGCTTAACGACTGCTGCCATAGACAGCAACCGGGACCAACAGCTTAACGTGCCTTCCAAAGCACGGGAGCGCTCAGTTAGTAACCAATCAAAGCGGTCACCCGTCCAAGTCCTGACCGCTGCCAACGTTGCTTAACCTTAGATACCGCAAGCGGTACGCAGGCGCCGCTGGGCCACGAGGGGTAGAATTTTATTTCTAGATATAATTCTAGCTGTAAACACGACGAATCCTCGAGTCAAAGGAACTGGGATAAACTATACAATTTTGAAATATCACTCAATGTGGGGGCCTATTGCATAATAAATTACAACTAATATTACAAGCGGAAGTCTCTTTCGAATGAAAGGGATTGAAAGGAGACTACCGCTTGTAATATTAGTTGTAATTTATTATGCAATAGGCTCGTGGTCTCATTATTCACTACGCCTATACTTTATACTTACATTCCCCTTATTAAGGTTGTCTGGAAGAGATCGCTCTTTAGCGATAAGACCGCCTTTTGTTCTACCTCTGTATCCCTGTTTCTTTGTTTTTCTTTTGTATGTGTGTTTATGTGAGGTGTGCAATAAAGAGTATTTGTTGTTGTTGTTGTTGTATTCCCAGGAGACAAGGCACTGAAGCTCCTCACTCAATTTTTATATCAAGCATCCATAGCGGGGGTGGTCGGCATATAGAAAGAATAAATATTTGTTTGGTATAAATTACCTTTTTTTTTGTTTTATCACCCAAACGGAATAACAGTGTATAAATTGGTAACATCTCTATAACCTTTGCCTTTTGTAAATATTCACCTACATTTTCTTTTTTATATATTCCTTTTTAGCTATCTAAAGTCTTCCACCAACTTTTATTTGAGGTCTATTCCACACGACAGGTTGATTAAATTGGCATGTAAAGAGGTTTACGAAATATCATTTTGATATTAATTTATTTTGGCGTTTTTACTAGGTATGGATTTTTACTATATTACCAAAATGTTTAGTAAACGAAATCTTGTTCTCCTAACAGTTTACTGTGCAGCTAAACAATTTTTAGTTATGGATACAATTCCATTCTAGTTAGGGAAATTTTGTACGTGTTACTGTCTAAATGTTATAACCAGCGGGGTAATCACGTTACGATATGTACTACCGTTGGTACGTATTTAATGTCAGTTTTGGTATGGGATTTGACATTTAAATCTATCGTACTAACGGTCGAAAACGTTACGTGATTACCGCGCAGTCATCGGAATTCTCGTAGCATTTTTGAGCTGTCAAAGGGACTTCTCGTTTATCGACTTCCGATTATACATAAATATATGTCGATAAATACAGAATACAATATGTAAAATAATTATGATTATGAGTAGAAGTAAACAACATGCAGTCTTATCGCGAATGAGCGATTTTGGACACCAATTTTTAGGAAATTATAAATAGAAATTAAAATAAGAATATATTATTATTATTATTTCTTATAAATAATTTGTGGATTTCTTATGGCTATTAAACATTTTTCGAAAGAAGTTGCAACGAGAATTGCAAATCTCTATTTAACATTTTCAGCCACTTAAAAGTTATCAAAAAGAGATCGCTCTTTAGCGATAAGACCACCTGTTGTTTACCTCTACTTTTAATCTTGTTTGATATGTTGTGTTGTGCTCATAATGTATCGACAAAATATGTATATCGGAAGTCGATAAACGAGAAGTCCCTAAGACAGCTCAAAAATGCTATGAGAATTCCGATGACTGGTTATAACAACACCAATTAAGTAATAGCTGTACGTTTGTATCGTTGTGTTAACAAAACTTTTATTGCTATTCTAACTATATGCATATTTGTCTATACTATTATTTTTTAACTATAAGTGAACCATTAGAGATTACAATTTTTATAGTTGTCACACATGCAACTAAAAATTCATCTCAAAACCAAATTCTCGTTTCGGCTTCCTGAATTTTTTTGCCCTGTTCGAAGATTCTCTACACGCAAAAAAGGTCTGGTGAAATAGGCTTCTTGGAACGTGAAATATCTGCGCGCGACGTGGCAGGCGTGCCTCGTGTGAACGAGCGTAAAGATTATATCAAAAATACCTAAAACACAGGGGTATACGTGCGTATTGAAGATTGCGGGCGGAGAAATTGGCTTTGAAAGAGTGTTTTCGTTGTTGTTGTAAAGCCGATAAGTTTAGGCGAAACATTTTAAGAGGGCGTAGATGGCATTGCAAAAGTCCCTCTCCAACATGCGTGAGTTTTAAGTATTAACTATCCCGCTCTCTACGGAAGCTCCGCGCGTGTTTTTCGTAAATATTGATGTTTATTCTAACCGTGTACATTTACAAGGATAATCTTTTTTATCAGGTTTGAGAACATATCATTTTTCAACTATTAAACCAAAAATCATTGTTAAAGATGGGAGGGTTTTCAAGATCCAACCAAAAACATCGAAAAAAAAAAGGGTTATGATTGAAAAATAAAAGTAACGAGATTTTTTTGCAAATCGTGTTTTCACTTTTAACAGACTGGACGAAAATAGTTCTAGATTAATATACTTAGCAGTGGACTGAAACAGGCTGATGATGATGATGATGATGAATATACTTAAAGGACAGATATTTAATCACTATAGATGTTGAGATCTATGTCGATAAAGATTGGCAAAAGTGCATATGTGGGCTCTTAAGTGGATGTGCATTAATCGTGTGAGGCTCGAAAGGGCCATTTCAGGGTACTGTCCGGAAATAATCACCAAATTATCACAAACACCAATTTACAGAGTACCTATTTTTTTTTAAACGCAAGTAATATACTCACGAGGTATACAGCCTGTTGATTGCCTCTACTTATTGTGTCTTTTTGTAGTGTACTGTGTCCTTTAATTGAGGTGTGTGCAATAAAGATTAAAGAGTATTTCTGTCACACCTGGCCATAAAGCGGCAATTACCGCACGCTCCGCGCGCGGGAAATCTCACTTCCTGGCCAGGGGTTGACATAAAATTTCGTACTTAACACGGGCGGTAATAAAGAAAGCCTCAGATCGCATATTTATCGCCCTTGCCTTCGGCTCGGGCGTCAAATACCTGCGAGCCGAGACGTTCTTTGTTTTACCGCCCTTGTTAAGTAATGTACTATTGTTGTTGTTGTTGTATACAGCTCAGGTTGATCAACATTTCTTTATGTGATTTTATTTTCAAAGGGAGTTAGTTACATTTCAGTTTCCCACGGTTTGAAAGTCAGATGGCAGTGGCTTCCACAAAAACTAATGCCTACGCCAAATACGGTATTAAACCCCTAGTCAAATCAGCAACTTTTTATTAAATGTCAAAAACGATTTGTTAATATGAAGTTTGTAGGGAAATACTGTCTTAGTGACGTCACTAAGACAGTGTGAGTAGGTTTGTTCAAATCTGCGTCCTTTTTAAATCTTTATGCTTATAAAATCTTTCAATTAGCTAAAATAAATTAATAATTGATGTTTTTCGAGTATTTTCGTTAGATCTTTTATTAGTCAAGTAAAAAATAATTTATTTTTACCTTAGTTTAATACCCTATTCTAACACTCACTTTCTAACAGCGCCAATCAGAAAAATACGCGTAGGTCGAGATAAGTCGAGACACTCTCGAGCGCAACATGAGCTACGGGCGCAGAGGGTCTTCTGCAAAATTCAAGATCCGTATCGTGACGTACCGTCCCTTCCACTCTCATGTTATACACTATATGAGTGAAAGGGACGGCACTATACGAAGTTTGGATTTTGAGTTTCGAAGTCCCTAAATACTCAAAACCGTTTATCTTAATCCTCTTTCTAGTTTCATAATCGGTTATGAACTAACTGAAACCACTCTAACCCCCGTCAAGAGTTCCTTCTTTATTCACAAAGATGAACTTCGCAAAAAAGCAGCAAAAGTTAATAAGGTTCTTTAAGAGCTTAAAGCTCGTCTGAGCTTTTTGGAGAGCTTTCTACAGCAAGTATTACGGCTCCGTGAAACTTATTAAACTTAAAGTTTAACTCGGACGATGTGGAAAATTGAAAACTTTCACGTTTGTACTCAACAAGACGTCATCACAGAAAGTAACCTTCAATTCCACTACCGAAAGGTTGTCTGGAAAAGATCGCTTATTGGTGATAAGACCTCCTGTTTTCTACCATTGTTTATGTAGTAGTTCTGTTTTACTTCACTTAAAAGTCTTTTTAGTGAGCAATACTTAAATAATATTTGTATTCTAGTAGCTCGATGTAGATGATGGTCGAGTAGTCACGATAATCGCGTAAGAAAACAAAATAAAGCTTCCTGTCACTTTCTGATACCGCTCGATAGAAAGTGACAGATCCTTTATGTTGTCGTTCATCACGCGATAATTTCGACCATAATACGAGGCATTAGCATAATATAATTATAATTTATTGAATCAAAATTGTGTAACATGACAGAAAAACCATAGCGTTACAGTTATTCATATCTTTATATCTAAATTAAACTAGAAAACTAAGTACAGTCAAGGTCATTAATATGTATACACTTTTTAACCTAACCGAATGCGTTTGCTTACAAATCGCAGGCGACCGCATTCGATTAGGAAAAAAAGTGTATACATATTAATGACCTTGACTGTACTCATTAATTCCCATTCATACTTTTCTTTAACACTCTCTGACATTCGGTCATCACTGTCATCAATCTCGCTATCCCAGTGTCACAAACACATCACATTGCGGTGACGCTGCGAGCACGGAGTTGAGTAGGGCAGGGCAGTCGAGCGCGGAATGGGCGAGTCTCGGTAGGGGTTTGTGCGTGAGGTCGCAGTGTCTGGTAGCGGTACACTGAGCCGTAATATGGATCATAAGGGCTATTTATCATGATTTCCGTATGTGTACCGCTCCGAACTACTACCTACCCGGGTAAACGGACTAATTGGTAAGGCACTTCTGCCCGCGAAAAGCATGACGGACTGGGTTCGAGTCCTGTCAGGTTGATAAATTTTTAGTCCATTTTTTATACAACGACGATAACAAACAAGGCCAGTGATACCGTTGCCTATGGACATTTTTGTGACTAGAAGAATCAGTGCGTTGGCGACAAATATAGATAGAGACATATGCGGGTCTCTCACTCTCAAAATCTTCCACATCTCCAGGAATACAACACATACCTAAATAACAAATACCCCGTCCCCCGTCAATTAATCTTGCTTGGCTTGTTTGATCTTTTGTTTCAATAACGGTATTTACATACTTATTTTCGGGATATCACTAAAATGAGACATATAAGGGCCTACGCACACCACGTTTTTCAAACGCACCGTCGACGCGCGTTTTCTTAACTACCATCTGCTACTGTAAACATGATTTCTGGGCCAGATCATGTCACAGTGAAAATCTATATGAATGCCGTTAGATATCTCATATTAAGGCGATATATCGATTGAAAGAGACACCCTTTGTTTTTCGCTCACGACAAAACGGGATGCAACCCTCTCCGAGAATGGCTTTTTAGACAAATCTCGTTAAATATCTGACTGTGTGCAGGTTTATTAAATTTCCTCTTGTCAGTACTTAGATGAGGTACAATACCATCATATTAACTTAATCGTATCTTTTAATAATGCGTTGTTTTAGTAGGCTGAGGAAAAAAAGGAAAATATAGACTCGACTTTGGATTTATTTTCTATCGAGAAAATTTTAAGCAATCATGTTTCGCTATTGTCTGTACCACAATCATATAGTCAAGAATCATATATCTGAAAATCAGCCCCTACTGTTTGCTAGTCTGGGCAGGACAGCGCTTCAAAGTCTCCAAATTTCTCAGTGTAGCGCCTTTAAGTCACTGTGACAAGATTTTAAGCTCACATGGTCATTTACATTAGAATTACGATTAATAACGGAATATTTACCATGTATATTACATATAAATATACATATACAAATATACTTGTAATTGTATACTCGTAATTCTACTATGACAAGGTACAAAGTGGCCCAGAAATCAAATCCGTTGACTGTACCTATGCAAAACAACTCAATCCCAAATAGTACTGAAACTCACATAGTCCCCGGTGGACGGTGATATTTTACAAAGTCCCGTCTTGGCAGTTTTCCCGGAGAAAGATAGTCCCGCCGGGATAGTCCAGGTCCCGTCATTAATCACCAATGAGCCCTCATACGTGAGATGTTTTGAAACAGGAGTCTTCAAGTAGCTATTGTTTTGGACGGACTTCATTTTATAATGTTAAAAGATTTATCCCTTCACATGAATAATTATGTGTTTACAAACTTTTGCCAGTGAGTACGTGCGCGTAGTAACTTGTTATTGATTTCAAGAAAATTGCTTTTAAACTATTTCAGGCGCATAGGTACACCTACACTTCAGATTCTTCAGAATCAGAATTATTTATTTGTGACAATACACAACAAAAAGAAAAAATAATAAAACAGTAAAACATACATGGGTACTTTAATACAGTAGGTAAACAAAAGTAAAAACCGGTCAAATGCGTGTCGAACCTCGCACATTTAGGGTTCCGAACCAACCGCAAAATAAAGATGGTTACTGTAGGAAAAAAAATTGAAATTTCAAAGAAAAAATCTGATTATCAATATGTTAGTATTTGTTGGTGAATTATATACATGATAATAAACATCATCACCAAATTTCAAGTTCAAAGGTTAATGGAGAGTTGAACAATTCTTCGGAACATAGTTTTGTAAAAAAGCTGTGTATGGTGGCTTCTAAGCCACCTTGGCTACTCATTCATCATCCTCCTAGCGTTATCCCAGTACAGTTGCATCCTGAAGGATGCCTGGGGTACGCTACCTAATCCCAAGATTTGGCGTAGGCACTAGTTTTTACGAAAGCGACTGCCATCTGACCTTCCAACCCCAAGGGGAAACTAGACCTTATTGGGATTAGGCTTTGTCAAGTGAGTGGGCAACTTGACGGTTAGAAGTTCTCAAGCCGCCCGAAGGCCTCCAACTCGGCTTAACGACTGCTGCCATAGACAGAAACCGGGATCAACGGCTTAACGTGCCTTCCAAAGCACGGGAGCGCTCAGTTAGTAATCACTCAAAGCGGTCACCCATCCAAGTCCTGACCGCTGCCCACGTTGCTTAACCTTAGCAAGCGCAAGCGGTGCGCGGTGCGCAAGCGCCGCTGGGCCACGAGCGCTCCTTGGCTACTCATTCCTTTGTTTTAATTTGTTTTTTAAACAAAAAATACAGTATATTATCAAGGAGCTCTAAAAGGCGATACCTCACTCGATGGGATAAGTTGAAAAAAATTACGCGCTCCCCTTTAGATTTATAGGAGCCCTTAAATCATTTGAAAATTAATTTGTCCATTTTTACGACTTTGGGACAACAACATGGTTACTACAATGTGAAAATTTGAAGACTGCTGTAGTTAAAATTTGTATGACAGCAGACGACGGACGGACGAACGGACGGACGCGTGAGTGACAGCAATAGTGTCCCGTTCGGACCCTTCGGGTACGGAACCCTAAAATAATTAAAAAATATATTATTTTAACGTTGACAACGAAAGTTCTTCCGCTTTGATACAATTCAGAGATTTGTCACAGGCCCTAGTTTTACGAAAGCAACTGCTATCTGACCTTTTTAGGGTTCCGTACCTTTCATGCTGATTATTTCGTAATTGTCAACGGCAGTGTTTTTCTTTTTACAAAATGGGTAGGTAGTTTATTATTGTTCTAACAAAATAACCGGACTGATTTTTGATAATTTTTTTTCAATAAAATAAATGCTCCAGTATTCCAAAAAATTATCAAAATGTACTAGACATTCACGAAAACTACGCGCAGCATTCCATAGAGAGCGGGATGGTTAACTGTAAACTCACGCGTGTTAGAACGGGACGATTGGAGTGGGACTGCCTTGCCTTAAAATCATCTTAAAATACGCGTGCATTTACCACTCGACTAAGGCGACTTCCTGACTTGGCGGGGCGGGATCGATATGTGACATTTTCTTCTTTGACGTAAACTTACTGACGTCACAAAGATTCTCACTTGACGGAATATTGTCAGTATTACATTTGCGCAGTAGTAATATCATGCGCAGAAGTGGACCAGTACCGCCTTCGTATCGTCCCGCTACCGCGGATCCCGCGCCAGTCAGGAAGCACTCATTTAAATGTAGGGGCGCAGTAAAAAGCGGTACTGACTCGATGGACAGTTGAAACTGACATTTGACAGTTTTCTCATATCGTACCGCCTCCGCACCGACGAATCAGGAAGTTGCCTAAAAAGGCACCGTAGGTACGCTTTTTTTAACACCCCGACGTGATATAATGAAAACGTTTAAATTCCACATTTTATTTAACATAGAAAGGAAGATAAAGGAGAATTAAATATAATGCTGTTATTCTTTTTATAATTCCTTTTCAGCTGCCGTAATGAAATAAAAGTCCATTCATTTAATTCCGCTCCGATTGCCACAGCTGTACATTTTCTCATCGAAACGACTACAAAGAGAACGATTAAAAGTTTACTCTCAATTACATTTTCATAAAAGTACGTTGTACATTGTATTGAGCCTTAGTATTAAAAGCAATCTGAGCTTTATTTCGCTTAAAATAAAACTCAAAAAAACTGGCCTCGGCGCTTGTTAAGCAAGTTTTAACGTTTTCTGTAAATTGTTCAGTGTTGAAGTTTATGTCGTCTTAATGAATAAACAATGTGAATAGTCGAGTGAATATAACATGTGACATTGTTAGCTAAAATCGACGCCTGCTTTAGCATATAAATAGTTTTTATTTCTTTATATTTCATGTTAAGTTAAGACCGCCAAGCTCAAGCGGGACTGGGCAGGCCACGTCTACCGCATGCATCCACAAAGGTGGGCCAAACTGGCCACGGAGTGGGTGCCGAACGATGGGCGACGACGACGTGGCAGCCCAAGACGGAGATGGCGGGACGACCTAGACGCATTTCATAACGATTGGCCAGAGATTACTCAAGATCGTGACGAGTGGAGATTAAGAGGGGAGGCCTTTGCCCAGCAGTGGGACACCATATAGGCTCTTAAAAAAAAGAAATTTCATGTATGATTTAACCCTTTGACCGTCAAAGCGATAGTGTGTCGTCGTGCCTACTACGCCAAGCACTGTTGAACTGGTGTAATGTCTAAACCAATAAAAACAAATTAAAACTTTTCATAAATATGATTTTATTCCTGATCAAAGTACACCCTTCACTCCGACCTTTTAAGTGGTTGTTGGCGTGGTGGACACGACGACACACAACCACTTTATAGGTTCTTGGCGGTCAAAGGGTTAATTTAACACAAATCCTATCATTCTGATTGAGACGATTTGAATATGATGACAGTACGGCAAGAATGTCTTCCAGAACTGGTTCGGAAAAGGGTCCAATAGCCCCCTAGCGCCCGCTATATTTCCCATGCAAAGATTGTCGACATAAACCTAACAATAATGTTTACCTTCCCCAGGCTGTCAAAGATTTCGAAACTAGTATGACAAGGAATTTAGATGCTGTGCGAACTTGTGTAAAGTCCAAATGGGAAGATCTCGAGATATTGGATATGACGTTTTAGTTTTTTGAAGATAGGAGGTCGCGCGATTGAGACACCTTTATTATGTGTAAGATGACTTTCAGTGTTTCACTTGACCGTATTAACTTTTTACATGAACATGTCCGGGCTTTCATATGGGCGTACAACTTTTCGCATATTTCAATTTTTAAAGTATAATTTTCGGTAGCGATGAAAAAGTTTTCTCCTTCACTTGTTTGAAGGATGTCAATCTGGGTATACCTCTTCCCCTTCTTCCTTCATCATGTTCACAAAAAAGCTGTCGCACTGTATCAGGTCCGTATCAGGTCCTCTCCCTGTTCTGTATTGTTTTAAGCATACTCCTCTTCTCTTTTACAATGCTTAAACCCTCTTCATTTTATTCATTTTATTTTTTGCGCCATTGTAATAATGTAAACATTTGGCTACTACTCATTGAACGCGACTGTAAATATATGTAGTTCCTCATCTCTACTCGCGTAATATGGGAATAAGTAGATTATCCACAAAATTATTTATTTATTATTTACTTATCAAATCAAATATACAGGGTCTTACTACTAAACTATATCCCATCAAAAACATTACATGTAAAAAATGCCAGCCTCGCAACACAGTTCTTTTACAACAAAAAAGTAATGATATGTAATGTTAAACCAAGTCGTTTATATTTTAGTCATTAGCACCGGAGGGGTGTCCACAGAACAAGACTTCCACCGACTTGCATCGTCGGCATTACTTTATTTTTTTAAATATATAGAATGACTTGGCCATCGCACACAACGCTTTACTTATACATGTGTATCGCTCAAACTCGCTCAAGCTGCATGTCATTAGGGCGCTATGTTTAATTAGGAATATTTTAATCAGCTGACGATTGTTCTTTTGCCATTAAGTAGCCGTGCGATGGCCAAGCCATTTTATATATTTAAAAAATAAAGTAATGCCGACGATGCAAGTCGGTGGAAGTCTTGTTCTGTGGACACCCCTCCGGTGCTAATGACTAAAATATAACCGACTTGGTTTAACATTACATATCACCCGTATTACCTAACTAACTTCTATAGCATACGAGTATTTTTAACAATTAATAAACAAAATTACAACAACAACAACCAACAAATATTCTTAAAACAAAATAAAAAAAGTAATCCTATTGTGTTGTTTTTCAATTTTATGCCTTTAAGATATTTAGCAAAAGTGAGCTCCAAATAAATTTGACTACGTTTAAATCTAAGTAGATACTAAAACACGTAGCAATCCGCCAAGTCGAGAGACATTCTCTTCGTTCCGCCACTTTGTGTGATTGCTCGGAAAATGACGGGCGGATCCGGACCTTTCGCTACCTTGTACAGTCGACATCAGAAATATCTTTACACTTTTGCACCTTATGCCGTGGTAATAAGGCGATAAATGTATACATAATGTTTAACGTCAACCGCGTGCCTACATTGCTTTTGTGGTATAAAATGCTCTATAACATTGTGTTTAAATGATGATTCGTAATTTAGAGGTGTTAATTATAGTATAGAGATAGTTGGATGAATAGATGGTTGGATGATTTATGGTGTGGATAGTGGAGATAGTTGGGCTAACACGCCAATTGGTGGTAGTGGATAGGTGGACATAGGATACTTTTTATCCCAAAAATCATCCCTTAAGGGGGTGGAAGTTTGTATGGAAGAACAATATAACTAGGTAAGCGCCTGAAATAAAAGAATAGCAATTAAATCCTAACGCGATGAACGAGTTATAGGCAGACAAAGTCGCGGGCTTAAGCTAGTAAATACATAAACCTAAAACTAATTATGGATACAAAAGAGCGCTAAAATGCTTACTTTTTTTTATCCTAAAATGCATACATTCCATAACGCGTGCCATCTTACTTACACAAAAGTCTCTCGCCACAGTGTGAATTTTAATTCCTTCGTTTTGAGAATTCCAACAGAACATCTACCGACCTTCACCAAGGAAGAATTTTGGCCGAAGGGAGTCAAGTTCCGGCGTTTTCGCGGTCGGCTACCTGACACCTCGACGTTGCGTAACACATCGCAGTAAAGTTGTAGTGTGTTTATTTGTGCTAGTTTTTAAGTATTTTATAGATATGTATGTTAGTCTAAAATTTAGTGTAAATATGGGCCTTGTTGCCTGATTCAAATAAATAAATAAAAAAAAAAAGACTTATTATATTGATTTATAACGCTAGATATTATTGAAGAAGATTTTTCAATGCCTAATGCCTTTGATTTGAAATGCATGCATGGTTCAAAGTATATATTTATGGCGACGGTGTTCAAATGAAGAGACCTCGTAATGAATAAAATAGCTCGCCAATATTAATTTCTATTAGTTTTCGTATGGAGTATTGTGACGACAATTCTCTACGGTGGTATTGCTGAATAATTTATTATCTACTTCGTATTTGCCATTCTTCACTTGCACTATACTGGGCGTCTCCTTTAGTGAGCCCGTTTTCCTCATATTGGATTTACGACAATCGACACTTTTTGAAGTTAAAGTTATTCTCCAATTTAGGCATGTTACATACACCGTCTATGAATGTCAATGCACTACCAACATGGCTTCGCAATTTTAAAAAAAAAACATAATATTATAATTATTATCTGTTGTCGGTTGTAATCGGTTGAGAAAAGAAAAGAAAAGAGGACAATAACCGGAAATCTGAATATCTGGGCGGCCGAGCTTTGCTCGGCGTTTTCCCAGGCATGAGACCTAGCTAGATCGATTGCTCGTCCCCGAAAACCCCCACATACCAAATTTCATCAAAATAATTAGCGCCGTTTCCGAGATCCCCGAAATAAATATATATAGATATATACAAGAATTGCTCGCTTAAAGATATAAGATATACTAAAGCATTTTTCCCAAGCTAGAATGGAGACTATTTTTTTTTATTCAACTTAAACTCAATTCAAAGTATAGGATGCCGATAATATATTCAATAAATCACTGTAATAGCTTCGACTGAAGTAATTTTGAATATTGAAGGAATATATCAAATAGCTTTAACATATGTCGAAAGTAAATCGATATGTCTCGCTCAAAACAAGGTATTTATCATAGGGTAACCTAATATAACAGTAGTCATAGTGAAACAATGGCGTAAGTGGCTATTACATAGCATGCCGTATAGCCGTTTTTCTTCCAATAGTTGTGGAAGCTCCATCGATCACGGTAGATACGTGTGGATAGAGTAACAGTAGACAACCCGCTTCAGGAGAACCAGTGTAGTCTGAGGGCTTCCGAGAAACTGATATGATAACAGAATATTTGTCTCAATGTCCAACTTGCTAGCGTAATGATTAGGTAGAGGACCCCAAGCATCCTTCAGGATGCAACTATTTATCCATCGTATGGCATTTATTTCGAACCGTGAAATCTTCGAGAAGACAGTACGGTTGCCAGTTTTTGTTGCACTTTTAGAACCATCCAGGGGTCACGTGTAAGGTAGCGTTGGGTAGCCTTGGTATTTAACGCTAGGTCTACAAACGAAGTCTCAAGCTCCTCGTATAGAAAAATTGCTAAATTTGCTCCCGATACAAACTTTCAACCCCCGTTTCACCCCTTTAAAGGTTGAATTTCCAAAAACGATGAAAACTGTTTTTTTCCATTTTAATTGCTTAGGGGAGTTAGAAATTTTTATTAAAAAAAAATACCACCCCCTTTTATATAAGCAGTTGAATTTTGTTTGTCTCTCCTTCGTAAAATGATCTATGGGTTTTAGGTATTCACTGTGAAAAGGAAACCTTTTAATCATCAAACGCCGTAAATTACATTTTATTGTCGTCTACAGACGCGACTATAACAAAAAATTATATTAGGACAGGGTCTTCTTTTTAAGTGGCAAAGCAATATAAATCTTAGCAGCCACAAATCTAGGACATCGTTTGTTGCCAGAATGAGCGGCAACCGGAGCACGTACATGAGAATAACATGCTTAGTCTGTCAATTTAAAAGTCCGTTTTTACGGGAAACTTGTCCTGGTGGCGTCGTCAAAAAAAAATTACTCGAGAGTAAATCAAAGGTTACCAATAGAGTCCTTAGGCTGCTTTCCACCAAAGTTATGCTATCTATACTGCAAGTATATGCAGCTTTCCGTTTCCATCAGTGCTATGCTATGTGAACCAATGGATATGATTGGTGGTTGGCTCAAAACTGGTTCGAATGTACATCAAGTAGTAGAAATGGATAAAATAGACAAGTGGTGAATGTCCTCCCAGACGTGTCCGTCGACGGCGACATCCTGGCAAAATTTACCTTTAATATTTAAAGTCCGGAGACTTTACGCGCATGGGCGCGAATGTGACTCGCAAAACCGAATTTGGTTTTGAATGTGCGGTCGCAAGAAACACAGTGAAGCTGTCCGTCACTGTTATAAGTGTATTGGTAGGAGGGTTTAGGCCGAGTTTTACGGAACTGGCGTTTGGCGTCTAGATCTTCAAGACGGGCGCGTTCAAAGTCTTTAATACCAGTACTGACAGCAGTACACCACTCCGATCTTCGAGTCGCAAGATCCTCCCACGACTCACACGGAATGCCGGTGGCTGACAAGTAGCTACAGGCCGACCGCTTAACTAAGACGGAAGGCAGAGACCCGCCGCTACCCTTCAACGTCTCCCCTTTTGCCCCTCTCCCGTCACAGACGCGGTCAAAGCAAACACGCAAAAACCAGATGAGCTTGCAAGAATGTGATCTACAAGTCTATTTGTTGGTCCAGAATCGTTTGTGGGTCTCTCGTAGGGAACCATAACATCGGCCTGGCCTGGAAATCTTACGCCAAAACTAAACACCAACACGAGTGGAGGCATGAGGTGGACTTAAGGAACTCCAAGCTCTTTATTGAAGAAGTGAACTCAAGCTGGGCCAGCAAGCTTTGGAAACTCAGCAGAAAGCAGCTCAGAATCATATCTGGGGTGTTTCAGGCCACTTCGGGGTCGAAGGACTCTTGGCCAAGATAAGACTATCAGACAACACAGACTGTAGAATGTGTGGCGAAGATGACGAGACAATGGAACACTTGCTGTGTGAATTTCACGCCCTTGCCAGACAAAAAATGAATGACTTTGGCAATGGCTACCCAAAACCAAAGGAATCCAGAGTACTCCCACTGAGCTCTATCATCCGGTTTGTAATAGCATCTTGGAGTAGGTATAAAGGAGAGGGCAATTGCACAAAAGATCTCATTGGGTCGAAGTGCATCCGCTAGGGCCCTCATCTAGATAAGAGATAAGATAATATAATAGGGATGATGACACTATAAAAGAAAATCAATAAATACAAATTTTCTACATAAAGGCTCAAATTGTAAATCAAATGGCGAAAAAAGGAATTCAAAAAAATAAATAATTACGTATTATAAGTCTGCAAAGTTTTAAGAGTGGGTATTGTCTGTCGCTTTTCCGCAAAACGCACCTTTGTATTGAACGATCGTCATTTACTATGGTGCTACTCAACAGTGACGTCAATGTTGAGTAGCACTTTCTCTCTCTAACTACGAATATTCTAACCGTTGTAGCTTCGTTATTTTTTGAGATATTTGAATAGGATTTTCATTATTTGGCATAGTTTTATGTCTTCTTTCTATTGAAGTAATAACAATTTTTGAGTCAACATCCCTATTACGCGTATTTGTTATAAAGATAGGGGTCAAAATACACTGGGAGGAAGCATTGGTTAGTGGAACGTAGGGTTATGAAGTTAGCTGAGCCGGAGAAATTGGTTTCGCATTCAAATAGACTCCATAGGGGGTCGCTAGGATTTGACATAGATGAATCTACTCAATCAGACTAGAAAACGGATATACATTACAATGCAATACAAATACTCTTTATAACACACCTCAAGAAGAATTAGAGTAGAGTTAAACAACAGGCGGTCTTATCGCTAAAGAGCGATCTCTTCCAGACAACGTTTTGTTATATATCTGAGAAGGTGGCAAACAAATACATGGATTTTAAAATAAATAATTATAACCTACTATATGTATAATAAACATAAAATAAATACCTTCATACATACCTACAATTTAACATAAATAAAATACAATATATTGTAGGTTTAATGTAGCAAACATTGTACACTGATCCTTAAAAGTTAACGACATCAGTCAAGAGATTAAATGTGTACCAAATTAATCCTCTCATTTAAGATGGAGGGCTGGAAAGAATCGTTAATAAGCTGATAAATGGGTCATGTCATGAGACATATTTTGGAGGTAGTGTATGTACCCACGTTTTCGCATTTGACTGCACATAGGTAGTGTAGATAACTCAGAATAGCAACGTGAAAATATCCCGAAAAGTTATCTTTTCACCCCGCGGTTTTAATTGACCCCCATTTACAGTACCTCCTATCAACATTACACGTAATTTGGTCGGTTAAATCATTGTAGACCTATTAATATTGTATTCTACGTTTCCACAGTAAGCAGTGGAATGATGGATGGGTGACCGCTTTGAGTGGTTACTAACTGAGCGCTCCCGTGCTGTGGAAGGCACGTTAAGCCGTTGATCCCGGCTGCTGTCTATGGCAGCAGTCGTTAAGCCAAGTTGGAGGCCTTCGGGCGGCCTGAAAACTTCTAACAGTCAAGTTGCCCACTCACTTGACAAAGGCAAAGCAATGTTATGTAATATTAACTAACAAATAGATACTAGACTCCTTAACTCAAAAAATCTTTTTCATTTAAGATTAGTAGTTGTCGCTCATAGAGCGAGTAGCCGCGCATACGAATGTCAGGTGAGTGTTTTGACACTAGCAATGACAGTCATGGCGGCGGCAGCAGGAGGAGGGGGTGAGAAGATGGCGGCGAGGGAGCGATGGCGCCAGTGAGCAATGGCGGCGGTTCGAGAGCAGGGCGCGCGAACCGGTGAGTTTTGAGGACCTGACACATGGTGAGTCAGCTACCTCTTTTTACTGATGATGTCGACTGTGATTCATGGGGTATGGAAGCATGATGAGACTGTATTTGTGTTCCAGTAGTTTTCCATATACTTGGGTCCAATAAGCGCTAGTATAATGTACTCGGATCTAGTGTCTTAGACACGGTGCGCATATATTGGACAGGAGCGATTATCTCGCCCTTAGCGACAGTCGACTTAATGTTGGAGAAACCGTGGCGGAATTATAAGGGGTGGTGGAGATTCCCGGGGGACAAAATGTCCCCTGTCCGGCGGGTGCCAGGTAAGGATCAGGGCAAACTGTAACCGACCGACCAGGAGCCTTGATCCAGGGTGAGCAGGGGAGTGTGGAATCTCAGATGAGTCCGGCCCCCCCCTGTACCACATACTAGGAAGGCACCCGGGCACTCAGCAGTGCTTAGACCGGAGCGAGTCGACTGTCAGTGTCCAGCCTGACCGATGGCATTGAGTATGTACAGTGGCACAGCCACAGATTTATATAACAATGATAATGAGACAGTCGAGTCATGATTCCATGTCCTATGAAGACTGGAATATTATATATAATTATATTTCTTTGTTGCCACCTATTATTCCATGTATGATTTCAAGGCATATATTATCATTATATCAAATGCGGCGACAAATTTGGTGGAGGTGCGGGGTACCTTCTCTGCACTTTCTGTTACGTTCTCTAGTTAACCTTTTGCACCCCAACATCGGACATATTAGCCAGCAGGGTGATATAACAAACGAGAGTGTGACAAGGACGAGCATGATTACGTGTCTCACTCGACCCTGCATATTGTTGGATACGATTATTCGATCGACGCTAGTTTAAGTGCCTTTAAGATGCTGCTTAATGTATTTAAGTACCTAACATATAAGTTAAATAAATTGTATTTAGAGTGAAAATCTATTTTAGTAATATAATTTTAGTGTAATCGAGTATTTAATTGTGAAGTTTCTTGATTGGAGTGATTTCCCCCTCACCGACGTCAAATCGGACAGTGTGAAGTCACCTTAAATTAAACTGGTTTACACGATCAGAGATTATCTCTGTCCGTGTATGTCATGCTTTAGAGACTAGGGAGGTTCTACGTGCTATGGCGTCAGTCAACTTCCGGTACCGATTCAACCTAATAATGTTATAATTGAATTAACTAGGTCTTGCACATTGTTCTGATAAGAAATATAAATAAGAACGATTTTTGTATATATTACAAATCTAATAATTGTGTAAAGAAGATAAATATATATTATTTAAGCATTGAGTTGACTAGTATTAGGATTTTGTTCCTGGTCACATTATGAAGATTATTTGTTCACTTCCGGAAAAAACGTGCTTTTCGTTTTGTTTTTGGTGTCTAGCGCGCTGTTGTTGGAAAATTTGTGAAAAAGGGTGTCGTTTGGTGATTGAGTGATCAAAATCATTGGTGTTCACTGGAGATTTCCAGCGTGCAGTGATATTGTAGTGTTTCCATTGCGAAGCGTTGAAAAAATTCAGGTAAGTGTTTGATTTACTTCTGAACGACGATGAAACTTTAAGAAAAACGGCCATGATGGTATCTTTTCAA
This sequence comes from Cenopis cana, assembly GCA_951800055.1. Lineage (NCBI taxonomy): Eukaryota > Metazoa > Arthropoda > Insecta > Lepidoptera > Tortricidae > Cenopis > Cenopis cana. The sequence goes on along the minus strand of OX637484.1, from coordinate 754,903 downwards.
GTAAAAAGTTATAAAACTTTGTTTGAAAGACAATTTGTGGTTGTCAAAGCAATCTTCAGTGCTACGTATTGTTTAATTCCAGTCAACGACGAAAAAGGGGGAACGTAGTAAACAGAGCTAGTTTACCAAAAGTGTATTTGTACTCACAAATACAATAGAAAATTCACCGGCAAGGCTTCAGTTCTCGGGTACCTACTACTCGAACTTATTCCGGATAAATCCGGTAAGTGAATTAATCAACGTTTATTGTCACAAATTCGAGAATCATATTATTTAAAGGAAATGGACAAATTTTATGCTGTTAATTATGAATCACAACGTACATACAAACACAAACTAAAAGCGTAATCGTCACATTGATTACGGATATCACCATGACGACTTAAGGTTGATGGTGACAACAGCTATGTTGTTTCTTTACACTTCTAAAGATTCAGGATCTGTATTAAGTCTTATTCACTTTAGTAATATTTAGTTTGTGCACGTTTCAGTTAAAGTAGAAGAAAACTGGGAGTCAACTACAATGGAAGAGATTCTAGTGAAAAGGGTTCAGCTCAGAAAAAGGGCTTTAAAGGATGCTTACGAGTCAGCCAAAGCCACCTTTGAGGAGCAAGCAATGGACACCATAACCGCTGAGCAAACCATGAAGCGAGTGAAAGGGTTAATATCACGCTTAGATGCCGAAATTAAGGAATATACCGACAAGTCCACTGTCCACAATGTAGTTCTGGTTGAGGAAGGGTTGTCACTCCAGATTGATTCCGAAGACCTCTGCCAACAGATTGAGGATGCGTTAACGTTAGTTCGGCCCAAGACAAGTGAGGTGATCCCGGAGGCTGAGGTTGCAGCTACAACGAAGTTACCAAAGCTGCAGCTACCAACGTTTGCTGGCGACAAACTCAAATGGACAGAGTTCTGGGACCGCTTTAATGCCAACATTCACAGGAAAACCATCGGGGATGCAGACAAACTATCTTATCTGATAGGATGTCTGAATGGTGAGGCATTAGAAGCGGTGTCAGGTCTTGCCACAACCAACGATAACTATCAATTAGCCATAGACACGCTAAAAGAGAGATTTGGTTCAAAGGATGTTGTGGTCGACGCTCACTACTCGGAGCTTTGCAACTTGAAACGAGCGAACGATGAAGCCAGGAGTTGTCGAGCTACCTTAAATGACATTGAGAGGCACCTTCGTGTACTGGAGAACCTGGGCGAACCGGCAAATGGGAATCACCTTCGATCCTTAATTCTACGCAAGTTCCCGGATAGGGTTGTACACGAGTTGCATCTGATTGGCACGGACAACACAGTTGCCGGCATTAGACTAGGGCTAAATAAGATCTTGACCGCTATGGAAAAGTCCGCAACTGTGCTCACAGGCTCCGGAGATCAAAACCAACCTGGCCCTTCAGGTGCTACCACAGAAGCTTTACACGTTGGGACTCGAAGCACATTCTCTCAAGGCTCCAGCCCAAACCTGCGAAACCGAAAACGGAAGGGTCGACACTTTAAGGACAACGGACCACAAGCGAAGAAGACTAAGCGGCCCTGTCTCTTTTGCAAGATGACCAATCACGCTAGTGCAGAATGCAAGCGCGTTGTCGCTGTAGAAGAGCGAAAGAAAAAATTGGAGGGAAGATGCCTGAAATGTCTACGCAGAAATCATCAAACCGAGCAGTGCAAACGGAAACTGTCATGCTTCCGCTGTAATGGGCCACACTTCCAGCTCCTCTGTCCAGAGCCGGCAGGTACGAAAGACATCTCCGATACTCTACTTTCTGAGACGGCATGTCATATTAGTAATGGTTTTACTTTCTTGCAGACAGCTGTGGCAAAGGTCAGAAGCACTGACGGAGACGTGAGCCAGGTCAGCAGGATCCTCTTGGATAGCGGCAGTCAACGTTCTTACCTGACAAAGAGGCTAGCTGACCTGCTTAAATTACCAATCATGAAGACGGATCTTTTATTAATATATACGTTTGGAGCATCAACCCCACATGAAACGGCTAGCCCGTCAGCTGAGGTCATCATAGAGACCAAACGAGGGATAAAGCGTAAGGTGAACGTAAATATAGTGCCTCATATTACAGACCGAGTACCAATAGCGAATGTCCAAAACACTGGAGTTGACATATACGCAGACGACGACTCGAATGGAGAAGGCATAGATCTCCTCATTGGCAATGACTTCTACTGCTCTTTCATGCGGGATAAGAAAATTAACATCGGCGAAAATTTATACCTAATTGATACCGACTTCGGGTACATTCTCTCTGGAAATGCTGCTTTAAATGAGGAATCCAGTATCTTATCGGTGACTACATACTGTCAATGTCACACACCGAATTGCCCATACTTCACGGAACCTGATCTGCCATTAAGGAATATTGACATAAGATTCCTGTGGTCCCTAGAAAACATAGGCATTACAGATTCTCCGAAGGCCACACGTCATGAGGAAGCTGTAAATAAATTTAACGAATCCGTGCAATTCAAGGATAATAGATACGAAGTCACTTGGCCATGGACACATTATCCTCCTGATTTACCTTCAAATTTTGGACTTGCCTTGGGAAGGCTGAAGAGCCTCCTACGGAGAATAGATGAAGATTCCCTGACCGAGTACAACAACATCTTGAACCAGCAACTGGAGCTGGGCATAATAGAGGTTGTGCCACTACAAAACGTAGACGATCCAGGTCATCCAGGTCACCCTATCCATTTTTTGCCTCACCACATTGTGAAGCCAAAAGGCCGACCAGGGCGTATTGTCTACGATGCTTCAGCCCGGATATCCGGCCACAAGAGCTTAAACGAGTGTTTATATAGCGGCCCATATATGCTAGAAGACTTGACGGCACTTCTTCTAAGTTTTCGAACTAGGAGGATAGGCATAACAGCTGATATAGAGAAGGCATTTCTGCAGGTCGGCCTACATGAAAAGGACCGAGATGTTACACGATTCCTGTGGGTAAAAGATTCTAATCAAGAACCAACAGAAGATAACCTGACATGTCTCCGCTTCTGCAGAATCCCATTCGGAGTCATATCCAGTCCGTTCCTGCTCACAGCTACTATCAAACACCATATGATGAAATCTGACGAGGAGGTTGTCCGATCAGTTGCCAACAAATGCTATGTGGATAACTTAGTGACAGGGGCTGACACCGTTGAAGAGGCAATGGAAGTCTATGGGAAAGTTAGGACTGCTTTCAATGAGATATCGATGAACATGCGAGACTGGACCTCCAACAGCAAAACACTCTTGGCTTCTATCCCAACTCAGTACCAACACGAACAAGGCAAAGAAGTTAAAGTGCTTGGGCTATCGTGGAATACTCAAGAGGACAAATTGAGACTAAGATGGGCTGAAGATAAATTAAGTCAAGAGTCTCCAATTGACACCAAAAGGAAGGTATTACGAGCACTTGCTGGAGTCTACGACCCTTGCGGGTTCGTATGTCCCCTTGTACTTCCTATGAAACTGCTTTTCCAAAAGATTTGTGAGCAAAAATGCAAATGGGATAACACACTTCCTGAGGACATTATACAATCCCTGGAACAGATTCTTGTCAGCCTGAAAGACATCACCAAGGTTGAACTTCCGAGACATTTAGGAACAATGCTTACAGAGCCATCAATGGTGTACGACCTTCATGCCTTTTCCGATGCCTCAAAAGACGCTTTCGCAGCGATAGTTTATGTAAAAGTTTCGGGAGAACAAGGAATGGTATCCTTTGTGATGGCAAAATGTCACGTAGCACAAAGCAAAGACAAAAAAGAAAAGGTAAACATACCAAGATTGGAGTTGCTCGGGTTCCTGATTGCGAGTAGACTGCTGAAATATGTCAAGTCAAATTTAGGTATTCCCATACAAAAAATGTTTCTGTGGACAGACAGCATGGTCGTGCTGGGCTGGATGAGATCCAATAAATTACTACCACCGTTTGTGACTAACAGAGTCGAAGAGATAAAGAAGAATGTACCACAAGCAGTGTGGTACTATATAAATACTAAGTCAAACCCTGCAGATCTCGCAACACGTCCTGAAGACTGGGAACAGAAAAAAGAACTGTGGTTCAATGGACCAGATTTCCTGAAGTTGGATGAGGCCCGCTGGCCTGAAGACCGTCTCTATGACAACCATCACAACATTTTCTTCTCAGTTGGGGAGGGCCTGGATCAAAATCCAGGTATACAGGACCAGCCGATGGAGACATCGGAAATTCCAGATCAACCCAATAATGAGCTGATGGAGCTTGATGAGCCAGCACAACAAACTGAGACCTGTGCTTCAGATCAGATCACATCAACAATAAAAAACCTGCAAAAGGAACATTTTCCTGAAGAGCTTGAAGGAAAAAGAACACATTTGGCCAGGAATTTAGACGTGTTCCTAGATGTTGATGGTATACTGAGGACAAGGGGTCGAATGGGAAACACAGCGTGGAGTTACGATATGAAGCATCCCATACTCCTGCCTAGAGAGGCAGACTTCACAAAAAATATAATAAAGGAAACCCACGAAAATAACTACCACGTAGGAGCCCCTCACACTCTCAGTATTATCAGGAAAAAGTACTGGATACCACAGGGAAAATCTCAAGTACAAAAGGTCATAAGACAGTGTCCCAAATGTATTAAACACGGAGGTGGACCTTACAAGCTTCCATCGGCACCTGCACTACCAGCAGAGAGGGTAACGTACAACACTCCATTTACGTTCACGGGCCTAGATTATTTCGGTCAGCTGTATGTAAAAGACCCCTCGAACAGCAAAGCGAAAAGATGGGTAGCATTGTTCACTTGCTTAACAATACGAGCCATCCACCTAGAGGTAGTGAGTGATATGTCTGTAGACGAATGTCTATTGGCCATTAGGCGTTTCACGGCAGCAAGAAACACGCCGAAACGGATATATTCGGACAACGCGACGTATTTCCGACTTACTAGCGAGGTGATGAAACAACCATATTGCATCGAGAAATGTATCGAGTGGAAGTTCATCCCACAACTTGCTCCATGGCATGGAGGGTTTTATGAGCGCCTGGTTGGGTTAGTAAAACACTGCCTGAAACGCACGTTAGATAAGCACTTACTTAACGACAGCCAACTACTCACCGTGATCAAGGAAGTGGAATCTGTAGTAAACTCGAGACCGCTAACCAAAGTTGGCCCTGAGTTAGATCACGTCTTAAGCCCTTCAGACTTTCTGACTTTAGGCAAATGTGTGACCACAAACCCCTCAACTGCAGAAACACCAGTAGCTGGCACGCAGATAAAAGTTGATCTAATCGCAAGCTGGAAACGAGGACTTATGATCATAGAAGAATTTAAAAAGATGTTCGTCAGCCAGTACCTCACAAGTTTGAGAGAGAGATCCCATCACGACCCAAAACAACCAAGAGTCAGATCTCATAGGGAACCTCATTGTGGAGACCTTGTTCAAATAAAGGCAGACAGCAAAAATAGAGACAACTGGAAAGTCGGTAAAATAGTTGACTTGATCAAGGGCACCGACGGTGAATGCAGAGTTGCTAAGGTCAAAGTGGACAACTCAATTTTCACTAGGTCAATCGGCCATCTGTATCCGCTGGAAGCCGATGGCACGGGTGAGGACACACCAGGTCCAGATGCGATAAATGAGGATGAAAGGGGGCAGGAGATTTCGCATCCAGCCGAGGCCGAGCACATTAGCCAAGGAACTAGCCCTACACCTGACACAGATAAAGTCCAGAGTAGCGAGGACTATATCCCCCTAGTAATGGACAGTAATTCTAGAAAAGACTCCGTCAATGAGCCAAATACATCAGCGCATGGTGGTGAACCTGGCCCGAGCACACAAAGTGACGTTGCCGACTCGCCGCCGGAAGATGTCGGAACGAAGAAACGAGGTGCAGCCATTCGAGCCCGGGAGAAGATCCTGGAGTGGACCCAGCATCTCTTCGCCCGGCTACAGTGAGCATCTCTTGCTCCCGGGAGTGTCGCTCATAGAGCGAGTAGCCGCGCATACGAATGTCAGGTGAGTGTTTTGACACTAGCAATGACAGTCATGGCGGCGGCAGCAGGAGGAGGGGGTGAGAAGATGGCGGCGAGGGAGCGATGGCGCCAGTGAGCAATGGCGGCGGTTCGAGAGCAGGGCGCGCGAACCGGTGAGTTTTGAGGACCTGACACATGGTGAGTCAGCTACCTCTTTTTACTGATGATGTCGACTGTGATTCATGGGGTATGGAAGCATGATGAGACTGTATTTGTGTTCCAGTAGTTTTCCATATACTTGGGTCCAATAAGCGCTAGTATAATGTACTCGGATCTAGTGTCTTAGACACGGTGCGCATATATTGGACAGGAGCGATTATCTCGCCCTTAGCGACAGTCGACTTAATGTTGGAGAAACCGTGGCGGAATTATAAGGGGTGGTGGAGATTCCCGGGGGACAAAATGTCCCCTGTCCGGCGGGTGCCAGGTAAGGATCAGGGCAAACTGTAACCGACCGACCAGGAGCCTTGATCCAGGGTGAGCAGGGGAGTGTGGAATCTCAGATGAGTCCGGCCCCCCCCTGTACCACATACTAGGAAGGCACCCGGGCACTCAGCAGTGCTTAGACCGGAGCGAGTCGACTGTCAGTGTCCAGCCTGACCGATGGCATTGAGTATGTACAGTGGCACAGCCACAGATTTATATAACAATGATAATGAGACAGTCGAGTCATGATTCCATGTCCTATGAAGACTGGAATATTATATATAATTATATTTCTTTGTTGCCACCTATTATTCCATGTATGATTTCAAGGCATATATTATCATTATATCAAATGCGGCGACAGTAGTTAAGTTGGAAATGGAATATATATATTATTTTTGAAATAAACAGCTTAACTTTTATTTTTTATTTTTTTAAGGGGGGTCGAAGTTGCACCACGTCCGTAGGGAAAGTACCCACCGCTACCCTACACGTGACCCCTGGGTGGTTCTAAAAGTGCAACAAAAACTGGCAACCGTACTGTCTTCTCGAAGATCTCACGGTTCGAAATAAATGCCATACGATAATTAAAATAACAGTAAGCAGTAAAAAAAAATTTACAAACAAAATCTAAACAATCTCCTCAGTCCTCACCCATTTCTACTCACGATAATAAAGTTTCCAGCGCAGTCACTTACTGCTAACTACCACTCACACACTACACTCAAATCAAATAAGGGTTTTACATCGCATAAAAACACTGACAATAGGGCGACTTTGCCCTCACATAAAATCTACATATACCGCACGTAATTTTTTATCTGCCCTCCCCAGAAACCAAAGAAAAAACCGCAAGACGGTCCATCGCGTGGTGCGGTAAAAATACTGTAACCAGTACCATGACTCAATGCAAACATTAAGTAAAATTTATAAAAATCAAGGCGACTTCCTGATTTGTCGGTGCGGAGGCGGTACGATATGAGAAGTGTCAAATGTCAGTGTCAGCTGTCAGTCGACTCGGTGCTATTTTTTACTGCGCCCCTACATTTAAATGAGTGCTTCCTAAGGCGACTTCCTGACTTGGCGGAGTTGGATCGATATGTGACATTTTCTTCTTTGACGTAAACTTACTGACGTCGCAAAGATTCCCACTTGACAGAATACTGTCAGTATTACATTTGCGCACTAGTAATATTATGCGCAGAAGCGGACCAGTATACTGCCTTCACATCGTCTCGCTTCCGCGCATCCCGCGCCAGTCAGGAAGCACTCATTTAAATATAGGGGCGCAGTAAAAAATGGTACCGAGTCGACTGACAGCTGACACTGACATTTGACACTTTTCTCATATCGTACTGCCTCCGCACCGACAAATCAGGAAGTCGCCTGACTGGCGCGGGATGCGCGGTAGCGGGACGATGCGAAGGCGGTACTGCTCCGCTTCTGCGCATGATATTACTACTGCGCAAACGTAATACTTACAGTATTAAGTCAAGTGAGAATCTTTGCGACGTCAGTAAGTTTACGTCAAAGAAGAAAATGTCACATATCGATCCCGCTCCGCCAAGTCAGGAAGTCGCCTAAGGCAGGTCCCCTGGCTAACGGAACTGATGTTAGATAGCTAGAAAATTCAAATGATGGCATATAAACAGCCATTTCATTTCATTTCTTGCTCGATGGCTCTTGCCGCATAGAACGTGTACTGTTTTGTTCCTTGCGCGAACGTTTATATTCACAGCGCAGTGGTGTGCGACAACCAAGTATAGTCGAAATGGTAATGGGAACATTATCTTGGCTCTTCTCTTGCATACTTGCATGGTGTTATGAAGAGGGTCTCACATTTATTATGTTCCCGGTCCTCAGTTTGATTTCAGGGCACTGTATACTTAGCCGTTTTCACAATGTCAAATTACGCTAGGTACCTAAATCATCCAAATTCGACGTTTCAAAACGCACAGTATGAAGTTACGGTACTGTACTGACTAGACTGCGCTCGCGACACCCTTCTAAACCATTTCCCGCCAAGGCGAGATCCATCTTCCCCGACCCCGCGCCGACAGCTCGCTCATACATTCCATATATAATCTTCGAGGTGTCTTCGAGTGTCTACTTACGGGTAGGTAGCTGGAAAAGTACAACGTAGGTGCAGAGGGTAAAGAGACCTTAAATTCTTTTCGATACAATAAAATTCGTATAGTTGTAGGCAATAGAAAACTCTATTACATTATTACACTAACGTTAAAATAGAATATTCAAAGAAATAAACGCATGCAAGTGTCAAATAATCGCACTGTAAACACTTTGGCGACTTCCTGACTTGGCGGGGCGGGATCGATATGTGACATTTTCTTCTTTGACGTAAACTTACTGACGTCGCAAGGATTCTCATTTGACATAATACTGTCAGTATTACGTTTGCGCAGTAGTAATATCATGCGCAGAAGCGTAGCAGTACCGCTTTCGCATCGTCCCGCTACCGCGCTTACCGCGCCAGTCAGGAAGCACTCATTTAAATGTAGGGGCGTAGTAAAGAATGGTATCGCGTCGACTGACAGCTGAGCTGACACTGACATTTGACACTTTTCTCATATCGTACTGCCTCCGCACCGACAAATCAGGAAGTCGCCTTTGATATATACTTTTTTGTATCAAGTCAAACATTTATTGTATCAAGTCTTGGGTATCCTGTTATTCCTGTATATAAACTGTTCATTTTCAAGCGTCTAATGAAAGGCTATATAATATTGCTGACAGAGGAAAAATACTAAGGGCACTCGATGACGAATATCCCTCGAGTCTAACTCAAGTGTCCTTCGGATTTGTCAGAAAGCAAGTTCTGGTCCTAAGATTGGGGAAAAGGTCAAATTAATCATCGTCCTAGCGTTTTTCCGGTTATATGTAAAGAGCTCAGGGTTTGGCTTCTTATCTTGTTGGCATAGGCACTAGTTTTATGGAAGCAAAGACAGAATTTAGTTTTTCCAAACCTTGTTGCCTCACGGTGTTGAAAATGCGCATTACTGCTCGGGTACAGTAGCTTCTCTTCTTGAGAAAAAGGTTAAATTATTAATATTATTTATTTATTCCGTTTAAGGAGTACCAACAGCTATAGTGACTTGCGTAGTAATTCAAAGCCAAGTTTAATGTAACTCACAGATAGAATTATTCATCATCTTTTTGAACTCTCATTACCAATGACAAAAGTACCTACCTATTGAAAATTCCATTGGACTGTGTTCAGTATTTTTACGTTATAGCACAAAACACAACGTATTTCTCTCTTATTTCCGAAATGGATTAATCTCAAATCATAAAGCTAGTTTGACGGAGACGAAACCAAACGCTTTTCTGAAAGCTAGCAACATTGATTGACGTATGGTATACTTCGCCGCGCTACGCGCAACCGTTACAAGCTCGCATCTCAATGCTCGAAGCTTTTAAAACCCTATACAACTAAATCCAGCAAAAACACGTCGCGAAATCAAGCAGAACCTGTCTCTAGCGTCCTATGAAGAAATCCAGACATCAGGGGGCCCCCAGGACTACATTCCAAGCCACAGATCAGTTCAGGTGAGTCTCTTGATAACTAGCTCTCAAAATATCGAAGGAATCATTTAAAATCCCCTACAGACTGATTTAAGGATATGATGACTTTAAGAAAAACTTTCGGTAATAACGGAGCCTTGGTTTGCTATTGTGTGTAGTACATAGTATTAAAAAAAATATCTTGAAATACACAAAATCTCCACACCAATCAAAATCATTCCCTCCGTCAAATAGACCCTTATATTTTAGAGGAAAGAAGGCTATTGCGGTTACAGTGGGGGTAATTTACGTGAGTGATCTGAGGGCAGGCGAACGCAATTACCCCAGTTCACTCGCACCAATGCGATTCACAACCAGACTTGACTGACGTTACTCGTCCTGTTCCTAGTAGAATAGGAAAAAGATTGCAAGAACTAGAAAAAAAAGCCCCAACTACGTCAACATAAAAGATTAAAACAGTGTCACTATCCAGGTGAAAATTTACAAAATTTCCTGATAAAGATTTAGATTTAGATTTAGATTTCATTTATTTCACAATCAAGCCTTCATTATAAATTACATTAATGTCAATTTAAAAGAATCTCTATTGTGATCGTCAAAAATACATTGAATAGAATAAAATACATATATCAATGGAAACATTACATAAATTTTCAAATTTTCAAAAATAAATCAGGTATATTTGATTGCTCGGAAGTACAATTGACTCAGCAGTCTCAGCACCGCAGTAAAATTAAACTAAATGTGGATTAAAATGTAACAGATACCCTGGTCCGCTGGATGCGGGTGGCGCAAGACCGGTCATTGTGGCACTCTTTTGGGGAGGCCTATGTCCAGCAGTGGACGTCTTTCGGCTGATATGATGATGATGATGGTGATGAGATACCCTGGCGCTGTCCCATTTAGGAAAAACTTCGTCCATGGCAGGCGAGGCGGCCGCATGGGCCGAGACAGCGAAACGCCGCAAGTATTCAGACAAATATATATTTGTGCCTTTCGCTGTGGAAACCCTCGGCCCTGGACATCGCCCACAATATTTTAGCCAAATTTCAAAATTATTAGTCGAAGATTCTAGTGACCGTGGGGCTGGCTCGTTCCTTGCCCAGAGAATTGGCATAGCCATGCGGGGAAACTCAGCCAGCCTTATGGGTACTCTTCCCTAGGCTTCTGATCTGGGGGATCTAATTTAGTTGCTGTAGCTGTATGTATTGTATTGTTTTTCTTTTCCTTGTTTTTACGGAATTAAAATGTATAAACGTGATCAATTAATTATAATGAACTGTATCAAGTAATGATACTTACTTACTTTAACGGCGCAGCGACCCAAAGAGGATCTTGGCCTCCGAAATGAGAGCACGCCACCTTTCCCGATCCTGCGCAGCCTCCTGCCAGTCTTCGACCTGAAGCTGCCGCAGATCCGCCTCCACACTGTCTTCCCAGCGATACCTGGGTCGACCAACCGGGCAGCGCCCACTCGGGCGCCCCAAGTATGCTTTCTTGACGGCTCGATCCTCTCCCAATCTCAGTAGGTGGCCGAATCAGCGAAGTCTGTGTGCCTTTGTTTCGCCGATGATATTCGGTTCGGCCTCTGATTCAAGTAATGATACGACTAGAAAAATGTATTTTTTACCAATAAGTAAAGACCCTATTCCTTATTCCACTCAGCAACCTTCGAAGGTCAGACTTATACTGGTTTGCCAGACACGGCTTTAAGGCGAGTCTATGAACGCAGAGCAGTCGTTTAATTGCAGGAAACTGGTACAGTCGGCTCTGTAATCACTGTTAGGGGTAATGAATCGCTGGCAATCGTTTTAACCTTTTTGATTATCCCTTTTAATGCCTCATGTCGTACACTTGAGGAATTCTCACCTCTTCAGAACAGGATACAGGCAAAATCGAAAATCACCGCCAAATTGTTTTTCTATGCTTTTTTGTATGTGTGAATTTCACTTTGAAAAAACATTCGTGTTTTGTTAGGGGAGTAGAAAAACGAGTTTTTGCAGTATTTGACATCAAACCAATATCAAACGTATTATAAGTAGGTACTTTATACAGCACTAGCTACTTAATAAATAGCAGCCAATTTTTGCAGTTAAACATAATAATGTGCGGTCCTTGTTAAACTCCAATTATAATGCAATTTTGTTCCACAGCCATTGTTTAGCTTTTCGTGATATATTGTTGCAACAAAATATCGCAGAAAACAAGTAGAAATTTAAGTTAATTGGCTAAATGGTCAAAGTTTAAACGTTTTCTCGAAGTAGGTCAAAACGTGACATGATTCTTTAGCGTATAGCAAGCAATATTAGAACTTGTAATTGTTCGTCTTACTCTTTTAAATACTCATACTCATACTCATATTTTATTGGTAATCATACATTACAAGTCACTAGCTCTAAGTTATAAATTAATACATGTCATTCATATTAAATAGTTAAATATTCATTTCATTTACCTAGAGTAGGTATGTTATTTTGATTTACAGCTCTTATTTTATTTTAAATTTAAAAAAATCGATAACGCTATAAAAAGATTGCTCAACAAGCCAGAGCTTCAATTTATTTTTAAAAATAAACATACTATTTGCTTCCTTTATGTGTTTCGGCAATTTATTATACACGGTGGGGCCCATCACGTGTGAGGTACCTATCGTTTTGGCCGTCTTTGCCAAGCTCCGAGACACCGAGGCTAGTTTTTTCCCGTTACGCGTAACACGGCTACTTCCCTCTCCCCGTTGACGATAAGTACCCAGGTTTTCGCGAGTATAGATGGGCTATCTGCAACAGAAGGAGGCTCGGTAAGGTGAGGATGGTAAGGTAAGGCAGTGAAAATATAGGTTTGATGTTACTACTCGTAATTGATACAAAAACCCTGTAACACATGCTCAAAATTATGACGATTGCATTTTATTTATTTATTATTATTATTGGTTTTTGTGGGCCTTCTATGCCGCGTCGACCAGTTATTGATCTATTGTGGCAGCCCTTAAAGTTCTTTGCTTAAACCCGTTGCTTCCAGGAATTTCCAGACTCTTTGGGTAGCAATCTGTTGTATCTCCTCTGGATGCATGATGTGCTTCCCTAGGTACATACTTCTTTTGCGCATAAGTGGTCCACAGGAGCAGAGGATATGGATGGCAGTTTCCTCCGACTCCTGGCAGAACCTGCATGCTGCACTTTGTTTTATACCCATTTGTGTAAGATGTTTGTTAAGTTTGCAGTGACCAGTGAGTATTCTCGTCACTGCGCAGGTTTTGTGTCTTTTGAGTTGTAATAGCTCTTTAGACAGCTTGGTGTTGTAGCCTTTAATTAGCGCTTTTGATTGTTTTAGTCCTTTTGTGAACTTCCACAACTCTATAGCTTCCGGTTTATTGTTTAGCAGAGAGCTTACTTTCTGTTTGGTTATACCACAGAAAGGTTCTGGGCCGATGAAGGGTGTATCTGCACCCTTTCTGGCGAGTTTGTCTGCTACCTCGTTTCCGTCAATGTCGGAGTGACCCGGTACCCATCTAAGTATTACTTTGTTGGATTTTGCAAGGTCGTTAAGGTTATCTTTACAGTTCTGGACTAGTTTAGAGTTGGACTCTAGAGATGCTAGTGCCAGCAGGCCAGCCTGGCTGTCCGAGTTGATGTAGATATGTTGGTTTCTCAGGTTTCTATCAAGATTAATCTCCGCACATTTGTTGATGGCGAAGATTTCGGCTTGAAAGATTGAGGCCTCTCTGCCCATGCTGACGCTAGTTTTGAGCTTTGGTCTCTCACCATAGATCCCGCAACCTACATCCTCACCTTTCTTTGAGCCGTCAGTATACCATATGTGGCTCCCCTCCTTGAAGTACATTTGGTCGTTTGTCCATTTGTCTCTTGGCGGTATTTCCACGGTATACAGTTTGTTGAAGTTTTGTATGGTTTGCATGTTATCAGTTGGCATGTTTAAAGTTCTGTTTCCAAAAACTGAGGCTTCCAGTTTGGCTAGTGCTTGTGAGCGCCATTTTGGCCTTGTCGACATGCATATCCTATAGATGCATTGCTTGGCCTCCTTTTGCACTTGCAGGTGGAGTGGTGTTAAGTCAAGCAATGCATCAAGGGCTGCCCCAGGCGTAGAACTTAGGGCTCCTGTTGTAGTTAGGCACGCCGTACGTTGTAGGCTGCTTAACTTTTGGATAGCTGTCTTTTGGTTGGTTTTGTCACACCAGACTGCGGAGGCGTAAGTAATTATAGGTCGCACTACCGCTGTGTATAGCCACATAGCAATTTTGGGTCTTATGCCCCATCTTGCTCCTGCCATTCGACAGCTTGTCCACAGAGCCATTTTTGCTTTGTGTGTAATGTTCTTCAAATGAGGATTCCAAGTTAACTTTTGGTCAAAAGTAACCCCCAGATACTTGACTTCATTTGAGAACGGTATGACTTGCCCATTAAGTTTTAGAGTTGCTAGTCTGTCTAGTTTCCTCTTCCTTGTGAAGGGTACTACCACCGTCTTACTAGCGTTTATGGACAAGTCATTCTCTTTACACCATTTTAGTATGGTGTTTAGGGCTCCTTGCATAAGGTTTGAGATTGTGTGGAGGCAGGGGCCTCTGATTATAACTACGAGATCGTCGGCATATCCCTGTGTGTCATAATCGAGGTCCGTCATGGTTGCTAGGAGTTGGTCCACTGCCAGGGTCCATAGTAGTGGGGATAGCACGCCTCCTTGTGGACATCCTCTTGTGGTGTAGAATTCATGTACAGCTGAATTGAGGGTCAGAGTCGCTATTCTATTTGATAGCATGCTCTGCACCCATCTGATGGTGGTTTTGTCCACGCCCTTTGACTCCATTCCTTTAAGGATAGTTTCTGTGGGTGTGTTATCAAAAGCACCTTCAACGTCAAGGAACGCACATAGAGCAGTTTGCTTATCCTCTAGGGCTTTCTGCACCTTGTCGACCAGATCTAGTAGGGCAGTTTCTGTAGATTTTCCCTTTTGGTAAGCATGTTGGTTCAGACTAAGTGGTCTGATTGCCAAGTACTTTACTCTAATGTGCTGATCAATGACTCTTTCCATTGTTTTGAGTAGAAAAGACGTAAGACTGATTGGTCTGAAGGATTTTGGCTGTGAGTAGTCCTTTTTCCCTGCTTTTGGTATGAATCGTACCTTGACCCTAGTCCATTGTTCTGGTATGGTACCCCAAGCGAAGCTGGCCCGGAATATTTTTACCAGGTGCGGGAGTAGGAGATCTTGCCCTTTCTGCAGTAGTGTAGGGAAGATTCCATCTTCTCCCGCCGATTTAAATGGTTTGAATTTTGCCAATGCCCATTTAACGTGGTTTGGTCTAAAGATGTTTGCGGCCAAATTCCAGTCGGTGTTATGTACCCTGTGGGCTTGGAAGCTCCTTTGGATGCATAACTGGGTGTTACTGGTAGGATACGACCCCGGAAAGTGGGTGGTTCTTAGCAGATCCAGTGTTTCCACCTCCGTAGTCGTAAAATCGCCATTCGGTCTCTTGAGGAGGCCAAGATAGTTAGTTGGTGCCTTGGAAAGAATTTTGTGTATTCTCGCTCCTTTGTGAGTTTGGGCAATCTCTTCACAAAACCTTCGCCAAGACTTCCTTTTCGCTTTTCTGATCTGTTTGTTATATTCAGTCAGTGCTCTACCATACCTTTCCCACTCGTTTGGTCTGGTTGAGTGATTGAATATGCGGCGTGTAGATACTCGGAGCTTTTCAAGCTTTTTGTTCCACCACGTCGTTGTGTTGTTTGTGGATGTTTCCCTCAATGGGCAGCTCTGTTCGTAGGCCGTATTTATGCCCTTTGATAGTTGGTTTACTGCTATATTGAGGGAATCCGGGTTTTTAACATATTTTGGTATGTCCTTTAGATACTCCTCAAGGTGAGTCTTATAGACTTCCCAGGACGTTTCTTTTGGATTTCTTCGTGTTCTTGGTTCCTGCCCTAATGGTCCCTTTACACTAAACCTAATATGTTTGTGGTCCGACATTGAGTTTTCGCTACTGACGTGCCAATTTCCGAGGCAGTTAGCTACCTTTTCAGTAGCGAAGGTTAGGTCTAATACTTCTTGTCTAGCCCTAGTAACAAAGGTTGGCGTGTTGCCCCTATTTAACAAGTGCAGACAATTAGTAAAAATAAAGTCTGAGAGTAACTCACCCCGTTTGTTGATTCCGGTGCTCCCCCAGATAGTGTGATGAGCGTTTGCGTCGCAACCCACAATTAGTTCTGCCTTTTGTGCTTGAGCGTACTCTACAACTTTAGCCAGTTCTTCTGTGGGATCTTGTTTCTCTCCTGGCAGGTAGGCGGAGCAAATTAACACCTTCGATGTGCCCCTTCCTTTGAGATCTACGTAAGCAGCAACGAGATCGTCGCTGCATAGCTCTGTAACAGGTAGAAAGTTGATGTTTTTGTTGAACACGATGCAGGCCCTTGGTTTGGATCCTTTTTCGTGTGTTAGTAGCTTACCTGTTGTATTTAAACCTGCTACCATGGATTGGGCGTTAATCCATGGTTCTTGTATGAGGGCGATGTCCAGGCCATTTTCGCCAAAGATCTTTTCCACGACCGCTGTGGCCGCGATGGCGTGGTGTAAGTTGGCCTGCAGAAAAGCCACCGGCCCCCATCTGCTTGCTGCGTCTTTGTTTTTAATGGCCTCGGCGCTGGGCATTGGTATGCCCTTGCTGGCCTCCCCTCCCTCTACCCCTACCCCTGGGGCGGTGCGTGCCCCTGTTGCCCCCCCTGTTGGTGGGAAACCGCTGGGTTCCCGATGGGCCTGCTGCAGTACTGGAGGCAGGATTCGGGATGGCCCGTTTAGGTCCCGGGGGGACCTTTCGAGCGGGAGTGTGGTGGTCCGAGGATGTGGTCGGGATTTGCGGTGGTGGGGTTTGGGTGTCGGACGTTTCGGGATGTTGGGCCTTGGATGAGGGACCCTTTATCCGAAACGTGACCTTGCGGAAACCTAGGTTTGCCTTTAGGCCCATTTTCTGGAGATACTCCACAGATTGGTCATCCAGGGCTACGGTCACCATGACCCCTCCCTTGTCGGCCTTTGTGTGGAGTATTTTCCAGAAGTCTGTGTACAGCCCGAAGTTCTGTGCACAGAGTAGCGACAGGGACATCTTGACCTCCGAGTCGCTGATGTCAGGTATAAATACCATCCCTATGTTTGGCTTTGGGAGCTCATTTTCGGGTATGACCCTGAGGTTGGCTTCTGGCCATGGCTTTAGGGATGGTATTTCCTGTTCAAGCCAGGCTTTGGACCGCTGGTCCTCGCACGTAATGAGCAACCAGCCTGGCTTGTAAGCGTGGCCCACGAACTTCGGTCCTTCAGCCATCCTCAGAGTCGAAATCCTCCGCAAGATGGTGTGGCAGAGGGACCCCAGTTGAGTGTCCGACATCGGACTGGAGTCTTTTATTCCGACCCGAACATGGTTGACGACCTCACTATAGGCCAGCGCTTGTTGGGGTTGAGTAGGGGGGGTCTCACTCACCCTTGGGTTCTTTGACAAGTTACCCTGCGGTGATTCCTCCTCCGAGCGGAGCCGTTTGACCGGCTTTTGCCCGGGCTTGGACTGTGAGGCACCAAATTTGAACCCCATTCTTTTGAGCTCTGCAAAGCTCTTTGAGGACAGTTGTAACGCCTCTTCAGGCTTTACTTCCAGTCCTATTAGAGCTCTGTAGCGCCCTCGCGTAGAACCACCCAATTTCTTGTGAGGTTTCCGCGTGCCGATGCTTTGAGCTTCCGTTGGTAGGTTAGGTCGACTAGCGTCCTTTTCTACCGGGTCGGTGCTCTCCACACCCTCCATTTCTTGTCCCGACGTTTGGGCGGTTGGTTCCGCGCCTACTGTCAGCGGCAGTAGTTCCTGGCATAGGTCTTCCAGGGTACCATCAGTTTGTTTTTCTTTTTCTTTATCCATACAGTTCCCACGAGAAGCTAGGGATTAGAGTCCATTCCAGCAGAGCCCCGCTTGCTGGAATAAGGCAAAATACACCTCGAGGTTGCCCGGTATCGAGGGTCCACCGTTCACGACTGAGCTCCCCCTCAGCCACACATCTCTCGGCACGGTAGGTCACACCTTAGCTTGGGGTTTTTGGGGTCGAGGTTGTCTCCTCCAGGAATGGGTAAGGGAAGGGATTACAGGAGTGGTAGGGATTGATGTGAGTGGTAGGATTGGATGGTTGGGAGGCACAGGATAACGGGTAAGGGAATAAATACCTGGAGGGTGGGAATGCCGTTCCAGGTATCGCCTCTCATACTTCGCTGTCTCAGATCCGGGGTAGATGGTAAATAGTGCGACGCCCGTTCTCGATCTTTGACATTACCAGGGTGCACGACCCACACGCTTGCGCCGGTGGGTTCGCCTCAGGTCTGTACGTCGGCAGTTCCTGAGGCGACGGGGACGTGTATGAGAAGACTTGATGGAGAGAACTTATAGCCTAGCGTCGCATACCTAAGCTCATCCTCCCCACCCAGCACCCCTGACGATTGCATGCTACTATTAAATAAAAATTTCCTAGTAGCATGTGCGCTTTAATTGTTGGAATCGATCAAGCATCTCCTGGAAATGGCAGCAAAATATAAGTAGGTACTTAATGATAATGAACCATTACCCTTCTTTTTGGTTGAGCCGTAGTTGGGTACAATGTTCATTCTTAATTTATCCTGTTGTGTAAATCTAAGTAGATTTGAAATGTTTCCAAGGTTCAAGTTCAGATATTATCCCCCGGAAGGATTAAAACGGAAAATCTCACATGTGGATTCCTCCACGAAGACATGTTTTCTAGACACAGTTATTTAAAAGGCATTTTCATTCTATTTTATTTCATTTTTATTTTTATTAATGCAGGATTTATTAAGCTTCAATGTTGCTCTTGACGATATTTTAATAGGGTAGGCATATTTCGCACAAAATGCGAATATCTTTACATTTTCCAAGATAGCGGCGGCTCTAGAAGGTCCTGTCCTGGGGACTTTTGAGACAAGAAAACAAGGCCTTCAATGAACATTCATAACAAATTTCATCAAAGGTACTTACCAACATTTGGAAATTTTGCTACCTATATCAACTGGGTTATTGAGATAATCTCTATTTACAATTGGACTAGGTGTCAAAACGAACCCGATGAGTGATTGATATACAAGTTCTCTTTATTTCCGAGTCCATATAACCGACCGTAAGCTGTCTGTATTTCCGAGTTCATATAACCTGGACTTATTTAAGGCAAGAGTGAATAGGCATTTTCTGGGTGAGCTCGCTTCACCGTTGGCCTCATCTTTGCCCCCTGGCTAGATGCTGGCCAAGAGCCATCCCATTATTAATAAAAAAAGGGTCAATTCAATCAAACAAGAAAAAATAAATTTCCAAAATTAGTCCGTGAAAAATTGGGCGGTTTATTTCAGATTAGATCATTATTCCCAATTTCTCATTTGGCCGCATCTACCTAATACAAAGTTTTGACGTAGGCGTAGGCAATTAAATTAATTTAATATTTGCGTCTACCTTCTTCAAGTTTTCTGAAATTATATCAAACAATCGACTAACTCATTTAATTAGTTAAAATTATTAACGATATTCAAGAGTTCACGCGGAATAATTAATTGATACAGGTTTTACTCATAGACATAGACATAGACATAGACATAAAGTAAAGTAAATTAATTAATTGTGCACATAATGCTTAAGGGCCCGGACACATGTCCACGGTACGGCACCGGGCACCGTCTACGGCCTTTGTTCTTTGTACTTTGCCGCGTACGGTACCGTGGACATGTGTCCGGGCTCTAAGGCACTCGATCATTATCTGTACTCAAGAAAAATATTACTTGCTGATGTGGAGGATTGTAAAAGAAAGGGGGGGGAAGGGGAATGGACTCTGCGTGAGAGATACCCTTTTTTAGGGTTCCGTAGTAAACAAGGAACCCTTATAGTTTCGCCATGTCCGTCCGTCCGTCCGTCCGTCCGTCCGTCCGTTCGTCCGACCCCCGTTTTTCTCAGTAACCGTTAGTACTAGAAAGCTGTAATTAAGCAAAAGATAAAAAAAAAGATAAAGATAATTTATTTGCAAGCATGAGTATACATATCAATGACGCCGACAAAACGGTAGAATAAAATCTTTAAAAAAGTTTTTTTTCAGGGTACCTCCCCTACATGTAAAGTGGTGGTGCAATTTTATCTTCCAAACCCCATCGTGTGGGGTATCGTTGGATAGCTCTTTTAAAAATATTATAAGGTTTCTAAAAGCATTTTTTGATTAAAGAATAGGTTGGCGTGATATTAAGCTATGAAGTGATAATTTTTGTTATGGTCAAGTGTCCCCCCCCCCCTGCCAGCTAAACGGTGGATACTAGGCATGTAAAAAATTCATGGTAGTAGTATATACGATGAATTTAAAAGGAAAACTATCACAGCTAAGTAGACATTACTAGTTAACGAGTAATAGTCGAACTTCAGAAATGTAGTTTGCAAAAGCAAACTTTCGTACAATTTCCATTGATACCTTAGATAATGTTTATAATTCTGTCAAAAACATAGTAAATATAAGTTTTGGAACTTTTTAGTCCACATAATGTAACGGGTGGACGACTACGGAACCCTACCTTGTGCGTGGCCCGACACGCACTTGGCCGGTTTTTTCAGTATGTAATTATTGTACATGTGCAGATGTGCACTGTAAAGTTATTATACGGACGACTTCAAAACACAATTAAAAGATAAGTAAACGCGTGACTCGATCTTCTAAAATGTTAAAATTATCGAAACCTTTAGCCAAAAATAACTATGGAAGAAGAACTAAAGTATATTTGATACCCAAAAATTTATAATGAACACCCTTTGCTATAACCCCGAATAAAGACGAAACTGTAGTGTAGGTAAGTAGGTACACATTTTATATTCTGTTATTATAAGTAAATAAAAAAATATATAAATTATTATTACTCGGAAATATCGTCCCATTGTTTGTGATAATACGTCTCAAAGTACCGCGGTTTGAATGAGAATGAGCGTTTTAATTCCCGGCATTTGAGGTAAATAATGTACTGCGAAAAACATTTATAATTCGGGCAATTTTGCTGCATTACTTACAATCTCTTATTGTATTTATTATTTTATCTAAGTACTTATGAGACATATACAACGCAAACAAATATTCTTACAAATGACTCTGTAATAAACGTGCTGGCTGGTCTCAAAGTATTTTAAATCAAGCTAACAAGCGTGTTACTGTTTTGTATAAACTTCCGTTAGGTTAGATCTATTGTCATTTTGAATGATTGGAGTATATAATGTGACATGATCAAAGGTTATGCACGCTCAACAACATTATGTACCTCCCCTCTGGTCCCCCGTTTAACACAGCATGTCCTTCGGGATGACCTTACTCGCGAGAAACACAACAACGCATACTTGATACACACGTAGGCAAGAACATGATTTGATTTAGTGTAGAAATATTTGCTAACTCCAACACAACATAATACCAAAATACTGCAAAGACGGACATAGAATAAACAATAGATAAAACACAATCCGTAAGTATCCAAACAACACGTACTTACTTTTCTCAATATCGCACAATGTAACATAAATATTGACTACAGAAAACTTCATAAAAGTCGATTCCTCCGTATTCATAAGCTTTGTTCCAAAGCTCATTCACACGGCACAAAGTGCATCAGCAACAGCAAAGAAAGCTCACACAAAACTCCCCATGTGTCTTGACAACTTTACGTTTTCTGGTGGTGAAACAAAAAGGTTGCGCTGTCGCGCAGAGAGACGGAGTATTTTTGAAATAGTTTAGTTTCTTTATTGGAAAATGTAAGTTGGATTGGCACAAAAGAGATCGGTGGGTTCCTTGGAGTGAAATGTTTCATAAACTGTATCAAGATAGGTATTGAATGTTAAGGGCGCGGCGCACGTTCAGTCTGTATAGTAATTGTTTGTATTGGTAGTGCTATTGGTTGTTGAGAGATCAATTCAAGATGGAACGGGGGTGTGTTGTTCATATTACTTCGCTATATTAATAACATATTGACGGTTATATTACTAACATATTGTAGCTATGTGGGATTGGTTACTTTTTGATGGCTTTATAAGGAGCTGGCTGGAGGCTACTTGATGAACAAGGAACATTCGAATGAAGTTTAAATTGTTTTAGAATCGCGTATGAGTATGTTTCAGTTTGATAGTCGACGTGATCGAAGAAGAATTTGCGATAAAGTTCGAAATTTATAAAGCAAAGAAGTGCATGTCCGAAACGTGACGTAAGTAAACGAAATTGCACGTTGTATGTGTCTCTCCGTTGTTTTCCTAGGCAGTGGCTTTTTTTATTAATAATGGGATTGTCAGCATCTAGCCAGCGGGCAAAAATGAGGCCAACAGTGAAGCGAGCTCACTCAGAAAATGCCTAGTCACTCTTGTCTTAAATAGGTCCAGGTTATATGAACTCGGAAATACAGACGGCGGCAGGGAATTCCAAACCTTAGCAGTGCGCAATATAAAAGATAACGCAAAGCGCTTGGAACTTCTATACCTAAGCTAAGTAGTATTAACTATTCTCTGAAAACCTATTCGAACGTGATTGACGCCATGATTGATCGTGTGTGACGTAATTAAGTTGCACGGGTGCTCAGCGAGGCGAAAGGAGCCTCATTCCATTCCTTGCTAGATATGGCGCTATAAACTCTTATCGCGGACAAGCTGTGGTATGTATGTGTATGACACCCTTGGTGCTAAATTCGTCCTGAAATAGCTAGTGTACAGTCCGCATCATAAATATGTTTACGTTTTTTTACAGATTGATGATGGCAAAAAAGCTTAAAGAATGGCTGAATCAGCCAAGCTTGCGTAAACTTTTAGCCTCATTATAAAGCTACTTAATCAAGGAAGTTTTCTCAGTATTTTTTACGCTGGGTTTCATTCTTTTTCTTTAATTAATAATGTACTTGTAATGAAGTTCTAATTCTTCGGCCTTTTTTATGTGACCTTTGCTAATTTCAATTTATTTATTTGTAATTTACTTTTTTAGGATATTGTTTTCAACGGTCTTCAGCAATTTTGGGGAAAAAAATTAAAATCGTCAATATCTCAGAAACAAATCATTTTCGGACAGGGTATCACATGATCTTATTTGCTGCAAATGAGTTATACTATACTATCTTAAAGGAATGTATTCAATAAACAGTCACCCTATATAATAACAAATCGCCTATGTCGCACTCAGTGAATTGGAATGATCAAAATCAAATAAGTACTTATTACTTGGTACGTGGTGACCACACAGGGACCTTTATCTCCCAACGGCCATCGGTTCTATGAGCAACATACCCCACCCATTTCCACTTAAAATGGAAAATTATAAAATTATAACTATATTTATGGATTGCAGGAGCACCGTGTTGCTGTGTCGCTCAGCGAAGTGGAATGATGGGTGCAGTGCGCGGCCGCGTTTGAGCGCGCCCCGGCTTGGCGATGGCGAATACTGTTCAGCCGTAGACTGTAGCCGACTGGCAGATTTCTAACTCCCTTATTTATAAAACTTAACAAACCTCTGCTAACTGAAAGTAGGTACTAAAACGTATTTTCTACCTTTTCTCAGAAATATAAATGTCAAAGCGCCAGGTAAAGACTACCAAATTTTAGAGGCAATTTAATTTAAATAGGTTTAATGACCGATTGTGAATCAGCCAATCTGCTTCAAGCGTGGAACCTGGGACGTACCACTGAGTTTTACAAAAAATCTTATATATACCTAGTTACGACATATCGTATGATTTTTTAATCAAAGTGAAAATTGAAAAATTCAACACCACTGATAAATATCGTATGATATTAATCAGTGGCTTTTCGGTGCAAAAACATCAACACGAAACTAGTGTAAGCACAAAAAGGTCTAGTTTTCTATATGGTTCCAGAGGTGTTGGAAGGTCTTGTTGCATCCGTAAAACTGGTGTCTACGCCAAATTTTGAGATCAGATGCCAAAGTTAAGCGGATCTTGCGCTACTTAAGGATATAACCGGGAAAAACATTGCGAGAATGATGATGAACTTATCAAACTGTAATTAGTAATATGGCCGAGGAGATCAAAAGTCAAATCTTTTGGGTGTTTGAAGCAAGCTATAGGTAGGTACTCCTAAGTGTCAGGAAAACTGCTCTCACCCCTTGAATTTTAAAGACATCCTCAAACTTCCTCACTTGAATATTAATGACTGTGAAACACGTTACACCGTACCGTGCCCGAAATTCAGTCAATTTGCAGTCAATTCAAGATAGTCAAATGGAACATTCGCCAAAACATTACAGGCGTTGGCTTGGCCTTGCCAAGATTTTGGTTAATCGCTGATAGGAGTTGCATTAATGAAACTGCAAGATGTGTGACCAACATCACACTCGGTTATGTTATGGATGCTTTTTTTCTAGCGTCCAATTTTGGTCTTCTTCAACATCCGCTTCCTACTTGTCTTTCTCCACTTTGCACGATCCTGGGCGTTTTCTTTAGTGATCCCATTCTCTCTTATGTCGGCCTTCACGATATCCAGCCTTCGCTTCTTAGGTCTACCGCAGCGTCGAAGGCCGTCGAGGGCTTGGTCAAAGCATTCAAAGGTTCAAACATTTATTTGTCCAACATAGGTAGTACAGGTGTAACGTTGCACGTACATATTTAATTTTAGATATTTAATTTAACTATTAATTATAAATGAAATGGTCTATTTACATTAAATTATACAATATTTTAAACTGTTATTATATACTAAATTATTACATTTTAACTATAAACCTAATTATTTATTCAATCAATTTATTTATTTATACAGAATTTAATCAAATTATATGTATACATTTTAATTAATTACAGAATTAACTTATTTAAACTGATTAAAACAATAACACAATAATTAAATAATAAACAAACCAATCAAATAATGTTACATATTAAAATAAATAAAGTAACATAATGTAAATTGCGTTACGCGCTCATACTATTCCGCGCGACTGTACTCGATTCCACTGCGCGTGCGCACTGCATGCATTGACGTAATGGAAGTTTCTCGATGCGCTCTGCGCTCTGTCCGCGATCCGCCGCCTTCGACAACAGACCCGTGCCGCAGTGCACACGAAATTACAATACGTGTCGTCTCGCGCTGCTAGCATTTGGCAATTTTAAATTATATATTTTTATTCGGTGGGCGCGGACACCTTTCAAGGCGACATTTCTTCGCCAGGCACCAACATAAATTGGTGAAATCAGCACCCACGTAATTGGGTGCGTCGTTTTTATTTGGAATTACCGAACCGCACAACCACCATCTTGGCGGCCTGGGCTGGAACCCATGGACGTTCGCCCGCCGCCGTTCCTGCTCCTCATCATAGCTGGCCGAGCGTGACCCCAGTATCAGACCGCCGCCGACCAGCCAGGAGAGTACCGGATCTACGGCGGCAAAGCTAGACAGGGCATAGACCACCCACGACCCTATTTATTTTATTTGCGGGACTTGTGTCCCCAATATATTTTTTGTTGATGACGAGGTGCTTTATTTACACCACCCCTAGTACGTCACACAGGGTGTTACATTTTGGTTATGTATCACTTGCCTTGGGGCGTACAAATATTTTTGTCACATGCTTTTACATGCAGCATACTTCATACTCGTAAATTATCATTATAATATTGTATAACATAATAGTATTAATAGTACATTACTGCAGAGACCAGTAAGTAAGCCATCCTGGACGAGTATGAGTTAGCCGGCCGAGCCGAAGGCGAGGTCCGGCTATAATACGAGGCCAGGATGGCACTTATGGTCGAGGCATGTATAGTGCTTTTCTCAAAAATAAAACAAGTTGTATAAATAGCGGTAAAAATCATATTTTTCGCCAATTCCACCTCGTTTGTTCTAAAACCGTGGGGTCGGACTAGCTTTTGTTTGTGCGGGCGCGGGCGCCCCCCGCCCCCCGCCCCCCGCCGGCGCTGACAGGGAGGCGCCGGCGCCCGCAGCAGCAGCTAAACTTATGATATGTAATGGGATTTACATACTTACTTCCTGGACAGTAGGTGTTACTTCCTGGACACTTCTGCCAACTGTCCAGGATGAGCCACTTTCGGATACTATCTTGACAGATGTTATGAGAACATTACATACTATTTTTGAGAAAATAAATTATTTTAACAAAATATAATTTCAATAATTACAGTATAGTGGTTTAATGGATCCGTTAAAATTATTGTATTGAATATTAAGCTTTACATATTAGAAATTCTTTCAGGGCTTTCTGCTTTTCCGACAATATTCTGCGGTAATTTGTTGAAGATTTTATGGGCCATCCCAAGTATACTTTCTTGAAACAAAGCTGTATGGCTTGGCATCGCTTTTAATTTGTTTTGAAGGCGTACACTTTTATATTTTTTACCAAATAAGCTTCTATTATGGATCACAGCATTTGTTTCCTATGCTATGTAGTAGGTTATATTTTTCGGTATCTCGCTAAAAGTTCGCGCTCGGTACTGTGTTACGCAAGTCATCTTTGACCTATGAAGTTATCGAAGCCGAGTTTCGCGTAGGTTTATTACCGCCTTTTAAATTGACCTGTAAGAACTTGGACAAAATCTTAAAGTTTGCTTATGTGACAATGGCCTTTTTACCAGACTGTGTTCCCTGAAATCTATTCCTAAAAAAAAACGGAGTACATGTGTGCGTCAGGTGTAGGAGCTATGAGTCTACTTTGTCTATGTGTTCGTATGTGTCACAACTACAACAATGGCAAACCCGTGCTCGTGAGATAAAAATAGTAAATAAATATAAATTGAACTGCCAGAGATTTTAACATTAGAAAAACTAAAGCTTCTCTAAACGGGACACCTAGTACTTTCTCTAGTTCTGGCAATGTTCAGGCGGTTCCATGAGCCAGATATGCGAAAATACCCCAAGAATTATCCCATTTTTCTCAGAATCGTTGATTCGCGTCAAATACCTGCGATCTGGGACATTCTTTGTTTTGCCGCCCTTGTTAAGTAATGTACTATTTTAGAATTTTAGTGCCACTCACGCTCTTTTAGAAGTATTGTAATGTAGGACACTTTAGCACTTGCACCGTGATCCTAAACAATGTCACTAAGGACTATAAGTATACCATATTATTGTTGTGTTTATATTTGAAATAGCGATTGAAATATATAAAAAAAATATATATATTTGTGGACAATCTTACACAGATCAACCTAGTCCCAAACTAAGCAAAGCTTGTACTATGGGTACTAAGCGACGATATACATACTTATATAGATAAATAAATACTTAAATACATAGAAAATATCCAAGACCCAAAAACAAATATTCGTGCTCATCACACAAATAAATGCCCCGGCCGGGATTCGAACCCGGGACCTCCAGCTTCGTAGGCAGGGTCACTACCAACTAAGCTAAAGAGGTCGTCTACCTACTCGGCCATAAGCGCAACAACAAACAAGTAAGTACATCAGATGTGATATACTCAATATTTTTAAGTGGTGGAGGGTAACTGGTTTTTCTGCCGACAAACTGTTATGCATGTTGGCAGATATTAGATATGTTGTTTAAATATTTATTAATGTATCAAATAAATTAAAAAAAAATTGTAGACGTGGGAAAATATATATAATTCTTGATTCATAATAACACAGCTTTCGATACACGATTCATGACACTTCGCTCGATACAATTAATTCCCAAAGTAACCTCCAATTCGATTATTTTTTCCAGCTGTACTTGTTTTTTTACCATGTGACACTATGAAACATAAAAAGGAGAAAAATCAATCATAACTAAAATAGTAATTTGAGAGCTTCCTGATTTCGATAAATTGAGGCAATATTTTAGAAAATACATAAAAATCGACAAATTCTACCGTAACAAGATATCGACATACCTATACGGCCTGCAAGCTCTATCTCCGTTATGCCGTTACCCCTTCGAAATGTGACAGTGACGGCAACACGCTCGATTTTAGATTTCATCTGGGTACATGAACGGCCTTCAACTACAAATCAACAACGGATAAAGGATGATAAATTCACGCTAGACCGTTCCGTGTCCGGGCCGATTCGTTTTCTAATACAGTAGCTTTAGTATAAGTTTTTTCGAAACATTAACTAATTCGAACGCGTTTGCGTTTTGTCTCAAAATGTATGAAAGTGGTATGAAAACGTGAACAGCGCCTCTGGTGGTCACTAGTGGAAACTAAAACAGCGAGTATATCATTTGTTGCTAACCGATGAACGCGCGTATTTCAAACTCGGTGAGAGCGTTTTCATACATTTTGAGACAAAACGCAAACGCATTCGAATTAGTTAATGTTTCGAAAAAACCTATACTAGAGCTACTGGACGCGCGACGGCCGTCGATTTCTTGTACTAGAAAACGGGCCGGCCCGGACACGGAAAGGTCTAGCGTGAATCATCCTTAAATACGCCAGGAAGTTATGCAAAGTACAGGAGTATATTTAGAACTCCGATAACGCGCAGGATGCCTGGCTGCTTCATTGCGGATATTATTCCCGATAAGGAACGAGTTGCCATGGAGTTGTAGATACCCATACTGGAAAGCGTACCCCTAGTAGCTCGATTCCACTCACACCTCAGTATGGCTAGCACATGATGGCAACGTCAGTTTGTCGGCTTATTGAGCTCTCGAGCTATCCGTATTTTTTGATAGGTGCTGTTAGAAAGTGACGGATAGCTCGAGATAAAGCGGGTATTACACTGTCCTGAATTCAGGACACTTAGAAGGGTTCCGACCTATACGTTAGAGCGAGATGCTTCAACTCCCCTCCACTAGTTAGGACGCCTGATTCAGGACAGTATAATACCCGCTTAAGCCAACAAACTGACGTTGCCATCATGTGCTAGCCATACAGATTCGGTCGAAGCCGCTCAACTAATCTCACTGGAGCGCAAACTCTTAGAGTATTCCAGTATTTAAACTGTCCGCGTGGTCGTGTCGAAGGTTTCGCCTGGATTTTGCCCAAGCCACTCTCCAATCGCTCCAAGAACGAGAATCCCTCTCCCCCATCTCACTCACTATACTCAT
This sequence comes from Cenopis cana, assembly GCA_951800055.1. NCBI lineage: Eukaryota > Metazoa > Arthropoda > Insecta > Lepidoptera > Tortricidae > Cenopis > Cenopis cana. The sequence continues at coordinate 725,841 of OX637484.1, read as the reverse complement.
TCACTTCAAGTGTTGAGCACTCACACGTTTTCCATGTAAAAGTTAAACTTTCAATCAAGCATTTCATATCCTTTTATTAAAGAAAATTAAATATCTTTCAAAAACTAGCTACTTTCGTTGACATTAAAGATAAAAATGCAATTTGTCCTTTTATTGCAAACCCGTCTATTTTTAGTCTTCAATTAGCAATATAGATTCTCTAGATGTTATTTAGTATATACTTTTTCATATTTTACGTCAATGTGCATTTTTGTAATTTTTATAAGTTACAAAGGAAAATAAGGGGTGCTCAACACTTTTGGCCAAGGCTGTACATATTTTTTGCAATAGGAGTATAAAAAAGCTAAAATAAGAAATGAAAAATGACCACAATATTCTTACTTTTGTTGCGTTGAACTTGCTGCTTTTCATAATGTGAATTCTTATATTTTTGACATCAATGCAATCTTATATAGTAATTTACATTAATGAAATAAATGAATCTGAATCTTGCCGAAAATACTTCTGCGTATTTCATGAGTGCACTCTCCAGTATTCACTCTCTATGGAAGTTTCCTCTGCCCCTCTTGACGTTTGCACTTTATAAGATAAAAGATAAAAAAAGTATTTATTGCACAGAAAAGAAAGAGATACAAAAGGATTTACAAAACAGGCATTTGGTGCATGACATTCTGTTTATACAGAGATTCCAGGAGTCCCCGCACTAGGCTAGGCCTGTATCGCGGGAGACCAGCTAAATATTTAAATGTCATGCGCAAGTTTAATACAAAGTTAACTTAGCAACTAAGATTAACAATTCTAGTTATAATGTAATTATTGGAGGCGTATCTTAAAGAACTAACTTTAAATTTTTGGTACAATTAATAATAATACAATTTATGATGATACACATATTTAAAATGATCGATCGAATTATCGGAAGCGGAATATTTTCCTATTACCTTTTTATTTGGATCGACAGAATTCCTACAACGAGTGATGTTGATGATACACATATTTAAAATGAGCGATCGAATTATCGGAAGCGGAATATTTTCCTATTACCTTTTTATTTGGATCGACAGAATTCCTACAACGGGTGATGTTGATGATACACATATTTAAAATGATCGATCGAATTATCGGAAGCGGAATATTTTCCTATAACCCTTTTTATTTGGATCGACAGAATTCCTACAACGGGTGATGTTGATGATACACATATTTAAAATGAGCGATCGAATTATCGGAAGCGGAATATTTTCCTATAACCCTTTTTATTTGGATCGACAGAATTCCTACAACGGATCAGTTTGAATACTGGAAAAGCTACTGTACTCGTAGCAGTGTGTTTCAATCGGGGTCTTGGGTGGTCTTGGGTTCGAATCCCAGCTCGTACCACTGAGTTTATCAAAAAATCTTGAAATATAAATGACTAGCTTTTGCCCGCGACTTCGTCCGCGTAAACTTCCACTTCTTCCTTGGAGTGATGATTTTAGGAGTACTTCCTGACTTGGCGGGGCGGGATCGATATGTGAAATTTTCTTCTTTGACGTAAACTTACTGACGTCGCAAAGATTCTCACTTGACAAAATACTGTCAGTATTACGTTTGCGCAGTTAAGTAGTAATATCATGCGCAGAAACGGAGCAGTACCGCCTTAACATCGTCCCTCTACCGCGCATCCCGCGCCAGTCAGGAAGCACTCATTTAAATGTAGGGGCTCAGTAAAAAATGGTACCGACTCGACTGACAGCTGACACTGACATTTGTCACTTTTCTTATATCGTACTGCCTCCGCACCGATAAATCAGGAAGTCTCCTAAGTATCATGTATGTTTATCCAGGGTATTAACTCGTTGTTTACCAAGTTTAATTATAATCCTTTCATCATCTATAAACATCCAATCATCTAAACTTTCAACTTATATCATTTAGTAGGATGATTTTGATTTCGGTACATGGCGATAACAATGTGAAGAAATCAGTCTAATGGCTTTCTACACCAACATGGTAATAACACAAGTGTTAATGCAAAATACCCGAAAACTTATTACAATTTATTCCGAAAGAGCTACTAAGGCAAAATCCAGTGAAATGATAAGTTCTTTAGCTTTGCAGCGTCAACGCTCCGTCAACATAATTTTAATTAAGAAAATCTCTAGCGACTTTTTTCTTTAAGAACTTTTAATAAGAGTCTATTAGGTCCAGCTAGCTGTGTCAAGTTAATCAGGCCACGGTAATGAGATATAAACTGATATAAATAAGATGAAGCTGAAGTCTTTTATTAATAAGGCGCACAACGGAGAAAAAACAACTGTTTTTCAATAAGGAAGCCTACTTACATAACAATATAACTAGGGTGCTACAGAAGTTTAAAATTTGAAGTTTACGCATGTTTCAGATTAATGCTTTGATATTTTGTTGTTGATGTTTTGATGTTTATGTACGAGTATGTATTGTGGGTTTAACGCACTCTGGCAAAGCGACCATACAAATTGATTCCCACCGGCTTCCCTAAATTCCGGCGCATGAAGAATCAGAAAGGCAAAATGATTTCCGGCTTCTCTAAGAATATTTTTGAGGCGCCGCCACTGGTCTAATGCTAAATGCAGGGTGTGATATTATTATTATTCTTCTTTTTATTTGTTTTTACTCGGTTTTCACCGGCGTAGGTACTGCTATGCACGGGCCTAAGCCAAGTGCATCTCAGGTAAGTATACACACGTTACACTGTTGACACACAAGCTGGTGCAACAGATTGTGTATCGAGTGTATCTGAAGTGAGTGTATCAGTTGTAAACTACGGAGTTTGGACAGTAGGCGTTAAAGCGAAATTCAAAGTTGGATTTAGAGTTGAGTGTGAGGTTGGTATGATTGAAGCAGGGATTTCTTGATTGGTTTGTAAGAATTTCCTTACAATTCGGCACGTGTTGAGAATGACGGCTTTCTGGAGGAGGTTGTATGTTTTTGGCGGTAGATTTAGGGTCTTTAAAGATGTATGAAGTTGTTTCGGTATCACACCTGTAGTGGATAGGACAATCGGTACTATGGTGACTTTTTGAAGGTGCCAGATGCGGGTAATTTCATCTTTCAGGTCGATGTATTTTGTAAGTTTTTCTGCTATAGTAGTTTGTAAATTGTGTGTGTTAGGTACGGCTATGTCAATGAGGTATCCAGTTTTGCTAGTTTTGTCTATTAATGTAATGTCAGGTCTGTTATGGTGGGTGGTTCGGTCGGTGAGGATGGTTCGGTCAAAGTACAGTTTGGTTGTAGGGTTCTCTAGGACACTTTCTGGTTTATATTTGTAGTATGGTTCTATGTCAGTAATAAAATGTTGTTGGTGTGCAAGCTTTTGGTGGATAATATTTGCGACTTGGTCGTGTCTGTGTTTATAATCAGTCTGGACTATTGCTTTACATGCACCTGTTATATGTTGAATTGTTTCCGGGCAGCTATTACATTTTCTACACGTGTCAAAAGGCAGGGTTTTTGTTATATGTCGTTGGTAGTTTCTAGTCTCTATTACCTGGTCTTGTATCGCCACCATGAAGCCTTCAGTCTCCGGAAACAGCTCACCACGACTCAGCCACGCGTTCGACGCCTCCTTGTCGACATTAGATTGGCATAAGTCATGGTAATGTCTGCCGTGAAGAGACTTTCTAGCCCACTCGGCGAATTTTGTTTGGTCGTCTGTAAGGTTTTCATTATTTTGTTTTGTACTATCTTGCAGGTTTAACGGAGTGAACTTACGGTCATTCTGTGCTGCTGCTTTGTGTAGTGTAGATGATTCGGCTTTCGTGGAAAAGTATCGTCTTAGGGTAGCGATTTGTTTATTGTGCAGGTTTACTATGTCAATAAGACCCCTCCCTCCATCTTTTCTCGGCAGCGTCAGTCTTTGTACACACGATCTTGGGTGATGTTTCCGGAACCTAGTCATTGTTGTGTTAATTGTTCGTTGTAGTGCTTTGAGCTCCGATTTTGTCCAGTTTATTACTCCAAAAGAATATGTGAGAATGGGTATAGCGAACGTGTTTATGGCTTTTATTGTATTACGGGCATATAGTTGTGATTTCAGGATTGTCTTTATTATTATTATTATTTTATTATACACTAGCAGCTACAAGCTGATGCGTGTATATCACTGCACTTATTATTTTTTTTATTGTCCTGTGGTTTTGTGTTTAAAATGTTTATCTAGTCTATTTTTGAAACTGTTCACTGAAGGGGCACTTATCACTGACTCTGGTAGTTTATTCCACTCACGTACTACGCGATTTGATAAAAAGTGCTTCCTAGGATTGCTTGTGCTGGATCCCCGAGTAATCTTTAAGCTGTGGCCTCTCAGACGATGATTCTTACTCATTGTAAACAAATTCTTTAAGTCAGGTAAGTCATAATAATCATGTAGAATCTTGTAAGTTTCAATGAGATCGCCACGCTGTCTTCTTCGCTCCAGGGTAGTCAATCCAAGAACGGTAAGCCTTTCTTCATATGGCGTATTACGCAAACCATACACCATCTTGGTTGCCCTGCGTTGCACCCTTTCAAGCATATTGATATCTTTCTGAAAGTATGGACTCCAGATTTGGTAAGCATATTCAAGAAGAGGTCTAATATAGGTTTTGTAAAGTTTCAGAAATAAGTCCCTATTAATTGTCTTGAATGACTTCCGAATTAGATAAGTTAGTGAGTTGGCTCTTTTGCTTATGTCCAGGATGTGCATGTCCCACTTAAGGTTACTTGTTACAGTGACTCCAAGATCTCTTTGTGTGTTTACTTTTACCAGGTTCTGGTTTTCTATAGTATAAGAAAGCTGAGGATTAGTAGGTCCAATATGCAGAACAGTGCATTTTTCTGAGTTTAGGGATAGGAGCCAGTCTTGTGTCCATCGTACAATTCGATTCAAGTCTTCTTGTATGACATTATTTGCGATGAGAGGGTTTCCCATAATCTTGGTATCATCAGCGAAAAGCGACAGTCTTGAGTTGATAATGGCCTTAAGATCGGTGATAAAAATTCCAAAAAGGATTGGCCCGAGGACTGATCCTTGCGGGACGCCACTGAGTACCTTGGTAGGCTCTGATAGCTCCTCACCTACTCTAATTCTTATTGTCCTTTCACTGAGAAAATCCTGAATCCATTTAAGAAGCCGTCCACGAATTCCGTAGTGTTCCAGCTTACTAATGAGCCTTTTTATAGGAACTCGATCGAAGGCCTTTTCATAATCTAAATATATTACATCCGTTGGGTGGTGCTCGTCCCAGTTCTTAGTCCAATAATCCAAACAACCTAGCAGATTAGTAACTGTTGACCGTCTTGGAACAAACCCGTGTTGTTCTTCAATTATAATATGCTCCTCAGATAAAAATTGTCTAATATGCCGAGCAATAATCTTCTCCATTACTTTACAAACAATGCATGTCAAACTAATTGGTCGATAATTCGCTGCTGCCAATTTATCGCCTTTTTTGTATATTGGCGTAACAGTGGCTTCTTTCCAATCTTCAGGCAATGTGCCCGACATAAAGGACAATGACATTATGTGGGATAGTTGCTCGCTCAAAGCATGGCTGCAGTTTTTTAATATTATTGCGGGGATACCATCTGGCCCCATAGATGTATCATCTTTAAAAGTGGCTATAGCTTTCTTATATGTTTTATATACAGCTCTCTCAAGAATAGGTTTTACAGAATAACACTGATAATCATGACCATCAGCCTTAGTACGCGTACAGACATCGATTTTGAATCGGGATAATAAAAGAGACGAAAAGAAAACCACATCCGAGCGTAGGGCACAGACAAGGTAAAATAATAACCTAATCAACAAAAATATCTACCAATACAATCCAACCACGGCCACGGTAATCAATTAGAAAATTGGCCTGTCAAATTTCCAGGAGCGTGAATGTTTAATTATATTCCCTGCAAAATGTTTTATAATTAATTTGTAGAGAGAAAATGAAGACTTTGTTTCTTCATTACATCTTACAAGTAATTGTACAACTAGTTGGACAATAAATTGGCAGTCGGTATGAAAAATTTATATATATATATATATATATATATACAAAGGAAAGTTTTCTGAAAAAAACATATTTAATCAGATGGTCAATTCTCGACGCGTTTCAACCGCCGCGATTTCGGTGATCGTGTTATTTATGAGGTCCTTAGGTTTCTGTGGTCCATTTTGATAAAGATGATAGCTCTCCCCACCTGCTATTATACTACAGCCTAATGATGTGGTCTCCCTCTACAGTGATGGCTTCCTAATGCTTCCAGCGCTGAAACGCACTAAGAAATGCCTAGGCGTATTTTTTACTGTAATTTGACCGGCATTGCTTTTAAGCATTTTGTCTTAAAGTATCCGAAATTTTTGAGTATTTTAATACCCAGTTCATGTGAACACCTAACTTCGAATAGTTTAAGTCGGATGTTTTAATTTTTTAGTTGTTCCTTGTCGAAACCTTATGACTGAGGTTCGTTACCCCCGTAATTCGCTGTAGTCTCCGGTGCTCTTCAAACAGACAGATTCTTTCAAAAGATCGGAGTTTCAAGCGCGTAATTTTTTTTCGTTTGATTTCATCAAATTGAATGAGTATATTCTGCGTCAGCTGTTCTTGTCTTCAACTTGGCCGACGACCATCAGTTCTTCCAAAGTCGCGCCTGGTTGTGGCCGGGCCAAGGAATCGAAGAAACTGAAAATTCTCCTAATATAAATAGTCGAGACGCGGGGTTTTATATTTGAGCTCATCAAAAAATTCTAAAATATTCAGGCTGCCACCTCAATATTCAGGCGAAATAAATTCAGGAGTAAACTGAGTCACAGAATAAGTAATAGTACTACGTACAGAAGTTGCACTGTTAACAAATCGCCAACTTACAAACCCAAATTATAATAGGTAAATAACAAATATTGACCACACCAAGCGAATGACGAGACGACGCGACCGTCCGCTAGCAATTCGCCACTGAATGTACTTGCAGCGGCCTAGGGATGTACTTGCAGCGGCGCGGCGAACTGACGGAGTGTAAGCCGCCTGACGGAGTACCTTTACGCTAGTGCGTGTATGTAGTTGTAGTGGTAAAGTGTACTTAAACTCCATGTTAGCCCTCATTCGGACTTCAATTCAGCTTATGTGCGGAAAACTCCAGGTGCCTTATTGATTGCGCTGGTGAAGAGAAAAAGGAAGGAGAGAAAAAACTTCCTAAACACTTGAACACTTTCCCAAAATCGTATTGCCAAAGTTGATAAAGACCTATACCTATTCGGACTTTGTACAGCGCCCGCAGTTTGCAAGTTTCGTCGGATATATCGACAGGGCCTGGCGGTGAATCCGGTAGAAGTTTCCCTGAGCCCGAGGCACCCGACGAGACACTATTGAAACTTTGTCAGGTTGTTTGAAAAGATTTGTCACTTTTAGTCATCATCATCAAAATTTAAGAGGTCGGCTCTTGTCGGTGGAGTTGGCGCCAGTTCTCACGGTCCTCGGCCAAGTTCTTTAGGTCTCGGTAAGATTCGACATTTAGTATTCCTTGATAAAATTGGTGACGTGGGATTTATATGAAATAATTTTAGCGTCTGTACGGTTTATGACCGTAACTTCCCAAGGGCGGGGTGGTGGTGACCGTGGAGTAAAAATTAGCGCGTAATGTAAATACTTTATTCAAAGCGAGTGCTCGGTACAGTGGCGGGCGAAGGACTCACTGCGGCGCTCGCGTTGCTTACTAGTATCGCGGCCACGAATGCCTAGTAAGCAACTTGTGTCCCTACATGTCCATCCGTAATCATTGTTACTGTATTTTCTTAGTAGTTAATACTTCCTATATTTTTACGATCCTATGACACTACAGTGCCTACATGTAAAAGTGCATAATTATAATAGCATACACACATGCTCATATCCCATTGGGGTCGGGTCATTTATTGCCTCGAATCAAATTCAAATATCTCGCCATACATGCTCATCGGTTGCGGGAACTTCTGACGTGGCCTTTTCAGGTATCGCAAAATTGTGATCAAGATACCCTCGCTTTGGTCGTCCCCTTCCGACCCTTTCATCCATCTCCTGACCATAAATACTCTTAGTAAGTCTGCTTTCACACATCCTGTCAACATGTCCAAAAACATTATGATAGCGACCCTTTCTTATATTTCATGTTAAACGATATATCATTCTTAAGCGTCTTCCTGACATGTAGGTGCGAAGGCGGTACGATATGAGAAAACTGTCAAATGTCAGTGTCAACTGTCAGTCAACTCAGTACAACTTTTTACTGCGCCCTTACATTTAAATGAGTGCTTCCTGACTGGCGCGGGATGCGCGGAAGCGGAACGATGCGAAGTCAGTACTGGACCGCTTCTGCGCATGATATGATGCGCAAATGTAATACTGACAGTATTCCGTCAAGTGGGAATCATTGCGACGTCAGTAAGTTTACGTCAAAGAAGAAAATGATATCATATCGATCCCGCCCCGCCAAGTCAGGAAGTCGCCTTAGTAGCAAAATGGACACCCTTTAAATACAGGCATAGCAATTCTTTGAACATGTTTGCAATTGTGAATTCCATTCCCAAGACAGGTTTGAAAACGTGTATCGTCATAATAGATGTCCGATAACTCGAGAGATTTTCCAGTGCACTACATTACATATCGCATCTTTGGAACATCAAACTATCAAATCCTACTGCAAGCTGCATAAGTAAGTAATGTAAGTATGCTTGGAAATTCGGAAAGTCGAGTTAGAGAAGTTAATGCGAGAGTACACTTCGGATAAGTGAAAATTTGGATGCTGTCAGGGATTAGAAACATACGAGAGACATTTAAAAAATCATTAATGTCCGCCTAAAGACGACTACAAACTATTGAACAAAGACTTCCCCCAATGATCTCTTCGACGACCGCTTAAGCTTAGTTGCTAGTGACCCTGCCTACGAAGCTAGAGGTCCCGGGTTCGAATCCCGGCCAGGGCTTTTATTTGTGTGATGAGCACGAATATTTGTTCTTGGGTCTTGGATGTTTTCTATGTATTTAAGTATATACATATTTATTTATATAAGTAAGTAGGAGCGCTCGTGGCCCAGCGGCGCCTGAGTACCGCTTGCGGTAGGTATCTAAGGTTAAGCAACGTGGGCAGCGGTCAGGACTTGGATGGGTGACCGCTTTGAGTGGTTACTAACTGAGCGCTCCCGTGCTTTGGAAGGCATGTGAAGCCGTTGATCCCGGTTGCTTTGGAGGCCTTCGGGCGGCTTGAGAACTTCTAACAGTCAAGTTGCCCACTCACTTGACAAAGCCTAATCCCAATAAGGTTAGTTTCCCCTCGGGGTTGGAAGGTCAGATGGCAGTCGCTTCCGTAAAAACTAGTGCCTACGCCGACCCCAGGCATCCTTCAGGATGCAACTGTACATATTTATCGCCCTTGCTTTCGGCTCGGGCGTCAAATACCTGCGATCTGAGACAATCTTTATTTTACCGTCCTTGGTAAGTAATGTATTATTTCGTTTCAGCAATACATCGTGATAGACGAGTAATTATCGATTTTGTGGAGCCGAGTGTGAAAAACAGAAATATAAAAGTTATGGAAGACTAAATTCCTTAGCGACCTTCAGACGGGTTGCGTAGAGGTACGTTTTATGCGAGCATTCGAGAGCTGTAAATTTATTGGAGGGTAAGGGTTAAGGTCATTGCCCTCGCACCGAAGCCAAATCATATCCGAATTAGATTTCTTCCCAATGTACCACAATACAATACAATACAAATCCTTATTCTTTATTATTCACCAAAAAATACATTGAAAACCAGATTAAAATTAAACTTGTTGATGGTACACAACAGGCGGTCTTAGCTAAAAATCGATCTCTTCCAGGCAGCCTTTGGGTGGTGGAGACACGACAGAAGATTTTCAACCGCCTTTGTATGTATATACCTACTACAGTATGTCATCGTTTGTAAAAAATGTATCAAGTACTCCAAAAGGAATGCTTAGGAACCCGTAATCCCCTTAAGGGGATCCCCAACGCAAATGTCCCGCTCTAACACGCGTGAGTTAACTATAATTAACTATCTCGCTCTCTACGCAAGCTCTGCGCGCAGTTTTGTAAATATTTAGCTATAGTCATTAAGCCAATCATTCTATCAAAGCAAACCCTGCGAATTTGTCTATAACTATTTACGATCTTTAATTGAGTGCAAAAATAACACGTTAAATATCAGTAATATAGCCGTAGTATTGAAAATACATTCCAAAAAGGGGTAACATCGCGTTTTTTTTCTATCGAGTGAAATTCATCAGGTCATGTAACTGACTGCGATTTTGACTAGACAAGATCCTTATGTAACACATATTTTTTTTAGATTTTAAGACACTTTATTCTATGTCTCAGATGGTTTTTAAAAACTCAAAAGTGGTAATACACGGCCTTAAAAGAGGTAAATGATGCGCACTTTGCAATTTTTATCAGTTTTTACGTTATGTGTCCGTTCATCAATATTTGATGTAGGTACATTTTGGAACGAAGCTATACTCTCCACAAAATTCTTTATCAAAGTTGAATCCCAAAACACTCTAGACCCAAATAATACCGTGCTAAAGTAAAGTGTTAATAAAACTACAAAAGAACGTAAGCCAGGTTCCCTCGTCGCTATAAAACTTTGTCCAAAGCTATTCCTTATTTATACCACCGTAGGGACTATTATATTTGAACATAACGCAAGTAACTGTATTTTAGCTACGAACGCTCCGATGCTCTTTATTCTCTGAACAGCAGAGACCATTTCCGTTTGACAGGTCAAAGCGTTGTAAAGTTTTTTGAAGACTTTATTACGTAAGTTCTGAGGGTGATATTGGCGTGGCATGCATGTAGTCTTTTGCAGGCTTTTAGTTTAAATATATTTGACATGGTTCAGGCTCTAATTGCGAGACTCGTGCGAAGTATATTTTATCATAGTGCACGCTAAAATGCACTCTACCCTCATAAAGTGCAGGCTTACGTTAGTTTAGGCAGATTGGCGTGGAAATTCGTGTAAGTACCTAACTTTTACCTTTGAACATATATTTTGCAAACGGTTAATATTTTTGCTTGAATTGCTTTTTAGGCGACTTCCTGATTTGTCGGTGCGGAGGCGGTACGATATGAGAAAACTGACAAATGTCAGTCTCAACTGTCAGTCAACTCAGTATTACTTTTAACTGCGCCCCTACATTTAAATGAGTGCTTCCTGACTGGCGCGGGATGCGCGGAAGCGGAACGATGCGAAGGCAGTACTGGTCCGCTCTACTGCGCAAATGTAATACTGACAGAATTCTTTCAAGTGGGAATCTTTGCGACGTCAGTATGCTTACGTCAAAGAAAAAAATGACACATATCGATCCCGCCCCGCCAAGTCAGGAAGTCGCCTTAAATTCAAACTTGCCGCCTACAATTTAGTAACTCGGAGACCAAGGTTTCCTCTGCGTTTTTCCGGGAATGAGACCTAGAAAGAACGATTGTTTGACCACGAAATCCCATTGTTGTTAGAAGATGAATAAATTACGATTTGAACGTGGATATTTGGCAAAATAATAAAAAAGCTCAAAACTTAGAGAAGTTATTTTTATTTTAGTTATACAGGAAAATCGAAAATTATTTCCTGTTATTAATTTATATATTGCTTTGGGGAATGATTGATAGACCAGTAGTTTTACTGTGGGGTCGATACTAATCTCTACGCTAGCGGGTAAGTCCTTTTTTAAGGTTCCGTACCCAAAGGGTAAAACGGGACCCTATTACTAAGATTTCGCTGTCCGTCCGTCTATCACCAGGCTGTATCCTTGCAATCCAATTACTCTTGGGCGAACAGGAGTAGGTACATCTGAATGTCTATCAAATTAGACCAGCTTGACAGGACTGGCTTCCCACGAGGCGGCTTGACCCACCAGGCTGTATCTCATGAACCGTAATAGTTGCCACTATATAACAACAAATACGAAAAAAACGGGATACTTACAGTAAATATCTAAGAGGGCTCCCATACAAGTAACATGTTTTTTTTGCCGTTTTTATAGTCAATGGTACGGAACCCTTCGTGCACGCGTCCGACTCGCACTTGGCCGGTTTTTTATTATTAAAAATGGGATTTCTCTTGACCAGCTACTAACGTCGGGGGGAAAAGATGAGGCCGACGGTGAAGCGAGCTCACCCAGAAAATACCTATTCACTAGTGCCTTATAGAGGTCCAGTCGAGGGTTCGTTACGAACGCCGCCTTTATATAAGCAGGAGCTATTATTTAATACTTACGTATGCAGAGTATGACCCTTATACTGAAGACAATCATATCTCTACGGTCTGTGGGTCAGCTGTTATCGGGCTAACAAAGGGATGACGTCGTTTGTCGTATGCGGCTGGCTAACTTAGAGAAATAGCCTCGTAAGATAAACGTATTTTACATTATTTATTGTTATATCGAGGCCTATACATTTTTTCACCTTACTCCATTGAAATAAGGACCAAAAATGTATACATAATTTATGGCTCCCAATCACAAAATAATGACATCACACCTCGATAAAATGGATTTTTTAGAGTAGATTGATTAATTTTGATTAAACTACACTCACCGGCAAAAGGCCCAAAAACTTTCGTGATTTCAAACTATAAATTAAATATTTTTTCTAATTTGGGCCAAATTTTCTGCCGGTGAGTAACTATATTATTTTGATTTTTTATATACATTTATAAACTCACGCCTGTACTCCCAAAAGGGGTAGGCAGAGCCAGGGGTATGAAATTTAATTCCAGTGCCACTTTTAGCGATAGTGGGCTTAAAGATGGAAAAAATGTGATATTGCAGTGATAGGTTGCTAGCCCATCGCCCAAAAACACTCTTCTTTTGATTTTTTTATCGAATCGTTATCAAGAGTAGCACTTTCTCTCACAATAATAATAATATTTTTCTCAGTAAACGTTTATTTTCTGTAAAATTCTGCCGTTCCCTATGATAAACAATATAAGTTCGAATTTTATTAACGTTTTTAGGATGCCTTGAAAGAAATCCTTATTTAAGTACTTTCATGTTGTCAATCTATCTGTTTGTATTATTACACAGGAAGTCAAAAATTATAACAATAGAAATTGAATTAATTAATTAATTAAAAAAACATTTATTTCAGACGCATGTCCATATTCATTAGTAACAACTTATACCAGTGTTAAAATATACACGAAAATTTAAAAATTCACAAATTAAAATCATCAAAAATTAAAAATTACAAATAAATTTAAATTAAAATTGAAAATTAGAATTGAAAATTAAATTTAAAATGAATGAATTGAATTGAAATTAGATGTCATTATGATTTCATTGCACAAGTATTGCATCGACGTCAGTATAGGTATCTATAACTTATTTTTGTATATACATTGTGCAATTAAACGTAAATATCTGGGCGGCCGAGCTTTGTTAGGCGTTTTCCCGTGCATGAGATCTAGCTAGATCGATTGCTCGTCCCCGAAAACCCCCACATACCAAATTTCATCAAAATCGTTAGAGCCGTTTCCGAGATCTCCGAAATAAATAAATAAATAAGTAAATAAATATACAAGAATTGCTCGTTTAAAGATATAAGATAAATATCTGGGCGACCGAGCCTTGCTTGGTGTTTTCCCGGGCATGAGCTAGATCTAGCTAGATCGATTGCTCGTCCCCGAAAACCCCCACATACCAAATTTCATCAAAATCGTTAGAGCCGTTTCCGAGATCTCCGAAATAAATAAATAAATAAGTAAATAAATATACAAGAATTGCTCGTTTAAAGATATAAGATAAATATCTGGGCGACCGAGCCTTGCTCGGTGTTTTCCCGTGCATGAGACCTAGCTAGATCGATTGCTCGTCCCCGAAAACCCCCACATACCAAATTTCATCAAAATCGTTAGAGCCGTTTCCGAGATCCCCGAAATAAATATACATATAAATAAATAAATAAATATACAAGAATTGCTCGTTTAAAGATATAAGATAAGATAGACAAGCAGTGAGAAAACATTTTCAAATTCAAGTTGTATTTCGCTAAAGGGTTTTATTGAAAAGAGCATTTCAACGAAACTCCGAGAGCCCCGGCTTTCGATCGAGCTACAATCGCCGACTATCCGCGTGATTGTGTTCTGAATACGATATGAAATACATTTTGAAACGGAAATTGAGAGCAAAGTCTAGGGATGACGGAGGTTAATAAGCAATGGAATACTGGAGTCAACATTTTATACACAATATCTCTCTGCACCCATCATCTCTGAACTTCTAAGAGTCAAGTTGCCCACTTGCTTGACAAGCCTAATGACAATAAGGTCAACTTCAATTCTTTAAAAAATGGCTTCCATCAAATTTATGATGATTTCGCCAATGTCACGTGTTCAATGACGTTGTTCGGTAACAACGCCATGACAGTAGATAAGGTTTTGTACGGTAAATGGATTAACTGCCCGTCGTCGCCCGGGCACGTGTGCTCACACGCGGCGATGATCAGAATCTCGACAATAAGGTCTATTCTCCCCTTGTGTTGCAAGATCAGGGTGACAGTCGCTTCCGTAAAAACTACACGTCAAATGTGCTTACGTCAAATCTTGGGTTAGGTAGCGGACCCTGGGCATCCTTCAGGATGCAACTTTACTGGGGTAACGCTAACAGGATGATAATCTAAATGATCTCTTTGAAATCATTGAAGGATTAGCAGCTTTAGCTACTGGGCTACTGTGGACGAGCGACTTCTAATCTGGGAAACGTGGGTTCAAATCCACGCTTGCAGCACTGATGGTTTTCAAAAAGTTAAAGTGAAGGAAATATCATTTTATAAGTAAGTAGCTTTTCAATGAAGGAAAATGTGAGGAAAGCGATCTAATGTACTCTTTTATTAGTGGTACAATATAAAGAATATTACTAGTACTATATACTACTACTCATCCCAGTCTAATATTCCCTGTGGGTTAGTCAGTTTTCGTTAAACCTGTGTCTACGTCAAATGATAAGCTCTTTATACTACCAATTGTACATAACCAGAATAATGAAGGTGTTCCGAAAAATCCTGGGACCAGTTAAAAGAGACGATGGGAGTTGGAGGATCCTTAAAAATGCCGAAGGTGAGTCCAAAGCACATCGTCTTCGCTGGCTTGGCCACCTAGAGAGGATGGGAGAAGATCGACAGGTGAAGAGAGCATACTTGGGCCGACCGACCGGACGACGTCCTGTGGGTCGCCCCAAGTATCGCTGGAGGGTTGTGGTGGAAGCGGACCTGCGTGAGCTCGGAGCTGGTGCAAGCTGGCGAGAAATTGCGCAGGACCGAGCAAAGTGGCGTGCTCTTGTGTCGGAGGCCAAGACACATTTTGGGTCGTCGTGCCAGCCCAGTTAGTTTAGTTAGTTAGTTAGAATAATGAAGAGGTACATACAGGTGAATCCAGATATAAAAATAAACCTTTTAAACTCATTCGTAGCTTATTTGATGCGTATTTGCCCAGTAAATTGCCTGATTTCTTTTTAAATACAACATTTATCTCAACTCAATAATTTAAAAAGCAACTCTGACGTATACAATACAGAGCTCAGTTTCCATTACAGCGTTAAAAAAGATATGAGGTTGGGAAAGTGACTAGAAATAAGAGTAAGGATTACGATATCTCGTTGAGGAACGATTTTCTCGGATGCGATTGAGAATAGGTACTCAGGCGAGGTGATCATATTTCCTAAACATGTCTTTTAATAAGCTGCTAGAGAAAGGTAAAAGTCCCAGTGCCCGACACCTTAACCCTTTAATGGGCAAGATCAAAATATTGAGTAAAAAACGACCACCATAGATTCACACTTTTGTATTTTATACTAATGCAATTTTATTTCATCTACTATGTACAGGGGCAAGAGACCAGAAGTATGGATTCATTTAAAGGTTGACCGTTAAATATGTGGGATGCAGCTGCAGGCGTTTCAAGAATCCCTCGTAAGCAATATCCTTAAGCCACCACTAAGAAGTAGGACGCGTGGAAGATGACCTGACGGGAGCGGACCTACCGATTAACCAAAACGTCCAGCGTATCTGCGATTCATCATCATCATCATCAGCCTATCTACGTCCCACTGCTGGGCACAGGCCTCCTCTCATAGATGAGAGGGATTGGGCAGTAGTCCCCACGCTGGCCCAGAGCGGGTTGGGGACTGCAGTGGGGTATGCAGGTTTCCTCACGATGTTTTCCTTCACCGAAAAGCTAACGGTAAATATCAAATGATATTCCGTACATAAGTTCCGAAAAACTCATTGGTACGAGCTGGGATTCGAACCCACGACCGCCGCTTGACAGCCGCACGCTTGAACCACTGGGCTACCGTAGCTTATCTGCGATTAACTTAATCTATAAGCAAGTCAAATCCCGTTTCCACCAGCAGTTGGACTCCTGTTCCACCACTTCCACCAGCCAGGAGAGTTTATCGGGATAGCAGAAATTTTATCAAAATTACCTTGGTTCCCTTCCGACCCTTCCATCCATCTTCTGAACTGAAATCCTCTTAGTCTGGTTCCATTCTTTCGACATTTCCAAACAACCGAAGCATACCTTTTTCAATCCTAGTCACTACTTCTTCTTCTTCTATTTAACAATTTACTACTCTTGTCGGTGGAGCAATCGCCAGCCGTTTCTGTCCTCTGCTATCTCCTTCACTCCCTGATATCACATGACCTTAACCTTCTCTTTTATTTGCTCAAAGTAGTTCCTTCTTGGCCTTCCTCTTCCTATCTTTCCTTCAATCTTCCCTTCTATAATGGTCTTAAGGAAAAGATCATGTCTTAGCAGATGACCTAGTCACTATATCGTCATCTATAACTTTTTTTTTCCTTCGATTTTAGTCTGCAATCAGTTGTACTATAAGCAAATTTATTGAAAGCTTTATATTATGACATGTCGAGTGTGTCCTCCATTGAGGGCATCTACTCCTCCGTTAAATCTAGTCCGTTAGAATGTCTTTTCTTTTGAGCCTCTTCCTGTAGTCTCTGGTTCTCAGTTTTACAGCAAGCTCATTCGGATGATGTTTCAGTCTCTCTTTTTATGCTTTGGTCACAAAGAGTATTTCTTCCTTCACCGTGTTCATTTCTAGATACTTGTGTATTTCAGAGTTGGTAGTATCTAAAGCCTGCCTGCTATACCTTAGTATTTTTTTAAAGTAAAATTTACGAAACGTCGTGTCGGTTCTCGAATTTTTGTGCTATTTTACACTTTACGTGATAGAATATGCTTCAATGCGAACGCCGTATTTACTGAAAACTTTTCATCAGCACGGTAAACAAACTATCAATTCAATTACGGAATGCCATTCATACAAAAGCGGACTTTAAAGGTAACATTATAAGGTTCACATTATTTTAAATGAATAATGAAATATGCTTACTATTTCAGTGAATTTGTTTTATTTGATTTCAATACAAAATTCTCTTTGACAACGTTTCCACGTGGAAATAAACGGGTTTTCAAAGGAATGCAAAATACCTATTTACGCAGGTACAGTTCAGTTGGAGCTTGTTGGAGTTATTGAGTTGGAGTTATTTTTGAATTATTGGAAAAAACCCACTTCCTGGCCAGGGGGTGACATAAAATTTTGTACTTACCACGGGCGATAATAAAGAAAGCCTCAGATCGCATATTTATCGCCCTTGCCTTCGGCTCGGGCGTAAAATAC
The DNA here is from genome assembly GCA_951800055.1 of Cenopis cana. Taxonomy (NCBI): domain Eukaryota; kingdom Metazoa; phylum Arthropoda; class Insecta; order Lepidoptera; family Tortricidae; genus Cenopis; species Cenopis cana. The sequence goes on along the minus strand of OX637484.1, from coordinate 708,165 downwards.
CCGCGATCTGAGACATTCTTTGTTTTATCGCCCTTGGTAGGTAATGTACTATTATGAATTCAACTGCACGTGCAAATAAAATCCATATTATTATCAAACCTACTGACAATATTTCACGAGAATCGGTAAATGCGACCTGTAGAGGGGTACAGCCGGAGATCTAAAGTGAGTGTTTGTCGTGTGACAATAAATATTTTTTCTTTCTTTCTTTCTTCTTTAAAGGATATAATTCTTAATATCTCCCTCTGTCTCACTTGCTAATTCGAGCGACAGAGAGGGCGATATTCGAACTTGGTTCGTTTTCGGTTCGCGGTAGACCCTCAATAATACGAACCATATCATTTCATCATTTCTATCATTTTTCCCACCCTGAAATAGAGGCACTTTCAACAAGATCAAAAATTCCTTGTGATCAAAAATATGATTTTTATATTTAAATAAAAAGAGAAAACTTTAAAAATATTTCTTTGGGTAAAGCACATTTAGGTATATTTTATGATGAAAACGTTATCCTTATTACCCCAAAATAATGTTCTATCAGATTGACAATATTTCATAATTTCCAAAAGTCTTAATTCGAAAACTATTTCGGTAAAAACGTGTGAAGTACACAAAAAACATTTTTTTAGATTTTTTTCTCCGTTAAATTTGGAAAAAATCGCAAATTACTGTAAACCGAAAGTTGACGTCATCTTCCTCGCTGTATTCAGGGAGACCTTAGAACAGAGTACAGACAATCGCTGCTCTGGAGTGGCTCTGGATTCTTGTTGGGAAGATGACGTCATGTTTTACTTACGCCCTTTTGGAATGACCTACTTTTCAACGTGTTTTTTTTATGAATTAATGAGTTACATTGAAAAAGAAAAAATACGGGTGGCTTAAATTTTTACCTATTTTCTAACTAGTTCATAAAATAAAGTAGTTACAAATATGAAACTAGGTACCTACAGTGTAGGATTTAATGTGTAATTCTCGAAAAACTGAAATACTACACAAATAACGACTATACATAAAATAACAATATCTGGGCGGCCGAGCTTTGCTCGTCGTTTTCCCGGGCATGAGACCTAGCTCAATCGATTGCTCGTCCCCGAAAACCCCTACATACCAAATTTCATCAAAATCGTTAGAGCCGTTTCCGAGATCCCAGAAATATATAAATGTAGTAGTGTATAAGTATGTAATATCTGGGCGGCCGAGCTTTGCTCGGCGTTTTCCCGGGCATGAGACCTTGCTCGATCGATTGCTCGTCCCCGAAAACCCCTACATAAAGAGAGATCCGAGATCCCGGAAATATAGAAATATAGAAATATATAAACATATAAACAAGAATTGCTCTTTTAAAGATATAAGATGTAAAACATTTCTTTAAATAGGCTCCTGATGATGGAGAATGAATAATAATAGCTATGCATTTTTTACCCTTACCCATATTTTGGGAGTCATGGAGTATTGGTTATTATGTTTTATTAATAAATGTACCTCGTTGTTCCTTTTAATACTAAATATCTGGGCGACCGAGCCTTGCTCGGCGTTTTCCCGGGCATGAGACATAGCTAGATCGATTGCTCGTCCCCGAAAACCCCCACATACCAAATTTCGTCAAAATCGTTAGAGCCGTTTCCGAGATCCCCGAAATAAATATATATATAAATAAATAAATATACAAGAATTGCTCGTTTAAAGATATAAGATTAATAATTACTGCTGGTGGCAGTATTTTTAACGAAAATACTGCCGAGACAGTACATACATCACTATAAGTATTAACGAGACATAAAAACGTGAATTCATATTCATGGCATAAACTTGGGCCATTAAAAGTTCCACGAAGCCAGCTGATAAACAGCGTAATTGCTGATTTGAGAAACTTGCATATTGTACATCTGGACCAAGGCAGTTTCCACCTTAGAGGGTTAAGATTGTAATGTAATAATAATGAATCCAGAATATCAAGCCTTAGTCAAGTTAAAACAAAAAAGAAAAAACATTCAAATCCTTTTTGCCCGAACTGAAACGCAGACGCTTCGCTCGCTTAGCTAACTCGGTAAAAAAGCATCATCTCCGAATCCTCAGTAAACACTAGCTCACAACCTCATAATCCTTGTCACCTCACGACCTCATAGGTACGTTATTCTGATGTCAACGGTAGGGCACGCAAGGTGTGTTATTTGATGACTGGAGATGAAACGAGCAACTAAATGGTTATGGCTGAAAGGCATGCCTGAATTCTTTTCTGAGAAAATGTAATTTCCAACTTGTTTGCCCTTTTGGTGAAGAATCCAAGCCTTTCAAGGTTTCGTGAGTTGTAATAACGCCAGGAAAGACTATTTTTAGGGTTCCGTAACGTCCGGAACCCCATTGGTGTCACTCACGCCTCCGTCCGTCCGTCCGTCCGTCGTCTGTCACAAAATTATGTTCCGAAGAACTTTTTAACTTCCCATTGACCTAATGAACTTGAAACTTAGTGAATGTTTATTATTACGTATGTATTATTCCTAATGCGCACTTCTAAGGTTCGGAATCCTCTGCCGGTGTTTGTATTTCCTAGTTCATATAACCTATAGGCACCTTCTGGGGAGCTCGCTTTATCGTCGGCCTCATCTTTGCCCCCTGGCTAGATGCTGGCCAATATGCTGGAAGATGCGCAGCCGCGAGGTAGCTGTGCGAGGAACATGCGCAGCCGCGAGGTAGCTGTGCGAGGAAGATGCGCAGCCGCGAGGTAGCTGTGTGACGAAGATGCGGAGCCGCGAGGTAGCTGTGCGAGGAAGATGCGCAGCCGCGAGTAGCTGTGCGAGGAAGATGCGCAGCCGCGAGTAGCTGTGCGAGGAAGATGCGCAGCCGCGAGGTAGCTGTGCGAGGAAGATGCGCAGCCGCGAGTTAGCTGTGACGAAGATGCGGAGCCGCGAGGTAGCTGTGCGAGGAAGATTCGCAGCCGCGAGGTAGCTGTACGAGGAAGATGCGCAGCCGCAAGGTAGCTGTGCGAGGAAGATGCGCAGCCGCGAGGTAGCTGTGCGAGGAAGATGCGCAGCCGCGAGGTAGCTGTGCGAGGAAGATGCGCAGTCGCGAGGTAGCTGTACGAGGAAGATGCGCAGCCGCAAGGTAGCTGTGCGAGGAAGATGCGCAGCCGCGAGGTAGCTGTGCGAGGAAGATGCGCAGCCGCGAGGTAGCTGTGCGAGGAAGATGCGCAGTCGCGAGGTAGCTGTGCGAGGAAGATGCGCAGCCGCGAGGTAGCTGTGCGAGGAAGATGCGCAGCCGCGAGGTAGCTGTGTGACGAAGATGCGGAGCCGCGAGGTAGCTGTGCGAGGAAGATGCGCAGCCGCGAGTAGCTGTGCGAGGAAGATGCGCAGCCGCGAGTAGCTGTGCGAGGAAGATGCGCAGCCGCGAGGTAGCTGTGCGAGGAAGATGCGCAGCCGCGAGTTAGCTGTGACGAAGATGCGGAGCCGCGAGGTAGCTGTGCGAGGAAGATTCGCAGCCGCGAGGTAGCTGTACGAGGAAGATGCGCAGCCGCAAGGTAGCTGTGCGAGGAAGATGCGCAGCCGCGAGGTAGCTGTGCGAGGAAGATGCGCAGCCGCGAGGTAGCTGTGCGAGGAAGATGCGCAGTCGCGAGGTAGCTGTGCGAGGAAGATGCGCAGCCGCGAGGTAGCTGTGCGAGGAAGATGCGCAGCCGCGAGGTAGCTGTGCTAGGAAGATGCGCAGCCGCGAGGTAGCTGTGCGAGGAAGATGCGCAGCCGCGAGGTAGCTGTGCGAGGAAGATGCGCAGTCGCGATGTAGCTGTGCGAGGAAGATGCGCAGTCGCGAGGTAGCTGTGCGAGGAAGATGCGCAGCCGCAAGGTAGCTGTGCGAGGAAGATGCGCAGCCGCGAGGTAGCTGTGCGAGGAAGATGCGCAGCCGCAAGGTAGCTGTGCGAGGAAGATGCGCAGCCGCGAGGTAGCTGTGCGAGGAAGATGCGCAGCCGCGAGGTAGCTGTACGAGGAAGATGCGCAGCCGCAAGGTAGCTGTGCGAGGAAGATGCGCAGCCGCGAGGTAGCTGTGCGAGGAAGATGCGCAGCTCGAGCACTCGCGACCATCCAAAGCATGCATCCATAGCACGCATCCTTCCACATAAGAACAAAGGTTAGTTGAACCCGTTCCCACCAGTGGTATGCACTGTGGATAACCTAATGAATATGATTGATGTGGATATCAAACGTATCCATCCATGTCAACGTAGCATAGCACATAATTATCTAGTTGAAAGTCAACCTTAATCCCAATGTTTGCGTAGGAACCAGTTTCACTAAAGCAACTGCCATCTGACCTTCCAACTTAAAATATCTTGTTGGGATCAGGCCGGTTACCTCAAAATGTATTCCTTCACCCAACAGCCAAATACAAGTAGACAAATGAAAAACTAAATTTATATTCTGAAAAAAGTCAGCTGCTTAACAGTAGGCCTTTAGGAGCGATTTGCTTTTAGTTTAAGTGCGAACCCAAGACATCACTTGTCCTAAATAACTCCCACTCCCTCCTAAAATTGAAATTCCGTCGCCATCTTAACCCGTATTGTGCGCGATCCGTAAGCACGGACGTAAAATCAAATGCGGCTGTCCCGGGGGAAAATTGATAAGGTTAAGTCCTCGGTCCTATGGAGAGCGCGCGTGAGCTGATGGGCATAGTAACGCACTTATGATATTCAAGGTTCTTTTTACGGATTCTGAGAGGGAGAGATTTTTAGGGTTCCGTACCCAAGCGTCCAAACGGATGCCTATTGCTGTCACTCACGCGTCCGTCCGTCCGTCCGTCGTCTGTCATACAGGTTTTACAGCCAAACGGTTGGAGCTACAATTTTCACAGTATAAGCATCTTGACCGAAAGAAAATGTTTTTATGTCACACCTGGCCATAAAGTGGCCATTATCGCACGCTCCGCGCGCGAAAAATCCCACTTCCTGGCCAGGGGGTGCCTCAGATCGCGTATTTATATCGCGAAAAAAGTTTTTTGTCGTACGGTCAACCAATTTGATTTCTGGGCCATTTCGTACCATGTCACAGTGACATTTATATGAGATTTCTAGCGGCTTTCATATTGATTCTCACTATGATAACACAGTGGCCAAAACACACACACACAGTGGCACAGTGGTACAAAGTGGCCCAGAAATCAAATTGGTAGACTGTACCTTACCCTATTGAATGAAGTATCGTTGTGTAGAGCTAATTGAGTATATAAATTATTTGTAATGTTTTAAAAATATTGGAAAATAAAGGAATGAAAAGCCACCAACGTCAGCTTTTTTTTGCGTGTTGGCCATTGTTGTAGTTGTGACACATACGAACACATCTATGTATATAGACGACGTGAACTCATAGCTCCTACGCTGACGCACACATTAGTAGAGAGGCCAATTTGAAAAAAGTCGTCAAATAACGAAGTTCGTTTGTACGAGCAGTCGCCTACCGACGAATGGTATCGTTGGATTCAGTGACGTCTCCCGAGTATGGAACTCGATGTCGTCACTCTCTAAAGTGGTGGAGGGGGTAACTATGACGTCACAAAGATGGCGGTTGGTGGTATCAAGTTTTATCGATTATCTCTTTAACTATTCAACGTATTGCAACAAATGAGGTGTCAAATGAAAGCTCTTTAAATTGCTCATAATTCGTTTTGAGGAATAAAATGTGTAAGTCTAATAATTAAAAAGTTTTCCTTAAAAAATCGTACTTTTGAAAAAGTCAGTTTTTTTTAATTGCAAAAAACTCGATGAAAGAGGCCATTTCTTTAAAAAATACTTCATATGATTGAAAATGCTAAATTCATCCTCTATACAATTCTTTTTGAATTATTAGAATCGGTTCATAAATGAGTACGCCAGGGACATTTCACCGCGGGCGGGGCGAACGTCGCGGGCGCGCGCGCGTTTTCTGATGAACGCGACTGTGTAGACATTCTTAAGTATAGCTCAACAACTACTTAACCGATTTAGACAAATTGGGTATCATATGAAAGCTCTTTATATTGCCATTAATTTGTTTCAAGCAATGAAATGTGTAAGTCAAACAATTAAAAAGTTTTTCCAAAAAAATCGTATTTTTGAAAAAGTCATTTTTATTTTAACTTGAAAAAACTCGACGAAAGACGCCATTTCTTTAAAAAATATTTTATATGTTTGAAAATGCTACATTCATCCTCTATACAATACTTTTTGAATTATTAGAATCGGTTCATAAATGAGTACGCCAGAGACATTTCGCCACGGGTGGGGCGAACGTCGCGGCGCACGCGTGTTTGCTGACGAACGCGACTGAGTAGGCTTTCTTAAGTGCAGCTCAACAACTACCTAACCGATTTAGACAAATGAGGTGTCATATGAAAGGTATTTTATTACTTAATAAAAAAAATGTTGATAGCCAGAACACTTGCTCAGAGATTTAAAAAAATTATGAAAATAATTAAAAAAAAAATTGTTTTCGCCTTATGTTCATCATCACATCGCCATCACATCAGCCGCCAGACGTCCACTGCTGGACATAGGCCTCCCCCAAAGAGTGCCACAATGACCGGTCCTGCACCACCCGCATTCAGCGGACTCCCGCGACCTTTACCAGGTCATCAGTCCACCTTGTGGGGGGTCTACCCACGCTGCGCCTTCCGGTCCGTGGTCGCCACTCGAGAACCTTTCAGCCCCAACGGCCATCGGTTCTACGCGCAATGTGCCCCGCCCACTGCCACTTAAGTTTAGCGATTCGAAAGGCTATATCGGTTACTTTGGTTCTGCTACGGATGGCGTCATTTCTGATGCGATCACGCAGTGAAACTCCGATCATAGCCCTCTCCATTGCCCTCTGCTGAGTGGCTTTGACCCTATGTAATGAATAAGTATGTATGTAATTTATGTATGTAATTTTCCAATGTAATGAATAATCGAATTAATATAATCTATAATGAATGTACAATTGACTTGTAATACCTAATATTACCAATTAATTATGTCTATGTCTATGTCTATGGTGAGCGACCACGTTTCCGTACCATATGTCATTACTGGCAACACACACTGGTCAAAGACTCTTGTCTTGAGACACTGCGGAATATTGGACGAAAAGATATGCCGTAGCTTCCCGAACGCTGCCCAGCCGAGTCGGATTCTCAAAGTTGGACCTGCCTAACTGGACAGTCTGTCCTAGCTATACATAATCGTCTACAACTTCGAGCGTAAAGCGTCCGATTGTATTAACAGGAGTTGGTGCTACATGGGCATTTGATCTTCGTCTTATCCATGTTCATCCTTAGACCAGGATTTTGATCGTCGCCGCGTTGGTGAGCACACGTGCCCGGAGCGACGGCGAGCAGAATCCATTTACCGTACAAAACCTTTAATCTACTGTCATGTCGTCGCTGTCGTCATGGCGTCGTTACCGAACAACGTCATTGAACACGTGACATTGGCGAAATCATCATAAATTTGATGGAAGCCATTTTTAAAGAATTGATTGATCCTTAGACCAACTCGTTCGGAGGCTTTACTGAGGTCATCGAGCATTGTACTTAAATCCTCCATGGTTTCAGCCAACACTACTATGTCGTCAGCAAACCGAAAGTGAGTGATGTACTCGCCCTTTATGTTAATGCCTAGCCTTCTCCAGTCCAGATTCTAGAAAACATCCTCCAGTGCAGCGGAGAACAGTTTAGGAAAAATATCTCCTTGCCTGACTCCCCGCTGCAGCGGAATGGGTTTCGAGTTCCAGTCCTAGAGTCGGACTAACATAGTGGCGTTTTCGTACAAACACTTCAGTACTTCGATATAGCGGTAGTCTACTTGGCACCTCTGTAGAGATTGTAGTACCGCCCAGGTTTCGATCGAATTGAAGGCTTTCTCATAGTCCACAAAATCAAAACAGTGGGGCAGGTTATACTCTTCAGTCTTCTGTATACAGACCACCACTTCTGTATACAGAGTAACATAGACCACATCTATACGCTTCGTCAGGTTTTAACCTGCTGGAATTCAACGCGAAACTGGGCAAGAGAGATGGTGAAGAGCTGAGAGTGGGGAAATTTGGAGTTGGAAGTCGGAACCACCGGGGCCAACTACTGGCTGGTTTCTTGGAGAAGGAGGGACTCTACAATCTCTACATGATTAATTCCTTCTTCAAGAAACGTGAGCATAGAAAGTGGACCTGGATGAGTCCCGACGGTGCAACTAAAAACGAGATTGACTTCATCATGTCGACGAAGAAGCATATATTCAATGATGTCTCTGTGATCAATACGGTTAAAACCGGAAGTGATCGCCGTCTGGTAAGAGGCACATTGAATATATGTGTTAAGCTAGAGCGCTCTCGTCTGATGAACTCCACGCTCCGACCATCAGCAGCCCAAATCCAAAACCCCGAGAGATTTCAGCTGGAACTCCAGAACCGTCTCGATTGCCTAAGTGGCGATGTGGATGAATTCAATGACGGTAAAGCCTACCGGACCAACTGAACCAATAGGCCCTCTAACTCCACTCAAAGGCTCTTCGAGTAAAGGAGTAGGATGGTTCTACAGTCTTCAGTCGATGCGACATTATATCGGCAGCTCAATAGATAGATCTCCAAATCCCTGACCCGTGATCTGTGCCAATTCAATACTAAACGTATTGAAGAAGCCATCGAGCGGCATAAGGGCTCAAAAGTTTTCGCAAGAGATCTGTCGATTGGGCAGAGCCAGCTCGCCAAATTAAAAACTGAGGATGGTAAAATTGTCTCATCCAGACCTGAGCTTCTGAGCGAGATAGAGCGCTTCTATGGACAGCTATACACGTCAACTAGCAGACCCCGAAGTTCGTCTAGTGGAAGATCCTAGAGCTAGACTAACCCTGCACTATACCGATGACATTCCGGACATCAGCCTGTACGAGATTAGAATGGCTCTTAAACAGCTCAAAAACAACAGGGCACCCGGTGAAGACGGAATTACAGCCGAACTCCTGAAGGAGGGTGGAAAACCGGTCCTTACAGCCCTCAGAAGTTGTCCGACTCTGTTTTACTGGAAGGGAGAACGCCAAAGGCATGGAACACAGGCGTGGTGGTGCTATTCAGAACTATCGATCCATCACGCTTTTGAGCCATGTCTACAAGCTGTTTTCAAGAGTCATTATGAACCGTCTGGCAGCACGCTAGATGACTTCCAGCCTGCCGAACAAGCCGGTTTCCGAAGAGGCTTTAGTACTATAGACCACATCATACGCTCACCATACGCTTCGTCAGGTTATAAACTGTATGGATGTGTTCTATGTTACTCTGTATACAGAAGACTGAAGAGTGCCCTGCCCCTCTGTTTAGCGTTTGCAAAGAGAAAGATGATGAGATGAGAAAGCCTTCGATTCGATCGAAACCTGGGCGGTACTACAATCTCTACAGCGGTGCCAACCAGCGGTGCCAGCGGTAGACTACCACTATATCGAAGTACTGAAGTGTTTGTACGAAAACGCTACTATGTCAGTCCGACTCCAGGACCGGAACTCGAAACCCATTCCGCTGCAGCGGGGAGTCAGCAGGCAAGGAGATATTTTTCCTAAACTGTTCTCCGCTGCACTGGAGGATGTTTTCTAGAATCTGGACTGGAGAAGGCTAAGCATCAACATAAACGGCGAGTACATCACTCACTTTCGGTTTGCTGACGACATAGTAGTCTTGGCTGAAACCATGGAGGATTTAAGTACAATGCTCAATGACCTCAGTAAAGCCTCCGAGCGAGTTGGTCTAAGGATGAACATGGATAAGACGAAGATCAAGTCAAATGCCCATGTAGCACCAACTCCTGTTACAATCCGACGCTTTACGCTCGAAGTTGTAGGCGATTATGTATACCTAGGACAGACTGTCCAGTTAGGTAGGTACAACTTTGAAAAAGAGGTTAATCGTCGAATCCAACTCGGCTGGGCAGCGTTCGGGAAGCTACGGCATATCTTTTCGTCCAATATTCCGCAGTGTCTCAAGACGAGAGTCTTTGACCAGTGGGTGTTGCCAGTGATGGTACGGAAACGTGGTCGCTCACCATGGGCTCAAAGTCACTCAGCAGAGGGCAATGGAGAGGGCTATGATGGGAGCTTTTCTGCGTGATCGCATCAGAAATGACGTCATTCGTAGCAGAACCAAAGTAACCGATATAACCTTTCGAATCGCTAAACTTAAGTGGCTATGGGCGGGGCACATTGCGCGTAGAACCGATGGCCGTTGGGGCTGAAAGGTTCTCGAGTGGCGACCACGGACCGGAAGGCGCAGCGTGGGTAGACCCCCCACAAGGTGGACTGATGACCTGGTAAAGCTGGGTTAGGTAGTTGTTGAGCTACACTTAAGAAAGCCTACACAGTCGCGTTCGTCAGAAAACGCGCGCGCGCCGCGACGTTCGCCCCGCCCCGCGGCGAAATATCCCTGGCGTACTCATTTATGAACCGATTCTAATAATTCAAAAAGCATTTTATATAGGATAAATGTAGCATTTTCAATCATGAGAAGTATTTTTTAAAGAAACAGCCTCTTTCATCGAGTTTTTTGAAGTTAAAATAAAAATGACTTTTTCAAAAATACGATTTTTATGGAAAAACTTTTTAATTGTTTTACTTACACATTTCATTACTTGAAACAAATTAATGGCAATATAAATGGCAATACCTCATTTGTCTAAATCGGTTAAGTAGTTGTTGAGCTACACTTAAGAATGTCTTCACAGTCGCGTTCGTCAGCAAACGCGCGCGCGCCGCGACGTTCGCCCCGCCCGTGGCGAAATGTCCCTGGCGTACTCATTTATGAACCGATTCTAATAATTCAAAAAGCATTGTATAGAGGATGAATTTAGCATTTTTAATCATATGAAGTATTTTTTACAGAAATGGCCTCTTTCATCGAGTTCTTTGCAGTTGAAAAAAAATGACTTTTTCTAAAATACGATTTTTTAAGAAAAACTTTTTAATTATTAGACTTACACATTTTATTCCTCAAAACAAATTATTAACAATTTAAAGAGCTTTCATTTGACATCTCATTTGTTGCAATACGTTGAATAGTTAAAGTGATAATCGATAAAACTTGATACCACCAACCGCCATCTTTGTGACGTCATAGTTACCCCCTCCACCACTTTAGAGAGTGACGACATCGAGTTCCATACTCGGGAGACGTCACTGAATCCAACGATACCAGTCGTCGGTAGGCGACTGCTCGTACAAACGGAATTTTGATTTTAGCCACTTGGCCTCCCTACTACATAGACAATGTGCATGTATAGCTCAACACACAACCATGGCCCACCCGCGCTCGCGAGATAAAAGTACTCTACCTATAGAGCGAAATAGTGGTGCTGTTATGGCTGCGGTATTCTGTAAGATGGGGGTACAGTCGACCAAAAAAGTGGTCTATCGCTTTTCGACTCTATTAAGTGTACGTTAAAGTCCAAAAGTGGTAGAGCATTTTCTTTGCTGACTGTACTTACGACGTAGGTGTTAGTACCTAGGCGTAGTCCAAAACATGAGCGAGAGGACGTTTCGCAGTGCCATACCAATAGGGTATTTGACACATGTTAAAATTTATCACACAGGGCCACTTTTTGGATAGTTAGCCATTAAAATATCACAATAAATCGTGAATTATAAATTTTTACCAAAATCATAAAAAGATATGAATCAAAAACTCAGAAAATTATGTAATTTTTTTTGCCGTCCAAAATTCAAATAAAAGGTATCAATGGAATATTTATGTAAAAATAAAAAATAAATTGTATGGCAACTATGTACCTAAACGCATTATTTTACGACTAAAACAACAATATACTCATTTTCCCATACAACGGTTGGTCGAATGCTGTGCAAGTGACGTCATTTGCCAGGGCCAATTTGTAGGAGCCTTTTTGAAGGCCGCTAGCGTCGAGCTAGGTTTATCCCTAATTTTAGCCCTTTATTGTGCTCTAATTGTTGTTGGTCCAATATAGACATTTGATCGTCTCTAAAACTGGCTCGATTGGCATTATAAAAAAAAAATAGTCAAATAGCGTATTATTTCACAATTTTTTGATACTTGTTGTTTGAATATAAAAGAACGGAAATGACAATAAGTGACATTGACATGTGACTGAGATGAATATTGTTAATGTTATTTATTTTGCCACTCACACTGCCTCAATCTGGAATTCCGGATGTCTTCAAGGTGTGAAGAGGCATCTTCTCTGTGATCCATCTTTAGTTAGACTTTGTCTTAACATTCATCGTTTGACCCATTACTTATTCAATCGTTTGACGGTTGTTAGGGAATTTTAGATGCTAAAATAACGTTTCCCTGCCTAATGGCACTACGGGTACAAAGTATATCCTGACGCACTTCTAATGAAATTCCGCGCCTCGACTCGAGTTACTAAGGTAAAGAGTAATTTAGTGTCCGGGGATAAATGTTCGGGAAATTAATTACCCTTTTCCGGGAATGAGAGTAATTAAAAACTATAACGAGGTACGGCTGAAACTGTTTGATACAGGGTGGGCGGTTGAACTTTACGCTGAAAACGAAGCCATATACATACCTACATAAACTGTAAACACTACTCTATCGAATGTGCCAGATTCTATAAACTGCTTTAGGGTTTATCCAGAAATCACGCGAGGTTTTTTGGGCCACTTTTAGAAACCCCCTCCCCCCTTGGTGATCTTTGTTGAGGTTCTAGACGACCCCCCCTCCCCCCACGAAACCTCACGTGTATTTTTTGAATTTATCACCCCCTTTTAATTTTTTTAAGTAAATGAAGTATTTTAGTTGATCTTGTGCTTATTTTGGTAGGTATATGCGTTATGCAAACGTGATTGTGTAATTTCTCCATGTCTTTTAAGAAAATGCTACATGAGCATATATCATCTTTCGGTATTGTAGGTGCAGTAAAAAAATACACGTGAGGTTTCCTTGTACCCCCCTCCCCCAACGTGATCAGTAGTGAGGTTTTCGCAACCCCCTCTCTACCCCCCCCCCCCCTTGGAACCTCGTTTGATTTCTGGATAAGCCCTTATCTTCTGATTGCGTTGACCTAGGTAGAGTCATTAGTTTTTCAGAGCTCCAAGGGGTTACAGACTTGAGTATTTGATATTAACTTCAACTTAGTCAAGTTGTTGTGTCGTGAAAAGAAGAAGTGACCCTACAAGTGTTCCATGTTTCCTTTTTTGTTACGGAATCCTAAGTATATGTATGTCCATAAATCAGTAGGTACTTACGTTTGTTTACCACACAAATCGATGGTAGTCAATAATGCAAAGACTATTTATTTTGTGGGATCGTTGTTTATGAGCCTAAAGAAGGCTAGCCTAATTTGAATCAGACTTCCCTCTATGATTTATTCAAACTTCTCTTACTACAGGATTTCGATAGCGTCGATAAACTTTTTTCTGAAACCAGGAATATCGTGTGACAACAAGGGGTTCTTTACTGTCTGACCAATTCATAATAACCGTATTTATGTCACACCTGGCCATAAAGCGGCAATTACCGCCCGCTCCGCGTGCGGGAAATCCCACTTCCTGGCCAGGGGGTACATAAAATTTTGTACTTAACACGGGTGGTAATAAAGAAAGCCTCAGATCGCATGTTTTACCGCCCTTGTTAAGTAATGTACTAATATACAATTGCATGTTTTAATTACAAATTGTAAATATTTATTAATCGATTTTTTTCGTTATTGAACACTTAGATTTACTTAATATTAACTTAGGTCAAGTATTATAATCGGAATAAGCATATTTTTGGGACAAAATGGCTGACTGTCAAGTTTCTTTTAGCAATTATTCTTGGTAGGGGTCTTCTTTTGAGAAACGCTAGTAGATTTTGACTTGTAAAAGTGCCATTGCGGCCTACTTGCATAATAAAAAAGTTCATTGGCCGATTGAGACGAATAATAGATTTTTTTGCGGAGTCAGTTTTTGAAAATTAAAAAAAATCTCACCAGGGTTAGGCACAGCTCAGAGACACTACTTATTTCATTTATCATCATCATCATATCAGCCGAAACATGTCCAGTGCTGGACAATGACCGGCCCTGCACCCTGCACCACCCTTGAGAATACGGAGACATCATCAGTATATCACGATGTAGGTCATAATTGGCAAAAACTATTCGAATAAGTGTAGTAAGGGACACTGGTGGTGAGTAAGCAATACAGCAATTGCAGAGTTACAAACATTTTGATTGCGAGGAGGCTCTGCAGTACGGTGATTGTGCACTGGAGCACAAAGTAAATAGCGGCGGCGCGCGCCAGAGCAGAGAGTCCGCTCAGTACAAAAGTGCCATTTTCGCCGCACGCACACAGACGTAACATTTACAGGCATTCTCGGTTGATTTCGGACAAGCTTAGTCGCGACTGTCACTGTCGCGTCGCGAGTGCTAGTTGTGCGCGCGTTGATCACTTGACGTCCCCGCCGCTACGTAGGTACTTTGTGTCACGTACGTCAAAATGAATAACCGATATTATTACAGTTGGAATGTATTTTATTGTTAAAATACAACGAAAAACTGTGCCTACACTTTCTTCAAATTTTCAAACGATATTGATAGGTAAATAAAACGGTTTTTTCGTTTTGGTAGTAGGTACAATACCTAGGTAGGTAGGTAATTTTTTGAAACTAGCCGCTTTGATAACGACGATCAACCATTACACATTCATCTTATCGTTCGCTGGTAAAACGCCAGTATTTAAGTACTATGGTTTAGTTAAGTAGGTAGGTAGTTGAGCGGGATGTATTGCTATGTGAGGTTAGGGAAAAGGTGCCTTCCCTTTACCCTTTTCTGTTCCAAGTATACTCGGCTCCGTCGTACCTTTTCTATAATGAGTCTCTCATACTTTCCCAGGTTGGTGCGCAGCAGGGAGACCCGCTTGGCCCTTTAGCCTTTAGTCTCGCCATTCAGAAGGTTATATCGGAGCTGAAGTCTCCTTTAAATGTCTGGTACCTGGACGATGGCACCATTGGAGGGAAGCCAGAGGTGGTGATGCAAGACCTTAACACTATTCTCCCTCGATTCAAAGAGCTCGGTCTAGAGGTTAATAGTGCCAAGTGCGAATTTTTCTCCTGCAGCGCCGAATCAAGTGGGTCTATTTCTTCTTTCCGTACTTTGTTTCCTGGTCTCAGAGAATTGTCGGAGCATTCATTTAGCCTCCTGGGGTCCCCTATTTTTCCGGAAGCCATTCCGGACGCATTTGAATTAAGAAGGCAGCTTCTCCTGACGGCGGGATCGAGACTGAGGGATCTTTCGGCTCACGTGGCCCTCACATTGTTGCGGTTTTGTTTTGCTGTACCCAGGCTCACGTACTTTTTGCGGACTGTGCCGTCTTGGTTGCATCCTGATGATGTTGACTCTTTTGACTGTGTGCTAAAGGAGTTAACAGAGTCAATTTTGAATGTTTCCCTCAACGCAAATCAGTGGGAGCTTGCATCACTCCCTGTTCGGAGCGGTGGATTAGGGATACGGCGTGCACGGGAGATGAGCCTTCCGGCCTTTCTGGCGTCGACGTCTGGGGTTATGGACCTTGTAGCTGATATATTCTCCACGGAGGTTGACAAGGTGACCATACCCTACGCGTCTGATGCTCGAGCGGCTTGGACTGCTCTTAACCCAGGTGCACACACGCCGGAAAAACCATATCGCCAGCTCTCATGGGATGAAGTAGGGGTGAAACGGGTGTTGGACTCCCTTATGGAGGGCGCGGAGGGTGTGGATATGGCAAGACTAAGGGCAGTGTCGAAGCCGGGATCTGGGGCATGGTTACATGCTCTTCCCTCTCCACACTTGGGCACTCTGCTTGACGACGACTCGATGCGGGTGGCAGTTGCTCTCCGCCTGGGCTGCGATGTTTGTGAACCTCATTTATGCATCTGCGGTACCATGGTGGAGAGCAGCGGGCACCATGCATTGAGTTGCCGTCGCTGCGCGGGGAGATTTTCTCGTCATCACACCCTTAATGACATTGTACGGAGGGCACTAGTGTCGGCGAATGTCCCTTGTGTACTGGAGCCCTCGGGCTTGAGCCGGTCCGATGGCAAAAGACCGGATGGTTTGACTTTGGTGCCATGGCAAAAGGGTAAGTGCCTACTGTGGGACGCAACTTGCGTCAGCACTTTCGCCGCCTCGCACCTTAG
This sequence comes from Cenopis cana, assembly GCA_951800055.1. NCBI lineage: Eukaryota > Metazoa > Arthropoda > Insecta > Lepidoptera > Tortricidae > Cenopis > Cenopis cana. The sequence goes on along the minus strand of OX637484.1, from coordinate 692,041 downwards.
TCGAACCACCCGGACCGCAGGGGCTGCCGCTGAGATGGCCGCTCTCAGGAAACGGGACAAATACTCCGCCTTGTCCAGTTATTTATTTGTCCCGCTTGCGGTAGAGACGACGGGATGCTGGGCCTCTGAGGCTAAAACGTTCTTTGCGGAGGTCAGGCGCCGTTTGCGACAGAGAGGTCATGACCCCCGTTTCGGATCATTTTTGATGCAAAGGCTGTCTATCGCGATTCAACGCGGCAATGCGGCGAGCGTGATGGGCACCTTTGCACCCGGAGTGATCCGGGGCGGGTTATTTGACTAGGCATGTTTGTGTCAATTTAGTTAGTAAGTTTTTATTGACATTATCTTGCGTATAAGATTTAAGTTGTATTTACATGTCATTTGTACTGTTTTTATATCTGAATAAATGATTTTAAATTATTGTTAAGTAGGTACCTAATTAATTAGGTACTTATATTCTTTGTTGGCGCTCTCGACCGCCGACGGTCACAAGTCACAACTCGCAGCGGGTCACGCATCAATTTATTAGGGTTCCGTACCCGAAGGTGGAAGGAACCCTATTGGTGTCGCCCGGACGTCCGTCCGTCCGTCCGTCGTCTGTCACAAAATTTGTTCCGAAGAATTTTTAGACTTCTCATTGACCTATGAACTTGAAATTTGGTGACAATGTTCAATATTACGTATATTTTAACAACAAATACTAATATATTGATAAATCATATTTTTGAGGTTGATTCGGAACGCTAAATGTGCGAAGTCCGACTCGCACTGGGCCGGTTTTTTTCCAAGATACGCTGGTTCATATTTAAATGTCATGTTGAAGAATTTTTATTATACCTACTCCTTTTTAAAATTCAGAATCAATACAGAAGCAACCCTGTGAGACGGGCAAGTTTAGGTATGTATTTTCAAGAACGGCGGGAACGGACCTTCTGTATATTTTTTATTTTGTGACTGGAGGCCAATCCCACTCGACATTTTGTATATATGTTTATGTAACTATATGATGTTTGGGCTGATTTATATTTTGTTATTTATTATGAGTTCAATATGTCTCCCAGCTGGGCAAAGGTCTCCCCCTCTTTTTACATTCCTCGCGGTCTTATCCAATTTCTGGTAAGTCTCTTAAAAGGGAGTCCAAGTTATCCCACCACCGCTGGTGAGGTCTCCCGCTACTTTCTGCTAAACTTTTTTTAAAGTTTCCGATTTTGATATTTATCCATAAGGCTCGGTTCTATAATGATCAGTTATCGAATGTCAGTAAGTTACTATTTAGTTAGTTGTTGTACATTTGATTTATAGGATTTTATTTATCTCTTCTTTTCTTTATCTAAATTGAAATCTGTAAATCCCAGCCCAAATGAACATTAAATACTCTACATCTTATTACGGGCATTAAAAAAAATCTTAATAACAAAATCGAAAAGTGAATTTCTGAGGAAAGAAAGAGACAGCGAGTTAAGTGAGACAGATGGGGGGCCGACCACGATTAATGAGCGCTCTCCGTGAGGCCTAAAAACCGAACCTCACTAAAACATGGAGATTACACTAAATTGAATAAGCCTTTTATTCAATTTTGTACTTTAGTTCATTATGAGCTTGTCTGGCGATCAGTTCTACTTTTAATGACGGCTTACGAGACACATACCATTAACTAACTTTGGAAACTCTTGAAGTATTTTCGAAATGTCTCAAATTGACAACATTTCATATTTTAACTACTTTATTTTATGAACTAGTTAGAAAATAGGTAAAAATTTAAGCCACCCGTATTTTTTTCTTTTTCAATTTAACTCATTATTTCATACAAAAAAAACACGTTGAAAAGTAGGTCATTCCAAAAGGGCGTAAGTAAAATATGACGTCATCTTCCCAACAAGAATCCAGAGCCACTCCAGAGCAGCGATTGTCTGTACTCTGTACTAAGGGGAAGCGAGGAAGATGACGTCAACTTTCGGTTTACAGTAATTTGCGATTTTTTCCAAGATTAACGGAGAAAAAAATCTAAAAAAATGTTTTTTGTGTACTTCACACGTTTTTACCGAAATGGTTTTCGAATTAAGACTCTTGGAAATTATGAAATATTGTCAATTGGGGATATGTTTACAAGAAATCTAAATTGATCCCGAATATATATTTTCGTATTGTTTCAGTTAGGATCTGGTTGGTAAACTTTTAACCAAGCCCATGCATTTAAACTATCTACGCATAAATTATGAAGAGTTCAATAGTCTTTTGTGTAATGGAATAACAGGTTTTGACCTTTTCATTTGCGTAGTAACATTTGATGCCGACTGTACTACAGTATTCGGAACGACATTTTGTGTGTAGTTTGCAACTTGCACTGCAGTATATTTAAAGTTTAATTTCGCCGCAGACTGGCGTTTGCAGCTTTGACAGGGTGAAGTTTAATAAATAATATAGATATGATGCTTGATACGAGAATATACCGGATATAAAATTGTTTTCAACTTTCTTGTTAACTTTTCTCGACTTAAAGATATTATTCCACGTATCTCAAGTGATTTGAAATTGGAAGATATATTTATAGCGATAGCTTCTAATAACTTAAGAATTAATTGTGGCAAATATAGTTGTTAGTTATATCAAAAATCACCGACAAAATGATTTTTATAAAAATACTTATACACCGAGGTTTGCATTAATTAATGTTTAAAGTCTACGCGGCTGCCATACGAATCTATAAGTTCTATCACAGTGTTAAAGGCTCATATCAAACGCAAATACAACACTAACCACTTTTAGAGGAAATTGATAACGATTTTTAAAAACATTTACGACCGCTTTAGCTTAGTTGGTAGTGACCCTGCCTACGAAGCTGGAGGTCCCGGGTTCGAATCCCGGCCGGGGCATTTATTTGTGTGAATAGCACGAATATTTGTTCTTGGGTCTTGGATGTTTTCTTTGTATTTAAGTATATATTTATCTATATAAGTATTTATATCGTCACTTAGTACCCATAGTACAAGCTTTGCTTAGTTTGGGACTAGGTTGATTTGTGTAAGATTGTCCACAAATATTTATTTATTTATTTATTTATTTTTCGTTACTACATGTTATTACACCAAAAATTTTTGTATCTGTTAAAAATCGCCGCAGTAATAAAAATAAAAATGTTACTGTTATGTTACTTATTTTAAACTATAATAAAAGCATCGTAATCTTTAGGCAGTACCTAGCCCCACCGCTGGCTAGTAGCGAATACTCTCATAGTAATTCTACTCCTTGAGCGAGAAAACGAGTAGAATTGCTATCAGAGTACTCGCTGCTAGCCGGAGGTGGAACTAGTGCCATAATCAGTTCATTGGAATAGGGATGTTGACTCAAAATTTATTATTACTCCATACGAAAGAATACATAAAACTATGCCAAAAATTGAAAATCCTATTCAAATATCTCAAAAAATAACGAAACTACAACCGTTAGAATGTTTTTAGTTAGAGAGAGAAAACGCTACAGGTCAGTGACGTCACTGACCTAGAGCGCCATAGTAAATGACGATCGTTCAATACAACGGGGCGTTTTGCGGAAAAGGGACAGAGAATGCCCCCTCCTAAAACTTTGAAGACTTATATCATAATTATGTAATTATTTATTCTTTTGGATTACTCTTTTCACTGTTTGATTGAGAATTTGATCCTTTTTCGAGAAAATTCGGATTCATTGATTTTCTTATTTGGTATCAACATCCCTATTATCAATAATTTAGCCATAAACTGTGTAAAAAATAATTTTTAATGGCTCTTAAAAAGACATAATACCTAATTATTATTGACCTTTCCCCCGCGATATCGTTTCCAAGATAAACCAAAGAGACGCGTTCAGTATCAATACAGCTCCGTCATTAACTGTGCGTTTAAAATGCGAGTGCTCCTAATTATCTTCACCATCAAACTAGTATCTTGTACTCAGTATTACTACGATGTCAACCAGCTACACGACCCTCTCACAACCTTCGACAAAGCTTCAAAATCTGTGAAATACTGCGTCTACATGAACAACAAGACTTTAGACAACAAATATCTCATTGGGACTTGGTACACCATATACAAATTCGCAGAACGCCTTACGGGTCTCGATAGTGAAGACTGCAAAATGTCTAACTTCACAAAACCTACAAAAGAAGATATCGACGGATACAAAGCGAAATATGACCTTCGAAATGAAACATTCTCGTTTGATAGTAACGCTGTGATATGTTCTGTCCCACTAGGCAGTCATCAAAACCAGAAAGGTATTCTTGTTGGAGATAAAATGGCCAAGTACTATTTCCTTGATCCAAAATCTAGTCAACGCCTCAGTGGGATCTATAAAGTACTGACTTATAAGCCAGTGAATAATGATTATTTGATATATTACGATTGCTCTATGAGAGGTCACGTGAAATACCTCTGGTCGAGGAAGAAAAACCAAACTGAAGAAAAATTGGAGAGTGTCATTAAGCCCTTATATGAGCTAGAAAACATGGACCGCGAAAGATTCTGTAAGAAGAGAAAAGTAGTAACCACAACTCCGTATTTTTAAACTTATAAAATGAAAGAAATGAAATGAAATGATTTAGTACGTGGGTACAATTTGCAGTTACAGTTGCACTTCGTTATGGTACTTTTCACTTGTTCTTTGACAATGTAGGTATCTTAAAATATAAACAAACATTTGACGTTACGTCGCAGACGAGACAAATATTTACTTTGACGTGGCGCAAGAATCGTAGGAGGTTAGGTTCTTACAATTCGGTTACTTTTTTATATTTGTTAATTCATAACTCCAACATTTATAAGTAGACCGATTTGTAAAACTATTTTGTTTTCAATATTGAAAGTAATATAATGATACCGGAAGAATCCGCTAAGCTATTATTATTTTATTTAGAAACAGCTATGAAAGACGTAGGTCACTTAATTTCAACACTTCACATCCTCGAGACAGTTTTTTTTTGATGTTTTACCTGAAGAGAAGAGTTTTTTGAAGTGAAAACTTCTTTAGCGGCGCTGAGCACTTTTGTACTGGGGAAAAATGTATAAACTCGCGATAAATTCCAAGACCAGGTTAGTTGACCCCTCCTAGTATCGTGATTGCTATGTTACGAGGGGTCCCCAGCTGGTCTTCTTAGAAAGCCAAGGTTCTAACTGTTTTAAGACAATCCTAAGATTTTCCATAAAGATCATATTTCAAATAAATTCTCATGGAAACTAGCTCTTATTGTCCCTAAAAAAGCGTTTCCAAAGTCCAATATCGGATAGCCAGACTGACCGATTTCCGTAAAGATCATATTTCAAATAAATTCTCATGGAAAGTAGTTCTTATTGTCCCTAAATACGGTGACAGTTCCCTTCAAAATACCTAGTGGCCAAGAGTGATGGATAAAATACCAAGGGCCTGACACGCTTTGTAAGAGAAAGATAGCCTTATTGCGATTCCTATGAGAGGAAGTAGAAAATAGTGCGATGTTTTGTCCTTATCACCGATCGAAAAATTTTGTATTTGTGTCAAAGTTTTGTGTCAAGAAGATTGCAAAACAAATTGGCAATATTTGGTAGTGCATTTTATAAATGGAGAATTAATGATAAGTTTGGTTTAAATGAATAATAATTTACCAATTATCAGATCCGTAGTGTTTGGGTGTTCAGTGCAAACATGGTGGGGTGTTCAGTGTTGGGCTGTAAAAGCAAACTCGACCGAAAAAAGGCGGATGTTACATTCCATGCGTAATTTGCGTAAGTACATTTTCTTTGCATTTTGGACCCGTGTTTATTTCTAAAATCTCACCGGTACCAAGTTACTGAGCTAAATCATAAGTTATATCATGAGACACTTGATGAAATAGGAAAAATATGTAAATTAATTCAAAAATAACCTCCAAACATTTCACATATAAACCGATCAAATCGCGTAGTATAAATCTACCATAGAAGCCAGCTTAGAATTGATGTCCCATAATTCAGTCGGTTTATAATTCGATCAGTGTTGCCAGAACGTGCTTTTTAGCACGGTTTTACGTGCTTTTTTGGATACGAACGTGCTTTTTACGTGCGCTCACCAAAAACGTGCTAAATCCGTGCCTTTTTAAGTGCTATGGTGCTTTATGATTTTACTACTAAAAATGGGGAGGTAATGTTGGTTTGTTTTTTTTCTAACAATCGTTGTGTTAATCAATCCTTCTCTCCTACCCTACGCTTTCATATCCTAAAGTTAAAAGTTATGTTTTACCTGTGGTTGCAGGAAAGAACTTGTCCTACAACTGCAAGCTCTATCGTTCGTGTCGTGCAATGTGTACACGATGTAGTAAAGGGTGGTAAAGGCTCAATACTCTGTATGTGACGAAAACGACTTGGGTTCCGAACCAACCGCAAAAATATGTTGGTTGGTTGGTTGGTTTTTAACATGAAAAATAACGAAATTTCCAATTAAAAAAACCTGTTTTATCAAAATATAAGTATTTTTTGGTAAAATACCCGTAATAATGAACAGTATCTCCAAATTTCAAGTTTATGGGTCAATGGGAAGAAAAAATAATCTTATGAACATAATTTTGTGACAGACGACTGACGGACGGACGGAACGACGCGTGAGTGGCAGCAATAGGAGTCATTTTGGACCCTTCGGGTACGAAACCCTAAAATCGAGCTTTTTATTCCAAAAATGTGCTTTTTTGGACACCCGACCGTGCTTTTTGACGGAAGTGCTCTGGCAACACTGAATTCGATTTCGGGATACCAACAAATAATAAAAAAATCCCCTGAAGATTACCCCACGTTTCGGGAAATTCAAGTAATTTGATTTTTTCAGTTTTTAGGGTTCCGTAGTAAACAAGGTACCCTTATAGTTGCGCCATGTCCGTCCGTCCGTCCGTCCGACCCCCGTTTTTCTCAGTAACCGTTAGTACTAGAAAGCTGTAATTTGGCATGAGTATACATGGGTAAGGCCGTGAATTTTGACCAATGTGACATAAAATAAACATAAAAAAAAATACGTGACGTTACTGTAAAACGTTACATAAGTTGCTATAAAGCTAAGATCATACTGGTGAATATTTTCATAGGATTTAAGGCAGGTAAAAAAAAACAACAACATTTTATAAAACGAAGTTTTATTGAGAATTTTTTCCAAATAAACATACGTTTCGAAGTCAAGAATAAAACATTGCCAGTTGCATTACTTAACTAAAACTGTACTTGCATTTTTGATCATCTAGCAAAACGACTGTTTAATAATAAAACAGCTGTAGTTATATTATTATTAGGCTGTTGCTGTTTCATTATTTTACGGGAGTTTTGTTATAGTTTGTCAACCAATATGATTTTTGGGAACTTCGTACCATGTCACAGTGAAAACCTATATGAAATCCGCTAGAAACCTTATCTTAATGTCACTGTGACAAGATACGAAGTGGCCCAGAAATCAAATTGGTTGACTATATTTTCTACTATACAGATCTCCTTCGACACAGGCATGAAGAAGTACACATTTCTTACTTTCTTACAATGTCGTACTCGTTATTAAAGCACCCTCGTGTTCTATTATATCGAGTGATTATTAAATATCTCTAAGAAATGGCCAAAACTTGTGACAATGTGATATCAGGAGGTAAACACAGAACTCGCCACAATTCTCGTAATGCCGATCCTAGTCCATACCGACAAATTCGAATTATTTTTTCTCAAAAATTCCCACCTAGGTAACATATATTGTGTTTTATCATTGAAAACATCTGTGCTTAAGTTAGTATTTATCTGTGTGCACTTCCCTTTACCACATGTTTTCGTTGCGTGACTCAAAAAATACGTTACAATCTACAAAATTTTAACAAAATCGTTACGAAAACGTAACGTATTTTCGAAAAAAACTTGGATATCATGGTGAAATAACGATATTTTTAATATAATAATGTATGTTTCTTGCATTAAAAACATTACACTATCGTATGAAAAAACAGCCAATTAAAAATAATCACTACTTACCTTTAAAACCACACAAGCCCTTCACACGAAAATTTAGTAAACTTGGGCAGCGTCACCTTTGGTCACCATTTCTCAAAAAACTGACGCCATTTGCTTTTCTCACCGGTGTTGCCCTAGTAAAGCATGAGTTGCCAGTGTACAAGAACGCATTTCCACTATGATGTGATTAAAAATTAGCGTGTAAAAGCGTTACGAAAGTATTCGTAACGAAAACTCGGAATTTTTGGTCAATAAAAGAAAGTAAGATAAAATAATAAAACTATATGAATATCATAATCCCGCAGACGATAGGAGTATCGTTATATAATATAATTTTGTTTAAACAAAAGCATAATCATGAGAAGTTAAATATCATGAAAATAAGAGGGCTTTAAGTACACGGGGTCGAATTTTTTTTACTAATTTCGTTACGTAAACGGTACAAATATATTTTTATTATTTTTTGAGAAAGATTTAAATGTATTTCCTGAAATATGCCCCTTAGAACTTTTTATGCGTAATGTAATACAAAAATTCTTAACCATCCAAGTGTTACCAGTTTTTTTTAATCAGCAAATGAAACTTTTTATGTCACATTGGTCAAAATTCGCGGCCTTACCCACATATCGATGACGCGGAGAAAACGGTAGAATAAAATCTTTAAAAAAAATTTTTTTTAGGGTACCTCCCCGGGTGACAGTAACGGAAACGCACAGGGCCGGGGGCCGTCTTTAACCAATTTGAGGCCCTGGGCACATTAGGGTAATGGGGCCCCTATGACCTTGATAGAGCACGATTCTGTTAGAATAGACAAAGAAAGTAAACTAGTCACATTAAATGAATAGATATTAATAATATAATATTTCCTAAAAAATAAAATTAATTTTCAAAATACACCAAATTTGGGTTCTTCCTTAGAGCAAACAGCTAAATTAAATTTTCTTAAATAAACGCCTAATTCTAACCAGTCATATATATATTTTTAAATCGAAAATGAGGCCGACGCTTATGCGAGCTCACCCAGAAGATTCACTCGTACCTTAAAAAGGTGCAGGTTATTTGAACTCGGAAGTACCTACATACGCCATTCGAATACCAAACCAGTAAACATTATAAAAAAAGATGATTTTGACCAGGTAATGAAAGTAGCCAGTCGTACGTCGTCTGGATATCTGATGGAAGAAGGGGGAAGGCGGTATGAGCTCATGGAGTTCCTGAGCACACTCAACGAATCTAAAGAAATAAAAATGGGAAATAGGTAGTATTGCTTACAATTTTTGAAGTGAAAACTTCTTTAGCGGCTCTGAGCACTTTTGTACTGGGGAAAATTTGTTGAACTCGCGACAGATTCTAAGATTCTAAGACCAGCTAGTTGACCGCTCCTAGTAATCGTGATTGCGATGTTAGGAGGTGTCAACTCAGCTAAACTCAGCTGGCCCCTATACCACAAAACTTTACAAGTCTACAATTTGACAAAATTGCACAATTTTCCATAGAAAAAGTTCACAAATTTGTCGAATTGTACGCTTGTAAAGTATTGTGGTACAGGTTCCTGGTCTTAGATGCGTAAGACACAATAATACTCGGGACATATTATGTAAATGGATTATGCGAATATGAACATGAGTATGAGTACAGTACAGATACGGATACCGATACCGATATGAATATCTTTGTTATTTGGGTCATTGTCAGTTGGAAAAACAAAAGTTGTCCATTCGGTGGACAATAGTTAACGGCTTGTGTGCATGTAATTTACGTTTTTATTATATGGATTTATAGACACGGAATTACAGATTATGCGGGTTATCAGATCAATCGAAAATTAAGCTTCGTAGCCCTTAACTTTTGGCATGTCCTGTCCACCGAAAAGACGCGCACCTAAATCTGACAATGACCCATTTACTATCTTTATTGAGTTTTCACTTCTGCCGGCACTCCCGGAGTGCAACCCGTTGTTTTTTTTTTTGGAACCCGACTGTGGCTTCATAGTCCGGGCCCACCAAAGCGATAGAAGTGCGCGGTGGGAGAGTAGCCTGGGGAAACTCCAGGGGAAACCCCCGACACGACGACGCGGGCGGTTTAAACACTGGAATACTCTAAGAGTTTGCGCTCCAGCGAGCTTGGTTGAGCGGTTTCAACCGAACTGAAGTGTGTCAGTGGAGCTACTGGGAGTTCTGAAGAGCAAGTAGTAGTGTTACTATAATTATAGCTGCAGTCTTCTATAAGGCGGTGGTACTTCCCCAGTTGAGAAACGAGATGACGTTCCCGTGTACCCTACCTCTCTTGCGGAAATGCCGGTATTCTGCGTCAAATATTAAAAGGCCTCCATTGCAGAGGTGTGAAAAATAAATGCGTACTCAATGCCGCGCCGGCTCCATGAGTTATGCGTCCAACTGTACCTACTTCATGTTTTCGGGTGTAATTGTGTATTTTCTATTCGTAAGGGGTCTTTAACATTTCAAATGTTTTCAAACTCAAATGATAGTCATCATAAGTCATCATCCTCCTAGCGTTATCCAAGTTCAGTCAGGAGGGGCTTACTACCGTGACGTCATCGCGCCGCGCAAAGTACATGCGGCCGCCGGCTCACACATTGTGTGACTATTCAATGGCTGCGGAGCAGCGTTACGGATCGCACGCGCACGCGCTTGTACGATCATAAAAAAATATTCTTTTCGTGTAGTTTCGTGTTAAATAATAATGTCAAAACCACAGCATTATTGTATTGCAGCAGGTTGCACCAATAATAATAAGAACGTAGACGTAAGAACGGTCATTGAGTTTGGTATTCACCAACGACTGACATAAAAGAAAACGAAAATGAAAACGTTGGTTCTAAGAAACCTCTTTTATTTTTTAAAGTGATGCCTTTAAAAAATATATAAAACCTTGTATCCCCTGGTTACATGTATGGAGTGCCCCCTCCCCCTACTTTAATATTTTTTCGTCATTTCACATCACTTTTACGTAGCGGTTCATACGAGTAGAACACACCTTCCTGCTAAATGTTTTAATTGTATTTGTAGTGCAAGTCTCCGAGTACATCGGCTGTCACATACAGAGGAAAAGACGGACGGACGGGTTCCGTTTTCACCATTTTGGCTACGGAACCTTAAAAGTACTATTCGTAATTGTATTGTAAACAACACTACTAATAATAAAGTACATATATTAAAATAGGTTCTCGCTGGTGGTAACCCTAGCGCTGAGGGCGGGGCCTCGAAAGAGCGCGTTGCGTGCGATTGAAAGAGATGGCCACGTTTAGGCACGTTTGGCATACCTAAACGGGGAATTTGTTAGCAGAGAAACTTCTGTACTTGTACTATTACTTATTCTGTGGTTCAGTTGCATCCTGAAGGATGCCTGGGGTCCGCTACCTAATCCCAAGATTTGGCGTAGGAACTAGTTTTTACGGAAGCGACTGCCATCTGACCATCCAACCCCGAGGGGAAACTAGACCTTATTATGATTAGGCTTAGTCATCATAAGTATAAGATGATTTTATTAAAGTTTTACAAAGTAACAAAGTCATTATTTTATTTTATCGTTATCGTAGGTACTAGATTTTAAGGGAAATATGTAGGTCCCTCACCTCACTCTCAACACAGCATTCTCGGTGGAATACAACACCGCAAACCTACAGAGAAATTATAGAGCGGGCTCCTAGTTGCTATTCGTTAGCACAAAATGCGGACCGCGAAATGTTCTGTGATTTGTCTATCTGCAACGCTCGACTTTATAAAAAGCCCATCAGTTTTGTACTCCCCCCTCTATCCTATGATTTCAGCAAACAAAAAGAAAATTTCTTCAAATACCCGTCAAGTGAAAGGGCTCCATAAGCTGATTCCAAAAATATACCACAGTCGTCATTACATACGATCGATCCAGGTTGGTTTCGTAAAAAATAATAATTTATTTACATGTTGGCAGCATAGCTTTTTTTATGACAAATCACAAAACATTTTGCGGTCCGCAATTTATGCAAACGAATATCCCCTTAGAGCCTGCTCTATTAGGGGTATAAGCCCTTTTGCAACTGACACGGATTAAAAAAACACAAGACCCTTATTTTACTAATTTAAAGGGATACCCTTACTTAACTTAATTTTCTTGACACGCGATCGACGCTAAAAATAACTGGATAACGGAAACGGATAGCATCATTGACCCAGTTGTCGATACGGGCCGATGGCCGGCCTGACCCAGCTGACCCCGCTGACCCCCACTTATTAGATACAATCAAATCAAGCACCTAGCACGGGTACAATAATACGCCTATTATGGAGTGACAGCAAGGTTTATATAAGCAAAATCAAATAGAGTACCTATCTAAAACTTTTTATTCCTTTGTAATAAAGACTTTTGACGTCGTCATATGTGGCGCTATTTTTGATGCTGACTGTACAACAGTGGCTGATGTTCAAAGTACTTACTTTAACGGCGCAGCGACCCAAAGAGGATCTTGGCCTCCGAAACGAGAGCACGCCACCTTTCCCGATCCTGCGCAGCCTCCTGCCAGTCTTCGACCTGAAGCTGCCGCAGATCCGCCTCCACACTGTCTTCCCAGCGATACCTGGGTCGACCAACCGGGCGGCGCCCACTCAGTCGCCCCAAGTATGCTTTCTTGACGGCTCGATCCTCTCCCAATCTCAGTAGGGTGGCCGAACCAGCGAAGTCTGTGCTTCGAATCGAATGTTCAAAGTGGCTGTGATAAAATGAATTGAATTAGTTAGGCAACCGATTATCCATAGTACACTCGCCCACAAAATCTAAAACTATGTTAATTTCCCTTTGATTTAGAAAAGGTCGCTGTTAGGGAAGGGAAGGACAGGTCATGCGAAATAGGAAAAGTTTTGGGTTCAGAAAAGTCCTATTCCTATCAGTTAAAACGCTCATATATTAAACAAATAATTATACCTATGTACATGCATAGTTCTATTTTATAACTTGTAAAAACATGTGTATCCATATAATATCAGCGTCGGTTCACCTTCTGTGGATCGACATTATGCTGAGTGGACTCCTTTTAAGAGTCTTAAGACTAAATGCGAGTCTTAAGACTTATATACTTATTTGTTGTATTAAATGTAAATGTAATATGTTTGTTAAGCGGATGCGTCCGCTAGCGAAAATCTCAATTTTTTAATCAAAGTGAAAATTGAAAAATTCAACACCACAGGTGGGATTTGTACCCACGACCTCTGGAATCCGTCCATTGCTCTACCAATTGAGCCACCGTGGTATCCCTTGTATTGGTGAGCAATGGACGGATTCCAGAGGTCGTGGGTTCAAATCCCACCTGTGGTGTTGAAATTTTCAATTTTCACTTTGATTAAAGAATTGAAATGTAAATGTATTATGCGAAATAAAGTTTTTTCTATTCTATTCTATTAAGGTTATTTTCTGTGTGAATTTACACGTATCGTGGCATTTTCTATTCGTTATAATCTAGTATAGTGCTTTTATCGCACGAGCGCGGGTTGGCTATGCTTGTAGTTGTGACACATACGAACACATAGACAACGTGAACACATAGCTCCTACGCTGACGCACACGTAGACAATGTACATGTATAGCTCAACACACAACCATGGCTCACCCGCGCTCGTGAGATAACAGTTCTGTACAATAACAATAGGGATGCAACGCGAACAGCGCCTCTGGTGACCTTTTGGCCAACTAACTATTTGTTGCTAATTGAGATTAAACGCAATGACGCAATTGCGTTCGTTTGCGTTTGTTTCGAAAATAGATGTACAGAAATGTATACTTTAAGTGAATTAAAAGGAATTTCCCTTGGGAAAATTACAAGCCTCCCACCGCTTGATTTCCACTCACCACCTAAAATCCTACTACGATGTTGTACCTTGTTTATTCCTTTTCTCGTAAAAATCGAAGGCGAAGCAATGTTTACGTGAGGTAGAATTATATTGCCATCAAACGAGTATAATTCAGCAGTCAAGGAACAGTAAGTTAAGGGCAGGTATAGCCCCCGCTCCTTTATCTTCCATAGTCATTGGGGCCGGCACTCGAACTGTGCAATGGTTATAGCATGATCTAGATCAGCGGTCGGCGACAGGCGGCCCGCGAGCCTCCTTTGACAACTGACCCTGTCTGTCCTTTGTCTGATAGAGTCAAGGCTGGGTATTACCACTTTTGAGTTTCTAAAAACCATCTGAGATATAGAATATAGTTTCTTAAAATCTAAAAAAAATATATGTGTTACATAAGGATCTTGTCTAGTCAAATTCGCAGTCAGTTACATGACCTGATGAATTTCACTCGATAGAAAAAAATCGCGAAGTTACCCCTTTTTGGAATGTATTTTCAATACTACGGCTATATTACTGATATTAACATTTAATTTTTCTACTCAATTAAAGATCCTAAATAGTTATAGACAAATTCGCAGGGTTTGCTTTGATAAAATGATTGGCTTAATGACTATAGCTAAATATTTACGAAACTGCGCGCAGAGCTTGCGTAGAGAGCGGGATGGTTAATTGTTAACTCAGGCGTGTTAGAGCCATGGTCAAAAACATTCCTTACAAGCTACGCCATATTCTGTTAACACTTTCCGTGTTACCATACACAAGGTTGACTAACAGCGGCGTTGAAAGGGTTAATAAAGGCGTGTTCATGCTAGGTCGGGCAGCTAGTTGAAGACGCTTGTCACGCGCGCCAGGAACGCAATTAAACTGAAGCCGGAGCCTGATAAATGGCGCTACACGGTAACGTGTGTAAGCGCGGCCAATTTACGGCTGCCTCGGACGTTCCTAGGACTTTAGTATAGCACTTTTATCTGACGAGCGCGGGTTGGCCATTATTGTAGTTGTCATTTATTTTCTCACTCATCATCATCAGCCGCTCCCCCAATGCTGAGGATCGTGACGTCATTGCGAGGGTGCGAGTCGTCAGTAGGTGGGGTTCAGGAACGGAGGAAGAAAATGCAGGAGAGGGCAGGAGGTATTTATTTCATTTGTAAATTAAGGCACCTGGAACAACCAGATATTGCGTTTAGCCTATTTAATTATTCTAATTGGTAACTGAAGGATATACAATAATTAGATAAAAAAATATAGAAACTTACAATATTGTGCCTTGGAAAACTGTATGATTAAACTGCACTGAAGAACACAATCAACTGGTAAACTAAGTATACGTGCACTGCTAAGAATTCACAGTTATGAATAAAATAAAAATATTTAAATTTAATTTGATATTGATCAGCAGACGCGTTTATCGATCACCCAGTACGATCGAACTCAACTGAACTGAACTGCCAGAAAATGGCTGCGCAGTGTCACGTGGAATTGGAAATCGAAGTTCAAATTTAAAATTTAAAATTTGGAATACTTAACGTGGCCATAAAGTTTATGTGTAACGTTCTGTTTCACGCATCGTTACAGTCATATCCCATTCTTGCTGACCAGACTCCTCTATTGGCTTCTGTCACCCGCCTCTCACTATTCTAGTGGAAAAAATAAACTTGTGAACATGATTATAGTGACAAGGCTGCCCTTGTCACTATAATCATGTTCGCTTATTTTTCTCGCGTACATATGTTTGTCACTTTGAACGTATCAACGTACATATGCGTTCGTATATAATTATTGAACCTGCACAAAAATTTCATGAGAATCGGTTGACAAACGCGACCCATGTAGAGAAGAGTAGCCGGATATCCGCCGGATATACGATATCATTTATGCACAAGCTTCACTTGTATTGACTATGTTGCTTTATTGAAGTTTGTATTTGCATCATATATCATATCAGAAGAGATGGTAATACTAAACCTAAAGGTCTTCAACTCCCCAAGCGAACATAAACATTTTTTTCGTTGTGTTTTCTAGTTGTTACTAAGTACACAAACGTATATCGAATCCGTTTCTTTTGCGAGGTGCAAAAACCGTCACCGTTCGTTACGCTGGTCGTAAACATCGTTTGTCTTCGCTTCAGGCGCCATGGGGCCACTGAAACCACGATACAAATGATTACTAGAGTTGACGTAAGGATTCTAACGACACCTCACACATTTAGTTAAGGCTTTGACAAGTTCTGGTGGAATAAAGAATCTCACATACAGGCATACAATTAACCATGAACATAGGTACCCTAAACAAAATACAAATATTGATATAAAATATATATGAAACACAAATATAAATATAGCACCGTGATTGTAATCAGGATCTAGGATGGGCATCCCAAAGCCATCTTCACAACCATATCTGCATATTCGTCTTCTTGTTCCTCTTATTCTTATAGACGCCGCTCTTATCCTAATCCTAATCCTAATATCCTACTATATTATAAACGTGAAAATTTGTGCGGATGTATGAATGTAGGAATGTATGTACGTTCCACTTAATCTCAAAAAGAACAGGACTGATTTCTATGAAACTTTCCAGTAGTGTTGCTTAGACATCAGAATAGGACATAGGCATATTTATAGGCATATTTATTTCAGTTCCTTCCTAAAGGGGGTTAAAAGGGGGTGGTCATTTTGTATGGGAAACAAAATTATTTTTAAGATACAAACTTAAAACTTCCCTAAAAGACTAAGCATCAAAATAGAAGAAAACTATTATAGTAGGCTGTTCATCTTGCAGAATACCGCTGACTTGTGAACTTTACTCGACTGTAATGCGAACGATTTTTAGGCAGTAGCGAATAGTTTAGCAACTAGATTACTCGCTACTAGACTAAAATAGTAGACTAGTCCGAACAAGCCTTTAGCCACAAGATCTTAAACTGTTATTCAAAATAAACGAATATTCCAAGAATTGGATTTCATGGCCCCACCTATTCCTCTGTGGGGGCTTAATGATGTTTGTTTGGTAATATTTTAAAACAATCCCGTCCCTAATGAAGCGGAGAAGCAAATATCTTCTGTTTTGCATTACCACAATACCCTGGAGGTAAGTTTGACTCAACTTAGAGAGGATATTATTTGGAGCAATCCTTAATTGGGAGGGAAGGGGCACTCAACTTGCTTGCTTTGTATTTTGAGTTGAACTCTATTCCCTAGAAAATAAGGATGATGCCTGGCAACCAGAGTTGCCAAAGGCAAGTGAGTGGTTTTATTTGCCACTTATTTTTATAAAACCTAATACTTAAATCTCTGCTACCTAAAATGTATTTTGTCCGTTGTGTCAATGTGAAAGTGAGAGAATAAACATAAAAAAATGTTTTAATAGTACTGTCATTTTACGCTAAATATATTAATAGCTTAAAACACTAGAAAAACACGCTTTTATAAATGCACGTAAAAACCAAAAATAAATTATGGATCGTTCAAGTTGTCTCTATTTCTGAGCTGAAGTGTAAACTATGTGCTTTTAATTATAAAATTTTATTGTAAAAGCGTGGGGCGCTGGAACAGGAACAATATAAATAATTAATCTACAAATACAAATACAAACATTTCAACATTCAATGAATTTATGGCAATTTTCTTATCTGTGGCTAAGGCTACAGCAGTAATTTAATTTTCATTTTAATCTCATATATGATGTTAAAATATTAAACGTCAAACAAAACTGTCAAAATATAAATGTCAAAGTTGACATGTCCCTATTCTAGTATCACTGAAAATTCAAATTCAATTGATGCGAAATGTCAGCTCGATGTTTTTTTAGTATATATCGCACGAAATTTGAGCTAGAACGACATGATCACATCAGAATAGGGACTCTTTACTTTTTAAAATAACATTCAGGTATCGGTTGCCAGTTCTGATTTCGATATTTCCGCAACCGTGCAAAAAAGGTTGTATTAACACAATTATTGTATTTATTTACTAAGGTTTCTGAACCCATCTTAGAGTAGTTATAATATGTGTGTAGATAAAGTAATGTATGCAACTGTACATAATTAGGCATTAAAACACTCGTGTGACCTTATTGTGAAACTCGCCTTCGACTCGTTTCATAAAACACACTCGTGTTTTAATGCCCCTCATTATGTGCCAGTTGCATAATAGTAGTTTATGTAATTATATATTTATATAATGCGATATATACTAAAAAAACATCGAGCTGACATTTCGCATCGAATGAATTTGAATTTTCAGTGATACTAGAATAGGGACATGTCAACTTTGACATTTAAATTTTGACAGTTTTGTTTGACGTAATATTTTAACATCATATATGAGATTAAAATGAAATATTTTATTACTGCTGTAGCCTTAGCCACAGATAAGAAAATTGCCATAAATTCATTGAATGTTGAAATGAGAGTCATTTTCTACGGTTTCCGAACGCATATTAGAGGATTTATGATATGTGTGTAGATAAACTACTATAAGCCCACCCGTAGTCAGTAAGTATCTTTAAATGAAACTATATAATGTTTGAGCTCTCATTGTTGTTTGACTGCTTTGTTTATGCCCGTTTACTTTGAATGTGAACTAAACTGAACGCACTCAACAAAAGAGTCTTTATGACTAAAGTCCCGCTTTACTGCACGCTGTAAAAAGGCAAAGGCAATTTCGTAAATGAGCGGTAAAAAGTTCTGGCTTTAAGTATCAGAAGTTTTTATGCTAATCAAAAATATACTTTAATTTTAAGTAAATACGAGAAAGGTTACTTTATTTCCCTTATATAATTACCGGCAAACATCTTGAACCCAACCTTGAGTGCGCAGTAGCCGATTTACGTACAAATCACGCTACTGCGCAGGTAAGGTTAGGTTCAAAATGTTTGCCGGCAACTGTACGGAGATATTTCGATGATACGGAGACGAGAGACGGACCAAAATTTGGCTCTTCTGCTGTCGATATAGTGAACCCTCAAATTTTATAAAGGGTCGTGAACGCGCATTTGATTGCTTTGGAGTTGCGGGCGTTTATAGGCTACGGTGTCCACTCAAAATTAGGTGGAGCGTACGCTTGTTTGTCAACGTCGTATTAAAAAAAGAAACTCTATTACATTGGCTATTCAATGGAATACGAGCATATAAGTGTCAAACTCAAAGTACCTACGTAAATTACTATCGAGTCGTTTTTGCATTTGTAGTTATTCGTACTTATTCGTATATTTACAGGGATTCTACATTTAAGGCCGGGTATTACCACTTCAGAGTTTTTAAAAACCATCTGAGACAGTATAGAATATAGTGTCTTAAAATCTGAAAAAAATATATGTGTTACATAAGGATCTTGTCTAGTCAAAATCGCAGTCAGTTACATGACCTGATGAATTTCACTCGATAGAAAAAAATCGCGAAGTTACCCCTTTTTGGAATGTATTTTCAATACGGCTATATTACTGATATTTAACATTTAATAATACTTATAGACAAATTCGTTGGATTTGCTTTGATAAAATGATTGGCTTAATGACTACAGCTAAATATTTACGAAACTACGCGCAGATCTTGCGTAGTGAGCGGGATGGTTAATTGTAAACTCACGCGTGTTAGAGCGGGACATTTGCGTTGGGGATACCTCCCCTTAAATTTACACAAACTTAAAAAATAATTTACACACATTTAAATTTTTTCCATGCACAACTACAAATGCAAAAACGTCTCGAAATGACCTGTAATCGTAGTTGAACACGAGGAATTTTAATGTTTGTCACTTTTGGACTCTATTGTATTAGAAATATAGTCCAAAAGAGCAAACATTCAAAGCCCCTAACGGTACATACCGAACGTGAAAATATTCTTCATGCGTACGGGAAGGTAATGGGCCCCCGTATGACACGGTAGGTGAATAATGTAACGCCATGATATATGCCGGAGCGTGTAAAGCCCTGACCATACGTATGCGTTCTCGTGTTTTTTTTTGCTATAATGAACAAAGGTACGCTTTATTGTAAGACGAAGATGAGCTTCCTGCCGAGGTATTCCCAATGGGCTACAGCATGGGGCTCTCCAAAAAAGGCGTGAAAAGGGTTCTTATGGGTCGGCAACGCGTGAGTGACGCCTCTGGTGTTGCAAGCGTCTATAGGCGGCAGTAACCACTTACCATCAGGTGGGCTGTCACTCTGTCAGCTTGTTTTGTTTGCCTCCGACGTAGTATAAAAAAAAAGACTGAAGTACTAAACATAACAGGGCAGCTGCTATTCACAAACCAATTCGTCCTCAAACAATGTGAAAAATTGAAAAATTAAACGCCACAGGTGTGGGATTTGAACCCACGACCTCTAGAATCCGTTCATTGCTCTAACCAACTGAACCACCGTGGGTATCCCTTGTGATAGTGAATCTTTCAATCATTACACTCTGCTTAATGCCGTCGTTGAAATGATAATTCAGTTTTCCAATTAGATAACATTATATATCTATAAAAATACCAAAAAAAATAAATATAGAATTAATCAAGTTTACCTAAAATTAGTTACAAGTAAGTTATTGTAAAAAGCTTTTTCATTAAACCAATTAATCAACGAAAGAATGAGATTTATTACTCAAACACCAATTGGTCTGATAAGATCATTAGATAAAAAATGTAGTGGTTTCATCTCATTAATTAATTTAAGCGATTATCATTATTTCAAAGAAAACATACTTACATCATGTACTTGTACAGTTAGCATCAAAAGTAGCTTGGCATATGATAGCGTCAAAAGTCTTTATTACAAGGGAATAGGAACTTTTGACCTCTTCATATGCCAAGCTACTTTTGATCAAATCAAATCAAATCAAATCAGATACATTTATTACCATAAACACAAAAAAACAAACATACAAAAACAGAGGAACTTATAACTAGTAGATATACTTATTTGATGCTGACTGTACTACTATAATGTCTCTAATATATATGTATATTTTTTCTTTTCTCTACCCAAAGGTTCTCTGCAAGAGATAGATCTTGATTAAGTATGATCGTATGCGAGTAGTTTGATTAAAAAAACCTTAAATTGGTTCCCTGGAACTTCAATAACTTATTACATTATTATTTCGTGCGCAACATTCGTGGTCAGCTCGCGACCACGAATGTTGCGATACATTCGGAACGTCGGGCAAAACCTTACAAAAGGTAAATAAATAAGTGTACGCGATTAAGTCCCGTTTTCCAATAATAATGTGTGAAAATCGTGTAAGTTTAAATCGATATATTTCAATACCTTAGTCTTACAAGATAGGTACCGAGATTTTTCCTATAGGTTTCTTTCTTCGTACTTAAGTCGTTTCCCGTGACTTAGTCCACATAGATGTACGTACCTCCATACATTTCCCATTATAACATCCTACTTAATGTCATGATGAATTTTACATGCAACATGCTAAATAACCCTTGCCTTGCAAGTCGGGTAAAAATAAAATAGTTTAGTTTAAAAAAGAATCTTTTTCAGTGTGCTCGGGCCTTATACGGCTTAAATTTTACTTCGGAGAAAAGGTGAGCTTGACAGCACGGTTTAAATATGTAATTATCGTCGCAGGAATCAGAGTGTTTTCTTAATATTCCCGCTCTTTCCTTATTTCAAGAATTTGGAGTGTCTTTTATACAAATGTTTTCCGCAGGAATTTGCATAAGTATATTACATTCAGAATTATGTTTATAGTTACTAGCTGCCAAAGTCTGCACTACAAAAATAGTCTAAAATTGACAAATATTCTAACCCCCGACTGTATTTATTTATTTATTTAAACTTTATTGCAGAATAAAAGAAATGTGTACAAATGGCGGACTTAATGCCATAAGGCATTCTCTACCAGTCAGCCAAAATACATACATTCCGAATACATACATTATTACATTCAGAATTATGTCTATAGTTACTAGCGGCCAAAGTCTGTGCTACAAAAATCTGTGCAAAAATGGAGTCTAAAATTTACAAATATTGTGACCCCTCGACTGTGCTTAGCTAAATACTTTATTAAAATTATCCTATATTTTCGTTGTATTCATTATGTTTGAAAAAAAATGAGTCTATTTTACATTAAGGCGCAGGGGTGGGCAAGGCATTCTCCATACAAACTCTGTGCACGTTTTATTCGTAGGTTTTGGCATTAACGAATGTAATATTTTTTTGGATGTAAATATTAGATATGCGAAGAAAGTGATGTGGAAATTTTCAAATATTTCAAAAAAAATGAAATAAAAAAAATTAAAAATAATATCAATGAAAAAAAAAATTACATCACGAAATAGCTAACAGAAAAATAAGCATACTGACCAAAAATCATAACTTTAATGCAAACACAAACGAAGAAAATCCAGCACAAAGTTTGTATGGAGAGAGCTTGCCCTACCCCTCCTCTTAAGTACCCAACTTCATTCATTTTGAGGGAGAAATTTCCTGACTGATGTCAGCATAAGTTCAGTTGTCACAAGTGTGTGTATTACATTTATTTTTTTATTAATATATTATTTTCAGGAAATATACGTGTTGTTCCTATCATTGACAACATCCGTATATAGTCCACATCCATCGCTAGCTATCAGTACCATTGTTTGACGCCCTAATTCCTATAGAAAAATTTAAAAATAAATTAATTATTACCTAATCCAAATTTGTCACTTCTACAGTCACCACAGTGAATCCTCAAATTGTATAAAGGATCGGCAACGCGCACGTGATTTCTGTTGCGAGCGTCTATAGTCTACGGTATCCGCTTACTGTAAGTTGGACCGTGTTGGCTACCGTCGTATTAAAAAACCAGGATAATCACCTTTGTAGGTAGGGTCACTAAGCAATAACAATAGTCGTCATAATTGGGGTTTCAATGTGTAAGTCAATTACAAGTGGTTTTTTCATAGAATATACAGGTACTTTATTTTTTAATACTGTGTTATAAGAAAACAGTCCCCGCGAAGGTTACGGGCGGCTGAATTCACTATTCCTATTTATTAACGATTTCTAATGTGACTTCACCTCTGCGGAAGTTATAGAAGTGAGCAATTCAATGAATACAGGTACTAATGAGAATTTCTACTATTAAAGTAACGTTAGATTTCTCATTAGAACTAAATAAATTCAATTTATAGTGGTTTGTTGGATAGAAAAATGCTAATAAGAATTTCTACTAGGTATAGATTGGATTTCTCATTAGAACGAAATACCCCAAGGAATCTATCTGACCGAGCAAAATACATTGATATTAAATGTATGTGTGAGTATGAGTGTTATTACTACAGTCAGCCAAACCGGCTAGACACTTTGTTTAGCTTTTTTATTTTTTTTGTGTTTTATTTTCACCCGTTAAGAATTTGAGTAGGACAGTTGAAACATGACGTTAAACTGACAAGGTATAAAGATGTAAAGCCCCTTGTGAGGGCGGTCGCACTCCTCTCATAAGCTCTTGTTGTTTCCTAACATGTCAATCTTACTTTCAGTAGTTCTAACGGTCTTATGAATAATGACATTTACGGTTAACCGGGTTTTTTTTGCGAAACGTGTCACCAATGACATCACGCAACGGATACAAGTCTTCATAAACAGATGCCTACGACAGATATTCGGATTTTTTTGGCCGGAGAAGATTTCCAACGAAGAACTGTGGAATATCTGTCGTGAGACGGTCGGCCACCAGATCAAATTCCGTAAGTGGACTTGGATCGGCCACAAGAAGAGCTCCCGACCACATCCCTAGACAAGCTCTTGTGGAGTCCACAAGGGGAAAGAAAACGTGGCCGACCTAAACACACCTGGAGGCGTTGCCTTAAATAGGTCCAGGTTATATGAACGCGGAAATACAGACGGCGGCAGGGAATTCCAAACTTTAGCAGTGCGCATTATAAAAGATGACGAAATGCGCTTGCTTGGTTGGTTGGTTTTTACTTACAAACTGAGGGGCGACTTTGAAAATCCAGTTTTTATTGGTTTACCTGGGATCATTGGTATACTTTCGTAAATTTAACTATTTCCTAATCTGAATCAAACTAGAAATAGTGATGATTATATAAGTGATCTAAATGTGTCAAAGTACCTAATTCTTTCTAATCTAACCCCCGTTTACGGTTCCTAGTAGATCTTCCTCACGCACGCTCGAAAACGTTACGCAATCAACCGTTCAGGGACCGTAAAGAACTCCGACATAGGTACAAAACTGTCACACTGAATAAGATTTACGAATAAGGGGGTAAATCTATAAGAGTATTACTCAGTCCGTGATATTTATGTTTCGGAAGCTAGAACGGGCTTTCTCGACCAGCGAAGTTAATAACAACTGAATTTAAAGCTATATTACTTGTCTAGTTGGCTTGGTCGGTCGGTACCTACAGTTAGGTTATTGACCAAGGTATTCACAACGAATGCTAACCGCCCGACAGACCAGTAAGTTCTGATCTCCTATTACCTAAATCTTGGCCGCCTAGTCAACCGAGCGAGCGAACAGCCATTGAATGTCTCTTCAGATTGTGCAAACAGAAATCTTGTTTGATGTCACAGCTCACAGAGTCATTAGGTGTTGTACTAAAAGTACAAATAGTGGGTAATGGGACGTAGGAGAGTAGAGGTAAACTAAAGATTGTTAGTAAATTGTTCTTTTTATTAATGTACGGACCTCGCTATATACTTTAGGTTGCACTGATACAAGTAATATGCGTTTATGTCGCAGTATACTCTTACTGCTAAACACTAAAAGAAGCTAATCGTCATACTACACTGGCTTAATTGATTCTCCTGAAATTTTCGTACTTATAAAGAACTTTTTAAGATTTTACAAATACAAATACTCTTTATTGCACACCTCAAAAAGATCATAGTACAGAAACATTGGGCTTAAAGTAAGAGGATTTTGATTTCATTATATTTTTTTTTGTTTTAATCTTTGGTGGTGCCTACAGCTCAAAGACAGCCACTAGTAGCAATAAATGAAGTGAGTCAAAACATAATTGTGAATGGCCTAGCCAGCGCAAACCACAATCGACTACCTGAAAACATAAATTAAACGTAGACGCATAAATCCACAGAATTTATGCACTACCCGACGAAGGTAAAGCTAGCTGGCATCATAAATATGTATACAATTTTCAACCTTATCTTTTACACACTAAAGAAATTTATAAATCAATTTATCAACTGCTCGGAGGCTACAAGGCAGACATCGTGGACAGCTAAGAGAGCAAATTTAACTTCCCTGGCGCCGTAAAGGAGAATCCCACCAAAAACATAAATGTGAAAATGGGAGCCAAGTTCAATATTAAGAATATGCGTCGTTATTGACTTCGCCGACAAAAGAATTGATATCTATATGGGTGCCAAGTTCTGTGTAGAAAATCCTGAAACCTGAGATGTAATTCAAGGTCAAGATTTTGGCTTGGCTAGTTTTTACCAACAAACCAAAGTTCAGAAAAATACCATAGTCAAATATAATATAGCATGTACGTAAAAACCAGCCAAGTCAAAATCTTGACCTTGAATTACATCTCAGGTTTCAGGATTTTCTACACAGAACTTGGCACCCATATAGATATCAATTCTTTTGTCGGCGAAGTCAATAACGACGCATATTCTTAATATTGAACTTGGCTCCCATTTTCACATTTATGTTTTTGGTGGGATATCATTACTTTTTGTAAATAAAGAATACTTCATGTTTATTTTAATTAAAAACAAAGTCAATCAGAGTACCAAATTTCATATGTGTACGTTCAATACAAATTTTGAGTTACGTAGGGGTCAAAACTGCCACCAAATGGTTAGTGTAATATAACACACGGCCGCTGCGACGCTAGTTTTCGTTTCCATACTTGATGCGTATGAAGTTTTTTCCACACAGCATCATATTAATTTTCATCTACGTTACTTGATCTACATCAATATATTAAATCCTCTGTCATGTGTTTCATGCGGGCGCGTTGAGCCGGCGTGCGCAATGTTTAGTGAGATTGCCCGGCCCGCAGTACACTGGCGACGGCGAAATACGGTATAGAAGTTGACATGGACCGAGTTCTACGCAGACGAAGTCGCGGGCAAAAGCTAATTATATTATATATTTAACTAGTTTTTTTCTTCGTCCGCGCGGAACTTGTTCATCGCGATAGAATATAATTGCTAATATTTTTGTATCAGGCGCGTACCTAGTTATCGCTCTTCCATACAAACTTCCACTCCCTTAAGGGATGATTTCGGGGATAAAAAGTATCCTATGTCCTTCCCCGGGACTCAAACTATCTCCATATATGCCAAATTTCATCTTAATCTGTTCAGCGGTTTAAGCGTGACGAGGTAACAGACAGACACACTTTCGCAATTATAATATCACAAGTATGGATAATAATATCTAGGCGACCGAGCTCTGCTTAGCGTTTTCCCGGCCATTAGACCTATCTATATATCTTATCTTATCTTATCTTATCTCTGCATGTGCTCCTAACTACGTGACTCTGACTGTACTATACTTACTCATAATCATAATCGTTTATTTGTCTAACATAGGTTACAGGATCTTACAATTCAGAGAGTTTCACTATGTGGCGCCTACCACCTATGCTGTTCGAACATTAGGACTCTTAAAACGAGATATAGCGCATTTACACTCTCGCTGAGGCACAGCAAGACAGGCCGAGCGCGAGAGTGTACAGGGGTTCTCGCCGACGATTCCCATACTGAACACAGTAGGTCAAAGAGAAACATTCAAAGGACATCAGCACTTGCCTCATCTACAAAGTTAAAGGGCAACAGACATCGAGGCCGTCGGAAGACATCCTTCATGCGCTGCACGCCGCGCTGCCATTGTCTGTATTAGACGGGCTTATAGACATCCGTACTACGTACATGTATACTTATCAGTGGCGGAGCGTCCATACAACTCGATTCCCACCGGCCTGCCAAATTTTCAGCCACACCAGTTCTTTTAGTACGGCTCATGAAGAATAAGAAAGGCAAACTATTTCCGGCTTCCCTAAGAATATTGTTGACGCGCCGCCACTGATACTTATATTTACCTAGTGGATCCCTACTAATTTAAAACTATCCTTGATTAATGACCGGGACACTGGGACACCACGCTTCAAACCGGGACATGTGGCGGCGTACCGGGACGTATGGAAACCGTATGCTAGGTCTATCTCTAATTGTTTCGAAATTCATTTCGTTCCATTACAAACTCCTGATGAGTGCTTCTGCTTCAAAATCGAAATTTACATATGTACATTTTTGCCCGTACAAAATCAATAGGCGCTTAGTGTGTACCTAAATAAAAATTGTTATTTGCAAAATATTACAAAATTTACAAATCGCAAGAAAAACACTGTTTATGTATCTCAGGTTCGTAATCATACATTTACCCAGCTCGATGCCAAATTTCAACTTGCTAGGTCACCTGGAAGTGGGTTAGGTTTTTGATTATATTTTCCCCAATAATTATCCTATGTAGAAAAAATCCTATTTTTAGATGTTTGTATCTTAATAACCGATTGAGCTATATTCATGAAATTTGGGAATCTGGTTAGCCTTAAGGATCTTAATAAACGTACTAAATTTCATATGTGTACGTTCAATACATTTTGAGTAACGTAGGGGTCGAAAGTGCCACCAAATGGTTAGTGTAATATAACACACGGCCGCTGCGACGCCAGTTCTTTTTTTTTTGAACTTTGGCTTGACACGCTGCCGCGTGTCTAGATTATCAACGCACAATGAATTATTTTCATACAACTCTCCACGAAGAAGAATTTTCATAGATAATGTATCTCGACGTATATTTATGTTTTCATTTGTTCCTTAGTAATTGGAAGAGTAGCTGGCTTTAGGTCTGTATTGTACGCATTGATTTGTTAGCAACCAACATTAAAAAAAGGGTTTTTTTTATACTGAATGGTATAAAACAAAGCGCACGCTCTACCTGACTGAAAGCTAACACAGTACCCTCCAGAGCCCTCTAGCCAGAACTTTTGAGGATGTACTGTGTTGACACTGAGTCAGGGATCTGCATTGAACTTTCAATACAACAAATCCTTGAATCAAAAAAAGGATTCGCGCTTTTGATCAAGCGTATGGGCGCTAGAGTCGTGGCACAATTTTTTCCACAATCTGTATGTATATGGCAACAATTTTACCTAACTAATAAGCTGTCAGTAAGTATCATTTATTATTATGAATTTATTTTCGCTTTTTTTAATTTCCGCATATTTTCTTCTCTTACCATCAGGTCTCGTACGCTCGTGCCAACGTCATTAATATAAAAAAAATCAAATCCTGAAACTAGCTAATCTCGACATTCTGTCACCATCATTATTTGATCATCCGGATTATAATTCTGCTGTGATTGACACGTAACCAATCATTATCGCATTGTCAATCAGTTTCCCCGGATCAGGAAACATGACAATAGAACTCTTGCGCATTTTGGGGCTTTTTGCCAAATTATAGGATATTTTTGAAGGGATTATGATTTAGGGGTAAATCACCCTATTTTTGTAGCGCGTGGCTTTTAATGCATTTGAAGTACGTTTAGCGAGGGAAGTATTTGAATTTGATTTAATAAAAAAATATTCATAAAACGTGTTTTCCTTCATTTGACGAAGTTCAATTTTAATATTATTTTACAAATATGATTCTGCAAATAGTTAGACTTTTAAAATGTTAATTTCTTTGCACAATTAATCCCTAATTTTTCCAAATATGACCTATATACTAAGGCAACTGTAGCCAAAGGTCACTACTAACTAAAGATAAAATATGTAATTAAGTATATCTAACTAACAGACATTGTAAATGATGTCAATAAGGCCTTATGTACGATCGGGACCCCAAATAATACAGAGACTTGAATAATTGCCGCAACGCCGCAACGTTCTGTAGGCAAAGCCTAGTGATTAATTCACAACTATTTATTAAACGAGACATTTAATATCAATTCGAGCGAACTCACAATGGAGTTTATTCGGAAATTAATCTAGATAACTATGCCGATTAACCACGGATGTTAATCCTGTTCATTTTATGTCCAGTCCTTAAGTACAAGGTCTCAAGTTCGAAATCTATAATGACTTATTTAGTTATTAATCCCCTTATTCAGAAACGTTCACCAATCCTATTTTAGCTAAAATGCCGTT
Organism: Cenopis cana; assembly: GCA_951800055.1. NCBI lineage: Eukaryota > Metazoa > Arthropoda > Insecta > Lepidoptera > Tortricidae > Cenopis > Cenopis cana. Next base: position 663,112 of record OX637484.1, on the reverse strand, counting down.
AAAATTCGTTTGTCTGTCACTTTGTCGTTTCTGTTTGTGGGAAAGGGACAAAACATAGACTAGCTAAGACATATTTACTTTTTTAAGGAAATTACTCATTACTTTACATTCAAAAAGTAAAATGAATTCACTAAAAGACCGTCTAAAGAGAAATAAAAATTAATAATAGAAAAATATCAAATAAAAAAAAATAAACTAAGACTTTGATTTCGTACCTATACACACACGACTAGGACTAGGACTTTTTTTTCACTGTTCGCAAAAACGTTGGACATTTACTTACAATATGACTTTAATCCTTCTATAATCAATTAAATAAATAAAAAAACAATAAAATCATAACAATATAAAACAAAAATTATGGCAATCATGACCAAATGTCACCACATAGTTAGCAGTGGGTTTGTATTTTTTTATGAAAAAGGAGATTAAAATGTACCTACCAACTGCACAGATACAAAAACAGTACAATTGGCGGACTTAATATCTCTATATCTCCCTCTTTCCTAGCCATATGTACCACACCACATGTCAGCTTGTATCACCTTCTCCACTTCGCTCTGCTCTCGACATCCTCGCTGGAGCTGCCTCTGGATCTTACTTACTGTTTACTAATTACGGTTCGTGAGATACAACCCGCTGACGGACTGGCAAAAAAAAGGATTCCGTTCCCATTCAGTATGAAAAACAATCATTCCGCGCGCATGTTTATTGTTTCTTTTTTATTTCTCTTTGAACCTTGTATTGAACATTATATTCTTCACAGTGAGTTCAATCACAATACCCTTTCATGTTAATAACCCTATCTATAACAAGATCAAAACATCAGCAAATCGCAACTCTTTACGCCGCCCGCAAAGAAACTTCGTAAAAACTTCAGACCGATTTTTGCAAAAAATGGCGGGTCGCTGCAAAAAACGTCTTTACGTTTGTTAAATTAGGTAAACAGTAATGTCAGCATAAGAGGTGATCTTTTTCTGTTATCTTGATGCGATGTAGGGTTAGCTTAGTTGTAGGGTTAGGTTAGCTCGGTAATTTCTGCTACTACCGATTATTATATAAATTTTATACTCTTAATAATGTGACGATCGCTTTAGCTTAGTTGGTAGTGACCCTGCGTACGAAGCTGGAGGTCCCGGGTTCGAATCCTGGCCGGGGCATTTATTTGTGTGATAAGCACGAATATTTTTTCTTGGGTCTTGGATGTTTTCTATGTATTTAAGTATCTATTTATATCTATATAAGTATGTATATCGTCGCTTAGTGCCCATAGTACAAGCTTTGCTTAGTTTGGGACTAGGTCGATTTTTGTGTAAGATTGTCCACAAATATTTATTTATTTATTTTTATTGAATAATCTAGTTGCCTTACAATTAATACATTTTAATTAACATAGTATATCAAGTAATAATGTTACAAAACTGCTTTGGATCTCTTAGGTCTGAAATGAATGAGAGTTATTTTTTATTTCTACATAAAACCGAGGCTAAAACTAAAATAAGTTACGTTAGCCTACTTATTTGCGTATCTGTTTTTTTACAAATGTTTTTTTGCATTAATGCACAACCAATTGCATTCTTGGAGCAGTCTGTTTAGTCGGTGGTTGCTTGGGGTCAAAGTTTCTCAACATTATTATTGGAAAACGGGACTTGATCGCGTTACACTTATAATTTATTTACCTTTGTAAGGTTTTGCCCGACGTTTAAATCGATATAGTTTCTCAATACTGGTGAACTGACTAAAATTGTAAAATTTATTTAATTATAACGATAAGTAAAACAACTCTGACAAGAATGAAAAAATTACAAAAAGAAACTAAAACTTAAGGTAAAACAATAGGGATGATGACTAAAAAATTTTATTACTTCAATAGAAAGAAGACATAAAACTATGCCAAATAGTGAAAATCCTATTCAAATATCTCAAAAAATAACGAAGCTACAACGGTTAGAATGTTTGTAGTTCGAGAGAGAAAGTGCTACTCAACAGTGACGTCACTGTTGAGTAGCGCCATAGTAAATGACGATCGTTCAATACAAAGGTGCGTTTTGCGGAAAAGCGACAGAAAATATCCACTCTTAAAACTTTGAAGACTTATAATTACGTATTTTTTTATTTTTTTTATTACTATTTTCGCCATTTGATTCAGAATTTGAGCCTTTATGTAGAAAATTTGTATTTATTTATTTTCTTTTATAGTGTCATCATCCGTATTGCCCCAGATCACTGCCAAGCGGTAGTGTACCCAGAAGATTGACAGCATTGCCACGTTGTATGGCTTGTAAAAAAAACTTACTACATACATATACGACAGGCATACTAGTGTAGTCCAAAACTGATTATCAGCCTAACCGCTGGCACTAATGAAGAAACAAATGTATCCAGATTTTTAAAATTATTCTGTTCATCTGATTCTTTTAAAGCTACTCATTTACACTTTTCCATGTATTTAATTTTAATCCGTCTCGTTTTATTTTTAAATGAGTTAAATAAATCTTAACCCCATTAAAATTTTTGCTGACAGAAAATTATGTATTTCATATTAACATTACGTTAAGCCAGTTTAAATGCAGGCTTACCCCATTTACGAGGTTCAAATTCTTTATAAATCCTCTATTTACCAAAGTAATATTTTACTGTATTAACATTTTGTAATGTTTGCCATAATTCAAAGAGTATTATATCTGTGTTTAAACTGAACCGGGGTTACAATTGAGATTTTAGGGATGAAATATGACCGCTATTTATGAATTGGGGCCACAGATTTAGCGATTAGCGAGTGAAGTTATAGAAAGTCTGCGCGATCCGCTTTTATACGAACTCTGTTTGATGCAGTAACATATAAATCAAGATCATGAAAAAAGGAGAAGAAAAAATAAAAAATCAAGAGAAGATTCATGGGAAAATATAAAAAAATATACTCCTTTTGACAAGCAATCGCTCACATTGCATTGCGTTTGAAACCAAGCGCTTAGCAGTTGATGTTCTATTTAATATTTATTTATTTATTTATTTTATTTAATCATTTATTTCAGGCATCTGTGGCCCATAATACATATTGTAGTGAGCTAAGTAAGTGACACGCAGACGGAAGCGAGTGTCAGTCTAAGGCGACTTCTTGACTTGGCGTGGCGGGATCGATATGTGACATTTTTTTCTTTGACGTAAACTTACTGACGTCGCAAAGACTCCCACTTGATGGAATACTGTCAGTATTACATTTGCGCAGTAGTAATATCATGCGCAGAAGCGTAGCAGTACCGCCTTCGCATCGTCCCGCTACCGCGCTTCCCGCGCCAGTCAGGAAAAACTCATTTAAATGTAGGGGCGTAGTAAAAAGTAGTACTGAGTTGACTGACAGTTGACACTGATATTTGACAGTTTTCTCATATCGTACCGCCTCCGCACCGACAAATCAGGAAGTCGCCTAAATCAAACAGCGACAGTTTCAGTTTATTTCTCGATAAAAAATAATACCAAGTACTTATATTGTTCTTTATATTCACTCTTACAATTTTTTGTCAGATAAATCACAAAATTACAAAAAAAATAAACATATACACAGTTTGAGAACAAATCAGTGAGTTAATGTGTTTTATAATAGTCGTATTTTGTAGTGACTGTAAATTAATTATTTGTTAATAAATTTAAGACTATTAGGGCTAGACTTGTTCCGCCTGTGGCCCCGCTCATTCCGTGCCCCAACATTTCAAACCAGCAACTCTAATAATTCCGGAGCTACTGTGAGAACATTAAACAAAATATGAATCGGTTCATAATAGGGAGGGGCAGGATGTTTGCTTGTCTGTCTGTTGCGATTTCTGTACAAACCTGCCCTCTGGCGTGTGCAATTTTGTACGTTTTTTGTTCGCGGGTCAAATATTGTGTTTATGTAAACGCTTCCGCTTGGTTTGATGCTAACCTTTTCTTGGTTAACAATCGATTTTGAGTATGGATTCATTGATTCATTTCATACAACGACGGTCGCAAATACCCGTACGGTCCACTTGATAGTAAGCGGACACCGCAGCCTACAGACGCTTAAGCAAGCAAGTGCATTGCAAAGTTCTTATTCCTTTGTCATAAAGACTTTTGACGACTTCATATGTGGCGCGCTACTTTTGATGCGACTGTACAAGCATTGCTTAGTTTGTGAATAGGTCGACTTATGTAACTAGCTTAGTTGTAGTGGATTGCTATGCCCGAAAGGGTACATGTTGATACAAAATGTAATTTAATAACACCAATGTAAACATAATGTACCTATATATATATTCAATAAATAATATGTCCACAAATATAATATATATATATTTTATATTTGTGGACATTATTTATTGCATTATTTATTTATTATTTATAAACAGTTCCTAACATAACACAGCAATATTATAAGCAGAGGTAGACAACGGCGGAATAAATTTAATATTCAATTATTAATTTCGAGATGAATTGCACAAATCAAGTTAAAATTTTGATGCAAAGTTTACAATTATGGCGAAGCATAACGACTTAATGACTATAATGATAATTGTATTTGTGAAATCCGGCTCTTTGTTTAACTGTGTTTATAAACTCCGTTAAGCAGAATCCAGCTGAATCCACTTTCTGCAATATGAGTGTATTTTTTTGTCACTCATTGAAAAGAAATTTTTTCAAAATGGGGGAGAGGTTGAAAATGTAAAAAAATATCTAAAAAAAAATCTATTTATTTCAAATAATTTACTAAAAGGTACAAATGGCTTAACAAGGCCTTAATCTTAATATTAAAGATTTTGCGTGGCCTCGGTTAGAGACAGAATGAGTTGCTCACGCATTTTTGATTCAATAGATTATGATTATGATTACTAACATTTCCTATCCTAAGTATAAGAGTAGGTACAATAGATATTCTCTTAAAACCTATGTATAATTATAATATAGCATTATGTATGCCCTAAGTATGGGTGTGCGTCCTCCCCTTCCCTCTCAAATATATCTTTAAGCCGTCCTCTCCCGGCGAAAAATATATACAATGCCATTCTTTTGTTATCTGCCCTGGGATCCCAGGGACTGGTAGACGACGGGTGAAGTATTTTTTCATCACACTTTTAAATTGTGTCAATCTCTTAATTTAATCTATTTTACGTCATCTATTTTATCGCGCACAGAGCCCCTAGGTACGATAATTATATGTATTTTATTTAGTCGATCCATTTTTTTGAATATTTATCTAAATAGCGCATTCATGTCGGATTGAAAACGTCAAACATATCACTGGCGAGGCCTACAGCTCACAGGAACACTGGTAAAATAAATCTAGTCTGAAAGTTTGTTCTATCACTCCACCTCTGGACTACATTCCTCACAGTACCAATCCTACAAAACTTCCGTGACTCTCAGACATATTAACGTTGAACGCGAGGCCGCCGCGACCACTCATGATTAAGGACCACGTATTGGCCCAAAACATGTCGAGCGATATTCGACGATACCTACAGACGTGAGTGACCGGTTTATTAGATTTCAATAGTACCAATCCTATTAGTATTTAAAGGCATATGATTATCCTCAGAAATCGTTGAACAAGGTGCTCAATTATCACTATAATAAATAAATAAAATACATAAATAAATATTTGTGGACAATCTTACACAAATCAAGCTAGTCCCAAACTAAGCAAAGCTTGTACTATTGGATACTAAGTAACGATATACATACTTATATAGATATATGTATACTTAAATACATAGAAAACATCCAAGACCCAGTAACAAATATTCATGCTTATCACACAAATAAATGCCCTGACCCGGATTCGAACCCGGGACCTCCAGCTTCGTAGGCAGGGTCACACCAACTAGAACTAGGCTAAAGCGGTCGTCAAGTCTATTACTATAAGTTTAGTTTTGTGCGACCGGGCAGTGACTAAAAACAAAATTAATAACCACAGATCAGATTAGACCCAACAACCTCAAGATTGAGAGTAACTTGAACCACTAACCTACTGCTGCCATTGATATTATATAGGAAATATGTGTATATCACAGACAGACACTCGTTGTCACTCGCACTTAATCGAGCAGCGTTAACAATGCGGTGGCTCGAGTCTCGCGAGCCTGAGTGCTCGAGCCGTGAGGCCGAGTGCTCGAGTGGGCTCTAGTATTTACAGTGCAGTAATCACAGATTGGTTTGTGCCCACTTGTGGGCTCATACTACTCTAATGTCAATAGTTATTAATGATATCTGTTACCTAATATAAGTACAATAAATTCAACCTGCGGCGCAAAACAGGATAATACTCGTACATCAAGTATTTATCGCTTCTGAAAAAGGCTTTAAAATTTTCCCCGTTATAGGGGCCAATCAAATAATTGTTTGTTACTCGTTACATTAATTCTTTACTCTTTGCTCGTTACTTTCACTTCACTTTTAAAAAAAATGGCTTTCCATCAAATTATGATGAATTGATGATTTCGCCAACCACGTGTACATTAGACGTTGTTCGGTAACGACGCCATGACAGTAGGCAACTGGGTACTGCATTCACTTTTGTTTGGTAGTGGATTCAGCCCGTCGTCGCGAAGAGCACGTGTGTTCGACGGGCAAAATCTGCTCGTTACTTTGGTTAATCACTCTTTAAAACTGTCATTTTACTTATAGGTTATAAGTTATCTACCCAACACGAGTTTGGCTGCTTCCTGATTTATCGGTGCGGAGGCGGTACGATATGAGAAAACTGTCAAATGTCAGTGTCAATGGTCAGTCAACTCAGTACCGCTTTTTCTACTCCCCTACATTTAAATGTGTGCTTCCTGCCTGGCACGGGATGCGCGGTTGCGGGACGATACGAAGGCAGTACTGGTCCACTTCTGCGCATGATATTACTACTGCGCAAATGTAATACTGTCAGTATTCCGTCAAGATGGAATCTTTGCGACGTCAGTAAGATTACGTCAAAGAAAAAAAATGTCACATACCTATCGATCCCGCCCCGCCAAGTCAGAAAGTCGCCTTTAACGTCTTGTTGTTGAAGTTTGTATACACATTTTGACATGGGTGAGGTTGTCTCGATGCTGACGGATGAGCTTCGAAGATTTACTCCTTACCCGATTTGATATATCTTGTCTCGCCATTTTGGCGAGAGTCACACCATTTATTTTGCTAAATAGTATTATTGAATATTTCGTAGTTAATTTATCCCTTCACTGACATTGGCAAAGGCCCTCGAGGTTGCCATTTCTCTTTTATAATAATAATACTCCTTACCCAAAAAACATGTAGCGTAATTAAATTAATTACACCAAAGTTTGTATGCCCCTAGATCTAATTATTCTCAATCTTAATGGCCCGAGAATCTTTAATCATCTACCTGCCGATATCAGGGAAAAAGTGTCTGTTTTAGAATTTAACCGGGTTTTAAGTAAATTTCTATAGTTAAAAAATCCTATTATTCAACGACTACTTAAATGATAATGCAGAGCTGTCCGTATTTCAAACTTTGGTCGGGTCTAGGTATTCGTAAACAAATTAAATCATGTTTTTTTTTTCTTGTTTACCCTCAGTCGCAGGTTATGTAAATATCGAATAAAACGAGGCAGATTGCATAATTTACCTTTGTTTGTGAGAAGTTAGTGGAATATTCATGGCTTGTCGGATAAACTGAGCTGGGGCAACTAACACTGAACTTCGTCTTATATAAATCCAACGTTTAATAGTAGATTGTTTGACAAGGGGCTAAAGTAAGCCATATTACCACGAGATGGTTATTTTCCCGAACGTAGTGAGGGGAAATTGTTCGAGTGGTAATATGGCTTTTAGACCCGAGTTATACACTCTACTTTTCACTTCGATTGCGAGAAAACACATTAAACACAAATTATCCACCTTCAATGAATAATTTAACTCTTGGCGGGCGTACGTCTAATTTGACAGCATGTTTTTTTTTCTTAGGCCAGTACCATGCCTCGCTATGCGTGTTCGCTTAAAAGCCTTATCACACTACCCTATCGGTAGGGTAGTGTGATAAGGCTTTTACGTATTCGCCTCCCTTTCTTTTGCTATATTAAAGAAGGAGATGCAACACGCGCTTTTTTTTTCTTTTAAGAGACGCAAGTCCTTTGACCATAGACACCGCTTAATCTTTAAAGAACTGAAAAAGGTCTTTCCTGATTGGTCGATTTTAGTACAGCTGTATTCTGGTTTGTTGATATTTTTACCAAATATTTTTTAATCTGTCAAATTACTGTTCTGTGATTGGTGGATTTAATAGGTGAAGTATTTTGATTGGTCAAATTAAAATGGTTTGTAAATCATAAATATGTATACATATTTTTCCTAGGGCTTAAATGTACTACTTTAGCCCCGCTTCACAAGTCTAATATGACACACTTTTCGAGCATGAGAAGTGAAAAGTATAAACTTACTTTAACCTTACAGAGGCAGCACAAACTTAACTGACTGTAGGATACGATGTGTTTTTTATTAAAGTTTTAGATAGTAAATAAGCCATTTTTCGCTTTTTTAGCTTGCTGCTGTTTAAACTTTGTCGGCTTGAAGTGATATTGGAATGATTCCTAAATTAAAAATCCCAAAAATACGTGTAAAATAAAAAAGGCCACAACAATTTTGATCTAAATTGTTGTTATTTTTTTTTTAATGGTCGTGCAAAATTCGCAAAGAAAATTGCCTAAATAAATTTGGAAGTGCTGATAATGACGCTAAGGCGACGTCCTGACTTGGCGGGGCGGGATCGATATGTATGTCGATATTGTGACATTTTCTTCTTTGACGTAAACTTACTGACGTCGCAAAGATTCTCGCTTGACGGAATACTGTCAGTATTACATTTGCGCAGTAGTAATATCATGCTTAGAAGTGGACCAGTACTGCCTTCGTATCGTCCCGCTACCGCGCATCCCGCGCCAGTCATGAAGCACACATTTAAATGTAGGGGCGTATTAAAAAGCGTTACTGAGTTGACTGACAGATGACACTCTGACATTTGACAGTTTTCTCATATCGTAGTAGCCTCCGCACCGACAAATCAAGAAGTCGCCTAAATTTTTTTGCCGAACAGGTGCAACAGTTCTGAAGAGATGATTCAGGAACATTTTACGGCAATAACTTTTTTATCCTCGGTATAACAAATACTAGTTAAAATATGATACCTACTTCGGCAAATCTCCCTCTTATCTACGTTTCGCGTGACCCGCCGTACTAAACCTAAGTAGGTGTGAACACACAGTTTTTTTACAATCAAATATGTCGGGAGGCGTTGCGTATTATTTTCTTATATAAATTAACGGCTAAATAACACGCGACTCGTAAATCTATTTTCTCGGAATTTCATTTATTATAAACATTTCTCGGAAGATTCACAAACGCGTTGCCGACCCTTTATTGACTCGAGGATTCGTTGTGTGCAGCTAGAGAGCTCACTCTCGTAACACAGCACACAAGTAGTGGTATTATATTGCGGTCTTCTGTAAGGTGGAGGTAAATCCCCAGTTGGACTGAAAATGATGCACGAGGTTATGTACCTCTGTCAAAAATCGCCAAAAATCTTAATAACCGAACATCTGGATTTTGCTCGGCACCGCGTTGCTGAACGCACGTCTCGGCGCGACGACGAGCTGTATCCACTACCGAACGAATCCAGTTGCCTACTACTGTCATGGCGTCGTTACCGAACAACGTCTTTGTACAAGTAGTAGTTGGCGAAATCAACATAAATTTGATGGAAAGCCATTTTTAAACAAAAAAACCGAACATTTACTTCTAGTACCTATACGCTAAATCTCGGAACCCCAGGATCCTAATGGATGTAACCGGAAAAAGCTAGGAGAATGGTGTTACCACTTTACAGGTAAAATATCTCACAGACGTGACAGTTTAATGAGTTCCTAGTTCCCATGAATTCTTAAGGAATCCCGCAAATAACGTAGGTATTAATTAAAGTGAACCGAGATGGTCCATAAAGGAACCATAATGTACTTATATAGCCATTAAAAGTTTATGTGGCCCCATTATGCCAGAGTTATTATGCGTTACGATTGAACTTTCAATAGTTTTGTTTACTCTTTAGCTCTAGTATAAGTTTTTTCGAAACATTAACTAATTCGAACGCGTTTGCGTTTTGTCTCAAAATGTACGAAAACGCTCTCACCGAGTTTGAAATACGCGCGTTCATCGGTTAGCAACAAATGTTATACTCGCTGTTTTAGTTTCCACTAGTGACCACCAGAGGCGCTGTTCACGTTTTCATACCACTTTCATACATTTTGAGACAAAACGCAAACGCGTTCGAATTAGTTAATGTTTCGAAAAAACTTATACTAGAGCTACTTAAATACGCTTGAAATCTGGATTAGGTAACGAAAACGTATTGTCGAACTCATAAAGTAGCTGGAAATTGTGGTACTTTGTCGGTGTTACACTTTGGTTATTTATTATGACAGTTTAAACGTAAAGTTAAAGCGACAAAGGTGTTAAACCCCTTGCGAGGCCGACCGTACCTACTACAGTCAGTATAAACAATCCGAATGGAATGCATCCAGGATCAAATCAACAAAAAATGTAGTATTTCACCATTTTAAAGGCGATATATCGATTGAAAGAGACACCCTTTGTTTTTCGCTCACGACAAAACGGGATGCAACCCTCTCCGAGAATGGCTTTTTAGACAAATCTCGTTAAATATCTGACTGTGTGCAGGTTTATTAAATTTCCTCTTGTCAGTACCTAGATGAGGTAAAATACCATCATTTAACTTAATCGTGTCTTTTAATAATGCGTTGTTTTAGTAGGCTGAGGAAAAAAGGAAAATATAGACTCGACTTTGGATTTATTTTCTATCGAGAACATTTTAAGCAATCATGTTTCGCTATTGTCAGTTCCACAATCATATAGTCAAGAATCATATATCTGAAAATCAGCCCCTACTGTTAGCTGGTCTGGGCAGGACAGCGTTTCAAAGTCTCCAAATTTCTCAGTGTAGCGCCTTAAACTGATTTCGCATCCGAGAAGGAAAGTTCTTACAGTTGCCATTTTTACGATTACCCAGAAAAAGGAGTATGAATTTTTAAGCACTTTCTTGAGTTTCTTTATTCTGTACGTTTGTAAACGTAGATAGATGTTATTATTCTAAAGAGCTATGGCATCGATTTTGAAAATGTGTGCAACGATCCTATATTAATAGTAAGTACCTATAGCGAATTGCTATGTGTACAGTCACCTACAAAAAAATGTTTTTAATTTACTTTATTTTATTGCCATGTTAGTAAATTGGAAAATGTACGTTTGTAGACGAAAGTATGATAAGACGAACGATATTAAGGTTCGATTATCCAAAAGAAACTGATTCAACGGCCATATTACCTACATAACACGTGCGCTTTATCAAAAGAAATGTCACTAATATGTCACTAACATAAAGCTAACATGACTTCTCAGTTCACGATCACCCAACACTTCTGATAACCATAAAACTCTTTTCCTATAGCAATAAAGTCTACATTTGCCTGATTAAGCAGCAAACGTAGTTTTTTTCCATTTAACAGGAATTCAAATATAAAATTGCACTAAATTCTATCTTATGCTCATAGTTTTAAAGATGCATTTGTATGATTACGAGCAGTGTGGGCGTGCCTCTTTAAGGTTAATTTACTTTTATTAATAGTTTAAAAGCCAGGTGGGAGACACGAGTCGGTGAAAAAAGATCAAAAGGTGATAGTTTTTTTCGCATTTTGTAGAAAAAGTATTTTAAATTCTATAGAAAAGGCTGGTTGAAAATACGTTAGATTTTAACGTTATGTTATTTATTCTGAATTGACCTGAAGGTAATAAGTAAAAATAAGTCGCGTCTCGATTACATCTGTCTTAAGAGCATATATGCACTTTTGTTTATCGACCTATATCTCAACATCTATAGTGATTAAATATCTGTTCTTTCAGTATATTAATCTTGAACTATTTTCCTCCAGTCTGCTAAAAGTGAAAACACGATTTGCAAAAATTATCTCGATACTTTTATTTTTAAAACATAACCCTTTTTTTCGATGTTTTTGGTTGGATATATAAAACCCTCCCATCTTCAACAATGATATTTGGTGTAATAGTTGTAAAATGATAAGTTCTCAAACTTGATAAAAAAAGATTATCCTTATAAACGTGAGTACATGTTTAGAATAAACATCAATATTTACGAAAAAACGCGCTGAGCTTCCGTAGAGAGCGGGATGGTTAATTGAAAACTCACGCGTGTTAGAGCGGGACTTTTGCAATGCCATCTACGCCCTCTATGAAAGAAATGTAACATACATTTAGGTACTTGTCGCTTTTGGTCAAAGACTTTTTGTCATTCCCTGGCTGGCATACTGGCAAAGAACAATCCCATTTTCAATGAAATAAAATAAAAGTGTCCCTTATAGCATCACTTTGTTCTCCATCTGTCTGTCTGTCAAGACGCTATCTCGGGGACACGTGGAGGTATCAAGCTGAAATTAAAACCATATACCTACTCAAATCTACTGTAGATTTGACACTGTGTTATATCAAACTTCTAAGTTAACGTAAAAACCGGCCAAATGCGAGTCTGACTTCGCACATTTAGGATTCCGAATCAACCTCAAAAATATTATTTATCAATAAATTAGTATTTGTTGTTAAAATATACGTAATATTGAACATTGTCACCAAATTTCAAGTTCATAGGTCAATGGGAAGTCTAAAAATTCTTCGGAACAAATTTTGTGACAGACGACGGACGGACGGACGGACGTCTGGGCGACACCAATAGGGTTCCGTTTTGACCCTTTGGGTACGGAACCCTAAAAAAGATCGCAAAAAAACGTATATTTCGGCACTCATAAGGTAATCAAAATTTATAGGGTAGGTACTTTTCGTTGACCTAGAACTATGAAATTTGCCAAGTAGTATTCATCTTGTATTACAAGTACAGGAAACACATGAAAACAATAGATTTGTAATTAAATAAAATAAAAAAAGTATTTATTTGAAGTACGCAATCAATCATCGACATTATGCGCCATAATTGTATGCGCTACAAAGTACGGAACCCTCGGCGCGGCGGGCGAGTGCGACTCGCACTTGTCCGGTTGTTTACTATTGTGCAACCAAGTGGAAATAAATATGATAACATCAGTTAGATAAGTTGTAAATTGTAGACATTTCTGTTACCTAATGGATGTGTCAGAAAAACGTCCCTTATGTAAGATCTTACAGTTTACTTGTTCGCAGTTATTTTCAGATATGTGGGCGGATCCAAACCAGTCCATTCTGGAGGAGCTACGCATAAGTCATCGGTTATCGACAGTATGCCAGGACCGCATTCTCACATTTCTCGGACACCTCTCACCTCTCACGACGTCCTTCAGATAGCCTGGAGAGAAATATAATGACGGGAAAAGTTGAGGGCCAGAGGTCCCGGGGCAGACCACCCGCTAGATGGAGCACCCAAGTCACTGCACCCCTGCAACTACATCTGCACGAGGCCATCCATAAGGCGGGTGTCAGGAGCCTATGGAGGAGTCTGCTCAGCAAGAATGTGACATGATGTCACGATCCTCAGCATTGGGGGAGCGGCTGATGATGTTGTATGTAGTGCGTTTATTATGTGTACATTTTATTTTTGGAATACTAAGTATTCACGGTATTTTCAATGCACACACTACACAATTTGGACATTTTTCCGAGAACACTCTGTGACTGAGATCCATTGCCTCTAGTTATTTATTTTTGTTTTTTTAGTTTATACTCGTAGTACCACCGTAGTACCTATTATGTTGTATTGTTTGTTTATTTAGTAAATAACATAAAGCTTTTAAACCAAATGAAGAACGTTATGCATGACAGGAGCTGTGATCTAAGGAGCTTTCAGGGAACTTGGTTTCAAGTTAGATCTTACTTCTTTTATTAACGAAACAATTTACGAAGTTGGCATTTCTTCACATTTATGTTTTTGATCTACGCTACGCTGAAGCTACGGTAGCCCAGTGAAGCTACGGTAGCCCAGTGGTTCAAGCATGCGGCTGTCAAGCGGCGGTCGTGGGTTCGAATCCCAGCTCGTACCAATGAGTTTTTCGGAACTTATGTACGGAATATCATTTGATATTTACCGTTAGCTTTTCGGTGAAGGAAAACATCGTGAGGAAACCTGCATACATCCGCGAAGAAATTCAAAGTTGTATGTGAAGTCCCCAACCCGCTCTGGGCCAGCGTGGGGACTACTGCCCAATCCCTCTCATCTATGAGAGGAGGCCTGTGCCCAGCAGTGGGATGTATATAGGCTGATGATGATGATGATGTTTTTGATAGGTAACAGTCAAATAACAAAATCTGGTACGTAATGTCTTTGAAGTCAATGTCAGTTTTAGACATTTTGGCGTGAATGTGTTAAATGAATCTCGATAATGCCACGGACTGAGTGACAAAAATCGGAACAAACTAAAGTCGAGGGCGGAAACGTTCAGATCATTAAGTATTGTCACTTTGGTTTTTTTGTAGTTCCCGGCAGCAGCTGGGAGTGGACGACACTATGGAGCCACTCCCCATAACGAATTAGGATCCGCGTAGCACTCGGGACACGTACGGGCGCCCTGAGGCAGTGTAATTATTTTGTCTAAGGTCATCATCCTCCTAGCGTTATCCCAGTACAGTTGCATCCTGAAGGATGCCTGGGGTCCGCTACCTAATCCCAAGATTTGGCGTAGGCACTAGTTTTTACGAAAGCGACTGCCATCTGACCTTCCAACCCCGAGGGGAAACGGGAAACTAGACCTTATTGGGATTAGGCTTTGTCAAATGAGTGGGCAACTTGACTGTTAGAAGATCTCAAGCCGCCCGAAGGCCTCCAACTTGGCTTAACGACTGCTGCCGTAGACAGCAACCGGGATGAACGGCTTAACGTGCCTTCCAAAGCACGGGAGCGCTCAGTTAGTAACCACTCAAAGCGGTCACCCATCCAAGTCCTGACCGCTGCCCACGTTGCTTAACCTTAGATACCGCAAGCGTTACGCAGGCGCCGCTGCGCCACGAGCGGTCTAAGGTGTAGTTTTAAATTTAGTTGTATATCAATCTAGAACGTTCGCTTTATATTTATGACGCTGTACAAGAAATATATTGAGTAAAATATTAACCCGGTCAGTGTCCATACTGAGGGGTGAGAGGGGGAAACAAAGTCGAAGCCAATAATGCCGGCAATTGCGTAGTGGCAGCAACTTTTCTGCAAGCTGCGAATTTCCGGATTTGAGAATATAAATGTATTTTGATTAGTTTTAAATATTTTAATTATTGCATTAAATACTACCGGACGACCACGTACCGGATGACGCAGCATTAGAAGGCCCTCCAAGGGATAGGCTTGGATGACCTGGTTAATTAATTAATTAAAATCTTTATTATCAGGCAACAAAGGCCCATAGATAAATTAGCTATAAGGTTTTTTTTTTAATATTACACACATACACAAATTGTAAACTTAAAAACTAGCACAAATAAACACAACAACTGAGATGTGTTACGCAACTTCATGGTGTCAGGTAACCGACCGCGAAAACGCCGGAACTTGACTCCCTTCGGCCAAAATTCTTCCTCGGTGAAGGTCGATAGATGTTCTGTCGGAATTCTCACAACAAAGGAATTAAGGAGGTTGGTCGTGAGGTCCGCTGGCGCTTTCTGGGGAGCTATGTCCACCAGCGGACGTCGTTTGGTTGGCGATTATGATGATGATGCTAAACTAATTAAACTAATGACGATTCATCAATATCAATGTTACTTGGCATAATAAATAAACTTGATGTAAAGATAAGAATCATAATGAAATCACATGCTATTACAATCTATTTTGATTATTCGCTGTCATTTTCTGAATAGGAACGGAACAACCTTAAAACAAATCATAAGTAGTTTCTTAAAATGTTTTCCGCAAATATGCATTAGAAGGTATTTCACAAATCTAAGTCAACAGACGAATAACTTTTCACAGGTTTGTGAATATAATTTAGGCTGGCTTTTATACATATTCGTTAGATTAAATGTCAAATCAAATGTTGCTACCTAACTCAGAGCATTTTTTGACATAAGTAGCTTAAATACTCACATATAATGTGACGGATCATTATAAAACCGAGCCTATTAACATCTGAGTCCATTACGAGTACTTTCATGTTTATCCCAATCTGATCCCGATAAAAGAAGCAAAATAAACAGGATTAAATATAAGTAGCAACTAAGTACTTATTTTGCCCACCGTACGTTGCGGTAGCCACCACAGTCCTGTTGGGATTAAAACTAATAAACATGTCCACAGCTCGCGCGTCTCCCCTCGCCAATTCACGAACTGTTCCATTGAGGACACTTATAATGATCTGGGATCTGGGGCAATTCGTCGTATAGAGACATCTTGTTTCAGGCACTAAAACGATGTATAAGAGCCATGTGCAAGTTGAAACCAACTGAAAGCTGCAAACCATTTTTTGAGAATCTAAATGTACTAACGTTTCCCTGTCTATATATTTTTGAATGTTGTTTTTTTGTAAAGTGTAACCCTGAATTATTCCCGTTCAATAAGGCAACTCAAACGTTCAATCTTCGGCCCCGTAAGCTCACAGTTAAGCGTAATGTTAGCAAAACATCCCTAATGAAAAAGAGTTTCATAGGTATGCCGCCAAAAATATTTAATAAACTTCCTGAGACGCTGAAATTAGAAACAATTAATAGTTTTAAATATTTATTACAGACATTGTTAATTAAAAAATGCTATTATAATTTAGATGAGTATTTTAATGATAATGACATTTAATTTCTCTATTAAGATTAAGATTTATTTTATTGTATAATTTTTATGAACCTGATTGTGACATTCTATGATATGTACTTACTTATTAATATTTTTTTCTTAAAATTTGAACTAATATTTGTACACCAACATTGGTAGAACACACGAGTGCTTATTTTCCTCACTTGTCTCCATCAAGTATAACCTGTGCTTCGCAAATAAATGTCTTACTCGTGAATTACTTTATTTAAACTAACATTACGGCATTAGATTGCAAGACCGAGTGAGGAATGACGAGATCCAACGCCGCACGAAAGTGCGTGACGTCGGAGATGTCATTACCGAACTCAAGTGGAGTTGGGCAGGACACATTGCTAGGCAGAGTGATGGCAGGTGGACCAAGAAAGTGTCAGACTGGTGGCCAATTCATGGCAAAAGGAGCGTCGGCCGTCCACCGGCTAGATGGGTCGATGACATTAGGAAGATCGCGGGTCACTCTTGGATAAGACTGGCTCAAGACCGGGACGAGGGGCGTACTCGAAGAGAGGCCTATGCTCAGCAGTGGGCGATTACAGGCTGAAAATTATGATGATGATGAAACTAACATAATATTAAAAACAGTATAAACAACTAAAACTAGACCTAGAAATAAAACTAAATTAAAATTACAAAGGTAATTTGAATCAACTGGTGACCGAAGAGCTGGCAGCTTCCTCGCTCGACGCATTAGTATTGCAATACAGCGAGGAAATGCTGCCAGCATCTTGGGTACCATGCCACGGGGGCCCAATTTTTTACATATGTTTTAGTTTAGTTTAGTTTATTTAGATATAGATATTTAATTTCTTACTTACTTACTTAAATGATCCTAGGAATTGCCACACGACAAAAATATATAAGTACACGATGATTTTTAATCGGTGATCAGGAATCAATATAACTTATTCAGTAATCGATGGCGATCACGGTTAGTTAGTAACTTACCAAAACCGGACTCCTTTTTTAGGGTTCCGTAGTAAACAAGGAACCCTTATAGTTTCGCCATGTCCGTCCGTCCGTCCGTCCGTCCGTCCGTCCGTCCGTCCGACCCCCGTTTTTCTCAGTAACCGTTAGTAATAAAAAGCTGTAATTTGGCATGAGTATACATATCAATGACGCCGACAAAACGGTAGAATAAAATCTTAAAAAAAATTTTTTTTTAGGGTACCTCCCCTACATGTAAAGTGGTGGTGCAATTTTTTTTTCTGCCAAACCCCATCGTGTGGGATATCGTTGGATAGCTCTTTTAAAAATATTATTAGGTTTCTAAAAGCATTTTTTGATTAAAGAATTGGTTAGCGTGATATTAAGCTTTGAAGTGATAATTTTAGCTATGGTCAAGTGTCCCCCCCCCCCCCTGCCAGCTAAACGGTGGCTACTAGGCATGTGAAAAAATCATGGTAGTAGTAAATACGATGAATTTAAAAGGAAAACTATCACAGCTAAGTAGACATTACTAGTTAACGAGTAATAGTCGAACTTCAGAAATGTACTTTGCAAAAGCAAACTTTCGTACAATTTCCATTGATACCTTAGATAATGTTGTTAATTCTGTCAAAAACATAGTAAATATAAGTTTGCGAACTTTTTAGTCCATATAATGTAACGGGTAGACGACTACGGAACCCTACCTTGCGCGTGGCCCGACACGCACTTGGCCGGTTTTTTGAACATTTTTTTTAGGAAATTAACATTCATTTACAAATTATGTTCATCCTACCCGTGAACCATGGTTTCGAATAATTTTAATTAATGAGCCTTAAACCTTCTAAATAACCTAAAACCTTGTCAATTAATTAAATTATGAGTAATAAGTTGTTAATTCAAAACACCCGCACATAGAGCACCTAAGTGAAATGAAATGGAAAAAAATGAAATGAAAATAATTATATGTGTGGGTGTTTTGAAAGTAACTTTAAACGTAAAAAGTTATAAGTTTCAATCACGGTGACTAGTTATCGAAAGTAAATTAACCAATTTTAGCGAGTGTACATACATATATCTAGTATATTTAACTACAAATTAACTAATTGTTAGCATATAAGTATAGCATATTAATTTTAACTTAAAATTGGTCATATTTAGGTACACAACCATAACGAACCCGATCGCTCTCTCAAACTAAGGTCTCTGTAATTATGTAACTAGCCCTGATACAGGCCTCGGTCTTCTTGGGCTGTTACTGCACACTAGTCTTTAGATGCTTGTCTGGATCAATGTAGCAATAAGATAAATAGTGTTAATTAAGTTGTAAATTAAACTTGTGTGTAATAAATAAAATAAAATAAATATAGACTCTAACCTGGCTAAATATATGGCTCTATCAGGTATCATTGCCTTTATAACTGCAACTTTGCCCTTTTTATACCCTTGAGGATTTCAACCGAGCTCGCTGCGTAAGGCATGGTTAAATGGGTTTTGGAATTAATGGTTATTAGGTTTAAATAGGTTTGAAATGCACTTTACTAAAGCACTAAATCCCTAAGGGAAAATACCTAATTCCAGATTAACTCTTAAGATTTTAACGTAATGGCTGGCGATGTGTAGCTGATAAATGGGTCATTGTCAGTCGGTAAAACAAAAGTTGTCCATTCGGTGGTCAATAGTTAACGGCTTGTGCGCATGTAATTTACGTTTTGATTACATGGATTTATAGACACGGAATTACAGATTATGCGGGTTATCAGATCAATTCCATTTTTTTTTTACCTAAATAGAATTTGATGATGCTTAGGTATACAGTTTCGAAATGTTTTCTTGCAGAATTACACACTGTACATAACTGGTTTTTTTCCTCATTTTATTCTTTGTTTTTGTGTTAGATTTCTTGATCTTAAGTAGGTTAAGTATTATCATCATTGTAATAAGCATATTTTTGTGAGAAAATGGCTGACTGTCGAGTTTCTTTCGGCGTTTCTTCTCGGCAGTGGCCTCTGTGAAACGCTAGTAGGGTTTGACTTGTAAAAGTGCCATTGCGGCCTACTTACAGAATAAAGTTCATTTTATTCATTTTTATTCATCGAAAATTAAGCTTTGTAGCCCTTAACTTTTCGCATGTCCACCGAAAAGACGCGCACCTAAACCTGACAATGACCCAATATGTTAGTTATATATTTAATGATCCCTGTAATCAGGTAGATGACTCATGTTACAACTTATACAACATAGTGTGGTTATGTGGATAGAAAACCGTCAAATGATCAGAATAAATAGTAAATTAGACAAATTAGTCAAAAAACATAATATGTTTTTGACCCATAACCCATATTTAACCCATATTATGGGACTATAAAGATATATCGCAATTGTCGCCGTAACCTACATATGAATCCTTAAGGCGACTTCCTGATTTGTCGGTGCGGAGGCAGTACGATATGAGAAAAGTGTCAAATGTCAGTGTCAGCTGTCAGTCGACGCGATACTATTTTTTTACTACGCCGCTGTATGCAGCGCTTACATTTAAATGAGTGCTTCCTGACTGGCGCGAGATGCGCGGTAGCAGGACGATGCGAAGGCGGTACTGTTCCGCTTCTGCGCATGATATTACTACTGCGCAAACGTAATACTGACATTATTATGTCAAGTGAGAATCTTTGCGACGTCAGTAAGTTTACGTCAAAGAAGAAAATGTCACATATCGATCCCGCCCCGCCAAGTCAGGAAGTCACCTTACACTCCAGAGAGTTCATAAGAGGGAGATGACATTACAAGAAAATGTGTGATTTATAAGTGGCTTGAGAGTGCAGTCTCAAAATTATTTTAAACTATAACCAAAGACTACAATATATATACTAAAGTATAGACTGGTAACTCTACCGTTTTAGGAAACTGGATGATAGTGCTGCCATCTATCCTTCGTGATGTGTAAATTGATTTACACATGCACACACACATGCATAGTAGGTAATACATACACATACAAAACATTCATTCAATTAGTTTGATACATCTTAGAAGTTACGTAGAAATAAGTTTCTAAACGCGATTATGAAATTCATTGCGTACCTGTTTAGAACAGGGATCGGATACCGGTATTTGCTCCATACAAAATACCGGTATTTATATCGTTCTTTTTCGTTCTTTGGTTTATAATTTCATTTTTAATGGGACATTATAATAATACGAAGTTGTAAAGTAAATACATGATTCAGTCCTACGTAAAGACCATACAATAATTCAAAATATTGGACTATTTCTGGGATTTAAAAAAATACCGGTTTCGATCCCTGGTTTAGAAACTTATTTCTCTACGTAACTTCTAAGATATGCCACACTAGTCCATATTGGAGATTATAATAGGATAGAATTGGAATAGGTCCATATAAACAGAATAATATATTATCAATATTAAATAAAAAATCAAGTGAAACTTCATTTCCTTGTTTATGTGTGTTATTATTATAAACAATCTATTAAAAATAACATACATGGCATAAATAAAATTAAAACTAACTTGAATCTACAACAGGCCCCTTGATGCATGGTACCTAAATTTTCTCGCTATATGGCAATGATCGCGCGCGTTGAGTCCTTTGGAGTTCGCTTACCATCAGGTGGCCCGCACATATAAAAAAATGCAGATACGTTGTATGAGGAAGTCACCAGGTTCGTCAGTCACCAGTTACTTCAAACATTTCACGATTTCAGTAAATAACTTGTGTGCGCTGGGACCCCATGGACCTCGAGTTTTCGATGCCAAAAGGTCAAAATTATACTCACAGCCGAGGCCCTTATTTAATGAGCTGGAAACAAACAAATCAACATATAAGTATACGCAACCTATCTAACGGTAAGCAGTCATCATAAGATATTGACGCTTGCAACTCCCGAAGAATTACAAGCGCGTTGCCAACCCCGAAGTGAATTGAGGATTCACTGCAATTACACAAAAAGAAAAATGCAGATTGTCTCTCAACACAGCGCATAATTGGGAACTCTGGCGACCATACTGACCACTGTAACATCAAATTAGTACAAACAGACATAGTTTTGCTGTTATTATGGCTGCAATATTTTTACTCCAGTTGTTGCTCAAACCCTTCAAGTGATAACAATTCGCTTGTATCTTTTTCTTTTTTAGTAGACACTCCTCCATATCCCTCCGAGAATATGACTGTGGTCAAAATTGTACCTATGCTTTAATTTTTCCGTCCCACAGTCCACTCTGATATCAACAAATCTAATCAATAAAAATAAAATCTAAAAAATAAATACCTCGCAAGCATATTTTCTGGGTAGTGGTATACTTCAGTAAAATGCATTCTATAACCCTCCTGTTTGTGCTGTGATGACTGCTCTTCAAAATCAAATCCGCAACTGAGCTTCCCAGCCCTAAACCTGTTTGAATCTTTAGGTGAGGACTTGGAAATCTGTGTAAGGGGTTCCTGCAATTGTGAAAGGAAAATAAATGCCAAAAATGAAAGAATTTACTTGATTAGACTTTATTACCTATTAATCTATTATAATTTAGTTGCTTCGTTTAAGTTTTTTGTTATATGTTATTACTTTGTGGTGCACAATAAGTCATATTATTATTATAACATATCAATTACACAAATACAAATAATTATAATTTAATTACCTTTTCCGTGTCCACCCTTACAAAATGGCTACCGTACAAAACGCAAAAATTCCTGTCCTGTGTCCTGAATGACATAGGTATTAGGTATTCCTGGATTATGAGTCCTGGCTCACTACGAGTATTACATTCTCAAACTATGCGTATTACACTACAATGCTTTTTATTTCGAATATGGTGGCATTTAAATGAAAACGCAACTATTTTAAATTAAATTAAATGGATTTGTCAGCAACAGTTTTATAAATATATTTGAAGTTTATTTTGAAAATTGTCAAAAGATGAAAGATGTCAACGTATAATATAAACGTTCCGTTACTCTCAAATTTAAGCTGATATACACTCATAGTCCATAAAGTTTTGCTCGTAACTTATAACGTAAGAGAGGCTGACAACATATATTTATCCATGTCTATGGGGTATTTAACTAGTACTCTAATCAATTTTCTGTTTGCATGAACTATTGATGAGGCTCAATTAGCTCGATGTTGTTATCACACAATTGTGTACATTACCTAAAAATGTAAATATTTTGTGTAAATTGGAACGATAAGGAACTAAACAGGAAAAAACCCCTAGTACCATAAATTTAGGTAGCAAATACGTCATCTAA
Source organism: Cenopis cana (assembly GCA_951800055.1). Taxonomy (NCBI): domain Eukaryota; kingdom Metazoa; phylum Arthropoda; class Insecta; order Lepidoptera; family Tortricidae; genus Cenopis; species Cenopis cana. The sequence continues at coordinate 640,105 of OX637484.1, read as the reverse complement.
ATTAAGGCATAGACAAGTAAATGTAAAGGTTAATGTATACATAGTAGACAAGTTTGTGGTACTTGTTCCAGTTGTTACAATGTGTACATTACCTAAACATAACTGTGTGCAGTACTGACATCTAACAGCATGAGTAAAAACGACGAAGTCCTTGGCTTGGAAAAGAAGACAAGCAGTACTTAGAGCTGAAGAGCTCGTTATTTTGTCACCAATATATAGATTGCAGCTCAATCTAAGCGTTCAAATATGGTCTCGGGGGCCTTACACAGGAGATCAGCAAAACCAGCAAGTTATCGGAACGGCGTTTATTACAGAACTGGCTGACAGGACACATTTTACGATATACCCGCTTTTAATAAAACCGTATTACAAGTACCCGAATATTTATCATACATTACACCCCACCACTTAAACTATGCTTACGCTACTTAGGTATTAAGACATATAGAAGAATATAACAATAAAATAACACTAAATCTATATTAGTACAAATAGGGATCCCCATAGTGTTCGACGGGCCTTACGTTCCTACGGGGTCTTTGTACTATCGGAGGGGCAGTAGGCATCGGTGGTGGTGGAGGAGCCTGGGTGTTGTCCATCGAACCGGGCCACGTTAGCAACGAAACTGGCGCGCGCGATTTAACTTGGTCTACATGCCTCCTAAATTTGGATGATAAATCGATTTTGGTAAACTTTTCCCCTCCATTAATTTTAGCTAATAAGTCCTCCACCCTCGGTAACGGAAAACGATCTACCTCGAGGCATTTATTAAGCGTAGACTTAAAATCTCCACATACCCTAATAGTCCCGTCCGCCTTAACCACGGGCACTATCGGCGTGGCCCAGTCCGACGTCTCCACCGGCGTGATGACGTCATCGCGCACCAGCTGGTCCAGTGCGCGCTCCACCGGCTCGCGCAGCGCGTACGCCAGCGGGCGTGCGCGCAGGAACACGGGCGCCGCGCCCTCGCGCACCCGCAGGCTCACTTCACCCCCCGTGTACCGTCCGAGACCCTCCGAAAATACTTCACTGTATCTGGAATGAAGTTCATCTAGGTCAAACGGGGCCGTGACCTTCACTGTGTGACATGACAATTCTTTCCATTCAATACCTAACTCATGTAACCACTGCCTGCCTAGGAGAGGCGTCTTGCCCTTGTCAACTACGTACAATTCTAAAGATTTACTTATATTTTTGTAAGTGACATTTACATATATTTTCCCCATAGGTTGTCTTTTCTCTCCCGTATAATAACACATAATTAAATTGCTACTATGCAATGGCAGATGGGTAAATAACTCAGTGTACAAATCTCGACTAATACATGCAATTGCACTCCCTGTGTCAACCTCCATACTGACTAACTTTCCATCTAAACTGACCGGCAACATAAACGGCTTAAATTGATGAATACTATTTACATTAAAAACATTAAATGGTACCTCGTCACTAAAGTCGCTGTCCGATTCTTCCTGCACTTCGTTGTTGTGAGTGCCCGTGTCCCTTCGCAGCCTCGGGCACATCTTCTTCAGATGCCCCGGCTGATTGCAAACACGGCACACATAATTTGCGAATTTACAACTCGACGAATCATGCGGACGGCCACAAACACTACATCCTGAGGTGGACGATGCCCGGCGATATTCTTGAGCTGCGGGGGCCGAGCGCCGCGGTGCCGACGGTCGGCCCGCGCTATAGTTACTCGGCCGATCCGCGCTGTTACTAGCCGGCCGCTGTGACGTCATCGCCCCCCTGCCTCGCCACGATTGCGCTGATACCGCATGACACCCACTCGACGTACTCGCGACGGGCTCGAAGTCCTTTGGGTGACCTTCCACTGCCGCCGCGTTCGCCTGCGCTGCTTCCATCGCTATCGCCACCTGCAGCGCCCGATCGAATGAAATGTCATCTTCGGTAAACAACCGCTGACGTATCGATTCATCGCGAAGACCACACGCGAGCTGATCCCTCAAATTGTCCTTTAGATTAGCTTCGAATGCACAATACTTCGCCATCTTCTTGAGTTCTGCTACGAAATCAGCAACCGACTCGCCCGGCCTTTGTTTCCTGTTACGAAACCGGTATCGCTCGGCTAGTACGCTCGGCTTCGGTTGCAAATGGCCGCTCATCACTTTAACTAATTCCGCAAACTTCTTAGTTGCCGGTTTGTCGGGCGTACACAGCGTAACCAGAAGTTCGTAGGCCTGATTTCCCATCACCGTAATTAAAGTCGGTACCTTGTGATCCTCCTTTGTTTCGTTGACCACGAAATATTGCTCCAACCGTTCCACGTATGTCGACCAGTTGTCCGTTTCGACGTCAAACGGCTCCAGCTTCCCGATCGTCATTTTGTTGTTGTACGGCACCCCTAAAACGTTGCGTAAGTCCGATTTCGTCGCCAATATGGTATCGGGGGCCTTACACAGGAGATCAGCAAAACCAGCAAGTTATCGGAACGGCGTTTATTACAGAACTGGCTGACAGGACACATTTTTACGATATACCCGCTTTTAATAAAACCGTATTACAAGTACCCGAATATTTATCATACATTACACATTTCTTTTCTCCTAAGTTGCCATAGCATGACTATAACTATACCTAGTGAATTTGAACAAAAGCTTGCTATTAAAATAAAATGACGCATTCATAGCTTGATCTGATAGGCCTCAATTATTAGGTGCCGCGCACACAGGGTGTAATTGGGAAGCAATTCGGCTCAAGTTACCCCGGTCTCCCCCGGCGTTGTCAAACTGTAAGTGGAGTAGTTGAAATAGAGCGCTCGAGGTTGGTGCTCGGGGTAGTTAAAAGGAGATCAACGGTAGGTATAGTACTTTTTGTTAAGAGCGCGGGGTTAGCCATAGTTGCAGTTGTGACATACGAACACATAGACCATGTAAACTCATAGCGCTGACGCACACTTAGACAATGTGCTTGTATAGCTCAACACACAAACATAGATCACACGCGCTCGTGAGATAAAAGTGCTACAGCAAACAAGCATACAGAAAACCGTGCAAGGCGCAATTTATGGGCTGATGATATTCCAGGAGTTACATTAATTCCTCGAGAATCCGATGCTTACCTCCACTACATCATCAGATCCACTCCAAAATGTGCATATAGCAGCCAAATGTTGACTTAAGTACCTTTTTTTTACGCTGGAAAATGCTTGATGCATACCGGCCTTCTTGGGGGTTTTAGGCGCGGTGATGTGGGACTCCTGGGTCAGGCTACCCACTAAAAACCAGCGGCTTTCCCTCATCGCCTTTGTGAGACGCCGCAGGATTCGCTTGCGCATGCCACCACGGACGTCTCGGCATATGCCCGCATCGACGCGAGCTCAGGCCCCAGAAGGGTGCTCCGTGTTAGGCGGCACCCTCCGACAGTTGAGCTAGATCAGTGGTAGGGGCCCCCCAGTCCCTACCAGTGGCTCACTGAGGTGGAGGAAGAAGATGAGCGTATAGCCTTCTTCGTCCAACCCGTCGTCTTCGGAGCGGATTCGCGAGGGGATCGTCCTCACGCGCCCGCTCCGCTGCCTCGTTCCGCGTGATAACGTCCTCGCAGAAGGTGGACATTGCCTCCCAGCATCTCTCGCTGTCAAGCATCGCATACTTAAGTACCTACATCATTGAGGAGTTGTATATGCAATCTCTGATCATCACCACTCCTTCACCTTCACCAAATTTGTGGTTTCCGAGAGCAAATGCTTGAATTACTATAGAAAATACCAAAACCGTCATATGCGCCTATCACAATTGAGGACTTTCCTCGACGACCGTTTTAGCTTAGTTGGTAGTGACCCTGCCTACGAAGCTGGAGGTCCCGGGTTCGAATCCCGGCCAGGGCATTTATTTGTGTGATGAGCACGAATATTTGTTCGTGGGTCTTGGATGTTTTCTATATATTTAAGTATCTTTTTATCTATATAAGTATGTATATCGTCGCTTAGTACCCATAGTACAAGCTTTGCTTAGTTTGGGACTAGGTTGATTTGTGTAAGATTGTCCACAAATATTTATTTTTATTATTTATTTAAATATTTATTACAAAATATTTATTTCTCCTTAATCACATCATCACACCTTCATCAAATGTTTATATATGAGGTTACGGGCTACAGAATAAAAAAACGGACAGCACGGTATGAACACAGATTACAAAAAACATGCTGACGAACTGAAAACCGCCTTCTATTTTCGGTCGGTTAAAAAAGCTTCTTAAAACCTTCAGCACTCACTTTTTCTGTGTCGCGCTATACTGTTTAAAACTGACGTTTCGCACCTCTCTCTCAAGTTTCAAATATTATGCCGACGCGAAATGCATGGTCGTTTATGAAAGGGCTTCAAGTTACTCATTGTGTTTGTATGGCGGTAATCGCCGCTTAAACGCCGTTTGATCGCTTATCGCCTTTATAGCTTTTGTCGTAGCAATAATGTAATTGTTGTATAATTTATAGCTTTTTATTGGTTATTATTCAATTGCTGTGCTTTAAGTGTTCTTTGTGTCATTTAATGACTAAAAATTGCTCTCCCGGCGCCATTGTTAAAATGTTAATAGATGTAGGGCAGCAGCTCATATTAAGCACAGGCCAAGTAAGGAAGTACTTACCTACCTCAATCTTGAGAAGACCGTGGCCATAATAACTGCACCACTTTTACTATACAAGTATGTAGCGTTGTGTTCCTGGAGGTGAGCAAGGTTGCCAGAGCTCCCGAGGATGCACTGCGTTGAGAGCGAGGGACCTAAATTTGTCCCTTTCAACACAGTGAATCCTCAAATTTTATAAAGGGTTGTTAACGCGCACGCGACTCCTTTGGAGTTGCGAGCGTCTATTGGCTGCGGTGTCCGCTTACCATCAGGTGTTTGTCACCTAAGCTTACCATCAGGTGTTTGTGACCGTACGCTTGTTTGTCACCGTCGATGTGTAAAAAAAACATGATCGGTAGGTATGTAGCACTATGTATCCTATCACACAAAAAATTGACGAATCAATAGAGGCTAAGGCGACTTCCTGATTTGACGGTGCGGAGGCAGTACGATATGAGAAAACTGTCAAACGTCAGTGTCAACTGTCAGTCAACTCAGTACCGCTTTTTACTATCCCCCTACATTTAAATGTGTGCTTCCTGACTGGCGCGGCTTGCGCGATAGCGGGACGATACGTAGGCAGTACTGGTCCAATTCTGCGCATGATATTACTACTGTGCAAATGTAATACTGACAGTATTCAGTAAGTTTACGTCAAAGAAGAAGGCGGAAGGCGCAGCGTGGGTAGACCCCACACCCCACACCCCCACAAGGTGGACTGATGACCTGGTAAAGGTCGCGGGAGTCCGCTGGATGCGGGTGGCGCAAGACCGGTCATTGTGGCACTCTTTGGGGGAGGCCTATGTCCAGCAGTGGACGTCTTTCGGCTGATATGATGATGATGATGATGACGTCAAAGAAGAAAATGTCACATATCGATCCCGCCCCGCCAAGTCAGGAAGTCGCCTAAGCAACGTGCTTGTCTTATCTGAAGTCGAGCGAGGAAATGCCGCCAGCATCCTGACAATGACGGGCCTGTTTTAGATTTAAGTTAGGTTGGGTTAGGTTCGGGGGGCATCGTGGATGGAAATGTTTGCGACCACATGGCGCCCCCTTAACGGCAGTGCGGGTGACGCCGATGTGTTCTTAGTGGGTATACTCCTCCCCTCCCTCTGGGTAGCAGAGGGGGTTACGGGAGGAGAGAGTCCCACATAACTCCCAAATGGCCGGGGGTACATGCATAAAGCATTTTCACACCGAAAAAAAAAAGGTTTGGGTTAGGTTACATTTAAGTTATTGTTGTATTCTTGTAAATATGTTCTTGTAAATAAATGATTCTAAAATCATAGACTAAGGTGTATTATATAGTGACATTTTAATTAAGGCTTTTTTGATGTGCAAGGAACATTATTTTTCAAGTTAAATTGACGGAATGAAAAATCTAAAACGATATTTATTTATTTATTCAAACTTTATTGCACAAAATAAAATACAGTGTACAAATGGCGGACTTAAAAAAAATGGCATGGTATGTAATTAATAAATCTTTAGCGGAGAATTAGGGTCGGTATTAAAACGACTGGATTCTCAAAACGACCGGAACCACATAAAGACTTGATCGCAAAACGACCACATCTGCAAAAAGCCTTTATCTCGTAATGACTTTCTAGTAAAATGACCGCATAGCATAAAGTCTGAATATCAGAAGCTTACTATCAAAATTACTTGTTCGCAAAAAGACCACCTCGCAGAAGGTAGGTATACATCTTAAAATGCCCTTAATAGCGAAATAAATACTGTATATTAAAAATATTTTTGATATGACTTATTGGAACGTAAAAGTTGAGTACGAGTAGGTATGTTCTCCTTATTTTTCTTGGAATATAAAGAAAAATAAGTAGAACACATTTCCTAGTAGGAATAGGGGTGTGTGTGTAGTGATGTTACCGTTATCGAATTTCGCTCCTGGGTCAGGAAATCTTTCCAGGTAAGTAGGTCTTACCAGTAATAAGTGCAGGTTAAATATAAATTAATAATAATAATAAATACATAAATATTTGTGGACAATCAACCTAGTCCCAAACTAAGCAAAGCTTTTACTAAGCGACGATAAACATACTTATATAGATAAATAGATACTTAAATACATAGAAAATATCCAAGACCCAAGACCAAATATTCGTGTTCATCACACAAATAATTGCCACGGCCGGGATTCGAACCCGGGACCTCCAGCTCCGTAGGCAGGGTCACTACCGACTAAGCTAAAGCGGTCGTCATATATTACTATAGAGACAATATTTTTTTAAATTTGAAATAAAATCAGGAAATGTTCATTTCATAATCCCCCTAGCGCCCCTTTAGCCCTTTAGCCCCCCTTTCTTCGTTACATTATAATATATATACTAAAGGAAGTACATTTTCCGAAAATATTTACATATGCGTACTTTGAGATGTTTTCGTTTTCAAAGAGGTTGATTTCTATAATTTATTGGTCTGTAACATAATTTCATCGATATTGCTGGATAGTAAAACTTTTATCAACACGCAAAATATGTATGACTACCGGTTATTTTGTAACCTAATAATAGGGTATTAAACTAAGGTAAAAAAAATATTTTTTACTTGACTAATAAAAGATCTAACGAAAATACTCGAAAAACATCAATCTATTAATTTATTTTAGCTAATTGAAAGATTTTATAGGTAAGCATACAGATTTAAAAAGGACGCTGATTTGAACAAACCTACTCACACTGTCTTAGTGACGTCACTAAGACAGTATTTCCCTACAAACTTCATATTAACAAATCGTTTTTAACATTTAATAAAAAGTTGCTGATTTGACTATGAGTTTAATACCGTATTATAAACGTTTGTACTACTTATTGTCATTTTATAATGTAAGTGCCAAAATAAATACCTAAAGGTAGTATAAGAAAAACATAGTTGAAAAAAAGTTGCCAGAATGTAGACTAAAGCAGTCGTAGATTGATGCACACCACTAGCACTACCGGACGCGTCTAAATGTGGACATCTCCGGCCGCCGGCGGCAGGCAGAGCTTTCAAGAAAGCTCAGCGACAGAGCTTTACGTCCATTACTGCATTAACGGGTTAATAGCTCCGGCAAACTTCCTAAGTCTCATCTTAGTGCTCTTACTGTCAACACAGCGAATGAAATTAATAATACTTGGTCCTAAAATAACAACATTCTTAAAGTTGTATACAAGAATATAGTTAGCCTCGTAAGGCGACTTCCTGACTTGGCGGGGCGGGATCGATGTGTGACATTCTCTTCTTTGACGTAAACTTACTGACGTCGCAAAGATTCTCAGAAACATCAATTCTTGGAAGAATTCAAATACAATAAAGTAAACGGAAAGGCGTACCTTTTTATGCCTTATTTTCATAGTGATAAGAGCGTAAACATTAGACTATACAAATGATTAATTTGACTAATACCTATAAAAATAAATTGACTAAAACTAGCAAATTAAATAACATACTCAGGTAAGCACTAAGTAACAAAAGATTGTCTAAATTTAAAAGTAACATCTTATCTGTCATCGCAAGCGCACGCATCGACTCTCGCGCATCTGTTCACCCTTTGTGGGCGTGGCTCGGTCGTCATGACAACGTTAGCCCCGCCCACTGCGCTTTAAAGGGTTAATTTCGTATCATTTTGTTTCAGCTGTACATTTCAAACATAAAATTCGACACGGATTATATTATAATATTAATGTAATTGCATGCGATGCCTTTGTCTCTGTCTTGCAAAAACAGAATGACAGAACCGATAAAGTTATATCCTAAAATATCAACATTAACTAAACTTGTTTCTTACTACCTATTCCATGTCATGTCACCTATACAACTCGTTTCTATGTGACCTGAAATTTGTAGTAGATACTAAAATACTACTCACAAGATGACTCATAAATAATAAATAACTTTGTTACTAACAAGGTCTCCAGTCGATATATACTCAAGAGCAAAAATAACGGGTACACTTTCTAAGGAAGTGCAATACAAAGTGTATGCATTATTTTTGCTCGTCAGTGTAGTATTCGCAAGTCAAAGCTTTCAAAGAAAATGCACACAAGTTAACACTTATACTGGGTCTCAATAAGGATGAAAACTCTATGACAGCGTCTTGTTAGTGGTATCCTAGGCTGCGAAATATGTGATCTGAATATTAATTCAGTATTATTATGTATTTTACTGAAAGTTCGAGATAAAATAGAAATTTATAGTTTAGGTTAATATTGACGCGTGCAGACCCAGTTAACTTTATAAAGTTTAAAGTTTAGGTTACTCTCTGACTTGGTAGACTTAAACCTGTACGCGGTATTTTCTTCTTTCCCGACAGCATACTGATGTCGCCTAGATTTCCTTAATTTGCATACTTGTTATATTATGTCCTAATTTTTATTGATCCTCATATTAAATACGTTTTACTTTATTTCATAATTCTTAAAATAATTCTTATTTGTCCACAATACTTAAAATGAATATAAAATGATAAATAACCTAATATTTATAACTAAAATTTAAAGAAAAGGATTATATTCTATAAAGGGTCCCCGTGGCATCGTACCAAAGACGCTAGCCATGTATATATTATATGGCTATACCTACTTAAACGCTGTGCTAGGAAGCTGTCAGCTCTTTGGTCACCAGTTGCGTCGACCGGCCTTTTACTTGGTCTTTATGCATTGCTCTATATTGACAGTATTATTTTTGTAGTAAGCAATCTGTTATGTCTGCTAAGGGGCTATTCATAAATTACGTCATCTATTTTTGACGATTTTTGACCCCCCCCCCCCCCTAAGATCATCCAACCATCATAATTCGAATGACCCCCCCCCCCCCCCTATCAAATAAAATGATGTCATTTCTAAAAAATGCGTTCTTACCTTAATTTTTCAATAAAAAACTATTTAAAATGATTTAGTTATTATTATTTCTTTAAAGTTAAAACAATCAACAAAACAACAAATTAAGAATCAACTCTAAATATCAAATAACAATTATTATTTAATTATTTATTATAAATAACAATATTTAGTGTTTTCCCATGGGGACTTCACCCACTCCTCCAAGTTCTGAATCAAATCGGGCCTGGAATCATGTGGTTCTTGATCAGAGCCTCCAGCCAATTTCATTAGCTATTTATTTATTATAACAATTTATTGTTGATTCAAGTTTAGTAGGTAATTTTTTATAGCATTAACAGTTTATAGAAACACGAATTTCATTCCTTTTTTACTCATTAAAACACTTTTTAAAGATGCGAGAGATGATGTCATCTTGGGATTGACCCCCCTCCCCTCCTACGTCATGCTACCATCATCCTATGTTATGACCCCCCCCCCCCCAAATTTGAAATGACGTAATTTATGAATAGCCCCTAACGAAAAATATAAATTTCACATTTGAAAGGAAAACACTAACAAAAAACACGCCTCCCTAAGGCATTGTAAGAGGAAACTGTTTGTAGTAGGAAAATTGGCAGGAAGTGTCCTCTTTTATACTTTATATCAAAAAAAGACTAACATTTTTTTTTCTTGTGGACAATCTTACACAAATCAACCTAGTCCCAAACTAAGCAAAGCTTGTACTATGGGTACTAAGCGACGATATACATACTTATATAGATAAATAAATACTTAAATACATAGAAAACATCCAAGACCAAAGAACAAATATTCGTGCTCATCACACAAATAAATGCCCCGGCCGGGATTCGAACCCGGGACCTCCAGCTTCGTAGGCAGGGTCACTACGAACTAAGCTAAAGCGGTCGTCAATCGTCATATACAAGTCAACATGCCGATTTTCCGGATAAAATGTATACCGATATCTCGTAATAGTACAGGGCAGGGAGGTTTTTACTATGAATATATTTATACCTACCTAATTGTATTTTTAAACCGTACGGCGAACGCCCAAAAGAGTGCGGATTATTATAGCAATAATCAGAACTCTTTTGGGAAATATCAATAACCTCATGCATTGATAGCGTTACAAACAAAAACACGTGAAAAATTACTGAATCGAAATGTTTTAAGTCTCAACACAGATTTCATGTATGAATATTTATTCATGCCTATTAATATTTCAACAGCATATTTCAAACGAATAAACCAAAAATAAAATACACATTTTCCATGCCTCGGCAACATTTTATTTATCGCGTCCAGGAATTGTCGATGGGAAAACGCCAGCTGTCGTCAACCTTTGTCCACTTAATAAAACAGTTACAATCACGTCCAATCAACGCTCGCACGGGTTGGTGATGCATGCTTTTGAATTTTCGTTGTGCAAATGAATGTGGGTAAGCGCGAAACGGGTTAATTCAGCAAGGTCTCTTTAAAACGATCAAAAGTTTGCGTTAAGTTTGCTCCAATCTAAATTTCGGTGAGACATTATCAATTGTTATTATGGGCGACAAGTTTCTAACTCTTCGGGAACTCTTCTGTAGCTCTAGTATAAGTTTTTTCGAAACATTAACTAATTCGAACGCGTTTGCGTTTTGTCTTAAAATGTATTAAAACGCTCTCACCGAGTTTGAAATACGCGCGTTCATCGGTTAGCAACAAATGTATACTCGCTGTTTTAGTTTCCACTAGTGACCAGCGGAGGCGCTGTTCACGTTTTCATACCACTTTCATAGATTTTGAGACAAAACTCAAACGCGTTCGAATTAGTTAATGTTTAGAAAAAACTTATCCTAGAGCTACTGGTGCGACGATAATGCCGCGTGAACATTCATTCTGAAGAAGAACTGTGATGTGCTTCACAATGTTTTAGAATAATCCAATAATTTAAATACATATATTATGTACTAAACAGCGGCGGCGCGTCAAAAATATTCTTAGGGAAGCCGGAAATAATTTGCCTTTCTTATTCTTCATGAGACGTAAAAGAACTGGACTGGCTGAAAATTAGGCAAGCCGGTGGGAATCGAGTTGTATGAACGCTCCGCCACTGGTACTAAACATATAACACTCACATACATGATCTGACAAGCGCGTTATATTGTATTTTATTTTATTTTTGCAAGGTAACAAAATGTAAATTATTGGAAACATATTTAAAATAGCTTCATGCAAACAGTATTAAATTTACATTTCATTAATAACCAAGCCCAAAACATGCTAAATATCAAATTATAAAATTACAATTAAATGAAAGTCTAACTTTCTTAGTTACATGAATTAAAATTAATGAGATCACATGAGATCATAATTATTATCAACTTAACGAACTATGAGAAAACTTAATGACACTACTTTTGAATGAATTGAGACAAACAAAAATATCAACATCCTTACAAATATTATCATATTGATTTATTGATGATGATATTGAATTCAGTGAACACCTCCCGTTGACACCCGTACCCAAAACCCTAAAAAGGCTTCGTACCAAATTAATACCGGTAAATTGAATTCTTACTTTAATCTACTAATTGCCATCGCAAACTGACCCCTAATGCACTGTGATTAAGTTCAGTTTGAGAAGGGTCAGATGTAATCAACCGTTGGCTGCCGCGTCATGATTGATCACATTTGGATGTGTAAAGGCTAAAGCGGGTATTACACTGTCCTGAATTCAGGACACTTAGAAGGGTTCCGACCTATACGTTAGAGCGAGATGCTTCAACTCCCCTCCACTAGTTAGGACGCCTGATTCAGGACAGTGTAATACCCGCTTAAACCCTACGCGTAAAGGGCAAGGCTTGTTAAATTCTGATATCCTAAACTAAGAAGCCGTAGATATATTTCACTATGAAATGTATATGGTGCAAAGTCTTATTAGGCACCAATAGATAGGGTGGATATGAAAATGATGGTTCCTTAATGCATAATAATTCATCATCATCATCATCATAATCAGCCGAACGACGTCCACTGCTGGACATAGGCCTCCCCCAGAGAGCGCCACAAAGACCAATAAAAAACGCATAATAATTAAACGTATCTATTTCACACCTATTTTAGGACAAATGGAGTTAAAAATGCCCCTACCTGTTACACTTATTAATTACCTGTTACTTTTCAAAATGTAGGTATTTAAGTTTGTAAATATTTGTATTACCTAACATTTTGACAAAAGTATTGATAAATACCAATAAAGTGATTAAGGGAAAGGATACGATGACTTTATTAAAGTTTTAGATAGTAACAGTCCTTTTGGATTTTGTTGTGTGTAGTAGAATTAAAGCGAAAAAAAGCAGTTTTTAGCTCGAAAATGGTCGATTTCGAGTGATGTTTGAAACAATATTTCTTAATGAAAAATCCAAAAACTACATTTAAAATTTATGTCATTAAGTCGCATTAATCCTATTCTAGATAGTAACATTGAAAAAATGTCAAGAGCCTGTCAATTAAACAAATGTTCAATTAAATATGTACCTATATGAGCGTTTTTTAACTAACCTTTAATGCCTTATAACTTAAAGGTCAGTGCGCGTTACATTACATATTGATATATTTAAATTAAAATGAATTTTAATTGACCTACAGGACCAAATAAAAAAAAATGTTTACACGGGTCTAACGCGATATTTATGTATTTACCTTTGTCCCGACGTTTCAATACGGGTTGCACCGCTCATGTTGGCGGCATAGGACCTGTCTTCTCAGCAAGTTGTCAACGGAGATATAAGTACACAACATATAACTATCCCGCAAAAGTTATTAAAAATGTGAAGGGTAGACCCGAAAAAGGTTGGCCCATGTAAAGAGACCGTTTGTGTATGGTTTTTGTACAAAACTGCTACGATACAAATTCACGAGTGTCTGTACGTAGCTAACTTGAATATTAGTCGTTGTAGTAAAACTCTTTATTGTACATAAAAACAATTATGAAAAATACAAAAGGAAATAGTATGTACAAAGGCGAACTTATCCCTTTAGGGGAATATTTAGGCAAGAGTTAGCTGCGGTGATAAATCAGGCAAAAATATTTCCACAATGAGGAATTTAATTTCATTGAATCAACATACATAACGGTTTGAAAAGATCTGCAAAGGGTCTTTCTGGCATCATGATCAAATACAACGATATTTATCTTTGGCCTCTTTATTTGTAAACAGAAATTTTGGCGGTATTTCAGCACATCACAAACGGTAGCCGGCATCAAAGTTTTCATAAAAAATCGCATACCTGTCGTACGTGAGTCTTTTTGATGTCTTACGTGTATGTCTGATATGCCGCCCGATTCGGAGAGGGTTAATCTAGCTATCGATCTTCGTGATCGATCTATTTAAAGATATCAACATCTTGCGATATCACAATACAATGGCGAACTTTGGAAGTGCCGACCGACAAAGTTGTGTTTAGTTTTGCCGAAAGTTTTAAACAATTTGAGGAACGTACCGCGGTATCTTCGTTGGGAAACAAATGTTTGGTTTAATTATCACTCACTAATAATACCGCCACATGTAATCAATCGTATTTACGTTCAGCAATGTCATATCATAATTTAATGTAAATTGGTTCTCTTGCGATAGTTAGTACGTATGTAAACTAGGTAGTTTGAGGCAGTATTAATAATGTAAGTACTCTTTGGTTGTAGGTACAACCAAAGAGTACATTATTAATACTGCCTACAACCGACATAAAAAAAGATTGCTTCGTAGTCAAATAAATATTAGTTTCCCACACATTCAAAAACATTCTGCTATTAAATTGCACACTCAAAAAACTTTAATACCAACATATTTTACAAAACACATATTAACCACTCTTTTTAATAAAAACCTATAAATAAATATTGACACACGCAGCCCTCCGCCATTTTATTAATTCCAACAGCCAAACTAATATCGAAACATCAAAAGACTTTCGCTGTTTAAAAAAATAACAGGTAAAAAAATTGCAGCAAACGACAGAATAAACGACGCCTGACTGTCTGTGCTATTCGTCTGGCCATTCATTCGCTGTCCATTCATTTTACGTTCATTCATTCATTCACTGTCCGAGTCGTTCTGGAAATCGTCTTAGTTTTTGTCCGTTGTGGTGTGTGGTAATTTATGACCGCTTTACATCGGAGCAGGTAGGTTTGCTACAATTTTGCGACACTTGATTCATGATTACTGGCGGCTTTGCTTTGAACACACTTGAATAGTCATTCCACACATCTTTAATACGAGTACATGGCATTGGTTTCTCATAAAATACTTCGAAAATCATCGGACTTTAGTAATGATTAAAATTAAACATTCTGTTTCGACGCTACTGACCCATGTTTATAATATACATACAACCATAACTAACTGTTCCATAATTGTATTTAGGGATTTTGGTAGTGGCCGCGTTGGTGAACACACGTGCTCTCGGCGCGACGACTAGCAGAATCCATTATTACCGAACAAAACGTTGCCTACTGTCATGGCGTCGTTACCGAACAACGTCTTTGCCCATGTGGTTGGCGAAATCATCATAAATTTGATGGAAAGCCATTTTTAAACAAAAAAATTGTCTTTACTTAGTTAGGTACCGCAATTTTTACTCATTAAATAAAGGAATGTCACGGGTTAAATCATCTAAACTAAATCGTTATATTTAAGGCGCCAAATGTCAGCAGATCCTTGATAAAACATAAAATATGATCCGTCATAACTCGCAGAGAAAAAAATCACAAGGTTTTTTACTAAAAAAACTCAGAATGTAATATTAAAGACGCTCGCGTTTCGTGACAAACTGGGACAATAAAGTCTACAACTGTATAGTCAGCCATGAAATTATTCCACCAGTTTTGATCTTTAATATAAAAATAATAAAGACGAAACTTTCTTTGCCAATTGTGTTACAATAGGCTCGGAAAACTGAATATCAGAGATTCGGTGAACGAATGATATTACATTTTAAAAATAGAAGCAGACTATTAACGAATGGCTGCGCGCAGCGGAAAGTAATTGGTTGAGTCTGAAGTGTTTACGGGATGTGCTCTGGGGAACAGACTACACTAGGTTTATCCGATTACGGAAAATCTGGGTTGTTTTGGACTTACGAAATCTCGATGTTTATCGTCATGGATCCAGCAAGAAATCATCAATGCAGCCGTGCAGCCAGCATTTTAAGGCCGTGTATTACCACTTTTGAGTTTTTAAAAACCATCTGAGACATAGAATATAGTGTCTAAAAATCTAAAAAAAATATGTGTTACATAAGGATCTTGTCTAGTCAAAATCGCAGTCAGTTACATGACCTGATGAATTTCACTCGATAGAAAAAAATCGCGAAGTTACCCCTTTTTGGAATGTATTTTCAATACTACGGCTATATTACTGATATTTAACATTTAATTTTTGTACTCAATTAAAGATCGTAAATAGTTATAGACAAATTCGCAGGGTTTGCTTTGATAAAATGATTGGCTTAATGACTATAGCTAAATATTTAAAGAACTGCGCGCAGAGCTTTCGTAGAGAGCGGGATGGTTAATTGTAAACTCACGCGTGTTAGAGCGGGATATTTGCGTTGGGGATATCTCCCCTTAACCGATTTATTTAGCATATTATGTGGCTTAGTATTTATATTTGTCACGCTTAGAGTACTGTACCTCTAGTATAAGTTTTTTCGAAACAAAACACAAACGAACACGTTTGCGTTTAGTCTTAATTTATATGGCAGAAAATAGTTACCATCGAAGACTACCAAAGGCGCTGCTCGCGTTGCCTTACAAAATGAGACAAAAGGCGGACGCATTCGTTTTGTGTTGTTTCAAAAAAACTCATACTAGAGGAACTGAACCAATTTTATGGGCATGTAGATAGTTCTCTTAAGGGGGATTCCTAAATGGGGGAAACGCGGACATAGTCAAAGGCAAAAGCTATCACATTACACTTCTCTAACAAGAGACGGACCATCTACATTAATATAATTACCTATGCAGCAACAACATAATCACTGATTAATCTTATTCACTCCTCATCATTCTCATCAACAAACAAGTGCTCCCAACCATACGACAAGCCATTTCCTCCAAAATAAGTCAAGCTACATTAAGGCGACTTCCTGATTTGTCGGTGCGGAGGCAGTACGATATGAGAAAAGTGTCAAATGTCAGTGTCAGCTGTCAGTCGACGCGATACCATTTTTTACTACGCCCCTACATTTAAATGAGTGCTTCCTGACTGGCGCGGGATGCGCGGTAGCGGGACGATGCGAAGGCGGTACTGCTCCGCTTTTGCGCATGATATTACTACTGCGCAAACGTAATACTGACAGTATTATGTCAAGTGAGAATCTTTGCGACGTCAGTAAGTTTACGTCAAAGAAGAAAATGACACAATATCGATCCCGCCCCGCCAAATCAGGAAGTCGCCTTACAGCCACTTGCCAGTAGCGTCACGCGCAGACCTGTCACGCTGTGACCCAATCACAGTTTAGCATAATTACTCAGGATCTACATTTGAATGTTAGCGGCAGGTGACGCTAGCATCCATACTAATTTGAACGACGTTGTGATTCAGGTGAAACTGGAGACAATTACAGTATACCCCCAAATTCTGTTGTTTGACATTTTAGTAACATTGAAGTTATGTCTGATGCCCAATTTCTATGAAAATGTTGTTTTTTTTTTACTATACAAGTATAAAGAAGAAGAAGAAAAATATTTATTTAGCGTTAAATCATTGTACAATATTTGGAGTACACGGATAAATGAAATTAACAATTTAACTAAACTAAACATGGAAATTTTAACACTAAATAGGATACCACTCAGCATATGCCAATAGCAATATAATGCTAAGGCGCTGGTTTTCAGGGCACCCAAAGAGAGATACAAATATAATCTTAACTATTACTCTATGTAGTGTTGTGTTACTAAATACAGTTCTGTTGAGAATGAGGGACCTTTTGTCCCTTCTCCTGTTAACACAGTGAATCCTCAAATTTTATAAAAAGTCGTCAACGCACGCGTGATTTTGGCGTAGTATAAAAAAGTCATTGTTTGAACAGTAAATTTAGCTTTTAGAATGAATTACTTTGATGTAACCTCAAATGATTTTAAGTATTACTTAGTACCAGAATTTAGAACTAATGCTACTTCCACATTTAGCGGTGCGGGCTCGGTGCGATGTTAGTAAGCTGTGAACTGTCAGTGTCAATTATGTGCCGAATCGGTACAGACAGAATATATTACGCGCTAGATATATAAATAAGTACTTCCTGATTGGAGCGAGATGCAATGATTATATTTAGTGTTTTAATTTTAATATTCTGATTTGTTTATTGACATGTTATTTTCATTATTTATGCTAACATAGTTCTATAAGTTTTAAATTGTTACTAACACGATATGGACATGAATGAATTGAATTGAATATAACATTACCAATTTTAATACTGAGAGTATACTGTCGGAAAAGTACCACATAAGGCGCTACACTGAGAAATTTGGAGACTTTGAAACGCTGTCCTGCCCAGACTTGTAAACAGTAGAGGCTGATTTTCAGATATATGATTCTTGACTATATGATTGTGGTACTGACAATAGCGAAACATGATTGCTTACAATTTTCTCGATAGAAAATAAATCCAAAGTTGAGTCTATATTTTCCTTTTTTTCCTCAGCCTACTAAAACAACGCATTATTAAAAGACACGATTAAGTTAATATGATGGTATTTTACCTCATCTAGGTACTGACAAGAGGAAATTTAATAAACCTGCACACAGTCAGATATTTAACGAGATTTGTCTAAAAAGCCATTCTCGGAGAGGGTTGCATCCCGTTTTGTCATGAGCGAAAAACAAAGGGTGGGAGGGGGTCTTTCAATCGATATATCGCCTTGAGCAAATTTTTTGTACCGTAGCAAAGGCTAATTCTACTACAATTTCATTAAGTCCGTTGAGACACGAGAGCACAATACCGATATAAAATGTATGACAAATTACACTTAAATTGTAGATGAATTAAAAATGTGGTAGGTACAAAAATTTGAGCCTCACCCAAATACCGCATGCGAGTTGCGTCCCGCTAGGTCAGGCTGAACTTTTTTAGGCCAATTTTTTTGGCGTTGTAGTTTTTTTTTCGTTAGAATTGCATGAAAATTGGTAGGTTGGAAGAGCTCCTGATTCAGTACAAGTACCTAAAAAAATGACAATATGGCGCCAAAAAAAAATTAAAAGTACATTTTATCCACTGAGTTACGAAAATCCCATACGTTTTGTCACTCAACGGATAAAAATTCTGGAACACTGTAGGAAATCGTGCACATATTCTTCCAACCTGCCAATTTTCATGCAATTCTAAAAGAAAAAAAAACTACAACGCCAAAAAAAATTGGTCCTTTTATGTTATTTTGACCCTGTGCAACATCGGTTCCACTGTAATGTTTCTTTATTAATTCTTTGGTTTGGTATTCAAAGGGAGCAGAAGATTACTTACCGCAGTCTTTCGGCTTCTCCGACTATTTTTAGTTGTTTTAATTTGTTTTAATCAAGTCAAATGCTAACTCTTGCTCTCGTTAGGGATAGGGTTTTTTATAATTACATTAAATTAAAATTACGAAGTTTTTGTACGCTATTATTTCACTAGGTATTGCATTATTGTTCAGTTTAGGTAAACATTTGACAAGACTTTGAACTCTCTGAGGGCCAGTCAAAATTTTGTAGAATTTTCAATCAAACTGTAGTGCAATGGTACTAGGACCTTCTAAATTATTTATTACAAAACCAATCGTTTAACGGATCTTAAAAATTAAAATCTCGATTAGAGATGTTTGTGTAAGTGTGAAATAGAAGTTTGTCCCAAAAATATAACAGAGACTTAAATAGGTAGGTATTCCGTTCGGTTGCGGTTAAAGTTTTCTAATGAGTACCTACCCGCCTTAATGTTGCCGCTTTATATAAAATTGAGTATGTCATAACCCGTCTTTAAATCAATAGATTTTTGCTTCAGATTTAAAGTGGACAAGTTTTTCAGCTAGGTATCCTTAGTTTGTTACCGCATTGATAATCCTTATTTCATTAACTATTCGCGGCATTGTAACGACTTTTTATGTTTTGCCGATTCAATTAGTTAATTCGCTAGTAGGGTTTGACTTGTAAAAGTGCCATTGCGGCCTACTTACAGAATAAAGTTCATTTTATTCATTTTATTCAATCATTTCAAGCGAAATAAATGAATACAAATATGCTTTGCAACTGCCATTTCTGTTTGTCACTAATTAAAATAATGACGTCGGCGTATCGAATGACAACTTTTGTCACCATTCATACAAACTTAATGCATTCCGCGCAGAATAAAGAAAACAAATTAAATGTTTAATTCAAAAACACCAACTGGCTGGATTCGACGCGGTGTGTCGATAGCTTTATGAAATAGCAAACTTTTTTGCCGCCGAAAATAAATATAATCACCTCTATACACATAGCAATAGCTATTATAACAGAATGAGAAATTATTTTACCAACTGCATTGGCATTTTTAATGTATATTTTTAAGGGTAAGTTGCGTCACGAATCAAAACGCTCCTGTAACTATTTATAAAAATAAAATAGACTCTCTACATATGATACTAAAGTCATAGTTCGCTTAAATTTAAAATTGCATAAGGGTGTACTGGTCTTAGCAGAATAACATCGTAACAACCCGAACAAGTGCAGTTGAATTTCAACTTTGTGTCAAATATTTTACAGGTACAAAATTGTTTGTTGGTTCCAAAAGTACACTCACAGAATTGAAATCATAGAAACGTATGCGGAATACTTAACGCGTAATGAAAATGCTTTGTAAAATCACTAAGGGTACATGAATACAAATAATTAATTGTTATTGTGGTAAGTACTGTTTCATTGTGTTTTTTCTAGTGGGCTTGTTCCATATTGTGGTAGTAATCGGGTTAAAGTGACAGTTTCAAAATGACAGTTATTATTGTTAATTAAATCATTTGTGTAAACACTGGTTTTTATTACAACTAGGATATTGTTTTCATTGTGTCATTGTTTCTTTCATCTTGGTGAGCAGTTTTTCAAAAGAACCAGTAATTGTTTACGTGTAACGTGTAAGTATTGGAAGGGCACTTATTTGACATTATTAGCCTTATACATTTAGCGTTTTGCCGATTGCACCTTAAGGAGTAGACATGAGTAATTTACGAATGAATGATTCAAATGAAGTACTTCACATCGTGTAACTCATTCATTCACTAGTTCAGTTCGGATTCATATACTTCAATACTTCAGTCCGTTCAGTTCATGATTCATATCATACTCATTCGCTCTGAGAGTGACATAGACGCCATGATTGAATGAATGATTGACATTTTTACCCAATCTATATAGTACGAGTAGATAGATCTGTTGAGCTACTGAACTAAACTGAGCTAGTGAACTAAATGAGTGATATACTTCACAGTGAAGGAATGAAGTATATCACTCTTTTCTTTTTAGTGACACATTTTGCGCATGTCTATTAAGGAGTGTCATGTTTTCTGATTATGTCATGACACCAGATTTGGCATAGGAACACGCCACATTCCCCCTTATTCGGTCAAAATTCGTTTGACGTTATCTGCCACTGCCTTTTTATGTTTGCGAGAAAGCGACTTAAGAGGAGGGGTAGGTAGGGCAAGCTCTCTCCATACAAACTTTGTGCAGGATTTACTTCGTTTGTGCTTGCATTAGTTATGATTTTTGGTCAGTATGCTTATTTTTCTGATAGCTATTTCGTGATGTAATTTTTTTTTTTTTTGAAATAATTGAAAATTTTCAAATCACGATCTTCGCATATCTATTATTTACAACCAAAAAAAATATTATATTTGTTAGTGCCAAAACCGACGAATAAAACCTGCACAAAGTTTGTATGGGGAAGGCCTTGCCCTACCCTGCGCCTTAAGCGACAACAGCAGAGGCACAAAATAAAAAATATACAGAAGGTCCGTTCCCGCCGTTCTTGAAAATACATACCTAAACTTGCCCGACTCACAAGGGTTGCTTCTGTATTGATTCTGAATTTTAAAAAGGAGTAGGAGTATATTAAACATTCTTCAACATGACATTTAAATATGAACCAGCGTATCTTGATAAAAAACCGGCCAAGTGCGAGTCGAACTTCGCACATTTAGGGTTCCGAATCAACCTCAAAAATATGAGTTATCAATATATTAGTATTTGTTGTTAAAAAATACGTGAGTGAATTTCACCAAACGGGCATTTTTGTCCAATTCCCATGGAATTTAGAAATACCAATAATACATAGAAAATTCTATGCTGATAATTTGATAAAAAAATTAATAAACACAAATTTTCTTACGGGGTACTTATACTTATAACATTTCGGAAGTTATTACAATTTGAAAATTTGACCTGGGCACGGGAATTTATCTGTCCATGGGAATTGCCTTTTCTTAGAAAAAATTGTATTAGAATTATTATTTACCATCTAATTTATCAAGAATTATAAAGTTCAGTTGTATCGAAGTTATTTAGCCTAATTTTACCAATCATGGGTCACTCTTTTCAAATATTTAAGAAGCTAAGTGTAATTATAGCAGTTGGCCTGTTTTCTTTAAATAAACGCATAAACTATAACTCTAATCGATATACTTAGTACAAATTATATTTATTTATGCATTTCATCCATAATTATTGTTATTAAATGAGGTTTATTAACAAAATAAGTCACCCTTCCCAATTCCAGTGTCCCAAAATCAGCTGTTTTGGGTAAACAAGCTATGGGAATTAGGACACGGGAATTAGAAATCTATATAAAAAAATCATAAAAAATTCAAATCGCATGTTAATAATATTTTAAGTTATCGTTTATATAGAGACACCAAAGTGCTTTATAATGCATACATATGTTAATGATTACTTATGTAAAATTTGAATTTCTAAGGGCCACCGAAATTGCAAGCAAAAGCAAAAAAATTGTCGCCCACCCAGAAACCGAAGTACTTAGGTGGTTTACTCGAACTTAATGCGGTTTGCTATATATACATTTTTTATATATAATAGCTGACATTTGAGAGCACATGTGAAGCAGGACGCGAAGCTGATCAAATGTAAACGATGGCTGCCAGGGACCTTTGAATTTTGCCGACAAAATTTAACTCTCGCGCTCGGACGATTTTTAAACATCAATTACAAGTTATTATACCACAGTGAAGTGAATAGTGTCTGTGCTCAGTGATAGTAAATATAATCAAGTTAAAGTTTTTGACACGAAATCAGTGATTCTAATGTACAGTTTTTGATAGGAATTTTTGATTGATTCAAAACTCGATGCCGGACAGGGCACGGAGTCTTAATTTGAGCGTTTAGGTATTTTTTAATGTATTTTAAAAACAAATTAGTCAGTGAATTTGAGTGAACCTCAACGTGGAAACATGTATTCTTTATGAAAAAAAATAAATGGTACGTATTATCTCATGCTACCATACGATTTTCAGCTCGGACACAAAAAAAATCGAGTATAGAAAATGACCCACGTAATATTGAACATTGTCACCAAATTTCAAGTTCATAGGTCAATGAGAAGTCTAAAAATTCTTCGGAACAAATTTTGTGACAGACGACGGACGGACGGACGGACGTCTGGGCGACACCAAAGGGTTTCGTTTTGACCCTTCGGGTACGGAACCCTAATAAATTGATGCGTGACCCGCTGCGAGTTGTGACTTGTGACCGGCGGCGGTCGAGAGCGCCAACAAAGAATATACCTAATTCATTAGGTACCTACTTAACTAAACCATAGTACTTAAATACTAGTGTTTTACCAGCGAACGATAAGATGAATGTGTAATGGTTGATCGTCGGTATCAAAGCGGCTAGTTTCAAAAAATTACCTACCTACCTAGGTATTGTAACTACCAAAATGAGAAAACCGTTTTATTTACCTTTCAATAATTCGTTTGAAAATTTGAAGAAAGTGTAGGCACAGTTTTTTGTTGTAGTTAAACAATAAAATACATTCCAACTGTAATAATATCGGTTATTCATTTTGACGTACGTGACACAAAGTACCTACGTAGCGGCGGGGACGTCAAGTGATCAACGCGCGCACAACTAGCACTCGCGACAGTCGCGACTAAGCATTGCTGAGATCAACCGAGAATGCCTGTAAATGTTACGTCTGTGTGCGTGCGGCGAAAATGTCACTTTGTACTGAGCGGACTCTCTGCTCCGGCGCGCGCCGCCGCTATTTACTTTGTGGCAGAGGTTTGTTAAGTTATTTTTAATAGGGGTATAACTTGCTTAATTTTCTACAGTCACTTAATTTTTACTTTCTTCCAACTTGCATCCCTATATTTTCCACTCTATCGCAGGCTTCAACTGTCAAAACAATATCTCGTTATCCCATAACGTATATAATTCCAACTTATTAACCTTCTTGTTTGTATCAATCATAATTTACGATGTCACTAATAGCTGATGTAAATACATACTTAAGAATCAAAGCGAAGGGTATATTTTCCATAGCACCTAATTAATAAGCATATTTTCTACAGTGTTAGTATAAAAATATCTAAATAAGTCAATAAATAAGTGTCAAGCGAATTTATACCTTCGGTCAAGCGTCACAAAGTTAATTCTTTTGTTAGTCTCCAAGTTTGGCTTAATATTAATGTTTGTATGAATAATTGTGTGAACTGTATAATCAGTGCTGGCACGTGTGACGCACGCGCAGCGAGGGCGGCGCCCGCGGCGTCCCGGGTTCGATGCTTGTGCGAAAAGTTTAGAAATCACTGGGTGTACATATAAAAATTGCATAAACTCCAAGTAAAGAGCATAATGACGAAGAAAAATATTCGCGTTACATGTTTAACATAAAACATAGGTATTTAGTTTAAAAAGAATTCCTTTTTTTAATTCACAATTCTTGGAGGTGTCTGAACACCAGGGTTCGGAACCGGTTTTTACTATTTTTCAAATATCTCCTAGAGTGCTTTTCATATCTCCATTGTTATTTTAAGTTTTGTTTTGTTAGCCTTCATCTATGAAATTAATTATTAAAAAGTACGGAAAAATTCGTAAAACCCAATTAACCGGTTAATTGTACGAAGACGGTTTACGAGCACTGCTGAAAACACATCCTCGCCTTCAGCCTTCGGACACCTTCAGCCGTTAATAGATTTAATTTATCAGACCTAGCTGTCGAAGTAAGAATATAATTCTGTGGCTCTCAAACGAAAAACATTACGGACATATATGTATATGTAGGTATTATAAAAATCCTTCGGTAACATTAAGTGTTTTGAAATTTAACAGTGCTTTTACAGAGATTTCCTTGAGAATTGAGAACGCCATCATAATATACACATGAAATCAAAATGAGTTGAAGTTTCGTTTTATATTACCTTTGAGTACCTACGTCAATCCCCTCTGCGAATTCATTTTAAAAGTAATGTTTCAATCTTTAAAGCTCTTAAAGCCGCTGTGAGCGCCGCGGACTCCCAAACCCTGGTATTTATTTCGAGCACCAAAATTACGACAAATGATCCATCGCACTTAATGTCGCACTTAAGCCCGTAAAAACCCTCAAACCACAAATCCAAATAAAAACGGACATTAAACGCAATTTCATCGCAAAACTACGCGTAACAAAAGATTAACAATTTCACGCAAAGGGGGTCCGCGTGGACAAAAAGTCGGTTTTTGTCCAAAAATTTGTCTTTTCCAGTTATTTATTGGAAAGGGGAGGGGCTAGGAATTTTATTTGGCATAAAATTTATTATAGAAATGATATAAAAATGGATAATAAGTGGAAAGCGTGACGCTGAGACGCTAAATGACGCGTCAAATGATGTTTGATCGCAAAAACGAGCAGATGCTCGGCGCGCGCAGCGGCCATTTTGAATTTGCTGTCAACCACCGCACCAGAAGCCACTCCATATTGACAGAAGAACGTCGTAATAACCCACGGCTGTTAAACTGTAACCGGCGTTTTTCTTTTGGATTATCCAAAAGCAACATAGAGGCAAAGCTGCTCGTACAATTTTACGGCCGCACAGTTAAGTTAGTTGATGAACGGTCCACAACACATTATTGATAAGCAGTAAATTATTGTAATATGACATTTATTGATTTTGACTTCAGATTCGGCGTTTATTTGCCGTTTTATTGCTATTGTAGCGTCTTTCGTGGACAGATTCTTCATAAATTTGAATTTTATAGGTAAATTCCCCAATTTCTGTTATTTACTTTAGCATTAGTAGTTTCAAAGACATAAAACTAAATGCCCGTGCCGGCGCCGTGGGAGAAATGCCTATTCTTAGAAGTAAGCAATTAAAAGGAGTTTTGAATCGAATGAGTAGGTAGTTTCGGATATTCTCCTTTAACAGGTACAAGTTTATAAGGTCACAAAGTTTCGGTATTTCTTGATAACGTTTGAGCGTAGGCGGCAATTGTTTTATTGTTGAATCCAGTAAATCTGAGTTTCGTAATTAACTATGTTGTATTATTTGAAATTTATTTGTTACCAAAATTGAATATAATTTACAGAAGATAACAATCAAATCAAAGGATCGTACTTAGGCGACTTCTGATTTGTCGGTGCGGAGGCGGTACTATATGAGAAAACTGTCAAATGTCGGTGTCAACTGCCAGTCGAGTCAGTACCGCTTTTTACTGCGGCCCTACATTTAAATGAGTGCTTCCTGACTGGCGCGGGATCCGCGGTAGCGGGACGATACGAAGGCAGTACTGGTCCACTTCTGCGCATGATATTACTACTGCGCAAATGTAATACTGACAGTATTCCAAGTGGGAATCTTTGCGACGTCAGTAAGTTTACGTAAAAGAAGAAAATGTCACATCAATCCCGCCCCGCCAAGTCAGGTAGTCACCTTACTTGTGGCTTTATCGAACTACCATCGATCGATCCATAATCATTTTGTCGATCTTTAAGTCGCACCTTATCAACTGGTGGTAAGTTATTATATATCTACATCTAACTAGTATATGATACAGCATATATCATAGCTGCAGCCAGACTTCGAAGATCTGTCGATTCTAAAGAGCAAGCACCATTAAGCAAGCCTTATGAAATCAAATTCAATGCAAAAACAGTTTCAAATCGCTAAATAGCCAAAATAACTCCACTCATACACAACCATTCACCATAGCAAATGTTTTCCATTGATCCACACAATGACACAAGTAGCACTAGAACTTATAATGGCGACAATACGTCTGACTCGAAACTTGAAAAAAGGCATGCATGAAATTCTTTTCTATAATACATTATAAGATAACTGAGAATCAATTGATAACCACAAACGATTTTAAACCTAGTAACCTAGCTCACAAAGTTTATAATACGAATTGTGTAAATTGAAAGCGATTGATCACAATAGAACGTTCGGAGCCGATTTGTCGCCTCGTGTCAAATGATTCGATTGAATGAATGAATGAACGAATGTGTGAATGAAAGCCGGCAGTTATGCAATCAATTAGAGGGGGCGGGGCGGCCGCGAAGACGCTTTGTAAGGATACGACTTGCATTTGTGACTGTTTGAGGCCACTAAATCTCACAATTTAGGAGTTACGTTTAAAATGAATATGGGTCCGTACAAGCTTCAAAGGCTCTTTTAAGTAGTTTTATCAAGGTATTTCATGGCAGGTCTATGAAAAACGGATACAGGCAGACACAAAGTTAGCTAATTAGTTACCTAATTCAAGAAACACATTTTTTTAAGTAGATTTCATTTACCCAACGTTCAAACCGTTAACTTTTAAGCACTTCAAAAAAACATTTAAGTATTTTACAACAAATCACTAAATATATAAAATCATTTTATTTGTAAAACATACGTAAGAAGGTCTCAGCATTTCTGTATTTCAATCAATATATCTAGCCATAAGGTATGTACAAATAACAGTCGTGAAAGATTTACGGTTTCAGAAAAATAAGGTACGTATTTGAAATATAAACTATTATGAAAAAAAGCCAAACATAGCAAACCGCGAGTACCTCTTTAAACTAATCCAATACAAGTGACAATGCTCAAAGGTTAACTGGAAGAGATCCTTTATATGAATAAGTTTGCTTTCGTACTTCAATCTTATGTGACATGTAAGTATTATCGAAGCAACTGAATCGTGACCCACCGTGGAACCTTGTCACAGAAAACGTCATAGGTAGTGGCATCGTACTGCCTGACAAGGAAAATCATTATGACACTTTCTGTGACAAGGTTCTTCGGTGGGTCACGATTCAGTTGTTATGGTGTACATACATACATACAATGAGAATTATCCTGTTCTTTAACTTTACTAGACCATCCATGGCAACCATACTAGGGTTGCAGGGTTCTTTGAGCTGAAATCATCAATAATCGCTTTTCGCCGCTTTAATGGCCCCACGCGCATATTTACAAGCACCCAGCTCACGCGTCAAAGACGCCGCTACCTAAATACGGTGATATTTTACACACCACTGTCTTTGTGTCGCTCATTCATTCACTAACTCCAGAATAACTGACTATCGTTCGATTTTTAAATCATGAATGAACATTCGAGAGGCCGTGTCGAAAGAAAGTACCTATGAAAAGTATTCAATGAAATGCTGCTTTACACAGAGTATTTTTGGAGTATGTCGGGTTTTGTATTATTGTTGTAAAATATATGGCTGTTGGGTAGATGTGTAATGTTATTATGGTAGGCTTTTATAAGGTAAAACTCTGAGGCTATGTTTTCTTACCTCATTATTAAAAACACCGACGTGTCAATAATATATAAAATAAATACATAAACAATCAACGTTTTTTTGGCCAGTCTTACACAAATCGACCTAGTACCAAACTACTACTATGGGTCATCTAAACGACTAACTATATACATAACTTTTATAGTTTGAACAAAAAAATATAAAAATAAAGAGATAGAAACATAAATACATGGAAAACATCCAAGACCCGGGAACAAAATATTCGTGTTAAAGGTCCTGAATGGGTTTCGGACCCTGGACATCTAGGGTCACCAAACCAACTAGGCTAAAGTGGTCGTTACCTATAGATTTTAAAGAGAGATAATATTTAAACTGACCCAATAAATGACACTTTCAATCGTCATAATGACAGAGGTGATCAATAGGTGTCAACTGCATATTAGGCATTATGGTCGAGCATTACAACATTTTTCTTCACTTTCGACGACCGCTTTAGCTTAGTTGGTAGTGACCCTGCCTACGAAGCTGGAGGTCCCGGGTTCGAATCCCGGCCGGGGCATTTATTTGTGTGATGAACACGAATATTTGTTCTTGGGTCTTGGATGTCTTCTATGTATTTAAGTATTTATTTATCTATATAAGTATGTATATCGTCACTTAGTACCCATAGTACAAGCTTTGCTTAGTTTGGGACTAGGTTGATTTGTGTAAGATTGTCCACAAATATTTATTTATTTTATTTATTTATTTTCTCAAAAATAATATGTAATGTTCTCATAACATCTGTGAAGATAGTATTCGAAAGTGGCTCATCCTGGACAGTTGCCAGAAGTGTCCAGGAAGTAACACCTACTGTCCAGGAAGTAAGTATGTAAATCCCATTACATATCATAATATTTGAATTTAGAACTAGAAAATAAAGTTGGCAGTTTTTGACATTTAAAAAAAATGTAGGTACCATGGAGGTTGACGTGTCCGTATTGCACGATGTGAATTGGCGAGAAATACAGTTCAATCATTTCAATCATGTTTTTAACTATTTCGAGACTAATTTAGAAATTAACATGAATAGATTAAATGAAATTAAATACTAATAGTAAACATAAAATAAATACGATTCTATTTACGATTAAATAAATACGATTTTATAAATCTATTCTATTGGGGTTGTGGCATAATATCAGTGTCTTAACACAACATCTAGCTAAAAAAAGTTCACTTGTATTTTGACGGGATTGACTTCATTGATTTAATATATAAAGTAAGAAGTATAATTGATAAAAATGAGTTTATGTAGATGAATCAGATTGCAATACATACACAGATATCACTAGGTACTGAAAAAAAATACTTCCATCCAAGTCTAAGGTGGTATTTGACCATTTATAAAAAGTTCATCAAGTGCAAAGCGGAATATGAAAGTACTAGTTGGTCAGAATGCAGGTACTATTAACCGTTATTCATACAATTTGTTTCATTTTTGAGAAAAGCACTATACAAGCTTCGACCGTAAGTGCCATCCTGGCCTCGTATTATAGCCGGACCTCGCCTGCGGCTCGGCCGGCTAACTCATACTCGTCCAGGATGGCTTACTTACTGGTCTCTGCAGTAATGTACTATTACCTTATTATTAGTTATCTTCTACGCGGTTAAAACTAATATCTACAGGGGCTTCAAATACATTAACAATGGCATCATTACATGACAAGAAATTAATACAGCTCTTTCCGTACACCTTGAACCAATTCCGTTTAAAAATAAACCCTTAATCGATACCGTTTGCTTCGTCCGAGCGTAACGTAAACAATTTAAATTAACTGCCACAAAATTGCCTCCAAATTCAACGTGAATTCCCACCCACAGTTCCATGACACCAGTAAAATTACGGTTTTGAAAAGCATTTATATTATATTGTTTTTTTTTAAACGTTATTATATGTAAAATACAAACTTTAATAAAATATATTTTAAAAAAATCATTTCATGTGATTTATTTCCATTAATAGACGTGTTAAGAGTGTGAGAGCGCTCGTGGCCACCTCGTGGCCCAGCGGCGCCGGGTACCGATTGCGGTATCTAAGGTTAAGCAACGTGGGCAGCGGTCAGGATTTGGATGGGTGACCGCTTTGAGTGGTTACTAGCTGAGCGCTCCCGTGCTTTGGAAGGCACGTTAAGCCGTTGATCCCGGTTGCTGTCTGTGGCAGCAGTCGTAAAGCCAAGTTGGAGGCCTTCGGGCGGTTTGAGAACTTCTAACAATCAAGTTGCCCACTCACTTGACAAAGCCTAATCCCAATAAGGTCTAGTTTCCCCTCGGGGTTGGAAGGTCAGATGGCAGTCGCTTCCGTAAAAACTAGTGCCTACGCCAAATCTTGGGATTAGGTAGCGGACCCCAGGCATCCTTCAGGATGCAACTGTACTGGGATAACGCTAGGAGGATGATGAGACGTGTTAATAATAAACAAAATACCTTTAGTATAGCACAAGTATTCAAATTTTGATCGACTTTTGAGGACTTTATAAAGTTGCAGTTTGTTAACGCATTCACTGCCACCAACGCATATATGCGTTTCCGTTACTTTCACCCAGTGCCTTGAACGCACAGACGCGTTCATAATATTTAGTGACTTTCACCCTGTGCCTTAGTGCCTTAGACTTAGAATAGTCGGTTGAACTCACATGTGCGTTTGGGGCACACAGCAAAGTGCGGCACCTGCCGAATGTCCAGGAAAAGAGGGTGGCAGTGAATACGTTAAGACTGATATTGTTTGGTGGTGGTGGACTGCTCAGCGTGGCTACTAAAATGATGTTTTATCTGAATTATCTGTTACAGGAAAAAAGATACCATTAATATTAGCAAAGTGACAAATTGAGTATAAAACTAAAACTAAATAAAATTAAATTTACAAAACTAAGAATTAAAAATACCTATCAAAGTTTAAGCCTTTGGCAGGATGCCTATAACGCAGGCAGCGTTCCCGCGTTAAAAAAATCTCTTATAATTATAAATTATTTCCATATGTCTATATTTTTCCATGCAAGTGAAAATAAAATAAAATGACTGTACGAAAGTCCCCGTTCCCACCCCCACAGTTCCATTAGACGGCCATAATCCAGTAATTTCCGGAACGTCACAGGAAGCGCAATTCCGGTATAATATGAAATTCATTGGATTATCCAGTTCTGTCGAGCGCGTAATGACTGCGTTTTATGCGATTTAGCTGAGCAATTGGAGGTAAAACTAACTTTAGATACAGTAAGATGCAAATTAGACTAGCTACAAGCTTAAGGGGAGGTATCCCCAACGCAAATGTCCCGCTCTAACACGCGTGAGTTTACAATTAACCATCCCGCTCTCTACGCAAGCGCTGCGCGCAGTTTTGTAAATATTTAGCTATAGTCATTAAGCCAATCATTTTATCAAAGCAAACCCTGCGAATTTGTCTATAACTATTTACGATCTTTAATTAAGTACAAAAATTAAATGTTAAATATCAGTAATTGAGAAATTGAAATTGAAATTGAAATCATTTATTTCGGACTACAGGAATCCATATACATTACATTAATACACATCACAAGAAACTGTTAGTAATAATAGATTAATAATAAGTTAGTAAAACACGAAATGTAGCCGTAGTATTGAAAATACATTCCAAAAAGGAGTAACTTCGTGATTTTTTTCTATCGAGTGAAATTCATCAAGTCATGTAACTGACTGCGATTTTGACTAGACAAGATCCTTATGTAACACATATATTTTTTTTAGATTTTAAGACACTTTATTCTATGTCTCAGATGGTTTTTAAAAACTCAAAAGTGGTAATACACGGCCTTAATAGTACGCCTTCCTAGGCCACTGTAAGAAAGAACGTGTTGAGAGATTGGTTGACCGAGCGTAATTGTCACGATAGCTGTGTTGGCTGGAGCGATTGATGGCGTATGCCAGGATATCTCAGCTTTGAATCTTGTTCGGAGCACTACAATCCTTCCCTTTAATTTGTAATTTATAAGCTTGATAGCCGTACGAAACGAGGGGTTGTTAGAGTTTAGACAATAGGTACTCGTAGCTCACTGGCTGTTCATATCACAATTTAAACTAAAATTGTATCCTCCTTGTGTTGTATTTTTTGATGATTGTTTTCCAATCCAGATAAGAGGAATAACTACACCTAGTTAGGATTAGACCGGTTTCTCCGCGATCTTTTCCTTCGCCGAAAAGCTACTGATAAGTATCAAATTATATTTCCTACAAAATTCTTTAAAACTCAGATCGTAAATGGCATGCTGCCTTACGGCTCAGCTACATGTAATACTTACTTATAATACAATTTTGTAACATTGGTTTTAAAAGTATAATACCGACTTTACACCTCTCACATCGGGGCAAAACTATAAAGTGTTTTCATGAATACCTTTATCTGACCTTTGCAAGTTTGTAGCACTTAACACTTCTAACTTTACCAGTTTCAATAACAAAGGGAACTTGGAAAAAAATATATTCGCCTAGGTCCTACTTTAAGGGATCGGTGGACGAAACATGAATAATTTATTACGCATATGAAATTTTACGCATCAGTTTGGGATTTTATTTTAGCGATTTGTGAGATTTGCGTAAGTGGGTCCAGATATTGGTAAAGGCTGGCGTGAAAATTGGAAATCAACGTTATGAAAACGTATTATAGATGTAAACGTTATATATAGTTCCGTCAACGAAGGAAAACTTGGCGGAAATAATTCGTGTATAAGCGAATTTTGGCATACTTAGTTGTCCTAAACAACGTACTAAAAATATTGGTGGATGGGGTGGAGCTAACGGGTAAGGAGGGATGTAAAGGTCTGCTTTGAATAGAAAACTCGTATATGAGTCTCAGACATTAACGTGTAACGAAACGAGACACAAACTACTTTGAGATGGAATATCGCTTCACATGTTTCGTTACGCGGTCCTTTTAAGTCTTGAGCGATGGTCAATAATTGAATCATGATTGAAGAATGCGTACCTACAGTCAGCAGCAATGGTTGCTACGCGGGCGAGGTGTTCAAAATGATCTTCACACGCTCTTATTCCCTTATAATAAAGATGTGTGAAGATAATTTTGAGCACCTCGCCCGCGTAGCAACCATTGCTGCAGACTGTACCAGTCCGAAACATGATATTCGACCTTGAAAACAGGAATGATCCGTTATTTCAACATGGGTTATGCAGGTTATGTGCAATCTTGTGCGTATGCGCAATCAACAGGACCACATACTAGAAAAAAAAGTGTAGTGTGATGAAAACTAACTGTTAATATAAAACTAAATAATCCTGAGCGTGTCGAACTGCCGGCTTGTCAACACGGGGGTTGACGCAAATTAAATAGCCGATGTTATACGCCAAAATACAATTAGTTGCGCACACTCGGCGCGCAGTGTGGGGGAGAATAATAGTGTTCGGAAATTGGATCCATTTGAATATAGCCCGTCATAATGATAGGTCTTATAGGAGCGCTCGTGGCCCAGCGGCGCCGGCGTACCGCTTGCGCTTGCTAAGGTTAAGCAACGTGGGCAGCGGTCAGGACTTGGATGGGTGACCGCTTTGAGTGGTTACTGAGTGCTCCCGTGCTTTGGAAGGCATGTTAAGCCGTTGATCCCAGTTGCTGTCTATGGCAGCATTCGTTAAGCCAAGTTGGAGGCCTTCGGGCGGCTTGAGAACTTCTAACAATCAAGTTGCCCACTTACTTGAGAAAGCCTAATCCCAATAAGGTCTAGTTTCCTCTTGGGGTTGGAAGGTCAGATGGCAGTCGCTTTCGTAAAAACTAGTGCCTACGCGAAATCTTGAGATTAGGTAGCGGACCCCAGGCATCCTTCAGGATGCAACTGTACTTGGATAACGCTAGGAGGATGATGATAATGATAGGTCTTAAGGGCCACAGTAGCCGAGTGGACTAACAAGCGTCTCTCGATCTGGAGGTAGCGGGTTCTAACCCCGCCACGTACATTCAGCATCAAAAAGGTAGCTTGGCATATCAAAACGTCTAAAGTCTTTATTAAATGGAATAAGAACTTTTGACCTCTTTCATATACCTATCAAACTTTTGATGCTGACTGCATCCAGTGGGGATTAAAAAAACTTTTGTTTGAAATATTATTATTTATTTAACACTAGCTTATCGGTGAAGGAAAACGTACGTTTAAAAGAGTAAACAGCAGTATTTATCTAAGAATTGGCGTCGTTCAAAGGTCGCAATAGCAATATCGTCCAAGCGACGAGTATATCATTTCACTTTTTTTCCTTTTTTCGCTGAAATAAATACTTTCGTTCTCTAAAGCCCTTGTGTTTTTTGGAAAGTCCTCCGGCTATCCGCGCCGGATGTGAACGGGTTAGGATCACGATCCCTTCCGGTTTGTTGGAGACCCCATTCATGGCGTAACAAGATTTTGGCAAAAAAATATTAAGATCTCTGCAAATCTTTGGGAATTGACAGTTTGTGCCGAATAGTGATGCGTGATACGTGTACAACACTATTAACATTTTTTTAAACCATGACGGACTGACATTTGGCGTCAAATTGAAAATTGTTTGTTTCACGTTAAGATAAAGTGAGAAATTTTGGTCGATATTTTTATATGCCTTTCTATTGCAATGAAATCAACAATATAGCTATGAAAGACTTTTCGATGGGCCCTTGATGATGAAGCTACATCCTTTAAGATTATTTACAACTAGTTTAACGGGTTCAAATGTCATCGCATCAGTGACACTGATGATCTTCGTGAGGGACGTCACTTTATGGCGATTACTCAAAAAAAACATCAGTGCTGGGCGGCTCATGATAGACACTGATAAGAGAGTGACTTATCAGCAGATGCAGGCAACCTTAGGCATCAGTATGAGTCAAGTGCAGAAAATCGTTCATGAGTATTTAGCTGTTAGGATACTCTGAACTCGTTGGGCACCTCATAATTTGGCCGAAGCTCAAAAACGCCGTAGAACCGAGCTATAAGAACGAGTGGGCAAATAGTTTTTCTCAGAGGCTCCATCGAATTCAGTGACATATTGATGTAATCGTACAATAGTCCATGAAACAAAATTACAATAAATAACTTGCTAGTTAGTTTAGTTTTTGTTTTTCTAAAAACTTTCAGTGTGGCCTACGTATTTACTTTGTAAATTGATCCACTGAAAATCAGCGTCGTAGCACCTCATGCTCCGACACAATGCTGAGTGGACTTCTTTTTGAGACCATCTTCAAATGTGTATTTCCTAGATTTAAGCTAACTGTATTCTATGTTGTGGTTTCAAATAAATAAGTCATTCATTCATACTCGGGAGCTCTCACGACCTTACTCACCGTTATCAGGAACAGAACACCACATACGAGTAAGTACTTACTCACATGGGGAGATTCGCAGCTTGCAGAAAACTTGCTGCCTATTGGCTTATTGGCTTCGACATTGTTTCTCCCCTCTCTCCCCTCAGATATATTTCTTGTACAGCATCTTGTGCATAAATGAAACTCATGTTAAGTTCACAAAGAGACAAAGACATACATTTTCTTTATATCATAACGGTAGTCAGCCAATAAAAATGGTCTGAAACTTTTGAACTTTAATATACAAATAAATAAAGTTGAAAAGTGAAAGGAATTAAAAGGTACTAACCGAAAAATACGTTATATTCCTGGTAATTTGAATGCATTGGTAGGTTTTGTAAATAAACTAACTGGGCTGGCACAAAAGCACGCCACTTACCTCGCTCCTGCACAATTTCTCGCCAGCTTGCACCAGCTCCAAGCTCACGCAGGTCCGCTTCCACCAAATCCCTCCAGCGCAGAAAGTCTTCAGGTGAAGACAGCATACTTGATTATGTAAATATGACAAAGTATTTCTTTGTCATATTCACATTTGAAGCACATAAGTTTTACCTCAAAGTAAATCGAACAATTAAGTCAATTAAGTACTAACGAGTTACTGACCCAAACACTCAACACAACAATGTACAGAACTTAACCAACAATTCTATTGATAAAAGCCATTCTATTCGGGAACTGAATAAAATTTACTCAATCAAATAAGAAATGAGCTACTCAAGGCACAGCGAAGAGGCGAAGCACTTTAATGGAACACAATAGATATTATTATAATAGTTTTTGTAATTGCGGTTAGGAAAGAAAGGAGATTTTTCGTAGATAAAAATAAACTCAAGTATTACGTGGATATAGGTAAGAGAATATTTTAAGTGGAAATGAATTGGATGCTACCTAGATTACTAGGAATTTTAAAGGTCATGGTCAGGGTTATAATTAAGTAATAAACTGAATTACAACCATAACTCATACTATTACTTACGCTTAAAATTCTGTATGATCAAAAAAGTGTCTTTCGTATATGATTCATTAATAATAAGGCAATACGCCCAATAAATTCATATTATGAGTATCACACTTGGTCATAAAGTGAAATTACCACCTGCTTCGCGTGCGGGAAATCCCACTTTCTAGTCAGGGGGAGACGTGGATGTAGACCAAGAGCAATGTCACTTTTTTTTAAAACTAGCAACCTGAGACGTTCTGTATTTTACTGCCTACTACTAAATAATGTACTTGTGTTTTCCTAAACCACATTCTCCCGTCCCCACACTCACCACACGGGTCTTTTCTGACACCCGAACAGTTTCAAGAGGCACTTGTATTTGATCGAGTTCTTTACAATTAATATCGTCATTTCAACTGTACACACCATGGGAAACTAAGGTGACTTCCTGATTTATCGGTGCGGAGGCGGTACGATATGAGAAAACTGTCAAATTTCAGTGTCAACTGTCAGTCAACTCAGTACCGCTTTTTACTACGCCCCTACATTCAAATGTGTTCTTCCTGACTGGCGCGGGAAGTGCGGTAGCGGGACGATAGGTACGAAGGCAGTACTGCTCCGCTTCTGCGCATGATATTACTGCTGCGCAAGGTAATACTGACAGTATTCCGTCAAGTTGGAATCTTTGCGACGTCAGTAAGTTTACGACAAAGAAAAAATTGTCACATATCGATCCCGCCCCGCCAAGTCAGAAAGTCGCCTAAGAGTGCACGAATTGTATGAGTATTATAACGTTTGTCGGCTTTTTTATACAAAGAAGGTGGCAAACAAGCGTACGGTTCACCTGATGGTAAACGGACATCACAGCCTATAGACGCTCGCAACTCCAAACGAGTCACGTGCGCATTGCAGATCATTTGTAAAATTTGAGGATTCACTGTGTTGACAGCAGAAGGGACAAATTTAGGTCCCTCGCTCTCAACACACTCGCTCGCTCGGGAGCTCTGGCAACCTTGCGCATCTCCAGGAACACAACACTACATATTTGTATATTAGTATAGTACATTACTTACAAAGGCGGTAATCAGTAATCAGTAATCAGTAATCAGTATCTTTATTGCTTTCATAGGTTAGGTACAAGATGTTACATAATTAAAGTTCAGCTATGAAACCCTGTAGGGCACTACAATATAACTTAAATCTAAATTTACTATAATATCTACTATAGGTAATATTTATTACACATCTACAAAATATATAGAATTCAACAAACATTTTAACATTGTCCTTACTATATATCTAACCAAACTAAACTTTAAACTATATTATAAATTAACTTTCTAAAAACTCTTGCAATGAGTAAAAGCAGCTATCTATTAAGTATTTCGTAATTTTTTTTATTAAATAATGTATCTTTATCTTCGTCTCTAATAATTTTAGGGAGTTTATTGTACACCTTTATACACATGACGTGGGGGCTAGAGGCATGCATCTTTAAATTAGAATTTATCAAAATTGGGATTTTATTTCTAGGACGTAAGGTAGAGGTTGCTGAATTTTGTGGTGTTGGGAAAAATTGTTTATACTTCCTTAAAAATTTGCATAGCTCTAGTATGTATAAAGAGGTCAGAGTCATTATTTTGAGTTTAGTAAAGTGCGGTCTGCAACTATCTGTTTGCTTTATGTTAACTAAGATTCTTATACATTTCTTTTGCAACACAAATAGATCTTTAACATTTGTAAGCAAAGAATGTCTCAGATCACAGGTATTTGACGACCAAGCCGAATGCAAGCGCGATAAATTAAATATGTGATCTGATGCATTCTTTATTACCGCCCTATGTCTTCCCCTGGCCAAGAAGTGAGGTCTTCCACTTGCGGAGCGTGCGGTAATTGCCATTTTATGGCCAGGTGTGACAGAAAATAAGTTGTTATGGCTGTGGTATTCTGCAAGGCGGAGGTACATACTTCCCCAGTTGGGCTGCTCCAAATTTTGCTGTGCCCTACGGCTCTCTGAAGAGTCTGATGGTACCTAGTTTATTTTACTATCGTGCTACATTTGTAATTGATCGATACTATTACAGCCCGATCAAGGTTAAACATTACGTAGCGCTGGCAGCTGTCATATTATCCATATTAAGGCGCTACACTGAGAAATTTGGAGACTTTGAAACGCTGTCCTGCCCAGACTAGCAAACAGTAGGGGCTGATTTTCAGATATATGATTCTTGAGAATCATATATCTGAAAATCATTATTATTTGTTAATTATTAATTATTATTTATTTTTTATCGAGAAAATGTTAAGCAATCATATTTCGCAATCAGCAATCATATTTCGCTATTGATTGTGGTACTGACAATAGCGAAATATGATTGCTTAAAATTTTCTCGATAGAAAAAAAATCCAAAGTTGATTCTATATTTTCCTTTTTTTCCTCAGCCCACTAAAACAACGCATTATTAAAAGACACGATTAAGTTAATATGATGGTATTTTACCTCGTCTAGGTACTGACAAGAGGAAATTTAATAAACCTGCACACAGTCAGATATTTAACGAGATTTGTCTAAAAAGCCATTCTCGGAGAGGATTGCATCCCGTTTTGTCGTGAGCGAAAAACAAAGGGTGTCCCTTTCAATCGATACATCGCCTTAACCAAGGATCTTATGATTATAGACAGTTTGATGTATACCTAAGTTCTGGGTCGTTCCTGGTGCAGCAAATCTCCATAGCTATCCAACGAGGCAATGCTGCCAGTGCTATGGGAACTTTTGCACCAGATGCGACCCAAAGTGGTTACTCTAGTTAGGTTAGGTTTTCTTTGTACATTATCTATAAGTTTGTATATATATAGGCAGAGCGTACCCAACATGACCGACGTAGTTTAGTTTAGTTTAGTAGTAGTTTAGTTTAGGTATACATAAAAGGGATCAGTCTGAAAATCAGCGCTGGATGTGCGACACCTACCCAGCTGTGGCTGAGACTGGTACCCATTGCCCAAATATTCTATTGTTAAAATGTATTTTAATTTTAATTGAATGTTTAGTTTTTTTTTCTTAGAAAATATTTATGTTTAATTTTAAGTTTGTGGCAATAAAACATTTTTTATTTTTTATTTTATTTTATATATTTGTAAATATGTAAATAAACAACATTTAATAAGAAACCTAAGAAAGTAACAAGAAAATCGGAATTTCCTTTGTTTTGGTGGCAACACGCGTGCGTGGCCCGACTTTCCTTCGCTATTTTATTATTTAAGTAACAGAACGTAATAAATGATGAACGCTTCCATCACGACCTATCACGAATCCATCAATAAACACTGTCAATCTCGACGCATGGAATCTGTCAAAATAGTGCCCATTTTATAAACTTTGTATAGGTAGTGTAAATTCTGTGCGGAGTCCGAACTAAAATTGCACTGGGTGAAAACCAACCAACCAACAAATACGAGTAGGTCGGGCAAAACAGCGTCACTCATTTTTTTCCAAAAATAGTAGATGATTAAATTATCATAAATAATAATAAATAAAGGGTAGCATTTAACGAACCACCAAATTAGTTGCCGAATGATGCTCTAAAAAATTACATTGATTACCAAAAATACTAGATTCGCACCAAATTTTCAACTCCCTTTAAATATAAAGTGCAACTCAAAGAAGTAACATGTCGATAACCTATTAAATTAAATTGTTACCAAATAAATTAGTCACTACCCAAAAATACTTAATGATCACCTAATTTCAAACACCAAATTTCATATAATTTACATCCAAATATTACAGGGCTCGTAATCCTATTAAAATTATTTACACCCAAATAATTCTTTCGATACCTAGAAATACTACATGATCACCAAATTTCACGCGGCAATTGTTTTTTAATGTCCGACGCGCAAAGCAGTTCCAATCTAGTCTAACCTCATTGCTAGCACACTGATGCGGTTTTCCATACGGTCCGTCTCGCTCGCACGTCGCACCGCGTGCGAGCAAGACAGCGCTAAATGATTTTAAGAAGTTGAAGTTTGAAATAAAAATAGCTATTTTTATTTCAAACTAGTGGACATTGGAACAGTATTGACGGATCTCCGCTGGCGCGGAGCTCCTATTTTGAGTTGTTTTGGCCCTTCGGGCCGATGCAAAACTAACATAACCTAAACCTACCTATACCTATTTCTACCTATTAATTTCCTTTAATTTTTCCATGAAAGTCTATCTATATTAATAAAGTAAACTCATTTGAGGACCTTTATCCATTTTCATAACAAACTAACAATTTAATAAATCAACAAAACTCATTTTCAAATAAAAGGTTTCAATCAAACGCGCACACGTCAACGCATTAAAAAAAAAAAAAAACTTCTTGTAGTTTGTAAACCATCAGCAATAGGTAGTTAGAATGAAACAGCAATAGGTACCTTTCACTCTAACGACATATCAATAGGTTTTATGCTTCAGACAATTCTTTGTATTTGATTGAGTGAGATAGCAGTATACGTGGCGTGTTATTATTTCACACAGCCACATTGCGCGTTGCTTTTTAAATTAAATTAGAATTTTACTTTCTAATTTATAACATTTTGGAAATGACTAAAATATTTATAGTGCTAAAAACAATTAATTTGTAACTGTTTACTAAA
Source organism: Cenopis cana (assembly GCA_951800055.1). Taxonomy (NCBI): domain Eukaryota; kingdom Metazoa; phylum Arthropoda; class Insecta; order Lepidoptera; family Tortricidae; genus Cenopis; species Cenopis cana. The sequence continues at coordinate 599,004 of OX637484.1, read as the reverse complement.
ATGTAGCATGCGATGTGTATAATATTTGGATGTAATTCTAATGAAAAAAGGTGCATGAGATTAGGTGGTAGTTTAGTGTTTTTGGTGGTACTTGACAATTTTTTTGATGCGATTATAAATTTATAGGAACGCAATAAGTAAAATAGGTGCAAGTGCTGCAAAAATAGGTAGAAGTTTTTTGGTGACTCGGAATTGCTGATCGATAATTTTTTTTGAGTGTTCAACCTTATTTTAGGGTTCGAAAATTTGATGATATCAAAAGTTATTTAGGTGATCATTTTATTTGTTCCCATAAATAAATATTTGTGGACAATCTTACACAAATCAACCTAGTCCCAAACTAAGCAAAGCTTGTACTATGGGTACTAAGCGACGATATACTTACTTATATAGATAAATATATACTTAAATACATAGAAAACATCCAAGACCCAAGAACAAATATTCGTGCTCATCACACAAATAAATGCCCCGGCCGGGATTCGAACCCGGGACCTTCAGCTTCGTAGGCAGGGTCACTACCAAAGTACCAACTAAGCTAAAGCGGTCGTCATTTCAATTTAATTACTGTTTGGTGAAACCTTTTTTTTAATACGACTATGGCAAACAAGCATACGGACCATCTGATGGTAAGTGGACACCGCAGCCTATAGACATCGGTCTGTCAGGGATCGGCCGTTAGTTTTAAATGGGGTCCAACAAAGTCAAATTTTCCCTCTAGGTTGGAATGTATGCCAGGCGCTTTCGTAAAACTAGAGCCTATGCCAAATATTGGCATTAGGTGTCACAGCTGACCTCGGGCTCCATAGAGCATAACCGGGAAAACGCTATAGGTAGGTAATGCTAATGAATACCTTTAAAATTAATTCGATCAGCAACAAATAATGGCATTTTATAAGAGTGACATCGAAAACGTTTATTTTGGTGAAACAAGGCGCCTGGGGCAACTGTCAACTATTTAATCTCTTCCAGAAAAAAACATTAAAATGTGACTTGAAAAGCGATCGCGTAATATAATACAACACAATTTACAAAACCCCCGTTGGAAATCGCCGTGAAAATTCTAAATCAAGTAGAAAGAGTTAAATTAAAACATTCGCATCATTTAGCAAAGTTTAATTTGATTATCCAAGCCCGGCTGTTTCTTGCCCTCGTATTACACGACCAAATGAAAAAGGATGTAAGAACATATGAGCCTGACAGTTGGTTAATGCTCTCCCTCGCAGGAATGCGTTGCACGTGCAAGGGTAATATATTTTATTAACTTGTTGGTATTACAGGGAGGTAGCCGCTCATGCCGGCGACAAGGGTGTATGAACTGTATGAGTGACATTCGGCAATATTGCCCGACTGCGGCGAAGCCCAAAAAGAAGGTTTATGATACCGGTCCTTTTCTTTTTTATTGCATCTAATTGAGTCCTTTTCCTTTGGGGTTGCGAGCGTCTATAGGCTGAGGTACCCGCATGCTATCAGGTGGACCGTACGCTAAATCCTAGTCTAAGTAACTATTGTAGAATAATCTTTTCTAAATAAACGATTATTACTGATATTATTATATATATAGTCCTCCTTGACGTGTCCGACAACGGCGACCCTTACAACTTTCTCTGATGAGCACGGATGTGGCTCGCAAAACCGAACTTCGATGCAAATATTCGGTCACACTGTGTGCAGTATAACTGCCCCTGATCATTATAGGTGTAAGAATATGAGGGCTTAGGTCGGGTCTTCCGTAGATGACGCTTATGGTCTAGGTGTTTGAGTCGAGCGTCTTCAAACGAAGCTACACCTTTTCGGACTCGATTACGCCATTCCGGTCTCGTCGATGCAAGCTCCTCCCAGCGCTCAGCAGGAATATCGCAGGCTTTGAGATGGCGTTTCAAAACGTCTTTGTATCGCAGAAACTGCCCCCCGCGATTCCGCTTCCCATCTGCAAGCTCAGAATAGAACACGGATTTTGGGAGTCTGCAGTCTGCCATGCGACTAACGTGGCCACTTCATCTCACCTGGCTTTTCATTAGTATCAGTAGGCTATACTGATATTATTATTATGTGTTTGACATGTATAAAATATATGTCCTATGTTCCTTTGTAACTACTCAACGGCTCAACCGACTTTGGCAAACGTTAGGTTAGGTCATTAGATTTGTCTTGATCGCGCAGTGTCAATCACGCTATCAAGGCGGGTACGTATACAATTCTCTCTGTAAGGGCAAATTCTGTCATATGAGCGCAAGCAAGAATCTTCCTTATAGTTATAGTTCTTAGTCAGTTTTTTCTTGCGTACCTTTGACAGAATTAACCTTAATAATAATGAAGAAATTAAATTGGCGGTGCCGAGACACAAAAAGGGCATTAACCTCCAAAACGCTACCATACCTATTACCTATACATACATCCAAATCCTGTACATATATATTATATATACAATACAATACAAATATTCTTTATTGTTCACCAAATAATGTACACTAAAAACAAATAACAGAAACAAATTGCACAATGGTAGACAACAGGCGGTCTTATCGCTAACAAGCGATCTCTTCCAGACAACCTACACCTACCAACAACCTATACCTATATATAAAATCACATTATTCTATTATTCCATGTTCATACTCTTTATTTAATAAAAGTGCGCATTAAATAACGTTATACGAAAATTGCTAAAAAGTGACTTGCGATGTTTCTGCTCCCGGCCTTAATTTATTTGGCTTTGATGTCGGCGGAGTGAACCTTACTCCATTAGCTAGTGAAAGGGTAAAAAGCTATTGCATTGAGTTTTATGTTGCATGCGTTCATGCCTAAATGGAATTCCAGTATGCTATTTATGGACTAATATTTTTAGTGAAGGTACAGTCAACCAATTTGATTTCTGAGCCACTTCGAACTTTGTCACAGTGAAAATATATAAAAACCGCTACAGATCTCATATTAATGTCACTGTGACAAGGTACGAAGTGGTTCAGTAATCAAATTGGTTGACCGTGCCTACATGTACCTATGGGACACACCGGTCATGAAAGTATCCATGAACTTATAATTTTATTTTAATTACTTATATTATTTATTGTTATAGCAAATATATTACAGTGCATGAGATAGGTACAATCCGCTGACTGACCGACGGACATCGGAGGTTGTGTGATAATGAGACACCCTTTGGGTAAGTACCCTTTGGGTAAGTACTGAACTAAATTAACGAATTTTGCTCTCTCAGCAATCAGCGACCCTTAGGCGACTTCTTGACTTGGCGGGGCGGGATCGATATGTGATATTTTCTTCTTTGACGTAAACTTACTGACGTCGCGAAGATTCTCACTTGACATTATACTGTCAGTATTACGTTTGCGCAGTAGTAATATCAGGTGACCAAAAAAGTTCGTGCGGTTTTAGTCGTCGCTCACTATAAAGACATGTTTGAACTTGTTTCGATTTCTAGCGCCCAATATTGAGTACCAATATAACATGCACGGACTCGTCAGTTTATTGATGCACTCTATTGTGTTAACACGCTTTTCATAAGTTAATTATTTTTGTCTAAAATGTCAGTTAATACTAATGTGATTCGGGCTTGTTTGCTCTATGAATTTAAACTCGGCACCAAGGCTGCAGAGGCATCTCGTAAAATATGTACGGCATTCGGTGAAGATGCATTATCAGAACGCACTGCACAAAAGTGGTTTAAAAAGTTCTTGTCTGGTGATGAGTCGCTTGAAGATTCACCTCGTTCGGGAAGACCCTCTGTTATTGACAATCAAGAATTAAGGGCTGCCATTGAAAACAACACAAAGTTAACTTGCCAGGAACTTTCGCAAATGTTTGGTGTTAGTGATGAAACAATTCGTTTGCACTTACATCAGTTGGGTAAATCATGGAAGTTAAGTAAATGGGTCCCTCATGAATTATCAGACGAACACAGGTTTCATCGAGTATCAGTTTGTTCATCAATGCTTTCGCGCTATAAAACCGAGCCGTTTTTGGACTGTTTGCTTACAGCTGATGAAAAATGGATTATGTACAATAATACAAAACGAACCCACCATTGGTTGTCCACAAACCAACCAGTACCACATACTTTGAAGACGCCAATCCATTGCCAGAAGATCATGCTTTTTGTATGGTGGACTGCTGCTGGTATAGTACACTACGAGTTTCTTCCCGAGGGTCAAACTATTACAGCTAAACTCGACACGATGCAGCTTGATCGAGTACACAAATCCTTACTTCAGAAGCAGCCTGGACTAGTTAACCGGAATAAAGTAATATTTTTACAAGATAACGCTAGACCACATGTTGCCAAGCTCACTCTGGAAAAACTTAATGATTTAAAATGGGAGTTACTACCCCACCCTCCGTATTCTCCTGATATGTCTCCAACAGATTATCACCTTTTCTTGGCTTTAAATAATCATATGATGGATAAAAAATTTCGAAATCAAGTTGATATCGAAGAGGAGGTTGCCAATTTTTTTGCTTCGAAAAGTAAAAGCTTTTATGAGGATGGGATATATAAACTTGTATCTCGTTGGGAAAGAATTGTAGAATGCGAGGGTGCTTATATAAATGAATAAATCGTTTAATAAAAAAAATTACGAGACTTTGATTTTTATCATTAAAACCGCACGAACTTTTTTGGTCACCGGATATCATGCGCAGAAGCGAAGCAGTATTGCCTTCGCATCGCCGCGCTATCGCGCATCCCGCGCCAGTCAGGAAGCACTCATTTAAATGTAAGGGCGCAGTAAAAAGTGGTACTGCCTGGACTGACAGTTGACACTGACATTTGACAGTTTTCTCATATCGTACCGCCTCCGCACCGACAAATCAGGAACTAGCCTGAGGCGACTTCCTGACTTGGCGGGGCGGGATCGATATGTGACATTTTCTTCTTTGACGTAAACTTACTTACGTCGCAAAGATTCGCACTTGACATAATACTGTCAGTATTACGTTTGCGCAGTAGTAATATCATGCGCAGAAGCGGAGCAGTACCGACTTCGCATCGTCCCGCCACCGCGCATCCCGCGCCAGTCAGGAAGCACTCATTTAAATAAACAGGGCGCAGTAAAAAATGACCGAGTCGAGCTGACACTGACATTTAACACTTTTCTCATATCGTACTGCCTCCGTACTCTCCATCTCTAGAGAAATTATACAAAATTTATATAAATATTTTATATGAACAAAGACACAGACAGTGAGCAACTTTTGAATAGAAAACTCAGTGAGCAACTTTTCAATAGCAAACTTTTCATTATCATTAATTAATATCGGTATAATTCTGACAGATTCGGCGGCAGAACTTTTTAATTTATGCTCGTGCATGATTAATTTCTAGTTATGAACTTTTAATTTTGTCTAGAAATATTTTGGGAGTGATTTAATTAAACCCACGATAAAAGTTATGAGGCATGTTGAAACCCCTCCCCTCACCAATTCAGTACTAAAAATTCTTTGTCCTCTAATAAAATTAGACGACATTCGGCCCCCACATGAATGTCAACATTCCAAAATGCCTGTCACCGAGCACAGAAATCAAACAAATCAAATATTTCAATATAAAATTTATTATGCCTAACAGAATTTCCGTTGGTAAGAAAATATATTTCTACGACTCCCTTCCTCTCATAAATAATTATTTACATTCTTAACAATAAGCAAACAAATATCTACATTTTTTTCTTATTTCCTACTTCACAGAATCATCTTCCTTGTTTGGCAACCTAATTAGTCAATCAATTATACATTGAAAATGTTTTGGTCCCTATTTTATTATAATTAACGGCACCTTGTTTAACTTGATTAGTACTTATTCTTAAAAGAAATTTACATTTCACTCAATAAGAAAATACTCAATAGTTTAATTAAGATGTATTACTTAAGAAGACGTCTGTCGGGCGACCAATAAAGTCAAAGTCACGATTGAAGACTTACAGCTAATTTGTATCACTGGAATGTTTATAAATTTAGGAATACCGCGTCGAATGTTGAATTTCAAAACTGTCATTATCACTGACTACGTCTATCGGCTCCTGGTCATTGTCGCAGACCGCCTCCGGCTGGGTTCTGGAGCTGCAGGAAGCCTTCGAGCAGCAGCACTTCTTCGCAACCCTCCCGTCGGACGCAGGAGTCTCCTCCTTCTTCAGCTTCACGCGCCTGTTCTGGAACCAGATCTTCACCTGCTTCTCAGACAGTTTCAGCCTGGAGGCTATCTCGATTCTCCTCAGCCTAGACAGGTACATGTTCATCGAGAATTCGCGCTCCAATTCAAGGAGTTGTGTGCCTGTGAAAGCGGTTCTGATGCGTTTGCTGGAGTCCTCCTTCAACGGCATACGCTTCAGGTCTTTAGAGTAGCCGGGGAGGAGTTCCTCTGGATGTGCAAGCGGCGGGCTGGGCGTGCCGTTTCTGCTGTCGCTTGATAGTGACGGCGAGCGCTGCCCTTGGCTTTTCGAAGGAGAAGTAGCAGCAGACTTGTACGGATGGTGCAAATAAGGGGAAACAGACTTCTTCCTTCTGCTGACGTAGTTTAAAGGTTCCTGCTCCTCACTTTTCAGGTAAAATGGTCTCGGCTCGTTGCGCACTTGCTCGTACAGCTCAGGCTGCGGCAGTTGTTGCATCAGCGGGTACCTGAAGTTTAAATGCTCCAAGAAAGGTCTGAACAGCTCCGGTGTCCTCGGCGGCAAGCCAAGACCCAGCAAGTTGTTCAGATTGCCGGGGTACGGGTAGGGAAGGAACTTCGGGCGCACGTCCATATGCTGACTCAGCAACGTGTAAGGATGCTCACTTGACATGTTGGTGTTTTTGCAGTCTTTAGTATCACTGATTAACGTATCAACTAGGAATGATCGGGACATTGTAGTGTTCCGCACGGCGGTGGATCTACGACTGGTATCGAAGGGTGATCGTTCTGCGAGTAACAATTACAAAAACTACCCCCACTTAGTGCACCCCATTGTAAATAAACACAATAGGACTCTCGAAGCGTTTTGGCAATTATGTGGCCCGTCCCACCCTTTTGTCGGCGAGCCGTCATCCCCAGCGCTATAGTGAAAAAAAAACGCATTGTAATGCGAGTATTTTAGTAGCTATGAATAATTTTGTATGGAACGGTAACATCCCTAATGTCTATCTCATTAAATCCAATTTGGTTACTGTTTTAGTTGTGCAACCGGTTTTTTAACGTTTGAGAACATAGAATTTAAATTTTGAATGGAGATGACTGTATGATTTTGAAAAGGGAATTTGGGCCGTTGCCATTTAATTTCTAATGGAGTATTGTGACGGGCGAGCGAGGAATTGTATATTATTATTATTATATATTTTTATTTCAAGTAAATTACACTCATATATGATGTTAGTTATGCCTTAGGATTAGGTGTTAGTATATCGTTTATTTAGTAAAAAATATTATTGTAAATATCTAAGCCTAGTAAATTTTACAGAAATGGACCATGTGCCGCTTGTGTCACTGATACAGGATTTAATTTCATTATCTGCCTTGTGGATAAGGTTTTTGTCAGTATAATTGTGTTTCTATTATATTTTTGACAATAATTAAGGTAAAAAGTCCCAATGCTCGACGCCTTAATGCCCAATAGTTGACACCTATCTATCATTCTTCTCTGTCACTGTGGTATATTGAAAGTGTCATGTATTGGATCATGTAACATAACATTTTTATAAGGGAGCAACTATGAAATGGCGGAATAAACTCTGCTGTAATTAGGTATTAATTTGCATATAGCCCTCATTCAACAATACCTGACAAAGGTCTTGATCGTCATGTTCCTACCATATTTTTATTCCAAACCGACCAAGTATCACATCTCGAACCATCAAAACTACTCCATCCCCTAGAACTGCATCAATTAAGTATGAATACCCTGTAATGCGCACCGTATGCCACTCGCGTGACTTTGATAGCGGCCCGGGGGTAGCGTAGTGTGTGGGGAGGGCATGCACTGGCCACGCCCCCAAATCTCAACCCTAAAACTAGTTTATGAAATATTAAAAGGGAATAACATCGTTAATTGTGGATCTATCAGTGTTATTATCATGTCAGATTCAATTTGGGCTTCTATAAGTGGGAGCTAATGGAGAATATTGTTGTTTAGAAAACGCTTTTTAGCAGACTGTTTGACGAAGAGTAATGTTTTTATCTTTTCATGTTTGATGTCTTCTGAACTTCTGATAAGCTGTAGATGTGTCAACTTGTTAATATTAAAATTTTAGAATCAACAGACTAAACTATGACGCAACATTACCTACATTAATCATCATTACAAAATATTTGTCATTATTGTGTTTAACTGGCATTTCACATTATTATAAGTCAAACTAAATAATGAGTATACTATAACCTCCTGACGACTAGGTATAGCCAGAATATTCAAAATAGTCAAAACTGTATTCGGGCCTATGTATAGGACGCCGGTAGTCAGGAGACATCATCATCATCATCATCATCATCATCATCATCATCAGCCTATATATGTCCCACTGCTGGGCACAGGCCTCCTCTCATAGATGAGAGGGATTGGGCAGTAGTCCCCACGCTGGCCCAGAGCGAGTTGGGGACTTCACATACAACTTTGAATTTCTTCGCGGATGTATGCAGGTTTCCTCACGATGTTTTCCTTCACCGAAAAGCTAACGGTAAATATCAAATGATATTCCGTACATAAGTTCCGAAAAACTCATTGGTACGAGCTGGGATTCGAACCCACGACCGCCGCTTGACAGCCGCATGCTTGAACCACTGGGCTACCGTAGCTTCAGGAGACATAGTAATATTTATTTCCAATTCCATCCCTTCCATTTTCCAAAAATATTTGTAACGTTCACTTTGCAACAGTATACTGATTGACCGCAACATTTCTAGCGTAGCGTACTTGTACCTCCTAAGTTATTAATGTTTAAGATAAGCGCATCGCCAACAAACTGCTTCGCAGTTTGGCGAAACTTAAGCTCAAGTACACATTTTGTATTCTTTTGTTATAAAAAAAATATATATATATATAACTAATGTTTATGAAAAGAACTTGACAAAACTCCTTCGGTATCTCGTATATATTATCATTACGTTTATCAGCGTATTTCCACTCGTATGACTCTGTTTCTTATTCTTTCATCACAAGCCAAAAAGACACAAGTCCCGATGTCCCCGAAATAGGTACGACCTTTTAGTTTAGCGGTAATATCGCAAAATAACCGAATTACAGTCTCACCTGGCTTCGCATTCGCAACAGCCAAATTATCCCTTTACTAACAGATAACAACCCTTTATTTTGCGAGGGCGGTGTCAAACGGAAAGCACCTCTCGTCCGTTGTAACAGGATCCGTTGAACACTACACTTATTTTCGTTGCCATTGTTTGCTCGGTTCATATTGTGTGATTCCGTGATCGGTCCCTGGTCTGTCAGATTTTTTAACAATTGGAAGCCCTGTCGGTTTTTGCGAGTGGGCAAACAGACGGTATTTTTGATGTAATAGGAAATCGTGTTCGCGAATTGAAACGTGTGTTGAAAATACTGATTTTGAAGCCGTAAAAATTTAATATTTATTAGCGCCTGTATCATACAGTAAATAGTGTGTAGTTTTGTTAAGATAGGTCCTCATCATGATTGGCCTCTGCGCCTTTGTCAGAAGATTTAAGCAGCGACCTGCGAACACTTTCTTGTAGGTATGGCTATGTAAGCCTATACAGTAAGGTGGCAGCAGAATGAGGACCAGCGGTAGGCGAAGTGCTTATATGTCTCCTCTTTCTTCGGTCTTCAAGAAGGTCGAGACAGGCCCGGTCGTGGTTGTCGCGGCCCTGTAGAATAGACCATCGCCACTTAATTCTATCCTTAATTGATGCATGTCCCGCTTGGCGCAGTCCTTAAACCTTAGCAAAGGTCTGCTGATTCAGGTTAGGTACAACTAAATAGTAGATTGTTAACCAAGGGTTGAAAGTGACCCATTTCACCCGAGATATTTTGGCGCTCGAACGAAGTGAGAGCGCCAATAGTTCAACGGTGAAATGGGTACTTTCACCCGAGTTAAACACTCTACTTTTCATTTCGACTATGAGGAAAATGATTGAGAAAGAAAATAATAGTAAATGATATTCTGAGGATTTAATAATAAAAACACGCGCTGCAGCCACCAGCAGCGGGCGCCGCCGCGCCCCTTCCCCAGCCTGGGCCGCGCGCCCGCGGCTGGCTGCTCGCGCAGCGCCCAAGCGCGGCTGGCAGGCAGCCCCGGAGTACGAAAATTAAAAAAAAATTACTTTCCACCCTAGGGTTGGAAATGCGATTTTCAACCCGGCTATCTACTCATGAAAATAGAACTTTCCGAACAGGAGAGATGAAAACATAAAAACATGTTCTTGAAAGCCGTAGCCAAGCTGTAGAAATTATGCAAGTGAACTGATATTTTCTAAAACTTCTCTTTGGTGTGTTATGTTATGTGGCATATGGAACCCCTATTATTTTATCTTCTGTGTCTACAAAACGCGGTCTAAATAGGGTAAGAGGTGTTGCAAAGTAAGATTTGCTATGGTGTAACTATACCTACTGGGTATTTCATGAAGAATGTTTATTTTCGAAACCGTCCACTTTTAATTTAAAATATATCTCGTGTCGGGCTCGTCACGTCGAGTTGTGATTGTGTCGAGAGTATTCACTCTTACCTATATCACTGTGTGTTCGCATTTTCTTCTCCGCAAATGTGCTGTTATGACTGAGCAATGTAGATTGTGTAATCTTACAAAAACACTTTGATAAGATAATCCAATTTGTAGAAGCGGGACGCGTCCTATATTTGACGGAGATTTTCTAACCAAGGTTAGGATTACATCGAAGGCCAGGACCTTGCAAATAAATTATTATTCTATTCTATTCTTGCCAGGATAGTATTTCATAGGATTAAGAAATTCAAAATTGCATTACAGCAAGTACAAGTACAATGCCTCAAAGTCCAATTTTAGATTAAAGTTAGTTTTAAAATTTAATGTTTTATTTCAATTTTTGTTTATTGGGGTATAGTCTATACTATACCTACTTTAAAATATCTCTTATTAGTGTTCCTTTTATTTGCCTAAGTCTGTTTTTTCCCCAATATGTACCTATTGCATGAAAACGCTTATATAGACCCTAAAACATTTCCCACTGACACATAAAGCATTCGTTTACAGTGGCATTGTTGTCGAGACAATACAGCGAGATAGAGATTCATAATTTAACTTATTGTTGCCCATAGTTAGTTCAAGCGGGTAAATAGCAATAAATTTAGGCTATTTAGCGTTATTTACTTAGGGTTATTTGACTAGAATAAGTATTATTATTTGGTTTTGATTAGACGTGTAATTGATGTTATGAATTTGTATTTTTTATCTGTGCTATGTTGACATTGTAATTTCTTAAATAAATAATAACGAATAGCGATCATTATGAAAAAAATAAATGAATGTAGGTAATGAATATAATTTCAAAAGTCATATCACAAATTTCGTCGTCACGTAACGGTGGAATATTTTCCATGTCTCTGATGTCTTTCTGTCTTTCGTCGCCATCTAACTTTTTGATGTGACTAGAGATTTTATTTTATTTATTTTTATTTCAAGTGCTACTAAGAATGGATACTATTTATTTTATTTTAGGTATATAATAACTGCACCTTGGCCCTCCCTCACTCGCCTTCTTTGTATCTTTAAGTAACTAAGTATAATATATTAATAATCTATAAGTACATTAAATAATAAAATGCCCGGTGCGTTTAGGGTCAAAATTCGTATTTTTGAAGTGAAAACTTCTTTAGCGGCGCTGAGCACTTTTGTACTGGGGAAAAATGTATAAACTCGCGATAAATTCTATGACCAGGTTAGTTGACCCCTCCTAGTATCGTGATTGCTATGTTACGAGGGGTCCCCAGCTGGTCTTCTTAGAAAGCCAAGGTTCTAACTGTTTTAAGACAATCCTAAGATTTTCCATAAAGATCATATTTCAAATAAATTCTCATGGAAAGTAGCTCTTATTGTCCCTAAAAAAGCGTTTCCAAAGTCCAATATCGGATAGCCAGACTGACCGATTTCCGTAAAGATCATATTTCAAATAAATTCTCATGGAAAGTAGTTCTTATTGTCCCTAAATACGGTGACAGTTTACTTCAAAATACCTAATGGCCAAGAGTGATGGACAGGGGGAGGAAACTTAAAGAAAAGACCAGTTTCGCGTGAATTTGGCGTAGAAAGTGCTGCCTCCTATTATATTTGGTGTCGACATATTTTGTGTAATCCGTCTCAAGCAGGTTTCGTTTTTATTTCATCTTTCCCAATACAATTAATCAAAGCTGAACGTGAAAAGGAACGTTACAATTTATCGTAAAAATTTAATTTTCAACTCTATGGTCACAGATTTTATTTTATTTTATTTATTTTTATTTTATTTATTTATAATTACAGCAACTATCATTACAGGTAACCCTAATGCAATAGTGCCTTAAATAAGATTTACTTAACCTAATTACAGCAATTATAATACTCTATGGTCGTATGGTTGCCATGGTTATTTTTAAATATTGAAATAACACGTGTGTCAATAACGTGTCAACATATTGAAAATAAAACAATCGTAATTATAAGATTTTCTGCATTATTCTTGTGAAAAGCAGTTATCAGATACGCCGCCGAGTAAAGTAAGTATTTTTTAATTCATTATTTACTATCCCTGTTTACACCGATGCGATGTTATATTTATATTCCAATCAATTGATTTATTTAGGTAGGTAGTCTGTTTTGCCGGGTGGTTATGCAGCTCATACCAGCAGCTGCAGCTTATCGCTGTGCTCACACCGATTTTTCCATGTCAATTAGATATAAGATATTACTAACCGATACACCATTGTAATTTAAAGGAAAAATAAACGCATTTGTATTTGTATTTGTATTCACACATAAATGAATATCAACGAAAACAGTTGATTACTTAGCAATATAAACGTTTGAGTATTGAACTACGTGAGCTATACGATAAACGAATATGAAGCCCACTTTCTTCTTCGTGTTGTCTTTGAAATAGGTATAGTAGATAATTAGGGACATAATTTCAAAAATACACACATACCTCCTACGCTCTCATCTCATTATTTAATGTTATGTTTTGCAGGTACATAGTGCATACAATCGTGCCACGTCCTCATGCTGAGAAAAAGTCAGAACAGAGGTATTTTCAACATGGATGTCAATTGTTGGAGAAAACAACACTTAGCCTGGGCCAATACATGAAATCAGGAAGATATCTACAACGTGCATCCATTTCAAGGTGAAAAAAATGGATACATCTTTTTGTAGACGATTGTACTTCACTAATTCGTTTACCAGTTAGTGATTGAAGTTAAACAAATCGCTATCAAGTTATAGGTAATCGTATTTAATCCTTCTTTTAATATACTACTCATAAATAAGTTAGTCAAAAATAAATAAATGATATTATATATACAACTTAATTTTATTAGTCTCCAGACTGGAATAATTATTTGTGTACAAATCACTTAACCCTTTCAGTACGGCGTGATTATAATTTGTACTCAAATTTGACGAGTTAACACGCCAATCCGAGAAAGATTTTTTATAGATAAAAGTAAACAATAAAATACTGTGCATGTACTATCTACCTACTGTGGCATCTTAACCTTCCCGTATAAACTTCCCCATTGTCATACTAAAAAAATATAGTAAATTATGACTTCTGAAAAGAATAACTTTATTACCATTATTCAATTTAAAATGTGGGAAATTGCCACGGGAAGTTTAAGATGTCACAGTAGGTAGATGGTACAGTCGAGGTCAAAAATATCTTTACAATTGAGTGTGACAAAAATATCTTTACATTTAAATAAGTTTACACACTACATGACGAAAAACATGCTTACAACGTATATGACAGTTTCATCTTTTCACTTAATGCACCAAAGTTCTGTTTACAATTTGTCTTCCATAAAATCATTTACACACATTGTGATATAATAGGTTCACATTGCATGTTACAGAATAAGATTTACTGTCAATGTGCCATAAATAGGTTTACTTTCAGTATGGCACTTGGAACTTTACGTTCAAGCGTACATTGTTTTGCTTACAACTCTTGTTACGTAAATATCTTTACAGTTTGACACAAACCACCGTTCTTCTTTCAATTATGACGTGTAGATCGCAAAATGTGAGACAAACATATGCACTGACAAGTCTGCACTGTTTTCGTGAATTGTCAGTTCATTTTATTCAAGTTTGTTTCATATAGCAAGAACATAAAGTAGCTTATTGGAGATTTACATGTTGTATACCTACATATTTTGCAGCTGTTAGGAACTGATTACATATTTAATGGTTTTATATAACGGGAACAAATAAAATGATCACCTAAATAACTTTTGATATCACCAAATTTTCGAAACCTAAAATAAGGCTCAACACTCAAAAAAATGTATCAATCATCAATCTCGGGTCACCTAAACAGTCATACCTATTATTCCAGCAGTTAAAGCTTTTTTATTTACTTATTGTGTTCCCAGAAATTTTATAATCGCATCAAAAAATTGTCATTGTATACATACCACCAAAAATACTAAACTTACACCTAATCTAAGGCGCTGAGCACTTTTTGTGATGGGGGAAAATTGTTAAACTCGCGACGATTCGTAAGACCAGCTAGTTGACCCCTCCTAGTATCATGATTGCGATGTTAGGAGGGGTAAACTCAGCTAGTCTTACGATTTACGATGCGTAAGACACAATGATACTCGGGGACATATTATGTATATATGTGAATGGATTATGCGAATATGAATATTAACATGAGTATGAATATAAATACGGATACGGATACCGATACCGATACGGAGACGGATATGAATATGAGTTTTCACTTCTGCCTGCACTCCCGGAGTGCAACCCGTTGTTTTTTTTTTTACTGATTTTGTAACAACCTCTACCATAGATTTAGGATTGGCGCCAACCTACTTATTTAAATTCTACATCTACCGTTCCCGGTAATTACCATCCACCTTTGTTTTATTTTAAATTTAATTTAGTGCTTAATGTAATAATATTAAGATTCAATTTTTTTAATACTCTGTGTCCAAAGTTTTAATAATTTATACTTATATTAACTAGGTATTCGGATAGATAGTAGTTAGAATTTTGTCAGACTTATTCGTAGAAAAAACTAAAACACATTTATCAACACATATGCGAATATAAGTTATTCATTTTATGATGAGCCGTTTTTTGCCACCCTCAAACGTATCTAAATAGCATATCGATAACGCTCAATAGGCTGGTCACTCAACTAAACTAAAATTTAATTCCTTTCAAACACTTCCACCAAAATACAACGGAAATGAGTATCAACCATCAATGCCCACCTGCCGGCGTCAAGTGGACAATAGTTTCATACAAAAAGATGACTTTTAAATAACACCTACGTTTCTTTTTAAACTTTTTTTTTAAACAGCCACAATGGTGTCGCCAGTGCGTCTGCCTACGGGATCCACTTGCGCTTCATTCATGAATTCTACGTTCATTCATGCTTTATCTACGGTATGAATGAATTGCTATTGTAAATTGTTAGCTGTGATTGTGAATGCAAGTGAAATTATTTATTAGTGCCTTAACTTTAGAGTATAGTTTTTATTGGAAAAGGTTTTGAAGGCAGATTGAATGAAATATGCGAGTTATGTAGGCCGTTTATCGACAATGGGCATGAAGGTAAGAATACAATGTTAAAATAATTGTGTTACAGGTAAATTACTTTCAATTTACCACGGATATATGTTTTTATTACATTGGATGTTCTACTTTAAAACTAACGTAATAAAGTTTATATTACATTACACATAGTCTAAAAATCGTATGCTAGTAATAAATTGAACTTAAGACCGAATACTCGTATCGATTGGAGAAAGGCAAGGCCAGTTCATGAATCGACGAAAATATTAAAGTTTGGGCTTCCAGTGTGAAGAAATAATGTAGAAATATTGAAAAATACCTTGGAAACTCTGTCAAAAAATCTTAAATATCATCGTAAAAATAAACTTTCATGTGTATTAGTGTCGTCTACATGGACCTTAAACTTTGTACTGTATGTGCACACCTTTATAATAAAGGAGTACAAATGTCACTTTTGACAGCTCGCCCTCTTCGCCATCATCGCCCTTACCGATAAGATCTCGCTCTGTGTAAACCAATTATAAACCTAACTAAAGTGATAAATAAACATTCAGACGACCTCATCAAATCTTTTATTTAATTACAATACACATGTTGATTATTGCGTAATTGTCAACGACAGTGATATGTTTTTTTTACAAAAAGGATACCTACTTGTTTTATTGTTCTAACACTATAGCCGTATAGATTTAAGATAATTGATCCAGTATTATCATCATCATCATCGTCATCATCATCATTTATTCATAATACTATATTACATGTCAATTATATTAAAATTAATTAAATTAATTCGAAAATAGTTACATTATACCTATCACGTGTAGGATAACATAAAATAATTAGTTGTAAACAACAATGTCGCAATTTACACAATTATTACAATGTCTCAATAGCAAAACCATAATTATAATCAATGTCAATCATTCCAATCCAATCATATTCCAAAAATGAATCAAAATGTAATGATATTTACGATAACTATGACTACGAAAACTACTTAATACCATTATGCTTCAGCAAAAATGCTACAAAATACAACGTCCGGTCATCATTCACTATCAAGAGAAATAAATGTCCCTCAGAGCAGAGGTAGTAGGAAAACGAATATTTAACAAGTACCTACAAATGTTGTATAAAATAAATGTCGGTCTTTAACCTTTGGCTCAACACTACAGTAATTATGCTATTTACACAAACTCGACAGTCGAGGACGGCTTCCCACGCAACGGCTCCCGAAATCCGCATGTTTGCCTAACAACCATCATCCATCTAAAATCAAATAACGTAATTATTTGCTAAAAGCATTTATTATCTATGGAGGGACGCGCGGCCGCGTGGCCGCCATATTATCTGGCCTAAGCAATTGCAGCTGCGTAAACTATCCACGAACCCTATCTAGTAAACCAATAAAGAGTAAAATCGTTTGCGTTCAATTTGCGCAGCGATAAATAGAAGTTGTTTTTGTTTCATATCGCCACGCGCTCTATCTGTTTGAATTTGGAATCCATTTGAATGCTGAATTTGTTTTTCATCAGCCAGTTCTTCTTTACGAGTGAACTGTCATTAAGTGTGTTTCCTATTGTCGGTTCGATATTTGCTAAGGATCGGGTCAGTTCGAGTGGGGTGGGAATGTTTGCTGATTTATTCCTGTATCGCTAACGAGCCAATTATATGGAGCTTTGAGCATATGTTACCGTATTAGTAATAGGCCTTACCTAGATATTTTTACTGACGAAAAAAAAAAACGCTCTCGATTGATATAAAAGAACTTCTCAAGTAACCTAGATATTATTTTGAAACACATTTAGGTACATAATTATAACAATACAATAATGTAGAAAATATTTAATAATTATGAGTCTCTACATTATGTAAGCGTTCAAAAAGTCCTATTGGTAAAATAGGGTAATGTGAAAATGATTACTACCACTACCTACCTTTTAGTACACAATCACAATATTGGCATACTTTACACTTTATTTAAGTAATATATATTATATGTTGTAAGCTACTTAATTCAAAAGATATTTCGTTATTTGTAAGCCAATGCCCACATTAACTACTTCAAAGATTTTATTTACATAAACCTTTTCATAACTTAATATTTACAACTTCATCACCATCGCGTGACTAGTTCTCAAACTTGTACTATTACTTATTCTGTGCCTGAACACCAAAACACTAAATCACGTTTACGCCAAAGAAAACGCCGCGTCAGCTGTAACGAACAACCATCAAGTGCTTGTTACAGTAATTATTTAATTCAAGTACAATGCAAACTTCATTACCAGCCGTAAAAAGAAAATGCACACAAAAACAACTCTATTCAGACGTGATAAGGCTTCGAAAATAAACTACACGAGAATATAAACGCTTGTGTCCAATAAATTCAGCATCATGCTGACAACCGTGTGTTTTGTCACTGTTAATAGGTTACGGCTCTCAAAACTTATGTCACGCATCAAGATTATCATTAGCATCTGAACTTATATCATACGCTTCTACCTTTAAAGTTCCTTTTTCTATGACAATACTTTTGACTGTTTCATCCTTTTCTTTATCAGCAGCCTCTGGATTACTAAAACCGTCTATTTCATTTTGATTCTTAATTCATTGTGTTTGAGTAGTAATTTCTTTGTCTGTTTTGTCTCTAACATCCCTTATTGCCTTTGTTGTATCCAGATGGGAATCGGAGTACAATGCAATATCATTTGGCGGCGCGAATGGAACGGGTTTGATGCTTGATAAATGGGGGATAGACTTTCGTGATGTTTGCGAAAGTTTTGATCTGATTCGATACGCTGTTGGTGATTTTATTTTGATAGTGTCATACGTACAGTGTAAGAATACCTTTAATAGTATTGGTTTTTTTTTTTAATAAATAATTTTGGAAGGAAAGATAGAAGGCGAGGCAGGGGAAGACCAAGGCGCAGTTACATGGACCAAATAAAAGAAACAATTGGCGTCGTGTCGATGTCGTATCAAAAAGTCAAAGGGCTGGCGTACGAGACAGAAAAATAGAAAATTCTCCACCGACAAGAGGATAAATAACTCTTAAATCTGATGATAATGAAATCAAATGAACTTTATTCTTCAAGTAAAACGCAATGGCACTTTTAAAAGTCATAGTAGTCATGACTTTAAGAAGTTTCTGAAAACGAAGACGACTGCCGTGAAGAAACGCCGAAACAAAATTGACAGTCAGTCTATCTTGTCTTTCCAGTGGTGGAAAGGCAGCCTAACACATAACGCCACCATTATTTATATAAGGACTTTTTGTTGTGTTCGTAGATTATCACTGGGGCATCTGCATCTCCTTATTCGAAATAGGCACAGCAGGATCGTCATTTTCAAGGAGCAGTCAGCATCAAAAACTGTTTACATTTTCAGCTTTATTACAATGGAATACGTTGCAAAATTGTTAAGATATATATCTTTGACTCTGACTGTACACATTACACAACAATGTATTATACATTAACTGTATATCAACTACTAGTCTCTGGCGATAATGATACTGAGTCCAATTAACTAAGTAAAATGCTTCACGTGCTGAGAATATTTTAGTAGAAAAGTCTGGAACATCTCGTTACAGTAAGGGCTGGTTTCATTCTACACTTTACAAGCTGGTAAATGTTAAATACAATACACGAAAGTGCGTATATTTGTTGGTACGTTATTCCCAGTTATTGGCCATTTCGACTATATCGGCGGTCACAGGTGGCCTCGATAAAATAAACATTTATCACGTGTTTAAACCGGCCGCTATAAACAAACACATAAAAGGTTTTATGCGTTCCAATCACAATCGAATTTTCGGGTGTTTATTTTTGTTGACACAGGCGATATGATGCTCAGATTTACAATACAACTGTATCACTTAGGGCGAGTTGTTAAATAAATGTATGAAAGTGGTATGAAAACATGAACAGCGGCTCTGGTGGTCACTAGTGGAAACTAAAACAGCGAGTATAACATTTGTTGCTAACCGATGAACGCGCGTATTTCAAACTCGATGAGAGCGTTTTCATACATTTTGAGACAAAACGCAAACGCGTTCAAATTAGTTAATGTTTCGAAAAAACTTATACTAGTAAAGTTTCAAACCCCGGACCATTATCTTCAATGACGTGCCCTACTACATGAGTTAACATTACAAATGTTATCCCTAAGCAACAAAGCAAGCTTGTAAATCACATAACATTATTAAATTATTGATCACTAAACGATCGGCCGTAGACACGAAACAACCCGCAAGCACAAAAGATCAATTCGTCATTGCCGGCGCAGGCGCAGCCCACCGTCACATAGATCCTCGATCAATATGGCGGGGATCCATGGATCAGATCAATGGGCAATTCGTCTTGGTACTTGTACTTTTGTATTTATTGCACATTGTAGTATTATGAATGGGAAAAGAAGTGTAAGAACTGCACTTAACCGAGTTCAGAAATGAGTGTGCTCAATCATATGAACAATATGAACATCTATGATAAATACAATAAGAAAGTACTCTAGTATTCGCTGTAGACGTGTTTAAGTGCAGAAAAGGTAAAACTACATTTTGAACTGTTTGACACCCCTTGTATTAAGGTTGACGAGATGAACCCATTGATCTGAATATTTTTGGAAACCGAGTTTTAGTCTATGAAAAAGAATTTTCCCTAAATTAAACTTAGCTTGATTGATTTTTCGCCTCCGAAAACAAGGTACAGGTAGGTACACTATATAATAAAATTCCGAAAATCATTAGGATAATTCAAGGACTTATTGTATTTTACAATAATTAATTTGAAAATTTTGACATGTATAAATTGTAAATTTTAATATTGACAACAATTCGAAATTTTGTATGTATAATTGATTAAGATATTGACATTTCCATAATTATTTGACGATCATAATATAAAGTCGTATAAATTTACTTAGGATAATTTATATTGTATTTTTATATTATGAAATAAATAAATCTAAATCTAATCTAAATCTAGGTAGCTACTACCTAACCTAATAAGAATGCTTTCAAATCGTCTGCATCCAAATTTTCGTTTAACGGACTATTAAAGGTGAATCCGATACTTAAGGCACTACAACGAGAAATTTAGAAACTTTGAAACGCTGTTCTGTCCAGACGAGGAAACAATAGGGACTGATTTTCAGATATATAATTCTTGACTATATGATTGTAGTACTGACATTAGCCGAAACATAATTGCTTAAAATTTTCTCGATAGAAAAGAAATCCAAAGTTGAGTCTATGTTTTCCTTTTTTTACTCGGCCTACTAAAACAACGCATTATTAAAAGACACGATTAAGTTAATATGATGGTATTTTACCTCCTCTATACTCTGACAAGAGGAAATTTAATAAACCTGTACACAGTCAGATATTTATCGAGATTTGTCTAAAAAAGCCATTCCCGGAGAGTGTTGCATCCCGTTTTGTCGTGAACGAAAAACATACGCGCGTCTCTTCCAATCAATATATGTATCGCCTTAAAGGTTGACTTTCTTTATCTCAGGAAAATCAAAGAATGTTGGTTTTTAACATTTAGCACATCTCATTCTAGCAATTTCAAGCTTGTATGTGACCGACTGTCATTTTCGTACATTCTATTGTATAACAAAGAACCATAACTAACCTAGAACTTATAATTCCGTTAAAAACGCATTATTTTCCCAATATTCCATCGATCGACCATAATTAACCAACAACAGAACCATTCACCGTGTAATTTATAATGTATTTGATAACCCTTCTGCCATGACCATAATAAACTTATTACAATACCTTTTCCGTTCTAAAAACAATATAAATTCCAAATGTTGCTCCGCGAAATTGAACCATCTCTGTATTGTGCCAAGTTTTGAATTGAAATTATAGTGGGACGGCCTTGTGATGTTTTAGTTAAAGTGGTTTGTTGTTACATTTATTACAGCTCTCTGATTGAGGGGTCCGAGATGGGTTTTGACGTTACCCAGGAGACGGGGCACCTGCCAACCTACATTAGCCCCATCAGAGCTAACTATATTATGCACTGCGGCCAGTATAGTGCGCGCCATCCACGACGACGCGCCCCTCCACAGCGCATCTCATACTAATCTATGCGCAATTGTACGGAACGGGCGATGGAAGGGCGCCTCATCGTGGATGGTGCGCACTATAGTTGACCGAGTGAGCGAAGCGATCGACGGTCGTCGATTCAGCTTGGGGTGTCCAGTGTCCATCCGGCTATTCTCCGCTGGAGGTCTCATTTCTCGATCTTTATTCTCCTGGAATTGTAACAATTTTTTTACAAAACGTTATGAGTGTTTTTTTTTAACGACGGTGGTAAACAATCGTACAGTCCACCTGATGGTAAGCGGAGCAGCATATAGAGATAGACGCTCGCAACTCCATAGGAGCCATTTGCGCGTTGCCGACCTTTTGTTAAATTTGAGGATTCACTGTGTATGGAAATAAGACTAATAACGTCAAAATATTCTCAACTGCGTTCTTGTTTTTGTCATCTTTCTGGCATCATAGGTAGAATTTTATTGTTTTACAAGTTTTGTTTAGGTATTGGTAATGTAAACATAATATTTTTTTACTGCTGTTTAATATCGTATTCCTAATGTCAACACAACACAGATAAGAGTTGAGGTCATTACGGGAAATGGCAACGACTTCTGTCTTCGCTGTTGATATGAATAACTGAATGAGGTTCCCTACGGTGCGGGCCCATGACTTCCTATTAACTATACCTGACTCAAAGAGTAATTGATGACTGAGGGACAAAATACTGTCGGCAATAAAAGGATCTAGCAGGATAAGCTAACAAGAGTGGCCCCCACGACGGATTTGGTCATTCTTCCAGGGGGCGTACTGGCAGGCCCTAAGAACACTCTTTGCTTACTATCAGTCCTCGATCTTCTTTTGTTTTCGAGTTATTCACGAAAATGTTACAAAATCAAGGTAATTTTTAAACTGTAATTATAGCTAAACCAAGCAAGCGAGAGTTACCAAATAAAATCAGAATTGAGGAGGATATAATGGGGTTACAAATGCATATTTTTACAGATCTTCATGTCCTTAAACTTAGATGAAAAAAAAAAACTGTTAATTTTTTTCGCTTCATTTTTTTGCCACTTCTTGCGCAGTGTACAACTACCAAAAAAATTACGTGACAAGCCACAATTGTCAACTACGCATACGTTCAAAAGAATCTTCAAATATCATGGTGCGTAGTTTTTTCTGCTCGCAAAATATCACGAGAATCAGTTGAGAAGTGCAACCTGTAGAGGGCAACATCCGGACAGTACGAAAGAATGTTTGCCCAAGCTGAAACGGAGACACTTCTACTATTTAGTATACCAGAATAGTTAGTAAACAATCGTTACGGACTTTTCAAAAAGGACAATTCCGGAAAATGGATGGATGTTGCTATTTCAAACGCACACTAGAAGAAATTATATTAATCACCTTTATGGATGGCCTCGTGCAGATATAGTTGGAAGGGTTCAGTGATTTCGTTGCTCCATATGCCCCGGGACTTCTGGCCCTCAAATTTTCGCGTCATAATATCTCAATAGGCTATCCGAAGAACGTCGTAAAATCTTATAAGAATTACAAATGGCGGTTCTAAACAGGACTAGCCCCCGCCCGACGTTTGCCAGTTCTGAAACAATTTCATCGCGCTGTTCTGTTTCTTATTGCATTTCCTCTCTTTCCAATTACATTCAATCTCGTTTGCGTACGAATTTCGTATTAGATGTTCGAAACAGTTCGACCGTAATTCAGAGCAATACGGTTTATTTTAGGGTAGCATTTAACGAACCACCAAATTAATTGCCGAATGATGCCCTAAAAAATTACATTTGATTACCAAAAATACTAGATTCGCACCAAATTTTCAACTCCATTTAAATATAAAGTGCAACTCGAAGAAGTAACATGTCGATAACCTATTAAATTAAATTGTTACCAAATAAATTAGTCTCTACCCAAAAATACTTAATGATCACCTAATTTCAAACACCAAATTTCATATAATTCGCATCCAAATATAACTGGGATCGTAATCCTATAAAAATTAATTACACCCAAATAATTCTTTCGATACCCAGAAATACTACATGATCACCTAATTTCAAGCGTCATTTGTTTCATCAAATTAATATCTAGTCTATTATACCGGATCTACGCAATGTAAGAAACGCAAGCGTCATGTTTCGGATTCATCGAGCGACATGTGTCGGACCGACACGCGACATGTTCGGGCTCATCGAGCGACATGTTTCGGACTCACACGCGACATGTTTCGGATCCAGCGACATGTCTCGGACCCATCGAGCGACATGTGGGTGTCATCGAGCGACATGTTTCGGACTCACACGCGACATGTTTCGGATCCAGCGACATGTCTCGGACCCATCGAGCGACATGTTGGGGTCATCGAGCGACATGTTTCGGACTCACACGCGACATGTTTCGGATCCAGCGACATGTCTCGGACCCATCGAGCGACATGTTGGGGTCATCAAGCGACATGTTTCGGACTCACACGCGACATGTTTCGGATCCAGCGACATGTCTTGGACCCATCGAGTGACATGTTGGAGTCATCGAGCGACATGTGTCGGACCGAAACGCGACATGTTCGGGCTCATCGAGCGACATGTTTCGGACTCACACGCGACATGTTTCGGATCCAGCGACATGTCTTGGACCCATCGAGTGACATGTTGGAGTCATCGAGCGACATGTATCGGACCGACACGCGACATGTTCGGGCTCATCGAGCGACATGTTTCGGACTCACACGCGACATGTTTCGGATCCAGCGACATGTCTCGGACCCATCGAGCGACATGTTGGGGTCATCGAGCGACATGTTTCGGACTCACACGCGACATGTTTCGGATCCAGCGACATGTCTCGGACCCATCGAGCGACATGTTGGGGTCATCGAGCGACATGTTTCGGACTCACACGCGACATGTTTCGGATCCAGCGACATGTCTCGGACCCATCGAGCGACATGTTGGGGTCATCGAGCGACATGTTTCGGACTCACACAACGACATGTTTCGGATCCAGCGACATGTCTCGGACCCATCGAGCGACATGCTGGAGTCATCGAGCGACATGTTTCGGACTAACACGCGACATGTTCGGGCTCATCAAGCGACATGTTTCGGACGCATCCAGCGACATGTTTCGGATCCAGCGACATGTCTCGGACCCATCGAGCGACATATTGGGGTCATCGAGCGACATGTTTCGGACTCACACGCGACATGTTTCGGATCCAGCGACATGTCTCGGACCCATCGAGCGACATGTTGGAGTCATCGAGCGACATGTGTCGGACCGACACGCGACATGTTCGGGCTCATCGAGCGACATGTTTCGGACTCACACGCGACATGTTTCGGATCCAGCGACATGTCTCGGACCCATCGAGCGACATGTTGGGGTCATCGAGCGACATGTTTCGGACTCACACGCGACATGTTTCGGATCCAGCGACATGTCTCGGACCCATCGAGCGACATGTTGGGGTCATCGAGCGACATGTTTCGGACTCACACGCGACATGTTTCGGATCCAGCGACATGTCTCGGACCCATCGAGCGACATGTTGGGGTCATCGAGCGACATGTTTCGGACTCACACGCGACATGTTTCGGATCCAGCGACATGTCTCTGACCCATCGAGCGACATGTTGGGGTCATCGAGCGACATGTTTCGGACTCACACGCGACGTTGTGGTTACCGAGTGACATGTTTTGGACTAACACGCGACATGTTCGGGCTCATCAAGCGACATGTTTCGGATCCAGCGACATGTCTCGGACCCATCGAGCGACATGTTGGGGTCATCGAGCGACATGTTGGGGTCATCGAGCGACATTTTGGGGTCATCGAGCGACATGTTTCGGACTCACACGCGACATGTTCGGGCTCATCAAGCGACATGTTTCGGACGCATCCAGCGACATGTTTCGGATCCAGCGACATGTCTCGGACCCATCGAGCGACATGTTGGAGTCATCGAGCGACATGTTTCGGACTCACACGCGACATGTTCTGGCTCATCCAACGACATGTTTCGGACTCAACAGGTGGTGGTTCTGGCGCTTCGCCGGCCGCTACCGCGGCACGCTCGCTTCGCTCGCTCGGCTCGCGCGTTGTATGTATATATATATATATATATATAACACATTTTGAGTCCGAAATATGTCGCTTGATGAGCCCGAACATGTCGCGTGTTAGTCCGAAACATGACGCTCGATGACCCCAACATGTCGCTCGATGGGTCCGAGACATGTCGCTGGATCCGAAACATGTCGCTGGATGCGTCCGAAACATGTCGCTTGATGAGCCCGAACATGTCGCGTGTGAGTCCGAAACATGTCGCTCGATGACCCCAACATGTCGCTCGATGACCCCAACATGTCGCTCGATGACCCCAACATGTCGCTCGATGGGTCCGAGACATGTCGCTGGATCCGAAACATGTCGCGTGTGAGTCCGAAACATGTCGCTCGATGACCACAACATGTCGCTCGATGGGTCCGAGACATGTCGCTGGATCCGAAACATGTCGCGTGTGAGTCCGAAACATGTCGCTCGATGACCCCAACATGTCGCTCGATGGGTCCGAGACATGTCGCTGGATCCGAAACATGTCGCTGGATGCGTCCGAAACATGTCGCTTGATGAGCCCGAACATGTCGCGTGTTAGTCCGAAACATGTCGCTCGATGACTCCAGCATGTCGCTCGATGGGTCCGAGACATGTCGCTGGATCCGAAACATGTCGTTGTGTGAGTCCGAAACATGTCGCTCGATGACCCCAACATGTCGCTCGATGGGTCCGAGACATGTCGCTGGATCCGAAACATGTCGCGTGTGAGTCCGAAACATGTCGCTCGATGACCCCAACATGTCGCTCGATGGGTCCGAGACATGTCGCTGGATCCGAAACATGTCGCGTGTGAGTCCGAAACATGTCGCTCGATGACCCCAACATGTCGCTCGATGGGTCCGAGACATGTCGCTGGATCCGAAACATGTCGCGTGTGAGTCCGAAACATGTCGCTCGATGACCCCAACATGTCGCTCGATGGGTCCGAGACATGTCGCTGGATCCGAAACATGTCGCTGGATGCGTCCGAAACATGTCGCTTGACGAGCCCGAACATGTCGCGTGTTAGTCCGAAACATGTCGCTCGATGACCCCAACATGTCGCTCGATGGGTCCGAGACATGTCGCTGGATCCGAAACATGTCGCGTGTGAGTCCGAAACATGTCGCTCGATGACCCCAACATGTCGCTCGATGGGTCCGAGACATGTCGCTGGATCCGAAACATGTCGCGTGTGAGTCCGAAACATGTCGCTCGATGACCCCAACATGTCGCTCGATGGGTCCGAGACATGTCGCTGGATCCGAAACATGTCGCTGGATGCGTCCGAAACATGTCGCTTGACGAGCCCGAACATGTCGCGTGTTAGTCCGAAACATGTCGCTCGATGACTCCAACATGTCGCTCGATGGGTCCGAGACATGTCGCTGGATCCGAAACATGTCGTTGTGTGAGTCCGAAACATGTCGCTCGATGACCCCAACATGTCGCTCGATGGGTCCGAGACATGTCGCTGGATCCGAAACATGTCGCGTTTGAGTCCGAAACATGTCGCTCGATGACCCCAACATGTCGCTCGATGGGTCCGAGACATGTCGCTCGATCCGAAACATGTCGCGTGTGAGTCCGAAACATGTCGCTCGATGATCCCAACATGTCGCTCGATGGGTCCGAGACATGTCGCTGGATCCGAAACATGTCGCGTGTGAGTCCGAAACATGTCGCTCGATGAGCCCGAACATGTCGCGTGTCGGTCCGACACATGTCGCTCGATGACCCCAACATGTCGCTCGATGGGTCCGAGACATGTCGCTGGATCCGAAACATGTCGCGTGTGAGTCCGAAACATGTCGCTCGATGACCCCAACATGTCGCTCGATGGGTCCGAGACATGTCGCTGGATCCGAAACATGTCGCTTGATGAGCCCGAACATGTCGCGTGTTAGTCCAAAACATGTCACTCGGTAACCACAACGTCGCGTGTGAGTCCGAAACATGTCGCTCAATAATTAATTTGAATGTATTAACTACAATATAGCTTGTAATGTGTATAATATTTGGACGTAATTCTAATAACAAATGATGCACGAGATTTGGTGGTAGTTTAGTATTTTTGGTGGTACTTGAGAATTTTTTGATGCGATTATAAAATTTCAGGGAACGCAATAAGTAAAATAGCTGCTACTGCTGGAATAATAGGTATGAGTGGTTTGGTGATCTGAAATTGATGGTCGATACATTTTTTTGAGTGTTCAGCCTTATTTTAGGGTACGAAAATTTGGTGATATCAAAAGTTATTTAGGTGATCATTTTATTTGTTCCCTTTATTTTATCACGGCAAGGTTGAGATGAGGTTACCGTTTGGTTAAACTCAATTTTTACGGATTGAATAATTTCATACACTGCGGCAAATGCAATTGCCTTAAGCCAGTGAACAGTTGTTTTACATATTTGTTTTTTTGTACCACGTGTCGGTTGGAAAGGAACGGCCCAGCCAATGGAAAGGGGCCACTGTAGCCTATAGACGCTTACTCCAGGGGTGTCATGTGCGTTGCCAACCCTTTAAAAATGTCCTTTTTGAACGGTCCCATACTAAGTCCCATCTAAAAAATCTCGTCTATTAAACTAGATCATTTGGCAGTCCCTAGCGTAAAACTAGTACCTACGACAAACCTTGGGATTTGGTGTCAAAGCAGAGCCTACTTAGGGCACAACCAGGAAAACATAAGCAGGAGGAATATACGGCTTGTGAAATAGGCCTAGTAGGGTAGTAGGTTTAGTAATGCAGCCGACGGCTCGGTACGCGCCCGCGGGGAGCGATAGCGCGGATGGGATTGCTTCCTCTGCATGTTTCATGTGGCCCTGGTATCTCGGCCGCGATTTTCTAGTTTCGGAATTACGCGTCTAAGTGATGAAATGCTCATGTGGGGTTACAACTTGCTCTTAAATCGTATATTGCGCGACTCAGTTATTTCTCAATTCTGTCCCACTCGAAGTATCAAAATTAGGCATTTTACACATGAATGTAGGTGTTGAAAACACACAAGGCTAGTTTTCGTCAGGAATTTTACCTAATGAATTGAAATTGTCAACAAGCAAGAAAACCATAACACAATAATAAGTTAAAACCTCAATAGATTCCATTAATTTACGTTATAAACTGGGTTTTTCGAATAACGGAATCATTTTCATGGAGTACCGAAGAGCTCAATTTACATCCAATTACACAATTCCCTTTCATTTCTGTTCAACTTAATTTTAATATTATTTTTTATCTTTTTTCCTCTTTAATTTGAAATTTATAATTTGTAATACACAACCGTTGACAAATACATCCTTTCCTCCTTGACACAAGAGTTCTTAAGCACTGTAGCTCTAGTATAAGTTTTTCGAAACATTAACTAATTCGAACGCGTTTGCGTTTTGTCTCGAAATGTATGAGTGGTATGAAAACGTGAACAGCGCCTCTGGTGGTCACTAGTGGAAACTACAACAGCGAGTATAACATTTGTTGCTAACCGATGAACGCGTATTTCAAACTCGGTGAGAGCATTTTCATACATTTTGAGACAAAACGCAAACGCGTTCGAATTAGTTAATGTTTCGAAAAAACTTATACTAGAGCTACTGAATCAGAATCAGAATTATTTATTCGTGACAACTGCAACGAAGTTCTTGTCATGGCTTGTATGCCAAGTGGTAATCATCATGAAATCAGGTCCGACGGGTCAATTAGGGTTTCAGTCTAAAAAACTAAGACTGGCTTATAAAAAGTTCCTAAAATCCCGGGTTTCATACAAGCCGGCGCCGCAACTGCAAAACTTCCAATATGCTATTGAAAACTGTAACTTTTCCTTTGAAACACAAATATCCTCAATCTCCTTAAGAAGGAGGGAGAGTATTTTCCAAGGTCGGCAGCCTCCTCCATCGTGTCAGGCAGGGTGGTGCCGAGGGTCTCTGGCGTGAGGAGTACCAGTAGACCGGAGACCAGCGCCATCACGCCGAACAGCAGAAACGGCAGTTGCTCCCACACGTCAGCGGCCTGTAAACACATCGCCATTGGAGTCTGCAGTCCCGGGTCTGGTTTATTTGAAAAGTCCCGGAAGTCCCGGGATTTCCGGGACTTTTCCCAAAAGCGGATCCAGGGACTGCAAACCCTAGTCACCATCATCAGGGTTATCCCAGTACAGTTTCATCCTGAAGGATGCCCGGGGTCCGCTATCTAATCCCAAGACCCAAGGCACTAGTTACTACGGAAGCGACTGCTATCTGACCTTCCAACCCAAGAAACACTAGATCTTATTGGGATTGGTACGCGGACGCCGCTGGGCGATTAACGCTCCCTAGAAACATATAACCATCAATTTAAAATTACCTAAAATCCCCTTCTGGGGCCTATTGCATAATAAATTACAACTAATATTACAAGCGGAAGTCTCTTTCGAATGAAAGGGATTGAAAGGAGACTACCGCTTGTAATATTAGTTGTAATTTGTTATGCAATAGGCCCCTGGTCGTACCCTTTCACCCAGGTGCAGAAAACGTTTGTACATAATAATACCTTTCAACTTTCAAGTATCAAAATATGATATCCTAATTATATTATCAGATGATGAAACCACACATATCTTCTAATATCCCTAAATAGGTATTCTAATCCCCTGGCTAGATAGTGTATTGGATGGAATATTGAGCACAATTTTATGGCAATTCTTGTAGTGAGAGAGTTTTATCCACCTCAAAAGAAAATAATTATGATTCCAATTAGATATCGAGGTTACTTTTACGATCAGAGCATAAAAATAAATTAATAGTTTAAAAACACTAGAAAAACACGCTTTGCATGTTAATTGAAACTTGATCGTGTTCAAAGTCCATTACGTGACCTTTCTCACAAGTGCAAACACGACTATGATACGATATTCCATCATGGAATGCCAGTGCCTATCTATTGAAACCTAATCGTGGTCAAAGTTCATTACAAGACTTTTCTAACAAATCCAAACATAGCTATGATATGAAGTTCCATCATGAAGTTCCAGTTCATATCTTCCGGCTCCATCATCAGATCAGTTCGACAGTACCATATTATTGTATTGTCATCAGAACTACATACAGCTGCCAATTTTCATGATGCTACGATCCTTGGAAAATGGTTAAACTAGTTACCTTAGATTCCATTACATAGTTAGTTACATACAGGACGACCTATCAGACCTTGAAACCTAATCGTGGTCAAAGTTCATTGCAAGACTTTTCTAACAAATCCAAACACAGCTATGATACGATGTTCCATCATGAAGTTCCAGTTCATATCTTCCGGCTCCATCATCAGATCAGTTCGACAGTACCATAGTATTGTATTGTCATCAGAACTACATACAGCTGCCAATTTTCATGACGCTACGATGCTTGGAAGATGGTTAAATTTGTTACATTAGATTCCATTACATAGTTACATACAGGTCGACCTAATAAAAGCGTGTTAATGAGATTGTTAACGGTATCTCTCATCGTGATTCTTGTTATTTACAATTTGAGGTTCGTTTGAAAGTTATCTTATCTGCTCTATTCCCTGATAAATTTACATACATCAATGCATAAAAACGATATAATTTCACATCCATATATTATAATATTTAATTTAACATTCTTCTTCGATCCTGTCCTAATTTTAAAGCACCTTAGAATAGTTTGAATCAACATATCACCCGAAAGACGTCCACTGCTGGACATAGGCCTCCCCCAAAGAGTGCCACAATGACCATTCCTGCGACACCCGCACCCAGCGGACTCCCGCGACCTTTACCAGTCCACCTGAATACTTTAAAATAGATGTTTCATAAAACACCAGATAACTTCACATCGATACTTACTAAGCCAGGCATGAGAGGAGCCCCGATAGCACCGATTCTTCCCACCATAGACGAGTACCCCAACAAACTGGTTCTGTACTGCGTGGGGTACAGCTCGGCGGTGTACACGTACAGGGACGTCATGACGCCGCAGATGCACATCTTTCCGATGAGGTATACTGACAATGACGCCCAGTAAGTTTCTGAAAAAATTAATAGTGTTTTTATGAAGTCCTGCTTAACCTTACGTCTTATATTTTACTACAAACTCGATACCAACCGAGTACAAGTTGTTGATTTGACTACCAGTGGAATACCGGTGGCAATACGTATTGTACTTCTAAGCTTTGGCAATTAAAATTACCCTTGAGGCCTACATGCAGATTTTAGGATATGAACAATTGAACACATTGGATTGAGAATGGTTTCACTTCCACACTCACAAGCAGACAAATTGGTAATTTTTGCATAACAGGGGCACAAATATAAAAATTATCTTTAACTTCTAAGAGGTTCCGTCTCAATCGCACGTTCAGGTTTCCATTAACTTATAATAAAACGTATCTACATAATAGTAATTTTAAATATAGATGATAAAAGCTACAAACTCACCTTTAGATATAAAAATAAACGCAAACTGACAGGCTGCACTGATCATTAATCCTGTTATCATCACAGCTTTTCTCCCGATTCTGTCCAAGAGTAACACGGCGATCCAGTACCCAGGCATCTGGACAGCCACCGACGCTGTAAAGTTCAGGTACTTGTTGCCTGATATCCCCACAGAAGATATCGTCAAGCCGTAATACATTAAAGTGCACGTGATCCACCATACTGGAATCACCAAACAACGCAATAGTATCGGCTTATGTTTGAAGACCAGACACACTAACCAGGGTTCAGGAATATATTTTTCTTTCTTCGCAAGATCTCTTGCTTCCGAGAATTCTTTTACAGTCTTTTCTGATAGAGCGTTTCCGTTCATTTCAGCGCCTTTTTTTAAGATGATCAGTGATTCTTCGTAGCGGCCTTTGCTGATCAGCCAGCGGATCGACTCCGGCGCTATCCAGAAGTAGGTGACAAAGGCAAACAGAGGTACGTAGAGTATAAGAATCAAATTCCTCCAGTGTGGTTCCGTCCAAGCAATCAGACCCAGTACTGTTTCTCCGGCGGAGAGGCTGGTACTCAAAATGGGCCCCGCTACTACTCGATATTTAGGTCCCACGTATTCCGTAACTGTAATGGTACATACGAAATTATTCGACACCTGAATTTACTACAACTGATATCAATAACGTCTCGGTTCCGTTAGGTCACAAAGGTCAGTGGGGCTAGCATAACATGCATCTCGTCTCTACTCGCCCGCGAGATAGGCTACCTGTCACTGTCTGATTAATGCTGTCAAAAAGTGACAGGTAGCTTATCTCGCGCGCGAGTAGAGACGGAATGCATGTTGTGCTAGAGGGGCAGGTAGCACTCGAACCAACTCGAACTGCAAAGGATTGTGCTGATTTAATTTAGGTTTGTCCGGCTTGAAGGACCATGTTAAATGTCGTGCTCGTGGAGTAATTTTATATAATATGTTATCGTTGCCGTGGAAGGTAGAACTAGATTCAGATTCATTTATTTTATTGATGTAAATTACATTACAATATAAAGTAGTAAGCAGTAGTAGCTGTAGTGAATAGTAAGCACTTTATTTCGGTTGTAGTTTGTTTCGCAGATAAGTTTCATAGAATGCATGGTTTCGCAGAATTTCAATTTTATATAAAACCTTTTTTTTAAATAGTCGCTGTTCTAACCTACTTTTCTGGTAGATCTCATTGGTTCTACATAATGGCACTTTAGCTGTAAGTGTGAGTACATAAAAAATTAACGGTTTCTGAGAACGTTCGTTCCGTAAAAAACAAACGAATGACTATTGCTATTGCAATATTGAAACAAAATAATATAAACAGTTTCACCGGTAAAATGGGTTGAAATATCACCCCTTTTTATATGTAGGTACAGTTTATCCAAAACCACAAAGATCACAACCACTAGCAGTAACAAATCAAGACATGAATTGGGCTAAAACTTCACTATAGCTCTATTACCAACGACAACTGAATAATCTTAAGTTGCATACGGTTTATGTACACATCATTCCTGTCATATCATACCTAAATGAGTTAGTTAGTATTACTGGGCATTATGCGCAAGTCGACATCCAGCGTGCCTATTTTGCGTGAAAAAGGGGTAGCGCTAAATGAGTTAACTCACCCAAAATATAAGCGCAAGAAAAATAACCCGAGCCGAAAATACTTTCCACAAATGATATCGAGATGTAGCTGTTATATGATCCCGCGAAATACGTCAAGATTCCGATGCAAGCAGTGTTGAAGATCGCCAGCGAGATCGCCAGGCGGCGGCCCCAGTGGTCGGCCACGGCGCCCGACAGCGGGAGGCAGATCATCATGCCCAGGAGGCGGGCAGACCCGATCAGCGTCGGCCGCCAGTCGTCACAGGCCAAGTGGAACTGACAACAATAGAGAACATGCATGCAGAATGAATTGTAATAAAATAAGATTTCACAACATGAATAGTAAACCAACAAATGATCAAAAAAAGCAAAGTTTAAAGGATATAAACAAGTATGTCTTTATTCATAGGAAACTATAATATATGCAAGGCTGCAAAGTCTAGAGCATCGCCGCAAAGTTGCCAGTCTTTCGGTTTTCTACCGGTTGCATTTCGGGGAGTGTGCCGAGGACAACTTAATTCCTCCCGCCCCTTTCTACCATCGGACGAGCAGGGATACGGCAAGGCGACACCGTTTTACGGTGGCAGTTCCTAAAACTCGCACGAAGCGTTTTGCTTCCACTTTTTGAAAATTTAAATTTAAATTGAAAATTGAAATCCACCAATTGCTTCCACTTTTATCGTGAGAACAGCCAAGCTGTTGAACTCCTTGTCGGATTCCTTGTTCCCTGTAAACTACAACCTTTCGGTTTTCAAGGCGTAGTGAATCGGTATTTACTAGGTAAGCGCGTTCCATCTTAGACCGCAATATCGCTTACCATCAGGTGATTTGTGGTCAAACCTATTTTGAATAAAAAAAATAGTTTCACATATTCTGTCGGTAATATCATAATGGAGCACCTATGGTTAATCCGTTACCTCGAAATAAGCAGAGTTCTTATGCTCATAAACATACTCCTCGCATTTGACCGTCGAGCTCCTGTCAAACAGGTCCGCTGGACAGGTTTCAGACGTGTTTGGTGAGATGCTTGTTGGTGCGTAACGGTGACAGTGGTCGAAGGAGTCCGCTGAAGCTGGCACGGCCTCTAGGATCCAGGTTGGGGAGAAGGCGGGAGCAGAACTGTTCTCACATTCAGGAATAACGCATCTGGAATTCACGTGCAGGATTAGTTTATACTTTTAAAGTCAACATGCCTTCATATTAACTACATAACACTCAGCACCTTCTGCTTAGAAAAAATAATCAAATAAAATCTAAGCAAATAATAGAACTTGCTTTTAGTCAACAGCTGGAGACAGATGCAAGTCCCACACTCTCAACACGGCGCTCAGGCAACCTTATAGTGACTATGACGTAAAACACAACAGCACATACTTTCAAAGCAACTGGTAATGTCATTATGGCTGCGATTTTCTGTAAGGTGAAGAGGTACTTCCCCAGTCCTACATTTCTAATGTACCACAACAAATCTCTAAACCAAATATAAAACTGCACTTCAAACTGACCTTGTTTCAATCTTCGCAATAGTGAACAAATATGCATAGCAATTCATCCCTCCCAGGAAGGCCACTAGAGCGCACATCGCCACTGCTTTGACCTGGAACCTCCCCCACTGACCCACTTCTTCCACCAGGATTCGGTCGAGGTTTATGCCTCTTTTACCCTCAGACATGGTGAACACTCCACTCCTACCTATGATATGGGTAAAACATAAAAACACACGGCGCGAATGGATAGCGGGAAGGTCTTTCTAGTGATTGACACCAACTAAACTGCTCACTTTTCGGCACGTTGATTTTGAATTAATTAGGCACCTATATTATTATTGTTACACGTGCATTGTCCATAAATAACTAATAGTCAATGGCAGAACTGAAGCTATTTAGTGTCCCTTATGTTTGAACAATCGCAATGATAAAGGTGCACCTACCAGCTATGCAAATAATAAGCCGCGTATGAAAAACAAGAAGAGAATACAATATTTATAAAAGTCGTAAAACCTTCGTCAATAGAGCGTACCTAAGTACCTACCTCATATATTCATATTCCTATTGCAAAAGTAAGTACTGAGGAACTGTGTGGCGACGAATTGATCTCCGATTTTTTACGGTCCGGTTTTTCTTGTACTTTAACTGGAGCAAAAACGGTATTTATTTTTACTACGAGGGTGGTAAACAAGCACATGTGATAAACTTAGCGCGATAATTATTTATTTAGGTACCTCTATTTCCGATTTCGACACGGGTTACACCGGATTTTGATGATCGGAAATAATAAGTAGGTACATATCGCGTTAGACCCATAAATTAACAAATCATTCAAGTAAACACGTGTCCAAATCGCAAGAGTTAGCTATCTTGAGACGCACCCGGTGCATTGAAACAAAATTTCGATGCGATACGACGAAGGGAAATAGGCCCCAAGTTTATTGCTAAAGGTAATCCCATAATGGAATCAAGCTACAGTAATCCCTCCACCGCTGGATTAAGGCGTTAATTCCGAATGAACCCGATTTAAATGAAGGCTTCCTTTTTACCTGATGTTAACGGGGTAACTCGCAATACGAACTGATTTATCCTGGTGTAATTTAACTGTATTAATGTCTTGTGGAGCCAGTTGCCGAATGCACACGCTATAATGAGGATGCGATGATGGAGCACACGACTTGTCATCTGGAGGTAGCGGGTTCAGATCCCGGCTCGTATAACCATACCACTGGGTTTGGAAGACAAGATATCGTTTGGTATGGAACTGTAACTTTTCGGTGATCGTGAGGAAACTGGTCAATCCCAAAACAAGGTAGTTTCCTTTTGGGCTGGAAAGTCAGATGGCAGCTTTCATAAATCTAAGTGCCAACGCAAAATCTTAGGATTAAGTCCCCTTTGGAATTTCGGGTTCTTTTAGGATACAACAAAGAAAATACTGCGAAAACGATGATTAATACAATTTCTTTCATTTTGTGTCTAGTCACTGGGCTGTCAATTAAAACAAATCCTCAAATTATACAGGTAAGGTAGTCGCGCTTGTTACTGCTGTTTAGTCGCAAGCGTCCATAGACCACGGTGATTGCTCAGGCTTACCATCAAGTACCTAGACCGTATGCTTATTTACCATCGCCATATTATAACAGACAACTTTCACCGAATTGATATACTGAGGGTTGCTTTCCATTCGGGATAATTTTGCCCACGTCACCAAATTAACCGTTACACTACAGTAGGTACAGTCCACCGCTAATAGCAGTCAATAAACCATAAACAAAACAATGAATTTGATGGGCAGTCGACACCTCGCGACCGCACCTGCGGGTAGCGGAGCGGAAAATAAACTTTTAATTTTTTCAAGCGTTTTTTGCTGAGGGTGCGTTCATCAAGTGAATTTGTGAAACGTATTTGATTAGTTATCGATACGTGTAATAAGTCTGTACAATAATAGTTTACACATTTTTAACATAACGTTTGTTCGAAAATGATTCATTTTACCTAAGGCGACTTACTTGGCGGGGCGGGCTCGATATGTGACATTTTCTTCTTTGACGTAAACTTACTGACGTCGCAAAGACAGACTTGACGGAATACTGTCAGTATTACATTTGCGCAGTAATAATATCATGCGCAGAAGCGGACCAGTACTGCCTTCGCATCGTTCCGCTTCCGCGCATCCCGCGCCAGTCGGGAAGCACTCATTTAAATGTAAGGGCGCAGTAAAAAGTAGTACTGAGTTGACTGACAGTTGACACTGACATTTGACAGTTTTATCATATCGTACCGCCTCCGCACCGACAAATCAGGAAGTCGCCTAAGTGTTATGTCCTAGTATGTATTTACATGTACAATTTATTTTTTAACCATAGCGTTTCTCGATTGTTATACAAATTTTAACGATTTTAAAATTTTAAACTATAATAAGAAAACTCTACTGTAATGTGTAATTTGTTCATACGTGTGTGTGTTTTTTTTACTGTAAGAACACTTACCCTTTACGGGCGTACCGTAAAGGGTAAGTGTTGATACAGTACTCAGTTTTTAGGGTTCCATACCTCGAAAGGAAAAAACGGAACACTTATAGAATCACTTTGTTGTCCGTCCGTCCGTCTGTCTGTATGTCAAGACCCTTTTTCTCAGGAACGCGTGGAGGTATCAGGCTGGAATTTATATCAAATACTCAGGTCGACTGATCCTTGGAGCTGTGAAAAAATCAAACTTCTAAGCCAACGCAATCAAAAGATACAGCCGTTTATGCCGCAAATTTTCGACACTCGCAAGGGAATCAAAACCTAGAGGGTACTTCCCGTGAACTCAGGATCTTGAAATTTGGTACGAAGCAGCCAGTTACATCGTAAAATAAAAATATTTTTAATAATTTTTTTTTTTTACTTGGACCATAACAATGACTCGATTGTCGTGATGGGTGAACTTTTATACTCATATACCTACAGGTTTGTACGGAACCCTCGGTGCGCGAGTCCGACACGCACTTGGCCGGTTTTTTTATAGATATATTGTAATTGAGGCAAAAGATAAATAAATAAGATGATAGAGGTATGTAAGGGCCGTAGTATTTGGCGTTCTTTGGTCTCTAATCTACCTCAATGGTAAACGGGCGTGAATGTATGTATGTTTCAAAACATTATTCTTTTCTTTTCTACATGCATAGGCACCTATATACCTCTACTTAACGAGCAAAGACGCACTCGAAGCTATAACCTCCTATACGAGCAATAAAGGATTTCCTGTCTAGGCGTCTTCCTGACTTGGCGGGGCGGGATCGATATGTGACATTTTTCTTCTTTGACGTAAACTTACTGACGTCGCAAAGATTCCCACTTGACGGAATACTGTCAGTATTACATTTGCGCAGTAGTAATAGCATGCGCAGAAGCGGACCAGTACTGCCTTCGCATCGTCCCGCTTCCGCGCATCCCGCGCCAGTCAGGAAGCACTCATTTAAATGTAAGGGCACAGTAAAAAGTAGTACTGCGTTGATTGACAGTTGACACTG
Organism: Cenopis cana; assembly: GCA_951800055.1. Classification (NCBI taxonomy): domain Eukaryota; kingdom Metazoa; phylum Arthropoda; class Insecta; order Lepidoptera; family Tortricidae; genus Cenopis; species Cenopis cana. Next base: position 560,061 of record OX637484.1, on the reverse strand, counting down.
ATATTTGACAGTTTTCTCATATCGTACCTCCGCACCGACAAATCAGGAAGTCGCCTAAGGCTGTAAACCTATTAAGCTTACACTGGGATAAGGCCGGCTGTCAACGCGACGCGTTCCAGATTATCTCCCGAATGAGATCGTAATTTCTTTTAGGGAATGTAAACCTTAATGTTTCGAGCATTTTATCGTGTTTTTAGGAGCTCTGGACTTTTCGTTTATTTATGTTCTTTATTGATATACATTTTATTTAGGTATTTAAACTTTATTGCACAAAACACAAAATTGTACAAATGGCGGGCTTAATGCCAAATGGTATTCTCTACCAGCCAACCATACGCTATTTGACTAATTTTTTTTATAATGCCAATCGAACCAGTTTTTAGAGACCATCAAATGTCTATATGGGACCAACAACATTTAGAGCACAATAAAGGGCTAAAATTAGGGACAAACCTAGCTCGACGCTAGCGGGTCTCAAAAAGGCTCCTACAAATTGGCCCTGGCAAATGACGTCACTTGCACTACATTCGACCAACCGTTGTATGGGAAAATTAGTATTTTGCTGTTTTAGTCGTAAAATAATGCGTTTAGGTACATAGTTGCTATACAATTTATTTTTTATTTTTACATAAGCATTCTATTGATACCTTTTATTGGAATTTTGGACGGTAAAAAAAATTACCTAATTTTCTTAGTTTTTGATGATTCATGTCTTTTTATGATTTTGGTAAAATTTTGTAATTTACGATTTATTGTGATATTTTGATGGCTAACTATCCAAAAAGTGACACTGTGTTATAAATTTTAATATGTGTCAAATACCGTATTGGGCCAAACAGAGATATAATAAAAATATATAGCAAAGAGATATAATACATATGTAAAGCACACGTAATGTTTGGCACGTTTATCCAATTTACTCGTCCTGTTGTTCACCTCTGTCTGGCATAATATTAAAAGTGTAGATAAATCGTACGATTGTCATCATGCAATTTCAGGGAAAACAATCTTGAAACGGGAAAATATGTGGCGTGCTATCTTTGAGACGTGATTAAGCTACTGTACTGAAACAAGTGAAATTAAAAGCTATAATATTATCCTGTGATGTGTTAGGGGAACGAAGAACTGTAGGCGAAAATTACCGTTAAAATTCTACTCGTAAAAAAACGGGGTAAAGATTATAATTATTATTTTAACGAGATTTACACATAAATATCGTATTCACTTAACTAAAGTGACTTTTTTATTAGTGTTATGACGTTAAAACAGCAGGAACATATTTTGCGTAACTTTAAATATATAAGTATTTCCCTCTCGCTCCTTAATAGCGAAATTAAGCAGCTGCTGTGACGTAATCGTTTTTCGTGAACGTCACATTTCACGGACCATCGGACTAATGTCCAGTCGTGGAATGATAGTTTCGTTAGTTTTTGCGCGTTATATTCATTAAAATAAAGTCAAAAATTGTCGAACCCTTTTATTCCTCGACTATCCATCCACGCAATGAATTTGAATTTGGTGTAAACCCACTATTAATTGGCCCATGTCAATATCATATGAATGCAATCGTGGATGACTGTACCTTTTTTTGTGCGGGGAGGGGGAGCTGTTGTGTCGGACTTGCACCGAATAAAACCCACCGATAATGTCTTTCTTAGGTGACCCTTTTTGGATGCCTCTGGGATATCCTAATTAGCAGTCGCTCACCCTGTGCACTGTCATTGGAGCTCCCCGCTATGTGAGGAATAGCGTGATCGCCCGGGACTTGGGAGTGGAATCCTTCAGCTTCATGGACTTCATATGTCGCCTGGCCACCACCAGGATCTTCGCGCGCGCGGACCAGTCGCGCTTTGCCCACCTACATGACATAGCGCCGTACCACGCGCGCCGTCCCGAACACCGACGCCTGCCGCGCGAACTCGCGCGACCTCACTCTTTGCACAAGATTCCGCCTAGTCAGGCACTTGACTAGGCAATAGAACAAGACCAGTACGAACCGACCCGTCGTCCCTGGCTGACGATCACTGGCCTTCCCCCAACCGGGTCTCGTTCGGCCGGCTTGATCTCGCCGAGAAGAAGAAGAAAGAAAGAATAAAAAATTACCTACAAGACTGGACCCCCACAGGAGCGCAACCCCACCGACACGTGCATATCCATGCCCGGCAAACCAGAAACCGCAAGGGGCAAAGAACCCCGATGTAGCATCTCCAGCCAACTCACTGACTGAGGAGGAATTTCCCGGGGGGATATGCTACGGAACACACCAGTGCCGCCTTAACAGTCACACCTAGAACGTAGTGGTTATATTCTCTTTGGTCACACCTACAGTATATGGCGAACCGAAAGACGACCGCTTTAGCTTAGTTGGTCTTAGAGGTCCCGGGTTCGAATCCCGGCCGGGGCATTTATTTGTGTGATGAGCACGTATAGATATTTGTTCTTGGGTCTTGAATGTTTTCTATGTATTTAAGCATTTATTTATCTATATAAGTATGTATATCGTCGCTTAGTACCCATTGTACAAGCTTTGCAGTTTGCTTAGTTTGGGACTAGTTTGATTTGTGTAAGATTGTCCACTATATAATAGGGTAGCATTTAACGAACCACCAAATTAGTTGCCGAATGATGCTCTAAAAAATTACATTGATTACCAAAAATACTAGATTGACACCAAATTTTCAACTCCTTTTAAATATAAAGTGCAACTCAAAGAAGTAACATGTCGATAACCTATTAAATTAAATTGTTACCAAATAAATTAGTCACTACCCAAAAATACTTAATGATCACCTAATTTCAAACACCAAATTTCATATAATTTACATCCAAATATTACAGGGCTCGTAATCCTATTAAAATTATTTACACCCAAATAATTCTTTCGATACCCAGAAATACTACATGATCACCAAATTTCACGCTGCAATTGTTTTTTAACGCCCGACGCGCAAAGCAGTTCCAAATGTTCCAATCTAGTCTAACCTCATTGCTTGCACACTGATGCGGTTGTCCATACGGTCCGTCTCGCTCGCACGTCGCACCGCGTGCGAGCAAGACAGCGCTAAATGATTTTATTTTATAGAAGCTTCAAAATTTCTGTATTTTTAATGAGACACGTACATAACATAATTTAATTTAATATATTTTCAACAGTGCTTTCCTTACTGGTCGCATACAGCTATTTGTTCTCAGATGTTTTTGCCTCTACTCTATTCGCTGATAATCGTCAATTTGCCTAGGTAGTAGTATTTTTCTATGACATCTATTTTTATTTCAGACTAGTGGACATTGGAACAGTATTGACGGATCTCCGCTGGCGCGGAGCTCCTATTTTGAGTTGTTTTGGCCCTTCGGGCCGATGCAAAACTAACATAACCTAAACCTACCTATACCTATTTCTACCTATTAACTTCCTTTAATTTTTCCATGAAAGTCTATCTAAATTAATAAAGTAAACTCATTTGAGGACCTTTATCCATTTTCATAACAAACTAACAATTTAATAAATCAACAAAACTCATTTTCAAAAAAAAGTTTTCAATCAAACGCGCTCACGTCAACGCATTAAAAAATTAATAATAAAACTTCTTGCAGTTTGTAAACCATCAGCAATGCAATAGGTAGTTAGAATGAAACAGCAATAGATACCTTTCACTCTAACGACAAATGAATAGGTTTTATGCTTCAGACAATTCTTGGTATTTGATTGATTGAGATAGCAGTATACGTGTTATTATTTCACACAGCCACATTGCGCGTTGCTTTTTAAATTAATTTAGAATTTTACTTTCTAATTTATAACATTTTGGAAATGACTAAAATATTTATAGTGCTAAAAACAATTAATTTGTAACTGTTTACTAAAATGTAGCATGCGATGTGTATAATATTTGGATGTAACGTAATGGCACCAATTATGGACGGCTTAAGAACTCTGTCGACATCTTTTGGCTATAACTCTCTTATTTTATAAGTTTGATGTTAGTTATTTCAAAGAAAATGTAGCTTAATAATCACTAATTATAATAAACATACAAAAGTTTTGGATAAACTTGTAAGTTCCGAAAAAATTGCTCCAAATCTGAAAAAGTCGAAAATCTTCGAAAATCCTATGATGGACAGACAAAATCCAATTATGGACACCCAATCTTGGACACCTTAAGGTTTAAAAACATTGTAGACCGCCTGCAATTTCACATATAAATTCCTTTATTTGTTGAATTCCAAACTTTAAAAAAAAGTAGAAACTGTCATATAAAAGGAGGCACAGGTCGTATTCAGCCAATTCAGCTCGTATTTTTCTGTTGGAAACGCGAAGTCTTTTTAAGTCTTGAATAATTTGCGTTTTTCGGTAAAACAGTACACTTGCGATTCTGTTAAAAAAAATAAACATCCCGCTGTTTATTTTTTATTGAGCATGATGTTTTTGACGTTTTAAGGTTATGTTTATCAAATATTTATTTATCCAAATTTTGTCGTATTTCCTCCATTTTTGAGAAAAGTACTATATTAGCCTCGGCCGGAATGGCAATTGCAGGGTTCGTATTATAATTAAACGGACTCGCAAGCTCGTCCGTTTAAACAAATACTCAGCCTGCAATTGCTTTTTTCCCCGGCCACGGCAATAATGTATTATTTTTTTCGGGATAAGGATTCATGGATAAGGAATTCAAATTTTACATTTCTTTAGAATTTTAAGTAAAATTTTTTTTACGAAAAATCGTCATTATACTCGATTTCGACTAATTCGGGGATGAGGATTTCAAAATTTATATTAATTTTGAATTTCAACTTAAAAAAATATATATTTTTCGAAATATCGTCATTATACTCGATTCCGACTAATTCGGGGATAAGGATTTCAAATTTTACATTTATTTTGAACTTTAAGTAAAAAAAAAAAATTTTTACGAAAAATCGTCATTATACTCGATTTCGACTAATTCGGGGTTAAGGATTTCAAATTTTACATTAATGTTGAATTTTAAGTAAAAAAAATTTTTTTTCCAAATATCGTCAATTTACTTGGTTTCTACTAATTCAGGGATAAGGATTTCAAACTTTACATTTATTTTGAATTTTAAGTAAAAGATTTTTTTTTAATATCTTCAATTTACTCGATTTCGACTAATTCAGGGATAAGGAGTTCAAATTTGATATCTATTTAGAGCATCTATATAAATATGTTACCGGTAGCACTGGTAAGCAATGCAGGTCATTTGCCTTCGGCTTCTGAACACATCTTAGAGTAAGTACTTATAATATGTGTGTAGATAAAGTAATGTATGCAACTGTACATAATTAGGCAATGCCCCTCATGATGTACCAGTTGCATAATAGTAGTTTATGCTATTCATAATAAGGTCACACGAGTGTTTTAATGCCTAATTATGTACAGTTGCATACATTACTTTATGTCACACCTAGCCATAAAGTGGCCATTATCGCACGCTCCGCGCGCGAAAATACCCACTTCCTGGCCAGGGGGTGACATAAAATTTTGTACTTACCACGGGCGATAATAAAGAAAGCCAGATCGCATATTTATCGGCTCGGGCGTAAAATACCTGCGATCTAAGACATTCTTTGTTTTATCGCCCTTGGTAAGTAATGTAGGTACTATTATCTACACACATATTATAAGTACTCTAAGATGGGTTATAAGTAGTAGCCGGTATTATAACATAACATTTGAAATCCTTATCCCCGAAATAGTCGAAATCAAATAGGTATAAAGACGATTTAACGATACAACGACGGTATAACGGTATAACGACGACGAAATTTGAAATCCTTATCCCCGAATTAGTCGAAAACGAGTATAATGACGATTTTTAACAAAAAAAAATTTTTTCACTGTAAATTCAAAATTAATATAAAATTTGAAATCCTCATCCCCGAATCAGTCGAAATCGAGTATAATGACGATTTTTGGAAAAAATATTTTTTTTTTCTTAAAATTTAAAATAAATGTAAAATTTGAAACCCTGAATTCTTATCCCAAAAAAATAACCTATATCGAGCTGACCTTTCGTATCGAAAGAATTTTAATTTTCCTGTTCCAAATTAAAAAAAAAACATTATAGTACTAAATAGGACATTATAATGAATATTATATTACTGCTGGTAAACTTCACCACAGGTAAGAAAATTTTCATTACATTGATGATTTAGTACATTGATGTTAAAATGAAGGTCATTTGCCTACGGTTTCTGAACGCATTTTAGAGGATTATGATATTTGTGTAGATAAACTACTATTATAATAAAACTGGGTGGCATTTTTCAAACATTTACCTCGCCAATAAATCCGTCCAACATTGGGTGTCCATAATTGGGTAACCAGAATTCAGTATGAAAACCAATCATGGAGAAATTGTCCATAATTGGAGATTAACAAAAAACGGGAACCAGTAATGTACATCCTCTCCAAATCATTCAAATTAGATTCTAATGCAATAAACACTTTAAAAAAGTATTGTTAAATATGTAACGCTTCTCACGATATCATATCAAAATAATATTGTTTAGAGAAAATAAAGTTTACAATCAAAAACGTAAACCTACTTCCTTAGTTATTTCTGTAAGAAACTTAGGTTATTCGTGAAAAATGCCGGAGCACACTTTTTGCCGTCGCGCCATTTTTAAACAAAATGACCGAGGTGTATGTCATTTGTCAATGTGATACATAGAAGCCTATTCTTTATGCTTAAAGTGTTGCCATGACTATAATACTTTTCCGTTGCTTAATTTCGACCGTGAAAGATTTTTGCGTCCATTACTGGAGCCAGGTCCATTACTGGTGCCACTACGTTAATTCTAATGAAAAAAGGTGCATGAGATTAGGTGGTAGTTTAGTGTTTTTGGTGGTACTTGACAATTTTTTTGATGCGATTATAAATTTATAGGAACGCAATAAGTAAAATAGGTGCAAGTGCTGCAAAAATAGGTAGAATTTTTTTGGTGACTTAGAATTGCTGATCGATAAATTTATTTGAGTGTTCAACCTTATTTTAGGGTTCGAAAATTTGATGATATCAAAAGTTATTTAGGTGATCATTTTATTTGTTCCCTATATAATATATGGGTCCCACCATTTGTTTCTATGGACGATCGCAGCCCCAACTGCGACCCTAGGACCCATCACTTTTAGTCGCCTTCTACGACAAGCAGGGGATACCATAGCCAATACTCGAGCTACAGGAGTGTACCAGCTATTTCCGCAATGCGGTGCGAAGTCGGTAAGATCTCAGTAAACTGATACTCTAGTCTAGTCGGTTTTTTTACTGAATGTAATTTAATTGCTTCTTACGTAAATGATATTGACAATATGAGTAGGTACTGCGTTTCTAAGCCAGAAAGCAGTATAGTATCCTAATGTAACCTAACTTTGCGCCGACGGCATAATATCTTGACAATAAGATGGATCATAATTTATTCACAATCCTGAAAGTTGGTTCACCTGTCATCTCATATTGATGGCGTCCCCGTTGATTCCCGGTCGTTTATCATCGGAACGATCCTCGCTGACAGCTGCCGGGAAAATCATTCTTGCTGTTTTATACTTCGAGAGGTGTCGGTGAGCTGTCATTAAAAATAATACATACTTCCTTGTAGGTCGGGAAATGAGGGATTATTTGGCAGTTAAAATATTACCTTTCTTCAGGAACCACAAGATAAAAAAAGATAATCGGATCATTATTCATTCATCAGATCAAGATCAGGATCAGAGGAGGGGATCAGATTAGATCAGGTGGACCGTACGCTTCTTTGCCACCGTCGTTGTATAAAAAAACCGGCCAAGTGCGAGTCGGACTCGCACACCGAGGGTTCCGTACATAACGGAAAGGGGTATAGTAAGTTTAAAATTATTAAAAATATTTTTATTATATGATGTAACTAAAAATTTACGGTTTTCGCAATTTTTCCTTTATCTGTGCTATAAGATGTTGCTTCGGACCAAATTTCAAGATTCTGAGGTCACGGGAATTACACTATAGGTTTTGATTCCCTTGCGAGTGTCGAAAATTTGCGGAAAATTGCGGCATAAACGGCTGAACGGCTATCTTTTGATTGCGTTGGCTTAGAAGTTTGATTTTTTCACAGCTCCAAGGGACTGTAGACCTGAGTATTTGATATAAATTCCAGCTTAATACGTTCATGAGAAAAAGGGCCTTGAAAGACAGACAGACGGACGGACAACGAAGTGATCCTATAAGGGTTCCGTTTTTTCCTTTCGAGGTACGGAACCCTAAAAAGATATATTATTGAGGACATGGCCAACGAACTATGTGTAGAACACAGGTTTTTACGTTTTGAATTTACTTAATAAATTCACCGCGTGTTTGGTAGGTCCTGTAGGTTAACTTTCTAACCACATACATTCTGGTGGAAAATATCCTCGTCGTTTTTTCCGATTGTTCACATTGTTTCTGAACCTGACCGCAGTCATGTCATGTCACTTTGTTGAAATTAGATCAATATTCAAAGCCACCGTACACGTACTAATTAAATTGGTTTTAACCGGGCAAGGGTAATTTTAAATATGCTTTATCTCATATTTTAATCAGTGGCTATGACGTCACGCCTTAGGCGACGACGTCATAACAAACTATATTGCTAAATTTTGGTAGCTAAGGACAAACAATGTTCATCAAAGTCAAACGGAAATCAACTCTGAGATCCTACTCGTAAGGTTTAATTTTAAATATATATTTGTGTTAGAATTAAGGGAAGTAAACAAACACCGTAATAAGGATGCTTCGGACACGTGGCGTGGATCGTTTAATTGTTGGGGGAATTGTAGGGTAAATAGAGTAATTAAGTAAATAACCCTTATAGCGCTTCATACACAGAAAATAATTATGAAAGATGCTTAAATTAATTTGAATGCATTCTAGGCTTTTTTTCCGAAACGCTTTATTTTTTTATACTATGACAGTGGCAAACAACCGTACGGTCCACCTGATGGTAAACGGACACCGCAGCCTATAGACGCTCGCAACACCAAAAGAGTCACGTGCGCGTTGCCGACCCTTTAACCTTTTTTTCATGAGAGTAAACCCTATTTTAAAATGCACGTTTTCGATGTGATCGAGCTAAATTTTGAATACCGTATTTTGTACAATAACAACAGATAGATCGATTTTTAAACTATAAGTAATGTGTTCACTCACAAATCTCACAATAATCATAGTATAGCCAACCAAAACGCAAAAACCGAATTCCAATAAAATTAAACATTTTTAAATTCCAATGTATTTAAATTGCCACAGAACTGCAGATGAATGGCTAAGTTTTGTTTTCCTTAAATCAAGAGAAGTGTGCCGTGTGCAGGCGACACCGATAATGGAAACATAATTAAAGCAGCGCCTGCCGTCCCCGAATAGCAATGAGGTTTCCAGTTCAATTTGTCTTGTTTCTGGAACAGGCGCTTGCATTTGCAGTTTGGCTTAGGATTTATTGCAGGTTTGTTTAGATTTTAGGAATGTTAGACTAGGTATGTATTGTCATTTAGTTGATTTGATGTTAGTATTAATTAATCAAAATACCACGTTATTATTCATGCACAAAATGTACACTAATATTTTATAGGTTTGTCACAGTGACATTACCTATTTGGCTATTTGGGCTATTTGGGAGTAATCACGTCGGGGTCACCAGTTATAGGATTAAAGTTCTATAGGGCTATTTGGGAGTTTAAATGAGAAGGCGGAGTTAACCCATTATATATGTGTAATGCTACTAAGACGACCGGGAAACAACTGGCTAAGGAGCGAGGTATGCGCTGTGGCGTCCTGAGGCGCGGGAATCGCTGGCCACGCATACCTGTCCCTATACCTAGTTATGTATATATATATGAGATCTCTTCTCTAGTATTATAATTATTCTTTGCTCTGTCAGCTGTAAACCGCTAGGGATATTTATATTTTTTTTAATGAATAAAAATATGTTAATGAAAATTTGGAATAAATCGACTTGACAAAATAATTCCATATGATAATCTTCGACATTGTCAAACCATAAATAGACAACTCCATACTACTGCAACTGCTGTTTTCGCTGAAGTCACCCCCAACGATCCCGCCAACACTACAACAGTGAACTTTTTCAAGTGAAGTTCTAATTCCTGAGTAGCGCCATCTATAATATTTGTTTAAAACCATTTCGTACTGTCTCGCAGTTAGGGTCGAATAACAGCAATCTAAGTGGTACTACAAACTTTCCATAGATGGCGCTCTAACCGCTTAACCTTCTATTGTCGGAAAATTTTCTGTACTATTTACACGTTATTAAGAAAAATTAATGTAACTAAAAATAGAAGTAAATTGAATTTATATATACAATTCTGTAGCAAATTATAATGAAACCGTATCATGTATTCTGTACGGAAATAACAAGTCAAAACCTGAATCGCACTATTGAAATTTTGTAATTTTGCTGATATATATACAATTTTGATGCAATGTTTAATGTACTTGCTTCGGCAGTACATATACTAAAATTGGAACGATACAGAGAAGATTAGCATGGCCCCTGCGCAAGGATGACACGCAAAATCGTGAAGCGTTCCACATTTTTTGAACATTCAGGACTAATTTATTACCACGAAGAGAGGACAGATTTTTCTCAAAAATGGCCCTCAAACTGGACTTTAGTCGCTACATATTGGAAGGTAAAGTGTATAGTTTAAGGTCAGATCCAAATTAAAAAGTAAAAAACATTGCAGGCGTGTTGCAGGCCGCCTGCAATGTCACATATAAATTCCTTTATTTGTCGAGTTATAAACTTTTTAAGAAGTAGAAACTGTCATATAAAAGGAGGCACAGTTCGTATTCAGCCAATTCAGCTCGTATATTTCTGTTAGAAACGCGACGTTATTTTATGTGTCTCGAATAATTTGCGTTTTTCGGTGGAAAAATACACTTGCGACTCTGTTAAAAAAAATAAACGGCGGGAAAGCATGATGTTTTTGACGTTTTAAGGTTATGTTTTTCAAATCTTAAGCCTCGGCCGGAATGGCAATTGCAGGCTTCGTATTATAATTAAACGGACTCGCAAGCTCGTCCGTTTAAAAAACAAATACTCAGCTTGCAATTGCTCCCTTCCCGGCTACGGCAATAATGTACTATTATAATAGAGTACCTACTTTTTATTCTCAAAACTGGCCCGCAATCTGGACGGTAGTCGCTACATATTGAAAGGTATAAAGTGTATAGTTTAACCCTTTGACCGCCAAGAACCTATAAAGTGGTTGTGTGTCGTCGTGCCCACCATGCCAACAACCACTTAAAAGGTCGGAGTGAAGGTGTACTTTGATCATGAATAAAATCATTTATTTTATGAACTGTTTTAATTTGTTTTTATTGGTTTAGACATTACACCAATTCAACAGTGCTTGGCGTAGTGGGCACGACGACACACTATCGCTTTGGCGGTTAAAGGGTTAAGTTCAGATCCAAATTAAAAAGTTAAAATAAAATTGCAGGCCGCCTGCAATGTCACATTATAAATTCCTTTATTTATCAAATCTTGATTCAAATTTTGTCGTATTCCCCCATTTTTGAGAAAAGCACTATATTTAGCCTCGGTCGGAATGGCCATTGCAGGCTTCGTATTATAATTAAACTGAGATTTGCTATCATCTGACAACGACACGACAATTCGACGTTCATACAATTTATTTTGTGGGTTCTTCAAGATAAAATGATTGCCGGACAGGACAGCAATTACTTATTAATTCAAGCAAAGAAGACAATTAACTGCCAATTGACAATATTTCATAATTTCCAAAAGTCTTAATTCGAAAACCATTTCGGTAAAAACGTGTGAAGTTCACAAAAAACATTTTTTTAGATTTTTTTCTCCGTTAATTTTGGAAAAAATCGCAAATTACTGTAAACCGAAAGTTGACGTCATCTTCCTCGCTGTATTCAGGGAGACCTTAGTACAGAGTACAGACAATCGCTGCTCTGGAGTGGCTCTGGATTCTTCTTGGGAAGATGACGTCATATTTTACTTACGCCCTTTTGGAATGACCTACTTTTCAACGTGTTTTTTTTTGTATGAAATAATGAGTTAAATTGAAAAAGAAAAAATACGGGTGGCTTAAATTTTTGGCATATTTGTACATAAATATGTCATTAACAACGTACTAAAATTCCTGGGGTGGAGATAACGGGCAGAGGGGGGTGTAAAGGTCATTTTAAGGTATTTTTTTTAGTTTTTCGTATAAAACTCTTAAACGATGGCCGATAGCTAAAAATGTTCTTAGACATGAGTAATCTACATACAATTCTCTACAAGAAAGGTTCTACGCACTTTTTCGCTAGGATGAATATTTGATGAGATTTTAAAGGGGTGAATGTTACCTATAAGTGGCCTCATGGGTGGGTCTCTTGCCTTTGTTTCTCAATATGTTTAAAAACAAAAAATACAGTATTTATGCACTCAATGAGTTCTAAATAACGATACCCCACTCGATGGGGTAGGCCGAATTTTTTTTTTCGCGCCTTCCTTTAGCTGTATGGGCAGCATGTGATTTCGAATATGTCGTCCGGTAATGATCTTAATCTTAACAATTAAAACAACAGTTATGAAAAAACAATAATTTATTATCACAATTTATGCTATTCTAAAACTATTTCTACTCTTACTCTAAAAGCTAAGACTTGCCCTCTGTATTTTAATAGAGCTATAAATACAGTCCAAAATTGATAAACGTAATATTATCGCGACATAGAGTTCGAAAATTCCCTCGCCAGTGTCTAAGAGCTCGGCAAAATGCCGAGCAGGTACTGTCTTGTGTGTGCAGTGTCCTGTGTTGTTGTGTGTGTATGTTTATCAGTATTAAGTACGAGTAGTGGTCCATACAACTCGATTCCCACCGGCTTGCCTAATTTTCAGCCAGGCCAGTTCTTGTACTGAGCCGCAGCTCATGAAGAATAAGAAAGGCAAATTATTTCCGGCTTCCTTAAGAATATTTTACTTATTGTGTCTTTTTACTTATTGTGTCTTTTTACTTATTGTGTCTTTTTGTATTGTACTGTGTCCTTTAATTGAGGTGTGCAATAAAGAGTATTTGTTGTTGTTGTTGTTATTTTAGACGCACCGCCACTGATGTCTATTGTGCGTGTATGTTTGTTGTGTGTGTATGTTTGTTGTACGTGTGTATGTTTGTTGTGTCTACGCGACGTAGAGGTCGGCGGCGGGCACCGCGGCGAACAGCGCGTCCACGGCCTGCACGACGCGCTCCGTGATGGCGTGCACGATGGGTGGTGCGATCTCAGTCATCACAACCCTCCACTGGTCGTTCACTAGCGACTCGACCGGTTCCGCTGGAGAAAGTGAAACAAATACAATACTCTTTACTGCACACCTCAATAAAAATACAAAACAGTTCAGAAACAACGTAGCGAGATATAAGCAGAGGTAGACAACGGGCGGTTTTATCGCTAAAGAGCTATCTCTTCCAGACAATCTTTGGGTAGCGGAGAGTGCCAAACAAACATAACCAGAGGGGTTTTTTTTTATTAAAAATGGGATTGCTTTTGGCCAGCATCTAACCAGGGGGCAAATGATTTTTGTAGCTGTCAAAGATCAGTTGGTTAGACAGAAAACCATCTGTGTCAGTCGGCGGTGATAGGTCTGGAGGTTAGACGCCCCAGCACTTACCTAGGGCCTTGTTCCCGTCGAAGAGGTTGTCGAAGTGGAAGGAGGTCTTGGTCCTGACATCGTAGGAGTGCTTCCACTTGTTGATGTGCCAGTGCTGCTGTCCGTCCTTGCCGGCGACCGTGCTCAGCGAAGTGTTGGCCGTGATCACTATGTCTCCTGGAGGACATCATAATTGTTACGTACGGATTACACGACAGTATTATTGAGGCGGTTGTCACACTGACACAGGCGCGGCGCAACACCGGTCGGTCTATTGGTGTGAGGGCCGGGACACATGTCCACGGTACACGGTACGGTGCGACGTCACGGCATTGTGTACGGTGCCGTGTACGGTGCGACGGCACGGCGTCGTGCCGTGGCACGGTGCCGCGTACGACGCCGTGTACGGTGCACGTTGCCGTGTATGGTGCACCGGCGGACGGCTTGCTACGTCGGATTGCTAGCACCCAAATGTTTTCCAGGGTTTAGTAAGGTCCATAGCTGGTGCTTCGTACACGACGCCGTGACGTCGCACCGTACACGGCAGTGCCGTACCGTGGACATGTGTCAGGCGCCGCGCCGGTGACATTGGAACAGCACGTCCATTGCATAGGGTAGCAATGTAGCTATATACCTTGGCACGAGGAAACCATAATTACTTAATGAAACATGTTTTATTAATGTTTAAAAACGAAGCAGTTTTTCCATGAACCGGTTAAATACTGGTTGGGACGAACCAGTGCCTGACGCAACCTTAACATAGGCCATGATCTAAGAAAACAAGCTCTGCCACTCCGGACCGTGACACAAGTGTCGTCACTGTCGACGCCACACTCACACTGACGACCACATACCACCGATTGGCTCAATAGCAGCTTGTGTCACCCACACTACTACTAACCGATGTACCGGAATGCCACACCTGCCGCAGTATATATAATTGTATCATAACATAGGCCTACGCTACGCCGAGGCCACTTGTCGCTCCGCGTGTAAACACTCGGTGCTCAGATTTGGTTCTGCTTCGAGCAGGCGTTAAGTAGGATGTTGGCAACAATAAAAATAAATTAGATTTACATGAATAAACAAAACTTTTAGAAAAGCCGGAAAATATAACGCTTCAAGATTTTTAAATAGGTACATTAATATCATAGAAATGACCTTGATTGAACAAAGTGACGACACTTTAAAATTTTCCTGGAAAATAAATATGTGGGTATACTAACGAGCATTTTTGACGATCCATGTTACATATATCCCAATATAAGATTAAAGATTTAGGCACTATACACCAGTGGCGGCGCGTCAAAAATATTCCAAGGGAAGCCGGAAATAATTTACCTATCTCATTCTTAGCCGCCGTAGTAAAAGAACTGGACTAGCTGAAAATTAGGCAAGCCGGTGGGAATCGAGTTGTATGGACGCTCCGCCACTGCTATACACGAAATCGACTGCCATCTGTACCTCTCATATAAGTTTTTTCGAAACAAAATCTTTCCAATCAAAAAATGATGATGACTTACGGATCTTAATGGTGTCTTTCCCCTCGCCCCGGATCGGCAGCAGGAGAATGCTACCCCTGAGCTTGTAGGTGCCTCGCAGCACCACGGAGCATCGCACCACCACGTCCAGCTTGCCTTTCGACGATTGTAATCCTAGCCTGTGAAACCACGGTTACGTTAGCATGACATATACAACGAGGAAGCGCTTTTTTAATTAAACATGGGATTGGTTTTGGCCAGCATCTCAACCGAGCATGAACCGAGCTCAGCATGAGGTTTACGGTGAAGCTAACTCACCCAGAAGATGCTAATTCACTTATGCCTTAAGCCCATCACACACGGCAGCGGCCTGCGGTTGCGGTGGCGGCGGCGGCCAGCTGTCAGCATGAAAATCAAGACCGCTAGTGTCTGAATGAATTTTAGGATTGTCATCGTCTACAACTGACCGCCACCGCCACCGCAGGCCGCTGAAGTGTGTGACAGGTTTTATGCGGGTATGAATCTTTAGAGCGGTACGTACATATATGTTAGAGCGAGGGGCTCTACTCCCCTCCACTATTCGGGATGCTAAATTCAGGACAATGTAATGCTTTACTCGCTTTAGGCTGCTTTAGGCAAAAACGACACTTTCGTGTATGTCTGTCGGGCGGATGTCCGGCTCTGTTTCTGTTCTCCTCTACAGAGGTGCTACTTCGAAATTTGAAATCCGAACCGTACCGTGCCATCCCTTTCACTCATATACGGCACGATACTTAGTTCAGATGTAGAACTTCGTGTAGTGTATCGATTTGGGGGTCCCCAAATCGATCGTTGCATTGCAACTGTGGTTTCCCAGCGGAGAGCGGAGTATTGGCGGTTATTATAGTGCTCACCATCCACGACGACGCGCCCCTCCACAGCCCGCGCCGTACAACTGCGCACAGATTAGTATGAGATGCGCTGTGGAGGGGCGCGTCGTCGTGGATGGCACGCACTATATATGGTTATTTTTCTTTCCTTAATGCTCACTAAAGAGAAAATCGTTCAAAGTGGAGAAAGGCAAATCGGTAAGCAGACGCTAGAAAAGATGGGGACAACGCAAGAAAAAGACTTACTTAACATCTTCAATTGTGCAGTCCTTCAAGCCGGTAACAGTGGTATCCTTAAGCGTCAGCCTCAGCCCCGCCTCTTCACTCTTCACCAGCTTCAGCTGCATGGGGTCCAGCGACGGAACGTCCAGTTCCGGGATGCCCGGAGCCAGGATCGGGACGAAGGCCTGGGCTGACGATACGAGGCAGGCGGAGTCTTCTGGCTTGCACGGCTTGATGGATGGCGCTAGGAAAGAGAAGTTATAAGAATGGTACACAGGAAACATTGAACTCGGACATTAGTCGTTGCCTACGCAATGGGAGAGGGGAGGCGTCAAGGGAGTGGAGGAGTGGTGGGGAGGAATGTAGTGGGAAGGGGAAATGACCGAGAGGAGCTGCTCGGGTCTCCCGATTATGCGGTAGGCCTATATTAAAGACCAGGGGCCGTTTCAATGATGTACGAGCAATGTAAGCACGAAAGATAATTCGGTATTATATACGTACCTAAACAACAATGAAATGATATTATTTTCACATTACTAAAATTCGAAATTTACGAAAATGTTGGAAAAATATCAAACTTTAACTTGTGCCATTCTGAAGATTTTTTTAAATACATTTAAGATCCAAAAAGGTCTACAAATTTCATACCTACAAACGGCGTTTTTGGCAATTTTGACGGTTGACTGCAGACTGCACTGAGCTCGACTTTATTAGCTAAAAGGAGTAAGTTTCTGTGCTCCTGCAAACACGGCTGATGCAATCTCAAACACAAACAGAATGGTGTTTGTCCAGGACAGTTGTTAGACGAGTCGTGGTCGTGAGCGTCGTGGCCATTTGTTTGCTTCCCAGACTCTCAGCTAGGCTCGGTTTAGTAAACCAGCGACAAAACTCCCAGTAGATCGATTCCACTCACACCTCAGATTCGGTTGAAACTGTTCCAGTGTTTTAACCGCACACTCCTATATCATTTGATATTTACCGTTAGCTTTTCGGTGAAGGAAAAACATCGTGAGGAAACCTGCATACATACATCCGCGAAGAAATTCTAAGTTGTATTGTATGTGAAGTCCCCAACCCGCTCTGGGCCAGCGTGGGGACTACTGCCCAATCCCTCTCATCTATGAGAGGAGGCCTGTGCCCAGCAGTGGGACATATATAGGCTGATGATGATGATGATGACTCCTATATCGTTTTATTGGGCCCGGCCTATAAATCCACAGTCGCAGTTAGGTTAAAAAGTGCAAGGGATAAGTAGTCTACAAATATTAAGAATTCCTTAAGGTGGGTTATGAAAACAAGGTTCTAATACTTGATGAATCTTTCTCTATAATATTTAGGAAACAGTATAAATAAAATATTTAAAAATAGTTTGATATAAATGCTTCCATAAGGTATTTCACCCAACTGGAACGAAACTAATAATATTTAAGCTCATATCATTGAAAAATAATGATTTAATTACCAAATTATCGATGGAGAAAGTACAAAAGGTATATAGCAAGAATGATGACGAGCAATGTATAAAGAGCATGTTCGATGAATACAAAGTAGTTAACGAATCATGCGCGATGAATCACAGACTTTTGACAAAGAAATTATTTGTAAAATATAACTTCGGTTAGGAAGTTAGCCGCGTTGACCTCGTGTTGTCATTAAGTAGTTATTAATTCTCCCATAAGTATTACAATATCATTATTTTTTTCCCACCAGGAAGAAGTTTATGTATTAGGCCTAACAGGTTTGCACTATCAGAAAATGTAAACAAGATTATAAAATATGTGAATAGACCAAAGAACATGTGTTATAAATGAGTCACACTTCACACTCAACAGTGGAATGAACTGATGTTAAAATTTACTAGATCCAGATACTGTCAGTGCAGTTTTGGCTAGATTTCGAGCTTTAGGTTCGAGAATGCGCTTAGAGGATACTAGACAGTTAAATTAAAGTTTACAGGGTAGATACGTGAACTGGTTTTAATAAAAAGACTACCTACATATTTTATTTAGGTATTTTATATTAGATCTCACTTTCGGCCAATTTGCCCTTCAAACTTTAAATCCTAGGTATACTAATATTATAAAAGTTTAGATGTTTGTTACTCAATCACACAAAACCGGCAGAACATATTATGGTGAAACTTGGTACACAACGGTTTTACAGCCAGGATTAATATACTATAGGGTTACTTTTTATCCCGAAGACCATCCCAAGGGAAGTAATACGGAGATCAATATCACGCGGACGAAGTATTTCTTTTAAATAATTTTGTATGGAAGGTTTGCTTTCTGATTTTATTTTAGTTAGCTTTTGTGGATGTCCCACTGCTGGACAGAAGCATCTCGCCATCAATGCCATGACTCGCTTTTTCTGTCTTAATTAACGGATTTCAAAAAAAGGAGGAGGCTCTCAATTCGTTTGTAACTATGTTCTTTTTTTACTTCATAAGGTTTATGTAACTACCGATTTGGAAAATTATTTATTTGTTTTAATTATGCTTCAAGGTTAGTCGAATCCAGTTGTTACCAGAATCCAGTTCTGATAATGATATCTATTAGGAAATTAGGGAACTCCTCACAAATTCAAGGGACATAGAGCAATTTTAGTCCTCCTAGTGTTTCATGGGTGGCGCTAAAGATATTTCGATCAAGATACTGATCAAATGGATGACAATGGAACTCCGTAATAAAACAGTGTAGCTTAGCCGTGTTTGAGCTTATTGGAATTGTCATGAGATGCACTCGGGTAATGACTCACTAAAAAGTGTATAAAATAAATATAAATAAAAATGCCAAAGAAAACCAACTCCAAAAAAAAAACACTTGAGAGTAGAAAATAAATGCCTAGCTTCTAATAGCTCAAAGACTTTACACTTCTTGCAATTTTTGTTGAACAATGTAGGTGCCTATTGTATTTTAATATTCGGTGCCATTGCCATTTCGTCAACTTCAGATAATTTCTTTGGATGGCATCGACTTCAAAAATTACAATAGGTAGGTACTATGTATAATACCTAAATTTTTCGACAAAAATTACAAGAAACCTAAAGTCTTTGAGCTATTGGAAACTGGGCAGTCATTTTTTACTTTTTAGTATTTTATTTGGAGAGTTTTCCCTCATCTTTCAATACAAATTAATTACAGAATTTGACCGGGAGTGCTATTAATAGTATAAGGCAGAGGACTCATATGTTTTTCGCAATAGTGGATCATAGTTATCAAATATTTCACCTTCGATTATAACTTTATTAACTTCTACTTCGTTAGATTATCCGAACAAAATATTATTTTGTTTGTTTGTACCACAATTAAAACAATAATGAAACTATTTTAATCGTCCAGTTTAATAAATTAAAAAATAATTTGTCAAAACCAAATATTTGTCAAAAATAACTCACCAGCAGCCGATCTCGCCCCCAAAATCACCGCCAGGAAGCAAAAATATCTCAACATTTTTACTAAATAAACTCAATAAAAATTAAAGGTTTGTATGGTACCGTAGTGGTCAAAGTATACAGTAGCTTTGAGCTGGACAAGGCCACGGCCAACCTTATATATTGTACCAAGGTGTTGTGTGTAGATCGTTTGTGGACATGCATAAATTAACTATACACAGGATGTCGCTATGCATGGGTTTATATTTTTTCAACATTGTACATAAGTTCACGGAGAAAAAAAAACATTAACTAGATTTTACAAAGTCGTTTTATTACTGCCCTAAATTACTAAATTTTAGTAATTAATAAAGTTTAACTGGCAGTAATAGCAAAAGCTATGTTTTACACCACCCAATTATTACGTTTTGTTATCCCTAAAAAAATTAATTATCCTTTTAGTTATCCCCTACAAAACCAACTTGTAGTTATTACTACTTATTACAAAAAAAATGTTGTCGGGCCGTTAGGTAAAATTTTGTAACCCTAACTAAAATTTAGTGATACTTACTAAGTAAAGTTTTTTTCTCGTGTAGGCTGCCTGTAACTTCGTTCGCGTAAACTTCCACTCCGTCTTCCTTCTATGATTTTCAGGATAATAAGTATTATATATGTTAATTCAGGCTATAAATTCGTTGTATACCAAGTTTCATATAATCCTTTTAGCCATTTTTGGGCGATTGAGTATTGAGTAAAATAATGTATCCAAAGATCTAAACTTTCGCATTTATAATCTTACAACTCGATTCCCACCGGCTTGCCTACTTTTCAGCCAGTCCAGTTCTTTAACTACGGCTCATGAAGAATAAGAAAGGCAAATTATTTCCGGCTTCCCTAAGAATATTTTTGACGCGCTGCCACTGCTAGGTAGGATTAGTAGGATGTGTATTTAGAAAACATTATAAAATTTTCTAAAACGTTTACATATTTGATTGATTGATTGATTTAAGGTCGCTAGGCCGGTTACCAGCATTTGCGATGATATGAAGAATTATTGCACGAAAATTAATGAATTATTAAATTTAATGGAATCGTAAATATTTAGTACGCCTGCATGTAGGAGGAATGCGTTGTATTTGGGAGTTATTGTATGGGAATTTGGGAATCCAATAAAAAAACGACATTCATCTCTTTCAGTTCTCCAAATCATCCAAGTAGTCTAAAATTAAGTTGGTGACGACGGTGGTACGAGTAAATGGACGCGTGAGTGACAGCAATAGTGTTCCGTTTGGACACTTCGGGTACGGAACCCTAATAAGATAGGATAAAACAAAGATTCAAGTCTCAGTAGGGCGCCCCGTAAAGAATAAGAAATAATGATTCCTTAAACTATAGCGTGCTGGGTGAAGTGCTGACCTTCACCTCATGGCCAATGTCAGCAGGTGTCATGCTGATGCCGTCAAATAACACAATTCAGGGAAAAGTTTTATAAACAGGAAATACTTAACAATAAACATCGAAAAATTCCTACTCATTAAGTCAAGTAATCTCGAAACGAATTGATTTTGATGGTGTTTTGAAACTTAATTCAATAGAGCGGTTTCTTTTTTTTTATTTGTTTTTATACCTGACTGTGGTTTGGCCCAATAAAACGATATATATGGAGTTCGTGGTTGGAGGAACCTGGAGAAAATTCATGGGGCACCTCCGACACGACCACGCGGGCGAACTCGCAAATCAACAAACTAGCACGTGTTACTAAATAAAAACCGGCCAAGTGCGAGTCGGACTCGCGCACGAAGGGTTCCGTATCATTATCTATAAAAATGGCAAAAAAATCATTTCTGTTGTATGGGAGCCCCCTTAAATATTTATTATTGTTTTTTAGTATTTGTTGTTATAGCTGCATCATCTGTGAAATATTCAACTGTCAAACTACGTATCACGGTTCGTAAGATACAGCCTAGTGACAGACGGACAGACGGACAGCGGAGTCTTAGTAATAGGGTCCCGTTTTATCCTTTAGGACGGAACCCTAAAACGGTTCGTCGCATTATCAACAACCGGCTCTGCCTCGAGAACCTCGTCTTTGTGCCTTCGTGTAGGAAATGTAGGAAAAAAGGACGAACTAAAAGAGGAAATTTATCCATACATGGACAGGCCAGGGGATCTTTTGCCTAAAGCTGGTTTCGACCAAACTATAGCCTTGATCTGCAAAAAGGTTTTTATTTACCAATTTATAAACTCTATCCTAGAAAACTAACGGTGACAAAACCAATCACGAATACTTTTTAGAGTTCCGTAGAAGTACCGTTAGAATGGCAAAAACGGAACCCTTATAGATTCGTCATGTCTGTCTGTCTGTCTGTCTGTCCGTATGTCACAGCCGATTTACTCGGAGACTATAAGTACTACAATTATGAAATTTGGTAGGAAGATGTATTCTATAAACCGCTACATAAAAGTGATATTAAAATAGGAAAAAAATATTTTTAGGGGGGGGGGGCACCCCACACATGTAACCGGAGGATAAAAAAAATTTTTTAATGCAAGTAGTTGTGAGGGGAATTTTTGGATAAGCGTTTAAAAATAATATCGAGGTTACTATTTAGAAATTCCAGTTTCCATTTAAGTCAATCGTTGGTGAGATATTAGCTTCCAAAGTTGTACAAAATGTGTCCTCCTACCCCCCCTCTTATTTCCAAACTATGAAGATTAAAATTCTGAAAAAAATTGAGGTGGTGTACAATAATAAATACTTTCAACGAAAATTGGTTTGAACAAGATGGAATTAAGGGTTTTTAAGTTTTCACTTAAAAACTGTCTTGCCCAAAAAAACGACGCAAGTGCCGTGAATTTCCCTATGAAGATACGACCTTTTTTGATTTGTCAAGGTATTAAATAGTGTTTTTAAAGTGTACTGCTAGGTTTCGGTACGGGTATTATTGTCGATTGTCATAACTCATTTCGCATAAAGTTGTTGCTCATAAAAGTCTTTTGCCATAAATGATCCTGCGCATAATACTTTTCATTGTCATAACTGCACTTTTATTGAATATATTAATGTGATAGGTATGTGTACGACCTACATACGATAGTAGCATGTTAGTACTGGCACCATACAAGCTATGTCACATTTAAAGTTCTATAGTAACCGTTCCACGGTTTGTTTGTTTACAATGGTATTATGTCAGTCGATCAATAGTAGTACTGTATACAACACTTAATAAATTCCTTATACGTTATCCTGGTTTATCTGCGCTAATTCTCTGCCCAAATAGTTTACCCAATAGTGGTTATGGACCGCACGCCTGATTCAGGAGAATTTTGAACGTAAAAAGGGAAGAAATTTGTTGGAAATATGAGTACTGTCAAAATTGATCAACTCGATCAGAGGAACTTTGAGACGTGGAAAATCCAAGTGGAAGCAATTTTAATAAAGAACGATGCCTGGGGATACGTGAACGGGAGTATCAAGAAACCAGCAGAACCAGCCGAAGCAGCGAAATGGGAAATAGGAGACTCCAAAGCTAAGTCTGATCTCATTTTATCGATAAGTCCAAGCGAGTTAAGACATCTGCGAGGATGTAAGACGTCGCGAGATGTATGGGTGAAGTTGCATGACATCCACGCATCGAAGGGACCTGCGAAAAAGGCGACTTTATTAAAAGAGCTCTTGCTTCACAAATTGGAGGAAGGTGGAGACATCAGAGAACATGTCATGAGATTTTTCGATGTTAAAAGCCAACTAGCTGACATGGAAATCGAAATGAATGACGATCTGACTTCGATTATGCTTTTGTACAGCTTGCCATCCAGCTTTGAGAACTTTAGATGTGCTATAGAATCTCGAGATTCATTGCCGGATCCGGAGACACTTAAAGTGAAGATATTGGAAGAGGAACACTCCAGGAGTAGAAAAGAAAGTGTAGAGAGGGCACTTCTTGTAAAAGGAAAGAAATCTTTCAAACCTAAGAGTGGTACAGAGCAAGCAAATTCGAAATTCAGATACAAATGTTTTAAATGTCACCAGTACGGTCATAAAGCCTCTGAATGTACGAAGAAAAACAAGGAACAGTGTAGTGATACTGTGAAGTATGTGTCGAGTGATAGTGAATTACCTGAAATTGATTCCAATTTTGTAACATTTAATTGTATTTCAGATGTTAATGCTGCTTACAACGAGAATGGAAACTGGATAATCGATAGTGGGTGCAGTTCTCATCTTTGTAATAATGCAGGAAAATTCGGCAATACACTATTACCTTCGTCCGGTAAGCTAAACTTAGCAACGCATTCGAGCACAAATGTACAAGGTAAGGGGACGGTAAGGTTACTTACATGTGATGATAATGGTTCTAAAACTGTAGTTCAATTGCCAAATACTCTATTTGTTCCGGATTTACGATGTAGTCTAATTTCAGTAGCAAAAATTACTGATCAGGGGTTCAGTGTTACGTTTAAAGGTAACATAGCTAGTGTTAAAGATAGCTATGGTAACACTAAACTTGTTGCTAAACGTAAAGGTAATTTATATTACGTAGAGGAACATTGCGAGAGAGTGTCAGCGATTTCTGAGCGAAAGGTTGACGTATGGTTGTGGCATGAGCGTTTAGGACACCTGAATGCGAAGGACCTCGTCCGAGTTTTAAATAAATCTGGCATGAATGTTAAGATGACAGATGTGAGTGAATTATATAATTGTGATATTTGCGTGAAAGGAAAAATGTGTATGTTACCCTTCTCTAGTTCGAGTGGGCCATGCAATGAAAAGCTGAGAATAGTACATTCTGACGTGGTCGGGCCCATAAAACATACGTCAATAAATGGTGCAAAATATTTTGTCACGTTTATCGACGATTGTACAAGATGGTGTGAAGTATACTTTCTTAGCAAGAAGAGTGAAGTTTTCAATGCTTTCAAGGTATACAAGAGCCATGTCGAGAATTTGTTACAGCGAAAGATAACATACCTTCATACAGATAACGGAGGCGAATACTGTAATCGAGATTTCGATGATTTTTTAAAGAAAGAAGGAATAGCAAGAAGATTGACAGTTCCTGGCACACCTCAACAGAATGCGGTTGCAGAAAGGAAGAACAGAACCTTAGTGGAAATGGCGAGATGTATGCTGATTTCATCAGGACTTTCTCCGGGTTTCTGGGCAGACGCTGTAGCGACAGCATGTCATATAAGAAACCGATGTCCGACAAAAAGTCTTGAGGGAGGAATACCCTTTGAAAAGTGGTTCGAACGACCAGTCAAAGTAGACTACTTACACAAGTTTGGGTCAAAAGTACACGTGTTGGACAAGACAATGGGGAAAGATAAGTTCGCGCCACGAGGCCTGGAAGGGATCTTCGTTGGATATCCTAGAGATCGAAAAGGTTACAGAGTATGGATGCCAAAACAACGACAAGTTATCATGTCAAGAGATGTTAAATTCCAAGAATCGAAGAGCCAAGAGAAAGAAAGTGTTGACTTGCAGGTTGACCCCTTCATTATTAAGGAAGAAGACTCGGTAAATACTTCAAGTCAACCTAAGACAGTGGAAGTAGAATTCCATTCTATCCTACGCAACGAAAATCCAGTTCTAGAAATCTCTAGTCAAGAGGGTGAACGCATGGACCAGATTGCTGAGCCTGAAGCTGGAGCTAAAGATCAAGATGTATCCGTTGAAGCCCGTCAACTGACAGACGATCCAGATATTGTCACCGAGCCAATTCAACATGATCATCATCAAGATGACGTTCCTGTTGATGGGGGGAGGGCAATGAAGAGAGGTCCAGGGCGACCGCGTCTGGAGCGAGGTCATGTTGGGCGTCCACGGAAAATATACCACATGGTTGACGCAGAGTCAGAAACTTCTACGGAAGAAGCCGTCGAGTCAACGGAGGAGTATGAAGAATGTCAGGATTTCGTTGGAGTTGCCGAAATAACCCTTAAACAGGCTTTGACAGGCAATGAGAAAAAAGGATGGAAAGATGCAATACTTTCAGAAGTAAAAAGTTTAATCAAGAACGACACATTTGATATTGTAAATAAACCTAAAGGCCGAAATGTCGTAGGTTGTCGTTATATATTGACAACGAAGCTTAATGTTGACAAGACTGAGAAGAAGAAAGCCAGGCTGGTGGCAAAAGGCTTCAGTCAACGTCATGGCATTGACTACCAGAACACCTTTGCGCCTGTTGCCAGACTTGACACTGTAAGATTGCTAGTTGCACTCGCAGTGGAACTTGATCTTGAAATACATCAGCTTGACATTAATACGGCATACTTGAATGGCGTATTAGAGGAGGAGATATACATGAAAGTGCCAGATCTTCTAGAAGAATGTTTGCAAGACCTCATATGTTTGGAACAGCCAGGTTCAGCCACATATGAAAGAGCCAGCAAGATGTTATCTGATCTGAAGACTGGGGGCGATGTGTGTCGACTGAAGAGGTCGCTATACGGGCTTAAACAGGCTGGTCGCCAGTGGAACATCAGACTGGATGAGGAGCTAAAGTGCATGGGGTTGCAAACCTCTTTAAACGAGCCGTGCCTTTATTTTAAGGATATAGATTCGGAAACGAAACTCTTTGTATTAGTTTATGTTGATGACATATTAGTCGCATCGCAAAGAGGTGAATGTATCGAAAATTTCAAAAAGGAACTGGCCACTAAGTTTGAATTAAAAGATTATGGCGTTGCAAAATATATGCTAGGCATAGAGTTTGAAAAATATGACATTGGCATTAAATTGTCACAACAAAAGTATATTGACGATTTATTGATAAAATTCAACATGGAAAATTGCAAACCTATATCTACGCCGATGGATGTGAAGAGTAAGATTGTGAAATCTACCGAAAAATGCAACAATAGTGAGGAGCAGTACCCGTATCGCGAAATAATCGGATCTTTAATGTATTTATCTACGGGAACAAGACCTGACATCACGAATACCGTATCTATTTTAAGTCAGTTTTTGGATTGTCCTAATAAACAATGTTGGGACGCAGCGAAACGCGTACTACGGTACTTAAAACATACGAGAAAGTATGGACTTATATATAAGAAAACGGGTAAGTCATTGCAGGGTTACTCTGATGCTGATTGGGGTGGATGTTTGATTGATAGACGATCTTATTCAGGTTATGTGTTTATGTTAGGAGGTGGATGCGTGTCCTGGAAATCGGAAAAGCAAAAGTGCGTTTCTACTTCAAGTTGTCAAGCAGAATATGTAAGCTTGTCATCATCAATGAAAGAGGGAATCTACTTCAACAGTTTGCTTACTGAAATTGGATTACGTAAGTTTGCACCATTATCTTTACATGTAGATAATCAGGGAGCGATTTGCCTTGCCGGTGATCCAATGTTCCATTCTCGGAGTAAGCACATCGACATAAGGTATCACTTTATAAGAAGTGTATTAAAGAGCAATAAGAGCATTGAGTTGAAATATCTGTCAACTGATTCAATGCTTGCAGACATATTAACGAAAGCTTTGCCCAGAGTGAAGCACTATACGTGCATGTGTGGTTTAGGCATTGCTTGTTGATCGTTCGTTTATTTTGCTACAGTTGTTCTTTGATATTACTTTGTTTTAAATGTGTTTTATTATGTCGTCTTTTATATTGTTTCGAATATGCACATTAAGGGGGCGTATTGAATATATTAATGTGATAGGTATGTGTACGACCTACATACGATAGTAGCATGTTAGTACTGGCTACCATACAAGCTATGTCACATTTAAAGTTCTATAGTAACCGTTCCACGGTTTGTTTGTTTACAATGGTATTATGTCAGTCGATCAATAGTAGTACTGTATACAACACTTAATAAATTCCTTATACGTTATCCTGGTTTATCTGCGTTAATTCTCTGCCCAAATAGTTTACCCAATAACTTTGTCATATTTTTTTAAGCCATAATGTTGAATATCATAATACACTCACTGGCAGAAAATTTGGCCCAAATCTTTTCTGATTTCAAACTAGAAATTGTTCCACGTAAGTAATTTGATTTTAATATAAAAGTTCTCGTAATGATTTTTTTCTCTTTATGTTTTTATGTAGTATTGTAATATTTTTTATTTAATTGTTAGAATATAAAAGTAACTATAAATTGAATAAATTAAATAACGTTTAATATATAATAATGCATTTTTTTAATTTGGGCCAAATTTTTTGCCACTGAGTATATTTTTTGTCATATCATTAAAGATAATTATTTGTAGTCATAATAATTACAATGCATAAATTTTTGAATATAAACTCTATCCTCGAATGACGAATACTTTTTTCTGATTTACGGCCGCTTTAGCTTAGTTGGTAGTGACACTGCCTACGAAGGTTGAGGTCCCGGGTTCGAATCCCGGCCGGGACATTTATTTGTGTGATGAGCACGAATATATGGAGATTATGCTGAGCTGTATTAAGATACATACATTCACGCCCGTACTGTAACGCGGGAAACGCATACAATGGAATTCAATGGATCATGCATGATGAGTCAATCATTGATGACCAAACCTACAGGACGCATTTATGATTTATGCGTTACAGTAGGTCAGCCCGACCCAGCTCCTAGCTGAGTTTCTTGCTGGACTCTTCGCAGCAAGGCTAGGTATAGTGAACCAGCGACAAAACTCCCAGTAGCTCGATTCCATTGACACCTCAGAGCCGCTCAACCAATCTAACTGAAGTGCAAACTATTAGAGTGTTCCAGTATTTAAAACGCCCGCGTGGTCGTGTTGGAGGTTTCCAATGGATTTTCCCCAGGAAACACTGCAACCGCGCACTGCTATACTTGCCCGGCTACAGTCCGGATACGGAGTCCGGTTGCTAGCTACAGTCAGGATAAAAAAAAATCCTGTACGTCGGGTCATCATGGCCCATTACGTGGATCCGGAATAAGCAGGTAGTTTCAGCCTTGACCGTTTAAGCCCGACGAGATAGCAAGTCAAGTTCTATAACTACCTAAAGTAATTTAAATTAATTTTTATTACTCTCTAAATTATAATGATGTAATTTACCAGAAATCTAGATTCTGAGTAGGTATCTGGAAGTTGAAGCGGATATTCATGTGACACGTGATATATAGATGGTGGTTGTACTTTGTTTTGCCGACGGAAGTTTCTTACATATGTTGGACCTCGTCGAACTAATCTTGTCTATGGACGTATTTTAAATGAAAATACTATAAAATAGGTGACACGTTCTATTTTATGACTTATTATTGTGTTTTCTCAGACATAAACGAACATGTATTAAATTCACGTTTTATTTTCTATTAAGCTCTAAACATATCATTTGATATTTACCGTTAGCTTTTCGGTTAAGGAAAACATCGTGAGGAAACCTGCATACATCCGCGAAGAAATTCAAAGTTGTATGTGAAGTCCCCAACTCGCTCTGGGCCAGCGTGGGGACTACTGCCCAATCCCTCTCATCTATGTGAGGAGGCCTGTGCCCAGCAGTGGGACATATATAGGCTGATGATGAAGCTCTAAACATCGTATTGCCTTTTCCCAATTTCCTTAATCATTCCTCTATCAACATTTTATTTATTTTATTTAATACCAATAACATTTATACCTTGACAGCAGAGCCAAAGTGGTACAAACTTATATACTACTAATAGACAAATACATGAAAAACTTATGCTATTGTTACAATTTACCTACAACCCAAAAGTGCCTCCCATGTTTAAAAATTTATTTATTTATCTACGTAACACGTTCGTATTTGGGTCACCGATTTACATGAGTGTACCAAATTTCAAATTTCTACTCAATCAGTCCAGTAGTTTTGGAGAAAATTGGCTGTGACAAACGGACGGACAGACACAGACACACGAGTGGTTTGAGGCAGAAAATATGCCCTGTTGTAGGTACCTGTCGCAATTTTCAATAGAAGGAACGTATGGTAAACAAAAAATACATCAAAAGAACACCCCAAACCACACCATTCACCTAGTATGATATACTTAGTTCCATTTCGGGGTACATTTTTAGAGCATTTTTTAGGGTTCTGTAACATAAAAGGGAAAAACGGAACCACTCGTGTGTCTGTATCTGTCCGTCCGTTTGTCACAGCCAATTTTCTCCAAAACTACTGGACTGATTGAGTTGAAATTTGGTACGCACATGTAAATCGGTGACCCAAATACGGACGTGTAAAGTAAATAAATATTTTTCACTTCTCATGCTCGAAAAGTGTGTCATATTAGACTTGTGAAGCGGGGCTAAAGTAGTACATTTAAGCCCTAGGGAAAATATGTATACATATTTATGATTTACAAAACATTTTAATTTGACCAATCAAAATACTTCACCTATTAAATCCACCAATCACAGAACAGTAATTGGACAGATTAAAAAATATTTGGTAAAAATATCAACCAACCAGAACACAGCTGTACTAAAATCGACCAATCAGGAAAGACGTTTTTCAGTTCTCTAAAGATTAAGCGGTGTCTATGGTCAAAGCAATTACGCCTCTTAAAAGAAAAAAGCGCATGTTGCATCTCTTTCTTTAATATAGCAAAAGAAAGGGAGGCGAATGCGCAAAGCGAACACGCATACTGCATAGAGAGGCATGGTGCTGTTCTTAGAAAAAAAAACATGCTGTCAAATTAGACATACTCGTACGCCCGCCAAGAGTTAAATTATTCATTTAAGGTGGATAATTTGTGTTTATAAATGTGTTTTCTCGCAATCGAAGTGAAAAGTAGAGTGTATAACTCGGGCCTAAAATCCATATTACTTTAGACCCTTGTCAAACAATCTACTATTTTTAAACATGGGAGGCACTTTTTGGGAGGTAACTTAGATATAACTTTCCTTGTATTATTTTAGAGAGTCTTTGTACAAAGTTCAAGTCTCTACCTCAAAATTGATCACCTTAGACACACCTTGACCTCAATAAATGTAGAGTAATAAGAGCCATAAACCCACAGTTAGGTTCAAATAAAAATAAGAACATTTCCATGTGTCTATTTCTGGTTTCCAGTTGCAGTTTTTAGGGTTCCGTACCCGAAGGGTCAAAACGGAACCCTATTGGTGACGCCCAGACTTCCGTCCGTCGTCTGTCACACAGGTTTTACAGCCAAACGGTTGGAGCTACAGGCTTCAAATTTACACAGTATAAGCATCTTGTTGGCCCCAAGCCATACAAATAGTAAAAACTTATTTTTAAATGTTTTTAAGGTGGGCTCCCATACAGCTAAAGGGGGGAGCGAATTTTTTTTTTATCTCACTCTGTCGAGTGGGGTATCGTTGTTTAGAGCTCATTGAGTAGATATTTACTATATTTTTAATTTAAAAAAAAATTGGAAAACAATGGAATGAGAAGTCACCAAAATCAGCTTTTTTACGAAATTTTGTTCCGAAGAATTTTTAACTTCCCAAATGCCTATAAACTTAAAATTTGGTAATAATGTTTGTTATTACGTATATTGTCCCAACAAATACTAATATATTGATAAACTAGATTTTTTCTTTGAAATTTCCTTATTTTTCCTATAAAAACCAACTTAACTTTGCAGTCGGTTCGGAACCCTAAATGTGCGAAGTCCGACTCGCACTTGGCCGGTTTTTTATGCAACATCAAGCCCAGATGCTCTGAGTTTCTTGTACTTGTTCACCTTTATAATAATGTATTATACTTAACGCTAATATTAATTAATGTTTCATTATAGAATTCCATTTTTAATTGTGTCTAAATTATTAAATTGATAATGGTACCCACATTAAATTGTCATTTATTGTATAATTTATACGTATTTCAGAATTATATAATTAAATGTCACTAGATGTATAATGATATCATCGGCAAATAAAATATTGTAACCGAACGGATTTTTTTTTATTAAAACTGGGATTGCTCTTGGCCAGCATCTAGCCGAGCAAAGATGAAGCCGACGGTGACGCGAGCTCACCCAGAATGCCTATGTCACTATCGTGCCTTAAAAAGGTCTAGAAAAAAACTCCGGGAGTGCGGGAAGAAGTGAAAACTCAATAAAGAAAGTAAATAACAAAGATATTCATATCCGTATCCGTATCCGTATCCGTATCGGTATCGGTATCGGTATCGGTATCAGTATCGGTATCTTTATCCGTATCCGTATTCATATTCAAACTCATGTTCATATTCATATTCGCATAATCCATTTACATATGTCACGAGTATCATTTGATTGTGTCTTACGCATCTAAGACCAGCTGAGTTTAGGTGAGTTGACCCCTCCTAACATCGCAATCACGGTACTAGGAGGGGTCAACTAGCTGGTCTTAGAATAATCTGTCGCGAGTTTAACAATTTTTCCCCAGTACAAAAGTGCTCAGCGCCGCTAAAGATGTTTTCACTTCAAAAAACGGTTACTGTAAGGAGTTCAAGTGCTGTGTACGTACGTACTAGGTAACTGAGGGTTCCATTCATCGACTCGTTGCCAGCCGTTCGCGAACGGTTTGCGAGCCACAACGAACGGTTTGCGACATCTGAGGTGTCAGTGGAATCGGAGTTTTGTCGCTGGTTCACTAAACCTAGCCTAGCTGAGAAGAGTCCAGCATGAAACTCAGCTAGGACCGACCTGGGTCGGACTGACTACCTGGTATGCGGCGGTACCGGGACGAATAGGGACTATATGTTTCTGTGTTGACGAGTTCGCGCGGTGGAATGCCTAAGACGCGTCGTGTCTGAGTTGGGCGCCGTAAGCGCAGCGCAGCGTTCCATCTTTCAATGGACGCTGTAATTAGGTACGTCGACCGGGTCCGTAAGTGTGTGCCTAGGACGCCGACCCGGTACGGCCCCTAACCTAATCCGTGGTCGCCGAGAACGTAGTCGACAGCCTTCCTAACTAACGGATTCCTATGATGGGAATCATGTCTGTGCGTCTTCTACAAATTGTATTTCGGTGAGTGTGCTCAGGAGCTCCATGAGCTCATACCGCCTTCCCCCTTCATCCATCGGACATCAGGACGTACGGCTGGCTACCATCCTTACCTTATCGAAATTCCTCTTACTCGAACCAAGCGCTTTGCATCATCTTTTATTGCACACTTTTGGATTCTCTGCCGGCGTTTGTATTTCCGAGTTCATATAACCTAGACCTATTTAAGACACGACTGAACAGGCATCTTCTGGGTGAGCTCGCTTCATCGTCGACCTCATCTTTGCCCCCTGGCTAGATGCTGGCCAAGAGCAATCCCATTATTAATAGAATAAAAAAAAAATGATTAAAAAACAAAAAACCCGCCTGCACTAAAAATACCAAAACAAGTAATAAAAAGTTTTTGTCAATATTGCATTGTCATCTGAACTAAAAGTGTATTCCTAATTTCAGCTCAATACTAGTTAAGGATAAAAAGCAGTCGGAGGCATGGATTTGGCCGAAAAGTCTCATTTAATGCTACTCCCTGCCTCCGACTGCTTTTATCCTTAACTTTTACAACAACTGCCTTGCAGTCGGGTAATAACCCTGCCTTGCAGTCGAGTAAAAAAACCGTTGTCAAAATAACGTCAGGCAGTCTGCTTAAAGAAACCACATATCCATACATGGTGCTAATTCCCATGTCGTGGTGCAGACTGAAGTTCGACTGGTACCACGGGGCACCAGTCTCCCTACAGAGGAAATGATTCTGAATGACGAACCAGCTTGAGCGATGTCATAGGCACGTGAGCAAAAACTACACTTGCATAAGACATGATTGAACGAACACAAGTTTTGTAAAGTGCCAGCTTATTTCTAAGCGGCATTTTGTTCAACTTGCAAGTCTTCCTAGCAACAACAACGCACGGTTACGTATCGTATTGATGCCATCAGCATCCTCCTAGCGTTATCCCAGTACAGTTGCATCCTGAAGGATGCCTGGGGTCCGCTACCTAATCCCAAGATTTGGCGTAGGCACTAGTTTTTACGGAAGCGACTGCCATCTGACCTTCCAACCCCGAGGGGAATACCTTATTGGGGTTAGGTTTTGTCAAGTGAGTGGGCAACTTGACTGTTAGAAGTTCTCAAACCGCCCGAAGGCCTCCAACTTGGCTAAACGACTGCTGCTATAAACAGCAACCGGGATCAACGGCTTAACGTGCCTTCCAAAACACGGGAGCGCTCAGTTAGTAACCACTCAAAGCGGTCACCCATCCAAGTCCTGACCGCTGCCCACGTTGCTTAACCTTAGATACCGCAAGCGGTACCCGGCGCCGCGGGACCTCGAGCGCTCCACTGCGTATCGTATTGATGTGACTACGGAAAGTCAGTTTTCTGTCGAGGGTCACTCCTGATTTGACTTCGTTGGCCCAGGTGATGGGACTGTCAAACATCTGGAACTGCGAACCACGTATGTTACTACGCTGGTTACCTACTGTAACCATTCGGTTACAACTACAGCTCGCTAGCGAGTAGGTACTAGGCTTTAGTAAGACTTGTAAAATTGTAATTTGTAGCTTCATAAACGGGCTCGACGCGCTTACTCACCAAGGAACAAAGCACTGCCTAGGTACGTGGTAGCAGCAACGTTTCATCGAATTCCACTCTTTGTCATAAAAAAAAACTCCGCATCCATAAATTCACAACGGCACAGTAACTACGTCGATATGCAAATACAACTCGTTGATCATCAGAACCTGTAACCATTAAAAACTGGTTCAAACTAAGAAGCCGAAATCAAAGTACAAAATAAAAAAAATCAACTTTAAATACCAACTTACGTTTGCGGTACAGAATGGCGCCTTCCCCTTAGTGCGGAAAGCTTTTCCAGTATTAACCGAGTGTATAATTAAATTTGTGCGTTTATGGTTCGTGCGAGAATGCACGTAGGTTTTCTCATGCAGTCAAATCTAACTATTACATGATACTGTTATATGTGAGTAACAGAGACGCCGCTGTAGCACGTGTATAGCTTCGTCACTGTCACGCGGCCGCCGACCTAGACCTTCGAGCGAGTAATAACCTTTCTATGATTGATTTGTTTGTTTTGGTCAAATGTGAACACAAATGTAATTAATGCTTGTCCTTATGGTAAATGTCAACTGTAGGCCTAGCACATGATGGCCGCTAGAGTATGTCGGTTTTTCTCGAGCTATCCGTCACTTTCTAACAATCAAAACAAGTGCGAGTCGGACTCGCGCACGAAGAAATTAGAGCAACACATCATGGGAGTAGTATAATATATGGAATGAATTTAAAAGGAAAGGGTGTTTTAGGGTTCCTTGATACTACGGAACCCTAAAAAAAGTGCAACTAGAAGCCGATATGTTGAATCGGTGGCTAACCTAATAGCAGCATAACATTACTAAGCATGATAGGCATAAAGTTTTTAAAACCTTACAGTTACAATAGACCTGGGGGGCTAGCATAACATGCATCTCGTCTCTACTCGCGCGCGAGACAGGCTACTTGTCACTGTCTGATTAATGCTGTCAAAAAGTGACAGGTAGCTTATCTCGCGCGCGAGTAGATACGGAATGCATGTTGTGCTAGAGGGGCTGGTAAACTTGAGGTATTTGTTTATTTATTGTTATTTGTCATCTAAAATGCCATTAATTAGGTACTAATTAAGTATTTATCAAAACAATACAACAACATATTGACAACTTAAAGTTACATAATGTTTTGAAGTGTAAAGTTGAAGGTCCTTCCAAATAATGTGTCATCAAGTGACCACGTTTCAAGAGCAAGTCAGTTCGGACGCGCACGGTAGAGTTCCGTCCCTTTCTATTGTGACCGAGTATCAAATTCTCTTTTCAATTCCACGGTGTAATAGTTTAGTTTTAATTACTTTTTCTTCCTATTCTTAAGGGTTTATAATATAGTAAAAAATGCTCATCTATTTAGCCCATTTTCAGTTTAACTGATAAGTTTCTTGACATTTTATCAATGTTACTATCTAGAACAGGACTATTGTGACCTAATGACATAACTTTTAAATGTATTTTTTGCATTTTTTATTAAGAAATTTTGTTTCAAACATCACTCCAAATCGACCATTTTCGAGCTAAAAACTGCTTTATCGCGCTTAAATTCTACTACAGTCTACACAGAATTAAATCAAAAAAGGGCAATGTTACTATCTAAAACTTTAATATAATCATCGTATCTTATAATCAATTTATTGGTGTTAACAATACTTTTGTCAAAAAATGAAATCATAAAAATTTCAAATTTGTAAGGCCTCATGAGTTATTTTTGTTAAGGCGCCTGTAGAGGCAAGCACTCTTCATACAAACTTTGTGCAAGTTTTTTTTGCTTTTGTTTGCATTACACTTATGATTTTTGGTCAATATTTATTTTTCTGTTATCCAGACCCTCAAGAAAAAAAAACATTTTATTTTTTGTATTTTTATTATTTACATTTTTATTAAATTTTTGAATTTTTTTGCTTGACATTCTTTGTATATCCAATATTAACAACAAAAAAAATTAAAATATTTTTTTCCCTTTTTTATGTTGTTAATAATGTTTAAAAAAAATTATATGCGGGAGTGCCAAAACCGACGAATAAAACTTGCACATAGTTTGTATGGAGAAGGCCTTGCCTCTACAGGTGCCTTAAGTAGGATAATGTAGTGATAATTTAGTAATCCGTGACAATGGCGCTAGCAACAGTGCCAAAATATCGGAAACTCAATACCACAAATATACATGGTAAATATCCCGTTTTTAATCGGAATTATATATTATTTATTTATTATATTAGGCATATATTAATTATTTTGTGGTTCCTTACTGGTAGCCTGCATCGGGCATGGTTGAAGTCGAACCATAATTAACAAGTTAAATTGTAAAAACGTGGTTATTTCATCTTAATTATGATTTTATGCACAGTAGCTCTAGTATAAGTTTTTTCGAAACATTAACTAATTCGAACGCGTTTGCGTTTTGTCTCAAAATGTATGAAAGTGGTATGAAAACGTGAACAGCGCCTCTGGTAGTCACTAGTGGAAACTAAAACAGAGAGTATAACATTTATTGCTAACCGATGAACGCGCGTATT
Organism: Cenopis cana; assembly: GCA_951800055.1. Taxonomy (NCBI): domain Eukaryota; kingdom Metazoa; phylum Arthropoda; class Insecta; order Lepidoptera; family Tortricidae; genus Cenopis; species Cenopis cana. Next base: position 523,476 of record OX637484.1, on the reverse strand, counting down.
TCAAACTTGGTGAGAGCGTTTTCATACATTTTGAGACAAAACGCAAACGCGTTCGAATTAGTTAATGTTTCGAAAAAACTTATACTAACAGCTACGGAACTCTAAAAACCGGCTCCATCAATACCTACTACTGAATAATGCAAACGTTCTTAAAAACCAGTAAGCTGTCAGAAACATACCTTTGTTGATTTTATTTCCAAATTTTTAGAACAATTGCGACCGCATCAATCCGTATATTTAAAATAGTACTTTATACGATCGCGATACAGTTCAATATTTAACCGGCGCGGAGGTTGCTAATGATACGATATACAAGTAATGTGTGTCAATTTATTTATTTTTGTATGGAAAGGCGTATAGTACTGCATATGGTATGGCTTTTAGGCCTTTTAAATGGAACAGATGATTTCAGGACCAAGGGCAAATAACCTGTTTAAAGAACACGAAACGTTATAGGTACACGCGTGCCGTGTGTGCGAATCTGGGGCCGATTTGACTCATATGCATTCCATTTCGATATCAATTTGTTTCACGTGTTAGTTGCTCCTCGCGGCGGGGTAATGTCAGGGTCAAGACAATCGGAACTCACTCGAAACAAGTTGCCATCAAAGTAGAATGGGGAATGGAAGTGTTAAATGCCCTCTTGGTCCACACGTGTTACCTTGTTGTATTGTTTTCGACTTACCGCTTATTGTTGAATACATTTGGTTGCTTTATTTGTTTTTTTTTAACAAGACAATATTGTTTTGAAAACATAATATTTAACGAAGTCTTTTGCTTAACTTTGAAAGTTTTTCTCGATACCTACATATCTTTAGTCAGGGACAGGGCTTGAAATACCGGTATTTTCAGGTACCGGTACCGTGACCTTGAACTAGGTACCGGTACCCGTCGAGGTACCGGTACTGCTGGTACCGGTACCTGAATACCGGTATTTTGAAAAAATGGGTATCTTGCAGTTCTATTAACGAAGTAACTACCTACCGCAAATCTGAGCTAAAAAAATCATTTATTCTTCTTTATTTTACTAAATGGTTAAAACTCACGTATTAATTGTCACTTCGGGCGACATGTTGTTGTTGTTGTTGGGCAAAACGCGGTTTTGATTTGGAATTAGTAATTTTGCTTTGCAGATCAGCAGTCTTAGGCGACTTCCTGATTTGTCGGTGCGGAGGCAGTACGATATGAGAAAAGTGTCAAATGTCAGTGTCAGCTGTCAGTCGACTCAGTACGATTTTTTACTGCGCCCCTACATTTAAATGAGTGCTTCCTGACTGGCGCGGGATGCGCGGTAGCAGGACGATGCGAAGGTGGTACTGCTCCGCTTCTGCGCATGATATTACTACTGCGCAAACGTAATTCTGACAGTATTATGTCAAGTGAGAATCGTTGCGACGTCAGTAGTTTTATGTCAAAGAGAAAATGTCACATATCGATCCCGCCCCGCCAAGTCAGGAAGTCGCCTAGGCATATTACATGCACCTATGAATGTCAAAAAACTACCATCAGCGGGGTAATCACGTAACGATATGTACTACCGTTGTTACGTATTTAATGTCAGTTTTAGTATGGAACATTTAAATCTATCGTACTAACGCAGTACTAACGGTCGAAAACGTTACGTGATTACCCCGCGGTTCATAAAATAAACCTCTGCCTTGAGAAGAACCGGCGTAAGAAACTCGGCGAGGTGTCATCGCTGTTACGCTGTATAAGCGCAGTTATACCTTCGGAGAACAGTGCAGCAGTATAGACATGCGCAAAATGTGTCACTAAAAAGAAAAGAGTGATATACTTCATTCCTTCACTGTGAAGTATATCACTCATTTAGTTCACTAGTTCAGTTTAGTTCAGTAGCTCAACAGATCCATCTACGATATAGATTGGGTAAAAATATCAGTCATTCATTCAATCATGTCGTCTATGTCACTCTCGGAGCGAATGAGTAGGTAAAAGATATGAATCATGAACTGAACGAACTGAAGTATTGAAGTAAATGAATCCGAACTGAACTAGTGAATGAAAGAGTTACTCGAGGTGAAGTATTTCATTTGAATCATTCATTCGTGAACTACTCATGTCTACAGCAGTACCTATACAGCACAGCAAAACTACTAATTGAACAGCAAAACACGGTATTGATTTGGAATTAGCAATTTTGCTTTGCAGATCAGCAGAGGATCAGCAGTCTGGTTGTGAAGTTTTTTTTAACGAGCTTTTAAAATGAGTGTCATAAAATGTCAGTTAACAAAGTGAAATATCAACCTCATTGGAATGACGTCGTACGTGTCATGTGTGTAAGCCTACGTGACGTGCGTGTTGTAGCCTCACTTGACGTCATGATCGCTCATCATCGTGGTAATAAGCAAGTAGGAGTCAACACACGTCATACTCACGCGTATATTTCCATAAATCGACAGTATGGGTTCATTATACCGTTGTAATACATCTAGCATTCGATATTACGTGAGATCTCGCTCACTTTTAATTCTAGCGTTATAGGAGTCCCATCCTAAATAATAAATAACTATATCGCAAGACCTTATGCTACAACTTTCAATCGTTAGGTGGTCGGTTTCGTCCTATTATTAGGAGAACAGTTTTGAACTAATTTGAACTAGCCCCATAATTAGCTCAATAACGGGTAAATAACTAGACGACGTATTTTATTTTATTTTATTTTATTTTGTAAAAGTCTTCTTGCAGACAAACTGTCATAACAGTTTTGCAGGGCTTTAATTTAGTTTTAATTTTTGTATAATAAAAAAAAATAGTAGAGAGGCCAAGTTGAAAAAACGCAATTTCCGTAGGACTGAGTTAGACATGAGTAGTTCACGAATGAATGATTCAAATGAAGTACTTCACCTCGAGTAACTCTTTCATTCACTAGTTCAGTTCGGATTCATATACTTCAATACTTCAGTTCGTTCAGTTCATGATTCATATCTTTTACCTACTCATTCGCTCCGAGAGTGACATAGACGACATGATTGATTGAATGACTGATATTTTTACCCAATCTATATCGTAGATGGATTTGTTGAGCTACTGAACTAAACTGAACTAGTGAACTAAATGAGTGATATACTTCACAGTGAAGGAATGAAGTAGGTATATCACTCTTTTCTTTTTAGTGACACATTTTGCGCATGTCTAGACTGAGTAGGTTTATACCGACAAGTGGTATCGTTGGAATCAGCATGCTCTATTGATTATCAAAACGCATGTTGTCGCTTTCTAAAGTAGTGGAGTGAGTTTTTATGACGTCATAAGTTTTATGTATGAAAAATAAACAATTTTTCTTCAAAACCTATCAAGTGGGGTATCAAACGCAAGGTCTTCATGAGCTTATTCCAAAAATATACCACACATTTAGATTTCGGCCATTGGTGTCGTAAAAAATAAAATTCATTTTCAAAACACACCATGTTTGGGCTCTTCCTAACAGGAGATGCTTGAATGATTTTTTCTTAAATTTATGCTTAACGACTCACTGTATCCTTAATATCTAAACACAATGAGAGGAGACTTACCGGTATAAACCTTTTCAGTCCTACGAAAATCGTAAATAAGGCACTTTCGACCAGTGCCGGATTAAGACTACTTGATGCCCTAGGCAATCCACGCCTGTGGGCCCCCCATCCGCGAAAACGCGAGCACAGCGAGCGCGAAATTTTTCAAATATTATGATGCAGGTGCAGAAAATACTTCATACGTATCAAGTCATAATATATCTAGACGAAAACGCGAGCGTAGCGAGCGCGAAATTTTTCGAACATTGTGATGCAGGTGCGGAAAATACTTCGTACGCATCAAGTCTTGGATGTAAACGCGAGCGCAGCGAGCGCGAAATTTTTCGATCATTAACATGCCGACGCGCATAAAAAACCATACATAATTAATGTAAAAATAGCAGCTGCTGGTTCTCCGAATAAATAATTACCCAGTAGAAATCGACATTAAAAAAATATAACTACGCAAACCACGACGATAATCTACTTATGAACCACGATGTTAATCTACTTATTTTTAGGGTTTCGTTCATACCCGAAGGGTCCAATTGGAGTCCTTTCACGTGTACGTCTGTCACCTGTCACAGGTTTTCAAGCCAAACGGCTGGAAATCCCGTTTTCAAATTTTCAGTTTAAAGCATGCGGTTTACCCAAAGCCATACAAATTATCGAAAAATATTTGAAGGGCGTGAAAAATGATTTCACCGGTCGTTGTTTAGAGCTCGTTGAATAGATAAATACTGTATTTTTACCTCCCTACCTACCTACCCCCCTGGTTGCTCCTGAGAGGTGTGTGATTTTCTGAGAGATAGGACAGAGTTAGAGAGATATACCGTTTTGTATCGCTCTGAATGAGAAGAGCAGTTGCCAAAGTACCCAAGTATTTTTACGAAATTTTGCTCCGCTTTTTATTGCCCCCCATCGGCCTATGAACTTCGAATTTGGTCATATTTAATGTTTATTATTACGTATATTTTACTAACAAATGGTAGGGCTATAACCGGAACGAGCGAGCAAGCGGGGAGCGGGCACTTATCACCCCGAACGTCAACACTAGCCGTGCGGATTTTCAAAATGACCTTTTTTCGTAGTGTTTGTGGTGCCCTCCTAGACGTGGTGCCCTAGGCAATTGCTTAATTTGTTTAAGGGTTAATCCGGCACTGCTTTCGACGAATTGGCCTCTCTACTAATATATACGTAAATAGACATAAATATTTAAATAAAATTTTAAAACCGAACGCTGTACCTAAAAGTTATAATGTGCACCCATTTCTCATTTCTTTTCAAAAAATGTCTTATCTCGTCACGTAGTCAATACCTTATCCTCTAGGGAAAACTCGCATTTTTGGAACTACATTCATTTTAAACTCACGACAGCCCCTCTGAGAAGATAAACAAAACCTAGATAGGAAACGAATTCACATCACAGCACTTTTCAAAAGGATAACTAACCATTTTAATGTGAAAATATTCGAATTTGCGTCAATCCCTACGTAAACTTAATTAAATTCTGCGAACTGGGCATAAACGTGTTAAACAGGGTTGCTTGTTTTGTTTATGGCATTTCGCACTTGTCAAGTGAGGCATACAAAAGACCATCAAAAGACAACTTCGTACATACGGGGTCATTTGCTACCTTTCGACCCTTGGTCCTAAGTCCTAAGAGTCACGGCCACAGAGGTACGATTTTTTTAACGAGGTCCACAGCTTACTGAGCCATTAGCTAATACATAGTATGCATCGTACAAACATCACATTAAAGTTCATATCTGTAGCAACACGCTTGAATAAAAAAATGAAGACTTCTGAAATTATATATCTAACGTCTGTCATTATTAAAAAAGTTAAAATTTCAAACTCTTTAAAAATCCAGCGTTTCGTGGAGGGCCTCAAAACGCCCAGAGGGACGATTTTTGAGTGTCGAACGCTCGACTTTTCACTCGAGATCTGTCAAAAAACTATGATGTTTTGTGATGTCGTCACTCAAAAATCGGCCCCCAGGTATTATAACAATTCCGACACCCCTGGCATGGTTATTTACGTCATGGAACAACCAACGTAAAAGAATAATAAATAACACAATCAGTCATGTAAAATCGTATATTAATCACATTTTATGGCAATTATTCCCCGTGGTCTTATTATTAAAAGCTCATTCTTATTATTAGACCCTCCAATTAGCTTATCTTATCTATCATTAATAGTAACCGATAACAATAACTTACATCAGCGACACAACTTAAGTTTATCATGCGATAAACTAAAGACAAATTCTGACGTTTTCTGACAAATCATGTCAGAAAGTATCAAACCTGTCCTTAATTAACGTCTCTGTCCTTCAGGGCCGCGATTATAGACAGAAGGCGACGTCTCTCCACTTTTGTCTATCATTTCACTTAACTTTAGAACATAGGAGCGAAAATTGGGGAATTCTCTTCTGTCAATGACAGCGAATAGAATAGTGGTCCCAATTTCAAAAACAGTCAACATCCGGAATATTGTAACGGTTACGACACTAATTGTATTTGGCTTACAGTATCCAAAAATTAAACGTAATTTTTTTTTACCTCCATCTACTTACTTTACTTCGGGAATGGCTTTTTAGACAATTTAAATAACTGACTGTGTACAGGTTTATTAAATTTCCTCTTGACAGAGTTGAGATGAGGTAAAATACCATCATCATATCATTTAATAATGCGTTGTTTTAATAGTAGACTGAATAAAAAAAAGGAAAATATAGACTCAACTTTGGATTATTTTTCAAGCAATCATGTTTCGGCTATTGTCAGAAACACAATCATATATAGTCAAGAATCATATATCTGAAAATCAGTCCTTATTGTTTCCTCGTCTGGGCAGAACAACGTTTCAAAGTTTCTAAATTTCTCGTTTTAAATTTCTCGTCGTGCCATAAGGCCCTTAGTCGATGCAACCTGATGTCAGTTGACATTTGACACTTGACACACAATTAGCTGGACATTTGACACAAAACAAGAAAGTTCCATAGTAATGGATATGAAAACACTCATTTAATACAATCATTGATTGACAGTTCGGGTGCCATCGTATTCTGACTGAGATCCGAGTTTTCCCGAAGGAAAGCCATATCTGTACAAGATTTGAGGTTTCACACTAACATACACAAATGTTTGCTCTTATTACTTGCATATTTCTGTTTTACGCTAATGTATTGAGTTTCTATTACAAGTATTACAAACATATGATTTTTAGACAAAGTATTAGAAAATATTACATTAGTATTAAAGTAAAATATCCAATGAAATAAAAATAAAATATATGTCAGTATTCAAGAAAGGAGTGTTTACATTTTTAAAGGGTCGGCAACGGGGATTGCAAGCGTCCATAGGCTGCGGTGACCGCTTACCATCAGGCGGGCCGCACGCTTGTTTGCACCGAAGTAGTATAAAAAACTGTAATTCCAAATCGTCACACCACAAGTAAAACATAACAGCCAGTACATTAATCGAGCGTGATCTCCTTAACCGGCACGGCGGCGAACATTTTCTCGATGGTCTTGACGATCTGCGTGACGACGGCCGTGGTCACCGGCGTACCCACCTCGTTGAAGATCTCCTTCCAGTTGCTGTTGGCGAACTGGTGGATCGTGTCCGCTGGAAAAGATACCAGTTACTTAGTGTATTTGTTATAAGCTATTTTGTTTTTAGGCAGGTCATAATATTAAATTATCGAGAAATAATAATGGAAATAGTAAGCGTTAAAAAAAAATACAGTTGAAATCGTGAAGATTTGGTTATAAGAAGATTTCTTGTATACCTACAAAAAAGAAATAATAATGCAAATTGTACGCGTTGAAAAAAAAATATAATTTAATAGAAGATTTCTTGTATACCTACAAAATTTAAATAAATAAAAAACGTTCAATTTTCTATGAACCTTTTATCATACATTTTTTTCATACATTTATCATATATATTTGACGATCCCGAAAGGGAGATGCAATTATTTTATTTTTACTATTTATCATTATCATGTGTTTTTAATTTTGGTTGACATTATGTTATTATCCTTTTTTATTTTTTATTTTTCCTGTTTATGACGATCATGATAACTATTCTTGTAATTTTGACATGTGTACAAATTTATAATGTAATTCTTATCATGAAATAAATGAATATAATCTAATCTAATCTAATCATACTTTTTGTTGTTTTTGAAAGTAAGAATGCTCTCTTCCCTAATCGTAATTGGTAATAGTAATTGTTTGTTAATAATTTATAAGAATGCTCAGAGCAAAACAAAATGTATGACGCAGTGCGACGCCATCTAGTTCTGATATCAAAAAAAATTCACAAGTTGATTACTTTGAACTTTGAACATCAAAAAAACACATTTTCAACAAGTAAATGAGTTAAACGTGATTCCTGGTTGTCACTAAATTGACGAGTTCTTCCAGGCGTAAACTAATCGTCACAAAACTGACAGTTATTAATACGTGATTTAAGTAGTTAGTTGTTCGAACAACTAACTACTTAAATCACGTATTAATAACTGCGTACGAATTCAAGCGCAACTTAAGTCGACTTAAGTAGCGCTTGAATTCGTTTCGTGTCATTTGAAAGGCACAGAACGATGTAGATCGAAGCAAAAAAAGTTTGCAAGGATTTAAAAAACATCACACACATGGTTTGGTCTCTTAGTTGGATACAAGAACATGCACCGGGTACCGGGTATGCATGTGGTACATGTACCGGCATGTACCTACTTAACTTATGGATTGTGATAAAACAAAAACAGTTTTCCATACGTTTCAAATTTCCACTTCGTCACGGCAAATTCTAATTGTATGAAAAAACATCATACACTGAAGTAAAGGCAAAACCTATATAATATTAGGTTTTAATTAACATAAAATTGTACGTAACATTGAGAGAGAAAATACGGAGACATTACGAATGACATAGTTTGTTGACAAGACAGATTTGCATAGAAGATGCGACCGCGAAGGTTTGATGACTAAATAGTTCGCATATCACGTCATTCTCCCACACTATAGTCTTGTAGATATCGAGGCGGGTTTCGAGTTCTGCCTGATCTTCTCAAGGCAGGAGGTGAGGCGACAGGAGGAGCAGTATTGCTCGGTGTGGGGACCTCCGCAACGGGCAAGCCTTCAACAGATGGCGATGGGGTAGAGACTGGCGGAATCGGAGATGACAAGGGCAATGGCGAACTCTGAGATGGCGAGCTAGGTGGAGTTGTATATTCTTCTTCCATCTCTGGTTCTAGCTCTAATAGTCTTTCACCGACATTATCACCAATTGGGGCAAGATGGCGATTTGATACTGTCGTCTCTCGTCCATCTTGTAATCGGACAAACGAGTAGTCCGGATTTGATTGAATTAGCTCGACTTCCTCTACAATTGGCTGGTACTTGTTCTTTCGGTCGAACCGTTTCATCAGTACTTGGCCTGAGCCTGCGAGCCACGACGGTATCGTGCTCCCATTTGGGGACCGGCGAGTATGCAGGAACATTCTTTCGTGCGGAGTGCAGTTGGTCGCTGTACATAGTAGTGAGCGAATTGAGTGAAGCGCCACTGATAAGTATTGTTCCCAGTGTTCGATCGGAGCGTTATGGGTTCCACAAGCTAGTTGTATAGCTTTCCAGACAGTAGAGTTCAGCTTTTCTACCTGGCCATTGCACTGTGGGTTGTATGCAGTGGTGTTGCTAGTAGCGGTCCCTTTCGAATGGAGGTAGTCTCTTACCTCGGCTGATAGAAATTGGGTCCCTCTGTCAGAATGGATATAAGCGGGCATACCGAATATCATAAATATGCTGTTAAGGTGCTTGATGACGGTTTTGGCGGTCATGTCACTGCACGGGAAGGCGAAGGGGAATCGTGAATATTCGTCAATGACAGTGAGAATGTACTTATTGTTGGAGATTGACGGGAGTGGCCCTTTGAAGTCGACACTTAAGCGTTCAAAAGCAGATGTGGCCTTTATAAGCTTTGGAAGAGGAGCAGGATTATTAAAGAATCTTGGCTTGATTTCAGCACACAAGCGGCAATTTCTGGTCATCGTTCTGACTTCCTCTATGGAGTACGGGAGATTCTTACTTTTGAGCCAATGGTACATTCTCGTTATTCCTGGGTGGCATAGTGATGCGTGAAGCGATTCGAGTTTAGTCGTTGGATTTGCAGTGCAAGCACATATGCGCGATAGGGCGTCAGCAGCTCTGTTGTCCTTCCCTGGTCTATACACAATATCATATTTATATGGCGCTAATTCAAGACGCCATCTTTGAATTTTCTCATTTTTTATTTTACTGGCGTGTTTGGCGTCAAACATAAATGAGACAGATCTCTGATCCGTGATAAGCTTGAAGGGTTTGCCGATGAGGAAGTGGCGCCACTTTTTCAATGATTCTACTATGGCGTACGCTTCTTTCTCAATAGCTGAATGATTGAGTTCGCTGTGGTTTAAAGTTCTGGAGTAAAAAGCCACGGGTCGTGAGTCTTGAGTCAGCGTAGCGGCAATCGAATGCTCGGACGCGTCCGTTTCCACAGTGAAGGGCATGTTGTCATCGATAGCATGGACGGAGGACTTGGCGATTGTATTCTTTAGACTTTCAAAACAAGCTTTAGCTTCTTCGCTTAGAGGGAAAGAGTTGGCGTGTGCAAGTGCATGGACTCGTTCAGAAAATTTGGGGATCCATTTGGAGTAGTGGGCAAACATACCCAATGTCCTTCTCAAGGACGCTAGATCGTTCGGCAGTGGCATTGTCAACAGGGGATGTACTCTGTCACCATCAGGTTTGATGACGTGGTCCTCAATAGTATAGCCAAGTAAATTGATAGTCCTTTGACTGAACTTGCTTTTGGTCTTGTTGAGAGTTAAACTATATTTCTCAGCTGCCTTCATGAATCTTTCCAAATTCTGGTCGTGTTCATCTTGGCTATTGCCGCATACGGTTATATCATCGAGATACGCATACGTTCCCGAAAGATTTTCTTTTCTAATAAGCCAGTCTATGGTTCTTTGAAAACTGGCTACCCCATTGGTAACACCAAACGGGATTCTGCAGAATTGGTACAAGTTGCCGCAAGCCTCAAAGGCTGTGAAAGGTTTCTCATGAGGTAGTATTGGAACTTGGTGATAGGCGCTTTGTAGATCGATGGTACTGAAGATTGCATATTTAGACACCTTTGAAACCAATTCTTCCATGTTAGGTAGTGGATATGCATCTAGTTGGGTGTAACGGTTGACAGTTTGGGAGTAGTCGATAACTAAACGCTTTTTATGAGTAGCATTTTTAGTTATGAGCACTTGAGCCCTCCAAGGCGATTGACTTTCTTCGATAATCCCGTCGTCAAGGAGTTTCTTCACTTCATCATCGATAAAACTCTGGTCTTCAGGACTGCGTCTACGCGATCGTATTGCTATGGGCTTACAGTCCGGGGAAACGTTAGCGAATAGTGGTACAGCAGGTACTGAAGCCGCTGCAACACTGCAAACTTTGAATGTATCTTTGGGACCACCAAAGTCAAACTGGAGAGTCGAGTGGAACGCTAGTAGATCATGGCCGATTATCAAGTCAGCACAAAGGTTCTTTACTATCAGGAGATGGGCCTTCTCATAAAAGTGGTCACCTATTTGCATGTTCTGAAAGGTCGAACCGCTTACTTGAGACGTGTGTGACAAAGAAGCCATTGAGACTGTCTGTGTACATGGTTTTCTCTTGAGACGACAAAGGTTGGCGAAGTTTTCATCGATGAAACTAATCGAGCTTCCGGTATCTATCAATGCTTGCGTTTTGAAACCCGCCTCGAATGCTGTCATTTTTATTTGTTTCGGCATCTACACTCTTAAATTCACAGTCTTTGGCTAATTGTTTCAGAGATTGAAGGTACATGTCGACTGTCTCATCATGCTGCTGTCTTCTTGTAGTTAACAGATGCCGAGCGTGGATTATATTATTCGCCTTGACGTATAATTTATCAAGTTCGGCTATCGCGGTGTCATATGTGTCGCACTCACTTACATGCGCGTAAACTTTGGGCGAGACATGATTTACCAGGAGCTGCAGCTTAGTTTCCTTCCATTCCGCAGTCTCGCCGCTTTTACTAGCGAGTTCCGACTGAGCTAGGAAATTGACGAACGTTTTTTTCCAGTGCAACCATTCTTTGGCAGCTTTTGGCGATGGGTCCTCGTCGAACCGTTCTGGTCGTAGGTACTTTTCCATTTATGTTAATTAAATTGAAGTAAAGGCAAAACCTATATAATATTAGGTTTTAATTAACATAAAATTGTACGTAACATTAAGAGAGAAAATACGGAGACATTACGAATGACATAGTTTGTTGACAAGACAGATTTGCATAGAAGATGCGACCGCGAAGGTTTGATGACTAAATAGTTCGCATATCACGTCAGAGAGAAAGGGAGGAGATTAAAATTGAAATAGTTTATTCTCCAATTGGGAGGAACGCTTTTTCACCACTATATCTATTGTTGGTAGCTCATCGCTTTTTCCCGATTTTTCGTTTTTTCCTAAAGAATCCTGAGGTCCATTTTAGCACCGAACCTTAGGATTTTTCGTAAATACCTACTTAGTCACAAGGCAGGTTATTAGGTTATTAGATAATTTTGAGAAGGTACGTAGATAGGTATGTGAACTCACAAGCTTCCTTGTTTCCGTTGAACAAGTTCTGGAAGGCGTAGTGCACGTTGGTCTGCACGTCCGCGTTGTACTTCCAGTTGGCGATCTTCCAGTACTTGTCACCCCCGCGCTCCATGTCAGTCACCTCGAGCTGGATCTTCGCTATAAAGTCACCTGGAACAGATACATGTTTATTTATATTGACGACCAGTTATTCAGAAAAGGTTCATTGTTACCCTGGAACGAGGGATCAAGGTCGTACTTTCCTTCCCTCAATTGAGGGCAACAATCAACAATGACTCTTTTCCTCGTAGAAGATGTGAAAAGCAGTATGTGCCACTCGGTAGCAAAATAATTTGTAAGACATTTCATGTTTTTAGCGGCGGGCATCATAGGCATATGAATATGAATATAGGCGGTGTGAAAAGCGGTATGTGTCACACGGAAGAAAAAAATATTTCCGTCTTGGGTGTAAACACTTGAATCCCGCTCTAGAATCATACGCTTTACTCAGGATTCATTATACCGCCCTCGCCGTAAATAGTTATATAATTTTTTCTCCCTTGAGACACAATCTAGGTACTATTTCATCCCTACTTGTTTGTTTAATTTATCCGTGAGACACGTTGTATTGTATTTTATATTTGACCATTGTTTGAATCCATCTCCTAATTGAATTGTGTTTTTGAGAGCTAACGTTTCGAGTAAGATATACGAAACAGAAACAGTGTAGGTACCGAGTGCGATGATACCAACTACAGACAATGCTCCATGCTCCTACTGTATTCTCAAAGCAAATATTTTTGTTAGCGGCACATTGCAAGCCTTCGGCCGCATTCTGCCGCGAACGGAAAACGAAGACGAAATATATCTCGAATTTGTAAACTGTACGATAGAGAGGGAGGCCCTATGTGAGTGTTTTTGACTCTTTCAGTGCCAGCCAAGAACTCCCCTAGACCTCTCATCTGCTCGTAGACGCGTAGTCGATAACATACGTATCGTCGTATGTACAGTCAAGGGCACCAATATGTATACACTTTTTCACCTTATTCCATTGAAATAAGGTCCAAAAATGTATACACATTTATGCCTTCGACTGTAGAGGAAATTGCTTAGCGTTTCGAAAAGCTTGGTAGCGTAAGTGTTAAGTTACATGAAGACGTTATACCAACTTACGGATCTTGATCTTGTATTTCCCCTTGCCCTCGATGGGTAGGATCAGTAGCTTGCCTCCGAGCGTGTATTCTCCCGCGAGGGCCAGCGCTGGACACTTCACATCCAGGTTCAACTTTATGTATACACTTTTTCACCTTATTCCATTGAAATAAGGTCCAAAAATGTATACACATTTATGCCCTCGACTGTAGAGGAAATTGCTTAGCGTTTCGAAAAGCTTGGTACTTATTTCAATGAATAAGGTGAAAAAGTGTATACATATTGGTGCCCTTGACTGTAGCGTAAGTGTTAAGTTACATGAAGACGGTATACCAACTTACGGATCTTGATCTTGTATTTCCCCTTGCCCTCGATGGGTAGGATCAGTAGCTTGCCTCCGAGCGTGTATTCTCCCGCGAGGGCCAGCGCTGGACACTTCACATCCAGGTTCAACTTTATGTATACACTTTTTCACCTTATTCCATTGAAATAAGGTCCAAAAATGTATACACATTTATGCCCTCGACTGTAGAGGAAATTGCTTAGCGTTTCGAAAAGCTTGGTACTTATTTCAATGAATAAGGTGAAAAAGTGTATACATATTGGTGCCCTTGACTGTAGCGTAAGTGTTAAGTTACATGAAGACGGTATACCAACTTACGGATCTTGATCTTGTATTTCCCCTTGCCCTCGATGGGTAGGATCAGTAGCTTGCCTCCGAGCGTGTATTCTCCCGCGAGGGCCAGCGCTGGACACTTCACATCCAGGTTCAACTTTATGTATACACTTTTTCACCTTATTCCATTGAAATAAGGTCCAAAAATGTATACACATTTATGCCCTCGACTGTAGAGGAAATTGCTTAGCGTTTCGAAAAGCTTGGTACTTATTTCAATGAATAAGGTGAAAAAGTGTATACATATTGGTGCCCTTGACTGTAGCGTAAGTGTTAAGTTACATGAAGACAGTATACCAACTTACGGATCTTGATCTTGTATTTCCCCTTGCCCTCGATTGGTAGGATCAGCAGCTTGCCTCCGAGCGTGTAGTCCCCCGCGAGGGCCAGCGCTGGACACTTCACATCCAGGTTCAACTTCCTACCGGTCCGCCTGAAACAGAAACAAATAATCAAGCGATAGTTAGCTACGAAATAACTTGTCGACATTTACGAAAGTACAAGTTTCACATAAAGTCTTCTTCTTTCTTTATAAATGTCTTTATTAATCATGAAACTTACAATAGTTACTTATCTAGTGTACATTTAAATCCTAGAAAGTAAAATCATGACTTGAAACAGTTTAGTGAGCTAATGCGCTCATTTTAAACTTTTTAACACGGTCTTTTACATATTTTTTAAACTCAATAATTAATAATTTACACTTAAGGTATAGCAACAATTTTCTTTTATATGTTAGCTTAGAAAAAGCCCACATTTCTTGCATGCTTTTAGGTAGTCACAACCTTTTAAATTATAGCCTAAGTAATTATATTAAATAAATATACAAATACCACACTGCAAGCAGGATGGTGTACTAGCTTAGTAATACAATAGGTACTATTCAACTTTAAAATATATATAAAGTGAAACAAAATAAGGTAAGCAATAAACATCAACATGAATGCGGTCAAATTTAACAGATCATAAAACTAGTGGCTCTGTGAGCTGTAGACCTCGTGAGTGTTTTTTTATTTCCAAAACTATGTTAGATATCGAACCTGTAGAGCAGGGGTCGGCAACCTTTTAGCACCCACGGGCCACATAGTAGCTAAAAAAATCTTCGCGGGCCGCAGATGATAATAATATTCACTGTCTGTTGATATCAACTCGAAACAAATTGGTACGCCGTACGCGACAGTAACGTAGTAAAAATTCGCACCCCTTTTTACGTGAAAAACGAGAAAGACGAAAAAACCGACTTTTCACAGATAAACCAGCTAGTTTCCTTACCAAACCCAGATAATTCGCATTTCAACCGCATCGTAATTTCGCGATTCATTCGATCAATGCAAGCATATAGAATAGCAGATATAGAAACTTTAAGGGGGGGACGGGTCATAAAGTCATAACACACCTAGATGAAAACGCGAGCGCGAAATTTTTCGAACACTGATGCAAATGCGGCAAGTACTTCATACGCATCAAGTCATATCACATCTAGATGAAAATGCGAGCGTAGCGAGCGCGAAATTTTTCGAACATTATGATGCAGGTGCGGAAAATACTTCATACGCATACGCATCAAGTTATGTAGATGTAAACGCGAGCGCGAAATTTTTCGAACACTGATTCAAATGCGGCAAATACTTCATACGCATCAAGTCATAACAAATCTCGTTGAAAACGCGAGCGTAGCGAGCGCGAAATTTTGCGAACATTATTATGCAGGTCTGGAAAATACTTCATACGCATCAAGTCATGTAGACGCAAACGCGAGCGCAGCGAGCGCGAAATTTTTTGAACATTAAGATGCAGGTGTTGAAAATACTTCATACTGCCTAACGCAAACGCGGCGAGCGCGAAATTTTTGAAAAAAAATTTAGATAGATTTCACTGTAAAATATACTTACAAACACATATCTCGTCCTGACCAACTGTGAAAATATTCGTGGTTGGCGATACAGACGCTTTCACGATGTTAAGAATTTCAAATTTTACCTTTACAAACAATAAAGCCAGGGAGGCTCGCGGGCCGCACGGAAGGGGCTGTTGGCACGGGGCGCCTGTTGCCGACCGCTGCTGTAGAGGAGGACAAACTATAGAATTTTTTTTAGATTACTCGACAAAAATATTCGATGTAATCAAAGAACGTGCTCACAATACTTCACGAGAATCTGTTGTGAAATGCGACCCTTAGAGGTGAACAAATCGAAATTCGGCCGCAGAAACACAAAATAATTGATAAAAAAATTGTTTTTTTAAATTTTGAAAAAGTGACTCGATAAAAAAATTCTATAGAATTACCGCACCTGCTCACAAAATTTCACGAAAATCGGTTGATAAATGCGACCTGTAGAGGAGAACAAACCAATGAATAAAAAAAAAAATTAAATTAACAAAAATTTACTTGCCTAAAAAATTCTATGTAATCATAAAACCTGCTCACAAAACTTTACGAGAATCGGTTGAGAAATGCGACCTGTAGAGGAAAAAACGGCCGCAGAAAAATACGAAATCATTGATACAAAGTTTGTTTTTTCGAATTTCAAAAAAGTGACTCGACAAAAAAATTGTATATAGTTCCCAAACCTGCTCGCAAAATTTCACGAAAATCGGTTGATAAATGCGACCTGTAGAGGAGATCAGCCAACGACGTAAAAAATTTTTTTTAAAAATGTACAAAAATTTACTTTACAAATAAATTATATGTAGCCATGGAACCTGCTCACAAAATTTCACGAGAATCGGTTGAGAAATACGACCTGTAGAGGAAAAAACGGCCGCAGAAAAACACGAAATCATTGATACAATGTTTGTTTTTTTGAATTTCCAAAAAGTGACTCGACAAAAAAATTCTATATAGTTACCGAACCTGCTCACAAAATTTCACGAAAATCGGTTGATAAATGCGACCTGTAGAGGAGGACATACAAAAATCCGGCCGGACATACGAAAGCATTTTTGTCGAAGCTAAAACAGAGACCTCGTTTTACTCGGTCAAATATGTAGGTAGAAAAGCATTTATGTTACAAAGTTAACTCATTAGAGACATAATCAGCGTGTAGTGCAAGCGGTGCGAGCCGCCGCCGCCGCGAGACCGGTTCCCGCGCGACGTCACTCTCCTCTAACACGTAGTGATGTGGTAGCCTGTATCGTTTATATTTATCGAATATGGTAAATTTCTTAAACGACTTTTACCTATATTACTCACCAGTTTGTTTTTGTGGTGAGGATTTTTTAACAGGTAAAAACTTTTAGTTTGTTTTAAGATAAACGGTTTCAGTAATGGCAACTTAATTTTAATGTGCAATTTACGAAGATTGGTATAGAAGGGAGTATTGCAGGAGATCTTAATTGCTTTATTTTGGATTACTTGGAGTTTATTGTAGTTTGTATCTGAAGTACTACTCCACACCGGGCAGGCATAAGTGATGACGGGCCGTACGAGGGTGGTGTAAATTGATATTTTGGTACTTGCACTTAGTGTAGATCTGCGATTCATTATCGGTGAAAGTGCACCTAATGCCTGCAGTCCTTTTGAGCATAATGACATTACATGGGTACTCCAGTTAAGTTTTCGGTCCAGGTGTACGCCGAGATATTTCACAGATATACTCCACGGAATCTCATAACTACCCATTTTAAGTTTTCTTAGGGGTAATTTACGCCTCCTCGTAAAAATTATAGCTTCAGTTTTGCTTTCATTGAGTTTCAATTTCCATTTTGTGAAATAATCGTGAAGGCACTCCATTGACAGCTGAAGTCTTGAAATGATGAGGTCGATGTCATTTGACGACGTGAAAGACATTGTGTCATCAGCAAAACATGCTAGAGTGGTTCTTGGTTGAATGGGAATGTCATTGACGTGAAGAAGGAAAAGATATGGTCCCAAAATGGAACCCTGAGGTACTCCTGCTACTACAGAACGGGGACTGTAAATACTGTCGCCTATATGTACACAAAAGGCGCGGTTTGAGAGATACGACTGAATTATTTTAATTAGCGGCATGGGTATTTGACACAGCAGCATTTTATGAAGTAAGCCATCATGCCACACTGTATCGAATGCTTTTTCCAAATCAAGCATAAACATTCCAGTGGAATTTCCCAGATTAAGATTATGTGCAGCATGCTCTGCTACTCGGGCAAGTTGCTGAATGGTGGAATGGCAATTACGAAATCCGAATTGTTCATTGATAATAATTTGCTGTGAAGCATGTAGTAGACGAGTGCACATTACTTTTTCAAATAGTTTTCCCAGCGTTGGCAATAGGCTAATAGGCCGATAATTAACAGGAATAGATGCGTCTTTGCCGGGTTTTTTTAACGCTATGACTTTAGCAATTTTCCAATTTGATGGAAAATAGCAAAGTCGTAGACACGAATTAAATATTCTCGTTAATTCCACTATTACCTTTTGTGGAGCATTTTTAAGGAGAATATTATGAATATTGTCTACGCCAGGTGCTTTCCTTGCTTTGAGGTTGCGAATATGTTTAGAAATTTCTAAAGGGTGAACAGGTGAGTCTAAATTTGTATTTTGAGCATTTGCAATGACATCTACTGACTTAGAGACTATGGATTCAGTTTGGTTAGTACGCCAATCGATCGTAAGGGACATGTTGCATAGAAAAGCATTTGCTAATTCCTCACATTGTTCAGAGGCGTTTTCTGTAAAGGTGCCGTCATCACGTTTCAGGGGCATAATGCTGTTAGATTTAGGTTTTAAAGATTTTACAAAGCGCCAAAGTTCAGGACCTGGCTTGTTTACGTGAGCCAGTTTAGCCTGCCATTTATTATCATCGTGAAGTTTGATTTTCTGGCGAATATTATTTTGAAGGTAGTTGATTTGTGTACGAATGGTTTTCCGATATTGAGGGTTACTCTCGCGCTGCTGTCGACTTCTGAGTCTGTTTTTGTATTTAATTAATCGTTTTATATTTCGCGGAAGAGCTTCGCGAGTGGTGCTATTGTTTGCATTTGATTCGGGTATGCTTAATGCTCTAGCTCTGGTAATATTAGCTTGTAAACGTTTGACCGCAATATCGATATCTTCCGTTGAATTATATATTTTTGCTGATAATTCAGTGTTATCATTCAAGTAACGCTTGAATTTTGGCCAATTAGCCTTTTTATAATTTGGTCTAGATACGGAATTATGACATATGTTGGTTCCATTGATACAGAAATAAATAGGTAGGTGGTTAGATGTGAGTGCAGATATTGTACGAACTTCATCTATATTGTGGATGTTGGAAGATAAAATAAGGTCAGGGAGGGTTGGTGTTAGTTCGGCACGGTAATGAATTAAAGATGGTGTAGACGGTGCGTGAATGTTAAAGTGGCTTTGGGTCATGTGGTTATAAAGTATTTTGCCATTTTTATTATTTACTTGACCATACCAATATTGGTGTCGAGCATTGAAGTCGCCCATGATTAGCACATTACGGCCCATTTGTAGAAGGGCATCAATATCATTATGATCAAGCGTTAAGTTAGGGGATTGATAAATAGAGAAGATTATGTATTTACCATTACGATGGGTTAGTTCTATTCCAACAGCTTCTAAATGGGCAGTAGCCGGTGTTGTAATTTGTGAATGCTGTATATAATTTTTCACCAAAATAGCTAAATAAAGTGATTCGCTCTACAGGACGCCTAAGAACGGTCCCGCGGCGCATGGCACTGGCAGGTAAAAATCCACGTGTCATTGGTCCGACATTTTACGAGCGCCTACCCGTAACACTAAGAAAAGAAACGTCAAATGAAAAATTTAAGAGTCGATTAAGAAACTTTTTATTGGAATAGTACATTACTTACCAAGGGCGATAAAACAAAGAATGTCTCAGATCGCAGGTATTTTACGCCCGAGCCGAAGGCAAGGGCGATAAATATGCGATCTGAGGCTTTCTTTATCATCGCCCGTGGTAAGTACAAAATTTTATGTCACCCCCTGGCCAGGAAGTGGGTTTTTTCGCGCGCGGAGCGTGCGATAATGGCCACTTTATGGCCAGTTGTGACATAAAATCCATTATATTCAATAAATGAGTATTAAGACATTACTGATTGAATTTATTATATTGTATATTAGTTTTACGACATTTGAATTGTTTTAGTTTGATATCTGGATTATGTTTATGTACCATGTATGGTGATGTTGTATGGTGATCTTAATTTTAACCCATTGACACTTCATTATTGACCGAGTAAAACGAGGTCTCTGTTTTAGCTTCGACAAAAATGCTTTCGTATGTCCGGCCGGATTTTTGTATGTCCTCCTCTACAGGTCGCATTTATCAACCAATTTTCGTGAAATTTTGTGAGCAGGTTCGGTAACTATATAGAATTTTTTTGTCGAGTCACTTTTTGGAAATTCAAAAAAACAAACATTGTATCAATGATTTCGTGTTTTTCCGCGGCCGTTTTTTCCTCTACAGGTCGCATTTCTCAACCGATTCTCGTGAAATTTTGTGAGCAGGTTCCATGGCTACATATAATTTATTTGTAGAGTAAATTTTTGTAAATTTTTAAAAAAATTTTTTTACGTCGTTGGCTGATCTCCTCTACAGGTCGTATTTATTAACCGATTTTCGTGAAATTTTGCGAGCAGGTTTGGTAACTATATAGATTTTTTTTGTCGAGTCACTTTTTTGAAATTCGAAAAAACAAACTTTGTATCAATGATTTCGTATTTTTCTGCGGCCGTTTTTTCCTCTACACGTCGCATTTCTCAACCGATTCTCGTGAAGTTTTGTGAGCAGGTTTAATGATTACATAGAATTTTTAAGGTAAGTAAATTTTTGTAAATTTAATTTTTTTTTATTTTATTCATTGGTTTGTTCTCCTCTACAGGTCGCATTTATCAACCGATTTTCGTGAAATTTTGTGAGCAGGTGCGGTACTTCTATAGAATTTTTTTATCGAGTCACTTTTTCAAAATTTAAAAAAACAATTTTTTTATCAATTATTTTGTGTTTCTGCGGCCGAATTTCGATTTTGTTCACCTCTAAGGGTCACATTTCACAACAGATTCTCGTGAAGTATTGTGAGCACGTTCTTTGATTACATCGAAAATTTTTGTCGAGGAATCTAAAAAAAATTCTATGGTTTGTCCTCCTCTACAGCAGCGGTCGGCAACAGGCGGCCCGCGAGCCTCCCTGGCTTTATTGTTTGTAAAGGTAAAATTTGAAATTCTTAACATCGTGAAAGCGTCTGTATCGCCAACCACGAATATTTTCACAGTTGGTCAGGACGAGATATGTGTTTGTAAGTATATTTTACAGTTAAATCTATATAATTTTTTTTTCAAAAATTTCGCGCTCGCCGCGTTTGCGTTAGACAGTATGAAGTATTTTCCACACCTGCATCTTAATGTTCAAAAAATTTCGCGCTCGCTGCGCTCGCGTTTGCGTCTACATGACTTGATGCGTATGAAGTATTTTCCAGACCTGCATAATAATGTTCGCAAAATTTCGCGCTCGCTACGCTCGCGTTTTCAACGAGATTTGTTATGACTTGATGCGTATGAAGTATTTGCCGCATTTGAATCAGTGTTCGAAAAATTTCGCGCTCGCGTTTACATCTGCATAACTTGATGCGTATGCGTATGAAGTATTTTCCGCACCTGCATCATAATGTTCGAAAAATTTCGCGCTCGCTACGCTCGCATTTTCATCTAGATGTGTTATGACTTGATGCGTATGAAGTATTTGCCGCATTTGCATCAGTGTTCGAAAAATTTCGCGCTCGCGTTTTCATCTAGGTGTGTTATGACTTTATGACCCGTCCCCCCCTTAAAGTTTCTATATCTGCTATTCTATATGCTTGCATTGATCGAATGAATAGCGAAATTACGATGCGGTTGAAATGCGAATTATCTGGGTTTGGTAAGGAAACTAGCTGGTTTATCTGTGAAAAGTCGGTTTTTTCGTCTTTCTCGTTTTTCACGTAAAAAGGGGTGCGAATTTTTACTACGTTACTGTCGCGTACGGCGTACCAATTTGTTTCGAGTTGATATCAACAGACAGTGATCATTTATTATAATCTGCGGCCCGCGAAGATTTTTTTAGCTACTATGTGGCCCGTGGGTGCTAAAAGGTTGCCGACCCCTGCTCTACAGGTTCGATATATCTAACATAGTTTTGGAAATAAAAAAAAACACTCACGAGGTCTATAGCTCACAGAGCCACTAGTTTTATTCTATTTATAACTGTTTGACATTATATACTTCTAAATTATTGCTAAGTTTAATGTAATTTGATAATATTAAAAAACTGACGATCACAATTTCAATTCCTAAAAATTGACTACGGATAATTTTAAGTGACATTGTATATTGTGAAATAAATAAATCATATCATATAGGCACAGAATAAGTAATAGTACTACGTACAGAAGTCTCACTGTTAACAAATCCGCGCGAGGCAAGCCAAACGTGCCGACGCTCGGCCATCTCCTTCTATCGCACGCGCATCACTCACTACATCACTTTCTCTCGCAATGAAAGTCACCCGACGTGGGACCTTTGAGCGACGTGATGACGTCACGCGAGTGAGTCGCCCCTGCTATAGGGTAAGCTGTAGTAATGTTGCCCCCCTATACGTAATCATTGGCCTCTTGAATGACAATTCAATGTATCAGACGCAATCCTTCAATACGAGGTAGAAAATAAATTTCATATTTTTTTTGTTCACTACACTCTAAAACGTAGTACTTAGTTTTCAAACTTGACATGTAGAACACTTGAAACAATATACAGCATTCAACAGGCCAATAATTGGAGGAGGCCAACATTACCTCGGATTGTACCTCGCGTCGATGACGCCGCATTCCAGCGAGGTGCAAACTGAGCTCGGTTGAGTTGTATCTACTTCTTTTTAAACACCTATGGTGGTAATCTAGCATACTCACTCATACAGACTCCGTTGCCTATGGACGCTTACGCTTATGGAAATGCTTAATTGATTTAAGGATGGATGTGTTGGGAGCTAACCCAAATGTAGGCCCCTCACTAACACAGTGCATCTTCGTGAACTCGCTCTGAAAGCCTTACTCACCACGAGACACACAACACTTCGCCTCCTTGTGCGTGTTCTATAGCATTTATAATGGGTTGTGCTCCGAAGAACTGTTCGACATGATGCCCACAGCCGCTTTCTACCATCGCACCGCTCGCCGTTGGCAGGGCATTCATCCTCACACCTTAGAACTTAAATGGTCGTATCGCGTATGTTACGGTTTCAGAGGAATTTCCTCCCTCGCACGCTCCGGTTGTCGAATGAGCTGCCTGCCGAGGTTTTCACGAAGGAATGTAATATGGGGCTCTTCAAAAAAGATTTGTATGTGTATAAATTTTTAAACGCGCATGTGACGCCGCTGGAGTTGCAAGCGTCTATAGGCTGCGGTAACTGCTAATCATCAGGTGGGCCGTACGCTCGTTTTCCACCGACGTGGTATACAAAAACACATACCTACAGAGCACTCAATGAATTCTCTCTTGTTTGTCGCATTATTGTATTGTTAGTATTTTTCAGGCACACACCGAATGCACGCATGCGCCTCCTAGCCTTAACAGACGTCATCAGCCGCGGTACGTGACAAACCGCCGGTTGTCTGACCGCAGTGCGTCACGTTTGTTTCCGGATGCGATATGTCTAATGTCCATACCTAGTCACAAACGAGATGTTTATCTTAATATGTCAATTAAACATTTGTTTATTCAATTCAAACGTACATGCACCGCTTCTATGCTCACCAATGCTGTGCAAAAATTTTATAGATTTGTGTTAATACATAATAAATCCTAGAGTAGTATTTTTTCGCCAAAATTTGATTAATTGGCAATAGCATTAATTTTCATTATTTTGGGAGTCGTGCACTGAGCGAAAAAACATACTAATTATTAGTAAGTTTTAGTGAATCCCAGGACTAGGAGATTATATACTGACGGTTACAAACCAGTTTTTGACAACAGTAGTTATTTACTGGTACCAAAAAATTTGTCCTTGTAACTACTAAACTGTTTTGTAACCATTAGTATATAATCTCCTTGTCTTGGGGTTCACTAAAACTTACTAATAATTAGTATTTTTTTCGCTCAGCGTGTTATTAACTAATAAATAGCACTCGCCCCTGTAGTAGAGGTAAATACTGATAGGAAATTTCGAACTTCTCCAACTCAGAATCTAACCTTAAGTGATTTTATTATTATTAGTATCATGATGAAGAAAAGGGTCCCCATTTTTTCAACCAATTTTCAAGTTTCCAGTTTGTGACGCCGGGTTGGTTTCCAATCCTTGGTGAACGTCACACAGTGGGAAAAAAGGATTTTTTTGTTATGAATCAAGTACTAGTTACTAGAATTAAGGTATTAAAAATAGTTTATTGCTAAATATTATTTTTACATAACTAAAAATGCTTTTTAGTAGTGAAACAGTAACATTTCACCTACATCGCTATTACATATTACGATTTACTCTCCTTTATCCACGTTATATATACTATATATTCTTATCCGAGTTTAAGGTTTTATTCTATATAAAAATCCAGAATGCTTAGCGGTTACCAAATCGCTTAAAAAAATTGTTTTTTTATCGATCTTAAATATAATAGTTGCTTTGTTTTTTACTACACACAAACTATAATTGGTTTTAACCGCATTCGATTATTATGTATGACTATCAAAGGGTTTAATTTAGGTATGGCCATATGTGATAATAGGATTTTAATGAACGCGGTTCATTTTATGAGACCATCGAAATGATTGAACTTGATAACATGTATCATAACTAGGTACTCTGATCTAATTATTGTCATCAAGTTTTCCTTGAGATTGTCGTGTCATTATCTGCATGACTAAGATTAAATGGGGTTTAACACTCGTTAATTATTCCTGTTGCGATAATTGTATAGAATGAAGGGTTATTTGGGCCGTGACGTCACCGTGTGACATAATTGTCACACGGTCACGGTAGTCTGATTTGTGTTATAGCAAATTACTTATACATTTTTAATTGAACGTAGACAGCATCTACTAATGAGATAAGGAGAGAAAATAATTAAAAGTATATAATATGTGGATATAAGAAGCCAAAAACCGTAACAACTGGAAAAAGAGGGGGGAGGCCTTTGCCCAGCAGTGGGACACATTAGGCTCTAAATAATAATAATAATCCGCTCGGTGTATCCCTTGCATTTCATTAAATTGTCAAAAGGGCCTCTACGTGTTGGCTACTCGTTGGTACTTCGGTGCCTCGGTACTTCGGCTCCGCGCACGCCTCCCAAAGGTCCGGGACACCATTGTCCCGTGAACGGGAAAGACATACAAATAATATGTGGCAAAAAATATATACCAACTACAGTCCGAGAATATATCAGTAGCCGTTGCTTTTTAACCATGATATTGAGACAAAATAGTAAGTAAGAGTTTCTGAACTGATTGTATTTTTACATTGTATCGTAATTGTAAAAGTGCCGTACCGTCTTCCTTTTGCAGTATAAAGTTGATTAATTCATTTTTTTACTGCAGTGACAGTCATTCTATCAATGGTAATGGCTCGAACTGTGATTGTTGTTGCGTTACTGCCATCAGCGCTAATAAGTAGGGCATTGTTTGCAACAAGGAAATCATTGTTTTAAATCAAAAACATTACAATACAGTTTCATAACATTTATCCTCTACCAGGGGCGACTCACTCGCGTGACGTCATCGCGCCGCTCAAAGGTCACCCTTAGGGTGACTTTCAATGCGATAGAAAGTGATGTAGCGAGTGATGCGCGTGCGATAGAAGGAGATGGCCAAGCGTAGGCACGTTTGGCTTGCCTCGCGGGGATTTGTTAACAGTGAGGCTTCTATACGTATTCTGTGCAGAGGGACAGAATACGTATAGAAGCCTCACTGTTAAAGTAGAGACTTTGTGCCTTAAAATAAATGAATTTGGTTTAGTCATACAGTGGAATAACAGAATGGTTAGACTATTTTTCATAATCAATAGTGATAGATTGACAATATAAATGCAAGACGGGACAATATTTCAACTGTGAGACAGAAAGTGAGCGTTACGCAATTTTTTAAACCCAGTTCCATTCACTGTTTAAACCGCCCTTGTCTGCGAAAAGTGCGAAAGTTTAAGTGGGCATTTACTAAACTTTATCATATTTCGATTGACATAAACTTTTGTAATGGTAGATTAATTTTATCTTATGAGCGCGGGTGAGCCATGGCCCATGGTTGTGTGTTGAGCTATACCTACGTGCACATTATATATGTGTGCGTGTAGGAGCTATGAGTAGGTACACATGATCTGTGTTGGTATGTGTCACAACTACAACAATGGCCGACCCGCGCTCGCGAGATAAAAGTACTATAACCAAGAAAATGAAAATTTACAAGCACAGTTTCTGGGTTGACTGTGACTGTGAATTGTTATTCTTTGATATGATCTCCGCTACCCTAAGGTTGTCTGGAAGAGATCGCTCATTAGCGATAAGACCGCCTGTTGTTTGCCTCTACTCATTGTCATTATGTACTATTATGTGTTACTTTTGTTGAGGTTATGCAATAAAGAGTATTTGTTGTTGTTGTTGTTGTTGTTGTTGTTGACATTCATCATTGTTTGTGAACTCATAAGTGAATTGAAGAATAAATAAATAAATATTTATGGACAATCGTATCGTAATCGTAACCGTAGGTTTGAATTGTTAAGAATTTCTATGGTATATAAAAGATTAAAGCCAAATTCAGTTACCATGTTGTCATCAGGTAAAATTGCAATTTTATTTAATGATCTATAAACTAATTGTATTTAATGATAATGACTATGCATAAAATGACGTGGACATACTTCGAACTATAATATAATTTTTATTTTCAACATACAAGCTAGCTAAAATTTGCTAAAATTGACCGTGTAAAAATCAAACAGGACAGGCTTTTTTTATATCATAATCAGGATGTAATATAAAACTGGATAATAAAGAGCTGACTACAACAATACGCGGAACATAGTGATTGCAGTAATTAAGGTGCAATTATCTTAATAAGGATCACTCATTGCCATTGTAATCCTCGCTTTTTGTACCCAATTTAGTTACAGATCCTCCACCATTGTTGGATAGTTAAAGGACTGTCGTTGGGACGCGGACCTTTTTAAGAAGACAGTTTTTTCCTTAAGATTCTTCCTTCAGTCAGACACGCCATGACAATTATGTTATTTCAGCCAGAGGTCCATTTGACATTAGAAAGACATCTTATTGCTCTGTAGGTGGGCAATTTCACTTTAAAGGGTACCCCCTACTTTTGTTTTTGGATCTATGTAATTTTGGGATTTCTGACTCAGAATCACGAGTAGGTACTATTGATTCAGATAAAGAAAAAAAATGTTCTTGATTTTCCATGCCTATTTTCTGTGTCAGTTTTGCGACGGACGAGCCATGTAAACTGTACAGTATGAAAAAAGCGTCACAAAACTGACTTTTTTTTTGGGACACTTCTTTTTTCGCGGAAATGGATAATAATTATGATTTTGAGTACAAAAACCCAAAATCGCCTAGATCCGAAAAAAAAGTAGGGGGTACAGTCAAGGGTGCCAATATGTTATGTATACACTTTTTCACCTCATTCCATAAAAATAACGTCCAAAAATGTTTCAAGCCGGGTAGCAATCGCACCTTAGATAGCTCAGTTGGCTAGAGCGACTGGCCGCGAGTGCCGGGAGGTCGCAGGTTCGAATCCTGCTCGGTGCCTAAGTTTTTCAATTTTTCCTTTATTTCTTTTGTAGTTTGCGTCAGCAGCGTTACTGCTTAATACAAAATTAATATAGTCCAAAAATGTTTACATATTTGTGCCCTCGGCTGTACACTTAGAGAAAATGCCCTGTAGCTCTAGTATCAGTTTTTTCGAAACATTAACTAATTCGAACGCGTTTGCGTTATGTCTCAAAATGTATGAAAGTGGTACGAAAACGTGAACAGCGCCTCTGGTGGTCACTAGTGGAAACTAAAACAGCGAGTATAACATTTGTTGCTAACCGATGAAAGCGCGTATTTCAAACTCGGTGAGAGCGTTTTCATACATTTTGAGACAAAACGCAAACGCGTTCGAATTAGTTAATGTTTCGAAAAAACTTATACTAGAGCTACAGGTATGCGGTGTTGTGTTCCTGGTAGTGAATCATCGTTGAGAGTGGGAGAGTGAATCATCGTTGAGAGTGGGAGAATCGCATTTGTCTCCCGCGGTCAATACAACGGAGCCTCATATCCTATCAAAGGTCGGCAGCGCACTTGTGATTATTAATCGCAATCATCCATAGGCTACGGCGTCCGCTGACCATCAGGCAAGGCCGTATGCTTTTTTGCCAAAAATAAAACTTGCTGTCACGTACTCGGAAGCGGGAGCCCGATTGAAAAATGCCTGATATCACATTACTCCAATAAGTCAGATAATTGAGATAATTATGGATAGTAATTTGTTCTTTAAACACATTAAAACATTCCCGGTTATTATAAAAACGTTTCGCATACGGTTTTATTCGTGTAATTCCCAGGATAAAAAAATATGATTGTGAAATTATTGAAAAGTGAATTTAACTACTCAGAGCTTTGAGAACGAGGGACCTAAATTTGTCCCTTCTGTTGTCAACACCGTGAATCCTCAA
Source organism: Cenopis cana (assembly GCA_951800055.1). Classification (NCBI taxonomy): domain Eukaryota; kingdom Metazoa; phylum Arthropoda; class Insecta; order Lepidoptera; family Tortricidae; genus Cenopis; species Cenopis cana. The sequence continues at coordinate 494,856 of OX637484.1, read as the reverse complement.
ATTTTATTAAGAGTTGGCAACACGCCCGCTACTTTTTTGGAGTTGCGAGCGTCTATAGGCTGTGGTGTTCACTTACCATGTGCTGGACCGTACCTCTTGTAAAATTTGGGTCATTGTTAGTCGGAAAAACAAAAGTTGTCCATTCGGTGGTCAATAGTTAACGGCGTGTGTGCATGTAATTTACGTTTTTATTACATGGATTTATAGACACGGAATTACAGATTATGCGGGTTATCAGATCAATCGAAAATTAAGCTTTGTAGCCCTTAACTTTTGACATGTCCACCGAAAAGACGCGCACCTAAATCTGACAATGACGTTTGCCATTGTCATTGTACCTTATGGCTACCGGTGTCGCCGATGTACAGGATCATAACAAAAGATTGTTTTGTTTTTTTCGCCGTCAACCCAAGGGTTAAAAAATATATACTTACTTTAGACTCGTAACATCGCAGTTCTTGAGCCCCTTGACGACCGTGTCCCGCATGTCGAGATCGAGCCCCGCCTCGCGGGACGACGCGTGCTCGATGCTCATGGGGTCCAGCGAGGGCAGCCCGAGCGCCGGAACCCCCGCCGTGATGTAGGGCACCGCCTTCTTGGCTGAGGCCAAGAGACAGGCGGAGTCCGCGGCTTTGCACGGGGTGAGGAAGGGAGCTGGAAAACAAAAGTTTTTTTTAATACCATGTCGGTGGCAAACAAGAGTACGGTCCGCCTGATGGTAAGCGGTCACCGGAACCTATTGCAACTTTAGGGGTGTCACATGCGCGTTGCCGACTCTTTAAAAAGTATACACTCCTTTCTTGAAGAGCCCCATACTGTAAAAGTCTAATTTTTCTTTTAATACCATGCTGGACTGACAAGGAAACGGGATACCGCCGTTTTCCATAACTTTCACATGCCACATGTTACAATTAATTGAATTATATGTATGTATGTATGTAATAACTTTATTGTACACAAAAAAAAACACAAAAAATACAAAGGACATAAAAAATAAAAAACAAACAAACAAATAAGGACAAATATGGACATAATTATGTTACAAAATGATCTCTTTAAGTAAATAGGAACCATAGTTTTAAGTTTAGTTTTAGCGCGTTGGATCCACTGAAAATCTGCGTCGTTGCACCCCGTGCCTCGACACATGCTAAGTAGGCTCCACTTTTGAGACTTATATTTTAGATTTATGGTTTATGTAATATTCTTTATTGTTGTTGTTCCAAAATAAATTTATTCTATTCTATTCTATATTGGCAAATGACATGCCATAATATCATACCAAAGTCACATTCGTCTGTTTTGTAACGAATGGTGGGTATCTTACTGTAACTGTCAGATTTATGACTGCAGACGATTTATGACGCAGCCCACGGTTAATTAGTGAATATTATAGGTAGTACGTTTTGCATAGAAACCACAACTTATCAGACTTGCTTAATTCAAAATGTGTTTATGTATGTTTGACTTTGCATGGATGGCAAAAATGGAACATGGTAATTTTTTTCGGAAATAGTGCGAAAACTAAAATTTAATTTTAATAAATTTTATTTCTTCTAGTTTTCAATGTGTATGCGTACTACTTTTTTTTTTTAAAAAAAGCTACCTGAATTTAGTCCCCGCGAAGGGTACGGGCGGCTGTATGCGTATTACTTAATTGGTTATTGTCTTGTTGTCTTTCATTGTAAGTAACATACAAAATATTCGCAATATCTGTAATACTTACCGTCTAACTGAAATCTTTCTTCATTCTTTGTTGATTAATATTAAACAGTTTTGTGATGCAATCACATGCAGGATATTTTCTTTGTTACCTTATGTAAAAAATCTAGAAAGTACCTTAAGTGGTGACGCTACTTTATCGAGTAATAAATTTGGAAATCACCCGTCACCCGTGTTTTTAATGTTTGCGCAACTTTAAAATCTCATATGTTTACTACTTAATAATGTTTTTTTTTTTCATTTGTATTAATAATTGTAGTAACTAATTTGTACTTATCTAAAAATCGTGCATTAATAGGGATGTTGAGTCAAAATTTATTATTAGGTACTCTATACGAAAGAATACATAAAACTATGCCAAATAGTGAAAATCCTATTGAAATATCTCAAAAAATAACGAAACTACAACCGTTAGAATGTCTTTAGTTCGAGAGAGAAAGCGCTACAGATCAGTGACGTCACTGATCTCGAGCGCCATAGTAAATGACGATAGTTCAATACAGAGGTGCGTTTTGCGGAACAGGGATAGAAAATGCCCCCTCCTAAAGCTTTGAACACTTATAATTATGTAATTATTTATTCTTTTGAATTACTTTTTTCGCTGTTTGATCGAGAATTTGATCCTTTTTCGAGAAAATTCGGATTCATTGATTTTCTTATTTGGTGTCAACAATCCTATTAGATTAGCTATGTTCTTATTAACCCCATCATTAAGAAGTCCTATAAAGAAGTCCTTTTGTCTTGATGTTAGTAATTATAGGTAGGTATTTTATCGCGGATACTGACGTTGACCGTTTGACATTTGACTTAAGTTCGGTTTCTGCAACGCTATTGTTTCTTGGAGCATATTGCGACGCATAAGTTATTGTTTAATTGAAATGAGGCGGAAAATAATTTAAAACTGTTATTGTTATCAATAGTTTTATTAATAATTAATTCATTATCTCTCTGCTTTGCCCTAAAGTTGACTGGTAGAGAATGCTATGACATTAAGTCCACCTTTTGTACCATGCCATAAGTTTTACTTTTGTGCAATAAAGATTAAATAAATTATTTGTATAATTATGTATAACGTGACAGATCAAAATATACGTTGTATAAAAATAACGTTACGTGTTCCAATGTTTTGCGTGAGTGGCAGGAATAGGGTTAATATTAGATATCCGAAGATTGTGATGTGAAAATTATCCAATATTTCAAAAATATTCAAAATTAAAAAATTAAAAAAAAAAACAATAAAAAAAAATTACATCACAAAATAGCTATCAGAAAAATAAGCATACTGAGCAAAACTCATAACTTTAATGCAAACACAAACGAAGTAAATCCTGCACAAAGTTTGTATGGAGAGAGCTTGCCCTACCCCTCCTCTTAAGGGATCGTCCTAATACAAACGCGACTACGCGATGATCGCGCGATCGCGCGACTTTTACTTAGAATATTTACTAGTAAAAGTCGCGAGTTCGCGCCATAATCGAGTTCAATATATTCGCGAATTTCACTCGCGCGATTGCGCGATCATCGCGTAGTCGCGTTTGTTTTAGGACGATCCCTTTAGGACACCTATTCGAGTTCAATATATTCGCGAATTTCACTCGCGCGATTGCGCGATCATCGCGTAATCGCGTTGTATTAGGGCGATCCCTAAGCGCTGTGCGAGGAAGCTGCCAGCTCTTTGGTCCCCAGTGGTGTCGACGAGTCTTTTCCTCTTTTGCTTTCAACTATTTGATTTTTGTCTATAGTTTTCAGATTTGAAATAAACTTACCAAGATTAGCGCTCGCACTGTACACCAAAACACAAAGTACAAATAGGAGCTGCATGATTAATTGTTGCTACCGTGCGTGGTCGTTAGGTAAACAATGCTCCGCGATTGGAGGCTGCGCGGGCGCGCGCGCTTTTATACGGCGCTAACTACTGTCATTATACTGTGACAAGATAATCTGTATCATATAAGAGGTAAGTACATAGATGACAAATTTTCCTTTTTATAAATTGGATAATTTTGCGTTTTTATACTTGGAAGTATGTGAACTAGATAAAGATCAACGAAATAAAAGTTTTCAAACAATACAAAAAATTATAAATGCGAAGTGTGTCTCTCTGTCTGTTCCCTCTTCACGCTTAAACCGCTAAACCGATTTGGATCAAATTTGGTATGGAGATATTTTAAGTCCCGGGGAAGGACATGGGATATTTTTATCCCGAAAATCCTCCTTTAAGGGATGGAAATTTGTATGGAAAAGCGATTACTAGGTAAATGCTTGAAATAAAAGAATATTAATTAAATTCTAACCCGATGAACGAGCTCTACGCGAACAAAGTCGCGGGCAAAAGCTAGTACTCCATGACTGGTAAATGTCAGTTTTGTGACGAGCGAATTAAATTAAAGAAGAAAGCAAAATTTCGTAATATAGAAAATTAATGTGAATGGACACTCTAAATTTAAAATGCGCTAAAATGCAAAGGAAAATGTTTTAACTGCATTAATTAGCCGCAGACATGATTGTCCAATTGAGAAACACATGAAATTATTTTAAAGATTCACTTATTTATTTAAGAATCATTTAAAGGAAAAAAACATAAGATTTCGAATTATTTCACAAAAACGCGTGTCGCCTCTTGTCGGTGGTCCCATTGTTGACAGTAGACGATTCCGTCAATGATCAGTTAACGAGAAAACGTTAAGTGAAAAATCCATACAAACATCCTCATCGTCATCCTCGCGCGCTTCCAAAAATATACATTTCACACTTCATTCTTAGGGTTCCGTGCCCGTGCCTATACATACATACAATACATACATATGTACCATCTTATTAGCCGAAAGTAGAGATGTACCGAATAGTCGCCGACTAGTCGGGAAAGCCGACTATCTGGCCACATTTATAGTCGCCGACTAATCGGCGACTAGTCGGCTAAAGAGGCCGACTAATCGGCACATTGTGACTTACTGGAAATCACCTTCAACATCGTCAAAAAACTTCCACACTCGCGATTTCCTTTTCGACATTATGCTAAAGAAGAGCACTAGTTGCTTGTTTAACACAAAAATCAGATAATTTAACTGTTTTTATTTTATTTTTTGCTATATGAAACACGCCGACCGGTGAAGCAAGTAAATTACTAAAACGTAAACAAAACAAACAAAAAAAAACAAACAATAAAATATCCTCTCATTTTCTCAAAGGTTAGCTGGAAGAGATCCCTTAAAGGGATAAGTTCGCCTTTGTACAAATATCTACCATTAAGTTTGTTTTCCTTGTATGTACTTGATTTGTGCAATAAAGTGTTTACTACTACTACTACTACAAACGCGAACTCATGGCGAGTGGCGCGACGAGCGGACCGAAATTAACATTCCCGATTGCGCCCGAACTCAGCCGAAACCAATGATCGGCCTTGCCTACTAGTCGGCCACCTCGGCGCCGACTAGTCGGCTAGTCGGCCAAATCCATAGTCGGTACATCTCTAACCGAAAGCCATACAAGTAGTCAAAACTTATTTTTAAATATTTCTAAGGGCCAATAAATCCCACTGGGCTGAAAGTGCATCCGCGAGGGCCCTCTTTCTAAGGGGAGCTCCCATACAGCAACATATTTTTGACCTACCCCATCGAGTGAGGTATTGGTATTTAGAGCGTTATGTAGATAATAAAATTTATTTATTGTTTAAAAAAATATTAGAAGACAAAGAAATGAGAAGCCACCAAAGTCAGTTTTTTTACAAAATTTTGTTCGGAAGAATTTTTTGCCTTCCTACTAGGGTTGCCAACCGTCCCGCCTCAGGCGGGACGTCCCGTTTCCAGCACCCTAGACGATGCGTGCGGGACGCCAATTGTCCCGTTTTCAGGCCTCAGCAGAATTATAAGAACTGGAGCAAACATTTTGAGGAAAGAGTGCACAACTTCGATAAATGAAAATTAGTACATTACTTACCAAGGGCGATAAAACAAAGAATGTCTCAGATCGCAGGTATTTTACGCCCGAGCCGAAGGCAAGGGCGATAAATATGCGATCTGTGGCTTTCTTTATTATCGCCCGTGGTAAGTACAAAATTTTATGTCACCCCCTGGCCAGGAAGTGGGTTTTTTCGCGCGCGGAGCGTGCGATAATGGCCACTTTATGGCCAGGTGTGACATAAAAGTAATTTGTATCCCGCTCCCGGAGGACAGTACATACTTGAAATAGGATAATTTTTAGCTCGGAAATCATCCACTAAGATCGTATATCGCGCGGGAATAAATAATGTATCCTACATCACAATTATACGTTAACAATATTGATAGAGTGCGCGAGTCCCGCATTTTTTAGCCAAGTCCCGCAATTCTACAACAAATGTCCTGCAAATCAGAGCGCATAAGTTGGCAACCCTACTTCCTACTGACGATGAAATTAAAATTTGGTGATAATGTTTAATATTACGTACTTACATATTTACCTATATACCAACAAATACTAATATATTGATAAATCTGATTTTTTTCTCTGATGTTTCTTTATTTTTCCTATAAATACCAACTTAATTTTGCGATTGGTTCGGAACCCTAAATGTGCGAAGTCCGACTCGCACTTGACCGGTTTTTAAAACTATCATGGTGCTAGTCTGCCTTTACCTTTGCCGTAGGGATGTGCTTGCACTTCCAGACTCCAGAGGCATTGGAAGTGCGTACCGCGTGGTCAACCCTTCATTAATTTAAGGATTCGTTACAACGACGGTGGAAAACAAGCGTACGGTCCACTTGATGGTAAGTGGACACCACAGCCTATAGACGCCCGCAACTCGAATGGAGTGCGCGTTGCCGACCCTTTATAAAACTTGAGGATTCACTGTACCTAATCCACTTTGTTACCTACCTTATGCCATTGAATATGTCTCATGGTAGTTGTCTATACCTGTCATAACCACAGAGCACCACTCAAAGCGTTATAGTGAAGAATCCATATTATTATCTGTGGATGTGGTCACATACAGTATACATTTTAATTAGACAGAGTACTTAAACCGACGTTTACGGGCACATAATATATAGGTATACATAATGGTTAAAGTACAGTACTTTTTATGAATTACTGTTATATTACCGGTTACGTGTTTTATGGATAGTCATTATGAAAACAAAATATTTACACTCACATCTGTCAGTTCACTTTTTTTTTAGTCTAATAAAAAAACCTATTAAAGTGAAAAATTCAACGCGACAGGTGGGATTTGAACCCACGACCTCTGGAATCCGTCCTGCTCTAACCAACTGAGCCACCGTAGTAATCCCTTGTGACGGTGAATCTTTCATACATTACACTCTGCTAATTAAGCCTAAAAAAAATATACTTTAGGTACTTTAGGTATCTTATTAAATGAAGCTAACTATATATTTTGTATATCCTACGCTGCAAATTCTAAGCTATTATAAATATTATTTTTGTAAAACGATCACTATATGACTAGTAGTATAAACAAACTGTGTTGTATTATATTATATGAAACTTGTATAATGAGATAAAATAAACTAAACTAAACTACCTAATTCGTGTACTTTTTTCTCAGGCACACACACACACAAAACACAACACATCGAAATTCGACAAGCATTTGCACCACAGGGCAAATTTGAGAACCTTTCATTGTGAGGAGGCCTATATGCCCAGTAGTGGATGGGACTTATATTGACGGATAATGATTTGTATATAAAATAAATAAAAAACACAAATCAATACTTTACCTCTTATTTGGGAGGGTCCAAAATGCTGCTTAATATCCCTAGTGCAATGATAAAAGTGTACATATAAGTCATGACGCTATGTCATGACAAAACTCATATTTTGTCGGTAGTTGCACCGACTCAACTGCATAACAAATAAGAAATATGCATAGCAAAAAAAATATATAAATATATACCTACCTATCAGTGGCGGCGCGTCAAAAATATTCTTAGGGAAGACGGAAATAATTTGCCTTTTCTATTCTTCATGAGCCGTAGTAACAGAATTGGACTGGCTGAAAATTAGGCAAGCCGGTGGGAATCGAGTTGTATGGACGCTCCGCCACTGCTACCTATATTACGCACGAACGTGACGGGCGGTGTACTGTAGCTCTAGTATAAGTTTTTTCGAAACATTAACTAATTCGAACGCGTTTGCGTTTTGTCTCAAAATGTATGAAGGTGGTATGAAAACGTGAACAGCGCCTCTGGTGGTCACTAGTGGAAACTAAAACAGCGAGTATAACATTTGTTGCTAACCGATGAACACGCGTAATTACAAACTCGGTGAGAGCGTTTTCATACATTTTGAGACAAAACGCAAACGCGTTCGAATTAGTTAATGTTTCGAAAAAACTTATACTAGAGCTACTGTACTCTTAACTCTAAGGCTCTAAGGTTATCTCTAAACTTTAATGTTTCATTAATAATTAGTCTAAAGTCTATAGATAGCCTATACCTAGTCTATTTATGAATCAAACCATAGAGTTTATCGTGAACGTGCACGTCCACGGTAAAGTATAATAAAAGGATCCCATCTCCGATTACAAAAATACTTAACTACTGAGACCAACGTTCGAAGTGTTTTTGAAGAACGAAAAGTCATCATCCGATTCTATTCGTTTCAACTTTTTGGTTTGAATTTAATATTTTTCAAAATTTTTGAATATCTTTATTATTTCCTTACTTATCTTTTTTTTTGGGTGGAAAAAAACAGTCACAGACTGAGATAATAAGGAAGTACGATGACAAAACATTATAAATGGGTGTAGGTACAGTCTGTATCCTAGTAACGATACATGTATCAATACGTTAGTACGAGTATAGTTATTCGTCTTCAATGCTGTTTGTCCTACACAAGGCGTACCTCTCTAACATGACTCTTTTAATGCTATTTTGTTGTGTCGTTAAAGAGTATCAGATATTTTTGAGCACGTATATGTGTCGTACCGTACCAATTTCATTTGACAATATTTCATAATTTCCAAAAGTCTTAATTCGAAAACCATTTCGGCAAAAACGTGTGAAGTATACAAAAAACATTTTTTTAGATTTTTTCCTCCGTTAATTTTGGAAAAAACCGCAAATTACTGTAAACTGTGTAAACCGAAAGTTGACGTCATCTTCCTCGCTGTATTCAGGGAGACCTTAGTAAACAGTACAGACAATCGCTGCTCATCATTTCATATTTTTAACTAAAATGGCAAAATTGTGTATGGACCCCAAATCCATATCAACTATATCTCAAAAATATGAGTTGATTTGACTGTTGCACACTACTTTCAAAATAAGGGTCTACTAATGAAGGCATCGCCACATAATCAGCGATAAAACTAATTACTATTTAATCGCCGATGACGTGGGCATTTTCAGAATTAGGTATTTTTCCTTAGGTAGGTACATCATTGCTATTGATTCTCGGCATCCTGCTAGTTTTTTTACACGACTGCCCAAAAAAAGGAGTGTAACGTTTTCGGGTTTCATGTAAGAATGTATGTATGTGAGTTTCTTTGTTCCCCCAGAACTTCTCAACGCCTTAACCGATTTAGATGTGTGAGGTATCGTTGGAAACCTTACGTCATCCCGAGTGACATAGTGACGTTGCATTAAAAACAAAATGGCGGACTGTGGACTCCACTGTGGACTCTTTTTTTTCCATCTTAGCATATCTGTTTGTTGGTGCAATAAATATTTCTATTTCTATTCTATTTCATCATTATCATTATATATACAAGAATCATAAATCTGAAAATTAGTCCCTATCGTTTCCTCGTCTGGGCAGAACAGCGTTTCAAAAAGTTTCTGAATTTCTCGTTGTAGCGCCTTAGCGCCCATGATGTAATACTTGTACTTAATAATTCTCCCGAGCTAGAATTCTCCTGTGTTGGACGAAGGGGCAACCCTTTTACGAACAATAAAAATGCCAGGTCGCCCGATAGTAACCGGTCTGATTCAAATCCTGAAATCGCTTGTTTTTTAACCTAACTGTGTCTTTATAGGCCGGGCCCAATAAAGCGATAGTAGTGCGCGGTTGGAGAGTAGCCTGGGGAAAATCCAGAGGAAACCTCCGACACGACCACGCGGGCGGTTTAAACACTGGAACACTAAGTAAGAGTTTGCGCTCCAGTGAAATTGGTTAAGCAGCTTCAACCGAATCTGAGGTCCAGGAATCGCGCCTGACCATCTGTCAACATATGATGTGATGACCCTACGATTCTAAAATGCATTCCGGAGTTGAGCCCCTTCTCATAAATAATAAATCATAATGCATTCACGGATTATTTGCTCGTAGAAAAACAGTAGGAGCTTATGTTATTGTTATCTTACGAGTACAACAAGGCATTCATTTGTTGTGATTTTGGAGGCCCATGAAACTAAACGAAATGAAATGAATGTTTATTTGTGAAATACGGGTTACATAGGATATTTTTAGGTAGGTACAGTCAAGGGCACCAATATGTATACATTTTTTCACCTTACTCTATTGAAATAAGATCCAAAAATGTATACATATTTATGCCCTTGACTGTAACTATGTTCATTCCACAGCCACACCATGTATTTATTTTAATTTTTCCTCTATCGCAAAGAATAAGCTTCGCATAGTTTTTGACGCACGTCCGGCGCCGAATTACTCTTATTTGGACAGCGACTTGAATGACAATAGGTAGGCTATTACGTGATGCGATAAATCAACTTGTTGCCATGATGTTTAAAGAGTGGCTGCCCGTACATATAAGCAACATATAAGCATTTCATTTTATTAAATGGAACCTGACCACCCATTTCACCTCTACAGAGGGCGAATTTAAAAAAAAAACACTGAAATCAGTCTTTTATAATTAAATGATAAGTCTATAAATAAAGTTTCATATACCACGCTTTAAAAAAATTGCTCTTTCAACCAAAAGGGAAAGAGTTTGATAAATAGTTTTCTTGCATTTGGATGCTTAGTCAATTAGCGAATTTTCATCTTAAAAATATTTTTAGTTACTTAATATTTTTATTTTGTATTTTTATAAAATTTAAGATGCACGACGGATTTGTTGGTTCCCAAAAACATAAAGCTATGTATAGTTCGTTCGTACACATCTGTAAGGCAAGTGCTGTCAAATTAACGCAAGAAAAAATCTACTTTACAGTTAGAGCTCTAAGTCGAGTTTTGCTTGCGTTTTTTAATTGACGTAAATGTGGACACGCTGAACAAAATCACCAAATTTTTTCCAGGGTCTAGTTAGGTATATAGTTCGTACAAAACTCTAAGGCCAAGTGCTGTCAAATTAACGCAAGAAAAAATCTACTTTACAGTTACTTAGAGCTCTAAGTCGAGTTTTGCTTGCGTTCCTTTGACAGAATTTGGCTTTAGAGTTTTGGCCGAACTATATACCTAACTAGACCCTGGAAAAAATTTGGTGATTTTGTTCAGCGTGTCCACATTTACGTCAATTTTGTTCCAGCAATGTGCCCCACCGGTGTCTGTGCTCATAATATCTATGTATAAAATGTTAAAATGAAAAGCTCGGTCAAATAGAGGCATACAGTCATAAGTTAATGTGCAAGCCTTTCGAAGGACGAAGTCGAAGTGAATTCGACGCTAAGCGTGAGGATTTGAAGGCCCGACCGCCTGCGGCCATCCACCACAATGTCCGATGGGTGCTGACAGGCCCGTATTTCCCCCTAGGCCCACAAGGCCCGGGCCTAGGTGCCCCGCCTGCCTAGGTGCCCCCCGTGACTGAGCCTTCACATATTTTTTTTATTCGATAAATTTCGCGCTCGCTACGCTCGCGTTTTATTCATCTACATGTGATCTACATTGACTAGATGCTAATGCAGGATTTTTCGCACCTGCACGGAATGTCCGAAAAATTACGCGCTAGCTACGCTCGCGTTTTCATCTACATTACTTGATGTGTATGAAGTATTTCCCGCACCTGCAAAAAATGTTTGAAAATTTTCGCGCTCGCTACGCTTGCCTTTTCATCTACATCACTTGATGTGTATGAAGTATTTTCCACTCCTGCACATAATGTTCAAAAAATTTAGGACTCGCTAAGCGCGCGTTTTCGTCTACATTACTTGATGCATAATGCATATGAAGTATTTTCCGCACCTGCATCATAATGTTCCAAAAATTTCGCGCGTACTACACTCGCGTTTTCATTTACATGTGTTATGAATTTATGACCCATCCCCCCCTTCGAGTTTCTATATCTATCTACGTTCTTGGTAGGTATACCAAATTTCGTCACAATCCGTTCAGCCATTTTTGCGTGATTGAGTAACCAACATCCAAGCATCTAAACTCTCGCTTTTATAATACTATAGTGGTTCCGTGAGCTGTAGACCTCGTTAATGGTTTTTTTTTATTTCGAAGAATTTTTCACGAGTATTGGTTGAGAAATGCCACCTATAGGAGAGAACAAACCATTGAAAAAAAATTTTTTTTTTAATTTCCAAAAAATTGCCCCACAAAAAAAATCTATGTAATCATAGAACCTGCTCAAAAATTTTCACGAGTTTCGATTGAGAAATGCGACCTGTAGAGGAGAACAAACCGAAATTCGGCCGCAGACGCATACAAATCATTGATAAAAAAATGTTATTTTAAATTTTCAAAAACTGACTACAAAAAACTATGTTTAATTTTCAAATCTAGCCACAGAATTTCACGAGAATCGGTTGAGAAATGCGACCTGTAGACGAGAACAAACGGAAGTACATATGAAAGCATTTTTGTCGAACCTGAAGCAGAACCCTTCGTTTCACTCGGTACTCGGTCAAATAGTAGAATTAACAGTGGTGATAAAAAATTATAATATGTTCCGTCCGTACATTTCAATATCTAAAATGGATTTTTTTGGGATTGGAGGGGGCCCCTAGATGCCAAGGGCCCTGGGTCTCTAAGTCCGGCCCTGGGTGCTGACTTGTAGTCACATTCATTGCGAAGATAGGCTCTGTTAGTTACCTGAGAGTTCACGGGCGACGATCTCAACTAGCCAGTGTCTTCTTTCCAGTCGCAGTGGTCCAAATCGACCAGGAATACCAGGATAATAAAATTATGATGATGTTGAAAATGAAAAGCTGTCAATGTCGTTTAGGTACAATGGAAACTCTTCTAAGACATTTTCTCTCACACACGAAGCATACCCCTGAACTTCCAGGACGACTAACCTATAAAACACCTTACAAACCCTCGAACACCAAAGAACCCAGGCATCCTAAACTAAACAAACTATAAGAAATCAAAGGCCACTTGAAATTGGCCGTTGCACATACACGCGACTTGGTTGCACAACGTATTTAAAAGACTTCGCGACCTTACCTCGTTGCAGTTACTAGGTTGGATGCAAACGGACCGGTCTTAGTCGCGATTTAAAAAATCAAAGTGTCAAACGTTCGAGATGCGCGCGTTTTTGGTTGCGGTTTGTTGTTTGGCGGGAATCAGGGCGGAGTCGTTGCGTGAGTTTTTTTTAATTATTTTCTTAAGGCTTTAGTAAATTATTTATTATTAATCATTTATTTACAGACAACAGGGGTTCATTTGTGTTAGTAAGTTCTTAATTTATATTAGTAGATTCAAATTAAATTATAACACAATTAAATTAGGAAATTATAACTAAAAACTATCAATACATTACATCATCATTTATCACATTAATTCAAATTATAATTATAATTAAATAAATGGTAGAGTTGATGTAAGTGACAGTTATTTTCATTGAATATAATGACTTGAATTTTAGGATATATGTCGAGTAATAAAATTATACATAGGTATTTGACCAAGTAACCATCAGTTACAAGAACTCACTGATATGACTGCTTTAGAGATATCTCCAGAAACATTTTATAGAAAGTAGTAGTAGTCAAACTCTTTACTGTAGTACAATAACAAATATGAAAAATACAAAAGGAAGTAGTATGTTCAAAAGCGAATTAACCATACAGCTAAAGGGATCGCGAAAAAAATAATTGGCCCACCCCATCGAGTGAAGTATCGTTGATTAGACCTCGTTTAGTGCATAAATATAGTATTCTTATTTTTAATAATATTGAAAAGCAAAGGAATGAGAAGCCAGCTATAGAGGTATTACCATAAAATTTTCCTTTCCCCTTTAATTCTTAATCCTAGCGAAAAACTGTGTAGAACTAGAACCTTTTTTTGTAGAGAATTTTATGTAAGTAGTTAGATTACTTGTTTTTAAGATTTTTTTTGCTATGGGGGCCACCGTTTACTTGTTTTTGTTTTACAAAATACCGAAAAATGGGACCTTCAAACCCCCCTACCCCCAGCTCCAGGGTTATGGGCGGGGACTTTTGTTATTCTCACCTCCTAACCATATTTCGATGCTCCTAACACATTAGTAGTAGTCTTTGTTCACTAGTCCAAACAGTTATGAAGTCAAAAATTGTGTTTCAAGCATTTCCCTCTACCTATTCCTTTCGTTGCTTGGCCTATAAACAGACTTGTTTTCATCATCGTCATCATCTGTGCCAGCCCCGTTAGGTAGGTCATCATCAGCTATCAGGCAGGCCTATGTCCAGTAAGTCAACTAGGATTCGTAGGTAAACGATGGCTGCTTTTGATGGCTATACTTAAACGAAGTGTCAGATCAGGCTAAAGCGCATTTTAATGCAAGCATCATATATGGATGAAGGATTACACACGGTGATGGTGAAAGAACCAGGTCGCCGGCCGGCGTCGGCGCAGGTCAAGGTCTCGTGACGATGACGTCATGCGCGTGCGCACCACAACAAAACTTGGTATGGGCATGACCGGCCGTGCACCAGGAGTCCACATCCTTTAATCATTCTTCTTGGTGTTCCTTCATGTTTGAGGGATAACGTATAGACGTTATCCCTCAAACCCATAGGGGCCCTTAGGGGTGACCATCGTGACATTGTTAGTGTTGTGTGTGTCGGGCGAGTGACAACCCTAATGTCCTGCCCCCCCCCCCCCCCACCCCTATTCATAAACGTCCATCAAACCTATTTTAAATAACAAGCCGCGAAAGCTCGTTTGTCCTCATTTGTTACATTAACATTAAGGTTTGTGAGAAAGGGACAAACAACATTTTAGTTAGCAGAGGCTTGTTAAGTTTATAAATAAGGGGGTTAGTGATTAATAAAAACCAAGTGCGGGTAGATCGAAAAGCCCGTGCGGCTAGATGATGTTGATGTGCTCGCATCAGTCAGCTCGCGACCAAGGATGGATGTAAGTTACTTTATGGGATTCAGATTCAGATAAATTTTATTGATAAAAGTATAAATACATTTTACAAGTCAAATTGGGAAGGATGTTATTATGGTACATTCAGAACGCCGGGCAGAATTAAGTCCTGTTTGCCAGTAAATGTGTGCATCTCATGGTGGGTTGCACCAAACCGTCTGTAATCGTAAGCAGTGTTCGTTAAAATCTGATTGTAGGGAAAGTTTCACAAGTTCCTATGGGATGACGGCTGCCAAAGCCATATTTAACGAAGATCGGTTTGTATCGTAAGTTGGTGCAACACGCCCTAAATCAATGATAACCTAATTATCGGACCTAAGTACTCACAAAATTTCACGAGAATCGCTTGTTTCGACCTTTAGACCTCGCTTCGGTCAATATATGTTGCTCGTTTAATAATAAGGGGACGTCATACCCTGTACTTTCAGTATTGTAGTACCGTATATGAGTCGCGTGTGGTAACGGTGGAACTGGAAGCGGACGTGGCGTAACGACGCCTGCGCCGGCGCATCCAACGGTAAAGGACACGGCGTACTCTATTTTCTCTATGCTGCGCATTTCCGACTTTACTATTTTATTTAAATAGGCGCGTAACTAATGCGGGCTGCGTGTGGTAAGTTAATCACCGTGGGCCGCGGTCAGGATTTGGATGAGTGGTTACTAACTGAGCGCTCCCGTGCTTTGGAAGGCACGCTAAGCCGGTGATCCCGTCTGCTGTGTATGGTATGGCAGCAGTCGTTAAGCCAAGTTGGCGGCTTGACAACTTTTAATAGTCAAGTTGCCCACTCACTTGATAAAGGGGGGGGGGGGGGGGGGGGTCGAAGTTGCACCACATCCGTAGGGAAAGAACGCACTACGCACTGCTACCCTACACATGACCCCTGGGTGGTGCTAAAAGTGCAACAAAACTGGCAACCGTACCGTCTTCTCGAAGATCTCACGGTTTGAAATAATTGTCATACGATTGGTCGTTGAGAATCCCAACGATTGAAAAACACTGATCCAATGGAACTGATGTCATCTCTCTATTGTTATCCTTCTGACTGATATATTACCTACTGGCTTTAGCAATGATAGTTTCGCAAGGGTAACATGTTATGTTAACTAATATCCAACAATGCGTTAACGCATGGCAAAATCCTGCCACACGATCCGCCTGTGAAAACGGTCGGCAAGAATTACAGCGTTAACTAGGCCGAACGGAATTCTAGCAAACTCATGGAAGCCACGCGAGGTAGCAAAATGCAACTTATTATTTTATAGAAACCCGTCGTAACTGCTTCACGTTCACGACATCTAAATTACTCTGCAATAAACAAATCCGTCCATTCATAAACAAACCCCTTTTTATAATACTTCTAGAAGTAACGTAACCAAACTTTATTGAAGATTTAAAACTAAAATAAGTAAAAGGTGTTCGTTCGCATGGTCTGATGCAGTCTGATAGGTTGATTTTGGGTTACGTTCTTGGCTAAAAATGCAACTTCATCTTTATGAATGACAAAAAATTATAGAGTAGATAGGTAGATTTTATTTGATTGGTTAATAATAATAGTTTCAGTCAACTTCGAAAAGAGCTTTGATTTCTACATATTAACTTGTCGATATTATTGATCATTCAAACATGCACTTAGATGTAAGTCAACTTAAAAACATGACAAGCTAATGGGCTGAAGCGACTTACAAAATCCCAAACAGTTTTTGAAGTAGTTTACCTTAGTTTAGCATTGAGGCTTATGCAACCAGCAAGGATAGTCAACAAACTCGGAGGCGGTCAATGCCAACCCTGGTCTACAGTTTATCTGACTATTACGCAAGAGAAAACTGGTGCAAGTTCTCAAGCGTTTTCCTCTTAGTCATCCCATTATCCTTCTGTTCAAAACAAAAGACTTAGAGAATAACAAATTAATATGTCGGTTATTAAAATAAAAATAATTATTTATGAAAACTTAATATTTAGAATCTATTGAAACTTAACCTGAACAAAAACAAAGACAAGTTTTTGTTGCAAGTTGTCGTCAGCGGGTATCATATCACTAGTATATAGGGATGCGGGGTCCCGGTAGATACGTCGGGACATGTCCCGGTTTAAGGCGTGATGTCCCATTGTCCCGGTTTTGAAAGCCTAGTTCATTAGTAGGGAACAGATAGGTAAATAAGCATGCATGTACGTAGTACGGATGACTATGTCTACCGCTTAACATAGACAGTGCTTGCGCGGCGTGCAGCGCATGAAGGGGGCCGTCAGCAGGTAGCAAGATGGGGAACGAACAACGAACGGCAAGGTTATGCGCAGCTCCCACGTCTGATATCCTTTTACTTTGAGGACGAGGCAGGTTCTGATGTCCGATCAAATTTTTATTTTTGATCTCTATCTACAATACTTTTTCTGCAATTTGTCCCGGCCTTGGTCCCCATATTTATGGCAACCCTAGTAAGTCCTTATTTAGGTCCTGATTTGAGACCTTGTAAGCATGAACAAACTGTGGACTCCACTAGCACCTGCCATACATCATTGTATGCACAGTATTGTTATGCAGGCAGCGTCCGTATAGTGATTAAAATGACAGATGGATGCCCGGCCTTGGCCGCTCGTGACGAGGTGACGGGCTCTTGAGGAAAAGCGGAATCCTCCGATGACCAGACATCTGTTATTTTAACTTTTGGCGAGGCGATTAATATCTGTTTATTATTGCCCATTTTTATTGTTTAACAGTGAAACTCAATGTCACTGTGTGAACGCGACGCCATTAGTGCGAGTGACAGAGACAAGTAATGATGGGTCAATGTACGAAATTCTTTCTATTCGTCGCGCGCGCTTTAGATTAATTGCTTCATTGGGCGCTCCAGTTGCAGTCCACTAGAGACGATGAATAGTGTACAAATATGTAAATATACTTAAAAGGTTTGTTTTAACGGGTCTAACGCGATATTTATGTATTTACCTTTTTTACCGACGTTTCGACACGGGTTTCACCGGCCGTGGTCGCGGATATGACTGTCGTCTCAGCAAGTTGTCAACGGAGATACGATACCTTTTAAGTATGTTTACAAAGCGCGAGAGTTTAAAGTGTTAAATATGTAAATGTCTAACATTGTTGTCTGTTGATCAGCTTATGCTGCGTGTTCGCACGATTATAGACTGTCAATTGTTTTCCAGTTGCGTCTGGAAATACTAAATGGCATGCGCGTGCGACGCGAATTATAATCAATCATTAATCATACGAGATAATTTAAAATTAATGGAAGAGTCAGTTGCAGTGTCTTTAATTCGTTATATGAAAGTAGGTATACATTTAAAACTCGTTTATCCGGTAGATTGAAGTAATTGCTATTAACTTAAATCAGGCGCTTACCTACTCGTCGCTTTTTCATACCAACTTCCACCCTCTTATGATTTTCGGGATAAAAAGTACCCTATTTCCTTCCACGGGACCCAATCTATCTCCATACCAAATTTCATGTAAATCGGTTCATCGGTTTCAGGATGATTCACGTTAGACCGTTCCGTGTCCGGGCCGGCCCGATTTGTAGTACAAGAAATAGACGGACGCGCGACGGCCGTCGAACCATCCTTTAAGCGTGAAGAGGTAACCGACAGACAGACACACTTTCGCATTTATAATATTAGTATGGATTGTATGGGTCGATGATATTAGGAAGACGACGGGTCACTCTTGGATAAGACTGGCTCAAGACCGGGACGAATGGAGTACTCGAAGAGAGGCCTATGCTCAGCAGTGGGCGATTACAGGCTGAAAATGATGATGATGATGATGATATCGCATTGTCTTCCAGCGTCCTTCATCCACCCCTGCTCCGCGTCAGCCCCGGACCTCAACAGCTGCCTCGAGAAGTCCGTAGCCCTGGCGGGGCCCAGCTTCGCCCTGGGCATCCCGGAGCTGGGCATCGCGACCCTGGACCCGGTGCAGCTGGGAACTGTGCTGGTGGACAACCCCAGCTTGAAGATCACGTTTACTGACACCGTTGTTACGGGCCTCAGGGGGTTCAAGGTTAATTCTTTCAAGTAAGCACCTACTTTATAAAACACAACATAATTATTTGAAAAAGACACAAAACAAAGCTAATTAAGAAACCATGCATCTCCGCCATCAAAACATTCGATTTAAAAAAAACCCGCACTCAATTCAGTTCATCCTATAGGAAGCTATACGATGACACAGTGAAAATTTGAAGACTGTTTCAACCGTTTAGCTGTAAAGCCTGTATGCCAGATGACGGACGGACGGACGACTGAGTGACAGCAATAGGGTTCCGTTTGGACCGTGGAAATGCCTCCCTCTATAAATGCCCCGATATTGATATCCCACCACCAACAGCGCTTCGAACAGGGGTTATTCACCACCCCAGGAAGCCACACACGCCAAAGTCTTTGTGGCAAAAGACAGAAAATTAACCTTACTGGATAGCACGTAGATTGCGTTTACATTGTAGGGCAGATGACCCTGTTCTGGCCACTGACCCTGTTTTGGCCATTTTCAACTTCAAAGCGATGCTAACAAGACATAGAAAACAAAACAAGTCTATAATCTATGGTAGTTACAATAATGAATTATGGCAACACAGATACAGTTAGTCAGCTATCAGTGTCAAACGTCACTGAGACGATAGCTGCCATTTTTTGTGGATGTGTGTGAAATGTGCTCATTTCTTAATAAAAACAATAAGGGCAGTGGATGAGTAATCAGTTCATATCTCTGGAATCTTTGTTTATTTTTTAAATGTGAATGTTTATACTATATTGAAATAAGATTGTCTAAGCAGAGTTTTAGTAATTTGCTTGCTAATTGCACGAAAAGTGAGGATATAAGCCGGTGGCCACAAATGGGGCAAATATTATGCGATTTTCCATCTTTGGCCAGGTCGGTGGCCAAAAGTGGCACACGTTGAAACCCCAGTTCTGGCCAATTAATGTTTAACGTGGACTTTTTATGTAAAGTTGGTGGCCTTTTTTGCTGTTTCTTCACGACGTTGATGAAATTAAAAATCCGTTTTTGAATAAATAAATTTGAATGTGGATTACAAGCAGAAATCGCAATTATTAAATAGGCCTTGTCTATGTCTCTGCCTTTTAATGTCTCACTACTCTTCAATTATTTTATTTCAGGCTTCCATATTAATGCACTGTTATGTACCTATGTTTGCTATTTGAATGAGGTTAAAGTTGCTATTTGCGATATAATTTCTCATGTTAAATCTTGTAAGTGTTTAGTATAAGACTGAATACTGTAAAAGGTAATTGAGTACCTACTTAATTATTTTGAACACCTAAGAAATAGTTGATTGTGCAATTTCTAGCTATTTACTAATAAATACTACGTTAATTTCTAATTTATTGTTGCTTTATTTCATAATGGCCAGAACTGGCACATAGTGTGGCCACAAATGGGTAAAATGTGGCCAAAAGTGGCTCCCGGACCTCCTCCGAGGCTTTTTTTCTCAAAAATTGTTATTTATTATAAGTTTGGTAATACTATGGTTCTATATGTCAAGAATAATATATTTTTGATATCATTAAATAAAAATAATGTCCGAAATAATTATATTTTAGAAATACCAAGCGCTTGAGTAGTGAAAATCTCTTAAAATGGCCAAAACAGGGTCATCTGCCCTACGTGTTGTCATCTATACATGACAGTGGTGTTGTAGGCAGGTCGGGAGGTTAATAAAAACCGTTCGTTCCAGAATGAACCCCTCAGCCGGCAAGGCCACGTTTGACTTCACAGCCAACGTGACGCTGAAGGCGCACTACGACATGAACGGACAGGTGCTGATCCTCCCCATCAAGGGCAATGGACAAGCCAAGATCAAGATCAGTAAGTAAAGCTCATGTTTAATGACCCTTTTGGTTTTCCTCAGGCCAGTCTACATTTTTTTTATTGGCTTTCCCAAGTTTGACCTCCTGCGGGACCAGTTACTTATTTTTGGCAATTCTCTCGAGGCGAGGACAAGAAGGAACAGAAACGGAGAAAGAAATGACAGGAAAATCTAAATAAAGCTTATAGAAAGGAAAGAGGACCGCGCGCTCTCCTATCGCTTATATGGAACATGCATTAAGATTCTATCGAGAAATTATATTAGTAATCCAATAATTTATAGCAATTACAAGTGTATTACTGGAAGATTTATTCCGAAATTATCATTTTTACGTATGCAAAATATTATGATTAAAAGTTACGTAAATTGAAACGTAATTTTGAACGCGCAGTGACGTCACTTCGTGTCTGTCGCTTCAGTAAAATGAGGTAAAAAACATTGAAAAATATGTAGGTAGAGTGGAAAATTATTTTATGTCACACCTGGCCATAAAGTGGCCATTATTGCACGCTCCGCGCGCGAAAAAACCCACTTCCTGGCCAGGGGGTGACATACAATTTTGTACTTACCACGGGCGATAATAAAGAAAGCCTCAGATCGCATATTTATCGCCCTTGCCTTCGGCTCGGGCGTAAAATACCTGCGATCAGAGACATTCTTTGTTTTATCGCCCTTGGTAAGTAATGTACTATATAATGAGTGATTAATTATATTCAATGAAACTGAAAACTTATTATTTCTGTGATTCAAATAATATTTATGCGCTATGAAGTTTCACGTTTGCACCAGTGTCAAGCCAGTGAGCGTTTACGTTTGAAATGTCGGTTTGTGATTTGAATTAAGTAAATTATTTGTGCTTATTTTAACTTTTTCGTAGTTGGTATCTTTACGTAATCCCTAAATCTTTAAGATAGACAAGACCAATGCAGTAGGTATGTTCCCTATTGGGCCCAAAATTTAAAAATTCAAAATGGCGGTTTCTTGAATTCTCCTCCACTTCGCTCGATCTTCCGTGTGGCATCCTTTTCATGTTGTTCTATTAGAGGTATTAAGTCAATACAGGGGTGGGAGATGACCAGGGGGGTGCCGGGAGGCTAGCTCCCGCGATTGTTTCGACCTATAGTCGGCGGCCATCGGGACAATTCCTGCCTTTCCAAAGCGTGTAATCAAAGTGTCACGAAATCGTGCATCTCACGTGTTTCCTTTCTTTATTTACACCGGCGGGTCAATGTCGGCCGGTTGGGCAATCAGTGAGGCCGAATGACCGGTTCGGAAACTTGCGAGCACGAAATCCATAAATTTACAATTATTGTAAATGTGAAAGATAGACTAAACTACATATCACGCCTGTATTTGCAAAAGCCTGTAGGTATTTGCAGCAACAAAAACCTATCGAGTTTGTTTCGGCGTTTCTTGTCGGCAGGTTGTCCACCCAAGTATAAAATACTTACTAAGATTCCTGTTACCTTTCGAATTTCCTACAGGAAGTGTCCTGGTCCCTGTGTTAGTCCAGTGACCTGTTGCCGACCCCTGCCCTGCCCTGCCCTGTGTCCTATTGCCGACCCCTGCCCTATTGTGTTAGTCCAGTCCTTGCTTGTACTGCGTTCTCGTACAGTGCGATTCAACAGGTGCTTTATACCGAGAACACTCAAGTTGTGGAATGAGCTTCCTGCCGAGGTATTCCCAATGGGCTACAGCATGGGGCTTTTCAAAAAAGGCTTGAAAAGGGTTCTTATGGGTCGGCAACGCGTGAGTAACGCCTCTAGTGTTGCAAGCGTCTATAGGCGGCAGTAACCACTTACCATCAGGTGGGCTGTCAACTTGTTTGCCTCCGACGTAGTATTTAAAAAAAAGTATTTGTATTGCATTGTATGTTCTCTGCAGCGAACCTGAACATCGTGGTAAAGTACGACTATGAAACCAAGGAGGGGCACTGGGTGGTCACCGGGTACAAGGACACGTACAAGATGGACCGCGCGCAGTTCAAGTTCACCAACCTCTTCGGAGGCAATAAGCAGCTGGGTAAGTCCACACAATGTTTTATTCAAAAGCATCAGAATCACCAGCTTGCCAGGACTGGTTTCCTAAGAGACCTGACCTACAAAGGGTAAAACATAGACAATAACCGTAGGCTATAGGCCACGCGACTGATTATCAACTTCAAATATTACAACTGCTCAGACTCAGCTTTTTTAATCCCGTAGTCCTTTGTTTATAAGTAACACCTTTTATAATAGGTGTCGTCTAGATTTCTAGAGTCATTCAGATACTGTAAAAAAGAGCAATCTGTTTTACTTACCCATAATCACTACACCTAATCAAACATTCATTTCATTATACCCTCCAGTAGCCCTCAACGGCTGTTTTACATGTCAGAAAACTCAGAAATTACAACACAGGTACAGTCAAGTGCAAAAATATGTATCGAGTGTAATATCCTCTCATAAATATGGTACTTACTAAAACCTAAATTGACCGACATAAGAGCTATGGGACGTATTTTTGAGCAAGTTGTATGCACTCATATTTTTGCACTTGTACAATGATATTATTTAGGGCGGGTTGCACTTACCTACGATTACAGATCGATTAACGTTAAACATGGCGCTGGCAGCTGTCATCCCGTAGAAACTTGTCAAACTTGTCCGTAGACCGTACAATCGGATTTTATTTTATCTGTCACCGCTTACGATTACAGACGGTTTGGTGCAACTCACCCGTAATACTTAACATGAATACATATCTAAGTTCGTGAAACCGCCCACCCACACACGCACCTCACACACATGTACCTTCCAGCGGAGACCACAAACAGGTTCACCAACGAGAACTGGAGCATCATCATGCAGGAGATAGCGCCGCCCGCCATCACCGAGATCATCAGGAGGTGCGTCGACGAGGTCAAGAAGCTGTTTGCGGCCATCCCGGCTGACGAGCTGCTCCACCCATGAACGGTTGGACACTATTGGACACTTGGATCTCAGCTTGGGGCTTCATGATCCTAACATTTGTGTTGTTCTAGCTAGCTCAATGGTTCTAATATTTCTATCATCTAAATTGTAATTTTTTCAATTTTTTAATCAAAGTGAAAATTTAAAAATTTAACACCACAGGTGGGGCGGGTGGGTAATTTTCACTTTGATTAAAAAATTGAGATTTTCGCTAGCGGACGCATCCGCTTAACGAACATTTAAGATCTAAATTTTAGATCAATTCTAAATCAATGGGCCTAACATTTCTGTCATATTAACTCAATGGTCCTAATATTTATGGTCTTAACATTTCTGTCATCTAATTCAATAGTCCTAAAAACATTTCTGTCATTTTACTCAATGGTCCTAACCCTAACATTTCTGTAATTTTAACTCAATAGTTCCAATAACATTTCTGGTATCTAATTTCTGTCATTGTAACTCAATGGTTCTAAAGTTTATAAACATTTCTATCATTATAACTCAATGGCCCTAAACATTTCTGCCATTTAACTCAATGGTCCTAACAGTTTTGTCATTTTAACTCAATGGTCTTAACATTTCTGTCATCTAATTCAATAGTCCTAAACATTTCTGTCATTTTACTCAATGGTCCTAACATTTCTGTCATTTTAACTCAATAGTTCCAATACCTAACATTTCTGTGATCTAATTTCTGTCATTGTAACTCAATGGTTCTAAAGTTTCTAAACATTTCTATCATTATAACTCAATGGCCCTAAACATTCTGCCATTTAACTCAATGGTCCTAACAGTTTTGTCATTTGAACTGAACGGTCGTAACATTTTTGTCATTTTAACTCAATCTCACATTTTTCTAAATACCCACTCGTACAAGTCGGTCCCCAAACTCTCGACCTCCAGACTAAGTTGTCTCACCCACTCAGCTAACAGAGACATCTATGTTCTGTAACTAACATTTTAAACTCGTGCGCAGGAGACACAATCCACCGCGTGATCAACGAGCATTGGGAGGGCGTGATCCGAGACTTCGCGGGCGTGGCCTTCGAGCACATCATCCGCGCATGCGTCGACGAGTCCAAGAAACTGTTCGCAGCCTTGCCTGCTGACCAACTCCTACTGCCCTGATCACGCGATAGCAGTAGGCAAATGTAAGGCGGATAACACACGGCACAACATCCGCACGTGTGTCGACGAGACCAAGAAACTGTTCGCGGCCGTGCCCGCACACCAGCTCCTGCTGCCATGATCCCGCAATAGCACAAGGCAAATTTAGGGCGGATAACACACGGAACCACGGTTGATTTAACTTTACATCCGCGCGTGCGTCAACGAGTTCAAGAAACTATTCGCTGATTTGATCACGCGATAAATGTATACAGTTGAAAAGTAAGGGAGTTAACAAACTGTCGTAACGCCACTCGGCATCGGTTGTGTTGCAAGCTTTAAGGATCCAGGATTCGTTGACGTGATCGTGAACGTCATTGACCCTGATTACCAGAGCGCATCCCGCACGCAGGAAGCTCGTGTTATCTTCGTTTTTCTTTAACAAAAACCATAAAGGATAGCTGGAGTTTCCCGCATGCGAGATGACGCACACGGCACAAGGAAAAATTCGGTGCCTAAGTTTTTCAATTTTTCCTTTATTTCTAAATTTGTAATTTGTGTTAACAGCGTTACCATACTGCTTAATACAAAATTAATTTAGTTATGAGAAGCGCATCGTAACTAACGATTTCTCGACATAATTTGAGACGTTAGTGCCGTAATGAAGCCTGAGTCTTCTGGTAGATGTCGCTGTATCCCTTAAGGCGTTTTATAAATGAAGGAAGGATTGACGAATTTCAGGCCGGGTAGCAATCGCACCTATAGCTCAGTTGGCTAGAGCGACTGGCCGCGAGTGCCGGGAGGTCGCAGGTTCGAATCCTGCTCGGTGCCTAAGTTTCAATTTTTTTCCTTTATTTCTAAATTTGTAGTACGCTAAATTATATTAATTTATACTATTAGGATATTTAACTAGGTATTCTAGTGTTAGTTTTTTTTGTACTTAAAGTGAACTTGATATTGTGTATCAACTTCTAATATAAACCTTATGTTATTGAAATAAGGTCTAGAAATGTATCTTTCTTCAATCGTTTTACTTCTTGAGAAGCACTGAAATACATCAACAAGGAATAGTACATTACTTACCAAGGGCGATAAAACAAAGAATGTCTCAGATCGCAGGTATTTTACGCCCGAGCCGAAGGCAAGGGCGATAAATATGCGATCTGAGGCTTTCTTTATTATCGCCCGAGGTTAGTACAAAATTTTATGTCACCCCCTGGCCAGGAAGTGGTTTTTTTCGCGCGCGGAGCGTGCGATAATGGCCACTTTATGGCCAGGTGTGACATAAAATCAATTCCGACCTTCCTTCTTCATGCACTATCGCATTCACTGTCACCCTCTTTTGCTGGACTATCGGCAGGTGCCGCACTTTGCTGTGTGCCCCAAACGCACATGTGAGTTCAACCGACTATTCTAAGTCTAAGGCACTAAGGCGCAGGGTGAAAGTCACTAAATATTATGAACGCGTCTGTGCGTTCAGGGCACTGGGTGAAAGTAACGGAAACGCATATATGCGTTGGTGGCAGTGAATGCGCTATCGCTTGTCTCCAGGCTTCTCTAGAGGTGAGAGGCTGTAGCCTTAGGTTAGGAATTAGAATGAACTGGGGGTTTATTGTGATAATTACTGTAAGTTTGGCTTTAAGTATTGATATAATAAATATGTTAAGATTATTATTGTTTTTTTTATTTAATTGGATAACGTCGATCGCCGCTAGAAAGCAATAACGCGTAGCTCGGGATATAAGTAGAGATACTCTCGAGCGCAACATGTGCTACGGGCGCTGGTCATACGATATTAGGAGGGGTCAACTTAGCTGGTCGTAGAGCGTCCTAGGCGTACTTCCGTCCACTATATTGAGACCTCCTTACGAATCTGTCGCGAGTTTAAACATTTTTCCCAATCACAAAAAGTACTAAGCGCCGTTAAAGAAGTTTTCACTTCAAAAAAAAAGGAGTTCAGTGGTTTCAAGAAAAACAGCATTGATTCAAAGTATATACGTATATATAAAAAACAAGCACCATAAATGCATAAAAGTATGTAAAAATAGAAATATCAAACTACATTTTACTTATACGTACATTAACAGTAACAATTCAACAAAATGGCAGGGTAACATCTGTAGAGAATTCAGAATTTCCAGGATTCAATCATGCCCTATATATTATCTACAAACTATTCATGCCCTTAACCCTTTGACCGCCAAAGCGAAGTGTGTCGTCGTCCCCAGTACGCCAAGCACTGTTTTTTTTGTGTAATGTCTAAACCAATAAAAACAAATTAAAACGGTTCATAAACGATTTTTTTCATGATCAAAGTACACCTTCACTCCGACCTTTTAAGTGGTTGTTGGCGTGGTGGGCGCGACGACACACAACCACTTTATAGGTTCTTGGTGGTCAATATTTGTTTAAACACAGGTGTAGTGTACTCAGAAACGGCAATAAATATTGCACGTGGTATTTTGAAACGTTTGAAAGAGACAATTGGCTGTTTACGACGATTACCGAGCACTAGCGAACGTCCATCAATCATTTATTCATTGACGTTTCATATCAAATAAATACTTCACTTTATGGACTTCATTAGTTTACGTCAAATCGATGACATCTTACCTAATGCCCGCTCTACATGTTGGCCCAACGTCGGCCAATCTACGGGACGCAGCTATACGATAGAGGGAGCACGGTGTATTACCATCTCCTTCTATCGTATAGCTGCGTCCCGCAGATTGGCCGACGTTGGGCCAACATGTAGAGCGGGCTTAAGCATCTTACTTTGGATGTCTATAGTTTCTGACAAGTCTCTTGGGTATACAATAGTGTGCACTCTATGAAGCCGAAATTAGCCGATTTTCTTTCCAAAAGTCGATGTGCAATACTTATGTATGTATGTCTATGTATGTATGTATGACACTTTATTGCACATAAGAAAACCTTTACAAAAACAAAATTATAAAATAAAATAAGAAAGCACAAAGGCGAACTTATCCCTCTAAGGGACTTATCTCCGGGTACTGTAGTTATCAGTCGATTTATCTTCAATCTATTGTTATTCAATAAATTTTGCATAGATGAAATGGCGACTTAACCAGGCGCGGATCCAGGATTTTGTTCAGGGGGGGGGGGGATTTTTGACCAATAACTATGATGCAGGTGCGGAAAATAGGTATCCCATCAAAAACATTACATGTAAAAAGATGCAAGTCTCGCAACACAGTTCTTTTACAACAAAAAGTAATGATATGTAATCTTAAACCAAGTCTGTTATATTTTCTAGTCAATAGTACCGGAGGGGTGCCCACAGAACAAAATTTCCACCGACTTGCATCAGCATTAGGTACTTTATGTTTTTGATCATGTCATTATATATATTTAAAAAATAAAGTTATGCAGATGCAAGTCGGTGGAAATTTTGTTCTGTGGGCACCCCTCCGGTACTATTGACTAGAAAATATAACAGACTTGGTTTAAGATTACATATCATTACTTTTTGTTGTAAAAGAACTGTGTTGCGAGACTTGCATCTTTTTACATGTAATGTTTTTGATGGGATCTCATCCCTTTTTTTTTCTTTTCAGGTATGACTTCTAGTAACGAACATGCAAACTGTAAAAGTAACTTTGTAATCGCATGCATTTTGTATAGGATTACAAACTTATTTATGCAGTTTGTATATCTCAGATACGTGACTGATATTGCAATATTTTTTAATTTTCTAGCAATTAATAGGCTAAAAACTAATTATGTTTAAAATTTGGAGCTTGTGGGTCTGCTAGAAGTACCTTAAACGATTGATGATCTGTCAGTCAGTCAGTGAGTCAGTGACAAAACTAAGGAATTTTGAGGGGCAATAGTTCTTAAAATAAAAGTTCAAATTGAATGTTATTGAGAATATATCTAACCCATATTATACCCAACATGTTACTGCAAATTCAGGGTTCTAGCTTTTACTGGGACAAAATTACAGGATGTTGAAAATGGCCTGAATGGCTTCGAGAAAAGGATGGTACGGCCGTGCACCTTTTTGCTCGACTTGCGGGGGCACTGCCGTGCCCCCAGATTTTGTGTGACCTGACGCGGGCTTCAGGGGGGGGCAAATGCCCCTGTCCCCTCCCCCCCCCTGGATCCGCGCCTGGACTTAACATCAATCATCTGCATTGGTATAGTTGAAATTGTTTGAAATGGACAAACACTAAACATGCCACAATAGGGATGTTGACTCAAAAAAAATTATTACTTCAATAGAAAGAAGACATAAAATAAAACTATGCCAAATAGTGAAAATCCTATTCAAATATCTCAAAAAATAACGAAGCTACAACGGTTAGAATGTTCGTAGTTAGAGAGAGAAAGTGCTACTCAACAGTGACGTCACTGTTGAGTAGCGCCATAGTAAATGACGATCGTTCAATACAAAGGTGCGTTTTGCGGAGAAGCGACAGAAAATACCCACACTTAAAACTTTGAAGACTCATAATTACGTAATTATTTATTTTTCTGAATTACTTTTCCGCCATTTGCTTGAGAATTTGAGCCTTTATGTAGAAAATTTGGATTTACCTCTTGATTTTCTTTTATAGTGTCATCATCCCTATTTGGGCTGGAAACAGAGCACGACCGACGGTCAGCGCGTATGGTCGGTCGGGCGTGTTTTGTATGGCCGCATACGCGCTGACGGTGAGCATCGCTCTGAACGCATGTATGCTTTCATACAGCGATAGCTACGCCCGACCGACCATACGCGCTGACCGCCGGTCGAGCATTGTTTCCAGCCTTAAACCAATACCAATTTGAAATATTTTTAATATTTAACCTTATGGTCTACGCAAGGACATTCATTTTAAAGAATTA
This sequence comes from Cenopis cana, assembly GCA_951800055.1. Lineage (NCBI taxonomy): Eukaryota > Metazoa > Arthropoda > Insecta > Lepidoptera > Tortricidae > Cenopis > Cenopis cana. The sequence continues at coordinate 465,178 of OX637484.1, read as the reverse complement.
CAACTATGATACCTGAATGAATGAATGAATGAATGAATGAATGAATGAATGAATGATAATTTATTCGAAGCACTTCAACAAAAACATGTATACGCTACCTTATAACAAAACAAATAAGATAAATAAAATAGAATAAAACAGGTAACACGGAAGTGCCACGAAATGGTCCCGACTCAGCATGGTGTCAACCTAACTGGTCAACGCTGGTCTTCCGTCGGGGCCAATTGGTGACTTCACGGCTTGCAACACATAAAAACAAAAAAATAAAATAAAAATAAAAACGAATAAATCGATACACAGTATAACAAACAATTGACAAAACTATTTCAAGTACTAAAATTAAAAAGAATACAAATATACAGAATAAAATGTTAGTTTTTTTTTACATTACATTACCGTGAACGCGACTGTAAACATAACAGGACAACTAGCGCCAGCGTACCTTCATGTGAGATTGAGTTAGCGGGGGCACATGGCGTGACGGCCACCATCCACTGGCACGCTGGCGCCAGTGATGTTGCTAGCTAAGTCACTGGCCAGGAATGCTATGGTGGCCGCTACCTGGAAATTAAGTATCAGAGATTTAGTTCAGGCACGGGCGACTCATTCGCGTGATGTCATCGCGCCGCTCAACGGTCCCCCGCCGGGTGACTTTCAATGCGATAGAAAGTGCTATAGCGAGTGATGCGCGTGCGATAGAAGGAGATGGCCAAGCGTAGGTACGTTTGGCTTGCCTCGCGGCGATTTGTTAACAGTGAGGCTTCTGTACGTAGTACTAATACTTATTCTGTGGTTATTAATCTGTTTACACAAACAATACCCACATTGTGTTGTGTAAACAAATTAATAAATTAGTACAAATCCAGTGAACAATTTGAGTCTTTCATTTATTGAGTCTTTCATTATTTGACGCTCAGAGACCATTTACATCTTTGAGATATTATATTAAATTTTGTTATTCAGACTGAGACCTTATACATCTCTCAATTTTACTATTATTGTAATGTTTGTAATAGATAATTAATATTTGGACATGAAAAATGTATTAAATTCTTATTGATATATTTCTTAAATTGTAAATTAATATTTTCTCATGAAAAATCTATCATATGCTTATAATGTAAGACTTTTTTTAAATTGTACATTAACATTATGACATGTGATGTGCCCTTGTGGCCTATTTGCAGAATAAATGTTTGAATTCTGAATTTTGAATTCTATGTGTCTTAGATTTCTTGATCTTAAGTAGGTTAAGTATTATCATTGTAATAAGCATATTTTTGTGAGAAAATGGCTGACTGTCGAGTTTCTTTCGGCGTTTCTTCTCGGCAGTGGCCTCTGTGAAACGCTAGTAGGGTTTGACTTGTAAAAGTGCCATTGCGGCCTACTTACAGAATAAAGTTCATTTATTTCATTTATGGACTTGGAATGTAGCTGGGGCCCCATGTAGGCCTTTCTTCAGACTTTTTTTTCTGCTTTAGCTTTTACTCCTTGCCAATTTTAGCAAGGTGGATTTGCCAATATCAAGTACTTGACTTTAACATGCGAGGAGAATGTTCGGGCTGATGATTTTGCTTTGCCTCAGACTTTGCTTCAGACTTGAAAAGCTACTTTTGTTTATGGCATTTCATACAATAAGTTTAGAGAACCAAATCCTCTTTTAGAATATTAATTAGTTTAATTGAGTAACACAGCTTATTTATTTAGAATACTTAGATGGTTAAAGTAAAGGGTAATTAATTCCCAGTGTTTTAATTGTATAAATAAATAAATAAATGGAAAAAAAATGAATGAATGGAATGTGGAGGAAAGAGAGCTGGAAAGCGGACCCAAGCAAGAGCCGGGATAACACTAGGTAGAAGAAGAAGAAATAAATAAATATTTGTGGACAATCTTACGCAAATCAACCTAGCTCCAAACTAAGCAAAGCTTGTACTATGGGTACTAAGCGACGATATACATACTTATATAGATAAATATATACTTAAATACATAGAAAACATCCATGACCCAAGAACAAATATTCATGCTCATCACACAAATAAATGCCCTGGCCGGGATTCGAACCCAGGACCTCCAGCTTCGTAGGCAGGTTCACTACCAAGCTAAAGCGATCGTCAAATATAAATAGTGTCAACTTTTACCTCGTCAGGTTTCCCAGGTCGTCCCAACGCATGAGTCTCCTTAGTCCTTTCCAAGAACACCTTATATTGCTCCTCCGTCAACCCTCCCCGTCTCTGCAGATTCGTCAGGATGACTCCGGGATTCACACAGTTCACTCGCACACCCTTTGGTGCCAGCTCCAGAGCTACACATCTCGTGAACTGATCCACGGAGGCTTTGGAGACGTTGTAAGCTAGTACGCCAGGAAAAGATCTTATTCCATTCACACTTGAAACGTTGACAATGTTGCCTTTGCTTTTTAAAAGGTGTGGGACCGCTAGCATGGTCAAATAGTACAATGAGCGGACGTTAGTGTTCATGAGCCGGTCATACTGCGCTAGTGACGTGGTTTCAATAGTCCCGGTCTCTATAATACCAGCGTTGTTCACCAACACATCGAGTTGTCCGAAATGATCGATTGTTTTCTTCACGATATCCTCAATATCGCTCTCCTTAGTCAAATCAGCGGGAATGGTGAACGGTGTGGCGGCTTTATCGCAGTCATTGACTACTTTTTGAAGGTTCTCGACGTTTCTACCAGTCAGGGATAGCTTCGCGCCGAGTTTCGAGAGAAACACAGCTGTTGCGGCGCCTATGCCCGAACTGGCACCGGTCACAATAACCACTTTGCCGGCGAAATTCATCGTTTAATTTGTGTAATGGTGGAGATTGCACTGAACGCTTGCCGCTCCCAACGACTAGTTAATCTTATCTGAATATAAATAGATAACACGAAAATAAGAATACTTGTTTACACTTACAGTTTTATTAAATAACATGATCAGTGAGTTCTAAATTACGGAAAATTACTTAAATATAAACAAATTTACACGTTGACCAATTAACAAAAAGAAAAATAATAAACAGCTTAAAAACAACCAATCACGATGTAGAACAACTATTATACTATGAACTAATTAAACGTTTCCACAAAGACAACGGACCAAATGGAATCAAGTAAATGTCATCATGAATGTCACTCATGTCACTGACATGACATGTCACTGACCTTCAATCCCAAGTTGCGTCAAAATCGAAGTTCGCATAATCGATGGTTACCTAGTGTAATCGATTTTAATTATTTGCTTTATCTTATATTCGGTTACCCGAGAATAAAATTATTTTCTAGATAAATAAATACAGTTTATATATCAAACTCAAATATAATCCGTATCATTGTAGTAGCCCTTTAGATTCACCTAAGCCTAATAGATGTTGATTAGATAAGGTTGACATAATGACAGATTAATGGCATGTCTCTTTGGCATGGCTATTGATAACATTTTTAGTGCATTTTTATAATGTAAACAAATCAAAATAATGTAAAAAATACAGTAAAATATTTAAATATTACAAAATTTCTAGTGTAACAGCAACAAACTAAACAATGGCTTCTGTGAGTAACAGACTGACATGCTTTACTAATGTTCAATCATGATTACTTTCTTCAACAATGTTTTTAGAAAGAAGTCATCCACATTCACATTGGACAAGCAGGTGTGCAAATAGCGAACGCTTGTTGGGAGCTGTACTGCTTAGAACATGCCGTTAGACCAGATGGCATTCTGGCTTTCCCTGATACTGACCAGGGCGGTGGAGCCTTTTTCAGTCATACAGGAGCTGGCAAAGTTGTCCCAAGAGTGGTCATGGTAGACCTAGAACCAACCCCTATAGGTAAAATCAAATATTATTTACTCATAGACTTTTCTAGGCACAGTGGCTTATTATAACATGAAGCTCAATTACAGATGAAATTAGAACTGGAGCGTATCGTGAACTGTTTCATCCAACCAGCCTGATTACGGGCAAAGAGGATGCCGCAAGTAACTTTGCTCGCGGATACTTCGGCGTAGGCCGAGAAATGATTGATGTGGCTTTAAACCGGATTCGGCTAGTAGCTGAAGACTGTCATCACCTTCAGGGCTTCATAATATTTAGATCTTTCGGAGGAGGCACAGGATCAGGTTTTACTGCTTTATTGCTGGAAGGCCTAGTGAAAGACTATGGCAAGCTGTCAAAGATCGAATTTGCGATATACCCTTCGCCAAAAATATCACCAATAATTGTGGAGCCGTACAACTCAGTGCTGACGACTCACGCTTGCATGAGCACTGAAGATGTTTGCTTCATTTTTGATAATGAAGCTTTGTACGATATTCTTGCCCGGAGTTTGGATGTACCGAGACCTACTTATACGAATTTAAATAGGCTCATAGCACAGGTCAACATCAAATACTACCATGCATTTAATCATCTTGTTCATGTCCGCAAGACCGTAAAAATCTTTCTTAAATATTTGCAATTTCAGGTGGTTTCAGGGATGACAGCATCCATGCGGTTCGAAGGTTCTTTAAACGTAGAATTAGTAGAGTTCCGAACAAATCTGATCCCGTATCCTAGAATCCATTATCCTTTAGTAACTTTCGCTCCCTTCGTGCCAGCTGCACGTGCCTATCATGAGACCATGTCCACAAACCAACTAATGATGTCTTGCTTCGAACCTGCTAATCAAATGGTTAAATGTGACCCAAGGCAAGGCAAGTACATGGCCTGTTGCTTGCTCTTTCGGGGAGACGTAAGCCAAAATGATGTGAACTCTTCAATAAGTCAAATAAAAGGAATGAGGAATATTAGATTTGTTTCATGGTCTCCTACAGGATTTAAGGTGAACGGGTGTCTTTCAGTTTTAACTGTAAAGTCTTTGTTACATACGTTTTTAATAGAAGGTATTTCTTTTATAATAGATTGTGTTGAACCACCAGCCACCAATGACTGTACCTGGAGGAGACTTGGCAGCCCTACAGCGAGCAGTCGTCATGGTGTCGAACTCTTCGGCCATCAAAGTAGCCTGGGAGCGAATTAGCAAGAAGTTTTCATTGATGTATGCGAAACGCGCCTTCGTTCATCATTATGTTGGAGAAGGAATAGAAGAAGGGGAGTTCAAGAGTGCCCTGCAAAATGTTAAAGCGTTGTCAAATGATTACAGAGAAATGGAAAGCTGATAATCGTCGGTATTTTAAACCATTGGTTCGTTGCGTGCATTGTGCTCCAAAACTAGGGGTTGATTTCTCAAAACTGAATGTATCATGTTACTGTCACAGTATTTTTGTACCGTAAAAACAACAAATAAACTGTTTTACAAACTTTATGTATTTACTGTGTTCTGTCCAGCTAGCAAATGGTCAAGTTTTACGACCAAAATGAATATTAATGATGGGTTTCGGTTCGGTCGGACAATAGGTTTAGGTCAGGCTGGCAGTGCATAATTATGTAGCACCCTTAAGTTGTAAGTCTCAATCGTCGTGCCGAAGAGTACAATATACAGGATGGATTTTCTTTTTGGGTCAGTGAGGGCAACTACCAGATCCCGTGCTGCTACGTGAAAATAGTTTTAGAAGACCTTCCTTTGATTTTGAATTAATAAAAAATGTCGTTTTCAGATTTTGGAAAAAACATACAGGGTGCGAGAAAATAGTACATTACGTACGTATTACGTAATAGTACGGGCGGTAATAAAGAAAGCCTCAGATCGCATATTTATCGCCCTTGCCGTCGGCTCGGGCGTCAAATACCTGCGATCTGAGACATTCTTTGTTTTACCGCCCTTGTTAAGTACAAAGTTTTATGTCACCCCCTGGCCAGGGAGTGGGATTTACCGCGCGCGGAGAGTGCGGTAATTGCCGCTTTATGGCCAGGTGTGACATAAAGGTCATTTTTGGCAAACCTTTTTTTTATGCCTATCGATCCCATTCCTATTCAGGATCAAAAGCTTGTATGGGACCAAAAAAAAATTTCCGTCTAGAAAAGCCACAAATCAAGGAAAACTTTTCCCATACAATTTGTATGAAAATGAAAACTTTTTTCACATGCCATTTTTTATGCCAATCGATTCCATTGCTATCCAGTATCAATAGTTTCCAAGGGGTCAACTTCCGGTACTAAAAAGCCAAAAATTAAAGAAAACTTTTCCCATACATTTACTATGGAGAACAAATAAATTTTTATTCACATTTTTCTATCTTGCTTACTTTTTGTTCTTGTCTTGCTACGTTTAAGGAACATGATATTGTATGAAACATAACATTAGAAGCATTCAAAATGTCAAAAAACGGGAATTTTGAATTTCCCCATTTCTCCATAATTTTTTTTTGATCCCATACAAGCTTTTGATCCTGAATAGGAACACGATCGATTGACATCAAAAAAAAAAGTTTATCAAAAATGGCCTTTTTCTCGCATCCTGTATGTTTTTTCCAAAATCTGAAAACGCCATTTTCCATTAATTCAAAATCAAAGGAAGGTCTTCTAAGACAATTTTCACGTAGCAGCACGGGATCTGGTAGCTGCCCTCACTGACCCAAAAAGAAAATCCACCTGTATATATATACTCCGCCATGCTTCGTAAGCAGAATGTTTATATGGGCAAATTTAGCTTTTGAAATCAAAAAAGGTTATTTGATATCAATCGATTTTTTTGAAAACTTGATTATTAAACATGTTTTACATGGCAATCATGTGCTGTGTGATGTCAGATCGTGGTCAAGAAAAAAAAAATGATGTCTGATCATGAAGTAAGTATAGATGGAGCTGGTGATACACACATACAAAGCTGTGTGAAGGAGATGTAAGCATAGACAATAACACACGTGGGAGCGAGAAAAAATGACATATCTCCTGTCCCTCATCGCGTATAAGGCAGCGATTGTCTGCCACCGGCCTATGCCACCAAAGTGTCATCGATAAACCAGTGGCCAGCGTGTAAGAAAATATGTTACCCATAATATTGGGTAAACCAGATCGGCTCGAACGTTAAAAATAACTGATTAAAAATTTAATTGTAATGTGATTAGAATACTATTGTGAATTTCATTATTATAATGGCTGAATAACTAAGACGTTTTAATCTAATCGTGATTTTGTTAACTATAATGTAGGTATTAAATTAGTAAAAATTTTTATATCGTAATTGGGAGGACATCGGATGTTTTGTGTTTGTCCGCTAATATTTACTAAGAGTTTATTTTGAAGATTCTCAATAATTAAAAACCTACTTGTCAGTAAAAATGGGGAGATTATTCTTTTTGTGGTAACCCCAGAAGAAACTGTCACATTTTCTCCGTCCCTGTGTGTGATTCGCTAACCCTCCTTCTATAGATCCTCTTTCTACGGATGGAATGCATGGAACTAGTATAAGATGGAACTGGTGATACACACATACAAAGGTGTGTGAAGGAGATGTAAGCATAGACAATAACACACGTGGGAGCGAGAAAAAATGACATATCTTCTGTCCCTCATCGCGTATAAGGAACCGATTATTTGTCACCGGCCGTTGTCACCGAAATGTCATCGATGAACCAGTGGCCAGAGTATAAAAAAATATGTTACCCATAATGTTGGGTAAACTAAACCGGCTCGAATGTTAAAAATAACAGATAAAAAATTTAATTGTGACGTGATTAGAATACTATTGTGAATTTCATTATTATAATGGCTGAATAACTAAGACGTTTTAATCTAATCGTGATTTTGTTAACTTTAATGTAGGTATTAAATTAGTACACATTTATATCGTAATTGGGAGGACATCGGATGTTTTGTGTTTGCCCGCTAATATTTACTAAGAGTTTATTTTGAACATTCCCAATAATTAAAAACCTACTTGTCAGTAAAAATGGGGAGATTATTCTTTTTGTGGTAACCCCAGAAAAAACTGTCACAATATCTCCGTCCTTGTGTGTGAATTGCTAACCCTCCTTCTATATATCCTCTTTCTACGTGTCTGATGGTCAGATGTGAATTGTATAGTTTTTGGTAAATATTGGATTGAAATGTTATTGCACGTATAGAACGTAGTGGTTATATTCTCTTTGTGTTATTGTTTAGTTTAAGGCTTTTTTTATTAATATTAGTATTACTTTGTATTTTGGTTTGAGCTGATGGCCTCGATGCCAATGCTCTTAATAAATTAAAAAAAAAAAAATGTGACAGCCTGACAGTGACACTGACATTACTGACATTGACATAAAAGAAAACACGGGAGGAATCGCTTCGCTTGATATTCTTGAATTAGGCTTCATTTTTAAGCTTTTATTGTAATAAACAACAGCTATACTAATATTTTTTACTCCACATTAGGCGTAAAAAAGTCACTGATTAAGTTCATACTATATGTGTCCACACATAATTTCGTAATACGAGATAATACCACTTGCGTAAGTATATTTTCCTTAATTAAACTGCTAATAGTGGTTTTATCATTAAGTGCATTTTCCTGTTTTGAAATATAAACATATATATAAACATACACATTGTGATGTTCTGTGCTATTGAACATCCTAGTCTTGGGATTGGGGTTATCTCTTCATATTATAGCGGGAAGGCCACCTGCCGCATCTATCCGTCTACCCGCTATAAACTTAGGGACTATTAAACTGATTTTGATGCACCTGTTCTAATAATTATTAGACTATTTCGAGTTTGGACAGCTCTTGATTTTTAGTGAATAACCTCAACAGTGTCACAATTTTGGAGTAAACATTGACTGTATATTGTCAGTGAGAATGTGGAGTGTGGCGCAGCTGTGCCGCTGCTCGCACGCACTGCGGGCGCCGCTGGTGGCTGGCGGACGGAGTGGATTCACACAGACTGTGACCCGGCAGCTGGCCACGCCGGTGCGGACTAGCTCTAACCTGGGATGCAGCAGACATAGGGTACATAGGGTGAGCATTTGAAATATTAACTTTATTGTTTTTATTTAATTTATTGAAAATAACTTAAAACAATAATTGCTCTGTCACTTTGATTGATAAATCAGGATTGGGGTCATTTTAAAAAAAAGTTGTACACGACTTTTTTTTTAATTCGGATAAAATCGGGCGTTTTCTACTCAGAATCGAAAGCACTTTCGAACCTAATAGGAGAAAAAAAGTGTCTCAAATTTTTCATACAATTTCCAGTTTTTCCATTTCGTTACCACCATACAAACATTAATAATAACTTAGTATGAAAACGGTAATGGAATGGAATAAAAAAAATTTGGGACACTTTTTTTCCCTATATCATTTGAAAGTGCTTTCGATTCTGAGTAGAAAAAACCCGATTTTATCCAAATTTAAAAAAAAGTCGAGTGTACAACTTTCCGTAAAATGGCCCATTGACAGCCTTTATTTATTTGTGTACTATCATTGATAATTATCGTCTCGAACCCTAAGTATGATACCATCGAGGCAGCACTGCAGCAATCATCTTCATAATCACTATTATTTCCAGTTAAGTGAGCTCCTGAAATCCAACGGTATAGTGGCACGACTGTGCTCCACATCACCCAAGCCGAAGCAGAGCAAGATCGTTGGCTACTGGCTGCTGGGGTGCTCCGGCATGGTGTTCACTGCGGTCGTGCTAGGTATGATCGCTGGCTATCTAGTGCTGCTCTACTGTGTCTACTACGTTGTCAATGTGGCACTCAGTAGGACTAATGGCAGCAAGTAGGCAGGCACAGATGACAATTACATTCAGATTTCAAAACTACTGATGGACTCAATAACTATAGGCTTGTTATGACCTTGTGATTATCAGGAGATCAAGTGCGAGTCGGACTCGCGCACGAAGGGTTCCGTACCATTATCTATGAAAAAAACGGCAAAAAATTACGTTTGTTGTATGGGAGCCCCCTTAAATATTTATTTTATTCTGTTTTTTTAGTATTTGTTGTTATAGCGGCAACAGAAATATATCATCTGTGAAAATTTCAATTGTCTAACTATCACATGAACCGTGATACAGCCTGGTGACAAACGGACAGACAGACAGACAGCGGAGTCTTAGTAATAGGGTCCCGTTTTACCTTTTGGGTATGGAACCTTAAAAAAGTGTCTCTTACTCTCTTCTAACTTTTGGCATAAATTATTTGTATAAATGTGTACATTTATTTTGCTCTAATGGTGACTTTTATAAGGCAAATCATATTACATTAGGGTTATTTTCAGTTAAATGACATAAATAGCATTTTATTTCCATTTTAATGGGGGCAAGGTAGTAAGTGATGTTTAGCATTTAAAATTTTAACTATGGAAAGAAACTGTGATTTATTTAAGACTACACCATGTAGAGTAAATATTAATAAAATTATCGAAATATTACTTTGTTTCAATTGTATCCTATAAATCATTATTTAACCTGAATCCAAATTCTAATGATTTACGGGAAACCTAAAATTAGGACACTGTACATACAGACGCACGCCCGTATTCCATACCTCACTGTAAGTTTATTTTTTACCTAAAGACATCTATAGAAGGGTAACAAAAACTATTTTCATCTTTTAGGGGGATTACCATGAAATTTCCTGTACTAAAGTAGACCCAATGATTACGAAGTTGTAGAGGCGTATACCGTCAATAGTCAACATAGATTTAAACTGGAATGTAAAAAACACACTGATATATGAATGGACAGGTAGGGATTATAGTAATTAACCCACGAGTGGGATTTCCGGTTTATTTAAAAGGCCTAAGTCTGTGCTTACATCACTCTAGAAGTGTGATGTCGAGAAAAATCATTCCCCCAAAATAGTACATTACTTAACAAGGGCGGTAAAACAAAGAATGTCTCAGATCGCAGGACCCAGGACCGAGCCGAAGGCCAAGGCGATAAATATGCGATCTGAGGCTTTCTTTATTACCGCCCGTGTTAAGTAGAAAATTTTATGTCGCCCCCTGGCCAGGAAGTGGGATTTAACGCGCGCGGAGCGTGCGGTAATTGTCGCTTTATGGCCAGGCGTGACATAAAAAACATATTTTTTATTAAATGTATACAGGGCGTCCCAAAACTATTGGCCATCCAGGGAAAGTACCTTGAATATTGTAGATGGAAGATTTTTAAAAGAAGACGTTATTTTAATTTCAAAAACAATTTTAACTGCATTCATAGATTTTTAAATAATTACATGAACCGGGAATCGAACCCGCTACACGAGAAAAAATTTGTTTTGTTAGAAATTCATGGTCTTCCTTTTATTTCTGACACTATGTTATTTAGCAAAAAATAATCCTTATGATGAAGCCTTTCGATCGGTATGATAAAACTACAGGGTATTTTTTTTTCTCGTGTAGCGGATTCGATTCCCGGTACAATATCATGTAAGAATTTTTTAAATTAAAATAATGTCATATTTCAGCAAAATATCCTATCTACGATATTTAAGGTACTTCCCTTGATGTCCCATAGTCTTGGGACACCCTGTATATTATTCAATCTAGACGCGGCCCACTCCTCAACGCATTAATGTCTTGTCCAGAGTTAGATGTTGGGAGTGTCAAACTTCGTGTATGGTCTATTGCATTTCCGTCTGTGTAATGATTTGTATGGTGTCTGCAGGTGGAGTGACTCGCCTGACGGAGTCTGGTCTGTCGATGGTGACGTGGCGCCTGCTCGGCGAGAAGCTGCCCACCACGGAGGCGGAGTGGGAGGCGGAGTTTAGCAAGTACCAGCAGTTCCCGGAGTACAAGTAGTAAGTATTGTTGCTCTGTCTATCGCCGAGGCGGAGTATGCGGGGTGAGATACTTCCCAAGAGGGCCGATTTCCAAGAGTACTAGCTGTTCCCAGTGTATAAGTAGGAAGTATTGTTGCTCTGCCTATCGGCGAGACGGAGTGTGCGGTCCACAGCCATAATAAAATTATTTACTATACCGGTATAGAAAACGACCACGATTGGCTACGATTTAACCAGAAACCATCGACACGAGAAGAAGAAGAAGTATGTAGTGTTGTTACTGGAAGTGAGTAAGGTTAGCTCCCGAGGATGCACTGTGTCGAGAGTGAGAGACCTAATATGTCTCTTCTGCTGTCAACACAGTGAATCCTCAAATTGTATAAAGAGTCAGAGAGGCGACGCGTACGTGACCCCTTTGGAGTTGCGGCGTCTATAAGCTTCGGTGTCGGCTTACCATCAGGCGGACCGTAAGCATGTTTTCTAGTGTCGTTGTAAAAAAAGGCCGATGTCCCCGAGTGGAAACAAACCAGGCTTTTTAGACCACTAACATTACCGCACACTCTTGTTATTTTGCTCGCAATATAAAATACATACACACACACACAATCATACACAGACACACTCACACACACACATACACACACAGCGTGGCACTGGTCGTGTTTTAATTATTTTTTTGTAGGGTTCTGGCAGAATATCGGCGATGTGGCCTCCTGCCGCATCAATTATGCTCAGCCAGCGCCCATTCTCTGCCACAACACATGGCTATATTGTATTATTTTTGGTTAATTTTTTTTCGTTTAATATTGTCTGTGATTAATAATCTTGTTAGTCCTTAAGTTGCATGTTTCTTTTCGTCATTTCATGCCATGTAAATTGTGGGAATGAATAAAGAGTTTATCTATCTATCTACCAGAAATAAGTCGGATTAAAATGATTGTTCCAGCAAGAACCAGCACATAACCCTGTCGGAGTTCAAGTGGATCTGGTGGATGGAGTTCGCGCACCGCACGTGGGGGCGCGCCATCGGCGCGTGCGTGTTCCTGCCGGCCGCCTACTTCTGGGCGCGAGGGTACCTCGACAAGGGCATGAAGGTCCGCGTGGGGGTCTACTGCGCACTCGTGGCTGCTCAGGTTAAATATACGATAATTATGTTTTTATTTGTATGAACGTCGGCAGGGAATCAGAATTCGTCGGTACATGCATTAGTCGCGTATGTGAGTCTCTATAAGCTACGAGCTTGCAGTCGACTATAAGCTACGAGTTACCGTAATAGTACATTACTTACCAAGGGCGATAAAACAAAGAATGTCTCAGATCGCAGGTATTTTACGCCCGAGCCGAAGGCAAGGGCGATAAATATGCGATCTGAGGCTTTCTTTATTATCGCCCGTGGTAAGTACAAAATTTTATGTCGCTCTCTGGCTAGGAAGTGGGTTTTTTCGCGCGCGGAGCGTGCGATAATGGCCACTTTATGGCCAGGTGTGACATAAAATTTGTTATTGTACAAAACACAGAAATTACTGTATTTACGGAGATTGGCATATCTAAGAATTTTTGTTTTCATCCCAAGTTTTTAATTCGAAATACATTACTTAACAAGGGCGCTAAAACAAAGAATCTCAGATCGCAGGTATTTGACGCCCGAGCCGAAGGCAAGGGCGATAAATATGCGATCTGAAGCTTTTTTTATTACCGCCCGTGTTAAGTACAAAATGTTATGTCACCTCCTGGCCAGGAAGTGGGATTTCCCGCGCGCGGACCGTGCGGTAATTGCCGCTTTATGGTGACATAATGTTGTTAATAATTAGTGTCCGACTGAAACATGTTTTTTTGCCGAAATTGTAATCGAAGGTTCGGTTTTGGCTCTTAGTTTCGATCGAAACCGAAACTTTGATAGACGTGTTAAAATTATTGAATAAAATGTCAGCAGGCTGTTCTTTCTAGACATATGAAAAATGAAAAACTTGTTATTCGTGTAAGTTGTATAAATAAAATAATTTGAGTATAAGAAGCTACGAAACAAGTCATAATTTTACCTAAATTAACGGAGACGCTTCATTCGGTTAATAATATCAGTTTCGGTATTGCCGAAAGATTCGGTAGTTTTTTGACCGAAACCGAACCTTCGAAACATGATTTTTATGCCATAACCTGCCGAAACCGAAACTTCGGTCGAACACTAGTAATAATAAAGTTTTCCCCCTAGGGTCTGATGGGGTGGTACATGGTCCGGTCGGGCCTGGAGGACCGGTTCCAGGGCCCTAGTGAGGTGCCGCGCGTGTCGCAGTACCGCTTGGCCGCGCACCTCGGGCTGGCCTTCGTGTTGTACGCGGGACTGCTCGGGGGCGCGCTCCGGGTGCTCCGCCCCTTCCCGCCGGGCACGCTGCGGAGGTACTGTTACTACTTACACCACAGAATAGGGATGTCGACTCAAAAAATTTTATTACTTCAATAAAAAAAAAAAAAAAAGTTTTAAGAGTGGGTATGTTCTGTCCCTTTTCCGCAAAACGCACCTTTGTATTGAACGATCGTCATTTACTATGGCGCTACTCAACAGTGACGTCACTGTTGAGTAGCAATTCCTCTCTCTAACTACGAACATTCTAACCGTTGTAGCTTCGTTATTTTTTGAGATATTTGAATAGGATTTTCACTATTTGGCATAGTTTTATGTCTTCTTTCTATTGAAGTAACATCCCTATTGACGCGTGTCCCGACAGCGCACGCACACATACTTACCCACAGCGCTTACGTTCCTTCGCGTGTCACAAGTGTGCCGTAACGTTGGATATAGACCTGTTCCAGCTGAGTAATACGCAACCGTCTGTAATCGTAAGCGGTGTTCGTTAAGGCGCAGTGTAGGGCAAGGCCTTCTCCATACAAACTTTGTGCACGTTTTATTCGTGGGTTTTGGCACTCCCGAATATTATTTTTTTGCTTGTAAATATTGGATAAACGAAGAACCCCAAGAAAAAAAAATCAATAAAATTAAAACAAAAAATAAAGAAATTAAAAAAAATCTCCAAGTTCTGGCTAACAAAAAAATAACCATACTGACCAAAAATCATAAGTATAATGCAAACACAAGCGAAGAAAAACTATCACAAAGTTTGTATGGAGAGAGCTTGCCACCCCTGCGTCTTAATATATGATTGTAGGTACTTAGAAATTTCGACATGTTTCTATTCTATGTACTTCTCAGAAAAAAAAGCTGGCCAGACTAGCGACGCTATTATAAAGGGTCAGTGACGCGCTTTGGAGTTGCGGGCGTCTATAGGCTGCGGTGTCCACTTCCCATCAGGTGTAGCGTATGCTTGTTTGCCATCGTCGTTGTATATAAAAAAAAACAGGCCAAGTGCGAGTCGCGCACGAAGGGTTTTCCGTAAAATTATCTATAAAAACGGCAAAAAAATCACGTTTGTTGTATGGGAGCCCCCTTAAATATTTATTGTATCCTGTTTTTTACTATTAGCGGCAACCGAAATACATAACTGTGATAATTTCAGCTGTCTAACTACCACGGTTCATGAGATATAATAGCCTGGTGACAGACGGCCGGACGGATTAGTAATAGGGTCCCGTTTTACACTTTGGGTACGGAACCCTAAAAATGTATGGTCATATTTTTTTTCATTATTTCAGGATTAAAGAGCTGAAAGGAGTGACGGCGCTGGCGCACACCGTGAAAGCTATGGCGTTCTTCACTGCTTTGTCCGGTTAGTATTAGTAGTGAAGTTTAGTATCCTGCTATTAATGTACTTTTTTCAAAAATGGCCCGCAAACCGGACGTTATTCGCCACATATTGGAAGGTAAAGTGTATAGTTTAACGTCAGATCCAAATTAAAAAGTAAAAAACATTGCAGGCCGCCTGCAATGTCACATAAATTCCTTTATTTGTCGAGTTATAAACTTTTTAAAAAGTAGAAACTGTCATATAAAAGGAGGCACAGGTCGTATTCAGCCAATTCAGCTCGTATTTTTCTGTTGGAAACGTGACGTTTTTTTGTGTCTCGAATAATTTGCGTTTTTTGGTGGAAAAATATAGTTGCGATTCTGTAAAAAAAATAAACAGCGGGAAAGCATGATGTTTTTGACGTTTTAAGGTGATGTTTATCAAATCTTAATTAAATTTTAGTCGTATTTCCCCCATTTTTGAGAAAAGCACTATATTAGCCTCGGCCGGAATGGCAATTGCAGGCTTTGTATTATAATTTAACAAATACTCAGCCTGCAATCGCCTTCTTCCTGGCCACGGCAATAATGTACTATTAAGCAGGCTTAGTTATTAGTTATCATCCTTCCATACAAAGTTTCACCTCTATTTTATCCTATGTCTATCCTATAAGTAACTATTCTGTCTCAAAACTATTTCCATGACAAATGTTATCTAAATCAGTTCTGCAATTTAAGGTAGAACATGTAACAGATAGGCAGACAGACATACTAATGTCTTTACATTATTGCCGTGGCCGGAAAGCCTGCAACTGCCATTCCGGCCGAGGCTAATCTAATATACCTAGTGCTTTTCTCAAAAATGGGGAAAATACAAAATTTGAACAAGGTTTGATAAACATAACCTTAAAACGTCAAAAACATCATGCTTTCCCGCCGTTTATATATTTTTAACAGAATCGCAAGTGTATTTTTCCACCGAAAAACGCAAATTATTCGAGACACATAAAAAAACGTCGCGTTTTCAACAGAAAAATACGAGCTGAATTGGCTAAATATGACATATCCTTTTATATGACAGTTTCTACTTTTCAAAAAGTTTGGAATCCGAAAAATAAAGGAATTTATATGTGACATTGCAGGCGGCCTGCAATGTTTTTTACTTTTTAATTTGGATCTGACCTTAAACTATACACTTTACCGTCCAATATGTAGCGACTAACGTCCAGTTTGCGGGTCAATTTATGAGAAAAGAATATTTATATCGTATTCTTTTTTGTTGTTAGGTGCGTTCGTGGCGGGCCTGGACGCGGGACTGGTGTACAACTCGTTCCCGAAGATGGGCGACCACTGGGTGCCGGACGACATACTGGCCTTCTCTCCCGCCGCGCGCAACTTTACCGAGAACCCGACCACCGTGCAGTTCGACCACCGCGTGCTCGGTAACTATAGCAAAGACCAATACAATAATAATAACCAAAATAATAATAACAATATTTGTGGACCGCGACGTGAAGAACCGAATTAGCGCTGGGTGGATGAAGTGGCGACAGGTCTCGGGGACAACTTGTGATGCCCGAATGCCCCTTAAATTGAAGGGTAAAATCTACAAGACCGTAATAAGACCTGTCGTCATGTATGGATCGGAATGTTGGGCCTCAAAGGTGACGGATGAAACGAGAATGCATGTTACAGAGATGAGGATGTTGAGATGGATGTGTGGTGTGACAAGAATGGACCGGATTAGGAATGAGTATATAAGAGGAAGCCTGAAAGTTGCACCCATTACGGAAAAACTAAGAGCCAATCGCCTGGCGTGGTACGGCCATGTAATGAGGAGGGATGAAAGGCATGTAACAAGAAGAGTGTTAGATATGAGTGTGGATGAACGCAAGAAACGAGGTAGGCCAAAGAAAAGGTGGATGGATTGTGTGAAAGACGATATGAATAAGAAGGATGTGAATGTAGAGATGACGGGCGACAGAGATGTATGGAAGAAAAAGACATGCTGCGCCGACCCCAAATAAATGGGAAAAGGGCAAGCGAATGATGATTTGTGGACAATCTTACACAAATCAACCTAGTCCCAAACTAAGCAAAGCTTGTATACTATGGGTACTAAGCGACGGTATACATACTTACATAGATAAATTAATACTTAAATCCATAGAAAACATGCAAGATCCAGGAACAAATATTCGTGCTCATCACACAAATAAACGCTTCGGGCGGGATTCGCCAGGAACTTCATTTATTCATTTATTCATTGCGATCATGTTCATTACATTGGATGTTATTTTAGTGGTTAGTAGGTACATGATACCCCGTCAGGGCATTGCAACATTCTTACTGACTAATTATATAATGTTATAAAGGTTATGTTATGAAATCGATCTACAAATCTACATGCAATAGTCGTAAGGTATATAAATGGAATCGATGTACAATTGACAACATTTCATTTTTTTTAGTGCCGCTTTTTATTGTCTGGCTCGAAAGAACGCATAATTTTAAGGCACCCGTATTTTTTTATATTTATGAAAATCTTTTATTTTAGTGGAAATATCCATTTATATTATGACCCGGGCAGAAAGGGCGTAAGTAACAAACGTCAAAGTACTATGTAAATGACGTCACTTGTTGTGTTTCATACACTTAAAAAAACGTTGAAATAATTTAAACAAATTAATAATTACGTATAAAAACATACTTAGTAGGTATGCTTAAACAGCTTGACAGTTTCGAGTTGTCACGAATGTCACGATAAACGTCAAAGTTCTCAACCGCTAAATTCTAACGATTTGTAAAGGATTGTTGAAAATGACTCAAAAAATACTGTTTTATGAAAAGTTGCAAAAACAACACATCATTGTCGCCCGGCAAACAGATTTTTACATTTTCCCAATAGCAATAAGGCCGAGTGGTGTACTGCAACTGCAGCGGGTTTGGATAAAGTAACAAAGAGGACACTTTTTACGAAGATCATTTGAATGTGAGTATAATGGGTGTATATTTTAATTAGCTTTTAGAACCGACAATACCTAGTTTTCAATTGTATTATTAATCGCGTGTCTGTTTCTTTCAGTTGGAAGAAAATATGGAAAAAATGTTGTACCTCTAACCTCTATACTGGAAAACAATGAAAGTAAACGCGCGTCTATAATCTCGATTGCCGGTGTTTAAACGACCATTGCAGGAAATGACAAACATTTTAGGACCCAGTACTTCAACAGAAATGAGCCAGTGTATGGCAGCTACTGCTTCACTTCAAGAAGTATAGGTGTTACTAGCTGGAGCACACAAATCACTGCACCCCTGCAACTACATCTGCACGAGGCCATCCATAAGGCGGGTGACAGGAGCCAATGGAGGAGTCTGGTCAGAAAGAATAGGACATGATGTCATGATCCTCAGCATTTGAGATGATTTACTTACATTTGCTTTGTTCAGGGTAATGATATTTTCAGTTGATGAACCTGGTTCCTTAAGCGGATAGTGATTGTTGTTTTTATTGTGCTAAATTGTGAAGTTTGCTTGTTTATTATATTTTGTGAGACTATTATGTTTTATTTACCTATTTATTAATTTGGAATGGTAGGTACAAATAAAGAAATTTAAAACAACAAATACAACTAATTTAAAATTAAATTTAAGTAGGTACAAAAACTTTATTAACTCTTTGACCATCAAAGCGATAGTGTGTCGTGGTGCCCAGTACGCCAAGCACTGTTTTTTGACCACCAAAGCGATAGTGTGTCGTGGTGCCCAGTACGCCAAGCACTGTTTTTTTTGGTGTAATGTCTAAGTAAACCAATAAAAACAAATTAAAACAGTTCATAAATGATTTTTTTCATGATCAAAGTATACCTTCACTCCGACCTTTTAAGTGGTTGTTGGCGTGGTAGGCACGACAACACACAACCACTAGGTTCTTGGCGGTCAAAGGGTTAAAGTAATTTTATGATAATGAATTTATTTGACCTGATGCTATGTACTTGTACCTGACCATTATAAGTACCTAAAGGATGGATAGGTACTTTAACTATTCACAAGTCATCAGAAAGAAGTTTTATGCTGGTTCGGAAATAACAAATTCTCATAATAATAAAAGTAGTTTATTCAACATAAGATGTCCGCGAAGATAATGCAGCTTTGGCACCTCGGGCGCCAGTCAAATTATATTTATCAGAGCTTTGCAAATTCAAAAAAAAAACAAAATTCAAACATTTATTCTGCAAATAGGCCACAAGGGCACTTTCACATGTCATAATGTTAATGTACAATTTAAAATAGTCTTACAATATAAGCATATGATAGATTTTTCATGAGAAAATATTAATTTACAATTTAAAAAATATATTAATAAGAATTTAATAAATTTTTCATGTCAAAATATTATTTATCTATTACAAACATTACAATAATAGTAAGATTGAGAGATGTATAAGGTCTCAGTCTGAATAACAAAATTTAATATAATATCTCAACGATGTAAATGGTCTCTGAGCGTCAAAATATTCTTAATAATAACTATTCTAACGTGCTTTGAGATGTACATGGTCTCAAAGCGTCAAAATAAAAATAATAAGATTTAAATATAAAAGGAAAAAAACATAGAGGTGTGTTTAATATAGAGGTGTCTCTCAGAGTCAATGTCAACAAAAACTAATCCATAACAGGGTGATGTCTCTCGTCAATCTCCAAGAGAAGACACTAGTATTAAAGTAGTTACTATGTCCTTGCAAGCATGAACGACCACGAGCACGACGACGCAAAAACTTCATCATCATGATTCTCTGGTCTGTCTCTACACGAGGCAAGTTTCTGCGGTCAGCTTTCACAAATCCTTCAGAGTTTCTCATGTTCGTGTCGTTACGATGAAAAGCGCAGGTAAAATAATTCGAGGGATGGGATTGCAGAATCGTTCTTTATGAGATTGTCCAAGGGGGTGCCAAGTCGTCGTGTAAGAAAGCAGTCCGGGGTCCGTAAGAAAGCGAGAGTCGTTGAAAATCAAAATAATTCAAGGAAATACGAGATTGCAAGCAAATATTCAAAAGTTTCAAAACGAATTAATGAAATGAACTGTCAAGAGTGTCAAGAGCGTCAAGTGTCAACTCAACTGTCATTGATAGTTATAAAAAATGTCAGACGTAAAGCCGGAAATATCGTTTTTTATAATAGCAACATTGGAACCTCTATGTAAGTGACGTAATTTCCTGTTAAACATATTTTACTACTTTATCCAAAAAATACTGTAAAAAAAAATCCAAAAAAATGTTTTTTGTGTTCTACAAACGTTTTCCTCGAAATGGTTTTCGATTTAGCAAAATTTTTTTTTTTGAAATGTTGTCAATTGTGATTTATATAATGTCGAGAATTTTATATACGTAATTACGTACATGTCAAGGCGTTAAGAGTTAGTTAGAATTGAATAATTTAATGTACATGTTAACTTATCAAATACAATGTCGGAAAATTAAAACATAAAATATAAAAAAAAAAAAAATGTCAAGAGCTCAAAATTATACAAACAGTGATTGAGTAATAAAAGGAGAATTGAATATTGAGTGAATTATAAAACCTAAGTAATAATAAGAAATTCACAATGTTTCGTCGCTTAGAAAACAGAGTAGTAGCATTTTTTTATTAAAAGTGTTTTGAGATGATTTTTAAATGTAGTTTGGCTGGGCTGAGATTTAATGTTTTCCGGAATCTTGTTGAATATATCTATAAATCTGGAGTGTGGACTGTTTCTATGAATGAATGAATGAATGAATGAAATAGTTTATTTGCAAGAACACGGTTATAAGATCTTATAAAAATAAATATTCGAGCGTATTCAACCTGAACACAGGTGTGCAAATTTTACATTTTAAATATGAAGCTGCAGGTAAGTAATTAATGCTAGTCTTTTATTCTATGCATTCGTAAGTTTGATTTTGGCAGTGCTAGTCTATTTTCATGGCGTGTTTTCATGGTGCGGTTTGGAGCATCCTTGATTTGCCTGAAAAGTTGTGCATGTCCCCTGACAAACATTGCTACCTCTAGAATATATATGGACGGTAATGTAAGTAATTGTTTACGAATAAAATGCGGTCTGCAGGTGTCCCGAGAGCGAATGTTTACAAGGATACCTTCCAGCTTCGTAGGCTCACTATAGCGGTCGTCTATCATCCTCCTAGCGTTATCCCAGTACAGGTGCATCCTGAACGATGCCTGGGGTCTGCTACCTACCAGGATTTGGCGTAGGCACTAGTATTTACGAAAGCGACTGCCATCTGACTTTCCAACCCCGTGGGGAAACTAGACCTTAGGGATTAGGCTATAGCGGCTTAGCGGTCGTTTATGACTATCAGACAAAAGGTATCACATTATCGGTTGTCAATAACGAGGCTCGCGGGCCGCTTGTAGCTGATCGTTACTTTGGACCATGCTCCAAACAATAGTGGTGCTCAATTGGCACTGGAGCTTTATAGTCATGTTTTATGTAATGTTTTGCACAACATGACCGTATAACCGTGCTAGCTGGTCCAAAAATTAATAATGTACTCTTTAATTTTTAATCAACAATCACAGAGGTGGGATTTGAACCCACGATCTCTGGAATCCGTCCATTGCTCTACCAACTGAGCCACCGTGGTAATCCCCTGTGATGGTGAATTTTTCAATCATAACACTCTTCTAATTAAGCCTCATTAGGGAGGCTCGTAGCGACATCTACCGTGAAGTTGTTACAGCTTCAGAGACGGCACCAACGTCTCAAGTTGCATTGAGAATCGTTGATAACAATGTGCTACACCCATACAAACTTTAAATGTTGTCAAAGCGGATGCGTCCGCTAGCGAAATCTCAATACAGAGGATCCAGAGGAGATTCCAGAGGTGTGGTGTTTAATTTTTCAATTTTCACTTTGATTAAAAGTTGAGATTTCGCCAGCGGACACATCCGCTTTGACAATATTGAATGTACTCTTTGGTCCGAAGTGACATGTGTATGTCAGAAATTCTCTTATGTGTTGAATGAGTTGACAAGTATAGACTTGCGTGTCGTCCACGAAGGCGTGCCCCTCCACAGATTAGCATAAATAAGAGTGTAATGACTGGAAATAGATAGCCAACTTCACGCATATTGTGATCCCGACTAAAGCGCCACCAAGTGCTAAAGTTAGTAAGCATTATCTTGGATACACGTGAAAAAACATACAAAAAGTGCATCCGCCGCTGGGGATCGAACCCGGGTACATTGTCTCTAAAGACAATATACTTTACCACAGGGCCACGAGTGTAATACTGGTACGCATCGAATTTTTGAATAGTCTTTTTAACAGTCTACCTACTTTTACTTTTTAGCTGACTATTCGAGCAAGTTTAATAACCATGAAAATAGGTGGCGCTATTATTAATTCCGTCAGCTTTCTTCTAAGATGAACAACCATGCAGATTAGAATGAAATTCGTTGTGGAAGGACGAATCGTCGCCAGTCCCACCTATAGTCGACACGCATTATCGGCTGTAGGTGGGCGGGACTTCCGTACATGAAGAATGGGGGCTACCGCGTATGGATTCGCCGCTAGAGGCGCTAGTGTGACGTCAGTCCTCCGAAATGTCAAATTGTATAGTTTGTGGGTGGGTTACGCGGGTTTATTTCTAATTAGATTAATATGGTGACTATTTTGCAATATGTGATATTGATAATGGCAAATGTCAGTTACGGATCAACGAATTTCAGTGCTTTGCGATAATTTTATTGCTCGTAAACTTAGTCATAATTTTTCCGAACAAAACGGGACTGCGCTACAATACGGGATGTTCGATAAAAATATTTACGGTGCCGTTTTAATAATGTATGAAATTTGATTTTTATGTAAATTTTTAAGCCAATAATAACCAATAACTTTGACAGCTGGACTGAGCGCGCAGTGGCGCCAACTGGTGAGGGCAAAGGCGCAGGGGTTGGGCAAGGCATTCTCCATACAAACTCTGTGCACGTTTTATTCGTAGGGTTTGGCACTAACGAATGTAATTTTTTTTTGGATGTAAATATTAGATATGCGAAGAAAGTGATGTGGAAATTTTCAAATATTTCAAAAAAATGAAAAAAATTAAAAATAATATCAATGAAAACAAATTACATCACGAAATAGCTAACAGAAAAATAAGCATACTGACCAAAACTCATAACTTTAATGCAAACACAAACGAAGAAAATCCTGCACAAAGTTTGTATGGAGAGAGCTTGCCCTACCCCTCTTCTTAAGGGGTCACATCTCGCCTAACGAGTGCTGTACATGTGTTGACTGTGTGTGTGTGTGTCAGGCACTACGACACTAGCGCTGGCGACGGCGTTGCTCGTGTTGTCGCGGCGCGCGCCGCTGTCCCCGCCCGCGCGACGCGTCGCAAGTGCCGTCGGGGCCATGGCCTGGATGCAGGTAACTAACATAATAACTTCATATAGTACATCTTCTTTAATAAGTGCGAAAACCAGTCTTTACTATATGTAAGGACCAGCTTTTCAATATACCGTGCCCGGCGCCAACTTTTGTTTTTCCAACTGACAATGACCCATTTCCTCTCGTCCATGAATCGGAACCCTAACTTGAATTTAAACTTTCGCGAGACATGTTATAACTTTATTACTTTACTTTATAATTAATACGTGAGTTTTAACCGTTTAGTAAAATAAAGTCGGAACCCTAACATTTATCTAACACATATTTTTATTTAACTATTAGCTTTCTTATAAAATAGGATTGATACATGCTGTTTGTTTCATTCATCTTTAAGAAGCTATAACCACAGAATAAGTAATAGTACTACGTACAGAAGTCCCACAGTTAACAAATCCCCCATTTAGTTATGCCAAACGTGCCTAATCGCGGCCATCTCTTTCCATCGCACGCAACGCGCTCTTTCGAGGCCCCGCCCTCAGCGCTAGGGTTACCACCACCGCGAACCTATTACAAACATGTATTTTTATAGTTTCGTCTTGCCTATCCGAACGGTCGTAGGATAGGTATGTATATTATTACATATATTGCATACGTACCTACCTATGCCATTTTAGCAGTTATGGCTTGTTATGGCTTATTGACCGAGTGAAACGAAGATCTTAGTTTTACCTTAGACAAAAATGCTTTCGTATGTTCGGGTTTCCGGTTGTTCTCCTCTACAGGTCGCATTTCTTAACCGATTCTGATGAAATTTTGTGAGCAGGTACGAAAATTAAAAGAACGTTTTTTGTCGAGTCAATTTTTGGAAATTTTAAAAAACAAACTTTTTATCAATGATTTCGTATTTTTCTGCGGCCGTTTTTTCCTCTACAGGAGACTACAGGTCGCATTTCTCAAGCGATTCTCGTGAAATTTTGTGAGCAGGTTTAAAAACGAATTGTATACTTTCCTTACTCAGAAATGTTTTTACTCTTTAAAAGAATATTTGGAGCGATAAGGGAACAGGGCGGATCTTTTACCTTTTATTTATTTATTGTTTACGTTCTATACATACCTACCTAGATTAAGTTCACTTACTTTGCATGGCTTCTCAAAGCCTAAATGTATGGTCACAATATAATAAAATTGTAACACCTTTATGTACAACATTTATAGCAAATAAATATATTTCTATTTCTATTTCAGGTTTTACAACTACATATAATTTTTTGGTCGAGCAAATTTTCAATAATTTTCAAAAATATTTTTTTTGTTTATGGTATGTTCTCCTCTATAGGTCGCATTTCTAAACCGATTCTCGTGAAATTTTGTGAGCAGATTCGGTAACTCAGTCACTTTTTGGGAATTTAAAAAAACATTTTTTTTATCAATGATTTTGTGTTTCTCCGGCCGAATTTCGATTTGTTCTCCTCTAAGGGTCGCATTTCACAACCGATTCTTGTGAAGTATTATGAGCAGGTTTGTTTGATTACATAGAATATTTATTTATGTCTAGTAATTAAAAAAAAATTAAAAAAACTCAATGGTTTGTCCTGTTCTACAGCATTTCTCAACCGATTCTCGTGAAATTTTGTAAGCAGGTTCAATATCTAACATAGTTTTTCGAAAAAAAAAACACGTGGTCTACAGCTCACAGAGCCACTAGTCATTTAATAGTCAAAATTGTTAAATTGAACGTGAACAACACGTTATATATTAATTCATACAAATCAGATAGGTATACAAAAAGAAAATATTAAATTCGTACGAGTACTCTAATAGTACATTATTGCCGTGGCCGGGAAGGGAGCAATTGCAGGCTGAGTATTTGTTTAAACGGACGAGCTTGCGAGTCCGTTTAATTATAACACGAAGCCTGCAATTGCCATTCCGGCCGAGGCTAATATAGTGCTTTTCTCAAAAATGGGAGAAATACGACAAAAATTTAATTAAGATTTGAAAAACATAACCTTTAAACGTCAAAAACATCATGCTTTCCCGCCGTTTATTTTTTTTAACAGAATCGCAAGTGTATTTCCCACCGAAAAACGCAAATTATTCGAGACACATTAAAAAACGTCGCGTTTCTAACAGAAAAATACGAGCTGAATTGGCTGAATACGACCTGTGCCTCCTTTTATATGACAGTTTCTACTTTTTAAAAAGTTTATAACTCGACAAATAAAGGAATTTATATCCCTGCAACACGCCTGCAATGTTTTTTACTTTTTAATTTGGATCTGATCTTAAACTATACACTTTACGTTCCAATATGTAGCGACTAAAGTCCAGTTTGCGGGCCATTTTTAAGAAAAGTACATTCGCAATTGATTCGATAGGTAATATAATCGAGTAGATAAAATTATAGCAAAATTAAATAGTGGTAGTAAGTTACTTGCCAAATTGAAGAATAATAATTTAACACACACTCCTTTACCTTTCAGTCTCCTTTTCCGAACATTCGGACGGGAGCGCAAAAAACGAGAGGGATGAGATTTTGGCATTATTATACTGATACACACACAACACACACGATCAATTTTACTTGACGCCGCTTCAAGCGTCAAGCAAACTTGACAGTAGAATTGATCGTGGGTGGCTGGCTTAAGGCGGTACTCGCTCCGCGCGCGGCGCGTTGACAGAGTGACACCCTCTTGCTATAACTCAAAAGTTATAAGGCTAACCGATTCCCTGTTTGTAGGAAAGTAAACTAACGCATGTTTTACAAATAAATTATCTCTTATCTCTTAAAGCGGCAATTACACTTCGTCGTTCGCCGCATGCTGCATGCGGCGACCGCAACAGTGTGAACACGGTAGTCGGCCGCATTCGGCGATCGACAGCTGCCAAGTCGCCGTAGTAGGCGGACAGACTAGTGTAAAGACGACGTTCGTTGGCCTAAGTAGTTTAAAATGAATTCGGCGACCGCATTAGGTGAACGACGCAGTGTAATTGCCGCTTAAGTCCCCCATTCCGTTTCTCCCGTTAAGTATACCATTATTCATATAAAGTTTTGTGACTTGACAGGTGGGTCTTGGTATAGCAACACTGCTCCACTACGTCCCGACCCCGCTGGCCGCGAGTCATCAGTCCGGGTCGCTCGTCCTGCTCACGCTCGCCATCTGGCTCACTCACGAGATTAAGCTGCTCAAGTACATACCCAAGTGATGACTGCTCGGTCACGTGACGGTCGTGGGGGTCACGAGGTCTCGGAACGATTCGATTCTTAAAAGCTACGCCCATCGAGCTACGTCGTGTCGATACCATTTTTAATTTTAAGTTTATTGTAGGTTTAGATTTTTACGTTCCTAGTCGCTTTAATTGAAAATCGAGTTGTTTAATTACAGAAACTTGTGCTCATACTTAGTTTAACCCTTTGAACGCCAAAGTGGTCGTGTGTCGTCGTGCCCGCCACGCCAAGCACTGTTGAATTGATGTAACGTTATTATTTATTTATCATCATCATAATCATAATTCTTTATTTCAGACCAAGTCCATATGAATACAACACAGTTACAAAGTTAACATTAAAATTACATTTCATTACTCAAAATTATTAAGTGTTAGTATCAATAAAATAAAATAAAATAATCATTCTTAAATCTAATAGAGAAGGAACAGAATTTGAAAAGGCGTCTCTAAACAATGCAAGCGGCAAGTCATGTAACAGTTGGGGTGACAACGTTATCAGAGGGTTTGGACCCTGCAGAATACGTATCTGCCTGTCGCCATCTCGAAATTTGAGCCGGAAGTACGGTATACCGGAAAAGGTGCAGCCCAAACAAAAAAATTCGTAGTACATTTAGTAAATTGTTGCTCTGGTAATCTAAAAGAGGTCCGATTGATATGGTTTTTTGGTATGTTGTGAAGGACAATATTAGCCATGGGAACCTAAAAATTTCGGCCCTCCAGCTCCATAACTTTGGCCGCCATCTTGGAAATAGTGTCATTTTTTTCAGTTCTTTGCTGTTACTGTCGTCAAAGTTCATTCCAGTGCTAAACATAGTTCTACAATATTGTAGAATACAAAATTTGCTAAAACTTTTGGGTACAAAGATTTTTTCCATGACCCCTAGGGACGAAGATATGACAGGATATATAATTAAAAATTGCCACTTTTTTCTAGTTTTCCGTTCATGTTTACATTTTAAGTGCATTTTAGCACTAACTATAGTTCGGCAATATTGTAGATCACGAAATATGCTACAACTTTTGTATTGAAATATTTTTTCCACGACCATTAGGAAAGAAGATATTAAGTCATCTATGGAGTAGCACCGTTGAAATTTGCTACTTTTGCAGTTTTCTTCTCATATTTAGGTTTGAGTGCATTTAATCGCAATCTGTAGGGGATCTATGATGGTCGAGTGATAGCGGGATAGACGACAAGATAAAGTATCTGTCACTTTCCGATCTATACCACTTCAATCCCTCAGAAGACAAAATCGTCTGTTTCCACGATACCTAGAAGATCGTAGGTACTTTGAATTTGCATATAATTTTGTCTTCTATAATATTGCTGACCGCGAAATGCACTAAAATGAAAATATTGGAAGAAAACTGGAAAAGTAGTAAATATCGACGGTAGTACCCCATAGGTGACATCGTATCTTCTTTCCTGATGATCGTGGAAAAAATATTTCAATACAAAAGTTGTAGCCAATTTTGTAATCTACAATATTGCTGAACTATAGTTAACGCTAAAATGCACTTTAAACGTAAACATGAGAGGAAAACTAGAAAAAAGTGGTAATTTATAATGATATCTCCTGTCATATCTTCGTCCCTAGGGGTCATGGAAAAAATCTTTGTTCCCAAAAGTTTCAGCAAATTTTGTGTTTTACAATATTGCCAAACCATGTTTAGCACTAAAATGAACTATAACGACAGTACAAGCAAAAAACTGAAAAAAGTGACAGATTTTCCAAGATGGCGGAGAAAGACGTGGAGCTGGAGTGTCAAAAATTTCGGGATACGATGACAAATATTGTTATTTACGGCATATCAAAAATCCATAACAATTGGACCCTAGTTAGGGTACCGGAACAACGGTTTACCAAATGTACAACGAAAAAATTTGTATGGGCTGCACCTTTTCCGATATAACACTCTTCCGGCTCAAATTTGGGGATGGAGACAGGCAGATCCGTATTCTGCAGGGTCTAAACCCTCTGATTACGTTGTCACCCCAACTGTTACACGATTTGCTTCTTGTATTCTACTTCTTCAAAAATGGGCCTACTCTATAAGGTTAGGGACATCGTAGGGGGATCGTGTGGCATTTTATTTCGAACGTTTAAACCAATAAAAACAATTCATAATAGATTTTATACTTAACAAAATTTTGTACTTAACACGGGCGGTAATAAAGAACGCCTCAGATCGCATATTTATCGCCCTTGCCTTCGGCTCGGGCGTCAAATACCTGCGATCTGAGACATTCTTTGTTTTACCGCCCTTGTTAAGTAATGTACTATTATTCATGATCAAAGTACACCTTCGCTCCGACCTTTTAAGTGTTTGTTGGCGTGGTGGGCGCGACGACACACGACAGCTTTATAGGTTCTTGGCGTTCAAAGGGTTAAACACTTGTTACATTTTTTATCTCCTGAATATTTAGTATGTATAGGACAATATAACATGGCACGCGTCAAAGCTCTTAAGTAGTTAACTTAGAGGCTATTATTGCTTAACCCGCGTGTCCTTACTTTGGTATTGCTATTGTAAAATTAACTCTATTGTCAGTATTTTCCGTCGCATTTAAATTGCAATTACTTCACGACATCGCCTTTATTACTTAATACATAAGGTCGTTATTGCTAAGAATAAAAGACGAGCTGTTATTCACAAGTGGTTTTATTTGAAAATTTAAAATGCTAATATTGCTTACACACTGAAAACTCTTTATATACAAAATTGCCGGTGTCATATTGAGAAGAGCTTAAGGCACTTTGTTCGAAGCTTTCTCAAGCCCTTTTCAATTAGTATGCGATTTAACCCATATTAAATACTTCATCAGTTAAG
Source organism: Cenopis cana (assembly GCA_951800055.1). Classification (NCBI taxonomy): domain Eukaryota; kingdom Metazoa; phylum Arthropoda; class Insecta; order Lepidoptera; family Tortricidae; genus Cenopis; species Cenopis cana. Next base: position 435,394 of record OX637484.1, on the reverse strand, counting down.
CATTGCAATACTTATTAAGTTTAAAGTTGTAAAAAGGAACAGTAAAAAACCTTCTATTATGTCACACCTGGCCATAAAGCGGCAATTACCGCACGCCCCGCGAGCGGGAAATCCCACTTCCTGGCCAGGGGGTGACATAAAATTTTGTACTTACCACGGGCGATAATAAAGAAAGCCTCAGATCGCATATTTATCGCTCTTGCCTTCGGTCAAATACCTGCGATCTGAGACATTCTTTGTTTTACCGCCCTTGTTAAGTAATGTACTATTATGTCACACCTGGCCATAAAGCGGCAATTATCGCATGCTCCGCGCGCGGGAAATCCCACTTCCTGGCCAGGGGGTGACATAAAATTTTGTACTTACCACGGGCGATAATAAAGAAAGCCTCAGATCGCATATTTATCGCTCTTGCCTTCGGTCAAATACCTGCGATCTGAGACATTCTTTGTTTTACCGCCCTTGTTAAGTAATGTACTATTATGTCACACCTGGCCATAAAGCGGCAATTATCGCACGCTCCGCGCGCGGGAAATCCCACTTCCTGGCCAGGGGGTGACATAAAATTTTGTACTTAACACGGGCGGTAAAAAAGAAAGCCTCAGATCGCATATTTATTTTGCTTGCCTTCGGCTCGGGCGTCAAATACTTGCGATCTGAGACATTCTTTGTTTTACCGCCTTTGTTAAGTAATGTACTATTATGAGCTTCAATCTTGATTTTTCGTCCATAACATAATAGACCTTAGCAGTGGGTCGTATTACAATGTATAGCTGACGAGCAAATACGTAATCATACAAATAATCAACAATACTAAAGCAAAACATTTTTCGAAATAGGTGTTGTTTTGTGTGAACCAAAGTGCAGTGATTAAGCTTTTTCTCATTATGTAGGGTGGGTATTTATACACCCTTTGAACGCCATTCATGTACTGCAGTGACATCTAAACGCCAACTCATTGTCCATAAGATATTTCCTATTGAATATGAACCTTAGTATAAAGTACGAAAGCCTTTGGACACGAGAACACCTTAACCTTTTGAGCGCCAAACACCTCATAACAATTTTAGACGTCGTTGGCGGTCGAAAGGTTAAGGTGTTCTTCCTGTCCAAAGGATTAAATATTGAAAACTGACAAAAAAGTGTACTTCAAAGTACAGCTGTGCAAGTTGCGGAAAGATTCCAAAAAGTTGGAAAAGTGCTCGGAAATTTCTCGAGAACTTCATAGAAATATAAGAAATTTCCATTTTAGATTTCGGAAAGTTTCAAACCCCATACATAAATGTGAGAAATTTCAGAAACTTACCCATGAGGAAAAATTCGCAATTTTGGAAAGTTTCCGATGGCACATTATCAGTACTTCAAAGTAACCTGTTTCGCTGCGGAATCCCTACACCACATATAAAATATACAAATAATCTGTTACCGCCCATCGGATGTTTTGCTTTAGTATTATTTATTTCCAATGATTACTTAATTCACAACTGAATTTGCTATAAATTTCATCTTAGGCCCGCATTGAGTTTACAGTAAGTATACATTTCTCCCTCGAATAGATAACTGCGTCTCTGTCATGCAGTATGAGAAGTGCACTCAATCAAATCCTTTATTAGACAGCGCCACAGGCTAGCAATGAACTACCCAGTCCCAGAATCTAGTTTATTATAAAGATGGTTATATTTATATCTACAGTAACACTAGATGGCGTTGCAATCATCACCATACAATAGTAGCAGTGAAAATACCCAAATATATCGTAACTCGTAACACCATAGTCGTGTTCCGAATCACGCTTACAACGCTATAAACGCGTTTACGATCGGACCGAATCACGCTTATAGCGTTACATGAGATGTCGTGACGTCATTGATGACGTCATGGACGGCGGCATGTTGGCGTTTACAATGCTCACACTCCCAGGCGTCAGCACCTTAAACCAAACGTCAAGTTGACGTTTGATATATGAACATGACAGTAAACACAACATGCCCGGTCCGAATCAAAACACCACTCACGCGGCCTTGAGCGCACATTTTTTGCCGACTGTACATGTGTCTGGAGTAACGTATAATTTAGAATTAGTATTTTACTTTGCACGCAAACATGTGCAAACCATCCAAGCAAGCTCTCTCCATACAAACTTTGTGCAGGATTTACTTCGTTTGCGTTTGCATTAAAGTTATGATTTTTGGTCAGTATGCTTATTTTTCTTATAGCTATTTCGTGATGTACATTTTTTTTATTAAATATTTTTCTTAATTTTTTAATTTTGAATTTTTTTGAAATATTTGAAAATTTTCACATCACGATCTTTGCATATCTAATATTTACAACCAAAAAAAATATTATATTTGTTAGTGCCAAAACCGACGAATAAAACGTGCACAAAGTTTGTATGGGGAAGGCCTTGCCCTACCCTGCGCCTTAACATGGGTTCATGCGATAGATGTCGCCACACTTCAAAGAGTTTAAATAGGATAAATAGGTAAGTTATAAAACTGAATTTTAGCTTGCATCATGCAGCCCACTGAGCTTGCACACATGTATGCCTTACTAAAGATCTGTACTAAACTTTGCTATATGAAAACAACATCTAGGTATCAACATCGCCATTTAGACCCACTGCAGTAGCCGACTTGCAAATTTTAACTAAAATATTGATAAACCAACAATAGGGATTTTGACTCAAAATTTATTAATACTCCATACGAAAGAATACATATAACTATGCCAAAAAGTGAAAATCCTATTCAAATATCTCAAAAAATAACGAAACTACAACCGTTACAATGTTTTTAGTTAGAGAGAGAAAACGCTACAGGTCAGTGACGTCACTGACCTCGAGCGCCATAGTAAATGACGATCGTTCAATACAACGGGGCGTTTTGCGGAAAAGGGACAGAAAATGCCCACTCTTAAAACTTTGAAGACTTATAATCATGTAATTATTTATTCTTTTGGATTACTTTTTTCACTATTTGATAGAGAATTTGATCCTTTTTCGAGAAAATTCGGATTCATTGATTTTCTTATTTGGTGTCAACATCCCTATTTAGGTGAGTGATGTTTTGAAATAATGAGTTTTGCTTTTAGTCTCATTTTGTAAGGCAACGCGAGCGGCCTTTGGTGGTAACTATTTTTTGCCATACGAATTAAGACTAAACGCAAACGTGTTCGTTTGTGTTTTGATTCGAAAAAACTTACACTAAAGGTACTATCGAAGACCCAGTTAACTGACCACCCATGAGCCTTATTGCAAGGAGATAAGGCCTACTTATGGTCAGTTAACCCAGACGTCCATAGTGCAGGTCGCAATAGTCCTGTACAGCTATCATATATATTGGAGCTAAAAAGATGCTCATAAATATCTAAACACGGACAATTGTCAAGGCGTTAGATGGGTCAATCAACTTTTCCTTGTCGTTATTCTGTCCCGTTAGCCAGGAGACAACAGTAACAGAGTTTCTTAGAAAAAATGCTATAATATGGAGTTTTAGCATGCTCAAGAGATGAGCAACGTCAGAATGGGTTTATAATCATCGCTAAAAATCATGTTTAGGATAGTAGTAGGATTAAAGTCGGTAAAATAAAATCCCAGTTTTTAAGAGTGACACATGAGACGTAACCATGGTAACGAGCGACAAGAAATAGTTGATTGACCCAGATGCATGTTCAGATATTTTTCATCACTCTGAAGGGTCTACATATATTTGATGGTTGTACAAGTAGCTATCATTTAAGAAACTACTTGGGTCAAAATGGCTCCCATTTCTGGCGCCGGTGTATGAAAGCGGAACATAACATAACATATACAATCGTTAGCATTATTCCATAGTGAATTTGTTATCTATCTATCTACAACTATATTAATTACAGGCATGATCCAAAATTATGTACCTATTGATATACAGGGTGGATTTTCTTTTTGGGTCAGTGAGGGCAACTACCATATCCCGTGCTGCTACGCGAAAATAGTCTTAGAAGACCTTGCCTCGATTTGAAATTAATGATGATTGGCGTTTACAGATTTTGGAAAAACATACAGGGTGCGAGAAAAAGGTCATTTTTGACACACTTTTTTTGATACCAATCGATCCCGTTCCTATCGAGGATTAAAAGCTTGTATGGAACCAAAAAAATATTTCCGGCTAGAAAAGCCACAAATCGAGGAAAACTTTTCATGTGTGTAGATAATAGTACATTACTTAACAAGGGCGGAAAAACAAAGAATGTCCCAGATCGCAGGTATTTGACGCCCGAGCCGAAGGCAAGGGCGATAAATATGCGATCTGAGGCTTTCTTTTTTACCGCCCGTGTTAAGTACAAAATTTTATGTCACCCCCTGGCCAGGAAGCGGGATTTCCCGCGCGCGGAGCGTGCGGTAATTGCCACTTTATGGCCAGGTGTGGCATAAAGTAATGTATGCAACTGTACATAATTTAATTAGGCATTATGTACCAGTTGCATAAACTACTCTAACCTATGAATGTACTGTATAAATTATTCAATGAAATCCCAAAGATATGTCAAATTTGTTCGGATTTATTATGTATAGGTGTCTAAACTATGAGAATTAAAACGCTTGGATTTACATATGATCTTAGATGCACTGACGCGTATGTATATAGATATATATGTACATAAGTACAGTCAGCTCAACAAATACCCCTTAACTATACTAAAACTCAAAAATATCGTGACGCCAACTGTGCGCGTCAGTAGAGCAGTTGTTTTTGCAGCTCTGACTGTACATCTAGTAATGAGTTGGTAACCAAAAATGGCAGAATTTAACAATATTTAAAACCACTATTCACTGTCACGTTAACATTATTTAAGATTTACTTTCATCAACTGGAATCGACTCTATATTTTTTAATTTTCATGACAAAGCGTATTTCTTTAAGGCGCAGGGGTGGGCAAGGCATTCTCCATACAAACTCTGTGCACGTTTTATTCGTAGGTTTTGGCACTAATGAATGTAATATTTTTTTGGATGTAAATATTAGATATGCAAAGAAAGTGATGTGGAAATTTTTAAATATTTCAAAAAAATGAAAAATGAAAGAAATTAAAAATAATATCAATGAAAAAAAAATTACATCACGAAATAGCTAACAGAAAAATAAGCATACAGACCAAAAATCATAACTTTAATGCAAACACAAACGAAGAAATTCCTGCACAAAGTTTGTATGGAGAGAGCTTGCCCTACCCCTCCTCTTAAGCCGAATTCCTATTTTGTCTGACGTGATGTCATGATGTGTCGTACGCGACAGAACGATATTAGTGTGTATATCACAATTTCTTTATTTTTTTAATTTACTACGGTTAAATTCAAATTCCTCTTATGAGTGGCTCAGGTTTCTGTCAGGCATCAGAAGTAATCAGGTCAGATAAAATATGAATCCGGCAAGTCACAATTTGATATTTTGGAACAAATTTGGAAAATGAAGGAACTTTGTTAATATCTCAATGAATAGTGGACATATTTATGTTTTAAGTATAAAATCTTATTGATATCGTTTATTAAGCCTCTTCCCTTTCTGTATTATATTATAGTCGTATGAATACAAATTTAACCTAACATTTAATAGCTAAATATTAAAATTTCACTTATTATAATTTCATAAACTAGACCTCAACTTAAAATTTTGAATATTGTTTAGTAATTACAGCCTTGGCCAAAAGTGTTGAGCACCCCTTATTTTCCTTTGTTACTTATAAAAAAACTATTATTTTTTAATTACAAAAATGCACATTGACGTAAAATATGAAAAGGTATACTAAAGAACATCTAGAGAACTTTAGATAATATCATTTCGAAGTAGCTATTGCTAACTGAAGACTAAAAATAGACGGGTTTGCAATAAAAGGACAAATTGCATTTTTATCCGTGCAATTTCTTCAAAATCTTTAACGTCAACGAAAGTTGCTAGTTTTTGAAAGATATTTAATTTTCTTTAATAAAAGGATATGAAATGCTTGACTGAAAATTTAACTTTTATATGGAAAACGTGTGAGTGCTCAACACTTTTGGCCAAGGCTGTATAATAAAATATAATGTCAGCATGTTAACTTCATCGGGACAATCTATCTCCTTTACACTATATCCGGTTAGAGAAGGACAGTTTTACCCGATTAGCTTTGAATACCAAACTTAATTTGGACGTGTATTTTAAATATGGCGACTGAGCATGCAAAATAAATAATATTAAGTCGATCGGACCAAATGAAATGCATCTAAAATATTTAGTTACTAAAATGACCGGAGCGATAATAGTACATTACTTACCAAGGGCGATAAAACAAAGAATGTCTTAGGTATTTTACGCCCGAGCCGAAGGCAAGGGCGATAAATATGCGATCTGAGGCTTTCTTTATTATCGCCCGTGGTAAGTACAAAATTTTATGTCACCCCCTGGCCAGGAAGTGGGTTTTTTCGCGCGCGGAGCGTGCGATAATGGCCACTTTATGGCCAGGTGTGACATAAATAAATAATAGTAAAGCATTAATCGAAGATAGGTCAAATTCTGCGATTATAAATAAATATATCTCTAAAGTGTTCTAGAAGAATGTAAAAATAAAATGATGACAGTTACATGTTATTGCAAGCCCTTAATTTGGACGATACGTGTGTATGAGATATTTTTGTACCGCTTATTATAAGGATAAACCTTGCTAGTAAAGAATTGTAGCTCGTGATCACTAAAAAGCAATGGCGGGGCGTCAATATTCTAAGGGAAGCCGGATATAATTTGCCTTTTCCTATTCTTCATGAGCCGTAGTAAAAGAACTGGACTGGCAGAAAATTAGGCAAGCCGGTGGGAATCGAGTTGTATAAACGCTCCGCTACTGCTAAAAAGCGTCATTGCTTGCGATAATGCAGGAACCAATTTTAAAAAGGTACACTATAGTAGGTGTGAATCCCCATATAAATGGATCTTGGGAGTTACAAGTCATGATAAAGTTTGGCCTCACGATGGAAACTGTTCCTTAGGCTACTTGTAACTTATACTGAGCGAGGCCAAAAAATCCACGCAAAAAATTCAAAATGGCGGCTATTTTAGTTTCCAATTTTTTTTATTTTTTTTAGAACTCAAAAATGCTTCGTGCTACACAAAAACTTTGTATGAGAATTATTTTTTGCATAAATTTATCTATAACTTTGGTTATTATCATTTTCTCGATATATCTAATAGTTCATGAGAAAAATGGTGTTCAATATTGCATTTCTTGTTAAAACACTGTTAGTCAAAAGGCTTATCAAAATCAAACTGCATCGTATGCAGAAATCAATCCATTTTCTCCAGTGATACTAGGAACCAATATAAAGGATTTCATCCGGCGAAATGAAAATTTCATCGACGGGAATTCAAAATGGCGGTGATTTACCAAAGGGGGAGCCGCATTTTTAAAAAAGTGTATAATTTCAAAACGGCATCTGCTATTTAAGTAATATGGGTATCAATGGATTGGTATTGACACCATTAATTAAAATAAGAAAAATACCATATAAAAAATTAAAGATGGCGGCCACCTATAACAAAATTGTAAAATTTTTATTCTTCTTTTTTTCGTTATATTAAAAATAACAACTAAATCTCCAATGATATAGTCAATTTATATATTTACATAAATTCTCATAGTATTATCTACGCGACAAAACAAAAATTATGACAATCCGTCCGATTAGTTTTTGAACTATACGAATTACAAACGAGCCTCGGCGAGTGTGTCATAGTAGTTATGGAAACAAACTGCACTTTTGTAATGAAAGCAAGTCGCTTTTGCACAATGGTATTAGTGAAGAGACCAAACTTGATTATTTTTTCGATAATATCTAATTTTCACCCGTCAGTAACCGAGACTACGCCACTTCGAAATTATAAGTCTAAAACGTTCTACTAAGTTAAAAGGTGGCCAGATTTGGATAATAAATGTGGCAACCGATACAGGAAAATGTTTTTCAACATAAAAAATAACGCTGTGATTTTATTTAACATAACTTAAGAAAACAAATCCTTTTTTGCAATAAAATTTTGATATTCATACCCTATAAGTACTTATATTCATAACTTATATATTTTTTGAACCTGAAAAGAATATATTTTTCCAAAAACAATCACACTACAGAAAGTTTCCCCAATATAAAAAAAACAACTATGAGAGTTATAAGCCATGATACAATACAATACAAATATTCTTTATTGCTCACCAAAAAATACATAGAAGTTGAATAAAAGTTACATGATAAAGTGTAAGTAATATAATATATATGTATCACGGGTGGTAAGAGTTCCCGCAACCGACGAGATTGTATGAGGAGATGTATGGATGTGACTGCAGCAAGAGATGTATGTAAGGACCGGTACTTGGCGTTCTTTGGTCTCTGCCTACCCCAATGGGATACGGTCGTGAGTATATGATGTGTGTAAGTATGTATGTATAGTAAGGGTTATTACAACTCAAGTCAATAAAAGTAATTCCATTAGACTTTCGTTAGTAATAACCTCCTTACCTCCCTAAATGCACAATGTACTATATATTAAAATGTTCTTAAACGCAGAAAAAACAAAGTGTAGGATTTTACTGAGTATACATATTAAAAAAATAAAAATAAAATAAAAAGTTTATTGCTAAACACAGTAAAAAAAAAATCTTAAGTTTTGTAACAATAAGCGTATTTTTTTTAAGTTGAACAACATTTTTCTCTATCGATTGCCACATTTATTGTCCAAATCTGGCCACCTTTTAACTTAGTAGAACGTTTTAGACTTATAATTTCGAAGTGGCGTAGTCTCAGTTACTGACGGGTGAAAATTAGATATTATCGAAAAAATAATCAAGTTTGGTCTCTTCACTAATACCATTGTGCAAAAGCGACTTGCTTTCATTACAAAAGTGCAGTTTGTTTCCATAACTACTATGACACACTCGCCGAGGCTCGTTTGTAATTCGTATAGTTCAAAAACTAATCGACGGATTGTCATAATTTTTGTTTTGTCGCGTAGATAATACTATGAGAATTTATGTAAATATATAAATTGACTATATCATTGGAGATTTAGTTGTTATTTTTAATATAACGGAAAAAAGAAGAATGAAAATTTTACAATTTTGTTATAGGTGGCCGCCATCTTTAATTTTTTATATGGTATTTTTCTTATTTTAATTAATGGTGTCAATACCAATCGATTGATACCCATATTACTTAAATAGCAGATGCCGTTTTGAAATTATACACTTTTTAAAAAATGCGGCTCCCCCTTTGGTAAATGACCGCCATTTTGAATTCCCGTCGATGAAATTTTCATTTCGATGGATGAAATCCTTTATATTGGTTCCTAGTATCACTGGAGAAAATGGATTGATTTCTGCATACGATGCAGTTTGATTTTGCTAAGCCTTTTGACTAACAGTGTTTTAACAAGAAACGCAATATTGAACACCATTTTTCTCATGAACTATTAGATATATCGAGAAAATGATAATAACCAAAGTTATAGATAAATTTATGCAAAACATAATTCTCATACAAAGTTTTTGTCAGCACGAAGCATTTTTGAGTTCTAAAAAAAATAAAAAAAATTGGAAACTAAAATAGCCGCCATTTTGAATTTTTTGCGTGGATTTTTTGGCCTCGCTCAGTATAAGTTACAAGTAGCCTAAGGAACAGTTTCCATCGTGAGGCCAAACTTTATCATGACTTGTAACTCCCACTTAAGGATTCATACCTACTACTATTTTCGTTTTCAGATGTAATGCACCAAAAATATATTACACTGCATGTTAATTTAAAGAAATAAATAACTTTCGAATCTTTTTTTAACCAAGGTCTTGTATAAAAATACCTAACAAATAACATGCCAAAACGGTCATGCCAGATTCAGACTATTAAAAAAATAAACATTTGTATTTATTGCTAGTGTGCTAGCCACTCTGGCCAGTAAGAAAAGCGTGAATTAACAATAATATCAACTGGTGTTTTATTTTCATTTGTCTGTCTGTCTGTCTGTCGAAAAAACGTCTGCATGCTAACTAAAATATAAATGTATATATAAGTATTTGTACGAATCACAACAACAGTCAAAACAATTATGTTTCGAAGCGGTAGCCTTTATTTGGATCGGTCATCTATGCGCCATGTTTGGTGTCGTAACAGTGGCGCCCAAACCGAAAATCATTGACTTTTTTGTGTATAATTATTCAATAGACTTTAAAGTCATTAATCTATTGCCATATATCGAAAACCATATACATATCTTTGTATTTTGTAATGTAAGTAATTTATTTAATTAAAACCTAAATTAACAAATTGCGACAGAAACATTCAAACGTTTGACATAGTTACATAATGCGGGATCGCAACTTTATTATATTTCATCGTAGGTATTTACTTTTCATATTTACAACTGTCATACTTCTCAGTTCTTATATTACAGAAATGTTAATAAATTAATATCAATAAATACGATTATTTGACAGTAGTAAACTTTAATAAGTCTATTATATTTAGAATTTCTGCAATTTATATAGCGGCAGTGTCTTATAATTATGTAAAATTGGGGCTTTAGCTTTATATATAGCCTAATCATAGTGAAATTGATAAAATAAGTCGTAGTTTGCCACACATTATAAAAACTCTATAACTGTACCTACTATCATTCTATTTATTTCCATCAGTTAAAAATGTGTATTCACAGCTACTTTATATAGGAATAAAGCCTCAAACTGACGGAAAATAAAGTCCTTTGGCCTGAATTCATCCATCATAAATTATATGCGTAGTCATAGTAGCTTGAAGAAAGTTATAACCTCTACATTAGACAAATGATTTTTTAAAGCATTCAAACCTCTACAGCTGATCGTGTGCTTATAAATACGACCCATTTCACCAACTTTACCTAGTAAGGTAATTCCAATTGACAAATAATACAAGCAATATTAAAAAATATAGCGAAATTTATCGATAAAATTCAAAATACAACGTTATATTAACGAAAGTAAATTTAAAAGTATAATTTCAGAAGATTACGTACGAAGGGGAAACGATAAATGCTACGCATGTTCCGACCGGAGAACGGGATGCAGTTATACATCGTACTCATTCATACATGGGTAACAAATTCAATCTTTGCCCTAAGGTTGACTGGTAGAGAATGCTTATGGCATTAAGTCCGCCTTTTGTAACATAAGTTTTACTGTTGTACAATAAAGGTTAAATAAATAAATATTTTTTCAAAGTTTATGAAGCTAATTGAAAATTCAAACATGGAAGCAAACTGAGAATTCAATTATAACTGCATCCCGTTCCCCACGCGATGAACCTATGAATAGTCATTTTTAATTTTTAAGACCTAATAAATAATTTCACTAAACTCTAATCAGTTTAAATTAATAGATATTTTACAATGTCTAAGTCAACATTCAGGCCCCTGCGTGACATACACCCACAACGAAACGTAGACATAATATTTATTATCAACATAGTTAGCCATGCAAAAGGTACCTTAGTGTAGCTCTACAAATGCCCTTTCGCCGTGGCTAGTTTTGTATACACATACATACATTATAATCCCTTGCAAGGAATTCTAAAACCATTCACATAAATTGTGAATATTGAAACACTAGTTATATTGATGACGGGCATTGAAAAAGTACAAAACATACCTTTGGGCCAAAATGTCCTAACCTTACTGCCATACAGTCTTACATTTTTTTTACTCCGGATGATGAATCATTAATTGCTCCGAGTACAGACGCCATTAGATATATCTTAGCGAACAAGTTGCTCATAAATGTCTGATCACCACTCTATCGTCAAGGCGTAAGGGCGTATGCTCAAATATTACGAATACCCTGATGTATATTGATATATTTGGTGACGACTGTTCATTGTACAATAAACTAGTATTTCAATTATGATTTGTGGCCAAGGAAAAATACCTCATCCATTTCAAAGTATACTGTTCTTCGAAAACAGCATAATACTTCGAAATAAAGTGAAAGGTAACAAAACACTTGAACTCGGAATTATATTCAGTAACTTTGAATTCCTAAAATGATAAGGTTTCATAATTCTCAACTCCTCTTCACTAGTACCCAAAATCACATTTGCCTTTACATTTTTTTCATGATAAAATACACATAATATAGAGCATTGCCAACATATCACGACTATTTACAAGATTTATGACAAAATTGTAAAGGCAAAGTTGTGATATAAGTCACAGGCGATACGTAATACAAACTTATATTTGAAACCGTGAGATCACGGATTAAATAGGCAGATGTTATGTTAGAGAATAGTTTCCCTACGCGATATCATAATTGTGCAACCATAATGACTTGGGAGTTAAGGCAGGGCGCACAAACAGTGAATAAATTAAAAATGCTGGTCACGGCACCAAAAATTGTAACAACTCCGTTTGTAGTCTCAACGCGTTTTTTGAAGTTTATGACGCGGATTCAATTTTGAAGCCATTTCAACTACGAAAGGAAAATTTCTGATCACATGGCTATTTACTAGTACGACTGAGATATACTTTGCCACTCAAATAAAGAAAGTTTTACTTAAAAGAGCGCTGAGCACTTTATTATTCTTTTACAATACCATCAATAGCCAAAAGTCTTAAATGTTTCCGTTTTAAAATGACCAGTTTCTAAATATGCTCAACATTTTCATAAGTTAACACAACAAAGACAGATGGAATAATGAGTAATGACCTCCCACCGTCCGAGCCCTACCTTAACCCCTCTCGCTAGCTAGCTAGGCGACTAGTCAGGCGAGTAGCCAGGCGAGTGACCAGGCGACTAGCTAGGCGACTAGTCAGGCGAGTAGCCAGGCGAGTGACCAGGCGACTAGCTAGGCGGCTGCGGCTCCGTGCTGACGATGACCTGCACCACGTAGCCCGGAGTGATCTTGGCTTCCTCGATGAGCAGGCGATCGCCCAGTAGCTTTCCACCGTAGAACCAGCGCTGCCGCCACGGCTCTATGTCTTCTTGAGCCTGGAACGAGAAAAGGTTATAACTTATAAGTATTTGATGGAACCAGAGGCCTCTTGCATAATGTCTTGTGAGTAATATTACAAGCAGAAGTATCTTTTGAATGAAAGGTCTTGAAAAGAGACTTAGTAATTAGTTAGTTACAATTCATTATGCAATATGGCCCATGCGTTGTTTTGCGGAATTCCATAATAAGTTTCTAGATCTAGATAAAACAAAAAAAAAACATTTTTTTCTTGAGGTTCTAGCTAACTAAGAAATAAGCATACTGACCAAAAATCATAAGTGTAATGCAAACACAAGCGAAGAAAAACTTGTATTGTGAAAAATGTTTTCTTTTAATATTCCTTTGGTATTCCACTACTAAAAACTTTATTTTAGCTTGTTTCGCTTCTTTTAGCGGAATACTAAAGGAAGGTTGTTCTAGATAAAATGGTTATTATGCTTTAGGAAAAGTCTAGTGCATAAATGTCATCAGGCAAAAGGTGCCATTTCATTGGTTGTTAATAAGGCACTTCTGCCCATTTTACAAATACTTAGGTGCAAAACAAGCGAAGTTCTGAAGAGGCTTTCGCTTCCACTAATATTACAAGTCTTTGTGATACTGATATGGGCCGTATTCAATCTGAGAAACAGCATTAGCGAATACAAATATGTATCGTTCAGGTACACTGTGAATTACAATAATAATCTAAACAATACAGTGGCAATAAGGCCCACTCGGCATTGTTCAAGATTTGTGAACCGAAGCACAAAATAATAGTACCTACTACGTACAGATGCCCCACAGTTATAGTTCGTACACAATTGTAAGGCCAAGTGCTGTCAAATTAACGCAAGCAAAAATCTACCTAACAGTCAGAGCTCTAAGTTGAGTTTTGCTTGCGTCCGTTTGACAGAATTTGGCCTTAAAGTTTTGTACGAACTATAACAAATCCCCAATTTACAACCCCAAATTATAATATGTCAATAACAAACTTTGACCACACCAAGCGAATGGCGCGACGACGCGACCGTCCAATAGCAATGCGCGGCATTTTGCTAGTCAGTTTAACTTACGTTTGCAACTGTGTTTCAAAGCCACAGGGGAATATTTTGCCGATAACTAATGTTTTTTTTTTAAGTGTATATCTGGAGTGTTGCTCTCTATGGCAGTGAAACGTGGACAATGACACAAAGAGATCGAGAGAGACTGGAAGCATTTGAGATGTGGTGCTGGAGACGAATGGAAGGAATTAGTTGGACCGAGAGAGTAACAAATGAGGAGGTATTACATAGAGTGAAAGAGAAAAGAACGTTGTTAAACACTATCAACAATAGAAGGGGAAAAATGATTGGACATTTGATACGACACGACAACTTCTTCAAGACCATTTTGGAAGGAAAGATAGAAGAAAGGCGAGGCAGGGGAAGACCAAGGCGCAGTTACATGGACCAAATAAGAGAAATAGTTGGCGTCATGTCGTATCAAGAAGTCAAAGGGCTGGCGTGCGACAGGGAAAAATGGAAAATACTCCACCGACAAGAGGATAACTCTTAAATTTAATAGTAATAATATAATGTTTTTTTTTAGTTTATTAATAGTATGTTAACGCTTTTTTATAAAAGTCGTGTAGTCGTGTCGTAAAAAAAATATCCAAAAAAATTCCGTGTCAACGTATTTTTGGGCCACCCTGTATGTAGTGTTGTGTTCCTGGAGGTGAGCAAGGTTGCCAGAGCTCCCAAGGACGCCCTGTGTTGAGAGCGAGGTACCTAAATATGTCAGACACAGACACGATTCGATAATTAACTATGGATTGTCCAGCTATGGCAGAACCTATAAAACACATCTGAGACAGATCTACAGTATTCAGATAAGACTCCTAAAAGTTATAGTTCCTTTAAAAATCAAGCTAAAATATAGACACGATTACACAAAACTATTTCAGTACTGTAGAGTCTTAAATGTGTTTGACAAAGTAAAATTGGCTGTGATACTAGAATACAAGGACATGATAGGGAGGCTGGATAGCTATAATAGGTCATCCAACCTTAGACGCTTGCCAAATGAGCCATACTTTAAAATACCAAAAAAGACTAATGTATATGGTAAGCGAGAATGGACCAGTTATCTACCTTATATGCTAAATAGCTTCCCTAGACAAGTCATCAATGAAATCTTAGAAAAACCTAAAGGCATTAAAAATATCATTAAGAAGGCACTCACCAATATAATGTAAACATAACACATAATAATAAGTATAATAAGCTAACACATAATTTATAATTAAATAACTAACAAATAATTGTACCTATAACTAAAAGTGACGCAGAGGGCTCCTCCCTCCGCACTCCTTAGTTAAAATAAAATCTTAAAAATTAAAGATTATCATTAACTAAGTAATTGTAAAAATGTAATATGATTTGCTTCAATGAAATAAACAGTTTAAATTTTAAAATTTTTTTTTTTTACAACAGTACTAACGTGTAGTTTGTTCTTGCACTGCTGCACGCTGTGTTTGGCGCAGGCGTGCAGCGTGACGTCGCGGCACGTGTGCGACAGGCGCAGGCGCAGCGGCACCTCCGCGCCGGCCTCCACCGGCTCCGACCACTCCGCCGGCGAGTCGCGCCCGGACGCCTCCTTCACCATGTTGATGGGCGGCGACAGGCAGTAGATCGGGACCTGCACATGGGGAAATACTATATAAATAACTTTATGTCACACCTGGCCATAAAGCGGCAATTACCGCACGCTCCGCGCGCGGGAAATCCCACTTCCTGGCCAGGGGGTAACATAAAATTTTGTACTTAACACGGGCGGTAATAAAGAAAGCCTCAGATCGCATATTTATCGCCCTTGCCTTCGGCTCGGGCGTCAAATACCTGCGATTTGAGACATTCTTTTTTTTACCGCCCTTGTTAAGTAATGTACTATTATGTCACAGCTAGCCATAAAGGGATCGTTCAACAATTACGTGATCATTTTTGGCCGTTTTTTTAACCCCCCCCTCTATGTGATCACAGTATAATCTTTTGTTTTTAACCCTTCCCCCCTCGACTTGATTACGTGATCTTCGTCCGTGCTTAAAATTTTTGCTTTTTATTAGCACTGGCACGTATGTCATGTCCAAAATCTGGTCACACTGTTCCACAGTTTGTCTATAGCAGGGGAAATCCCGTTTCATCTATCTAATAGTTAGTGTTACCAGTAATAAACTTCAAAATGGGACGTAAATATTTAAATATAATTTATTTTCGGAAACGAAGCGCAAATGACGTAATCATGGATTCTTCCCCCCCCCCCCCCCCCCAAATAATCCGATGTATACACAAGCAAACCCCCCCCCCCCCCCCTCCCACCGGTGATCACGTAATTGTTGAATGATCCCAAAGTGGCCATTATCGCACGCTCCGCGCGCGAAGAGCGTGCGAAAAAACCCACTTCCTGGCCAGAGGGTGACATAAAATGTGTAATGTCCTATACCAAGGCCCTAATTGCATACTTACTTGTAACTAATGTTACAAGCGGAAGTCACTTTCTAATGAAAGGGGTTGAAAAGAAACTTCCGCTTTTAATATTAATAAGAGCGACCGAGCTTTGCTCGGCGTTTTCCCCGGCATGAGACCTAGCTAGATTGATTGCTGGTCCCCGAAAACTCCCACATACTAAATTTCATCAAAATCGTTAGCGTTTAAAGGTATAAGATTCATTATGCAGGGGGCCCCAGAGCGTCATGTTCACAGTCATTATGGTCTTTAAGTCTGCTTTTCCACTAAGCTAATAAATCAGTTAAACCACGCAGGTATAGAAACATTATATCGATTAGCGATATTTGCACCATCATTGTACCTACACAGTTTTAAAGAAAAAAGTACATATTTCTATTCTATTGTTTTTGTACCCTAGATGCTGTATGTAGGCAAGCAGTAATTGTAGTTTTTATCCTATTTATGTATTGTTTTTTTTTATTAATCTATTGCAGTTAATTCTATTTTATTTCCTGCTATGAATTTATCCGCGAGTCACCGACGGTACTGGCTGAAAGTCAGCGCTGTAGGTGTCCAACACCTCAGTATAATGCTGAGCCAGTGTCCGTTTCACTGCCGCGGGGACACGTGTGCTTTTGTGTATTTTTTTGCTTCTTTTGTTTTTTTGTAATATTGTGTTTCTTCGGTGGCAATGAATAAATGTTTATATCTATCTATCTATGTATTTTATTCTGGATGGTAGAAAGGCAGGCTAACGTTTGCACCTTTAGCCAACTTGTTAAGTGCTTACGATCTAAAATAATTTTCGTATCTCGACGGCAAACAATCATAAAAGCTGCATTGATGCACAAAAACATTCGAAATTGTATTGCTGTCGTCAAAAGCGTAAATTGGTAAAGGCAAGAAAATAGAAGCACTTTTAGTTTCTCGTGTCACGTAAATCGATAACGCCTACAACTAAGTACTCCCTTAATTATTTCTACAAATATCGAGAACCGTACATGTAAAATCATGGTTCAATCATAACATCATAAGTAATATACCTAGGAGGGTCGCCCACACGCTACCTACATACCTAATTATCTACCGAATCAACACAATACCAGAAGCCAGGCAATTTAGTCGTTTACGAATGAATATGTTTACAAATATTTACGAAATATGTTTACGAATGTTTGTTCTTGGGTCTTGGATGTTTTCTATGTATTTAAGTATCTATTTATCTATATATAAGTATGTATATTGTCGCTTAGTACCCATAGTACAAGCTTTGCTTAGTTTGGGACTAGGTTGATTTGTGTAAGATTGTCCACAAATATTTATATTTATTTCTAAGAAAAAGATTGAGGAATTCCAGTGAGAGACTAAATGGGGCCGCCGGGCTCAACAGCACTCGATTAAGGACCTCAAACAAGTCGGCGAACCAAAAAGAGTTAAAAACAATGAGATGCGAGCAGTCTTTCTCAGACCGTGCTTTCATTTTTAAATCCTGCTAGTTGGCAGGGGTCAGCAAATGTTACATTAAACTTGCATTAGGTATGATTTTTAGTATGGAAAATTACATTCAACCTGCCGCACACTCGATAAACGTTACGAAATCGTAATCACACCTCAGCATGGAAGCACACAGCACACATGACGGTCAACGTACATGTTTACTAACATAAATACACGCCGACTAGAATATTTGGGTTTCGGACACATGTATATCATTCGTCCCACTCGCACTTACATACTTGCTAGTAAAGGACGAATAAATAGGCCAGTGCCCGGAAGAATTAGCTTAGCTCGGAGTTTTCCGGGAATGAGACCTAAACAGATCGATAGTTTCCCCCTAAAATCCCTACATAGCAAATTTCATCAATATTGCTAGAGAAGTTTCAGAAATCCCTAAATAAAAAACCGGCCAAGTGCGAGTCGGACTCGCGCACGAAGGGTTCCGTACCATTATCTATAAAAACGGCAAAAAAACATGTTTATTGTATGGGAGCCCCCTTAAATATTTATTGTATTGTTTTTTAGTATTTGTTGTTATACCGGCAACCGAAATACATCACCTGTGAAAATTTCAGCTGTCTAACTATCACGGTTCATGAGATACAGCCGACACACGGACGGACGGACGCGTGAGTGAAAGTAATAGGGTTCCGTTTGGACCCTTCGGGTATGGAACCCTAAAAATGAATATATAAGTATTGCTCGTTTAACGATATTAATATCTGGGCGACCGAGCTTTGCTCGTCGTTTTCCCGAGCATGAAACCTAGCTAGATCGATTGCTCGTCCCCGAAAACCCCCATTACCATGTAACGGTTTACCGTTAATTCTATTAAAATAGGTAAGTTTTAATAGCCTTAAAAACCCAAAAAAATACTTTATAGATATATTTACAACACAAACTCATAATTTACACTTATTACAACTATAAAACTAAAGCAACATAAAATAAAGTTACACACAAACAGAGTCGACTACGCGTCTTACTATTGGACGAACTAGTTGCAAATACAATGGACTACGTCACGGTTAGCGATAAGCGCTGCAGCTCTGCGCCCAGCGGACAAGACACATACGGTCATTACATTTGCATAGCGGCCAGGACCGCGACAGGTCAACCACTATAAACTGAACATTTATTTCCAAATGAATATCTAATTTTTATAAATTGTGGTGTGACGGATACTTGGGAGTGATTAATACATTTCACCAATGTGGTAAAGTTAAATTTCAGTGTTTCCCCGAATCGGGTGAGTGTTGTGAATATTAATACTACTTAGATTAAGGTTGTAGCTAGCTACCAATTATTCTTCCTTTTGTAGACGTAAAAATAACTAGTTCTCATTGTACATTAAATCATTTTAGCATCAGTAATATGCCTATTGTGAATAACGCTGGTGATATCATGCTTCTAAGCGCTTCTAGAAATCATAATCTACCCGCTTTGTAAAAAGACTAATATAATTACATAAAATTGTACTTATTTCTAGTTAATTACATCATAATTTAATCAACAATCATAATTAAAATGCAACCATAACGCTTTTGATCATATTTAGTTAGTGGGACGCATTTTATTATAAAATTTTGGTAATTTAATTTCACTGCTTCTTTAGTTAATAAAAATGTTGATTTTGCTTGTGACTGCCACATCATTGATCACCTTTTAATGCTTTGGGGTTCACTAAACCTGACAACAAAGAAAACAGGACCGAATTAATACCGAAAATCCCGATGTCGCAGTCACTTGTATGAAATTGGACTTTTTGTGAAATGGCTATTTTCCGGGAATTCCAGGGACTAAGTCCGGGACTTAATTTGGAGTTCACCAACCTTTTGGCGCATGATCCTGAGCGTCCCTGGTGATGTCTGCGCAGCGGGTTCCAGACCCTGAACCCCGAAGACTGCCGTGACGCGTGCCGATAGACGGTGCAGGGAAGTGACCCCAATCGCAAGGACTTGTTTCCCCTACGATTTGCCAGCCAGTAGTAAACCCGCGACCTAGTCGGTTCTATCTTAGTTTTTAAAATAAACTTATTGTTAATTGTATTCCGGGTAGTTTGATTTTTCAACCGGCTACAATCTACCTATATTTGTGTTGACGCTAACCGTCACATAATGGCGCCCAATCTAGGTATTTTCTGAGCTGAGCATTAACGAAACAGGTCCTTCGCATCTCTTTTCTCTTTGGGTTTTCATTGGTGTTGGCAATAAATAATAAAAATATAACACTTGTAATAAATAGTCTTATTTCTAGTTTTAAGTTGGCTTGGTGTTATTAAATCTAATTTTAAGGTTGATTTTAGCAGTTGTTTGGTACGTGGTAAAATTCTACTACAGTTAATTGCAATTTTTAAACGTGTCTACCCACAATACTTAAATTATAAAACTAATTAAATTAAAATAATCTATACAATTGTAATTTACTACTATTCCACATACTTAGCAACTATATAACCACTGCTTTTCAATCTATTGTAATCTCAACAATCACCCATTCTAAGGAAAATAAAATGTCGTATCCGATCAAGTATCTGTCACTCCAAAAGGCTGAGCTCGAATATGAGGTCGTTCTTAGAGGTGGTACAGCCGGCTCTGTACAAGACCTCCGCAGTCAAATTGTAAAATTAGCCATACCTCCTGAGGACATTTTGGAATCTCACCTAGAGCCTGTGGTTGACTCTGACGCGGTCAAAGAGAGCTTAGCAAAATCTCAAGCTTTGCTACTATCGCTAAAGACTAAATTTGACAAAACCTTGTTCTTGCGCGCTGAGAATCTACTGCATCACATTTACCACAGACTAAGACGCATTACTAATGTCAGTGCCCAGTTAGTCGACCAGCACAAAGCGAACTGCACTACATTTAATAACTACTACAAGGAAATCACAGGATTGAGGCCAGCTTCAACGTCAAGCGCAGGGACGACCTTAGAACCTGAACCTACAATCGTGACTACTTGCGAACGCAGCCTGACCTCCGATTTGGCTAAATTAAAATATTCCGGCAAATCCTGTGTTTTCTCTTTCATACAAAGAGTCGACGAGTTTGTAGACGCTAGGAACATACCTAAAGACCGGTTGCTGAAGTTCGCGTACGAAATCTTTACTGATGACGCGTTACATTGGTTCCGGTGTGTCAGACAAAATGTAGAAACTTGGGACGACCTTGTCGTACAACTAAAACAAGATTTTAGTCAAAAGGACTATGACTATCGCCTACTGGCTGAAATAAGGGCTCGTACGCAGGGTGAGCTCGAAAACATATCCGTCTATTTGTCAATTATGCATGGCATGTTTTCGAGGCTAAGCAAACCCCTGTCTGAAGTTGATAAATTAGAGATTATACTACATAATATCAGACCATGTTATGCAAGCACCCTAGCAGCTTCTCCAGAGATCAAAGACCTACAGTCCTTGAAAAGTGTATGCTCTAACTACGAGAATATACAATCACGCTTATCTTTCTTTCATGAACCTCCTAGGGTGACTGCAGAAACAGTAGCACCGGAATTTGCGTACACTAAACAAAAAAACACACATAACTACTATCCTAATAAAAACTACCAAAATACATATAATAATGAAAAATATAAGAGTTTTACTACGTATAACAAATACCCTAACTACACAAATAATAACAACTACAATAATAAACCTAAAACGACACAAGAAAGGCCTACAAATACCAATGCTGTACATGTGACTCCTAGCAGCTCTAAGTATACTCCTACATCACGCAGGTATTGTCCAAGGTGTCGCAGCGATACTCATTCTCTAAAAGAATGCAAGCAGCCGCATTTCGATATCTGTTTTAAGTGCGGTAAAAAAGACGTTCGTTTTCCGGACTGTACAACCTGCAATCCTAAACCTGGTCATTCAAAAAACTAAATGCAGTGGATTGTAGTGACCGTGAAGCTGACAATAAATCTAATGGTAACTTTGATAAAGCAGAATGGAAATCTTGGCTAGATTTTATATCAAAATTTTTCTCCTGCTATTCTGTCACTTCAATCCACGATTCGAAAAACAGTACGGAAAGTGTTAATGGTAGACCTTATGTCGCTGTTAATATAAATGGGATCACTACTAATGGTTTGTTGGACACTGGTTGTAGTGTCACAATTCTCGGACAAAACTATCATGAGCATTTCCTAGATGCTGGCTTCAAACTAAACACTACGGAAACTTTGAATTTTGTTGCTGCAGGTGGACAAAATCTAAATAATGTGGGCGTAATAAATTTACCTATCTCGTTTTTGGACCATCTACATATTCTAAAAGTCTACGTTGTACCAGAAATTCAAAATCCATTGATTTTAGGCATGGATTTCTGGCGACTTTTCAATTTGTTCCCTAAACATCTAGACTCGGTCATGATTAGTCAAGATACTGATAGTCGAGGTATTCTAACAATTGAAAAACCTACACATGTATGTGATTACGACCACCTTTCTCCTGAACAAAAAGTTACAGCTGATCATATCACGGCACAGTTTCGTGATATCTCTTATGAAAAACGTGGTCTTGGTCGCACAACTTTAATTACCCACAGTATCGACACTGGAGATGCTGCTCCAATACGTCAGAGGTACTACAGAATGTCACCGGAAAAACAGAGAATACTATGTAACCAGGTCGATGAAATGCTACGTGAAAATGTGGTAGAACCTTGCGAAAGCCCTTGGTCGTCTCCTGTTTTATTGACGCCTAAAAAGAATGGAGAGTTAAGGTTATGCTTAGACAGTCGTAAGCTTAATGCAGTTACTGTGAAAGATGCCTACAGTATTCCCTACATTTCTGAAATACTCGACAACTTACGTGACGCCAAATACCTCTCTAGTCTAGATCTGTCAAAAAGCTTCTGGCAGATCCCTATAAGAGAAGAAGACCGGTGTAAAACTGCGTTCTATATTCCTTCTAAAGGTACCTTCCAATTTACTTCAATGGCCTTCGGTCTCACTAACGCCCCTGCAACGCAACAGCGATTGGTTGACATGTTGTTTTATGGTCCTGAGTTCGAACATAAAGTATTCGTCTATATTGATGACATTATCATTGTTTCACAGACCTTCGAACAACATATCTCCTTACTAGTTCGCGTTCTAGAAAGGCTAAAAATGGCTAACTTAACTATCAGCTACAAGAAGTGTCAATTTTTTAGAAAAAAACTAAAATATTTGGGCTACGTGGTAGATCATAACGGACTACAGCCAGATCCTGAAAAAGTAGAAGCCATCGTTAACTACCCTACCCCTTCTAACCGTAAAGAGGTTCGACGATTCATTGGTACAGCATCGTGGTATCGCCGATTTATCCCAAATTTTAGCACAATAGCTGCACCTCTAAATAAATTAACTTCGCAAGCGAAAAATACTCCCCCATTTAATTGGTCTTCAGATGCTGATAAAGCCTTCCGCACTTTAAAAGAAGCTTTAATATCTTCACCTATTCTATCTTGTCCAGATTTTTCTCAACCTTTCCAAGTGCATACGGATGCAAGTGACTACGGTGTCGGTGCCGTTCTAACTCAAATTATTAACGATGAGGAGAAAGTTATAGCCTATATGAGTAAGTCGCTCTCTAGCAAAGAACGTAATTACAGCGCGACAGAGAGAGAAGCATTATCGGTTTTGACAGCCATCGAACACTGGCGATGCTACTTGGAAAACGGCAAAACGTTCACCGTATTTACTGACCACTCATCTCTAAGATGGTTTTTAAATTTAAACAATCCCACAGGTCGTTTAGCTCGTTGGGGTGTCCGCATGTCATCGTTTAACTTCGATATCAAACATCGTCGAGGGTCAGAGAATGTAGTCCCTGACAGCTTATCTCGCTCTGTACCAATAGCCGTAATTGACCAGGACTCTTCGAAACGCGACATGTTCTACACTACTAAGGACCCCTGGTACCTTAACGTCTATCACGGATGCCAAAACGCTCCAACTTCCTTCCTAAACTATAAAGTATCGCACGGTAAACTCTATAGGTATAAAAAGACTTTGAATCCTTTAACTCGTGAGTTTGAGTGGAAAGAAGTTATTCCTCTTGAGTTCAGACTAGATTTAATCACTAAAAACCACTCGGATCCTACTTCAGGCCACTTCGGCATTTATAAAACATACAAACGCCTTTCTTTAAATTATTTTTGGCCTGATATGCATCGCGAAGTTTCTAAATTTGTAACCAATTGCGAAACTTGCTGTGCTCACAAGCATGCTACTCACGCGACTCTGGGTGTCATGGGTCGTCCTAAAGACTGCTCACGCCCATTCCAAATGTTGAGCATGGATTTAATAGGTCCGTTACCACCATCACGAAAACAAAACACATTTGTTTTTGTTGTATCTTGCTGCTTTTCGAAATACTGTTTACTATTCCCTATTCGTCGTGCTACCTCCGAGATAATAGCTAAGTTACTCGAAGAAGAAGTGTTCCTTGTTCACGGTGTACCCAGTACGGTTTTAATGGACAACGGGAAACAATTTATAGGTAACACTCTTAAGCAACTATTTAAGAAATACGATATCCCTAATGTCAAGTATACACCTAAATACACGGCCCAGGTAAACAGCGTCGAAAGATATAATAAGTCCCTAATGATAGCAGTTTCTACCTACATTGAAAATGACCATAGGTTATGGGACTGTAACCTATCTAAAATTCAGTTTGCCATGAATTCATCGGTAAATGAGGTAACTGGTTATACGCCGGCATTTTTAGTATACGGGCGTGAACTAGTCACCACTGGTTTGCATTATATCGACGCAGATATTAGTAACGACATAATTTTTACTCCTAGGGACGAATATGCTGAAAACCTGGGTAATTTGAGAAAAGTATTCGAAAAAGTTCAGACTTGCCTAGCAAAAGCACACTCTAGAAATAGTGCTTACTATAACCTACGTCGTAAGGACGCTCACTTTAAAGTAGGTGACATTATTTGGAAGAAGACATTTTATCTAAGTAACAAAAACAAAATGTTTTCTAAGAAGCTTGCTCCGAAGTATATTAAATGTAAAATAATAAACAAAAAATCAAATTTAGTATACGAACTTGAAGATATGAATGGAAATAATATCGGAGACTGGCATGTTAAAGATTTTAAATTAACAAACTACAAAGATTAATACAAAAACAAGAATGCCGCACTACTATCTCTATGCACACGGTTTTATAGTTTAAGAATCTACTACTAGTTGTAGAGTTGATAGAGTCTAGGCTAAATAATTACGTTAAAAAAATAAACTTTGGTATCCCCTACCGGATATCAAACTATCTTCCTATAGTAATTAAATTTCAAGTCTACTACATAGACTAACTACAAAATAAACATGCAT
Organism: Cenopis cana; assembly: GCA_951800055.1. Classification (NCBI taxonomy): domain Eukaryota; kingdom Metazoa; phylum Arthropoda; class Insecta; order Lepidoptera; family Tortricidae; genus Cenopis; species Cenopis cana. The sequence goes on along the minus strand of OX637484.1, from coordinate 410,083 downwards.
GTTATACGGCTTTAATAATATAAGCAATCTTTAGACCGACCTTACAACCATCAATAGCTATATAAGAGTATCTTACCTACGTACTACGGTGAAATACTCAATCTGTACGGACGCAATAACACATTTTCTACGTGTCTATTGCCTGTTTGTTAGCGTGACGTATGAATGAATAGGGGAGTTATGTTGAGAGAGAGGCCTGAATGAGAATAAGTATACCTATTGAGCTGCATGCAAAGATAGCGGATTTTCTTAGCAAAAATCCTAACCTAAAAAAGGGGGTATGTAACGGTTTACCGTTAATTCTATTAAAATAGGTAAGTTTTAATAGCCTTAAAAACCCAAAAAAATACTTTATAGATATATTTACAACACAAACTCATAATTTACACTTATTACAACTATAAAACTAAAGCAACATAAAATAAAGTTACACACAAACAGAGTCGACTACGCGTCTTACTATTGGACGAACTAGTTGCAAATACAATGGACTACGTCACGGTTAGCGATAAGCGCTGCAGCTCTGCGCCCAGCGGACAAGACACATACGGTCATTACATTTGCATAGCGGCCAGGACCGCGACAGGTCAACCACTATAAACTGAACATTTATTTCCAAATGAATATCTAATTTTTATAAATTGTGGTGTGACGGATACTTGGGAGTGATTAATACATTTCACCAATGTGGTAAAGTTAAATTTCAGTGTTTCCCCGAATCGGGTGAGTGTTGTGAATATTAATACTACTTAGATTAAGGTTGTAGCTAGCTACCAATTATTCTTCCTTTTGTAGACGTAAAAATAACTAGTTCTCATTGTACATTAAATCATTTTAGCATCAGTAATATGCCTATTGTGAATAACGCTGGTGATATCATGCTTCTAAGCGCTTCTAGAAATCATAATCTACCCGCTTTGTAAAAAGACTAATATAATTACATAAAATTGTACTTATTTCTAGTTAATTACATCATAATTTAATCAACAATCATAATTAAAATGCAACCATAACGCTTTTGATCATATTTAGTTAGTGGGACGCATTTTATTATAAAATTTTGGTAATTTAATTTCACTGCTTCTTTAGTTAATAAAAATGTTGATTTTGCTTGTGACTGCCACATCATTGATCACCTTTTAATGCTTTGGGGTTCACTAAACCTGACAACAAAGAAAACAGGACCGAATTAATACCGAAAATCCCGATGTCGCAGTCACTTGTATGAAATTGGACTTTTTGTGAAATGGCTATTTTCCGGGAATTCCAGGGACTAAGTCCGGGACTTAATTTGGAGTTCACCAACCTTTTGGCGCATGATCCTGAGCGTCCCTGGTGATGTCTGCGCAGCGGGTTCCAGACCCTGAACCCCGAAGACTGCCGTGACGCGTGCCGATAGACGGTGCAGGGAAGTGACCCCAATCGCAAGGACTTGTTTCCCCTACGATTTGCCAGCCAGTAGTAAACCCGCGACCTAGTCGGTTCTATCTTAGTTTTTAAAATAAACTTATTGTTAATTGTATTCCGGGTAGTTTGATTTTTCAACCGGCTACAATCTACCTATATTTGTGTTGACGCTAACCGTCACAACCAAATGTTATCAAAATCTTTAGAGCCATTTTTGAGATCCCCGAAAAAAATAAATATATATTACAAGAAATGCTCGTTTAAAGATATAAGATATAGATTGAGTTTAGATAATCGATTTTTCGTAGGAGGTTAATATTTATTGTGAATATACTAGAAATTGGAATCAAAATTAGTAAACGGATGTGCTTAGTGTGGTGTCACAACAATGAGTCACCGCCCGGTCTGGCGTTGCGTGTTATCTCGCATCGGACCGGACTAACTGCCATTATTATTGCTATATTGATTTACATTATTACAGAGCTATTACTATACTTAAGTGGGAGAAGTGTAGCTGACCTACACCATGAGAAATAGCCTTGTGGAGCTAATAGCCACAAAGAGTAAGCGCCTCGCGTCGTCGTCCCAACGTGATATTATTTAGGAAATAAAATCTAAATCTAGATTTTTTTGACTACTTTTCCTGTAGTCTACAAAATATTCTGCAACATTTGAGCCCTATTACATTACGGTACTCCGAAATTCGTCATTTTCGCTCCAGCATAACCAATTTTGTCTGTATTTTTAGGGTTCCGTAGCCAGAATGGCTAAAACGGAACCCTTATGTCGTCGGTCGTACAAAATGCTCCTCTCCTACGCTGACACACACACATAGACAATGTGCGTGTATAGCTCCCGCGCTCATGAGATAAAAGTTCTGTAATAGTACATTACTTACCAAGGGCGATAAAACAAATAATGTCTCAGATCGCAGGTATTTTACGCCCGAGCCGAAGGCAAGGGCGATAAATATGCGATCTGAGGCTTTCTTTATTATCGCCCGTGGTAAGTACAAAATTGTATGTCACCCCCTGGCCAGGAAGTGGGATTTCCCGCGCGCGAAGCGTGCGGTAATTTCCGCTTTATGGCCAGGTGTAACATAATAGTACATTACTTAACAAGGGCGGTAAAACAAAGAATGTCTCAGATCGCAGGTATTTGACGCCCGAGCCGAAGGCAAGGGCGATAAATATGCGATCTGAGGCTTTCTTTATTACCGCCCGTGTTAAGTACAAAATTTTATGTCACCCCCTGGCCAGGAAGTGGGATTTCCCGCACGCTCCGCTATTCATATTCATTTATTGCATCATGTTGTTACATAAGGTCTTAGAAATAGTTTACATAGGTACAAAACATGAACCCTGTTAGGGCACAGCAATTTTTATCTTACATAGCTAACATGCATCCATCCATTCATGATATTTACAACAATGATTTACATTTAATATCTTTCCATGATATTTACTACAATGATTTGGATTTAAAAAGGTGTGCAATTGATCTAGCTTGTTTAGACACCAAGAAAAATTCCAGGAAAATTTGTTTTCTCCGTGTTTTCACCAAAATAAGGCTCTTTCTGCCAGCCACTTTGTTCTGCCTCTGTTCCCCTGTCTCTGATGTGCTGCTTATTATGTGAGGTGCGCAATGAACAGTATTTGAATTTTATTGTATTGTACCATACCTAATAAAGTAGAGCTAAGATTACTAATTAAACACCCGGGTGCCCCTCCCCCCTTCCCCTAAGGTAAACCCCTAAACTCTTAATTAGATCCATTATTAGATCCCCAAAATCCCCAAAAGTCTGACCAAGCTCACCCTGAAGACCTACTGTTTTTATAAAACAATTCAGGCCTGGAGAGCGATCCCAGGTCTAAACCATTCCAAGGCACTAATCAAGGCCTTTAGCAAAAAGGCGTCATCGGATGCCTTATTGCTAAGCAGGAACCAACTACGCATACTGGTAAGGGTGCTTACAGGGCATTGCTGCCTAAATAAGCACATGCATACAATAGGTTTGAGTGACACAAGGCGGTGCAGACTCTGCTTTGAAGCGGAGGAGACGCCTGCACACATCCTAACCGAATGCCCTAGCCTAATGCGTAGTCGTAGCTCATTGCTGGGCAAGCACATCATGCGCCCGGATGAGATTAATTGTCTCGAGTTCAGAAAAATCCTGTGATTCTTCGAGTTTGCAGGACATGACCGAGAATTGTAGTATGTGGGGATCACAATAGATTAGTAATGGTCGCAGTGATACGAGGGCTGAGAAGCCCGGGAATAGCCACTATATCTAAATAAAAAATAAAAAAAAATTAGATCCATTCACAAGAAACCTTGTGTAGGTTTTTGAGGACAGCACAATACATCAAACACTTTTAAGTATAAAAATGTATGACCAATATGCATAAAATATTTGTATATTTTTATAATGAATTGCGCAAATTTATGACCTCAAAAAGTGAATGCCAGTAATCATTTATGGTATCAGCTTGAAATGATGGTTTCAATGTAAGCATCTGTGTTAACATCAATTAAGATATTATCCTTGAGTAGGTTGTTTAGCAAGTCTTCATATGCAATAGAAATTATAAAACTAAAGGTATTGATAAGTTTTAAACCCAGAAAAAAATAACAACCTGTGCCAGAAGTGTTGAAGAAAAATGCTTGTTGCTCCAAACCAAGTTTTGTTTCCTATAGAGGCCTATTTCAGTATAGAGCCATAGCTACATTGTTGCTGTATTTATGCATTAATATTTATGATAATTAGTTTTGTTTAATCAAATCAAACACGACTTATCCCCACTTCTACAATATTAAATTGACAGAAGTGGCATGACCAATAAGTAACATCTTACAATGCTTTTTATAACACTTATAATCAGCATAAAATGATTATTTACAGACATAATATCCATATTAGACAAATGCTGGTGTCGCAAGCGTCTATAGGCGGCAGTAACCACTTACCATCAGGTGGGCTGTCAGATTGTTTACCTTAGACGTGGTAAAAAAAAGCTAAAATGTAACTGACCTGGTATCTGGTGCCCCACTCATCATAGCACTCTGTGAGGTACCCGTTAGGCACGGACACGCTGGCCCCGTCCAGGATGGCTTGCGCCAGCTGAAAGTCCATGGCCTCCGCGGCCACGGCCGCCGCCCGCAGCGCGTCCCAAATCTCCTTCCGGCCCTCGAAGGCGGGCGCCGTGTCCCAGAACTCGTCGCGTTTGCTTCGCAACTGGCCCTCCGTGAGCGGCACGTCTGATTTCCACCTGATCGTCTCATGGCACAGCGACTGATTCTTCCGCAAACCACCTAAAATTACAACCGTTTAGTTTTTTTTTAATCTTCGTACAGACTTTAACCAGGGACCTTCCAGCCTTGTCTTTAGAACAAGTCCCGTTTAGTCACACCACGCATTAAGGCCGTCACCACGGCGACAGGGCTACTACGGACCGGAATTAGGCCGCGACACAGTCCCCGAAGACTCCTCGCCCACGGGCCCGCTTCTGCTCCTAGTTATTCCGATGCAGCCGCCCATTTTGATCACATTCTACAATTGCCCATTTAACAAATATTTACAAAAAAATATTAACAAATAACATTTTATCTTCGACTGTCAAAGGATTATAGCTGTATAGGTTTTGTTATTGCATACAAAATGTTTCAAATTATGAATTAATATGAAAATATAAATTACGTTCCTTCATATAAATAAAACGCAATAACGTTTATTTATTTACATAATAATTCATATAATTAAATTAATCTGCATACAGATTTATTTTTATAGTTGAAGTAACTAAACGCACAGTTGATGAAAGTAGGTTTTTGCATTCCGGACGTTTTTAACATTGTCTCAAATACGCGAAGAATTGGTGTTGCCAGTCTCAAAAGTATTCCCCTGTATTTGGTTTTTTTTTTGCATTTACATAAAACGTATGGAAATGACTGATGTCAGGATAAACTAATTATCTGCTGTGGACTGTAGTAGGTTGGTACGTCCTTCTAATCATGTTAGTAAAACATTAGTTTTGGTGTATTTAAAATTTGGATGACTTGCTAATGCTGAATAATTCCACAGATTTAAAACATATTTAAAGCCAATGCAATGGCAACTCTAAATTTGAAGTTTCATTCATCCAATTTAATTTGACATTTGGCAGTGACACATATTGTAGTGATTGTTTTCAAAGTATTTCGCTTATTGTTGTGATGTTTTTCATAGTAAATATATGTTAACATTGCTGAATTCAATAGTGAGATAGGCCTACTATGGAACAGCATTCGATAACTTTGGTAATTCTGTGTACTTCTAATAAAAAAATTAAAAATATCAATGGAACAAATTTCACTTAAACTTACTTCTCTCCAGGCTCCACCTACCGCTTACTACGTGCCCGAATTCATATCAGAGGAAGAAGAGAAGGCTATTTTGTCGAACATATACGCCTCGCCAAAGCCTAAATGGACGCAGCTTAGTAACAGGAGGCTCCAAAATTGGGGAGGCATCCCACACAGCAAGGGAATGATCGCAGAAACGATACCTCCCTGGTTAGACTCGTGCCTGGAGAACGTTCACAAACTGAACATCATGGGCGGACACAGACCTAACCACGTTTTAGTGAATGAATACCTACCTGCACAAGGAATAATGGCACATTTAGATGGTTCTTTATTTTATCCAACGATAACAACAATTTCTTTAGGTTCTCACACTGTTTTGAAGTTCTTAGAACCAAATGAGGGTCCAGTAATGGCTCCTAACCCTGTGTTCTCTTTTTTATTGGAACCTAGAAGCTTATTGGTTCTTCAAGATAAGCTTTTCAGTCATTATTTACACTGTATTGAAGAATTAAACGAAGATATTCTAGATGACTCTGTCATCAATTTGGGGATGTGCTCCGACAGATATCTTAAAGGGTCCACTGTCAAAAGAGACACAAGAATATCACTGACAATCAGACATGTCCCTAAAACAAGTTCATTCAAAATTAATATAGGAAATAAAAGATAATATTTTAATTCTTAAATATTTTAATTGTTACCCAACCTAAAACCAAATAAGGAATAAAAGGTAATGTAATTAATTTTATTTTTTATGATGGTATATATTATGATGGTTTACCCGAGAGAGTGCCAGCGCAGGGAGGGACGCAAGACCAGACATGTCAGAGGATAGCATTTGAGTATCAGGCCCCCACCCGTTATGTTTCCACACCACCTGTGTTACAGTTGGACTGTAGCATTTGCATGAACTCTCATCATCAACTTACATTCACACTTTCATTTCTTTGGAAGTTTGGAGAATGATTTTCAAGAAACTCCTGTTTAAATACACAATATCTGGGCGTTTTCCCGGGCATGAGACCTAGCTAGATCGATTGCCTGTCCCCGAAAACCCCCACATACCAAATTTCATCAAAATCATTAGAGCCGTTTCCGAGATCCCCGAAATATAGATATATAGAAATATATATATAGATATAAACAAGAATTGCTTGTTTAAAGATATAAGAATTGCAAACTAAAAATAAGACAATATCAAATTATTTATCTTTAAGTAAATTACTTGGGTTAAGCAAAACAACCCTTATTTATTCACCTGGGACTTATCCCTTGCTCCCAGTGGCTATTCCTGGAAAAAAAATCCTAATATTATATTACCACTAAAATTGCCTCTAATAAATAAAATAAAATCCTAGTGGTAACATTAGGATTTTTATTTATTTATTAGGAGCGGTAACTCCAGGGTAGAAAGGTAAGTAAGAGAGGCAAGCATCCATAGGCTTTTTTGTTTGCTTACTGTCAGACTATGAGTATTAAAAAAAAGTTGTTACCAGTGGTAACTGGTGGTGAAATTCAATTTCAAATCAATTCATTTATTTCGCTTTTGTAAAATTAGAGCACTGCCCATCAACTGGAAAATGTATCGTAAATGTGTTTTCTGAAATATTTGATACATAATTGAAATATGATCTTTTACCGAGTATAATACAATAGTAAATTTTGTACTTAACACGGGCGGTAATAAAGAAAGCCTCAGATCGCATATTTATCGCCCTTGCCTTCGGCTCGGGCGTCAAATACCTGCGATCTGAGACATTCTTTGTTTTACCGCCCTTGTTAAGTACAAAATTTTACACCCCCTGGCCAGGAAGTGGGGTTTTTCGCGCGCGGAGCGTGCGATAATGGCCGCTTTATGGCCAGGTGTGACATAAATATATTTTTAGTCCTACAATTTTCTCGCATACATCGCCTCTCCCCCTTCTCAAAAAAATAGTTATTTTCGTTTATTAAAATCAAATGCACCCTCCATACAATTCCCTTCCAAATTTGAAATTACAAAACAACTACAAAATCACCTAGTCCTTAAATCTAGTTGGTTTCATTTCCCCACAACACAACACGCAAGATGTGTTGCTTTTTTGTATGATTTATTTTGTAATTATTTTATTTGGCCATGGGCTTATCTAAATTATTGTTTAGTGCGAGATATGTGAAGCATGGTGTGGGGTACAGGCTCGGGCGGAGGCTGATGTCCTCGGAGGCGGGGTCTCCCTGCTCCGGGGCCGCACCAAAGGAACCAGCGGAGGTCACCACTGGCGCTGGAGCTATAAACAACGTAAGCTGGATATTCCTGCACGTTCAAACTTGTGGTTTAAGATATTTTATTATCTCAAAAGAAATATTACATTTCACTCAATGAGATTAAGTACCTATGCATGCACTATAAGTAGGTACGCCCCTGAGCGCATTTACATTCGTATTGTAGTGTAATTGTAAACTTGATGTAGATTTAATTAGATGGTACTTCCTTTTACATTAGTAAAAGTGCCCAATCTAGGAATTTGGTTTGGGGGTGAGACACTGAGTTGAGATTTTAATTTAGTGTAAGAAGCTTATGGGTCTAAAGCCCTCTAGCAAAAAACCAATAACGTGTCGGCTGTCTGACTCATGAGCTGTCTAAGTAACGTACGTGTGGGCTGTCTAAGTTACTCGTGAGCTGTCTAAGTAACTTGTGGGCTGTCTTAGTAAGGTGTCGTCTGACTGACTCGTGAACTGTCTAAGTAACGTACGGGTGGGCTGTCTAAGTAAGTTGTGGACTATCTAAGTAAGGTGTCGGTTCACTGATTCGTTAGCTGTCTAAGTAACGTTATTTACTGTGGGCTGTTTAAGTTACTTGTGAGCTGTCTAAGTAAAGTGTCAGCTCATCTGACTCGTGAACTGTCTAAGTAACATTACTTACCTACATATGTACATGTGGGCTGTTTAAGTTACTTGTGGGCTATCTAAGTAACTCTTGGACTGTCCAAGTAACGTATGACTTGACTGTAGCGTGGGCTGTCTAAAACTCGTGGACTCTGACGATGACAATGTCTTAACGTGTGTAATTGTTCGTCTTCAGCACGCGGCGGTGGTGGGCGTGTTCCTGGACGAGAACAACCACTACAAGCTGTCTAAGTGGGGCGCTGAACTAGACCACAAGTGCAAGGGCAAACTCACCGAGCAGCTCAATGTGTAAGGAACGCTCAATGCGTAATCTTTAAGTAGGTATTACACTGTCTTGAATTCAGAATCCTGACTAGTGGAGGGGAGTTGAAGCATCTCGCTCTAACGTATAGGTCCGAACCTTTCTAAGTGTCCTGAATTCAGGACAGTGTAATACCCGCTTTAGGGCCTTGTCACACTTGTGTTGTTGCGAGCGTGTTTTCCATACAAACATCAGTCGCGGCGAACTTGCTGGCCTTGCTGCGTGATCGCCTTCATACAAAATTCGCTCGCAACTCGCAAGTGTGATAAGAAAGGGTTTAAACGTTTCCATGAAAGCTACGTCGTAGGACGTTATTTGAAGATCCCTATGACACTGACAGTGACATACCATATAGTGATGTGCATGTGTCGATACTTCAATTGTTTTTTTATCTGTGGCGGTTCTTATCAGCGTCCTCTCACGTACATTAATTTAAACCTCAAATGCGGTTATCGTGTAAAAGACGTTTCTGGCTACTAAACCGCCATTTTTAGGGTTCCGTTTCAGAATGGTCCAAACGGATCCCTATTGTTGTCACTCATGCGTCCTTCCGTCGGTCGTCTGTCACAAAAATATTTTTCGAAGATGTTTTCAACTTCCCTTTGACTTTTTGACATAAAATTTGGACATAACGTATTCTTATGCCGCACCAGAAGAAAGACCAGTACCTACAGGTCAAAACAATAAGTGTTAAATAATAAATAAACATGTAATTTAACGTTGTTTTATTTTTACACAGTCACGTAACAATTAAAATGAAATATAAGACACGTTTTATTATTATCACTTCAATTATCGACATCTGTTATCGACGGCACCGCTTCCTTAGTCGATACAGACCAACGATATAACTTTTGCAGTACGTCACCGTGTATATTCCGTTAAGCATATTTCTGGGAAATAAGGGACAATTCAAGTTTCTTTCATATTGTTATTATGTAAATGTTACAATCCTACATAAATTAATTAGCTACATTCCCAAAAGATGCTTATTAACATTTCGATGTGACATCGACGCTGTTCCAAGGTTATATAAATGAACTGTCACTGCAAGTGTCATAGGGATCTTCAAATAACGTCCCACGTATAGACAATACGGTAGTGGTTCAAGCTTGCGGCTGCCACGCAGCGGTCGTGGGTTTGAATCTCGTTTCGTTGAGTTGTCGAATGTATGAATCATTTGAAATTTACTGACATATTTTTCGGTTTTAAGGAAGTCGACTTGAGGAAACCTGTCAGAGACTAAGTATACAATGACAATGATCTAGATCAAGCGGGGTTCGAACTCATGATCTTTCTCTTCTTGAAATGTCGTGCGCATTGCAATGAGAGCCTCTCTTCGGCTACAGATCAGATCATATATTATCATATCTAGTTCTATGATACTATTTATTTATTATTTATTTATTTAAACTTTATTGCACAAAATACACAGAATTGTACAAATGGCGGGCTTAATGCCAAATGGCATTAAGCCCGCCATTTGTACAATTACTATAAAAATTAACTAATTATTTGTACTATTGTTATAGTATCGGGCCTGACTTCAAAGTGGGCAATGCGGTGGTGGTGACGAAGGTGGAAGAGTACGAAGCGGTGGCGCTGGCGTGCTACGGGCCCCAGCACGCGGGCTACAACGACCTCGAGGCCCTCGACGAGGGACGGGTAAGGGCGAGCGTACACTCACACGCATAAATTAAATATGTGTACTTTCCCAAAGCGACAAAAATATCTGTACGCTCTTACGTCCTTGTAATTAAAGTCATGTTCGGACATTTTGTCATTGTGTTTTCGATGCTGACTGTACACAGGTAAATGCGGCGAACTTATGTTGTCTTGTTTTCCCTTTACTGTTATATACATACTGATCGAGCAATGTTTGTATACATTTTTGTATGTAAATGGGTTCCCGAAAAAGGCTATAACGGGCGAGGAATCCACGTTGTGAGTGTTGTGACGGTGTACGACGATTTTCGCTCAGTAGCTTCCGCTTTAGTTTCGGAATTTCCCTCTGGCTAGAACCATTGAAATTCGCCGTCCAAATCCATTCTAAAAGCAATTTTATTGTTAAATCTAGAAGATTCAAAGTCCATTAGCAGGCTTATAAAATTTCGGCCAGTAAAGAGTATTTGGGTCATTGTCAGATTTAGGTGCGGGCCTGCGGACATTATCAAAAGTTAAGGGCTACAAAGCTTAATTTTGGATCGGTCTAGTAGCCCGCATAAGCTGTGAAGGTATTCGTTACTATAAATCTATGTAATAAAAACATAACTTACATGCACATAAGCCGTTAACTATTGACCAGCAGATGGCCAACTTTTGTTTTTGCAACTGACAATGATACGTTGCAGGAGAACAGACGCTGGGGCGTGGGCGCCGGGCACCGGGCCCTGGTGCCGTACGGGCTCCACCCCGGGGCCATCGTGTACGACGTGGCGGACCACCCGCAGGCCGTCGGCGAGGCCCTCACGCTCGCCTCCTGGCAGTAAGACCTTGTACACTTTTGAAGTGAAAACTTCTTTAGCGGCGCTGAGCACTTTTGTACTGGGGAAAAATTGTTAAACTCGCGACAGATTATTCTAAGACCAGCTGGTTGACCCCTCCTAGTATCGTGATTCCGATGTTAGGAGGGGTCAACTCAGCTGGTCTTAGATGCGTAAGACACAATGATACTCGGGATATATTATGTATGAGTATGAATATGAATACGGACACGGATACAGATACGGATACCGATACCGATACGAATATGAATATCTTTGTTATTTACTCAAACTGTTTATTGCACACATATTACAATATAGTACAAAAATACATTATAATATGCACCCTGCAAGGGCACAGCAATTATTATTTACTTTTTTTATTGCGTTTTCACTTCTGCCAGCACTCCTGGAGTGCAACCCGTTGTTTTTTTTAAATAGCCTATTTAATGTCCCACTGCTGGGCAAAGGCCTCCCCTCTTTTTCGCCAATCGTCTCGGTCGTGCGCCAGCAACTGCCATTCAGTACAATATGTGACAAGGTCGTCCTGCCATCTCCTTTTCGGTCTACCTCTGCCTCGGTAGCAATTCTGTGGGACCCATTCGGTGGCTAATTTGGCCTGCTTGCATTCGGCAGACATGCCCAGCCCAGCCCGTTGTACATTGGCAAAGGAAATTAAAGCGTCTCTGCTGTAGTTAAAAGTCCATATTAGCACAGAGTAGTTTTCCGGCCGAGTGCGTGTCCGACTGTGGGGCAAAAGTTGTACAAATATAGAATTTAACTACAGCAGAAACGCTTCAATTTCCTTTGGCACTTACAATGTGCGCGCTGGCATGGTCTGGTCGGTGGCGGTACATTAGCATACAGGTCTAGGGTGCTCCCATACATACATTAATGACCACTGGGTAAGTACCGAAATTAAAACGGACATTGAACATAACAGCTGGTGTACTTAAATAATGTTTTTTGTTTTCCCCTACTAAAACCACGTTTCATCTTATGACACTTTACTTGTAGATTTCTAGTGATAAGGCGCATAACACCCCTAGTGTCCACAGTTATAGATAAACTACACAATAATAAATAATAGTTAAACGTAGTAGTTATTGAAGCTCGCTAGACTAGTTGTATCCTGACTAGCAACTTGTGTAAAAATCTTCTTGCAATAAATTATATCTGGAAGAGATCGCTTTTTAGCAATAAGACCGCCTGTTGTTGCCTTAGTTTGTGGTGGATAATAAAGTATATTATTATTATATCAAAATAAAACTTTTATTAAAAGAATTTTATTATATTTTTCTCTTAAGGTTCCAGGAATTCAGGCATAACCGGCGTCCAATCGGGTACGGGAAAGGCTCAGAGGAGGGCACGGTACCAGAGTCGGTCGAAGCGGGCGTGAGACGAGGCGTGGCCCAGAACTGGGCGCGGTATCTCTCTGACATGCCCGCCAACAAGATGACTCCCGTGGACTTGGCGCAGGTAGACACTCGGTACTTGAGGGAGACACTCCAAGGTGGCGTGAGACGAGGCGTGGCCCAGAACTGGGCGTGGTATCTCTCTGACATGCCCGCCAACAAGATGACTCCCGTGGACTTGGCGCAGGTAGACACCCGGTACTTGAGGGAGACACTCCAAGGTGGCGTGAGACGAGGCGTGGCCCAGAACTGGGCGCGGTATCTCTCTGACATGCCCGCCAACAAGATGACTCCCGTGGACTTGGCGCAGGTAGACACCCGGTACTTGAGGGAGACACTCCAAGGTGGCGTGAGACGAGGCGTGGCCCAGAACTGGGCGCGGTATCTCTCTGACATGCCCGCCAACAAGATGACTCCCGTGGACTTGGCGCAGGTAGACACCAGGTACTTGAGGGAGACACTCCAAGGTGGCGTGAGACGAGGCGTGGCCCAGAACTGGGCGCGGTATCTCTCTGACATGCCCGCCAACAAGATGACTCCCGTGGACTTGGTGCAGGTAGACACCCGGTACTTGAGGGAGACACTCCAAGGTGGCGGGAGACGTGGCGTGAATAGAACTGGGCGCGGTATCTCTCCGACATGCTGCCAACAAGATGACTCCCGTGGACTTGGCGCAGGTAGACACCCGGTACTTGAGGGAGACACTCCAAGGTGGCGGGAGACGTGGCGTGGATAGAACTGGGCGCGGTATCTCTCCGACATGCTGCCAACAAGATGACTCCCGTGGACTTAGCGCAGGTAGACACCCGGTACTTGAGGGAGACACTCCAAGGTGGCGGGAGACGTGGCGTGAATAGAACTGGGCGCGGTATCTCTCCGACATGCTGCCAACAAGATGACTCCCGTGGACTTGGCGCAGGTAGACACCCGGTACTTGAGGGAGACACTCCAAGGTGGCGGGAGACGTGGCGTGAATAGAACTGGGCGCGGTATCTCTCCGACATGCTGCCAACAAGATGACTCCCGTGGACTTGGCGCAGGTAGACACCCGGTACTTGAGGGAGACACTCCAAGGTGGCGGGAGACGTGGCGTGAATAGAACTGGGCGCGGTATCTCTCCGACATGCTGCCAACAAGATGACTCCCGTGGACTTGGCGCAGGTAGACACCCGGTACTTGAGGGAGACACTCCAAGGTGGCGGGAGACGTGGCGTGGATAGAACTGGGCGCGGTATCTCTCCGACATGCTGCCAACAAGATGACTCCCGTGGACTTGGCGCAGGTAGACACCCGGTACTTGAGGGAGACACTCCAAGGTGGCGGGAGACGTGGCGTGGATAGAACTGGGCGCGGTATCTCTCCGACATGCTGCCAACAAGATGACTCCCGTGGACTTGGCGCAGGTAGACACCCGGTACTTGAGGGAGACACTCCAAGGTGGCGGGAGACGTGGCGTGGATAGAACTGGGTGCGGTATCTCTCCGACATGCTGCCAACAAGATGACTCCCGTGGACTTGGCGCAGGTAGACACCCGGTACTTGAGGGAGACACTCCAAGGTGGCGGGAGACGTGGCGTGAATAGAACTGGGCGCGGTATCTCTCCGACATGCTGCCAACAAGATGACTCCCGTGGACTTGGCGCAGGTAGACACCCGGTACTTGAGGGAGACACTCCAAGGTGGCGGGAGACGTGGCGTGAATAGAACTGGGCGCGGTATCTCTCCGACATGCTGCCAACAAGATGACTCCCGTGGACTTGGCGCAGGTAGACACCCGGTACTTGAGGGAGACACTCCAAGGTGGCGGGAGACGTGGCGTGGATAGAACTGGGCGCGGTATCTCTCCGACATGCTGCCAACAAGATGACTCCCGTGGACTTGGCGCAGGTAGACACCCGGTACTTGAGGGAGACACTCCAAGGTGGCGGGAGACGTGGCGTGGATAGAACTGGGCGCGGTATCTCTCCGACATGCTGCCAACAAGATGACTCCCGTGGACTTGGCGCAGGTAGACACCCGGTACTTGAGGGAGACACTCCAAGGTGGCGGGAGACGTGGCGTGGATAGAACTGGGCGCGGTATCTCTCCGACATGCTGCCAACAAGATGACTCCCGTGGACTTGGCGCAGGTAGACACCCGGTACTTGAGGGAGACACTCCAAGGTGGCGGGAGACGTGGCGTGGATAGAACTGGGCGCGGTATCTCTCCGACATGCTGCCAACAAGATGACTCCCGTGGACTTGGCGCAGGTAGACACCCGGTACTTGAGGGAGACACTCCAAGGTGGCGGGAGACGGAGCGGGGATAGAACTAGGCGCGGTATCTCTCCGACATGCTGCCAACAAGATGACTCCCGTGGACTTGGCGCAGGTAGACACCCGGTACTTGAGGGAGACACTCCAAGGTGGCGGGAGACGTGGCGTGGATAGAACTGGGCGCGGTATCTCTCCGACATGCTGCCAACAAGATGACTCCCGTGGACTTGGCGCAGGTAGACATCCGGTACTTGAGGGAGACACTCCAAGGTGGCGGGAGACGTGGCGTGGATAGAACTGGGTGCGGTATCTCTCCGACATGCTGCCAACAAGATGACTCCCGTGGACTTGGCGCAGGTAGACACCCGGTACTTGAGGGAGACACTCCAAGGTGGCGGGAGACGTGGCGTGGATAGAACTGGGCGCGGTATCTCTCCGACATGCTGCCAACAAGATGACTCCCGTGGACTTGGCGCAGGTAGACACCCGGTACTTGAGGGAGACACTCCAAGGTGGCGTGAGACGAGGCGTGGCCCAGAACTGGGCGCGGTATCTCTCTGACATGCCCGCCAACAAGATGACTCCCGTGGACTTGGCGCAGGTAGACACCCGGTACTTGAGGGAGACACTCCAAGGTGGCGGGAGACGTGGCGTGAATAGAACTGGGCGCGGTATCTCTCCGACATGCTGCCAACAAGATGACTCCCGTGGACTTGGCGCAGGTAGACACCCGGTACTTGAGGGAGACACTCCAAGGTGGCGGGAGACGTGGCGTGGATAGAACTGGGCGCGGTATCTCTCCGACATGCTGCCAACAAGATGACTCCCGTGGACTTGGCGCAGGTAGACACCCGGTACTTGAGGGAGACACTCCAAGGTGGCGGGAGACGTGGCGTGGATAGAACTGGGCGCGGTATCTCTCCGACATGCTGCCAACAAGATGACTCCCGTGGACTTGGCGCAGGTAGACACCCGGTACTTGAGGGAGACACTCCAAGGTGGCGGGAGACGTGGCGTGGATAGAACTGGGTGCGGTATCTCTCCGACATGCTGCCAACAAGATGACTCCCGTGGACTTGGCGCAGGTAGACACCCGGTACTTGAGGGAGACACTCCAAGATGGCGGGAGACGTGGCGTGGATAGAACTGGGCGCGGTATCTCTCCGACATGCTGCCAACAAGATGACTCCCGTGGACTTGGCGCAGGTAGACACCCGGTACTTGAGGGAGACACTCCAAGGTGGCGGGAGACGGGGCGTGGATAGAACTGGGCGCGGTATCTCTCCGACATGCTGCCAACAAGATGACTCCCGTGGACTTGGCGCAGGTAGACACCCGGTACTTGAGGGAGACACTCCAAGGTGGCGGAACACGGGGCGGGGATAGAACTGGGCGCGGTATCTCTCCGACATGCTGCCAACAAGATGACTCCCGTGGACTTAGCGCAGGTAGACACCACACCTGGTACATGAGGGAGACACTCCAAGGTGGCGGGAGACGGGGCGTGGAGAGAACTGGGCGCGATATCGGTATCTGTCCGACATGCTGCCAACATGATGACTCCCGTAGACTTAGCGCAGGTAGACACCCGGATCATGAGGGAGACACTCCAATGTGGCGGGAGACGAGGCGTGGCGCAGTACAGTGCGTGGGTCTAATTTTCCGACTTAGCAGCGAACATTTTATAGGTATCATTATAACATTTTGACAGTTGGTTTGTTCTAGTAGGTCTCTCTCCTCCTCTTGAATGCTGTATTTTTTTTTTTCAAGTATTCTACCTGTCCAACTGTCTGTGTTGTGCCTGTATTATTACCAATAAACGAGTTTGAGTTTGTCAAGTTTGAAAACTATCTACTACATTTTAGAGCAGTGGTTTTTAACTTTTTAGTGATGAGGGACCATTTGACATTTTCTTGCCTTGCCGTGGACCACCTCCTATTTTTATAAATACAGTAAATGATTCGTTATACATTTTAGAGAATTTAGAGTGTAAAATTTATTTTCTACCTTGTATTGAAAACATAACTACAGCATACCCTATTGCTGTTCATTATCCAGGAAGCGATAAACGTGCTCTGCCCCCTCGGCGTGCAAGTGACGGCGCGTGACCGCAACTGGATCGAGGCCAACCACATGCAGGCGTTCCTCACGGTCGCGCGCGGCTCCTGCGAGACGCCCATCTTCCTCGAGGTGGAGTACCGGGGGCACCCGGGCGCGAGCCCGCTCATACTCATGGCGGCCAAGGGAGTCACCTTTGACAGGTAACACGGGGGTCTGTTACTACCAATTACCATTGGTAACAACTGGGTTTACATACCTTTGAAAGGTAAGACGGGGGTCTGTTACTACCAATTACCATTGGTAACAACTGAGTTTACATACCTTTGACAGGTAAGACGGGGTTATCTGTTAATACCAATTACCATTTGTGTCAGCTGGGATTATATACCTTTGACAGGTAAGACGGGGTTATTATCTGTTAAAGTACCAAGTAACAAATGGGTTTTGGTCTTGTTATCAGTAGGGATTAGTGAGTAGTTATAAGCTATTCCGATTGGTTACTATCAATAGCACTGCTAACAGCGGGGATTTTTTTCTGATATCAGTAGTCCTTCGATTGGTACTGATGGTAATAGCTAAGAATATTAAAAAAAAATCCTTTCACAGTTGTTACCATTGGTAATAATTTGGTGGTACTGGTAGGTATTTTGCCTTCGCTGTTCGCGGAGAAATAGAATGTAGAAATAGGACAACAGCAGTTCGGCACGACTCGCGTGCTTTGTTTTTTGAGTTGAATTCTATTCCTTCATAAAAGGTGTGTGAGTGGATAAGTATTTTCCAGTTTTCTCGAGAACTATCGAATATAAAAATCCAATATTTTTATATATATACTCAGCAAGCTTATATCTCTAAATGGATTTCTGCTTCAAGCCGCTAAGGTAAAATGAAATGTTGTTAATTCACAGGGAACAATGATTCCGGCAAGGAATTCCACAGCTTGGCTGTTCTCACAATAAAAGTGGAAGCAAAACGCTTCGTGCGAGTTTATCTTCATCATATAGTAGGGAGGCCAAGTGGCTAAAATCAAAATTCCGTTTGTACGAGCAGTCGCCTACCGACGACTGGTATCGTTGGATTCAGTGACGTCTCCCGAGTATGGAACTCGATGTCGTCACTCTCTAAAGTGGTGGAGGGGGTAACTATGACGTCACAAAGATGGCGGTTGGTGGTATCAAGTTTTATCGATTATCTCTTTAACTATTCAACGTATTGCAACAAATGAGGTGTCAAATGAAAGCTCTTTAAATTGCTAATAATTCGTTCTTAGGAATAAAATGTAAAAGTCTAATAATTAAAAAGTTTTTCTTAAAAAATCGTACTTTTGAAAAAGTATTTTTTTTTTAACTGCAAAAAACTCGATGAAATAGGCCATTTCTTTAAAAAATACTTCATATGATTGAAATTGCTAAATTCATCCTCTATACAATGCTTTTTGAATTATTAGAATCGGTTCATAAATGAGTACGCCAGGGACATTTCGCCACAGGCGGGGCGAACGTCGCGGCGCGCGCGCGTTTGCTGACGAACGCGACTGTGAAGACAATCTTAAGTGTAGCTCAACAACTACTTAACCGATTTAGACAAATGAGGTATCATATGAAAGTTCTTTATATTGCCATTAATTTGTTTCAAGTAATTAAATGTGTAAGTCAAACAATTAAAAAGTTTTTCCAAAAAATCGTATTTTTGAAAAAGTCATCTTTATTTTAACTTCAAAAAACTCGATGAAAGAGGCCATTTCTTTAAAAAATACTTCATATGATTGAAAATGCTACATTTATCCTATATATAATGCTTTTTGAATTATTAGAATCGGTTCATAAATGAGTACGCCAGGGATATTTCGCCGCGGGCGGGGCGAACGTCGCGGCGCGCGCGCATTTGCTGACGAACGCGACTGGGAAGACATTCTTAAGTGTAGCTCAACAACTACTTAACCGATTTAGACAAACGAGGTATCATATGAAATTTCTTAATATTGCCATTAATTTGTTTCAAGTAATGAAATGTGTAAGTCATACAATTAAAAAGTTTTTCCAAAAAATCGTATTTTTGAAAAAGTCATTTTTATTTTAACTTCAAGAAACTCGATAAAAGAGGAAATTTCTTTAAAAAATACTTCATATGATTGAAAATGCTACATTTATCCTATATATATTGCTTTTTGAATTATTAGAATCGGTTCATGAATGAGTACGCCAGGGATATTTCGCCGCGGGCGGGGCGAACGTCGCGGCGCGCGCGCGTTTGCTGACGAACGCGACTGTGTAGGCTTTCTTAAGTGTAGCTCAACAACTACCTAACCGACCTTTACCAGGTCATCAGTCCACCTTGTGGGGGTCTAGCCACGCTGCGCCTTCCGGTCCGTGGTCGCCACTCGAGAACCTTTCAGCCCCAACAGCCATCGGTTCTACGCGCAATGTGCCCCGCCCACTGCCACTTAAGTTTAGCGATTCGAAAGGCTATATCGGTTACTTTGGTTCTGCTACAAATGACGTCATTTCTGATGCGATCACGCAGAAAAACTCCTAGCATAGCTCTCTCCATTGCCCTCTGCTGAGTGACTTTGAGCCCATGGTGAGCGACCACGTTTCCGTACCATATGTCATCACTGGCAACACCCACTGGTCAAAGACTCTCGTCTTGAGACACTGCGGAATATTGGACGAAAAGATATGCCGTAGCTTCCCGCACGCTGCCTAGCCGAGTCAGATTCGACGATTTACCTCTTTCTCAAAGTTGGACCTACCTAACTGGACAGTCTGTCCTAGGTATACATAATCGCCTACAACTTCGAGCGTAAAGCGTCCAATTGTAACAGGAGTTGGTGCTACATGGGCATTTGACATGATCTTCGTCTTATCCATGTTCATCCTTACCTTAGACCAACTCGCTCGGAGGCTTTACTTAGGTCATTGAGCATTGTACTTAAATCCTCCATGGTTTCAGCCAAGACTTAGTAGTCTGACGACATAGTTGTCGTCAGCAAACCGAAAGTGAGTGATCTCATCTTGAGAGACTGCGGAATATTGGACGAAAAGATATGCCGTAGCTTCCCGAACGCTGCCCAGCCGAGTCGGATTCGACGATTAACCTGAGTGATGTACTCGCCGTTTATGTTGATGCCTAGCCTTCTCCAGTCCACATTCTAGAAAACATCCTCCAGTGCAGCGGAGAACAGTTTAGGAAAAATATCCCCTTGCCTGCAGACTCCCCGCTGCAGCGGAATGGACTGACATAGTAGCGTTCTCGTGCAAACACTTACTTCGATATAGCGGTAGTCTACTTGGCACCGCTGTAGAGATTGTAGTACCGCCCAGGTTTCGACCGAATCGAAGGCTTTCTCATAGTCCACAAACGCTAAACAGAGGGGCAGGGTACTCTTCAGTCTTCTGTATACAGAGTAACATAGACCACATCCATACGCTTCGTCAGGTTATAACCTGACGAAGCGTATGGATGTGTTCTATGGTACTAAAGCCTCTTCGGAAACCGGCTAGTTCGGCAGGCTGGAAGTCATCTAGCGTGCTGCCACACGGTTCATAATGACTCTTGAAAACAGCTTGTAGACATGGCTCAAAAGCGTGATGGATCGATAGTTCTTAACAGCACCACCACGCCTGTGTTCTATGCCTTTGGGGTTCTCCCTTCCAGTAAGACAGAGTCGGACAATTTCTGAAGGGCTGTAAGGACCGGTTTTCCACCCTCCTTCAGGAGTTCGGCTGCAATTCCGTCTTCGCCGGGTGCTCTGTTGTTTTTGAGCTGTTTAAGAGCCATTCTAATCTCTTACAGGCAGATGTCCGGAATGTCATCGGTATAGTGCAGGGTTAGTCTAGCTCTAGGATCTTCCACTAGACCAACTTCGGGGTCTGCTAGTTGACGTTTATACTGTATAGCTATGTCCATAGAAGCGCTCTATCTCGCTCAGAAGCTCAGGTCTGGATGAGACAATTCTACCATCCTCAGTTTTTAATTTGGCGAGCTAGCTCTGCCCAATAGACAGATCTCTTGCGAAAACTTTTGAGCCCTTATCCCGCTCGATGGCCTCTGCAATACGTTTTGTATTGAATTGGCGCAGATCACGGGTCAGGGATTTGGAGATCTATCTATTGAGCTGGCGATATGATGTCGCATCGACTGAAGACTGTAGAACCATCCTACTCCTTTACTCGAAGAGCCTTTGAGTGGAGTTAGAGGGCCTATTGGTTCAGTTGGCCCGGTGGGCTTTAAATAATTTAGACCCTGTGGTATGGACAGCGTCCACAAACCCGTCATTGAATTCATCCACATCGCCACTTAGGCAATCGAGAGGGTTCTGGAGTTCCAGCTGAAAGCTCTCGGGGTTTTGGATTTGGGCTGCTGATGATCGGAGCGTGGACTTCATCAGACGAGAGCGCTCTAGCTTAACACATATATTCAATGTGCCTCTTACCAGACGGCGATCACTTCCGGTTTTAACCGTATTGATCACAGAGACATTATTGAATATATGCTTCTTCGTCGACATGATGATGTCAGTCTCGTTTTTAGTTGCACCGTCGGGACTCATCCAGGTCCACTTTCTATGCTCACGTTTCTTGAAGAAGGAATTAATCATGTAGAGATTGTAGAGTCCCTCCTTCTCCAAGAAACCAGCCAGTAGTTGGCCCCGGTGTTTTCGACTTCCAACTCCAAATTCCCCCACTCTCAGCTCTTCACCATCTCTCTTGCCCAGTTTCGCGTATGGCTGTGGTCTATGTTACTCTGTATACAGAAGTGGTGGTTTGTATACAGAAGACTAAAGAGTACAACCTGCCCCACTGTTTAGCTTTTGTGGACTATGAGAAAGCCTTCGATTCGATCGAAACCTGGGCAGTACTTACAATCTCTACAGAGGTGCCAAGTAGACTACCGCTTTATCGAAGTACTGAAGTGTTTGTACGAAACTACGAAAACGCCACTATGTTAGTCCGACTCTAGGACTGGAACTCGAAACCCATTCCGCTGCAGCGGGTAGTCAGGCAAGGAGATATTTTTCCTAAACTGTTTTCCGCTGCACTGGAGGATGTTTTCTAGAATCCGGACTGGAGAAGGCTAGGCATCAACATAAACGGCGAGTACATCACTCAGGTTAATCGTCGAATCCGACTCGGCTGGGCAGCGTTCGGGAAGCTACGGCATATCTTTTCGTCCAATATTCCGCAGTCTCTCAAGATGAGAGTCTTTGACTAGTGTGTTTTGCCAGTAATGACATATGGTACGGAAACGTGGTCGCTCACCATAGGGTCAAAGCCACTCAGCAGAGGGCAATGGAGAAGACTATGCTCGGAGTTTCACTGCGTGATCGCATCAGAAATGACGCCATCCGTAGCAGAACCAAAGTAACCGATATAGCCTTTCTAATCGCTAAACTTAAGTGGCAGTGGGCGGGGCACATTGCGCGTAGAACCGATGGCTGTTGGGGCTGAAAGGTTCTCGAGTGGCGACCACGGACCGGAAGGCGCAGCGTGGATAGACCCCCCACAAGGTGGACTGATGACCTGGTAAAGGTCCCGGGAGTCCGCTGAATGTGGGTTGCGCAGGACCGGTCATTGTGGCACTTTTTGGGGGAGGCCTACTATGTCCAGCAGTGGACGTCTTGCGGCTGATGTGATGATGATGATGATTTTGTTGTCTAACATAAGGCGAAAACATTTTTATTTTTTATTTTTTTCATTATTTTTTTAAATCTCTGAGCAAGTGTTCTGGCTATCAATTTTTTTTTATTAATTAATAAAATACCTTTCATATGACACCTCATTTGTCTAAATCGGTTAGGTAGTTGTTGAGCTGCACTTAAGAAAGCCTACTCAGTCGCGTTCGTCAGCAAACACGCGTGCACCGCGACGTTCGCCCCGCCCATGGCGATGTCCCTGGTGTACTCATTTATGAACCGATTCTAATAATTCAAAAAGCATTATATAGAGGATGAATGTAGCATTTTCAAATATATGAAATATTTTTTTAAAGAAATGGCGTCTTTCATCGAGTTTTTTGAAGTTAAAATAAAAATAACTTTTTCAAAAATACTATATTTTTGGAAAAACTTTTTAATTGTTTGACTTACACATTTCATTACTTGAAACAAATTAATGGCAATATAAAGAGCTTTCATATGATACCCCACTTGTCTAAATCGGTTAAGTAGTTGTTGAGCTACACTTAAGAATGTCTTCACAGTCGCGTTCATCAGCAAACGCGCGCGCGCCCGCGACGTTCACCCCGCCCGCGGTGAAATGTCCCTGGCGTACTCATTTATGAACCGATTCTAATAATTCAAAAAGCATTGTATAGAGGATGAATTTAGCAATTTCAATCATATGAGGTATTTTTTAAAGAAATGGGCTGTTACATCGAGTTTTTTGCAATTAAAAAAAAATGACTTTTTCAAAAGTACGATTTTTTAAGAAAAACTTTTTAATTATTAGACTTTCACATTTTATTCCTAAGAACGAATTATTAGCAATTTAAAGAGCTTTCATTTGACACCTCATTTGTTGCAATACGTTGAATAGTTAAAGAGATAATCGATAAAACTTGATACCACCAACCGCCATCTTTGTGACGTCATAGTTACCCCCTCCACCACTTTAGAGAGTGACGACATCGAGTTTCATACTCGGGAGACGTCACTGAATCCAACGACACCAGTCGTCGGTAGGCGACTGCTCGTACAAACGAACTTCGTTATTTGACGACTTTTTTCAAATTGGCCTCTCTACTAATATATTTTATTCGTTCATCACTATACCTAGATATTTTTCTAGCAGGAACAGAATTTGCTTAGTGCTTACCACAATAAAAATATCGACAAGTACTTGTTATCGATAAGTACATACTTACTACTTCAACGACAAGACGTATTGCAATGAATAGTTATTTATTATAGAGCAGTCTACATGAAACTTTCAGGGTGTACAGTGTTTTTTTTTATCTTGATTGTACCTTTAGTGTAAAATTTGTAGAGAGAATTTATGTTGTATAGAGACACAGACACAGATTTGCTATGGGATCAAAAATGGGTTTGGGATATACTACATGTTGTATCATTCTGCGTCAATTTGAAAGACAATTTGGGTGTGGGTTTCTCATGGAGTGACTTATGGGAGAATTAATTCAGTGACACGAAGAAAGAAAGTTACAAAAGGGTTTCAAATTGTTTTCTAAAGTATGTAAAATATAAAAAATTTATAGTTTGGTTACTATTATCTATTTTTAACGCACCCTATTATCCTATATTTTTCTTTGTATTATCTCTATGACGTTGAAGTGGCACTTATCGATAACAGGACTGTCGATGTTTTTATTTTGTCTAACACTTAGACGTCAACGTTCGTGCTAGAAAAATATCTAGGTATATTCATCACAGATATATTCGTTAGGTTGTAGCCTAATATTTGAACGAACACAACTAGGTATGACGTGCCTTTTAGCATACGAACAGTTTGTAAATACTAATTACAATCATACTTACATAGAATGAAAATGGTAATAGGAAAAATAAAAACATTGTTACCAACAATTTGCTACCACTGGTACCTAACATTTGTTCCTTGTGGTAATTACCTACCGAGGAAAAAAACAACTGTTACCTACAAAAAAATTCATCATTCTTCCTTTGCTATTCCGCTGAAAGTACGTGTAGGTTCCCTACCATTAGAGTGAATGTGAGGTAAGTTATATTCTTTATTGTTTGTATTTATTCCTTTTCTTGGTAATAGTCAGGGGAATCTCAAGTTTATGCCTAATACTTTACTACTATTGTATACCAGTGGTAACAAGTGGAAATTATTCTATAGGAGAGGCACACAGGCTAGTATGTAATGAATGTTCTTATAGTGCTTGCACGTCGTGTTATCTTGTGTGTGGTGTGTGTGTGCAGCGGCGGGATGTGCCTGAAGCGTCCGGAGGCTATGGTGGAGAACCGCGGGAGCATGGCGGGCGCCGCCGCCGCGCTCGGCGCCATCCGGGGACTCGCCGAGCTCAAGGTAACGCGGCTCTTTTATCATCGTCATATCAGCCGAAAGACGTCCCCTGCTGGACATAGGCCTCCCCCAAAGAGTGCCACAATGACCGGTCCTGCGCCACCCGCATCCAGCGGACTCCCGCGACCTTTAACTATATAACCTAGTCATTCCTAATGCGCATCAGGGCCAGTACTCTTAACATAATCTCGAACTTCGTGTAGCGCTGTCCCTTTCACTTTTATAGTTGATACACGAGATTGAAGAGGAGGACACGATACGAATTTCGGATTTCGATGTTCGGAGTAGACCCTCATAAGCTACACTCGATTTTAATAGAAATTAGACCTTTCCTAACATTGAACTAATTTTTTTTTCTCTTCTCTTCATCCATTTTAAGTATCGGAATAAAAGGACTTCGAATTCATTTCTTAAATAACATGTTTTAAATTACACTGACCATTTTTTGTTGTTGTGAACCTTACGAGAATGCTTTTATGTGTGTTTAACTGTCAGTCATCCCAATACGATGTGCTTATAACAATAACATAACATTTAGATTTCAAATGGCTCATAAACAGATTTAGATTCGCGACTTTCCTATGGTCATATCAAAAGGTAAGGTCTACTAAGTTTAATTTTGGATTGCTCTAGTACCTAACCAGCATAAACGGATCGGTGTCTCAGTTTCTATAAATCTATGCAATAGGAGTAAAAGCATAACTTATATGCTCATAAGCCGTTAACTATTGACCACAGAAGGGACAAATTTTGTTTTTTCAAGTGTTTATGACCCAAATAGGACATACAACTGCCGGCGCCATATTTAACGTCGATCGAAGTATTCGCACTTGGTGCAACCCACCCTAAATCCCACCAATAATGTTGCAGGAGAAAGTGAACGTGGTGCTGGTGATCCCGCTGTGTGAGAACATGATCTCCGGGCAGTGCATGAAGGTCGGCGACGTCGTGCCCGCGCTCAACGGGACCAACATACTGGTACAGTTCCAATTTCAATCATTTATTCACTATACGTACAAATTACCTTCTACAACCCTCGTACCTCTTTCACAAATTGACATTCTCCACTCGCCCAACTAGAGAAGCCATTCGGCTTGTCTGTCCAAGACACGGCAGGTCAGCAGCATTTCGTGGCAGTTTTCGCTACTCTGCTACGAAATGCTGGAATAGCATACCCCCTCCTATTCGTAACTCAAAAACTCTATTTTCTTTTAAACATAAGTTCAAAACATACCTTTTTACCTTGCAACTGCCGTGTCTATAGCACCTAGTATAAGTTATTTTAATTTTTCCATTGCATAATTTTAGATATTGTATTTTTTACTTTTAAGTTTTTTTTGTTAGTATTATTTCATTTTCTTTTGGTGCTGTGTGTTGGTCTTTCAATAAATGTTTTTCTATTTCTAAATAAATAAAAAACAAGGAAAACTGTGTATATTTCATAAAATAAACAATTATTTATTCCGTCCCTTGGAGGGTCTGCAATCCCTCCTGAATATATTATTACCCCTTTATGCATAAACCTCCATTAAACCTATTTTAGTGAACAAGTCGCTAAAGTTCGTCTGTCCTCATCTGTCACTTTGATATTAACATTTGTGAGAGAGAGACAAACAATATTTTAGTTAGCAGAGGTTTAAATTTAGAAATAAAGGAAAAGTTAGGCACCGAGCTTACAAAAATTAATTTAGCAGAGGTTTGTTAACTTTTCTGAATAGGGGGGTTAGATTTTAGGTAAGGTACCAATAGAGCGGTAAGGTACCAATAGAGCGTGTTCGTGTACAGATCGAGGACACAGACATGGAGGGGCGGCTGATGCTGGCGGATGCGCTCGTGTACGGGCAGGCCAAGTACCACCCCAGCGTCGTGGTCGATGTGGCCACGCTCACACGTAAGTAGTAGTACCACCCCAGCGTCGTGGTCGACGGGGCCACGCTCACACGTAAGTAGTAGTACCACCCCAGCGTCGTGGTCGACGGGGCCACGCTCACACGTAAGTAGTAGTACCACCCCAGCGTCGTGGTCGACGGGGCCACGCTCACACGTAAGTAGTAGTACCACCGCAGCGTCGTGGTCGACGGGGCCACGCTCACACGTAAGTAGTAGTACCATCCCAGCGTCGTGGTCGACGGGGCCACGCTCACACGTAAGTAGTAGTACCACCGCAGCGTCGTGGTCGACGGGGCCACGCTCACACGTAAGTAGTAGTACCACCCCAGCATCATGGTCGACGGGGCCACGCTCACACGTAAGTAGTAGTACCACCCCCTTTTTCAATTTTTTCTCTATTTCTAAATTTGTATTTTAAATTGATGACTATATTTGTATGTCCCGCAGACGGTATAAAGCTGGCGACGGGCGGCGGCTGCTACGGCTGCTTCGCCAACAACGAGCGGCTGTGGCGGCTCGCGCGCCACGCCGGCGCCGAGTCCGGGGACCGGCCGTGGCGCTTCCCGCTGTGGAACTACTACCACAAGCAGATCCGAGGTATGTTGTAGTGTAGTCTACTGGCTGACACGGTAGGGTGCCACCGCAGCTCCACCAACAACAAGGAGCAGTTGCAACACTGGCCTACGGCTGCCAGCAAAGCTCGGCTATGCAGTAATGCTGGCCATCCAGCGGCGTCCAGTAAATTTGATCGTGTGTAGCTAGCATTATGTGCACGCTGAGGGCCTACCGCGAACCAAAAATTTGCCTCTCTGTCGCCCTTGCATATTGGAGCAACAGACAGTGATATAACTTCGTTTTCGGTTCCCGGTAAAGGAGGCATCTGTACATGTTACCGGCCTGTGGCTGACGAGTGTTTTTTTAACACCACATCAGTGGCAAACAAGTCGAAGACTATATAAGGCCAAGTCCATAATTCGGCGGAGTAAACTGGCAGATGAGATGTTGCCAGGAGTAGAAAAAAAAAATAGTGACGGTATATATCGATAAGTATAAAGTAACTAACCCTCTTATTCACGGACAAAAATGTACCAGCATTTTTCGGAATATTAAAATCGATATACTATTCGATAGGAAGTTTTTTTCGATCAAGATTTAAGTCCTATTACTTTACTACCTAATTTAATAAATGTAAATGTTTCTACT
The DNA here is from genome assembly GCA_951800055.1 of Cenopis cana. NCBI lineage: Eukaryota > Metazoa > Arthropoda > Insecta > Lepidoptera > Tortricidae > Cenopis > Cenopis cana. The sequence continues at coordinate 381,834 of OX637484.1, read as the reverse complement.
TTTCTTCTAAGAAATATGAAAAAATCATAAAATTTACAAATCATTTTAATTTGTCAAATTGAGAGCATTTTAGATTGAGAGAAACACTACTAATTTCGATTTTCGATGATCTCGGCAAGCACCAAGGGGTACCCGATAAAAAGGTCCGTAAGATCCGTACGTCTAGTGAGGCCTTAAATAATATCGATATGAACAGCACTCGCCGTACTGTGGCAACATTTGTGCATTTTGACTGACTTGTCAAACAACTCCGCCGAATGGTGGACCAGAGTTTAATATAGTGGATGTAGTTTTCACTGTAGATTCATTCTAACTACGAAAACTGTCAAAACCGAACCATATTTTTTTTGTAGCCAGGTGATCGCGATATTCGCGATACATATGCGGTGGACTCGTGTTTGTTCCTTGAGTAATGATTAAGTGATTGTGACTTGCAGACGACCCGTCCGTGGATTTGCGGAACCGCGGCTCGGGGAAAGCGACGCCCTGCATCGGCGCGGCCTTCCTCAAGGTACGCTGCTATTACCAGGAGGGGCTTACTACCGTGACGTCATCGCGCCGCGCAAAGTACATGCGGCCGCCGGCTCACACGTCGTGTGACTAATTGACTATTCAGTGGTTGCGGCGCAGCGTTACGGAATGCACGCGCTGCTGCGCTGTTGTACGATCATTCGATAAATCTTTTCGCTTTGTATCCTCTGCGCGGTAATCACGTAACGTTTTCGACCTAAATACGTACTAACGGTAGTTATCGTTACGTGATTACCCCGCTGGTTACATGTATGGAGTGCCCCCCTCCCTCTACTTTAATATTTTTTCGTCATTTCACATCACTTTTACGTAGTGGTTCATACGAGTAGAACACACCTTCCTGCCAAATGTTTTAATTGTATTTGTAGTGCTTATAGTCTCCGAGTACGTCGGCTGTCACATACAGACAAAAAGACGGACGGACGGGTTCCGTTTTCACCATTTTGGCTACGGAACCTTAAAAGTACTATTCGTAATTGTATTGTAAACAACACTACTAATAATAATAAAGTACATATAATAAATAGGTTCTCGCTGGTGGTAACCCTAGCGCTGAGGGCGGGACCTCGAAAGAGCGCGTTGCGTGCGATAGAAAGAGATGGCCACGTTTAGGCACGTTTGGCATACCTAAACGGGGGATTTGTTAACAGAGAAACTTCTGTACTTGTATTCTGTATTCTGTGCTATAACACAGAATATATGGTTGACGAAATATAAGCTGCACCGATTCGCCATACAAGTTGTTCGAGGAATCGGTGCAGCTTATATTTCGTCAACTATACCAGTGTAAGGCATTCCCATTTGACTACAACCCCAATGAGGGCTACCATTTTTGCGTTTGCGCTCACCAGTTGGCGCCACCGAGTGCTCTCAGTCCAGCTGTCAAAGTTTTTTGTTAGCTATTATGGGCGTAAAAACCAAATTTACGTTGAAATCGTGTTTCGTACATTAAAACCGCACCGTAAATATTTTTATGTCACACCTGGCCATAAAGTGGCCATAATCGCACGGTCCGCGCGCGAAAAAACCCACTTCCTGGCCAGGGGATGACATAAAATTTTGTACTTACCACGGGCGATAATAAAGAAAGCCTCAGATCGCATATTTATCGTCCTTGCCTTCGGTTCGGGACTAAAATACCTGCGATCTGAGACATTCTTTGTTTTATCGCCCTTGGTAAGTAATGTACTATTTCTCAAAAATGGCCCGCAAACTGGACTTTAGTCGCTACATATTGGAAGGTAAAGTGTATAGTTTAAGGTCAGATCCAAATTAAAAAGTAAAAAACATTGCAGGCCACATATATGGCCTGCAATGTCACATATAAATTCCTTTATTTGTCGAGTTATAAACTTTTTAAAATGTAGAAACTGTCATATAAAAGGAGGCACAGGTCGTATTCAGCCAATTCAGCTCGTATTTTTCTGTTGAAAACGCGACGTTTTTTTATGTGTCTCGAATAATTTGCGTTTTTCGGTGGAAAAATACACTTGCGATTCTGTTAAAAAAATAAACGGCGGGAAAACATGATGTTTTTGACGTTTTAAGGTTATGTTTATCAAATATTAATTAAATTTTTGTCGTATTTTCCCCATTTTTGAGAAAAGCACTATATTAGCCTCGGCCGGAATGGCAATTGCAGGCTTCGTATTATAATTAAACGGACTCGCAAGCTCGTCCGTTTAAACAAATACTCAGCCTGCAATTGCTCCCTTCCCGGCCACGGCAATAATGTACTATTATCGAACACCCCGTAAAGTAGCACAGTCCCGTTTTGTTCGGAAAAAAGTATGACATAAGTTTACGAGCGATAAAATTGTCGCAAAGCACTGAAATTCGTTGACCCTTAACTCGTATTTGCCATTATAAATCTCAGATATTGCAAAATAGTCACCATATTAATTTAATTAGAAATAAAAACCCTCGTGACCCACCCATAAACTATACAATTTGACATTTTGGGGGACTGACGTCACTCTAGCGCCTCTAGCGGCGAATTCATTCGCGGTAACCCTCATTGAGTCGGATTCATATTTGTCTGATGTGACTGTCGTGACACCACAGTAGCATCAAAGCGCATCAGAGAGCATCACGTTAAATGCTTACCTAAGTATAAATCCGGCTTTACTTGCTTATTTGTATTTGTATTTATCGGGCCGGGTAAACGGAAAACACGTTTCAGCTAAAATAGTACATTACTGTAAGTAAGGGCGGTAAAATAAAGAATGTGTCAGATCTCTGGTATTTGACGCCCGTCGCCCGAGCCCAAGGCAAGGGCGATATAAATATGCGACCTGAGGCTTTTTTTACTACCGCCCGTGGCACAACCGTTATTAGGCACAACATTTTATGACACCCCCCTGGCCAGGAAGTGGGATTTCCCGCGCGCGGAGCATGCGGTAAATTGCCACTTTATGGCCAGGTGTGCTGATATAAAATACATTTTCTCAAAAATAGTATGTAATATAACATCTGTGAAGATAGTATCCGAAAGTGGCTCATCCTGGATAGTTGGCAGAAACAAAAGCTAGTCCGACCCCACGGTTTTAGAACAAACGAGGTGGAATTGACGAAAAATATGATTTTTACCGCTATTTATACAACTTGTTTTATTTTTAAGAAAAGCACTATACATGCCTCGACGATAAGTGCCATCCTGGCCTCGTATTATAGCCGGACCTCGCCTTCGGCTCGGCCGGCTAACTCATACTCGTCCAGGATGGCTTACTTACTGGTCTCTGCAGTAATGTACTATTACACCCATATAGTAAATCCTCTTTAATAAGTTCAAATACCGTAGATCAGACCCCGCTTTATAATATACTGTGCGGCTGTTGCGCGAGATCACGAAATAAATAGTATTTTATACAATCGTTATCAGGGACGTATATGTGGGGGGGGTTTAGGGGGTTCAAACCCCCCCTTAGGGCTCGATGGTCCACTGATCATTCCTAGAGCCAGAAAAAAAAATCAGGGTGATCCCAATTTTTTTCCCTTTCAAGAAAATAAATTATGTTTATACGTAGCCAGTATCAACAGCAACTGTTCTAAAAGTCATAAACTTTGCGTTTTCCGTCAGCAAAATGTATAAAATACATTCGTTTGTTGATGTACCTAATTTATTTGAAACAATTTAAGCAAAACCGCAGCTCTATACGCCTAGCTATGGCCATTCAAAAATGGTCAAATTTATGTTCTCGTGTTTCGTAACAAAGTCAAGTTTTTCGAAGTTGCAAATTTGGATGAACATTAAACTAGCCTAACTGATCCATGGAACCGAAAAACTGGCCTATAGCGTGTCGGACTTCGCACATTTAGGGTATTTGTTAGTAAAATATACCTAATATTAAACATTAAGTAAGTATGACCAAATTTGAAGTTCATAGGCCGATAGGAAGCAAAAAAAAATTCGGAACAAAAATTTCGAAAAAAAACTTAGTTTGGCAGCTGGTTTGGTTGGGGTGGTGGCTTCTCATTCAGAGCGAGACAAGACGGTATATCTCTCTAACTAAATATCTCCTACCTGACAGAAAGTCACCTCTCAGGAGCAACCAGGGTCGGTACCTAGGCCTCCACTCGACCGAACTCGATGGGTTTCCAATATTTTTTAAACAAAAATACAGTATTCATTTATTCCACGAGCTCTAAACAACCATAGGTACCCCACTCGATGCGATGGGTCAATTTTTTCCCCACTTAAAACATAAAAATAAAAATTGCATGACTTTTGGTCAACAACATGCTTATACTATGAAAATTTGAAAACGGAAGCTCCAACTGTTTGGCTGAAAAACCTGTGACTGGCGACGCGCCAGTTAGGTGTGCGTCTGTACGCACACATGAGAGACAGCAATAGGACTCCATTAAATTTGGATCCTTTGGGCACGACACCCTAAAAATATGTAGATTTACTTACATTGTGCTTTGGGATGTTAGTTTTCTAGCGTCGATTTCCACAGGGTATTTATTTTTTCGGAGAATCAAAAGCTATCTTTATATTAATTATGTATGGTATTTTCTGCACCTGCATTATAACGTCCGAAAAATTTTGCGCTCGCTGCGCTCGCGTTTTCATCCTAGACATCTTGATGCGTATGAAATATTTTCCGCGCCCGCATTATTATGTTCGAAAAATTTCGCACTCGCGTTTTCATCTACATGTGTTATGACTAGATGCGTGTGAAGTTTTCCGCACCTGCATCATAATGTTCGAAAAATTTCGCGCTCGTTGCGCTCGCGTTCCTCATCTAGGTTATGCTATGACTTGATGTTGATGCGTACCTATAAAGTATTTTCCGCATTTGCATCATACTGTTCGAAAAATATCGCGCTCGCTGCGCTCGCGTTTTTCATCTAGGTATGTCATGACTTGACGTTGATGCGTAACATGAAGTATTTTCCGCATTTTGCATCATAATGTTCGAAAAATTTCGCGCTGGCTACGCTCGCGTTTTCGTCGTAGATGTGTACTGGATTTATGACCCGTCCCCCCCCTTAGAGTTTCTATATCTACGTGCTTGATCGTTATATAATGAATGCTTTTTTAGTCGAGAACCGCGTTTAGACCACGAGGCTTGCCGAGTGGTCTAAGTAAGGTTCGAGACTCAAAAAGCTAATTATATAACTATTGTATACAATACTTTTTCTACGAGTCCACGAAAATAACAAAATAACAGAAAGTTGCCGCTGAAACGATCTCATTTGTGCATGTAGGTTACACGGTGATTAATAGCACGTGGTCTGCACATATCACAATTTCACAATACGTATCACGTGGGTATTGATGAATATTGAAAACAAGTCTAATTAATTATGAAATTTACGATAATATCACAGTATTGTAAATTTTTAATAACAATTCCCACGGGGCAGGTGCCGTTAAGATTGAAAAAAAAAATATCAGTCCATGCCCGCCTTTGGCATCATGTCAAATTTCGACCAATCACGACGCAAGATAATTTAAGTTTTTTTTTCTAATGATTATGGCCAGTATCCAGACGACCGTTTAAGTAGGTAGACAATTTGACCAGTGCATTGACGTTTTTACGTTCAGAAGCGCGGGAAGCACTATCAATGTTGAAATATTCATAAAATGAGTCTCCTTAAACTTAATTTTTTTCATCAAATTACGGCGTTCTATTTTTGAATGATATTTCGATTCTCCGCGCAGTTGTACAATGAAATATTATATTACTCCATAGAGCATAGACTTTTGTTCAGCTTAAAATGTATAATATTGTGCAATGGTCTATGAAGTTCTAATTGTAATATTGTAGTCGACGAGTATAAAAACACTTTAATGAGATCACGTACAATATTAGGACACAGCTGCGGGCTGGCGGCGGAGGCGCGGGCCGGCCTGGCGAGGCAAACATGGCGCACGCCGGCGAGAAGTGCCCACACGAAACACATGAAAGAGGATTTAATATATGGATGTAGATAAAGTAGTGTATGCAACTGTACATAATTAGGCATTAAAACATGAGTGTAACCTTATTATAAAACATACTCGTGTTTTAATGCCCCTCATTATGTACCAGTTGCATAAACTACTATTATGTGATCTGTATTTTTCAGAATATATCGACGTACCTATGTTTTCTTATAATTTTCTCATTTCTTGATATTTTACCAGTCAACACATACGCAGCACTGTCAACTAAACGATTCGAAATGACGGCCGCTTTTTCCATGAACAGGCTGTTGTCAAACTATGTTGTAAGATGTACGTCTCACGTGTGTACCTACCCTATGTTCCAGAACAGGCTGTTGTCAAACTATCTTGTAAGATGTACATCTCACGTGTGTACCCTGTGTTCCAGAACTTCGTCTGCCACGACTGGCTGCACTTCGACATCACGGGCGTGGGCAAACTAGCGCACGACCCGCCGCCATACTTGCAGGCGCACCGCATGAGTGGCCGCCCCACCAGGGCGCTCATAGAGGTAGGTACCTACTATCCGGACAAGTGCGTTTATGAGATGCGAATCGCTGACAGACGGACAGCGGACGCTTTGTTTTTGTTGTCAACCCTTGACTAAGAAGTCTACAATCTTTTCCCAGGTCAGGTTAATTTTAATATTGACAATGGCATATCGAAGGCTAGACACAATAATTTACATTACGAAAAATTACCGAATAAAAAACATGGCGATCGATATTTGTTAGGACTGTTAAGAGCGGGTACGTGGGTCACATGACCCCTGGCCACTTTTGAGTTTCTAAAAACCATCTGAGACATAGAATATAGTGTCTTAAGATCTAAAAAAAATATATGTGTTACATAAGGATCCTGTCTAGTCAAATTCGCAGTCAGTTACATGACCTGACGAATTTCACTCGATAGAAAAAAATCGCGAAGTTACCCCTTTTTGGAATGTATTTTCAATACTACGGCTATATTACTGATATTTGACATTTAACTTTTGTACTCAATTAAAGATCGTAAATAGTTATAGACAAATTCGCAGGTTTGCTTTGATAAAATGATTGGCTTAATGACTATAGCTAAATATTTACAAAACTGCGCGCAGAGCTTGCGTAGAGAGCGGGATGGTTAATTATAAACTCAGGCGTGTTAGAGCGGGACAATTGCGTTGGGGATACCTCCCCTTAACACAAGAGTAAAGGTATTCCGCAGCCGACAGCAACTGCACGTTACACCGCACTCCAAATTAAACTCATTAAATTATTTTTCATAAAACATAGTTTTACATTAATATGTTTGTTAAGCGGATGCGTCCGCTAGCGAAAATCTCAATTTTTTAATCAAAGTGAAAATTGAAAAATTCAGCACCACAGGTGGGATTTGAACCCACGACCTCTGGAATCCGTCCATTGCTCTACCAATTGAGCCACCGTGGTATCCCTTGTAATGGTGAATTTTTTAATCTTAACACTCATCTATTAAGCCTTATTAGGGAGGCTCGTAGCGACATCTACCGTGAAGCTGTTACAACTTCTGAAACGGCACCAACGTCCCAAGTTGCATTGGGAATCGTTGATAACAATGTGCTACACCCATACAAACTTTAATATGTAATGTAATGTAAAAATAAAAATGTAAACTTTAATACTCAATTGGTAGAGCAATGGACGGATTCCAGAGGTCGTGGGTTCAAATCCCACCTGTGGTGTTGAATTTTTCAATTTTCACTTTGATTAAAAAATAGTTTTACATATCATTTTTTACATAAAAAAATAATAAATTATTGTTACAATTACGTTTTCCAAATACTTGTTACATTTTATAGGTATTTATATATGTCCATAGGCATAGTTTCTTCAACATTACCTACCTATTTTATTGGCTAGCGAACCAGTTAAGAGGAGGGGTAGGGCAAGCTCTCTCCATACAAACTTTGTGCAGGATTTACTTCGTTTGTGTTTGCATTAAAGTTATGATTTTTGGTCAGTATGCTTATTTTTCTGATAGCTATTTTGTGATGTAATTTTTTTTTATTAATTTTTTTGTTAAATTTTTGAAATTTGTTTTTTTTTTAAATATTTGAAAATTTTCACATCACGATCTTCGCATATCTAATATTTACAACCAAAAAGAATATTATATTTGTTAGTGTCAAAACCGACGAATAAAACGTGCACAAAGTTTGTATGGGGAAGGCCTTGCCCTATCCTGCGCCTTAAGAGGAGCGGTACTTATTCGTAAAAAGCTCAATTTGAAATGAGTGGACAAGTGTCGCAACGGCACGACGACTCGCCGCTCACTCTAAATTGGGACTCTTAGTCTTACGATGACGGTTCTATTTCGTGTGCGGTGGAACGTGCAGTTGCCGTCTGCTGCGGAATTATAGTCCACACCTGTGACACACGAAGGAACGTAAGCGCTGTGGGTAAAAGTATGTGTGCGTGCGCTGTCGGTACACGCGTCTATTGTTTGCGCGGGTGCAGAGCGCGTGGCGCGGACGAATAGCGAGGCGCGACGACACCCGTCGTCACCAGGCGGGTCTCTCAGGGACGAGGTAACTGACCTCGGTGCGGGGGGTGCGTGTCCTTTCTGTATGTAATACTGTTGTACTATTCTGTGATATACTTAAGTTCCCCCTCCCCCGGTCCCCAGACGCTGCTCCACATCGCGGGGCGGCGGCCGCCGGGCGGCGACGGCTGCGGGGCGGCGGCCGACAACACACAATAAGTAAACATACATTTTATAATTAATTACCATTTCTCTCACACCTAGCCTTAACGCATTCACTGCAACCAACGGATATAATATGCGTTTAAGTCACACTTGGCCATAAAGCGGCCATTATCGCACGCTCTGCGCGCGAAAAAACCCACTTCCTGGCCAGGAGGTGACATAAAATGTTGTACTTACCACGGGCGATAATAAAGAATGTCTCAGATCGCAGGTATTTGACGCCCGAGCCGAAGGCAAGCCCTTGTTAAGTAATGTACTATTCCGTTACTTTCACCCAGTGCCATAAACGCACAGACGCGTTCATAATATTTAGTGATTTTCACCAGCTAGCTGTGCCTTAGACTTAGAATAGTCGGTTGAACTCACGTGTGCGTTTGGGGCACACAGCAAAGTGCGACACCTGCCGATAGTCCAGCAAATGCAGTGAATGCGTTAAACTTAAAGCTTACTTCCTGTACCCTTACCATGAGTTTCCAACGTTTGCATTACCATACTCGTTAGCGACTGCGTAAACGATTTACAATAGTATGGACAAAAGTACAGCGCCTCTGGCGGATACGCAATAGAACTAAGAATCGCCATACTAAATAGTTTACGCAGTCGCTAGCGAGTACGGTCATGCAAACATTGCAAGGGCACTGGAGTTCTCTATGATAGTCGCGTGATAAATAACAAAGCATCTGTCACTTTCTGATACCGCTCGATAGAAAGTGACAGATGCCTTAGTATCTTGTCGTTTATCACGCGACCATAATACGGGGCCTGGCCAGGGGGAGACATAAAATTTTGTACTTACCACGGGCGGTAATAAAGAAAGCCTCAAATCACATATTTGTCGCCCTTGCCTTTGGCTCGGACGACAAATATCTGCGAACTGATACATTCTTGGTTTTTTCGCACCAGTTCGTTTGTCCTTATCTGTCACTTTGACATTCACGTTTGTGAGAAAGCGACAAACAAGTAATAGGGATGACGACACTATAAAAGAAAATCAATAAATCCAAATTTTCTACATAAAGGCTCAAATTCTCAATCAAATGGCGAAAAAAGTAATTCAAACAAATAAATAATTACGTAATAATAAGTCTTCAAAGTTTTAAGAGTGGGTATGTTCTGTCCCTTTTCCGCAAAACGCACCTTTGTATTGAACGATCGTCATTTATTATGGCGCTACTTAAACGTGACGTCACGGCTAGGTAGCACTTTCTCTCTCTAACTACGAACATTCTAACCGTTGTAACTTCGTTATTTTTTGAGATATTTGAATAGGATTTTCACTATTTGGTATAGTTTTATGTCTTCTTTTTATTGAAGTAATAAAATTTTTCGAGTTTATATCCCTATTATGTAACAAGTTTTATGAATAACGGGGTAAGAATCGAAAGCCACCGATTGATAAGCACTAGGTATCACAATACTCCATCGATTTAGGTCTTACGCAACGAATAGCTAATGAAAATGATAAACAGCAACGTAGTGCATAGTTAAAAACTGAAATGTTATCCTAATGCCGTTTCAAGGACATTGTTAATAGGTGCTAATCATTATCACTTATCGGGCAAAATGGGGGGGAGCTCATTAATTGTAATAACGGTCGCGTTACACAGGATAAACGTGTAACCGGTCACATAAACATACCTATTAAACAACTCGTGGATTAACATTTAGAAAATATACCTACAAGTTACAAACCTAAGGTGTGCCGTACCTAGATTTTAACTTGTACATATATTTCTAATGGCTCTGCCATACTCCTCGTGCTGGCGCGACGTTGCAGTCTCTGCCACCACTGCTCTGTAGAACCTTTGACGTGGATTGTTCATTTGCTATCAATATCTTCTACAAGACGCTCATAAACTATCTGACACGCTACGTTTCGTGTTTTCCAATTTTCTGTGGCAAATATTAACTCTTTGGAAGCCAAGAACACATTAAATATGTTGTCGTGCCCGCGGCGCCAACAACGAACAAGGAGTATATTGTCAGTCACATTAACAAACCAATATACTTAACCTCTTGACCGCCACAGTCACGTATAGATGACAAGAGCCATGCCTACAACGCCACTGTCATGTATAGATAACAACACGTACAGTCAAGGGCACCAATATGTATACACTTTTTCACCTTACTCCATTGAAATAAGGTCCAAAAATGTATACATATTTATGCCCTTGACTGTCTACTATCAAGTAAGGTTCATTTTCAGTCTTTTGCTACAAGACTTAGGCGTGTGAAGTACGACTTACGTAATTTACTGTGGTGGTCAAGAGGTACATTAAAACGCAGGTTTCTACTAACCATGATTTTTACAGGATTTGGGAGGCTACAGCTTAAGTCTTATCTTCGTGTTCGTTCACACAACATCTGTCTCCGCTACGCTAGAAAGGGATGGATGCCACTGTATTGTTACTGCACGCCGTGACGCGAAGGCTCATAGCATTATTTTATATTTGTTACAAATCCACGTTGTTTTCTGTAACTTCTTTTTTAGTGGTCCCATACAAATAAAAGATTCTGAATCTGGCATTTTCAATACTCTTTAAATCTTTAACACATTCACTGCCGGGCCGCGGTACGAAATTTATAACGTAGGTATAGTTCATACAAAACTGTAACGCCAAGTGCTGTCAAATTAACGCAAGCAAAAATCTACCTTACGGCCAGAGCTCTAAGTCTAGTTTTGCTTGCGTTCGTTTGACAGAATTTAGCCTTAGAGTTGTTTCCGAACTATACATGCGTTGCCGGCTTTTATTTTTTTGAATGCCTTAAGGTACAAACACACTAGACCGTTCCGTGTCCGGGCCGGCCCGTTTTCTAGTACAAGAAATCGACGGCCGTCGCGTGTCCTGTATTAGAAAACGGGCCGGCCCGGACACTGAACGGTCTAGTGTGTTTCTACCTTTATAGCTCCTAATTTTTAGGTCACACAATTTACTGAAAAGTCGGGAGACGTCTGTCTGCCAGAGACGATGTAACATGTTACCAAAACAATAGCTCGTTCCGTTCCTAAATCAAATACGGAAGGACAACAAGTATTAACACGTTCACTGTCTTCATCCAAATCTACTTGACAATGTCACAATTCCAACTGACAGTTGGACTATGCGTTTAGTACTTATGGGGATGTGACCCCGCAGTGGAAGCATGGACTTCTGAAAAAAGTTTCATGTCCCTACGTTGGAGGCACCTGTGGGGCTAGCATAACATGCATCTCGCCTCTACTCGCGCGCGAGATAGGCTATCTGTCACTGTCTGATTAATGCTGTCAAAAAGTGACAGGTAGCTTATCTCGCGCGCGAGTAGATACGGAATGCATGTTGTGCTAGAGGGGCAGGACAGGGAACGTGTTAACCCTTTGACCGCCAAGAACTTATAAAGTGGTTGTGTGTCGTCGCGCCCACCACGCCAACAACCACTTAAAAGGTCGGAGTGAAGGTGTACTTTGATCATGAAAAAAATCATTTATGAACCGTTTTAATTTGTTTTTATTGTTTTAGACATTACACCAAAAAAAACAGTGCTTGGCGTACTCGGCACGACGACACACTCGCTTTGGCGGTCAAAGGGTTAACGGCACATCTCTAACAGGGTGGATCATAAGTCGTGAGCTGAAATATGAAAATATGATTATAAAAATTAATTATTCTGAACCACAAATTTACCACGGGACCAATTTTGTCCGTGCCAAAATAAATCTGCTGTTTCATATGAAAAGGTCATCAGTCGCCTAATCGAAATGATTGAAGCAGATTTTTTTTCACGGACGAAGTTGTTCACATAATAAGTGTTTCAGAATCATATTTTCATATCACAGCTCTGTCGAGTTAACTCTGCACTTGGCGCACGTATACATTTCAATGAGCGCCAGATGCAGATTTAAGTCGATCGGGTTATACATCCCAGTACATACACATAATACGGTATTTGACACATTTAGCCATCAAAATATCACAATAAATCGTAAATTATAAAATTTTACCAAAATCATAAAAAGATATGAATCATCAAAAACTCAGAAAATTATGTAATTTTTTTTTAACATCCAAAATTCAAATAATAGGTATCAATAGAATGCTTATGTAAAAATAAAAAAATAAATTGTATAACAAATATGTACCTAAACGCATTATTTTACGACTAAAACAGCAAAATACTAATTTTTCCATACAACGGTTGGTCGAATGCAGTGCAAGTGACGTCATTTGCCAGGGCCAATTTGTAGGAGCCTTTTTGAGACCCGCTAGCGTCGAGCTAGGTTTGTCCCTAATTTTAGCCCTTTATTGTGCTCTAAATGTTGTTGGTCCCATATAGATATTTGATGGTCTCTAAAAACTGGTTCGATTGGCATTATAAAAAAAAATTAGTCAAATAGCGTATTATGATATGGCTCATGCATTTGATATTATCACAATACGGTAATTTGGAACAGTGGTAGTTTAACAACGAGCAATCAGCGTGACTATATGTATTGGGGACCAGAGCTGACTGCATAGCAACTGTAGTACATGGTACAGAAGTAACTATACGGGCGAAGGTCTCGAAATTATCTGCACTACCCCTTTTTCAGGGCTCTGAAACCGGCTTCGTTTTCATAAAAAAATCGGTTTAAAATTTTATAATGAAGGTTAGCAAAAAATAAATTTTAAAATATGTACTTTAGGAGATACATACAGGGTGTCCCAGAAGTCGACGTCGTCCCTTCAAAGGCGGATAGACCAGCTCACGACTCACACGAATAACGTAACATGACCTTAGTAAAAAATCTTTAGTTTTCGAGATGTTTGAGTATTTTACTGTTTAAAATGAGCAATTTTTTAAAGTAGCTACCCAGGTTAGTGTGTTGTATATCTCGAAAACTAAAGATTTTTTACTAAGGTCATGTTACGTTATTATGGTGAGTCATGAGCTGGTCTAGCAGCCTTCGTCGACGACGTCTGACTTTTGGGACACCCTGTATAATTATCAAAAATAGTAAAAACCGGTACCGAGACCTGCCCTTGTTTTCCTTCATTTTGTTTCGACCTCTTGTTTATGCAGTTAGTTTGCATGCAGAAACTGCGCATTTCTCCATAAGATGCAGTTGCTATGCAGTTTACGCTGTTCTTAGGCTGCGCTTCCACCAGAGATGTGCGAGGATGTGTTTTCATACGTTTGACACCTCGCAACGCGCCGAGCGAGGTGTCAAATATATGAAAACACATCCTCGCACATCTCTGGTGGAAGCGCAGCCTTAGACAGCCGTTGCTAGCCATCGTGCGGCGACATGTTTCGAGCCGGGCTGACAGGCGGGGATCGGACAATGACAACACAAGTTACAGCCATTCAGAATGTAATTGTTTTATGCAATAAATATAATTTGGAAATACTAACAGAGTGTTTACTTCATTACATAGATTTGAGAAATGTACACATGACAGTCTACAATTATACAGTTTCGTGTTACTAGTAGAGGTATATAGAGAAGGTTGTAGTGAGGAGGCTTTAGGAAGATATAGATATAGGCAACTCAACGTAACACTCCGGTCGGAAATGAAACACGGATACTTATTGACCTAAAAATGAAGAAACATTTATTTTCAGTATGTCTTTTGTATAATTTAATAACAGAATGAATCAAGTGTGTCGGGAGGATAACAGAGCGGATTACTTCCCATTTCGATAGAACAAGTTTCACCAACAATAGAAATATAATATTTTATCAAGTCATTTACAGTTACAAATGCAGTACCAATAAATCTAATTTATTCGTTTACTGAGTTAGTTAATTTTAAACATTATTATGATCGTTAGTGTACTCGGAGCGCGGGGCTCGCGGCTACGGATCCTTACGGGCACAGTATAGTATATTTTTTTGGGATTTTTTTTAAGTTTTTATTCATCACGTACTTAAATATCTCATACTTGAAAAAAAATGACATTAAAATGTATAGGGTGCGGCGACGCCACACACAAGCACGCAGCACGCACGCACGCGGGGCCGAGCGGGCGGTGGTGCGGGGTGCGGGCACGGCGCGCGCGCGCACGCACGCACGCACGCACGCACGCACGCACGGGCACGCACGCACGCACGCACGCGCCGCACCGGGACACACGCACGGCGCTGGCCGCCGCTACCATCACATTGCGACGTTTCACACCTATTCGTTTTCCCTTTGTACCGCTACAGTTAAAATTGTTTCTTACTTAGTAAAATTAACGGAATAGTTTAAAATCTAAATAAAAAGGAGAGGCGGAGCGCCTGCGCACGTTACAATACAATATTCATTCAACTGAAACGATGTCAATATTTAAATTTATCGCAAACACTAGAGAAATGCAGGTCCAATACGATGGTAATATTGTGTGTCATGAAACAAAATGTATATTTGAATTCTCTGCTTTTTACACACACACTAACCGGCGGCTCACTTTGACGTCATCATGGTGACGAATTCTGAAAACAAACAAACACACGGTCAGTGCGGGCCGAGGAGACGCAGCCTCCGCGCTCGGGTTAGTACCGATATTAAACACAACATATAATTAACCGAGACGTGAGATGCACTAGGAAGGGCCACTAAGTTTAGACAAATACCGAGGGATAGATAATCGACAGTTCACACCGTTCGGAACAGTGACAACAGTGCGCATGTACGAAACGAACAACAAACATCGGAACATCGCCGTCATGCCACTACGGGTCGAAATACCACCCTCTGCGGTGGCGGCGAACCAGGTGGTATTTCCAGAACTAAACGCTATACAGATAGATATTAGACACATGCACCAGTATTAACAGAAACGTCCTAGGACTAGTAACCCGACGCAGGCCGTATGTAACTTTGTTGAATGTTCGTGTCCATAGATATCAGAATACAAGAGACGTGCTATCATCGCTATTTCGTTCCCAAGCCGCAGTCGTCAATCGTGTGCTTTTAAAGAATATTTCAAACACTAGGACCACACGCACCTTTTGACTTACTCTCTGACGATCTAGATTGGTAATTGTCATACTTGAGAACAACAGCGCAAGCGTCCGTTAAGCTAGAAACGCAGACAGCGGTGGCGGCGCGGTGCGGAGGCGGTACCGGTTGTAATGTTCGAACTAATATGAAAGGGTCCGCACAGAACGCTTTTTTCCCGGCCGGTTTTCTGTGCGGACCCTTTCATATTAGTTCGAATATTACAACCGGTACCGCCTCCGCACCGCGACGCCCCGCCCCGCTACCGCTGTCAGTGCGTTTCGGGCTTTAATGTTCAATCTTTCCCTTTATCAGGAAAGAGACGCACCATGCCCATAAATAGTATCTCCCGTATTTTGATATCTGCGGCCTTACGATGGATCTATATTGCAAATAGAACAAAGTTTCAAACGTTTCCACGTACTCAAGCAAACCCAGCGACCAAGTATGCCAGTTGGTCGCCAGGCCGCCCGAACCGACAGAACCCAGTAAGAGTGAGATGCGAGGGGGTGGGCGGGGCAGCTAACAGTCCAGGGTGAAGGAACAGTTAATAAGATCAAACCATTCAGAACACTGGTAGGCATAGGTACCTATAGTCGCGTAGAGCTACGGGGGGATATCACAGCGTTATTGCGGAGTGTCGGGTTAGTTACGAGGCGGCGCGCGAGAATACGAGTTTGGCGAGGGCATGGAAGTCTGCAAGAGAAAACCAGCTGTAGCGTCAGGCCCACCCGCCTCCTGCTCTACCACATCTTCTGGCGGAATACGATTAACATCACGGTTCTACCACGCTCAGTTTTCGTTCAATTTCACGGCAAAGACTACTACTACTATAGCACAGCGAAATCGAAGAAAACAGCGCTTGCTAATGGATCTACGGCGAATCTACGTTTACATTTTGTTTTATTTGCGGGATAACATTCTTCTGGAAATTCCACGACCGTCGTATTAGGGCTAGTTCCGCAGCCCGGCGTGTCCGCGTCTAATTTGCGTATCGTTTTGGGTATGATATGATAAATGCGTGAAATTGCGCGACGACGGTTGTACGACGAGAGTTACGAGAGTTGTTGACACCGGCGCGCCGCTGGCGCGCGCCCAAACGCAACGCTTTTTTATAATCGCAGAAACAACACTGTATCCATGCAGCGCTCGCCTTACCCGGATACATGTCGCATTCTTTGTTACAACTATTAGTCACCTGTTTAGTGTTCACTTGGGTTTCGTGGCGTTCCCGAAATTTCCAACATCACTACCCACGGCGGATCCTGACAGTATTTACGGCATCAACTTGGTTCCTCTGAACTTAACGACAGTTTGTAAAGCGCTCCGGTAATTTACGAGTCTCAAAAGAACGCACGTCTTTGGATTTTGTAAAATTTTGGATGTTCGTAAATCACGAGTATCATAAATGTTGGGAGCGAGTAAACGTTGTTTTCGCCGGGAGAAATTTATCGAGTCTGCAGTTGAAATAGCTCCACCACCAGGTTAGTGCGTGACACGGCATGCGGGACCGCTAGAGGGTGGTATTCGCCTAGCTTACACACACTATGTCCATTTATACATGGCGTGCTGAGCCAAAAGGGCGTAGTTTGCAGCTCACGTGCCGTTTTGGCTCAGCATCGGTGTATCACGCGAAACTTGACGCCAGCTACATTCCACGTGGGAGGGAGGAGCCACAAGAACAATAACACTGGTTTTGTATATAAAGTCGAGTCTAGCCAAGTCTACGTTTCAGCAGGTAAGAGAAGGCTCTGGACATCTTTTGCTAACATTTACGGACATTCACAGACAAGTATACGGTTTGACATAACAAAGAACATGTCACAGAATCTAGTATGTTATGAATGTGATATAGAATGACGGTATCAAAATGAAGTGCCAGAATATTGGACGCCAATTTTATGTTATGATTGTGCAGCCATTCATCATTCATGTGTAGGCATCTATATTCATTTATAGGTGCGGGAAGATATGAATGCTTGAATAAACGAGAACTTCCATGCTTTAGATTATGATAAGATGCCCAGAGTTCTTTCTACTGAGGTTGCTATATAACGTAATGCGACAGCTCTACTGGCGGTATTTTAATAACTTCGTCATAACTACATTGTACAAAAGTTATTTTCTATAAACGTCAAGCCACTAATCCCATTAAGAGTATTTGTTAACTCCACTTAAACAGAACTTCATGCTGCATCTGTTCTTTATGATAGAAAAAAAAAAATCATAGAAGTTTTCAATACGATAGTTTTCGCAAGAATCTGCTACAAGCAAAGATGCAGCACGAATATTCGGGTTCCAAGAAAAGTTTAGTGGCCGAATGCGGAGAACCTTCGCAGGCTCCCTCAAAATTTAAGAATTATATCAGCCCATACACTTCGATATTAGTATGATTGTGATATCGTCCTGAACGATTTCGGTCACACCGAAAGAATATGCCAATTTAGTCATTGCCATCCCCATCATCATCAGTATCACTTAGTCGTGATGGGACGGGGATGGAAGTGACAAAATAGGCATATACTTTCGTTGTGACCGATATATACGATACGTGAGTGATACTGATAGGTGAGTGTGAGAGCGCTACGTACCCTCGTAATTGACCTGTCCGTCGCCATCGATGTCGGCCTCGCGGATCATCTCGTCGACCTCCTCGTCCGTGAGCTTCTCGCCGAGGTTGGTCATGACGTGGCGCAGCTCGGCGGCCGATATGAAACCGTTGCCGTCTTTGTCGAACACGCGGAACGCCTCGCGGATCTCCTCCTCGCTGTCCGTGTCCTTCATCTTGCGCGCCATCATTGTGAGGAACTCGGGGAAGTCTATCGTGCCGTTGCCTGGAACGCGATAATACACTATTTTAGCAATCCGGTCACTTAAGGCCAATTCCCTGGACGACCACTTTGTAAATTCCTACATCGGACATTTCCTTGTTAGGGATTCTTCTAAAGCAGCCATTTCCCTGAAAGACCACTATGCAAATATTCTAACGGTACCATTTGGTCTGGCATATTCTACTTACAAAGAACTGAGTTTAAAGGCATTCGGTAACAAAGACTTCATAAAATATAGATTGTAGCATCACTCGAATTTAGTTATTGTTAATGATTTATTAAGAGGTAAATGTGTCAAAGCCATTTCAATGAGGCAACTTTGCAATCTCAGTGTAAAAGACACACCGGAAAACATAATTTATGAATCTTATCTGATTGTGACCGACGCAGAGTGACTGTGCTGATTACCATATACCATTGTGTTACCATCCTGACGTGACGTGATTGTGTTACTTAAAGGTGCCTAGTATGAGGAAATGAGGAGGCTGTCCTCATATTGTTCTGTAAGTAGGGTTACACGGAGAGCTACACACTTCGTCAGCCACATAAGCATGCACAAAGACAAGACGCTTAATGATATTTGAATGCTTAATTTTCTGTCAATACCTCTAGAATTTTCGTAATATTTGCATTTTATTTCGTCCAGACCGCCAAACGAGCCAGTTTCTTGTAAACGGTGACGTAACACTAATTAGTCTCATTAATCAATCCGCATGTTAATATCGTCAGCCGCGTGTGGGCATCGAAGTTCACGGAGCCAGCCTTGGCACCTTCCATGATGGAATATTTTCAGGTAGGGTAAATATTATTGCTAGAACAAGCTTTGTTTACGAGACGCATAGAGATGACCTTAATTGACGATCTAAATATAAGGCCAATAAATAAAATTTGACAGTAACATCTAAGGGTAATTGTTATCATAATAAAGTTGAAAGTATAGTTTCTTTAGATACTGGAAAAGCGAGGTGACAAATGATAGTTTATTGAACCATGCGCGGCGGAGACAGATGATAGATTAGTGTCTCAATAGACGCCGGCCGGCGATGCCATTATACCAGCTACATCAACCACGCTCAATCGGGAGGTCCCATTGTTTCACAAACACGTGTATCTTTGAACCGAGAACTATTACTTATGCCAACAATAATATCCTGAAATGTGCAGCAAATCGGTTTAATGCGGACGATTCCGGGAAACAATATAGATGCTTGATGGATATCAAGGAAACAATTGGTTCCTGAAACGTCAAGAGTTATATTTACGGCGTAATAAAGACGCATGAAGGCGTATGATTCGAATTGCCCATAAATTCGCCATAAAAGTAAAATATACACATGCATATAGTGACTATGTAAGCTAACTAACGTGTTGTTTTAGTTTAGAGAGTTGGGTTCGTGTTTAATTTGGCGGCAGCAGGAGCGTTTTGCACAATGAGGCATATTGTTGATCGTAGGCATCACAGTGACATCATTGTCGGCCGTTGATTAAATCATCCGCACGGCAACGGCCGAATTTCGGGCGAACACGGCGTTTGTTTCGCTATCAGTAATGTTAACACATCCATAAAGCTTGTCAAGGGTGCGGCTATTAAAAATTCCAAGCTGGAATTGTTTGGACAATACGGAGCAAACAATCTGCGACGCGAGTCGTATTTTAACACGTTAACATGGGGGACACATTCAGGTTGGGAAGTGAGTGGAACGAAAGCCCCGAGACAAGGAGGGAATTTTCGATCCCAGCAGGCGCCTCGCCGCGCCGACGTCTCGGCTAAGCCATCGGATTTGCATCCGGTGTAAACAGGCGCATGTTGTGAATAATTCAGACACGCAACAATACGAGTACGGTTGTGATCCGATCCGCACGACCACATCTCGCGTTTCCGCGAAATAGAATAATTTACGAGCAAGATTGTGAGGGATTTAGAGCCTCATTAAAATTCTAACACTGCTTTCGTAATAAATATTCAAGGATTACGGATTTAATTACTCAATTAGCCCCTCATATCTCAAAATAAGTATTTATTTGGATTGAACCATCTTTAAATGAAAAATTGACATAGCTTTTCTTTTCTTCATCTTTAAAACAGCTCTTTGATAATTATGTTCTTATAGGTGACATCTCATACTCGAATACTGCCTTTTAGTGACACAGGTTCCTCTCTAGTCAGATTGTACCTGACGATGATCGCAGGGTGAACGCTCCATCAAGGTGCAAAAATAAGTGTGAGTTAAGTTTGGCGCATCTAATTGTGGGTTAACCTTTGCGAGGTGGACCGCGGGCTATTTATACCGGCCGCGCGATACGCTGAACTTTCGAGAATGCACGCCGCATGCCGGACACTGTTCTAGCACCTGGCCCCGGAGCTATTGTCGCCTTCTTATAGCTTGTTTACGCCAATTGCACACGGGATCACCTGATGGGAATTGGACATCATCGTCTATCATTATAGACATGATGGGAGCTCGGCCTATCTTAATAGAACTTTATTATTCCGCGCGGCGAGTTACGCTATCAATTGAGCGATTATCGTTTCTGGGTGAAGTTCATTGGCATTTGAGAGCTGAACACAATAGGCGATTCCGAGGAATATATGAGCCGATTCCATTTAAGGGTGGTGGGCGGAGTGGGGGCACAATGGCGATGGCGCGGCGTCGCCTTGAACCCGCTGCACCGTGTTTGTTGTTTTTGCATCGTTCTCACAGCACACTGGAAACTGAGTTGCCATGTTTATCGTTTATAATTATAACATAAACACCACATTGTGTTTAACCCAAAATGTTTATGAAAAACCGTTTCGTCAAGGACGAGTGTGCGTTTTTAAGGAAACGCTTATTTTATTGGCAACAGGAATTCCCGTCGGGTGTTTGGCGAGGATAATTCGAACGCGAGTGACCAAACATAAACAAGCCGTCACCGCAAATGTAATGATTTGCGGTGACGTTTGAGTAATATACCACTGTCATAAATTTTGGAGTATTTTTCCGAACCATCAATAATCTGGCGAGTAAAACAGTTGAAGCAACATGGATGATACTAGAAAAGCCTCGTCGATCGGATTGGTTGACATAGCGCGGCCCCGTCCACGTCTGCCTGTAGGCTGTACTAGGTACTAGCTATGTGTGTTTGTAGGGCGCTGCGGCGTCTCGGATGGCTTCCCCTGGTCGATACTGCGTGTGAATTATAACGCAGTCTGACTGTGAGGCTTCAAGCGATTCTTTACAATCTCATTACTTTACAACCTTATTTAGCTGTTGATAACAGTCTTACTTTCTCTTTGGATTTGCTACAACTGTATTAGATATCTCCGATACATTACACCCGTGTATCAGATGTAGTTACAATATCTACTTGTTGTCAAACGGGGTCTGTCTGTATCTGTTTATAAGATAAATATATCTTAATATTTTGTATCAATCATCGATAAAATGTTAACGTCATAATCCGAAACAGAGTCAATTAAAACGTCATCGGAGCGGCCAGCCGCCATCACACCGACAATCTAAAAGCAAATCTCTAAACACGCGTTTTCAGGGAAAATTGGTTTTACTACTCCTGAATTTTGATATTTAATTACGGAATGATGGTATGGGTACTTAAATGCATAACATCTTTATTATCGAAAGCGAATACCCACACATGTTCTTAGGGCTATAAGAAGAAATGAACTCACATTCATTGTCTTTCGGAAAATACATTATTCAGCAAGAGTTTACCCGTAATGAGCCAAGTGAGCTTATATAAAGCGTAAAGATTTATTGTTCATTAGTCATGGTGTAATCTGGCTAATGAACACACTAGCTAATGTCGGTTATCGCTTAGCTTCAACCTCTTATCTGAGCGAGTTTATATGTATAGTTCATTGGGTTAGCTACTTTTAGAAGTACCAGTGCATTTTCTATGTCAAAAAAGCGTTTCACCTGAAGTGCCTTTTGTTTAGTAGGTACATTGAGCAAGCCATTTAGCTTCAGGGCGACTGGAAACAATAGTCCCCGCTTCAGTGAGCAATGTGAACGGTTATGGTAGGTACGTTTATTTTGCACATAGCTAATGTAAAGCGGCAAGGCCGCCGTGACTCCGTGAGTCAGCATAGCGTCAGCGCCGATACAATCCTTATATGAGGCAATCAGATGACCGAATACCAGATTAACGTACCACCCAAATAACTATTAAATGAATTGAATCTAGAACAACACACGGGACCAGACTAATGAATCTTAATTATTGGCGCTTTTAAAAATATAACAATAGATTTGGCTAAGCCGAAGGCGGAAGACGCTGCAATTATTCGAACGAACGCCGGGTGAGCGATCGCGTTATGTTCCGCATTTACCGCTTCTAAAAGCCCAATATCAAAGCTATTGATTCCCGAATCCAGCATACGTCAAGATAAGACGGATCGCTCGTGTCTCATCATCCATGATATAAGAATAAACTCATCAAATTAAGTAGACGAGTCGGGACAGTGCTCCGACACAAGCGATTACACGAGTCTGGTCCATACGATCGCGACAAACTGGCGTCACGCCAAAAGGAATATGCAAATTCATTTGCAATCTGCGATTGCAGACTGGCGCTGCGTTTTGCTCGGTGTCAACAGTGTTTATCGCGGCGCACTGATCGTCAGCACCCCGGATTATCTCCAGTCTCTTATGCAAATCCCTGTGCCAACTTGGAAAACGTTCCAGCCTTTTAAAGGGTCGCGCGGTAATTTGACGGAACATTCGCATCAATTACAACGAATTCCGTCCTAACGCGCCCTCAAATTACGAATCAATTCGATTAGTATGCGTCGGTTGTCTCGCAAAAGGCGGGGGGCCGGCCCCAAATAGTCGGTTGAACTAATTTGGTCCGTGATTCAGTTTCTCAAAGGGCACTCTGGGAGCAATTAGGACGACAACAATGGGTCAGCTATCTAGGCGAGCTCACGGGGGCGGTGTGCATGATGCGACAATCCGATGGCCCGATAAATAGCTTGGCGTGAGGCCAAATCCTAACCATTAACACTACAGTTTGCCCGCTGACGGCTACACTTGGTGTAACTGATGTAGTTATGTGATGTGATTGCGGACACGCTTCAATGGGACCGAAGGCTCCAGTTAGCTGTTTCAGTGCGCTCGTTCATTGCCGCACTGCGGTTATGCATCGCCGCAATCTTGGATACCGTCGATGTAATTACAATCATCTGATGATCGCTTCTGGTGACTTGGAACATGAGTAGCGCCATCATCACCGGGAATACTGTCGCGATACCTAAAGTTATTTGCGGTGCACGTCTCTTTTGGTTTACGCGCACATTCGTTGTCCGCCATCTTGAGTGATTTATACCGTACTTGCAGCCTCGACACGAACCAGAAACGCTCCCCAGAAATTCCTTCACGCGACAAGCCCTAAACACAATTAGTGTAAGTATAAAAATAATTAAGTTGTTTCAAGTAAACAGGATATAAGTAGTGTAAAAACCGTTACAATGACGGTTTGCGGTGAACAAATAAGGTAAATGATTGCAGGAGGAAGCTAATAGCCTGTTGACTAGCTGGCACTAATTGGAGCTGAAAAATAGTGTAGGCATGAGCCTGAAGCCACGAGGAAAACAAATGGTCCCGCCGGAGAACAAATGACGGCATCGAGGCGCGAACTACATAATAATGCCGAACGAAAAGGTCAACCCTTGACACATCGCCTCCATAAAAGTCGGGCTGGCACCAAATTGACTACGGTTTTATATATGTCGGGCGGCACTACAATTGATATAGTCGCTGTGGGGCGCAATGTAATGTATGCAAGAGTGGTGGATTTCGAGGACAGTATGATGAATGGTATCTTATCTACTGACTGTAGTATGAAATTGGGTACGGTTGCTCTCTCTACTACCGAGGAAGAGTGTGCCAAGAACAGGATGACAAGTAAATATCAATAGACGCTACAGAGCGCAATTAATATAAGTTAGAGACAGAATAGCTCCACAATCGCGTACTTTTAGAGTTTTATGAATACTTGAAAAGGCTTTAAGAATTCAGTGTAGACTAGCGTGAGAAACTGGCGCGGCCCACGATCGATGGCGAGTTGCTTGACCGGTAACCTATTTTCATTGTGATCCCGGATTAGAAGCATAAACAGGCGCATGCGTTCTTGTTCGTAAATCAGGGGGATCGACATCGCATCTCGCTGTCAAAAACCTAATACTATATGTACGGCACTCAGTGGAGTCACATTTCTTGCTGTGTTATAATGGCAAAGGGGCAAATGTAAACATATCTTTGACGTCGACCATATAGATGAAAACAGACTGAAACGAGCAAAAACGCGTCATGTACGCGTTTTTTAACTCGACAAGGGCAAGATAACGCGTCATATATATTCATACTTCATACTCACGCCTCGCCCATCACCAAACGTGTCCAACAGAAACTAATGCTTTAGTCTCTTAGTAAACGCTACCATGATACATGTATATCTAGCGCAACTCGGCGTGCAATACTCCACACATTTTTAAATGCAAATCATCTACAATGTAGGCTGCTGCATCTTTGTAAGATGCGTAGAAAGGGTCTTGATTATTTCGTGACAATGTCTAACCTCAATACGGTTCGTTTTATAGCCAGCACCAGAAATTACTACGCAAAAACAATGCTCCAAATGATACGCACACCGCACAGGACTCAATCTTTTGAATACTAATTTTTGCGGAACGTGCAAGTAGCTATATTAAGTACTGATATCAGTTTCTATTATAATAAACTCGCTCCAGACCAACTTTCTAAGTGAAACGAACAAACGGCAGGTGTACGGAAAACTCGGTCAACCTGCTACAAGTTCTCGATCGATGAACCATATTCCTACGCTGAGTAATGGGAGGTCGATTCAGGTCAATCGAGTCAGGCAAGTGGATCGCATCGCCTCGGCGTAGTCAGCCTAATTGGCGTAGCCTCTACGAGCGGAATGCAGGTCCCACCTGCGCGACTATTTGCATTTTATGTAAGCAATTGGGTATGAATAGCGCTGCCTCGACGTGAATGTCGAACTAGAAAATTCTAAGTTTAAATCGGGGATTTTCTATACCGCTATGCAATGTCAGATCCACGTGAGTTTAAAGTTTACATTTCCGCTCACAAATCCAATGCACGGCTCCAGGGGATTACGTGGGTGGGGGTGTACTCGGGTGCAGGCTCGGGCCCACTCGAACCCCGCCACGTGCCCGTATTGATCGCGTCTGGCCTTCCCTCCCCACACGACAAAAACATGCTCAGCAATCCACAAATCCTTGTTTTTCCGAGTCGCGGTCTCATCGTGCTTTATCACTTCATTAAAAGTTATCGGTGTTGAGACAGCTCTCGTTACTGAAATCTTCACGATCTCATAATAACGTTAAGCGCCGCTTTTTACTTTAGCAGGGTTTATTGCAGAACTTAGCTTTACACTACTAAAGGTGCGATTTGACCACGCAAAGAAATGCTGCCCCGATTCAATCAACACAGATCTATCGACTCGTGTGGGCGTCGTTTAAGCGTAAGATATGTGTTGGACATTATGGATGGCGGATTCATTTCGCGGTTAGAGGCACTGCCACATCTTTAGCGGTAAAGGTCGACCGGCGGATTTATTAGGTGTTTATTAAATCAGAATCGTTGTCCAGTCAGCTGACGAAGCGTCGGCCAGGTTTAACGTTCCCGTGGGATCCGTCCGCAAATAGCCGGCGCGGGATGACCGGCCGACCGCCGCGCGCGCATATCTGGGAGTGAACGACTTCTTATCGCGAGTGACATCACCGCAAGAACCTTGCCAACTAGGGGACGGGGACCTTCGCAAAACATTCGCTTGCGGGAATAACGCCTCCACTTCATAAATCTCGGGAGGACGACGCTGTAAAGCGAACCCGTCTGTTCCGGATCGGATAGCCGGCCCCATTTCGAAGCTTCATTTTACAACCATTATCGGGATTCCCGGCTGCAGCGCACGGTTCAGCGCTCGCGTAAAACTGCACTCGAAACGCCATAAAGATTTGCAGAGGGGTCAATGAAACTTGGTTGCAACTGGGCCTTTGCGGAAATCGGTCAGTGGGAGTTAAACGCCAGTGAGCCCACGCGAAAATCTCGCGGCGAAATTCGAATACCGAATCTTTCGTACGTGAGCGATAGTTGTTAACGCGACCAAAATAAATAGTGACGTCGCCGGTTGTGTGAAAGTCATTTTGTGCCGGCAACGTTGCATCGGCGCTTTCTAGACGAGAGCGGACCATTTATCAAGTTCTCGGCGACAGGAGACGCCCGGCCTGGACAACGAATAAACCAGTCGTGCCAACTATGCTAAAGGGAACGCAAATTGCTTGACATTGATCAGAATGCCGATTGAGACAAGCGATTGTTTACGAGGAGGGATCAAAGTTTACAAATCGGTTACCAATAACGTGCTACATCAATTATTTTATTAAATATATTGTGGCCGGGAGTTGGCATGGGCCGGTCGGTGGGAGTAGTAAACAATCGGTCCGGGAACGTTAAATAATTACAAGTGGTGGGACGTTGATGTGATGACCAGTGGAAGCTTGCCCAGTCAGGGAAATAATATTTATTGTTTAATATACAAACGCATCAAAGCATCCCGCTTCATATCACTACAAAATTACGACCAGTATTCGACGGTAACACAACTGTAGTACAAACCACCGTGAGAATGCGATTTGTCAGCGTGAACAAATTCTCTGCGGCAATAGCAATTTACCTCCTTAATTAAACTCTATTCGGAGAAGTCTCGAGTTTACGAGCAATTCGACAGAAATCGAGCACTCGACACAATTATGCCGGGTTTCGCTGAATCTAGAGATTCTAAAGATACAGGATTAGAACGAGAGTAATTTAGTCTTGGAATTGGATCCAGCTTGCTGTTGCAATTGGCGAGGTAAAACCAGTATTCTTCCTACATTTATCAAGGTCTGTGTTCCAAGGTAAAGGTCAATTAGCAACGGTACCAGAATCTATTTTTTATGTCTAACTGCTTTGGACAATAGGATTTGCTTTTATCTCTGTTTATGAAAGTTTCATAAACAGAGATAAAAGCAAAAAACATGTTGGCTCGGCTGTGTTGGCTGCATTGAAACTTAAAAACTGCAATTAAAAAAGTTAGCTAGCTCAACTCAATGAGGTTTATTACTTAGAGGTTGTGTGCCTTTTCGAAGCCAAGGAAGTGAAAGTCGAAAAAGTCAATACGTGATTAGTTTGTGAACAAAGTGGATGGTGTTTTAATTTTTTTATTGCTCGCAACTTATATGATCCGACCCTAACGCATTTAACTTTGGCATTTAAAATAGGGAATCGATTAGATGTCTGGCCTAACGGCGGTGTTTGATAAGGGTGACAGGAAAATACCACGTTATCATGCCCGCAGAGAATTTACAGCTGCAACAGTCACAGGAAACGGCTTTGCGGTCCGATAGCCAGGCTTGTTGGCTGCGGATTTGGAAGGCTTTATGACAAATATCAACGTTGTAGCGATATCAAGAATACAAGCTATCGATTGAGTGAAATTAAGGCCGTGTATTACCACTTTTGAGTTTTTAAAAACCATCTGAGACATAGAATATAGTGTCTTAAAATCTAAAAAAAATATATGTGTTACATAAGGATATTGTCTAGTCAAAATCGCAGTCAGTTACCTGATGAATTTCACTCGATAGAAAAAAATCGCGAAGTTACCCCTTTTTGGAATGTTTTTTCAATACTACGGCTATATTACTGATGTTTACCATTTAATTTTTGTACTCAATTAAAGATCGTAAATAGTTATAGACAAATTCGCAGGGTTTGCTTTGATAAAATGATTGGCTTAATGACTATAGCTAAATATTTACAAAACTGCGCGCAGAGCTTGCGTAGAGAGCGGGATGGTCCATTGTAAACTCACGCGTGTTAGAGCGGGACATTTGCGTTGGGGATACCTCCCCTTAACTACAGCGAGTTCTCAATAAAAAAATTCACATGCCGCACGACTCCCGGGGAGTTCATTCCTATACTAGTTGACCGTTGCTGGCATTTAGCGATTGTCTTGGATTTTGAACAGAGTAAATGTAAGGCATATGTCACAATCATAACGGTGTAAGTACATAATTTACACAGGCCACAGGTTATTTGCAAGAAAATAGTACATTACTTAACAAGGGCGGTAAAACAAAGAATGTCTCAGATCGCAGGTATTTGACGCCCGAGCCGAAGGCAAGGGCGATGAATATGCGGTCTGAGGCTTTCTTTATTACCGCCCGTGTTAAGTGTAAAATTTTATGTCACCCCCTGGCCAGGAAGTGGGATTTCCCGCGCGCGGAGCGTGCGTTAATTGCCGCTTTATGGCCAGGTGTGACATCAATATCTTTTTACTCTTATCAAAAGAGAAGGTATCAATCGCGTTACGCATAAATAGTTGTATACATAGTTATTTAGGGACAACTCATCAGTGTAGGCGTTGTCTGTTGCAGTTGGCAAGTGGATTTATCCTCCAGACAATAATCAGTCTTTACGAGTCACTAAAGCTTAAGCCACACAGAGAGCGGGCGGGCGGTAGCGGCGCGGGCGCGGGCGTCAGCGGCGCGGGCGCGGGCGGCAGCGGCGCGGGAGCTCCTTTGTGCTGCCGCCACCGCCAAAAGCAGCTCCCGCGCCGCTGCCGCCCGCGCCCGCGCCGCTACCGCCCGCCCGCTCTCTGTGTGGCTTAAGCTTTATCGCTAATCAAACTTGAGACACTAATCGGCAAAAGCCAAATAGACAAACACCAAACTTTCAGCGAAAAACTTATCGCACCAATTGTCTATAAATACAGACGTAGAAAGTACGTTCTAAATTTTCGGAAATAAGTAAATATCATATGTTACCCTGAGAAGAAACTGCCATGACTATTTAAAGTTTCTACTTATTGTGGACCTTATTCCAAAGTAAATAGGGTTTCACTTCAATCAGTCTGTTTAGTGGAAAAATACGCCACTGTGCGTGATGACGCTACATTACTGTTACATTATTATGCAAAGTGAGCTGCTCACACAAAATGCGTGCGTACTCATAATTATTAGGCTTCGGCGGTGAATATGTCCTCTTCGGAGGTTTCTAGTTATTTATTTATTTATCGTATGGCATTCATTATGACAGTACGGTTGCCAGTTTTTGTTGCACTTTTAGAACCACCCAGGGGTCACGTCACGTGTAGGGTAGCGGTGGGTACTTTCCCTACGGACGTGGTGCAACTTCGACCCCCCCTTTGTCATGTGAGTGGGTAACTTGACTGTTAGAAGTTTTCAAGCCGCCCGAAGGCCTCCAACTTGGCTTAACGACTGCTGTCGTTGCCTTCTAAAGCACGGGAGCGCTCAGTTAGTAACCACTCAAAGCGGTCACCCATCCATGTAGGTACTGACCGCGGCCCACGTTGCTTAACTTTGCATAACGCTTGTGGCACGCAAGCGCCGCTGGGCCACGAGCGCTCCGGAGGTTTCTAGTACGAATATCAAAGAGTAAGTAGGTTAAGTATTATCATTGTAATAAGCATATTTTTGTGAGAAAATGGCTGACTGTCGAGTTTCTTTCGGCGTTTCTTCTCGGCAGTGGCCTCTGTGAAACGCTAGTAGGGTTTGACTTGTAAAAGTGCCATTACGGCCTACTTACAGAATAAAGTTCATTTATTTCATTTAGTACCTACGCCAAAGCAACTTTGATAATGTTATGGTCGAATTATATATTCGCATTTCAAAATGCTGTTAACACGGTTATATTTACCACATAGTAAATGTAAATATGTGCCACTGGAAACATCACTGCTCCAGAAATTAGGAATGGTCAAAGGAGTGTAAAATCCACAAGGGCACCAATATACAATTTATTTTTTCACCTTATTCCATTGAAATAACGTCCAAAATTGGCAAATACATTTTCATGCCCTCGACTGCACAATAACTTTCTGGAAGTAAGCTATAACTAGAGGAGAATAGTCTGTGTAACCATTCAGCTACAATAAACACATCACGAGTGTCACACGTGTCACTTCTTAGTGACACCGTGTCATAATGGGCGCACCACTTAATGCCGTGTCACAATTAATCATGTCCGCAACGCAGTGTTATGACCATCGACAGTTCCTAATTGTCATGTTAATTAGTCACACCAACAGAGCATTATTGTTTAAGATGTGAATGTGCGACTAACTGTGGAACCGATTACGGTGGAATGCGATAGATAAGAAACTATGGAGAGAGCTGGCAAGGCAAGAATGCTACACCGCAAAGCTTAAATTGATTAAAAAATATATCCTCGTGTACAAAATATGTTCTACCCAACGAGCTCTTATGTCGGCGAATTAGGTACAACCCTATATAAATTTTCTGACATTATTTGACAGTTAGAGCCAGATGGTTGATGGTTGGTGGTGGTGGAGTTAGATGGTTTTTAAATTTTTCTTTTATTTCTAAAATTTGTAGTTTGCGCTAGCAGCGTTACTGCTTAATACAAAATTAACCCTATATAAAACCCCAAATATTTATGAGAGGATTAATTCGATGTTTTGAACTTGACTATACTAAAACGGCGACAAAGGAGTTCTAAACATGTCGCCCGTGATGACGATTAATATAAATAAAAAAAAATATATATATATATATATTTGTGGACAATCTTACACAAATCAACCTAGTCCCAAACTAAGCAAAGCTTGTACTATGGATACTAAGCGACGATATACATACTTATATAGATAAATAAATACTTAAATACATAGAAGACATCCAAGACCCAAGAACAAATATTCGTGCTCATCACACAAATAAATGCCCCGGCCGGGATTCGAACCCGGGACCTCCGGCTTCGTAGGCAGGGTCACTACCAACTAAGCTACAGCGGCAGCGGTCGTCCATATGTGAGATTATACCTTTTTCGGGTTCACTAAATTTAAATTAAAGTTCAGTGCGTGACATCCACGAAGACGCGCACCTCCACAGCCCAATCCGAACAATTTGCGCATAGATTAGTATGAGATTCGCTGTGGTGTGTGTAAACTATACTTAATGACATGTATTGTTTTAATGTAAAGACATACAGTCGCGAACGGGGATCGTTGAGCCAAATGCCAATATTCGCTACTTGGACTATTGACAAATCGCGACTGACACAACATCGGGTAACATCGATCATTCATTAACACCGCTAAATAGCAAAAATGGGAAGTGGCGCAACATTCTCAACCATCCCGGTTGGCGATGGTACATCCCCATGGCATTTACAATTTTACATAGTTGATGAAAGTAAAGATTTATGTCCGATATAAAACGCGAACGTTCTAGCTAGGTAGAAGGCGCATTATGGACATGTTTATCACGTGATAAACGGAACGCAAACCATCTGGCTCTAACTGTCAAATAATGTCAGAAAATGATTGTTTTATTCTTGCCTTTATAACGCGTTAAACGCATCGAATTCGGTGTTCTTCTGGCAATGTTTTTTTTTAATACAACGATTGTAAAATACCCAAATGAACGAACAATACGGGCAATCGCCTACGAGAAATATAAGAAACCATTCAGTGAAAAACTAACACAATAGGGTATTAAACTAAGGTAAAAATAAATTATTTTTTACTTGACTAATAAAAGATCTAACGAAAATACTCGAAAAACATCAATTATTAATTTATTTTAGCTAATTGAAAGATTTTATAAGCATAAAGATTAAAAAAGGACGCTGATTTGAACAAACCAATTCACACTGCCTTAGTGACGTCACTAAGACAGTATTTCCCTACAAACTTCATATTAACAAATCGTTTTTGACATTTATTAAAAAGTTGCTGATTTGACTATGAGTTTAATACCGTATTTTTCGCCAGGTCATTAAATAAAGTAACGTAAATAAACATTTGTTTTTGTTTATCATATGCGCCAGTACATGTAAATTACGCTTATTCATTTGTGGCTGCCTGATGGACCCTATTAGCCCAAATAATGTCGCTAATGACTTTTAAATTGCCACCATGCTTTTGTTTAAGCGTCGAACCGTTCCGAGTATAATGCAAAGTCAGCAACACGTTGTACGGAAATAAACAGCCTTTTCATACATTGTGGGCTTGTGGGACTGTAAATGACAGGGTTTAAGTAACTGTCAATTTTTTTTAGAAGTAACATTATATAAATACTGTATACAGCGGCTGTTTGTAGTGTACACTGTACACAGTGGGCAAATAGTTTGGTACACCATATGTTTTGTATGGTGTACCGAACTATTTGGCCACTTTGACTGCTACATACTATATGACGCTGACTGTACAACATAAATGGGAGACCAACGCCCTCGAAAACACGGCGTAGGAAAAGTTTTATCTCGTTCATAATTATTCTGGTCATTAGACCATATCTCCTTGCAGTATGGTTCACAGAGAAAAGGAAATTCTGATAATAGAAGTGGTTTTGGAAATTGTGATGATTAGCAGCTGATGTGGTCTATGTCACACAGATCACATCAGACTCGATTGTAGTCAAAGGTGACCTAAATAAGTCTTTCATCATCCTCCTAGCGTTATCCCAGTACAGTTGCATCCTGAAGGATGCCTGAGGTCCGCTACTTAATACCAAAATGTGGTGTAGGCACTAGCTTTTTTTACGAAAGCGACTGCCATCTGACCTTCCAGCCTAAGACAACCAGGGGCCTATACCACAAAACTTTACAAGCGTACAATTTGAAAATTTGTGAACTTTTTCTATGGAAAATTGTACAATTTTTGACAAATTGTAGACTTGTAAAGTTTTGTGGTATAGGGGCCAGGTCTTATTGGGATTAGGCTTGTTAAGTGAGTGGGCAGACCTAGTCTAACAAGTTAAATGACTAAGTTCTTCAATTGACTCGAAGATACATTCCCCTCGTTTCGCTATGTTGGACATGGCAAAATATTTACAGCAGAGCTGGCGACTGATAACTCGTATCGGTGTTTGCCAGCTTACTACAGCAAACTACGATATCACGGTTCCTGTATTAATAACATTGACTGTGGCTTGCCTTGTTTATAGCTGGTTGAAGTATGTTTTAGAACCCGCACAGAGCATAATAGCTTTAACGCCCAATAAACCATTCGTCCCTCTCGCACTACATACTTTGCTAGAGGGGCTGCTATATTGAATGGAATGCTATATTTCCCTTATAAGGAATGCTATATTTCCGACAAAAAAAGTACTGCACTGCACTGTACGATTCAACAAAAGGATTCAAAACAGTAGGTAAAACCGCAGCAGCTGTACGATACGTGTGTTGTCGTTTTTATGGAGCTTTCAATGATCATCTAGTTTTAAATTTCCAACAAATATATGCAGGTTTGTGTGTTACCTTTTACCGATTTTGTAGGTAGGTATTATACTTTGGATTCTTAGAAGCATAATTTACTTTGGGAGTATGGGTGTATGGGAGTGTAATTTACGAATTCTAAGGGGGCAACGCAACAGGCTCAGCTACTTTATAATTAAATATAAATGTTCCCTAGTTTTATTACAGTGTTTCTATGCTGAATAAACAAGTCACGTACGTGAATCAGTGCGGTAAAACAGTAAGGTTTAATTCTTGTTTGGTTAGCCGCCAGGTAAACATTTGTTTTGTCACGTCACGTGACTGCCTAAAGTCACATGAAAATGTCACAAAGTGTTAATTCAAACAACATTGTTATTCCGGGTAACAACTTATGTAATAATTTTAACGCTTCGCAGTTACTTTGTAAGGGCATGTTAGCTGGGCGACGACTGTCATTTCATGGATAATACGGTATTAAACCCCTAGTCAAATCAGCAACTTTTTATTAAATGTCAAAAACGATTTGTTAATATGAAGTTTGTAGGGAAATACTGTCTTAGTGACGTCACTAAGGCAGTGTGAGTAGGTTTGTTCAAATCCGCGTCCTTTTTAAATCTTTATGCTTATAAAATCTTTCAATTAGCTAAAATAAATTAATAATTGATGTTTTTCGAGTATTTTCGTTAGATCTTTTATTAGTCACGTAAAAAATAATTTATTTTTACCTTAGTTTAATACCCTATTGTCACATTTACCATAAAAACCAATTTTAAGGGATGTATTAGCGACTGTTTGCAACAAGTAAGCCTTAAACAAATTTTGGAAATACAGAAGATAAAACAGTCATGTTTGCATCTTTTTCACGACATACCAATAAATAAACATTATCTATCTCATTTAAACCACCGCCGTCCCTAAAACATAATTTTTCCTACTCGTAAGCCTATGTCGATACGGTTCTTGAATGAAAGTAGGTAAATATTATAAATACACTCATGCGAAAAGCTCGTTCATGCGAAATCTTATTCAAAACTGGTTCTGCGTGCATTATCGAAATTTGCTCCCTAACAAACAGGAAGGAACAAAGAACATTCGAATCCCGACAAGTCCTTAAAGCTTTGGCGAAAGATATAATATTGCTTGAAACTCATCCTTCTCATGATTTAAGGGCAGATGGGAAACCGTTGGACCCTGGGAACATTCGATATTCGCAGGGACCGCAGGGGTCGGAATAATGGAGGTGAACATCTTTAGAAATCCAGTGCAAGACGGTTGGTCGCGTTTTACACATTTAAAATTGGGTTAGAATTTATTATAATATCCAATTTAGAAATATACATTATAGATTTCTTTCATTATACCGAGAGTAAAAACCGCTGCTATAAGTTATTTAACCGCTTAGTAAACTTAACATTTATAAAAACAATTTTCATCGATTATGTCAGAAACTAATTTACATAATTACCAAACTGACCTTGGATGGAGTACTTGATGCAATATTTAAATATAAGATTTAGTAATTGATGTTGGAGGCATCACGTGACATGCACACGGAATAATAAGGACAGATGCAGTGCCTTTTTGGAGTCATTCCAAATTTCAGCAAGTCTTAAGGCCGCTGTACACATTGGGCCAACATGTAGATACCTACTTGGCTGCATGATGGTAGGTGGAGCAACACTGGCCGGCCAGTCGAACGGTGTCGGTTTTCGTAGACATATTAAAGGATCTTGGCGCGCTTCGTTCACACTTTGGCGTCTTGGCCCAACTGCTGGCCCAATACATTGGCCCAATGTGTACTGCGGGCTTTAGTTTATTCTAAATATTCAATTCATATACATATAGATAATATAATCTAAACAGTCATTAACAATTATCGAATTGATAAGCAATCGAACGTCTCAAGGTCACTTAAACGCAGACTTCTAAAAACTAAGCTGTATAGCTCAACACACAGCCACGGCTCACCCGCGCTCGTCAGATAAAACTACTCTAGTATGAATAATACATAATACATAATTATACAATACACGTGGTCTGTGTGGCCATGACCATGACATGGACATATCACACATCACACCTGTTAAGGTATCGATTCCGTTGCCGATTGCATACAGCAACTGCACGTTTCACCGCACTCCAAACTGAACCGTAATGGTATGCGTAAAAAGCTCAATTTGAAATGAGCGGAGAAGTGTCGGAACAGCACACGCCTCTCACTCTAAATTGGGACTTTTAGTCTTATGATTACGGTTCAATTTGGAGTGCGGCGGAACGTGCAGTTGCTGTATGCAGTCGGCAACGGAATCATACCTTTAAACTAAATTATTATCCTCAAACAGGTTTTTTATCATTTCTATATCGGCTATGTTTACTGTGCATATGTATGCTGTGTTTATGTTTGATGTGTGTGTGTGTGTTTGCTGTGTGTGTTTGACATAAGTTTGACTGTAGATGATTGATAGATAGGCCACTAAATATGAGACTGAGCCTTATAAATGGAATGTCTGATACCACAAGAATTTATATCACTTGATTGATGAATTATGATTATGAATGTATTTGTATTGTAAGCTCTGGCATGGAAAAGAGCCCGTGAGGCTTACATGCACATTTTTTTTTCTAATATTACTTATCCTAACTCGAGATCCGCAATAAACGCGTAATCAAGAGGCTCAAGAGGTCTTTGGAGGGTTGCGGAAGACAATATAAAATGAAGATGCTTTATTCAATATCCTACTTAATACCCAACGCTACTCAAGTATTTATGATTCATTATTATCTACACGTAGCATAGTTACCGAGAATTATATCATTAAAATGCTATCTTAGGCATAATCGAGTGATGCCGATAAATAAAGTATGTTAGGCAATAAATACGGTATTTATTGAAGGTTAAGTTTAAAGTGACAATTCAGTCTCGCTGGTAAGTAATGTTTCTTTTACGAGCGAAAGGGTAGCTACAAATTTATGTGAAAACTATAGACATATTTATGGCACAAACGGTTATTGATTCTTCAACCCTTTATCTACATTTGCAAGAGCCGAATTTTGAAAAGAATGGTCCAAAAAACCTCTTTTATCGATATAAGTACGGTTGTTTCTGCACTTTTTTATATGAAATCTACATACTTATCACTGTTCCTTACTGACGTCTCTAACAACGCAAGAGAGATTTTTATTTTTAACCCATTTTCACAAAAGTTCCGTCCAAAAAACTGTTTTTTTGGTCTAAAATTGCCAAAGTTTGATGCCATACATCTCGAAGACTTCTAAAGTAAAGGTATGATTCCGCTGCAGACTGCATACAGCAAACAGCACGTTCCGCCGCACTCCAAATTGAACCGTAAAGGTATGCCTAAAAAGCTCAATATGAAATGAGCGGAGAAGTGTCGGAACAGCACACGCCGCTCACTCTAAATTGGGACTTTTTGTCTTATGATTACGGTTCAATTTGGAGTGCGGCGGAACGTGCTGTTGCTGTATACCTCGTTGAAGCCATAAAAAATACGAGAAAACGGAGCGTTACAGTTCGACATCGGTGATCCACAAAAATGGTCCCGCCGGAAGACCAGCGCTGACTTACGAGTCGAGTCAGCATTATGCTGAGGCGGGCCCGTTTCGTGGCAAATTTATTAGTTTATTTATTAGTTAGTTTTGTCTGTTGTATATATTATGTCACGGATAAATTATTTCATTTTCATTTTACAGATCGAAGGTGATTGGGAGCTAGGAGACTGAAAGTATGCAACTGACCGTCCGCGTCGACTTCATTGATCATGTCTTGTAGCTCGGCCTCCGTGGGGTTCTGTCCGAGCGACCGCATGACGGTGCCCAGCTCTTTGGTGGTGATGGTGCCATCGCCGTCCTTGTCGAACAGTGAAAACGCCTCCTTGAACTCGGCGATCTGTTCTTCTGTTAGCTGGTCAGCCTGGGAAACGAACAATCACATCTTACTTACATACAGAAGAAAGAATAACATTTATGTCACACCTGGCCATAAAGCGGCAATTACCGCACGCTCCGCGCGCGGGAAATCCCACTTCCTGGCCAGGGGGTGACATAAAATTTTGTACTTAACACGGGCGGTAATAAAGAAAGACTCATATCGCATATTTATCGCCCTTGCCTTCGGCTCGGGCGTCAAATACCTGCGATCTGAGACATTCTTTGTTTTACCGCCCTTGTTAAGTAAATGTACTATTATTCCTGACAGATTTATCCATACATACATACTTTTAACATTTAGTATAACATTTAGTTTACTAGTGTATAGTCCCATGTTCAATTTGATCTTGTTTTCTTTTGTGTACTATTATTGGTGAGAAATAAACAGTATTTGTATTGTATTGTCCACTGATGAAACAATGGTTAGAGATCAGTGGACCACTGTCAGCTCTCCTACTTGACTCCTAGCCTAGGCGGTCGACTGACACGACAAACTTTATATAGTCAAACCACAATTAAATTACACAACATTTAACATTAAAACCATTAAAAAATTAACTGCTAATAGGTAATTAAGAAACAACATAGCAGAAAATAATGAAGCAAAGCTATTTGAGACCAAAGCAATTATTACCAAGATAACGTTTCCAACTACTTTTCAAGTGAGATAAAGAATTTAAATGGAATTTTAGATTCAAATCAAAGGATAACGAAACAAGTCAAATCTACCCGACGTTTAATTTACACAAGAAACACATTTGTACAGTCTACTTCGAATATATGCACTTAAGGTATGATTCCGTTGCCGACTGCATACAGCAACAGCAAGTTCCGCCGCACTCCAAATTGAACCGTAATGGTATGCATAAAAAGCTCAATTTGAAATGAGCGGAGAAGTGTCGGAACAGCACACGCCGCTCACTCTAAATTGGGACTTTTAGTCTTATGATTACGGTTCAATTTGGAGTGCGGCGGCAAGTGCTGTTGCTGTATGCAGTCGGGAACGGAATCATACCTTTAGTGACTAAATAATAGAACATGAGATAATCGAGATGATTTTAACGAACAAAGTCGTGTTGTGTATAACAGAGGTGATATACCTATAAACAATTATTACCTATACATTTTCCCTTGAAATATACTGATAAAACACTAAATGAAATAGCAAATCAAACTAGACAGATAGACATGTCAGAAGAAAGGAGTAGGGACAGATAGCACAAGCGTCAAGCAGACATACATATAGACGAAAAAGACGGAAAAATCAATTAACAATATACATACAACCATGACGACCATCCCTAGTAATGGAGTATTTGAAACAGACCGAACAAGCTGCCTAAACACTATCTGCTGATAACGTAATCTATTCACAAATTATCCACAAACACCGGAGTAACGTGGTCTCTAGACACGTGACAACTCTTCGGGATCGGGGGTCAGCTTGCACTGGTTGTGTGCCAGTGTAATTGTGAATGCGGGCTGTGATAAGATTAGAGAGTACAAGTGTAATTATGACACGTCACACTGCGGCGTTTGATAGCGAGTACTGCATTACAATATCGACATTATTTTATAATACATTTGATATGTGGGTAATTAGATATGAACAGGATTAGATACCTATGTTGCGAATTCCAATGAGTAGATGTTTCTTTACTAAAGTTATTTTTTGTACAATACGGCCTGTCTTCCGGCAGAATAGAAAGGCAGTAGTAGAAATTACATATGTATGTGTTACAAAGGTGTTATCCGGGTTAGGGCCTAGGGTCCGCTTTCATAAACAAAATTAGGATTGTTCAGAATGGTTGGCCTTAAATATTTCATAACAAAATGTGGATCCAAATTTCTCATTTACTGTTTTGTAATTATGAATGATTATCATCATCATGCCTGGGGTCCGCTACCTAATCCCAAGATTTGGCGTAGGCACTAGTTTTTACGGAAGCGACTGCCATCTGACCTTCCAACCCCGAGGGGAAACTAGGCCTTATTGGGATTAGGCTTTGTCAAGTGAGTGGGTAACTTGACTGTTAGAAGTTCTCAAACCGCCCGAAGGCCTCCAACTTGGCTTAACAACTGCTGCCATAGACATCAACCGGGATCAACGGAACGGCTTAACATGCCTTCCAAAGCATGCTATGCAAAATGATTATATTTGAGCATAATTATTTTATAAGGAAGTGTGCTGTAAAATGTGTTTAGGTATATATTACATATCTCAAACCCAGATATGGAAGTCAAATATATTTGTACAGCATTATTTTTTATCAGAACATTTGTTTTAGTTGCTGGTACAGTAAAGACTGCATAAATATCTGACATGACTATTTGTAGGGCCGCAAGGAATTGTACTTAAAATGTACTTATGTCTATAGGAAAACCACACATACATTGTTTAGCTATATGTTCTGTTCTGACTAAACTGAATTCCGTCGATAGGTACAGGGTTGCAGGCAAAAGCTAGTACAAAGTAAAATATGAAACTACACATACAAAACACAAAAGCACTATGAAAACCTAAACTAAGCAGTGATTAGGGCCGCAGAGATCAGTTTCCCTTAGATCAACCCTTATTATTGTTAACGACTAAATATGCCTTACTACTAGTCATTTTCCTGGTATTTTACTCCTACAAACACAAGGATAATCCACATCAAACAATTTTTCATGCAGTTCCAAATGTATTTCTGAACCGAACTACCGCTGAGCTGTCAAATGGTGATCAAGACTTCTATAAACCTCAAATTAGATGTGTAGTAGAGAAAATTACTAGCAAATGACATGGATGCAAGATACCACTCTTATATGGCAAGAAGGAAAACATACAGAGTGTAATGCCTCCCGTTGTAAATGGATTAACATCTAAGAATAAGGTTTGTTGAGAGGGCCAACATGTAGCCATTGCTTGACTTGAGGAAGTTGAGCCAGCATTACACCTTCCTGAATTAATGTAAATATATGTTAGGAGTGAGATACTTCAACTCCCCTCCCTTATTCAGGATGATAAATTCAGGACAACCCGCTTCATTACCTACTATCTCTCCCTGTGAAACTGTGACAGAGAGGCAGTTATCTCGTTTTCAATTCATTCACTCACTGAATGTGAATACTAGTCATTTCACAAATTGTCCTACACTCAAACTAGAACATTGCCCATTTGTTGGTTAGAGAGTAATAGCCAGCATTAAATATAAATAAATTACATAAAACTAATAGTGAGATTCTCAATTATAGAAACATATTCACACCTGTTCATAGTCAAACTTTACCATGGAATCAGTTGTTTGCTCCACCCCAATAGATGACAACATTCTAGAATGACACACATGGTAAAATAATGTTATACATAGTTGAATCATCCATGATATCACTGCATTAATTATTAACATGTTAACAATGGCTAAATATAGAATAGCTGAAAACACTCTCAATGAGCAAAAACTCATCCATCACTTTGAGAACTTGAACAATTATCTGCTCCGGTGATTATAACCGTCAGGATCCATTGTAAGTTGCAACAAAAACACTTATGCAACATTCAAGACTACTGAGAACTTAGAATAACAATTGTAGTGACCTTCCCCACAACAATGCACTATAACATCCAATCTATGAATAGTTTTGCCTTTCAAACTATATGCCAAAGTATAATTGGTGACATTTCAACCAATGTGCTGCATTGTTGCAAAATGAATCACACCTCCAAGTAAGCTAAATTGGCAAGTTTACCTTGGAGAGCAAGCAGAACTATCAATTCGATTCTCAATAGGTAAGGAGAATACTTGTTTTATGTAGGGAAAGCGGAGCAGTCAGCTGCCATCCGCGGAGAAATAAAGGCCATTCATAAACAATAACTGTCCCCCGGGCAGGGCCGGGGGGCCGGCAGCCTCGTTTGACAACCAAACGTCAACGCATACAGCGGCAAAACAATTTATTCGATAACATTACCATTGTTCAGAGCCGTAGCCGTTGAAGATTGATAGCAGAACCAGTTTTTATAGCGAATTGCGTATGAAAATATCGGTTGGAATAGCGCGATGAGTCAACGCGCGTTTGACAGTTGGGCCGTTGGATCGATGGGACTAGGGCGCGACGCAGCCTCGCAGATTCTTGCACGGAACCACTTGTTTCACATCGCGAACGCCATGTTAGAGCTTCTGTTGACCAGCTTAGATTGCGACGTCACGACACCGGCACCTACAGAACTATGGCGACGGTACGACAACGGTCGCGAGCGGACAAACACTTCCCGGGTTCCCGACGGGGCCCGGCCGCTCAAAGCCGGCTCCCGAGCCGAGCCGCGCGCCCGGCGAAACCGACGATCCGCAATGCGGTAAAAAACGGACGACACAATAATGGAGGCCGTCATCATCACTATAAACACCGATACAGCACATCCCCGAAATATACCCAGATCCTGGAGCGGAACGATCCCCTGAATTCACTTTAGGCACCTCCGAGCGAAAATAACACTCACCATTGTAGATTAACTTGGATTATCTGGAGCTACACTAAAAAAATCACAGACTACGCCGCAAAAGCGACCGCACGGACCGACGGTTGAAAC
Source organism: Cenopis cana (assembly GCA_951800055.1). Taxonomy (NCBI): domain Eukaryota; kingdom Metazoa; phylum Arthropoda; class Insecta; order Lepidoptera; family Tortricidae; genus Cenopis; species Cenopis cana. The sequence continues at coordinate 339,562 of OX637484.1, read as the reverse complement.
GATACTGCCGCCCCCTTTCGCGCGAGCGGCTGCGCCGAGAAACTCCCGACGGCGCGCTCCGAACTCGGCCGCGAGTCGTTCCGAATACTGTATTCGATTCACCGTATTTTCATATCCGATTTCGGAGAACTCGTTCGCACTGCACTATCACTGGAGTTCGTTTTTCAGATGTGACGAACGTGGAAGTCCATGTCTCGGGACGCACGGCATGGGATTAGTTTTGATCCGCAAAGGATAGTGGGTTTTATATCGGGCGGGTGCGGCGAAGACGGGAGCGGCGCGCGCCGATCGGCCGGGGCGCACCTGCAATGCGTCACTGCGGGCGCGAGCCGCGGCCGCGCCGGCGAGCGCGCCGGCGGCGGAGCGTGCCCGGCCGGCGGCCGCCCTACTTCCAGGGCCGCAGCCCCCTAACGAGATAACGCAGGCTTCCCGCCAAGCTGCGGCGCGAGGCCAGCATTGCATCTCCATTAACGCGCCCTATGTAACCGCTGTTATGACGTCGCGTCTCTATGCACTGCATCAATTACTCGTAAAGCTCCGTGACTGTATATTCTTACCCTCATTTAGAATCATAAATAATCTTGCAGGCCATTACGGCGCCCTTGAAATAAGGCTACATGTTTACGCGGTACCATGAAAGAGCAGCACTAACTACAAGTGTCTGTACGAATCCTATCATGACGAAGGGGGTCGTAAACTCTGCCACATTCGCGAATAGGTACATAATTCAGCGCCCGCATCTTTCCTGCATTTTTTTTGACTAGTCAGCACAAATTTGAATTAACAGTAATATTCCTTGATGCATTGCATTGCATGCGACTGCTCGGGAACTTGGTTAACGAAAAGAAAGAAGGGTAAACATGGAAGACCGGCATGTTTAATTGTTTATCAATGCTTAAATTTATAAAATGCAGGTTGCAGCTGTTTAAGAAACTGATAGGAACATACCACAACACGCTTTCAACAACCCGAAGAAACAAACTTTCTTATTTACTGACTTAATTATTATTTAATTAGAATGAATGTCCTTAGAATGTCCGACTGCTTAATATTGTAACAACTTATGTATAACCATGGTGCAATAAACGATTCTGATTCTGATTCTGATAGACCTCCCTTCTTCCTCATGACCGATACTACTTATGTGTATATTAATTGCCTAATATTGATTCTCTGCGTTTTCGTTTTATGCGCTATAAAATAAATCGAATTGGTTCACGCGTAAATATAATCGATAAACCAATAAATCGATCACAACTGTCAACTTGATCCATATTGACAGCTCTATTGATTTAAAAAAGTAAAAAAAAAGAAGTGATTCAATTTAAATGTTCGTTGTTTTGATTTATGATGGTACTGTTAGCGCCCTCTATCGACGAGTAGAAACAACACACATTGACGAATGTTGTCCGAGATTGCTATTTAACAGTAGATGGCGCTTCCAGCGAGTAAACTATTTATAGTGCGCTCCATCCACGACGATGCGCCCCTCCACAGCGAATCTCATACGAATCGGACAATTCGAGAGCAAGTCGAGAGCCTAGATACTTTCATTTTCGGTAGTAGCGAAAATGAAAGTATCTTGATATCTTCTTCTATCTGTCGCACTTAAAATTAGACCCGGAAAACGCCTTTATTAGAAATTAAACGAACTTACCTGTAAGTGAAGTTCTATTTTAATTATATGAGCTGCACAGCCTCGAAATGATAATAACTTGTAGTATGCGTAGCAATCTGCATCAGTTCTTCCACAATATTTTAGAGCTAAAAACAGATGAAAAATTTCCCGGTATCCGAACCGAACCCAGCCACTGCCATCTGGCGGCACGGCTGCAACCTGTCATTTAGTTTAGAGTATCTATCAAATAGGTGTGACTTCACACCCTCCGGTAATGACACCGCAAAGTCAGACACAATTAATATTGTCCAAAGAAACTTTGATGGAATTCCTTGCGCAGTCTCATGACTTATATGTAGATACATGGGTAATGAGGCGGGTGGGTTTATCATTTCGAGGCTGTGCAGCTCATATAATTAAAATAGAACTTCACTTACAGGTAAGTTCGTTTAATTTCTAATTATATTTCGCTGCACAGCCTCTCATGATAATAACTTGTAGATGTTCAGAGAAAATATCAAAGTTAATTTCTGGCTTTGCCATCATTACCCGATTTAACATCTAGCAAACTAGTTGCTAGTAGCCCATCGAGATCACGAGGTGGCGCTTAGCGACGATTGTATGTCGCTGGGTAAGGTCGATCATGAAAATACTCTTGAAATATTATTTGGTAAGCTCTAGAACAGAACTGGGTCTTCGTACAAGCGCCATATTAACAAAAAAATTAAATTAATATTAAAATATCAACAAGGGTGCCAGATATCGTGGAGACCTCCAAATGATTCCGCATCAATTTTAGAATGTTCTTTTCTAACTAATCGTTAATTTGTTATCGATTACTAAGTAGTTACTTATGTACATAAAACTCAAATATTATCATAGTTCGATACACAGACACATTTGTAAACGTACAAATTGAGGCTTGGGTATCCTTAATTAAAGGATAGATTAACAGAAAGAAAGAAATCTTAGGTGGCGCTAGCTGATCCCTTACCACCTTATATAATCTAAGTAAGGATCTTCTCCGTTATTCAAATAATAATAATCTTGTAATTTATGTTATTACTTTAACATCAATACTCATAAATATGTTATTCATTTAATACGAAGCCACCAAATATTACTAGTGTTCCAAGATTAAGCGATAGTGAACGCTCTGACTGTAACTAAACAGCGGTATATCTAAATTAAGGAAATATCGATACAACTTCCGCTGCGAGCAAATTTTATCCTAGGATAATCGTCTGAGAGCCGACTTAAGTATCTACGAAAAATAATAAGCTAAATGCTCATCCTGTAACGGGATAACAGGCTATAAATAAACCTTAAAGAATACACTGTCAGGTAGGTAATATCTATTTAGGTATACATATCTACCAGATATAAAATGAAATTCGAAGTCCAACATTAACCTATGTTCACTATGATATGAGAACTTAAATAGATATCGATCATATCAGTGACTTATATATGCATTAGTGCCACTTCAGGAGTCTTATTATTTGAAATTAATGAGCTTCATGGGGAACAGGTTCTTAAATAATCATAATGCAAAACGATGGTTAGGTATGTTATTAGAGGCGGCTTAACGCTGGCGCAGCTATCCTAGAGGGCGCCGGCAGCGCCGAGCGCCACTCGCCGCTTATCAGATGTAATATTTTGCACATATGTACACTACGTGAGCTAGGGAAAGCCACTGAGAATAATGAAATTGATTCACGAAAAGTATCATGAGTCACACTTTACTAAGGAGAAGGTTGGAAAACTAATCCTCATACTACCAAGCTCCTTACGGGCTTGGTCTTATTCTTTCATCTTACAATAAAAATAAAGTATAGGTATTAATAGTGTGACCGATGTAAAGTTATTAATAAAAATATCGGGGAGCTATCACAATCTGATCAAATTAGGTGATTACTAATACTTCCAAAATACCCTCCTTTAACCAGACTACCAGCGCAGCCTCTTATTTGAAGCATCGTGCTGTTATCGTCGACTCTAGCAATACTTACGTCTGACCGTCAGACGCAGCAATGGAGAGATGAAGCCCAAAAGCTCTGTGAGCAAAGTGCTTCCTTTATAACATAACAGATAACAGGACAAACACGCTTATCAACATCTTATTAATGGCATAAATTTAAACTACGTTTTGTATCACTATACATCTATAAGTACTCTCTCTAAATACCCAAAGTACTTATTGGTAAGAGTGGTCTTAGGCACGTAGACGCATGTATGCTATAAATATATCGTGACTATGATAGCATCTAAGATAAAGCTTGCATCTGAAGTTCCTCATGACTTTTCCATTAATGCCTCATTACTCGTAATTGTTGCATACGCATATCCAAATATGTACCTATATTTGGAAACGTAACATACTTCAAAATATCTTAATTTTGAAATAAATAAAGAAAATTTGTTAACATACAATCTGTAGATGAGTCTTCTAATTAATTCCCAGAAGTGAGGCTTAGATTAACATTAACCTTCATTATAAGACCAATGTGGTAATATTCCTTACATACATATCAGGTAAGGCAAAATGTAAACTCAAAAGACATTAGGTATGAGGAGCAGTGGCAGCGCGTCAAAAATAATCTTAGTGAAGGCAGGAATAACTTGCCTTTCTCATTGCTCACGAGCCATAGTAGCAGAACTGCACTGGTTGAAAATTAGGCAAGCTGGCGGAAATCGAGTTGTATGGATGCTCCGCCACTAATGAGGAGCAAGTAAACATGGTAACTCATAATATTCCAAAAGGGGTTGCTAACCTCCATATAAGAATTTACTTACATTTCTATATAGATATAACTGCGTATATCACATATAATCACATGTAATCTTTAATTCCTATTACACACTTGTATATATCGTTTTATCACATCTTTATAACCGAACAGATCTTGATTAAAAATCTATTCCATATTTAGCTTGAGACTACTCTTTGAATTCACGCAATGGAAAATCAGAAACATATATACCATCTTGTATATCCCTGCTCAGCACCCACAGCACAAGGTTTTCCTGTATGGGACCCTGATTTATGTACCTAGGCTGTCCATGAATATTTATTTATTTTATTTGTTCATTATTTAAAAATCAGATTGATTTTTTAGCGCAACTAATTAAGATATTAATATATTTTAATGGGAACAAATAAAATGATCACCTAAATAACTTTTGATATCATCAAATTTTCGAACCCTAAAATAAGGTTGAACACTCAAAAAAATTTATCGATCAGCAATTCCGAGTCACCAAAAATATTCTACCTATTTTTGCAGCACTTGCACCTATTTTACTTATTGCGTTCCTATAAATCTATAATCGCATCAAAAAAATTGTCAAGTACCACCAAAAACACTAAACTACCACCTAATCTCATGCACCTTTTTTCATTAGAATTACATCCAAATATTATACACATCGCATGCTACATTTTAGTAAACAGTTACAAATTAATTGTTTTTAGCACTATAAATATTTTAGTCATTTCCAAAATGTTATAAATTAGAAAGTAAAATTCTAAATTAATTTAAAAAACAACGCGCAATGTGGCTGTGTGAAATAATAACACGTATACTGCTATCTCACTCAATCAAATACAAATTGTCGTTAGAGTGAAAGGTACCTATTGCTGTTTCATTCTAACTACCTATTGCTGATGGTTTACAAACGGGTAGCATTTAACGAACCACCAAATTAGTTCCCGAATGATGCTCTAAAAAATGACATTGATTACCAAAAATACTAGATTCGCACCAAATTTTCAACTCCTTTTAAATATAAAGTGCAACTCAAAGAAGTAACATGTCGATAACCTATTAAATTAAATTGTTACCAAATAAATTAGTCGCTACCCAAAAATACTTAATGATCACCTAATTTCAAACACCAAACTTCATATGATTTACATCCAAATATTACAGGGCTCGTAAACCTATTAAAATTAATTACACCCAAATAATTCTTTCGATACCCAGAAATACTACATGATCACCTAATTTCAAGCGTCATTTGTTTCATCAAATTAATATCTAGTCTTATGCCGGATCTACGCAATGGACGTAATGGCGCAATGTAACGAACGCAAGCGACATGTTTCGGATTGATCGAGCGACATGTGTCGGATCCACACGCGACATGTTCGGGCTAATCGAGCGACATGTTTCGGACTCACACGCGACATGTTGGGGTCATCGAGCTACATGTTTCGGACTCACACGTGACATGTTGGGGTTATCGAGCGACATGTTTCGGACTAACACGCCACATGTTCGGGCTTATCAAGCGACATGTTTCGGACACATCCAGAGACATGTTTCGGACTCATCCAGCGACATGTTTCGAACTCAACATGTGGTGGTTCTGGCGCTTCGCCGGCCGCTGCCGCGGCACGCTCGCTTCGCTCGCTCGGCTCGCGCGTTGTATATATATATATATATATATATATATGTATATTATATACACATGCGCTAACGTATGCGACTTGGGTATCAACATAAGGTGTCAAACATAGCGACGTTTACCTTAATTGGAAGTTTAACTTATGATTCAATGCAATAATAGTAGTTTATGCAACTGGTACATACTACATACATAATGAGGGGCATTAAAACACGAGTGTTTTAATGCCTAATTATGTACAGTATACACATTTTTTTTAGTTAAAATTCAAAATAAATGTAAAATTTGAAATTTATCCCAGAATTAGTCGAAATCGAGTATAATGACGATTTTACGTAAATAAAAACTTTTTTTGCTTAAAATTCAAAATAAATGTAAAATTTGAAATCCTTATCCCCAAATTAGTCGAAATCGAGTATAATGACGATTTTACGTAAAATTTTTTTTTTACTTAAAATTCAAAATAAATGTAAAATTTGAAATCCTCATCCCCGAATTAGTCGAAATCGAGTATAATGACGATTTTACGTAAAAAAAAATTTTTTTACTTAAAATTCAAAATAAATGTAAAATTTGAAATCCTCATCCCCGAATTAGTCGAAATCGAGTATAATGACGATTTTACGTAAAAAAAAATTTATTTTACTTAAAATTCAAAATAAATGTAAAATTTGAAATCCTCATCCCCGAATTAGTCGAAATCGAGTATAATGACGATTTTACGTAAAAAAAAATTTATTTTACTTAAAATTCAAAATAAATGTAAAATTTGAAATCCTCATCCCCGAATTAGTCGAAATCGAGTATAATGACGATTTTACGTAAAATTTTTTTTTTTTACTTAAAGTTCAAAATAAATGTAAAATTTGAAATCCTCATCCCCGAATTAGTCGAAATCGAGTATAATGACGATTTTACGTAAAAAAAAAATTATTTTACTTAAAATTCAAAATAAATGTAAAATTTGAAATCCTTATCCCCGAATTAGTCGAAATCGAGTATAATGACGATTTTACGTGAAAAAAATTTTTTTTACTCAATATTCAAAATAAATGTAAAATTTGAAATCTTCAACCCCGAATTAGTCGAAATCGAGTATAATGACGATTTTTCGAAAAAAAAAATTTTTTTACTTATAATTTAAACTACAGAAATTTTTCGCGAAAAAAAAAACACGAGGCTTACAAAACTCATATCGACTGAATTTGAGATTTTTGTTAGTTTTGTATGATGTTCCAAAATTAAAATTGTTCATTATGTTATTATATTTAATAACATAATGAACAATTTTAATTCATAACATAATAATCATTATGTTACTGCTGTAACCTTCTCCACACGTAAGAACATTGAATTATTATGAGAGTCATTTTCTACGGTTTCTGAACGCATTTTAGAGGATTTATGATGAGTGATAAGTAATTTGTATGTATTAACCACAATATAGCTTGTAATGTGTATAATATTTGGATGTAATTCTAATAACAAATGATGCACGAGATTAGGTGGTAGTTTAGTATTTTTGGTGGTACTTGACAATTTTTTGATGCGATTATAAAATTTCAGGGAACGCAATAAGTAAAATAGCTGCTACTGCTGGAATAATAGGTATGAGTGTTTAGGTGACCTGAAATTGATGGTCGATACATTTTTTTGAGTGTTCAGCCTTATTTTAGGGTTCGAAAATTTGGTGATATCAAAAGTTATTTAGGTGATCATTTTATTTGTTCCCTTTACAAACTGCAAAAAGTTTTATTATTAATTTTTTAATGCGTTGACGTGAGCGCGTTTGATTGAAAACTTTTATTTGAAAATGAGTTTTGTTGATTTATTAAATTGTTAGTTTGTTATGAAAATGGATAAAGGTCCTCAAATGAGTTTACTTTATTAATTTAGATAGACTTTCATGGAAAAATTAAAGGTAGTTAATAGGTATAGGTAGGTTTAGGTTATGTTAGTTTTGCATCGGCCCGAAGGGCCAAAATAACTCAAAATAGGAGCTCCGCGCCAGCGGAGATCCGTCAATACTGTTCCAATGTCCACTAGTTTGAAATTAAAATAGATGTCATAGAAAAATACTACTACCTAGGCAAATTGACGATTATCAGCGAATAGAGTAGAGACAAAAACATCTGAGAACAAATAGCTGTATGCGACCAGTACGGAAAGCACTGTTGAAAAGATATTAAATTAAATTATGTTATGTACGTGTCTCATTAAAATAAATTAATAGTTTAAAAACACTACAAAAACACGCTTTGCGTGTGAATTGAAACCTGATCGTGTTCAAAGTCCATTACGTGACCTTTCTCACAAGTGCAAACACGACTATGATACGATATTCTATCATGGAATGCCAGTGCCTATCTTCCGGCTTCATCATCAGACCTTGAAACCTAATCGTGGTCAAAGTTCATTACAAGACTTTTCTAACAAATCCAAACACAGCTACGATACGATGTTCCATCATGAAGTTCCAGTTCATATATTCCGGCTCCATCATCAGATCAGTTCGACAGTACCATATTATTGTATTGTCATCAGAACTACATACAGCTGCTAATTTTCATGACGCTACGATCCTTGGAAAATGGTTAAACTAGTTACCTTAGATTCCATTACATAGTTAGTTACATACAGGTCGACCTATCAGACCTTGAAACCTAATCGTGGTCAAAGATCATTGCAAGACTTTTCTAACAAATCCAAACATAGCTTTGATACGATGTTCCATCATGAAGTTCCAGTTCATATCTTCCGGCTCCATCATCAGATCAGTTTGACAGCACCATATTATTGTATTGTCATCAGAACTACATACAGCTGCCAATTTTCATGACGCTACGATGCTTGGAAGATGGTTAAATTAGTTACATTAGATTCCATTACATAGTTACATACAGGTCGACCTAATAAAAGCGTGTTAATTACAGAAATTTTGAAGCTTCTATAAAATAAAATCATTTAGCGCTGTCTTGCTCGCACGCGGTGCGACGTGCGAGAGGGACGGACCGTATGGAAAACCGCATCAGTGTGCTAGCAATGAGGTTAGACTAGATTGGAACTGCTTTGCGCGTGGGGCGTTAAAAAACAATTGCCGCGTGAAATTTGGTGATCATGTAGTATTTCTGGGTATCGAAAGAATTATTTGGGTGTAAATAATTTTAATAGGATTACGAGCCCTGTAATATTTGGATGTAAATTATATGAAATTTGGTGTTTGAAATTAGGTGATCATTAAGTATTTTTGGGTAGTGACTAATTTATTTGGTAACAATTTAATTTAATAGGTTATCGACATGTTACTTCTTTGATTTGCACTTTGTATTTAAAAGGAGTTGAAAATTTGGTGCGAATCTAGTATTTTTGGTAATCAATGTAATTTTTTAGATGCTCGTGAAGACAACCACCCCATTTCGTTTGCCCGCAAATGGCATATCGGAATCGTTTGTTCATCGTTAGTTCACGTTTGTTCAGTAGGTAAAATCGTTAGGACCCGATTCTAACATCGGTTTTTTTAAAAAACAAAATGGGGTGGTCAACTTCACGCTAACCACCCCAAACCAAAATTGTTGTTTTTTTTTAGTTCCTATAGCAAGATAATCGTTAGTTCACGTTTGTTCAGTAGGTAAAATCGTTAGGACCCAACTCTTTCATACTTTTTTTAAAACTTAAAGTGGGGTGGCTGTCTTCACGCTAACCACCCCACCCCGAAATCACCAAAACCAAATATGTGGAGTCATCGGGCGTCGTTAGTTCACGTTTGTTCAGGCATTAAAATCGTTAGGACCTCAATAGTTTAGACACAAAAAAATAAAAACGAAAATTCATACTGTAGGTCTTGTTGACTGGGGTATCTCATTCCGAAGTGCAATAAACTCAGTTTCATTTCGTTTGCCCGCAAATGGCATATCGGAATCGTTTGTTCATCGTTAGATCACGTTTGTTCAGTAGGTAAAATCGTTAGGACCCGATTCTAAATTCGGTTTTTTTAAAAAACAAAATGGGGTGGTCAACTTCACGCTAACCACCCCAAACCAAAATTGTTGTTTTTTTTTAGTTCCTATAGCAAGATAATCGTTAGTTCACGTGTGTTCAGTAGGTAAAATCGTTAGGACTCAACTCTTTCATACTTTTTTTAAAACTTATAGTGGGGTGGCTGTCTTCACGCTAACCTAACCACCCCACCCCGAAATCACCAAAACCAAATATGTGGAGTCATCGGGCGTCGTTAGTTCACGTTTGTTCAGGTATTAAAATCGTTAGGACCTCAAAGGTTTAGACACAAAAAAATAAAAACGAAAATTCATACTGAAGGTCTTGTTGACTGGGGTATCTCATTCCGAAGTGCAATAAAGTCAGTTTCATTTCGTTTGCCCGCAAATGGCATATAGGAATCGTTTGTTCATTGTAAGTTCACGTTTGTTTAGTAGGTAAAATCGTTAGGACCCAACTCATTCATACTTTTTTTAAAACTTAAAGTGGGGTGGCTGTCTTCACGCTAACCACCCCACCCCGAAATCACCGAAACCAAATATGTGGAATCATCGGGCGTCGTTAGTTCACGTTTGTTCAGACATTAAAATCATTAGGACCTCAATAGTTTAGACAAAAAAAAACGAAAATTCATACTGTTGACTGGGGTATCTCGTTCCGAAGTGCAATAAACTCAGTTACAATCATGTTACAATGGTATCCTATCGATTCAACTGCCTGAACAAACGACAACAGGCACTAAATTATCGGTCTAGACTGGTACCATATGGGCATTCACAAAGATTTGGCTAGAAAATCAAATAGAACAAGCATTTAACTAGTCAAACGGAGGTCCAAGTGGAAGGGTTCAAATGCCTTTACGGAATCGGGTCCTAACGATGTGAGTGCATCAACACACGTCTACATATATTTCTTGATAGATCTAAATCGTTTACATGCGGGCGCTCAAATAGGACTAGTCAGAAAAAAAATCCGAAGAAAAATTGAACAAGTCAACTAGAGTATCTAAGTTGGAGGGGTCATACGCCGAAATAGAATCGGGTCCTTACGATTTAACTGCCTGAACAAACGACTATAGGCAATACTTAATCGATCTAGACTGGTAACTTGCGGGCACTCAAATAGGTATAGCCAAGAAAAATCTGAAGAAAATATAAATAAATTAACTAGAGTATCTAAGTTGGATGGGTCATACGCCGAGATAGAATCGGGTCCTAACGATTTAGCTGCCTGAACAAACGACAATAGGTAACACTTAATCGATCTGGACCAGTAATTTGCGGGCGCACTAATAGGTATAGTCAGAAAAAAATCCGAAAAAATTGTAATGAAGTCAACTAGAGACACTAAGTTGGAGGGGACATATTCAGAGATAGAATCGGGTCCTAACGATTTAACTGCCTGAACAAACGACTATAGGCAACAGTTAATCGATCTAGACCAGTAACTTCCGGGCACACAAGGTAGGTATAGTTAGAAAAAAAATCCGAAGAAAATGTAATTAATTCAACTAGAGTATCTAAGTTTGAGGGGTCATACGCCGAGATAGGATCGGGTCCTAACGATTTAACTGCCTGAACAAACGACTATAGGCAACAGTTAATCGATCTAGACCAGTAATATGCGGGCGCACTAATAGGTATAGTCAGAAAAAAAATCCGAAGAAAATTTAATGAAGTCAACTAGAGAAACTAAGTTGGAGGGGACATATTCAGAGATAGAATCGGGTCCTAACGATTTAGCTGCCTGAACAAACGACAATAGGCAACACTTAATCGATCTGGACCAGTAATTTGCGGGCGCACTAATAGATATAGTCAGAAAAAAAATCCGAAGGAATTGTAATGAAGTCAACTAGAGAAACTAAGTTGGAGGTGACATATTCAGAGATAGAATCGGGTCCTAACGATTTAACTGCCTGAACAAACGACTATAGGCAACACTTATTCGATCTAGACCAGTAACTTGCGGGCGCACTAATAGGTATAGTCAGAAAAAAATCCGAAGAAAATTTAATTAAGTCAACTAGAGTATCTAAGTTGGAGGGGACATACTCAGAGATGGAATCGGGTCCTAACGATTTAACTGCCTGAACAAACGACTATAGGCAACACTTAATCGATCTAGACCAGTAACTTGCGGGCGCACTAATAGGTATAGTCAGAAAAAAAATCCGAAGAAAATTTAAATAAGTCAACTAGAGTATCTAAGTTGGAGAGGTCATACTCAGAGATAGAATCGGGTCCTAACGACTAAATTGCCTGAACAAACAACTATAGGCAACACTTAATCGATCTAGACCAGTAATTTGCGGGCGTACAAATAGGTATAGTCAGAAAAAAATCCGAAGAAAATTTTATAAAGTCAACTAGAATATCTAAGTTGGAGGGGACATACTCAGAGATAGAATCAGGTCCAAACGATTTAACTGCCTGAATAAATGACTATAGGCAACACTTAATCGATCTAGACCAGTAATTAGAGGGCGCACAAATAGGTATAACCAGAAAAAAAATCCGAAAAAAATTTAAATAAGTCAACTAGAGTATTTAAGTTGGAGGGGTTATACTCAGAGATAGAATCGGGTCCTAACGATTTAACTGCCTGAACAAACATCTATAGGCAATTATTAATCGATCTAGACCAGTAATTTGCCGGCACACAAGGTAGGTATAGTCAGAAAAAAATCCAAAGAAAATTTTAATAAGTCAACTAGAGTATCTATGTTGGTGGGGTCATACGCCGAGATAGAATCGGGTCCTAACGATTTAACTGCCTGAACTAACGACAATAGGCAACACTTAATCGATCTAGACCAGTAACTTGCGGGCGCGCTAATAGGTATAGTCAGAAAAAAAATCCGAAGAAAATTTAAATAAGTCAACTAGAGTATCTAAGTTGGAGAAGTCATACTCAGAGATAGAATCGGGTCCTAACGACTAAATTGCCTGAACAAACAACTATAGGCAACACTTAATCGATCTAGACCAGTAATTTGCGGGCGTACAAATAGGTATAGTCAGAAAAAAAATCCGATGAAAATTTTATTAAGTCAACTAGAATATCTAAGTTGGAGGGGACATAATCAGAGATAGAATCGGGTCCTAACGATTTAACTGCCTGAACAAACGACTAAAGGCAACACTTAATCGATCTAGACCAGTAATTTGCGGGCGTACAAATAGGTATAGTCAGAAAAAAAATCCGAAGAAAATTTAAATAAGTCAACTAGAGTATCTAAGTTGGAGGGGTCATACTCAGAGATAGAATCGGGTCCTAACGATTTAACTGCCTGAACAAACGTCTATAGGCAATACTTAATCGATCTAGACCAGTAATTTGCGGGCACACAAGGTAGGTATAGTCAGAAAAAAATCCAAAGAAAATTTTAATAAGTCAACTAGATTATCTATGTTGGTGGGGTCATACGCCGAGATAGAATCGGGTCCTAACGATTTAACTGCCTGAACTAACGACAATAGGCAACACTTAATCGATCTAGACCAGTAATTTGCGGGCGCACTAATAGGTATAGTCTGAAAAAAAATCCGAAGAAAATTTAATTAATTCAACTAGAGTATCTAAGTTTGAGGGGTCATACTCAGAGATAGAATCGGGTCCTAACGATTTAACTGCCTGAACAAACGACTATAGGCAACACTTAATCGATCTAGACCATTAACTAGTGGGCGCACAAATAGGTATAGTCAGAAAAAAAATCCGAAGGAACTTTTATTAATTCAACTAGAGTATCTAAGTTGGATGGGTCATACGCCGAGATAGGATCGGGTCCTAACGATTTAACTCCCTGAACAAACGACTATAGGCAACAGTTAATCGATCTAGACCAGTAACTTCCGGGCACACAAGGTAGGCATAGTTAAAAAAAAATCCGAAAAAAAATTAATTAATTCAACTAGAGTATCTAAGTTTGAGGGGTCATACTCAGAGATAGGATCGGGTCCTAACGATTTAACTGCCTAAACAAACGACTATAGGCAACACTTAATCGATCTAGACCAGTAATTTGCGGGCGCACTAATAGGTATAGTCAGAAAAAAAATCCGAAGAAAATTTAATGAAGTCAACTAGAGAAACTAAGTTGGAGGGGACATATTCAGAGATAGAATCGGGTCCTAACGATTTAGTTGCCTGAACAAACGACAATAGGCAACACTTAATCGATCTGGACCAGTAATTTGCGGGCGCACAATTAGGTATAGTCAGAAAAGAAATCCGAAGAAATTGTAATGAAGTCAACTAGAGAAACTAAGTTGGAGGGGACATATTCAGAGATAGAATCGGGTCCTAACGATTTAACTGCGTGAACAAACGACTATAGGCAACACTTAATCGATCTAGACCAGTAATTTGCGGGCGCACTAACAGGTATAGTCAGAAAAAAAATCCGAAGAAAAATTAATGAAGTCAACTAGAGAAACTAAGTTGGAGGGGACATATTCAGAGATAGAATCGGGTCCTAACGATTTAACTGCCTGAACAAACGACTATAGGCAACACTTAATCGATCTAGACCAGTAATTTGCGGGCGTACTAATAGGTATAGTCAGAAAAAAAATCCGAAGAAAATTTAATTAAGTCAACTAGAGTATCTAAGTTGGAGGGGACATACTCAGAGATGGAATCGGGTCCTAACAATTTAACTGCCTGAACAAACGACTATAGGCAACACTTAATCGATCTAGACCAGTAATTTGCGGGCGTACTAATAGGTATAGTCAGAAAAAAAAACCGAAGAAAATTCAAATAAGTCAACTAGAGTATCTAAGTTGGAGGGGTCATACTCAGAGATAGAATCGGGTCCTAACGACTAAATTGCCTGAACAAAAAACTATAGGCAACACTTAATCGATCTAGACCAGTAATTTGCGGGCGCACTAATAGGTATAGTCAGAAAAAAAATCCGACGAAAATTAAATTAAGTCAACTAGAGTATCTAAGTTAGATGGGTCATACGCCGAGATAGGATCGGGTCCTAACGATTTAACTGCCTGAACAAACGACTATAGGCAACACTTAATCGATCTAGACCAGTAATTTGCGGGCGCACTAATAGGTATAGTCAGAAAAAAAATCCGACGAAAATTAAATTAAGTCAACTAGAGTATCTAAGTTAGATGGGTCATACGCCGAGATAGGATCGGGTCCTAACGATTTAACTGCCTGAACAAACGACTATAGGCAACACTTAATCGATCTAGACCAGTAATTTGCGGGCGCACTAACAGGTATAGTCAGAAAAAAAATCCGAAGAAAAATTAATGAAGTCAACTAGAGTTTCTAAGTTGGAGGGGACATACTCAGAGATGGAATCGGGTCCTAACGACTAAATTGCCTGAACAAACAACTATATGCAACACTTAATCGATCTAGACCAGTAATTTGCGGGCGCACTAATTGGTATAGTCAGAAAAAAAATCCGACGAAAATTAAATTAAGTCAACTAGAGTATCTAAGTTAGATGGGTCATACGCCGAGATAGGATCGGGTCCTAACGATTTAACTGCCTGAACAAACGACTATAGGCAACACTTAATCGATCTAGACAAGTAATTTGCGGGCGCACTAATAGGTATAGTCAGAAAAAAAATCCGAAGAAAATTTAATGAAGTCAACTAGAGAAACTAAGTTGGAGGGGACATATTCAGAGATAGAATCGGGTCCTAACGATTTAGTTGCCTGAACAAACGACAATAGGCAACACTTAATCGATCTGGACCAGTAATTTGCGGGCGCACAATTAGGTATAGTCAGAAAAGAAATCCGAAGAAATTGTAATGAAGTCAACTAGAGAAACTAAGTTGGAGGGGACATATTCAGAGATAGAATCGGGTCCTAACGATTTAACTGCGTGAACAAACGACTATAGGCAACACTTAATCGATCTAGACCAGTAATTTGCGGGCGCACTAACAGGTATAGTCAGAAAAAAAATCCGAAGAAAAATTAATGAAGTCAACTAGAGAAACTAAGTTGGAGGGGACATATTCAGAGATAGAATCGGGTCCTAACGATTTAACTGCCTGAACAAACGACTATAGGCAACACTTAATCGATCTAGACCAGTAATTTGCGGGCGTACTAATAGGTATAGTCAGAAAAAAAATCCGAAGAAAATTTAATTAAGTCAACTAGAGTATCTAAGTTGGAGGGGACATACTCAGAGATGGAATCGGGTCCTAACAATTTAACTGCCTGAACAAACGACTATAGGCAACACTTAATCGATCTAGACCAGTAATTTGCGGGCGTACTAATAGGTATAGTCAGAAAAAAAAACCGAAGAAAATTCAAATAAGTCAACTAGAGTATCTAAGTTGGAGGGGTCATACTCAGAGATAGAATCGGGTCCTAACGACTAAATTGCCTGAACAAAAAACTATAGGCAACACTTAATCGATCTAGACCAGTAATTTGCGGGCGCACTAATAGGTATAGTCAGAAAAAAAATCCGACGAAAATTAAATTAAGTCAACTAGAGTATCTAAGTTAGATGGGTCATACGCCGAGATAGGATCGGGTCCTAACGATTTAACTGCCTGAACAAACGACTATAGGCAACACTTAATCGATCTAGACCAGTAATTTGCGGGCGCACTAATAGGTATAGTCAGAAAAAAAATCCGAAGAAAATTTAATGAAGTCAACTAGAGAAACTAAGTTGGAGGGGACATATTCAGAGATAGAATCGGGTCCTAACGATTTAGTTGCCTGAACAAACGACAATAGGCAACACTTAATCGATCTGGACCAGTAATTTGCGGGCGCACAATTAGGTATAGTCAGAAAAGAAATCCGAAGAAATTGTAATGAAGTCAACTAGAGAAACTAAGTTGGAGGGGACATATTCAGAGATAGAATCGGGTCCTAACGATTTAACTGCGTGAACAAACGACTATAGGCAACACTTAATCGATCTAGACCAGTAATTTGCGGGCGCACTAACAGGTATAGTCAGAAAAAAAATCCGAAGAAAAATTAATGAAGTCAACTAGAGAAACTAAGTTGGAGGGGACATATTCAGAGATAGAATCGGGTCCTAACGATTTAACTGCCTGAACAAACGACTATAGGCAACACTTAATCGATCTAGACCAGTAATTTGCGGGCGTACTAATAGGTATAGTCAGAAAAAAAATCCGAAGAAAATTTAATTAAGTCAACTAGAGTATCTAAGTTGGAGGGGACATACTCAGAGATGGAATCGGGTCCTAACAATTTAACTGCCTGAACAAACGACTATAGGCAACACTTAATCGATCTAGACCAGTAATTTGCGGGCGTACTAATAGGTATAGTCAGAAAAAAAAACCGAAGAAAATTCAAATAAGTCAACTAGAGTATCTAAGTTGGAGGGGTCATACTCAGAGATAGAATCGGGTCCTAACGACTAAATTGCCTGAACAAAAAACTATAGGCAACACTTAATCGATCTAGACCAGTAATTTGCGGGCGCACTAATAGGTATAGTCAGAAAAAAAATCCGACGAAAATTAAATTAAGTCAACTAGAGTATCTAAGTAAGATGGGTCATACGCCGAGATAGGATCGGGTCCTAACGATTTAACTGCCTGAACAAACGACTATAGGCAACACTTAATCGATCTAGACCAGTAATTTGCGGGCGCACTAATAGGTATAGTCAGAAAAAAAATCCGACGAAAATTAAATTAAGTCAACTAGAGTATCTAAGTTAGATGGGTCATACGCCGAGATAGGATCGGGTCCTAACGATTTAACTGCCTGAACAAACGACTATAGGCAACACTTAATCGATCTAGACCAGTAATTTGCGGGCGCACTAACAGGTATAGTCAGAAAAAAAATCCGAAGAAAAATTAATGAAGTCAACTAGAGTTTCTAAGTTGGAGGGGACATACTCAGAGATGGAATCGGGTCCTAACGACTAAATTGCCTGAACAAACAACTATATGCAACACTTAATCGATCTAGATCAGTAATTTGCGGGCGCACTAATTGGTATAGTCAGAAAAAAAATCCGACGAAAATTAAATTAAGTCAACTAGAGTATCTAAGTTAGATGGGTCATACGCCGAGATAGGATCGGGTCCTAACGATTTAACTGCCTGAACAAACGACTATAGGCAACACTTAATCGATCTAGACCAGTAATTTGCGGGCGCACTAATAGGTATAGTCAGAAAAAAAATCCGAAGAAAATTTAATGAAGTCAACTAGAGAAACTAAGTTGGAGGGGACATATTCAGAGACAGAATCGGGTCCTAACGATTTAGTTGCCTGAACAAACGACAATAGGCAACACTTAATCTATCTGGACCAGTAATTTGCGGGCGACAATTAGGTATAGTCAGAAAAGAAATCCGAAGAAATTGTAATGAAGTCAACTAGAGAAACTAAGTTGGAGGGGACATATTCAGAGATAGAATCGGGTCCTAACGATTTAACTGCGTGAACAAACGACTATAGGCAACACTTAATCGATCTAGACCAGTAATTTGCGGGCGTACTAATAGGTATAGTCAGAAAAAAAATCCGAAGAAAATTTAATTAAGTCAACTAGAGTATCTAAGTTGGAGGGGACATACTCAAGAGATGGAATCGGGTCCTAACAATTTAACTGCCTGAACAAACGACTATAGGCAACACTTAATCGATCTAGACCAGTAATTTGCGGGCGTACTAATAGGTATAGTCAGAAAAAAAAACCGAAGAAAATTCAAATAAGTCAACTAGAGTAGCTAAGTTGGAGGGGTCATACTCAGAGATAGAATCGGGTCCTAACGACTAAATTGCCTGAACAAACAACTATAGGCAACACTTAATCGATCTAGACCAGTAATTTGCGGGCCCACTAATAGGTATAGTCAGAAAAAAATATCCGACGAAAATTAAATTAAGTCAACTAGAGTATCTAAGTTAGATGGGTCATACGCCGAGATAGGATCGGGTCCTAACGATTTAACTGCCTGAACAAACGACTATAGGCAACACTTAATCGATCTAGACCAGTAATTTGCGGGCGCACTAATAGGTATAGTCAGAAAAAAAATCCGAAGAAAATTTAATGAAGTCAACTAGAGAAACTAAGTTGGAGGGCATATTCAGAGATAGAATCGGGTCCTAACGATTTAGTTGCCTGAACAAATGACAATAGGCAACACTTAATCGATCTGGACCAGTAATTTGCGGGCGCACAATTAGGTACAGTCAGAAAAGAAATCCGAAGAAATTGTAATGAAGTCAACTAGAGAAACTAAGTTGGAGGGGACATATTCAGAGATAGAATCGGGTCCTAACGATTTAACTGCGTGAACAAACGACTATAGGCAACACTTAATCGATCTAGACCAGTAATTTGCGGGCGCACTAACAGGTATAGTCAGAAAAAAAATCCGAAGAAAAATTAATGAAGTCAACTAGAGTATCTAAGTTGGAGGGGACATACTCAGAGATGGAATCGGGTCCTAACGACTAAATTGCCTGAACAAACAACTATAGGCAACACTTAATCGATCTAGACCAGTAATTTGCGGGCTTACTAATTGGTATAGTCAGAAAAAAAATCCGACGAAAATTAAATTAAGTCAACTAGAGTATCTAAGTTAGATGGGTCATACGCCGAGATAGGATCGGGTCCTAACGATTTAACTGCCTGAACAAACGACTATAGGCAACACTTAATCGATCTAGACCAGTAATTTGCGGGCGCACTAATAGGTATAGTCAGAAAAAAAATCCGAAGAAAATTTAATGAAGTCAACTAGAGAAACTAAGTTGGAGGGGACATATTCAGAGATAGAATCGGGTCCTAACGATTTAGTTGCCTGAACAAACGACAATAGGCAACACTTAATCGATCTAGACCAGTAATTTGCGGGCGTACTAATAGGTATAGTCAGAAAAAAAATCCGAAGAAAATTTAATTAAGTCAACTAGAGTATCTAAGTTGGAGGGGACATATTCAGAGATAGAATCGGGTCCTAACGATTTAACTGCGTGAACAAACGACTATAGGCAACACTTAATCGATCTAGACCAGTAATTTGCGGGCGTACTAATAGGTATAGTCAGAAAAAAAATCCGAAGAAAATTTAATTAAGTCAACTAGAGTATCTAAGTTGGAGGGGACATACTCAGAGATGGAATCGGGTCCTAACAATTTAACTGCCTGAACAAACGACGATAGGCAACACTTAATCGATCTAGACCAGTAATTTGCGGGCGTACTAATAGGTATAGTCAGAAAAAAAAACCGAAGAAAATTCAAATAAGTCAACTAGAGTAGCTAAGTTGGAGGGGTCATACTCAGAGATAGAATCGGGTCCTAACGACTAAATTGCCTGAACAAACAACTATAGGCAACACTTAATCGATCTAGACCAGTAATTTGCGGGCGCACTAATAGGTATAATCAGAAAAAAAAAACCGAAGAAAATTCAAATAAGTCAACTAGAGTATCTAAGTTGGAGGGGTCATACTCAGAGATAGAATCGGGTCCTAACGACTAAATTGCCTGAACAAACAACTATAGGCAACACTTAATCGATCTAGACCAGTAATTTGCGGGCCCACTAATAGGTATAGTCAGAAAAAAATATCCGACGAAAATTAAATTAAGTCAACTACAGTATCTAAGTTAGATGGGTCATACGCCGAGATAGGATCGGGTCCTAACGATTTAACTGCCTGAACAAACGACTATAGGCAACACTTAATCGATCTAGACCAGTAATTTGCGGGCGCACTAATAGGTATAGTCAGAAAAAAAATCCGAAGAAAATTTAATGAAGTCAACTAGAGAAACTAAGTTGGAGGGCATATTCAGAGATAGAATCGGGTCCTAACGATTTAGTTGCCTGAACAAATGACAATAGGCAACACTTAATCGATCTGGACCAGTAATTTGCGGGCGCACAATTAGGTATAGTCAGAAAAGAAATCCGAAGAAATTGTAATTTTGTTTTGCTGGACTCTTATCAGCAAGGCTATAGGTTTAGTGAACCAGCGACAAAACTCCCAGTAGCTCGATTCCACTGACACCTCAGATTTGGTTGATATCGCTCAACCAATCTCACTGGAGCGCAAATTCTTAGAGTATTCCGCGTGGTCGTGTCGGAGGTTTCCCCTGGATTTTCCTTAGGCCACTCTTCAACCGCGCACTCCTATCGTATTATTGGCCACGGCCTATAAAGAAAAGAAAGAAAAAGAAAAGAAACATTTATTCGTGATAAAGCCCTAGTCAGGTTTAAAAAAAAAATGCAAACATATATTTACTATGTTATTGACAGAATTAACAACATTATCTAAGGTAATCGACGGAAATTGCTTTTGCAAAGTACTTAATGTCCGACTATTATTGGTTAAATAGTAATGTCTACTTAGCTGTGATAATTTCCTATGCCGTATTGGACTTTATTTTCTTTCATATTTTGTTAGTACAATGTATTTATCAATTTAATCCAAATAATTTATTTCAGCCTTGCACCCCATAAATATTAGTAAAACATAGTAAATATAACATATTTATAATTAAAGATTAGATTAGACATCTTCGCTTTTTAGCATCATAAAGGAATTCGTTGTGAACCCAAATCTCATATTTATGTTATTGTTAAAAATAATCGCCATTCTTTAAAAAAAAAACGAGGCATTTCGTAGCGTGTGTGCAATGTAGGTTATAATTATCCACCCGTTCCATTATGCGAACTTCAAAATTATGCAACTAACAAGATTGTCATATAACTAATCAATGAAAACGGTACAAAAGTTTGTTTTCCAAGTGTACATATTTCTTCATTTCGGCTATCCTAACCTAACCTATCACCTACTCATTAAGTAGTACGTATAGGATAGGTTTCCTTTTACATTCATTATCTATATTACTTAAAAAAATCGCATGCCCTGTAGCCAGATATTGTAACTATTCAAAAATGAATAAAAATCTGAAATCCCAAAATATTTGTGATAATTCCTGCTCCACCTGATGGGGATTGCAAGAAAAAAATTGCATACCCACGTTACTCCGTTTTGTCGGCGTGATTGATACGAGTATGTAATGCGAGATTACAGCTTTTTACTCGTAGAACTTAACACATTCATTACCGACGACTGCTACGCGCTACGCTCGTAGCTGATCACATGGTTTTTCCGCTTTGTAGCGAAAAGCTGTCCACGAACGAGGATCCCGACTATCGGGTCCTCGCTCTGAATGTGTTAAGGTTACAAGATAAGCCGCGGATGGACGGGCGGACGGACATGCCAGTTTACTACGGAACCCTAAAACAAAATAGGTAAGTCAAGGGACACAATCGTCAATTATGTAGGATTTAAATCCCAAACGGACGGAGTCAGCGCGCGTACTACTAGAGGAATTTAAACCTTCAGTGTTTGATGTAACTGTGTGGTGTGAATCCTACATTATATGTACGAGTAGGTAGGCTATTTATGGACCGAATTAATAAATTATCGATTCAGCTGGTTTTTTTTCTATGATTGTAACATTTGTAACAATTCTTGCCCCAGATATACAGGTTTAGGTACCTGCCGCTGTCTTATGTAATCTTTTTAGGATATGATTGAGATCCAGCTGATACTTTATAAAACTGTCATCTACTGGATTTGAAGGTCAGATGAGATGGCAGTCGCTTTCGTAAATATAGTACCTACGCCAAATCCTGGGATAACGTTAGGTTAAGCCCTGTCCTTGGGTATCCTTTAGGAACGTAATGATAGGGATTTAGAAATTATTAATGCCTAATATTTATTTCATTTAAAAAAAAGCAAGATAACATAACCCAATACATGGCACTTTCGATCCTATCTCATAATGACAGAGATGATCAATAGGTATCATCAATTAGACATAAGCTAGTCTTAAGTTTATTGTTTTATGACGATGTATATTATTATTGAATTAAAAAAAAAAATTAGACATAGACTTAGAAAAACTTTATTCAACATCACATTTATACATATGTTAAAACTTAAGAAAGGGAAAATTAAAAGTAACATTAGTTCTTAATTCTCATTGGTTCTTAAACTTTTAGTGATAAGGGACCATTTGACTTTTTTTTTGTCTTGCCATGGACCACCTCTTATTTCCCGGTCCGGCGACGGCTCCGCTCCCTCATAGCGCAACTCTCGCGAGCCGTTGTTTTGTTGATTCGTAAGCACTTATTTAATATTTTTCTGATGGCTTCGCGGACCATTTTGGGTGCTTCCAGGGATAGGACCGCGGACCACCGGTTAAGAACCACTGCTTAGGTAAACAGGCATGAAGGTGTCGAACATAGGAACGTTTACCTTGGTTATTTATAATAAACTAGCATTTTATGGACTTGAATTCAGTCCTATGGAGTAACGCGTAAGGTATTTTATTTAAAAAAAAAAGTAAAACTTTTAGTAAGAATTTTAAACTTGGGTGGATATCCGCCCACACGCATTTTCCAGTTATGACATCATTAATGATGGCGGGCCGGTCAATCTCTGAACGCTTATTATATGTCTTAACACCTGATATTTTTGCATGTAAATTAAGTCTATCTTGTAATCCCTTCGTCTGCGTACGTAGCCGGAGCTTCGTAACCAGTTGCGGATCGCATAATTTTTCGGCAGTTTACGCATGCAGTTGCAGTCGATATCTATTTCATTCTTTTACGAAACCTAATTTTAAAGTGAATAGAGATATGTAATTTTTTTTTTTTTGATATGTAATTAAACTGTCACTTAAAATGTATAAACAGTGATTTTGTTAAAATAACTTCTCATATTGCTCTTTTAAAAAAATAGGTAGTATATCTATAGGCAAGAGGCATATATTTTTTTCAAACTCCTCTAATTACAATACAATACAATGGGTCATCAAGAGATTTAGGTTCGCGTCTTTCCTGTGGACATATTAAAAGTTAAGGGCTACAAAGCTTAATTTTAGATTGGACTAGTAACCCGCATCAACAGCGTCTCCGTTTCTATTAATCCACGTGATAAAAGCATAACTTACATGCACATAAGCCGTTAACTATTGACCACAGAAGGGACGACTTTTGTTTTTCAAGTCTTTATTACCATCCTCCTCCTCGTTACGTCTAATTACGTTTGGATATGAGGATATAACGAAATATTTGGCGTATAGGTCCCGTGCTTTGGAAGGCACGTTAAGCCGTTGATCCCGGTTGCTGTCTATGGCAGCAGTCGTTAAGCCAAGTTGGAGGCCTTCGGGCGGCTTGAGAACACTTGACAAAACCTAATCCCAATAAGGTCTAGTTTCCCCTCGGGGTTGGAAGGTCAGATGGCAGTCGCTTTCGTAAAAACTAGTGCCTACGCCAATATCTTGGGATTAGGTAGCGGACCCCAGGCATCCTTCAGGATGCAACTGTACTGGGATAACGCTAGGAGGATGATGATGATGATGATGATAGGTATTAAAAAAAAACGTTAGGGTGACACCACCAATTATGGACACTTTAAGAACAAGCACCAATAATGGACACTTCAAACCTTATTCAAAGATCAGTTTCAAATTGATTGTTGTATAAAAAATGGATGACTCTTATTTTCTTTTACATAAGAGTTAATGTACATCATTGGGCCTTGTCCATTACTGGTGGTGTCACCCTATTTCTTTACCTGTCAGAAAGAACCAAAACTTGGCGTGTTCTGAAAACGATTTTTATTTTTTACGAAGCCACTGGGTAAAATGTAATGGTGTGGTAGTTATTTATAGGAATAACTCAATGGAGCCCTTTCGTTTTATTATAATTACTCAATGGGTTTTTGTAGATTTATTTTTAATACAAAAAATGATGTCTGTTCTTAGTTAAGCAACGGCGGCCGTGCTCTGCTGTCTAGGACGGCAGTCGTTAAGTCAAGTTAGAGGCCCTAGGGCGGCTTAAAAACTTCTAATAGTCAAGTTACCCACTCACTTGTTTCGCCCTTGGATTGCAAGGTCAGATGGCAGCCGCAGTAAAAACTAGTGCCTACGACAAATCAGGCGCGGAAAGTCAGGAGGTTCATCTCTCTGTCACCCTAACCACCGAGCTTAGGCCCTGTATCGCTGCTGACGACACCCTAGGTTAGGTTTTTACAATGTTTTTATGTTTTGTAAATGTGTTTTTTTTATATTTTACTTTTCATAGAAATAATAAGCAAGCCTAATATAATGATAAAAAAGGGGTAATAATATTATAAAACTAAATCTATAACACGACCTCGAGGCATTTGTACCAAGGGTGCTGGCGAGGTTATAGCGGCCGAAATATTTAAATGAACTATTTGAAGTTATTTTCTATGCTACACACCTACACCGACCTACCAAATGTAATACAAATGTATATTTTCTGAAAAAATAGCTATCATAGATATACCTATCTCAAACTTGCTAATTGATACTGCTGCGGCTACTTTAACCCTTTACTTGGCATGGACACATAATTATAGTGTAATTGTTAAAATATGACAACAGTTCTGAGATTTAGGCTCAAAAATATGTTAGAAAAAATTATTTAAAAAAATCGAATGTTTTCAGTTTTCCTGAAAATCAATGTACGAGTATATTACAGTATACAATGCCAAGTTTAGTATTGTATAATACACGTACAGGACAAACTGAGCATGTGTGGCGTTTGCATGCTTCAGTTGTCCAGTGATCGCGAAGGGGTAGATTGCGCTTGCTCATAGAAAAAAAATCCTCTTATACGCAATGAAAGATTAGTACATTTTATTGTATTGTATAAATCAGAGCCTTGCCTCTGGCGTACCAAAGGCACAGAACATCAGGATTGAAACAAAAAAGCAGTGACATTACGAAAAGCCCTTTCATTGCTTGCTTGCTATGTTTTACCCTAATAGTGCTGCGTCAGCATCAAGCACAGCAGACGAACGGTGCCATGGTTACAGCTGAGAGTGTGCACAGGTTTACCGCTACCGGGTTTGTGCTCAACCTAGCCGGGCTTTATACCTGATCAGTTGAACTGTACAGGAAAATCTGCGCAAGCATACCCTAAGTGTGTATGGCCAGCTTTATTTAAACTTACTATGACTTTCCGATCATTATTATCATCATCCTCCTAGCGTTATCCCAGTACAGTTGCATCCTGAAGGATGCCTGGGGTCCGCTACCTAATCCCAAGATTTTAGCGTAGGCACTAGTTTTTATGGAAGCGACTGCCGTCTGACCTTCCAACCCCGAGGGGAAACTAGACCTTATTGGGATTAGGTTTTGTCAAGTGAGTGGGCAACTTGACTGTTAAAAGTTCAAGCTGATACAGTGATTTTGTAATTAGAACGTGACACACTTTAATAAATTCCAACTTTGTAGGATTCCGGAAGGAAGGAACCCTTATAGTTTTGCAATGTCCGTCCCCGTCCATCCGTCCATCCCCGACTTAGCTCAGTGACCACTAGTACCAGAAAAGTGTAATTTGGCATGAGTATACATATCATAACGCTGACAAAACGGTAGAATAAAATCTTGAAAAAAAACCAACATCCTAACATCTAAACTCTCGCATTTGGAATATTTAGTAGAATAATTTAACATTATTCGGAATAGGCACAGTTATTTATACGTGCGTAAGTAATATAGAGTTGTTGACACTTCCGAAGATGAAGGGGGACCATTACTTGTAGCCATTTTATTGATTTGATTGGAACATATTAATGTTATATATTGAAATTAAATCGGTGTGGAATTTATATGAAATGAATGAAACTTTCATAAATTTTACGTGCCAGCTGTAGGTAAGTACATATGAAAAATAAGTATCTAAACTAATCAAAGTGAAGCAATTTCCATTTAATAGGTACCGACCGAGTCAATCAAGCGAGCCATACCTGCATAAGAGTATAAATCATTATATCGATACAAATTCAAAATCGTGCCAGCATTCATTTATAGTCCCTATTCCGTCCCTATATCGCCGCATACCAGGTAGAGTCAGTCCGACCCAAGTCGGGCCTAGCTTAGCTTCTTGGTGAACTGGTTCTCAGCTAGACTAGGTTTAGTGAACCAGAGACAACCCCTTAGTATCGCCATACAGCGAGGAAACGCTGCCAGCGTTCTTGGCACCATGCCACAAGGGCCTTTTTTAGACTTTTATTCGTTTTATTTTATATTTGTAATAGTTTAATTTAGTTTTTGTTAATTCATGTATTAATCGTTTGAATACAAAATACTTGTTATTTTCTGTTCACTGAAAATAATACAAAAAGACTAAGAAGATTTAAGTCATCATCATCATCATCAGCCTATATATGTCCCACTGCTGGGCACAGGCCTCCTCTCATAGATGAGAGGGATTGGGCAGTCGTCCCCACGCTGGCCCAGAGCGAGTTGGGGACTTCACATACAACTTTGAATTCCTTCGCGGATGTATGCAGGTTTCCTCACGATGTTTTCCTTCACCGAAAAGCTAACGGTAAATATCAAATGATATTACGTACATAAGTTCCGAAAAACTCATTGGTACGAGCTGGGATTCGAACCCACGACCGCCGCTTGACAGCCGCATGCTTGAACCACTGGGCTACCGTAGCTTATAAGAAGCTTTTATTTTTTTAAGAAGATTTAAGTAAAACTTATAAAAAGCGATCTCTTCGAAAGTTGGGTCCATTGGAATTGGATTGGTGGATTTTGGAACCTTTGGGGTTGCATTTAGGGACATCGATTTTTGTTCGGTAGTTTATACATACTGTCATAAAGTAGTGAAGTAAGAGTAACGTTCCTGTGCTTGACATTGACTCATAATCAGTTTATCGGAATTTTCGTAGCATTTTTGAGCTGTCATAGGGACTTCTCATTTATCGACTGTACCAACGTACAAACATATTTTTTCTGGCTTTATAGGCCAGGCCCAATAAAGTGATATACGTGCGCGGTTGGAGATTAGCTTCAACCGAATCTGAGATGTGAGTGGAATCGAGTTTTGTCGCTGGTTCACTAAACCTAGTCTAGCTGAGAAGAGTTCAGAAAGATGCTAAGCTAGGCCCGAGTTGGGTCGGACTGACTCTACCCGGTATGCGGCGATATAGGGACGGAATAGGGACTACAAATGAATGCCGGGTTGTCACGATCGTGCGGTGGACGTCCCTGTCAGCGGGAATGGCCAAGTGCACGGCTCGTGTATAAGTGCAGCGTTCCATCTTTGCTAATCAGTAATCGCCGAGTTACGTGGAGGCAGGGCAGGGATGGGAACGTAGTTGACAGCTTTCCTAACTAACGGATTCTTATGATGGGTAGCGTTATCAGAATAACGTCTGACAGAGGCTCAGGCTGACTTCCATCTTATCCACTCGTCGCCTTAATCAACTGAATCGTTAAATCGTCAACTATCCCCACTGGTCTATGTATATTTCTATGACGTCAATGATAAAAACTAGTTTGCTCGATAAAAACGTTAAAAAGACATATATTTATGAAAATAAAACGGCATGTTGACAAAATAGCACAATGGGCCATATAAGAGTGTCGAACTGTTAGCACGGTATGGTAGACCATGTAGGAATGTAGGCAGGATGACAAGGTGAACAAATTAAAAAGTGATAAATTGCATCTTTACAGTCGACGACAAAGATATGCATAGGTACAGTCAGCGTCATGTAGTATGTAGCAGCCAAACTGGCCAAATAGTTCGGTACACCTTACAAAATATATGATGTACCGAACTATTTGGCCACTTTGGCTGCTACATACTATATGACGCTGACTGTGCAGTTATCGTGTTATTACAAAGGAATAAGGAACAAAAATGTAAACATACTTTGACTTCGACTGTACTCAGACGTCATGGCATTGTGGATAGGAACCGGGCCGAATTGAAATCGTATGCGTCTTATACGTCTATTTATAATTATGGCTGCATGCACTAACTTTCCCCCAGTGAACATACTGTAGATTAACGTTTTTTTTAGAATCGCATTTGTTTTATGTTTACTTGCGACAAGTATATTTGAACTGTTGGCGTCTTGGAATGCTACGTGCGCCTGGTGGGTCAAAGTTAGGGACAATGCAGCGTAAGCAAAGTCATGGCATTTTTTTTGCCATGGAAGCAAAGAACGAGCTTTTGCGGTTGAGATTGCTGACTCCCAGAAATCGGATGTCTAGGAGTTCGTTAAGGATTTGCATCGAAGATTAGAAATAAATATGGGATTGTATCTTGTGGAGCAGATTTCGCTAGCTATCAAGCGTGTCCCGGATGGTTCTATCTATGCATAATTAACTAATTAGTATTTAAGTTTGATGAAGCCTGCTATTTTGCTGATTTACATTGGTGGTTAGTGGTGTAGTGGTATTGCTGATTGTGAATTACATTACTGCCGGTTTTGTACAATGTGCAATGAGCTTCTTTTTATCCGACTGTTTATTCATTTACTGCCAATACTTAAAGATTTGTCCCGGTGCCTCCGCATACCAGGTAGAGTCAGTCCAACCCAGGTCTGGCCTGAGTTTATTGCTAGACTCTTCTCAGCTAGGAAAGGTTTAGTAAACCAGAGGAAAAACTCCCAATAACTCGATTCCACTCACACCCTAGATTCGGTTGAAGCCGCTCAACCAATCTCACTGGAGCGCAAAGTCTTAGAGTATTCCAGTGTTTAAACCGCCCGCGTGGTCGCGCCCTGGTTTCCCTTGAATTTTCCTCAGGCTACTTTGCAACCGCCAACTCCTATTTTGGTCCGGCTTTATTGGACCCGGCGGCCACAGTCAGGTTTTCAAAAAATACCAATTATTACGGAATAAAACAAAATATCACAGAAACTAATTTTAGATGATAATAATTTAATATATTTATGCACTCCATCAGAAAGTAACTAAATAATGATATGTATAAGTAGGTACATAGTTTGGCGGTTGAGACTGGCGCCCAGGTCACCAGGTATCCAACCCTCAGAAATCTATAACACCATTGCGACAGTCGATCACTGCGAAATCTAAAATGTAAGCCATTGTACTAAGTTAGCTAGAAGAGATAACTAAAAACATGACAAAAGTGTGTGTATTTTATAATAATTTTTTGTTCATCGTCGACTAAATGCAATGCTAATAGAAACAATAATCTGCTAATAATTCTAATAAATAGGCAACTCGTACGATAGGACATGTACCTAACGCACATATTATAGGTGTGATTCCCATGAAGTGTCCTGCAAAGGGATCCCTCGGCTACGGTAACCGTTTAACATCAAGGAGCATGCTAAGGAGATTCCAGACTACAATATTTTACCAAAAATTAAACGGTAAACGAGGACAGTCGTATAAAAATCTTAGAATAATGATGCTGATTTGAAATAAGAAAGATAGATCTTTCCTTCCCACCATGCCATCATTTTCATGTGTCTGTCTTTGAAATCAGACTGACGGGGACATGAAATAAAAGCCATATCCTAGAGAATCTAGAGATGTTACTGTTAGTACGATACTTAGATCTACATAAATGTCAAATCCCATACTAATCATGATATGAAAATATGCCTAACCACGTTTGAAAAGTTATGTGATTACCCCGCTGGTTATGTTTTTAAAAATGCACGATGTACGTACTATATTTGAGAATTTAACATTACTTGTTTATAGAGAATGCTTTTTAAGCGATCTGTTAACAAATCGAATCAATAAAAGTGAGGCAACGAGCTTACGAATCGCCTGGAACAGAAAACGTTCCTAAGCTAGGGTGTCTGCTTGTCAAATCAGACCAACTGTATGTTTGTTTGCCACCGTCATGACATTAAAAAAAAAGCTTCAGTAGCTATTTTGTGTACGACATCGCTATCTATTTTAATTATAGGTATAAGGCTAACGGCCACTCTTCCTACGCTACGGCCAGTTTGTCAAATCAGGGTAAACTCTAAAACTACTGAACCGATTTTAATGCTGTTTTCACCTAATTAAAGCTTGATTCCTGAGAAAAGTTTTTATGTATTAATTGTGTGTATTTTTGCGCTCATATATTCAAATACGTACTTAGGACGGGACGCGTCGCTGGTACGGTAATGAACAAACTCGTAGCATTTTCAAATCCAAATATCTCCGTTCACACAGCAATCCGAGACTGACCACCATACTAACTATTTATCGTCTTGCTGAGACCTATCCAACGACACCACACTCAACTCTATTGGTCCGGGTACCAAAATGCCCATTGTCCTTTTACATTTATTATGAATTTTACGTAAAAAACGGTTTGTGCGAAAAATCGTCATTATACTCGCTTTCGACTATTTCGGAGGTCAGGATTATATCCGATTCTATCTCGGCGTATATGGTATGACCCCTCCAACTTAGATACTCTAGTAACTAGAGTGCTGGCGCATAGGTTTAGGTATAGTCAGAAAAAACTCCGAAGAAAATTTTAATAAGTCAACTAGACTCTAGTTGACTTAATTAAATTTTCTTCGGATTTTTTTTCTGACTATACCTATTTGTGCGCCCGCAAATTACTGGTCTAGATCGATTAAGTGTTGCGTATAGTCGTTTGTTCAGGCAGTTAAATCGTTAGGACTCGATTCTATCACGGCGTATGACCCCTCCAACTTAGATAATCTAGTTGACTTATTAAAATTTTCTTCGGATTGTTTTTCTAACTATACCTATTTGTGCGCCCGCAAATTACTGGTCTACATCGATTAAGTGTTGCCTATAGTCGTTTGTTCAGGCAGTTCAACCGTTAGGACCCGATTCCATCTCTGAGCATGTACCCTCCAACTTAGATACTCTAGTTGACTTGTTCAATTTTTCTTCGGATTTTTTTTCTGACTATACATATTTGAGTGCCCGCAAGTTACCAGTCTAGATCGATTAAGTATTGCCTATAGTCGTTTGTTCAGGCAGTAAAATCGTAAGGACCCGATTCTATCTCGGCGTGTGACCCAGCCAACTTAGATACTCTAGTTGACTTAATTAAATTTTCTTCGGATTTTTTTTCTGACTATACCTATTAGTGCGCCCGCAAATTACTAGTCTAGATCGATTAAGTGTTGCCTATAGTCGTATGTTCAGGCAGTTAAATCGTTAGGACCCGATTCTATCTCTGAGTATGTCCCCTCCAACTTAGATACTCTAGTTGACTTAATTTAATTTTCGTCGGATTTTTTTTCTGACTATACCTATTAGTGCGCCCGCAAATTACTAGTCTAGATCGATTAAGTGTTGCCTATAGTCGTATGTTCAGGCAGTTAAATCGTTAGGACCCGATTCTATCTCTGAGTATGTCTCCTCCAACTTAGTTTCTCTAGTTGTCTTCATTAAATTTTCTTCGGGTTTTTTTTTCTGACTATACTTATTAGTGCGCCCGCAAATTACTGGTCTAGATCGATTAAGTGTTGCCTATAGTTGTTTGTTCAGGCAATTTAGTCGTTAGGACCCGATTCTATCTCTGAGTATGACCTCTCCAACTTAGATACTCTAGTTGACTTATTTAAATTTTCTTCGGTTTTTTTTTCTGACTATACCTATTAGTGCGCCCGCAAATTACTGGTCTAGATCGATTAAGTGTTGCCTATAGTCGTTTGTTCAGGCAGTTAAATCGTTAGGACCCGATTCCATCTCTGAGTATGTCCCCTCCAACTTAGTTTCTCTAGTTGACTTCATTAAATTTTCTTCGGATTTTTTTTCTGACTATACCTTTTAGTGCGCCCGCAAATTACTGGTCTAGATCGATTAAGTGTTGCCTATAGTCGTTTGTTCAGGCAGTTAAATCGTTAGGACCCGATCCTATCTCGGCGTATGACCCATCTAACTTAGATACTCTAGTTGAATTAACAAAATTTCCTTCGGATTTTTTTTCTGACTATACCTATTTGTGCGCCCGCAAATTACTGGTCTAGATCCATTAAGTGTTGCCTATAGTCGTTTGTTCAGGCAGATAAATCGTTAAGACCCGATCCTATCTCGGCGTATGACCCCTCAAACTTAGATACTCTAGTTGAATTAATTAAATTTTCTTCGGATTTTTTTTCTAACTATACCTACCTTGTGTGCCCGGAAGTTACTGGTCTAGATCGATTAACTGTTGCCTATAGTCGTTTGTTCAGGCAGTTAAATCGTTAGGACCCGATCCTATCTCGGCGTATGACCCATCGAACTTAGATACTTTAGTTGAATTAATAAAAGTTCCTTCGGATTTTTTTTCTGACTATACCTATTTGTGCGCCCGCAAATTACTGGTCCAGATCGATTAAGTGTTACCTATTGTCGTTTGTTCAGGCAGTAAAATCGTTAGGACCCGATTCTATCTCTGAATATGTCCCCTCCAACTTAGTTTCTCTAGTTGACTTCATTAAATTTTCTTCGGATTTTTTTTCTAACTATACCTATAAGTGCGCCCGCAAATTACTGGTCTAGATCGATTAAGTGTTGCCTATAGTGGTTTGTTCAGGCAGTTAAATCGTTAGGACCCGATCCTATCTCTGAGTATGACCCCTCAAACTTAGATACTCTAGTTGAATTAATTAAATTTTCTTCGGATTTTTTTCTGACTATACCTACCTTGTCTGCCCGCAAGTTACTGGTCTAGATCGATTAAGTGTTGCCTATAGTCGTTTGTTCAGGCAGTTAAATCGTTAGGACCCGATTCTATCTCGGCGTATGACACCACCAACTTAGATACTCTAGTTGACTTATTTAAATTTTCTTTGGATTTTTTTCTGACTATACCTACCTTGTGTGCCCGCAAATTACTGGTCTAGATCGATTAAGTGTTGCCTATAGTCGTTTGTTCAGGCAGTTAAATCGTTAGGACCCGATTCTATCTCGGCGTATGACCCCTCAAACTTAGATACTCTAGTTGAATTAATTAAATTTTCTTCGGATTTTTTTTCTAACTATACCTACCTTGTGTGCCCGGAAGTTACTGGTCTAGATCGATTAACTGTTGCCTATCGTCGTTTGTTCAGGCAGTTAAATCGTTAGGACCCGATCCTATCTCGGCGTATGACCCATCCAACTTAGATACTCTAGTTGAATTAATAAAAGTTCCTTCGGATTTTTTTTCTGACTATACCTATTTGTGCGCCCGCAAATTACTGGTCCAGATCGATTAAGTGTTACCTATTGTCGTTTGTTCAGGCAGTAAAATCGTTAGGACCCGATTCTATCTCTGAATATGTCCCCTCCAACTTAGTTTCTCTAGTTGACTTCATTAAATTTTCTTCGGATTTTTTTTCTGACTTTACCTATTAGTGCGCCCGCAAATTACTGGTCTAGATCGATTAAGTGTTGCCTATAGTCGTTTGTTCAGGCAGTTAAATCGTTAGGACCCGATCCTATCTCGGCGTATGACCCATCTAACTTAGATACTCTAGTTGAATTAACAAAATTTCCTTCGGATTTTTTTTCTGACTATACCTATTTGTGCGCCCGCAAATTACTGGTCTAGATCCATTAAGTGTTGCCTATAGTCGTTTGTTCAGGCAGTTAAATCGTTAGGACCCGATCCTATCTCTGAGTATGACCCCTCAAACTTAGATACTCTAGTTGAATTAATTAAATTTTCTTCGGATTTTTTTTCTAACTATACCTACTTTGTGTGCCCGGAAGTTACTGGTCTAGATCGATTAATTGTTGCCTATAGTCGTTTGTTCAGGCAGTTAAATCGTTAGGACCCGATCCTATCTCGGCGTATGACCCCTCAAACTTGGATACTCTAGTTGAATTAATTAAATTTTCTTCGGATTTTTTTTCTAACTATACCTACCTTGTGTGCCCGGAAGTTACTGGTCTAGATCGATTAACTGTTGCCTATAGTCGTTTGTTCAGGCAGTTAAATCGTTAGGACCCGATCCTATCTCGGCGTATGACCCATCCAACTTAGATACTCTAGTTGAATTAATAAAAGTTCCTTCGGATTTTTTTTCTGACTATACCTATTTGTGCGCCCGCAAATTACTGGTCCAGATCGATTAAGTGTTACCTATTGTCGTTTGTTCAGGCAGTAAAATCGTTAGGACCCGATTCTATCTCTGAATATGTCCCCTCCAACTTAGTTTCTCTAGTTGACTTCATTAAATTTTCTTCGGATTTTTTCTCTAACTATACCTATTTGTGCGCCCGCAAATTACTGGTCTAGATCGATTAAGTGTTGCCTAAAGTCTTTTGTTCAGGCAGTTAAATCGTTAGGACCCGATTCTATCTCTGAATATGTCCTCTCTAACTTAGTTTCTCTAGTTGACTTCATTACAATTTCTTCGGATTTTTTTTCTGACTATACCTATTAGTGCGCCCGCAAATTACTGGTCCAGATCGATTAAGTGTTACCTCTAGTCGTTTGTTCAGGCAGTTAATTCGTTAGGACCCGATCCTATCTCTGAGTATGACCCCTCAAACTTAGATACTCTAGTTGAATTAATTAAATTTTCTTCGGATTTTTTTCTGACTATACCTACCTTGTCTGCCCGCAAGTTACTGGTCTAGATCGATTGACTGTTGCCTATAGTCGTTTGTTCAGGCAGTTAAATCGTTAGGACCCGATTCTATCTCGGCGTATGACACCACCAACTTAGATACTCTAGTTGACTTATTTAAATTTTCTTTGGATTTTTTTCTGACTATACCTACCTTGTGTGCCCGCAAATTACTGGTCTAGATCGATTAAGTGTTGCCTATAGTCGTTTGTTCAGGCAGTTAAATCGTTAGGACCCGATTCTATCTCTGAGTATGACCCCTCCAACTTAGATACTCTAGTTGACTTATTTAAATTTTGTGTTGCTTATAGTGGTTTGTTCAGGCAGTTAAATCGTTAGGACCCGATTCTATCTCTGAGTTTTTCCCCTCCAACTTAGATATTCTAGTTGAATTAATAAAATTTTCTTCGGATTTTTTTTCTGACTATACCTATTTGTGCGCCCGCAAATTACTGGTCTAGATCGATTAAGTGTTGCCTATAGTTGTTTGTTCAGGCAATTTAGTCGTTAGGACCCGATTCTATCTCTGAGTATGACCTCTCCAACTTAGATACTCTAGTTGACTTCATTAATCGGATTTCTTTTCTGACTATACCTAATTGTGCGCCCGCAAATTACTGGTCCAGATCGATTAAGTGTTGCCTATTGTCGTTTGTTCAGGCAACTAAATCGTTAGGACCCGATTCTATCTCTGAATATGTCCCCTCCAACTTAGTTTCTCTAGTTGACTTCATTAAATTTTCTTCGGATTTTTTTTCTGACTATACCTATTAGTGCGCCCGCAAATTACTGGTCTAGATCGATTAAGTGTTGCCTATAGTCGTTTGTTCAGGCAGTTAAATCGTTAGGACCCGATCCTATCTCGGCGTATGACCCATCTAACTTCGATACTCTAGTTGAATTAACAAAATTTTCTTCGGATTTTTTTTCTGACTATACCTATTTGTGCGCCCGCAAATTACTGGTCTAGATCCATTAAGTGTTGCCTATAGTCGTTTGTTCAGGCAGTTAAATCGTTAGGACCCGATCCTATCTCTGAGTATGACCCCTCAAACTTAGATACTCTAGTTGAATTAATTAAATTTTCTTCGGATTTTTTTTCTAACTATACCTACCTTGTGTGCCCGGAAGTTACTGGTCTAGATCGATTAACTGTTGCCTATAGTCGTTTGTTCAGGCAGTTAAATCGTTAGGACCCGATCCTATCTCGGCGTATGACCCCTCAAACTTAGATACTCTAGTTGAATTAATTAAATTTTCTTCGGATTTTTTTTCTAACTATACCTACCTTGTGTGCCCGGAAGTTACTGGTCTAGATCGATTAACTGTTGCCTATAGTCGTTTGTTCAGGCAGTTAAATCGTTAGGACCCGATCCTGTCTCGGCGTATGACCCATCCAACTTAGATACTCTAGTTGAATTAATAAAAGTTACTTCGGATTTTTTTTCTGACTATACCTATTTGTGCGCCCGCAAATTACTGGTCCAGATCGATTAAGTGTTACCTGTTGTCGTTTGTTCAGGCAGTAAAATCGTTAGGACCCGATTCTATCTCTGAATATGTCCCCTCCAACTTAGTTTCTCTAGTTGACTTCATTAAATTTTCTTCGGATTTTTTTCTGACTATACCTATTAGTGCGCCCGCAAGTTACTGGTCTAGATCGAATAAGTGTTGCCTATAGTCGTTTGTTCAGGCAGTTAAATCGTTAGGACCCGATTCTATCTCTGAATATGTCACCTCCAACTTAGTTTCTCTAGTTGACTTCATTACAATTCCTTCGGATTTTTTTTCTGACTATATCTATTAGTGCGCCCGCAAATTACTGGTCCAGTACGATTAAGTGTTGCCTATTGTCGTTTGTTCAGGCAGCTAAATCGTTAGGACCCGATTCTATCTCTGAATATTTCCCCTCCAACTTAGATATTCTAGTTGACTTAATAAAATTTTCTTCGGATTTTTTTTCTGACTATACCTATTTGTGCGCCCGCAAATTACTGGTCTAGATCGAATAAGTGTTGCCTATAGTCTTTTGTTCAGGCAGTAAAATCGTTAGGACCCGATTCTATCTCTGAATATGTCCCCTCCAACTTTGTTTCTCTAGTTGACTTCATTACAATTTTTTCGGATTTTTTTTCTGACTATACCTATTAGTGCGCCCGCAAATTACTGGTCCAGATCGATTAAGTGTTACCTATTGTCGTTTGTTCAGGCAGTTAAATCGTTAGGACCCGATTCTATCTCGGCGTATGACCCATCCAACTTAGATACTCTAGTTAATTTATTTATATTTTCTTCAGATTTTTCTTGGCTATACCTATTTGAGTGCCCGCAAGTTACCAGTCTAGATCGATTAAGTATTGCCTATAGTCGTTTGTTCAGGCAGTTAAATCGTAAGGACCCGATTCTATTTCGGCGTATGACCCCTCCAACTTAGATACTCTAGTTGACTTGTTCAATTTTTCTTCGGATTTTTTTTCTGACTAGTCCTATTTGAGCGCCCGCATGTAAACGATTTAGATCTATCAAGAAATATATGTAGACGTGTGTTGATGCACTCACATCGTTAGGACCCGAATCCGTAAAGGCATTTGAACCCTTCCACTTGGACCTCCGTTTGACTAGTTAAATGCTTGTTCTATTTGATTTTCTAGCCAAATCTTTGTGAATGCCCATATGGTACCAGTCTAGACCGATAATTTAGTGCCTGTTGTCGTTTGTTCAGGCAGTTGAATCGATAGGATACCATTGTAACTGAGTTTATTGCACTTCGGAATGAGATACCCCAGTCAACAAGACCTTCAGTATGAATTTTCGTTTTTATTTTTTTGTGTCTAAACCTTTGAGGTCCTAACGATTTTAATACCTGAACAAACGTGAACTAACGACGCCCGATGACTCCACATATTTGGTTTTAATGATTTCGGGGTGGGGTGGTTAGGTTAGCGTGAAGACAGCCACCCCACTATAAGTTTTAAAAAAAGTATGAAAGAGTTGGGTCCTAACAATTTTACCTACTGAACACACGTGAACTAACGATTATCTTGCTATAGGAACTAAAAAAAAACAACGATTTTGGTTTGGGGTGGTTAGCGTGAAGTTGACCACCCCATTTTGTTTTTTAAAAAAACCGAATTTAGAATCGGGTCCTAACGATTTTACCTACTGAACAAACGTGATCTAACGATGAACAAACGATTCCGATATGCCATTTGCGGGCAAACGAAATGAAACTGAGTTTATTGCACTTCGGAATGAGATACCCCAGTCAACAAGACCTACAGTATGAATTTTCGTTTTTATTTTTTTGTGTCTAAACTATTGAGGTCCTAACGATTTTAATACCTGAACAAACGTGAACTAACGACGCCCGATGACTCCACATATTTGGTTTTGGTGATTTCGGGGTGGGGTGGTTAGCGTGAAGACAGCCACCCCACTTTAAGTTTTAAAAAAAGTATGAAAGAGTTGGGTCCTAACGATTTTACCTACTGAACAAACGTGAACTAACGATTATCTTGCTATAGGAACTAAAAAAAAACAACAATTTTGGTTTGGGGTGGTTAGCGTGAAGTTGACCACCCCATTTTGTTTTTTAAAAAAACCGATGTTAGAATCGGGTCCTAACGATTTTACCTACTGAACAAACGTGAACTAACGATGAACAAACGATTCCGATATGCCATTTGCGGGCAAACGAAATGGGGTGGTTGTCTTCACGAGGGTATTTTTTAGAGCATCATTCGGCAACTAATTTGGTGGTTCGTTAAATGCTACCCTATTTTAATGTGCAGTGAGATAGTAATTGTATACATACTTTAGGTGCATGACCAATAAATCACTGCTAAGGTGAGTAATGTTGTCATAAGACATGTAACATTACCTACATTAGATATCTCATAAGGGGCAGATATGGAAAAAACATTCTCATTCTCGCACTCAATAGTGAAAGGAGGCTTGTGCCTTGTGAGTGGGGGTTATATATACTGATGATGATGAAAGAACAAATATGTCTTCCTCCTCAAATCATAGTCATCTCTAAGATTAGATACCTTTAATAGACATTTACAACCACTTGTGTCTATAAACCTGTGTGTAACAAGGCTTAATTAACTGGTACAAATCAGAATCAATTATTATCTTTGCAAGTAGGCCTCAAGGTATGCTAAATTTTAAATGGCTGGTCCATTCCAAAGTCACCACACAAGTAGCCATTAGAAAATACCAATATAAATTAATATGAATAGGCTTAAGTACATTACGATATTATCAATAGCCTTGTATGTACTTATTGTTGGAGACTCATTAAGTCATTCCAGAAAAAATTTGACATAGGTCTATATAAACTATTTCTCAAGGAATAGGAATGTGTCAGTTATGCTCTTGGTAAAAGAAGTAATGATATATACCAATAGATATATATAATCCTGTTTTCTTTATGACTGCCAGTGTAATGTCAAATGTCTGTTCATTAAACTGTGATTACAGTGTTACTGATTATAACACATTATTGACATATCTTCAAGATTCTGACATATGAGTCATTGGCATATCTTTTCTCCACTCTTTGTATCAGTGCATATGTATTAAACATCCAGATAAGATTGTCATTACTGATATACTCACAACACATAAAGTTAATTAGGCGGCACTCCGGTGGCAATTGATGAGTCAGGGCCTTCCTTAATTCCATTTTAATATACTTATCCATGAAGCCAATTGTATCTCCTGTGTCGGCTTGAGCTGGATGTAAACAATCATATTGTCCTTGCAGGAAGAAAATTCTTATTTAAAATTGATTGGCTGTAAATATAGTGAATATATGTAAGGGTGATTTAAGGTGAGCAAAACACTAAAACCATATCAGGTAATATCCGAGCTTTCCGAGGTCACAATATGAATAATTGATGGGCCCGGAGCAGTTGTACTACCAAACCAGGTGTATACTGACAAAATGTTGCATATAAGTTGTACTAACAGCAGTACACTGCCAGATGGTAAGGAGAAATACCATACAACACTTATATTTAGTAATTACTGTATAAGCCAAGGGTAGGCACAGCCCTTAAACAAGGCGTCCCTCTCTTTTTCAACATTTGTCATCATTATAGCAATGTCAATGCTAAATCTTAGGCGCTGTTGATTTAAACTGCAATAGCGTGCAATATGCAATGAGTAAAGAATGGGCCCAAGAAAGCCTCATCACAGAACTCGCAAAAATCAGGTACTTACAGGAAATACACACAGCTGCCAGTTGTTGAAGATAAAAAACAGTATTTGTATTGAAGTGCAAAACATAATATATCTGTCAACATACACTCCATGTTACTGAATTAATGTTTGCGCCGCAAGAGTGTACTTATATTTGCTTACCAATACAAATCTATAACAGAAGATTTGTAATATGCGGCCGGCGGCAATTAGAGGGCAAGGAGAATACCCAACTTAGCATACCACAATGCCCACTGCCCAGCAAGTAAAACTTACCGCTGTATGTCGGAGAAAGTATCCGAGTTACTTGTCGCACTTGCCAAAACAAAGACAAAGCTTGCTTGCTTGTACAAAAGAGTGTGCCCATATTTAGCACACCGCAGTTGTAATGCGAATATCCAGTTTACTCACTGCTGTATGTAAGAGAGCGTATCCATGGTAATACGCCACAATTACTGATCGCTGCGACAAAAGAGTGTACCCATAACAGTAACACCACAATCGTCATAGGCAGCCGGCAAAGAGACGTGTCCATCTTTAACACTCCACAGTGCCGAGCAGGATTCGCATAAGGCCAAGTAAATCAGCATTCAACAATCAGGAATCATCATTTGACTGCAATCTTTCTTCTTTCGTATTGTCCTCTTGTAGCGTTATGCATATATCGTTCATTATGTAAGCATCTTCGACCGATTATTTGAATCGGCGACATTACATATTGGATTTTACTTGTTCATACACAAGTACTGTCCGCCATGGCGTCGCGTCGTGTCTATCTGAAAACGAACGTGTAAAAGAACACAAAAAACGCAACTTTATCTTCGAACCGAACACAACACTTCTTCCCGTAATCGTTTTAATAAACGAATACTACTAATTATCACTGAAATACTGTCTAGGTATTGTTAATTTTAATAATTTAAGTATATGAAATAAGGTCTTGCTTGACTGATGCACAAAGAACACAATGACAGGTTGCAGCCGTGCCGCCAGATGGCAGTGGCTGGGTTCGGTTCGGATACCGGGAAATTTTTCATCTGTTTTTAGCTCTAAAATATTGTGGAAGAACTGATGCAGATTGCTACGCATACTACAAGTTATTATCATGAGAGGCTGTGCAGCGAAATATAATTTCCTATACTTTTAATTGCCCAAATAAACGGTATAGGTACCCGACTAAGAATATGGCAGTATTTTTTTTAGTAATACCATTTGAGCTGTTGGCCAAATCCGTAGTTTAGTAACGGGCGTCCCGCGGCCAAATGTGAGCTGGCAGCGGCCGCGGGCCCTCTGCCAGTAGGCTGCAGCCAGCTCCGAGCCTACCTAGCCTCGTGCTTACACTCTACACTAGCCGGCCCTGCGGCTCCGCCTGTGCTTTACGAATAAACACGGGTAGGGTCGCCAGGCCAGTTACGCGGCCTTCGCCAGTTGCCACCGCCTGAAGAACAGCCGACCGAAACTCCTGGAGAAGAATACTGGCCATGCTACGTCGGCAGAGTCACGATCCTCAGCCATGAGGGACCGATTGAGGAGGAGGAGGAGGAAAGAAACAGTGAGTCGTATGTGTGTGTCGTATATTGTATGCGTGGTAGTGTGTCGTGTGGTGTATTCCAATATGGGGGAGTCGTGTGTATTGGTAGCGATTGAATGGGAGTATATTAAAAAAACGAGGATATATTCTTTCAGTTCATCAACTCAAAGTGGCCGCAAACCGGCGCATCAAATTAGCTGGCCGCAAACCCACCTATAGACCCTACCATCTCGGGTTAACATTAGAACTGGGTCTCGGGTTATATGTTACTAATTAAAGCCAATAGTCGAGTAGTAAGGCACGCGGACGCCATAGCCTATGGACACTTGCGAATTCAGAACAGAGGTCTCTCACACAACAGCGCATCTTCGGGAACTCTCGCGACCTTATTCATTACCAGCTCCTCTAGCATAACATGCATTCCGCATCTACTCGCGCGCGAGATAAGCTACCCGTCACTTTTTGACAGCATTAATCAGACAGTGACAGGTAGCCTATCTCGCGCGCGAGTAGAGACGAGATGCACGTTATGCTAGCCCTACAGGAACTACCAGGAACACATCAGCACATACCTACCTAAAGAACAAATAGGTGTTATTATGGTATGTATGTATGTAATCACTTTATTGTACACAAAACAGGTTAATAGTACATTATTGCCGTGGCCGGGAAGAGAGCAATTGCAGGCTGAGTATTTGTTTAAACGGACGAGCTTGCGAGTCCGTTTAATTATAATACGAAGCCTGCAATTGCCATTCCGGCCGAGGCTAATATAGTGCTTTTCTCAAAAATGGGGAAAATACGACAAAAATTTAATTAAGATTTGATAAACATAAGCTTAAAACGTCAAAAACATCATGTTTTCCCGCCGTTTATTTTTTTAACAGAATCGCAAGTGTATTTTTCCACCGAAAAACGCAAATTATTCGAGACACATAAAAAAACGTCGCGTTTTCAACAGAAAAATACGACCTGAATTGGCTGAATACGACCTGTGCCTGCTTTTACATGACAGTTTCTACATTTTAAAAAGTTTATAACTCGACAAATAAAGGAATTTATATGTGACATTGCAGGCCATATATGTGGCCTGCAATGTTTTTTACTTTTTAATTTGGATCTGACCTTAAACTATACACTTTACCTTCCAATATGTAGCGACTAAAGTCCAGTTTGCGGGCCATTTTTGAGAAATAGTACATTATTGCCGTGGCCGGGAAGAGAGCAATTGCAGGCCGAGTATTTGTTTAAACGGACGAGCTTGCGAGTCCGTTTAATTATAATACGAAGCCTGCAATTGCCATTCCGGCCGAGGCTAATATAGTGCTTTTCTCAAAAATGGGGAAAATACGACAAAAATTTAATTAAGATTTGATAAACATAACCTTAAAACGTCAAAAACATCATGTTTTCCCGCCGTTTATTTTTTTTAACAGAATCGCAAGTGTATTTTTCCACCGAAAAACGCAAATTATTCGAGACACATAAAAAAACGTCGCGTTTTCAACAGAAAAATACGAGCTGAATTGGCTGAATACGACCTGTGCCTGCTTTTACATGACAGTTTCTACATTTTAAAAAGTTTATAACTCGACAAATAAAGGAATTTATATGTGACATTGCAGGCCATATATGTGGCCTGCAATGTTTTTTACTTTTTAATTTGGATCTGACCTTAAACTATACACTTTACCTTCCAATATGTAGCGACTAAAGTCCAGTTTGCGGGCCATTTTTGAGAAAAACAATATACCTACATGTCAATACGCACCGGAAGGCGCAGCGTGGGTAGACCCCCCACAAGGTGGACTGATGACCTGGTAAAGGTCGCGGGTGGCGCAAGACCGGTCATTGTGGCACTCTTTGGGGGAGGCCTATGTCCAGCAGAGGACGTCTTTCGGCTGATATGATGATGATGACATGTCAATATATATATTATGGTTGCGTTCCTCTGTAATCTGTAAAGTAAGGTGGGGGTAAAGTTGGTCATGGTTGGTTGGTTCAATGATATGACATTCCGCTGTTCCGTACCCTACCCCTCTGCACCCGCGCTTGTCCACACTGCCTCATACAGTCCATAATCAATTCCAAGCCAACTCTTATGGTGCCAGAATACAGAATACCAAACCCAGAGGGATATAGCGAAAAACCCAGACTACTGAAATATTCATTGCGCTTATTCAAATACTGTCTTTTATTATATCCAATAGCGTATTGGCAAGCACGTCACGTGCTCGGCCGTGAATAAAATTACATATACGCGAATAAATCGTCATTCCTCCATACATTGCTGTCTACACTTATAACGTTTGAATCTTCCTATATCCAACCGTTAATGGACTCCAAATATCGCAGCGTCTCACGTCTTGGAATGTGATAAATGATAATACATGTCTGTGTATAAAAGGAATTCCAATATGGGGGAATGGTTTCCTT
Source organism: Cenopis cana (assembly GCA_951800055.1). Lineage (NCBI taxonomy): Eukaryota > Metazoa > Arthropoda > Insecta > Lepidoptera > Tortricidae > Cenopis > Cenopis cana. Next base: position 294,971 of record OX637484.1, on the reverse strand, counting down.
GCAGTGCGCTAAATTGTTCGGCCTACTGCTATTTTGTATTGTGTGAGACGTTTTCCTTTATCGAAAAGTGGTGTCTAAATATCAAATTAAATACGTGTATAAATGAGGCTTTTACACGCAGAATGACACATTTCGACCACGGAAAATGATAGGTTGTACACAATACTACACAATACATTCCGTAAGATAGCCAGAGCTAAAAGTAGAAGACCTGGGGGCCGATTTTTGAGTGTCGAACGCTCGACTTTTCACTCGACATTCTGTCAAAACATCATAGTTTTTTGACAGATCGCGAGTGAAAAGTCGAGCGTCCGACACCCAAAAATCGCCCCCTGCTGAATTTCTCATTTGTTTCTGTAAATACATTACTTTTATCTCACGAGCGCGGGTGAGCCATGGTTGTGGCTTTAGCATGGTTGTGTAGTAACTACCTATACGGCTTGTTCTGACATGTTCACATATTGTACTTTCCCGAAAAAAAAAGTACATATTGTACTTTTTTTTCGGATCTCGGTGATTTTGGGTATTCTGACTCAGAATCACGAGTATCACGAGTTGCCAGAGCTCCCGAGGATGCACTGTGTTGAGACCCCGGACCTTTTGCCCCTTCTGCTGTCAACACAGTGAATCCTCAATTTTTATGAAGGGTCGGCAACGCGCACTTGACTCTTTGGGAGTTGCGAGCGTGTATAGGCTGCGGTGTCCGCTTACCATCAGGCGGACCGTTAGGCTGCGTTTCCACCAGATATGTGCGAGGATGCGTTTTCATACATTTGACACCTCGCAACGCGCCGAGCGAGGTGTCAAATATATGAAAACACATCCTCGCACATCTCTGGTGGAAACGCAGCCTAAGCTTATCAAATGCTCGCGGCAATGCTCGAGGTCTACATGTCACAGAGCTAGTATTTATTTATTAACTACCCCAACAGTGCTGGCTTGTGTTGTGTGAGAGCCGCCGCATGCTACGGAGGCCGAGTGGCGACACACCCTCCTAATTGCGTAATTGCTACGCCGTAGCCGCGTAGCCGAGCCCGTAGAGCCGCTACGACGGTTTTAGACCCAGTGGGGACTTCCAACGCAGAGGTAAAACTATGCTTTGTTGGGATTAGATCGGTTTCCTCACGATGTTTTCGTTCACCGAAAATCCACTGTTAAATATCAAATAATATTTCATAGGTACCAGTGGCGGCGCGTCAAAAATATTCTTAGGGAAGCCGGAAGTAATTTGTCTTTCTTATTCTTCATGAGCCGTAGAAATTAGGCAAGCCGGTGGGAATCGAGTTGTATGGACGCTCCGCCACTGATAGGTACAGTCTACAACAAAGAGATGTATTCGTTATTGGACCTTAAGACAATGCAATAAGGTGAAAAAGTCATTCAGGACCAGGGGACCGATTTTTGAGTGTCGAACGCGCGACTTTTCACTCGAGAACTGTCAAAACACTATGACGTTTTGACAGATGTCAAGTGAAAAGTCGAGCGTTCGACACTGAAAAATCGGCCCCTGAAAGTTGAATTCTCATAAAGTTAGTGTATAAGTACGTCACGTTGCAGTCGATTGTTATGATTGGCAAAATTCAGTGATACCACCCACGGGAGTGGGCCTCATGTCATTAAGTCCGCCATTTGTAGGTACTTACCTATATTGTTTGTGCAATAAAGTTTAAATAAATAAGAGGTGGGATTGGAACCGGCGACCTCTATATGTATAGGGATGTTGACTCAAAATTCATTATTACTCCATACGAAAGAATACATAAAACTATGCCAAATAGTGAAAATCCTATTCAAATATGTCAAAAAATAACGAAACTACAACCGCTAGAATGTTTTTAGTTCGAGAGAGAAAGGGCTACAGATCAGTGACGTCGCTGACCTCGAGCGCCATAGTAAATGACGATCGTTCAATACAGAGGTCCGTTTTGCGGAACAGGGACAGAAAATGCCCCCTCCTAAAACTTTGAAGACTTATAATTATGTAATTATTTGTTCTTTTGAATTACTTTTTGCTTCATTTGATTGAGAATTTGATCCTTTTTCGAGAAAATTCGGATTCATTGATTTTCTTATTTGGTGTCAACATCCCTATTGCAAGTCGCGTGCCTCGCCGTTCAGCGACAGGTTTTACAAGGTTTTATTTAACATAGCACTGTTCGTATGTATAGTGCGCACCATCCACGACGACGCGCCCCTCCACCGGGTTCACCGCCCCTTCCGTACAATACGGTATTTGACACATATTAAAATTTATAACACAGTGTCACTTTTTGGATAGTTAGCCATCAAAATATCACAATAAATCGTAAATTATAAAATTTTACCAAAATCATAAAAAGGTATGAATCATCAAAAACTCTGAAAATTATGTATTTTTTTACCGTCCAAAATTCAAATAAAAGGTCAATAGAATGCTTATGTAAAAATAAAAAAATAATTGCATAGCAACTATGTACCTAAACGCATTATTTTACGACTAAAACAGCAAAATACTAATTTTCCCATACAACGGTTGGTCGAATGCAGTGCAAGTGACGTCATTTGCCAGGGCCAATTTGTAGGAGCCTTTTTGAGGGCCGCTAGCGTCGAGCTAGGTTTGTCCCTAATTTTAGCCCTTTATTGTGCTCTAATTGTTGTTGGTCTCATATAGACATTTGATGGTCTCTAAAAACTGGTTCGATTGGCATTATAAAAAAAAAAATGTCATACCTGGCCATAAAGCGGCAATTACCGCACGGTCCGCGCGCGGTAAATCCCACTTCCTGGCCAGGTGGTGACATAAAATTTTGTACTTAACACGGGCGGTAATAAAGAATGCCTCAGATCGCATATTTATCGCCCTTGCCTTCGGCTCGGGCGTCAAATACCTACGATCTGAGACTTTCTTTGTTTTACCGCCCTTGTTAAGTAATGTACTATTAGTCAAATAGCGTATTGCGCATAGATTAGTATGAGATGCGCTGTGGAGGGGCGCGTCGTCGTGGATGGCGCGCACTATAACATTTCTTCAAAATTTGCAATCCTTTTCTCAACCACTTGTCGGTATCAGATTGAGCTGATGGCATACTTATGTAAGATCGGTGACAATGCAATATTATGGTACCGAGCTGATCTGATGATGGAGACAGAAGGTGGCCATAACAACTGGTAAACTACGCAAGATAAGCCCGTCGTGTTTAAGCCCATTGGATTAATAATGGGATTGCTCTTTGGCCATCATCTAGCCAGGTGGTAAAGATGAGGCAGACGGTGAAGCGAGCTCACCCAGAAAATGCCTATTCATCACTCTTGCCTTAAATAGGTCCAGGTTATTTGAACTTGGAAATACAGATGCCGGCAGGAAATTCCAAACCTTAGCCGTGCGCATTATAAAAGATGACGAAAAGCGCTTGGTTCGAGTAAGAGGAATTTGAACCAGGTAAGGATGGTAACCTGCCGTACGTCTGGATGTCCAACGGAAGAAGGGGGAAGGCGGTATGAGCTCATGGAGCTCCTGATCACACTCACCAAAGTACAATTTGTAGAAGACGCATATACCAAACAACACTTGTACCAAAAATGAATATTTGACAGAAAGTTTTTCGAATGTACCTACAGTGGTAGTTGTAACATTGGCGGCACGCATGTCCCGCGCTCGCGAGTGACGCCACCTGCCGGCCGCGCCTTCTATTACGCTAATTCACCTTTCCGACTAATTGGATGCATGTCTATGACCGCTATTTACTAAACTTACATTTATTTTAGCCACTGTCGCAGAATAGTATAATAGTATTACATACAGAACGGACACGAACCCCCCGCACCGAGGTCAGTTACCTCATCCCTGACAGGCCCAAATTGACAGGCCGGGTTACGATCGGGTTACCGTCGCGCCGCGCGATTCGCCCGCGCCACGCACTACGCACAGTACGCACCCGCGCAAACAATAGACGCGTGTACCGACAGCGCACGCACACATACTTACCCACAGCCCACAGCGCTTGCTTTCCTTCGCGTGTCACCCCCGTGCCACTGTATCCGAGCAGTCACCAACTATAGATCAGCAAAGCGCAAGAAAATTTCACGATGGATCGCGACCGATGGAGACAACTAGACAAGTCATCAGGGCGGCGAAATCCAGAAATGATCACAATTCTCTGGAATGAGGGACCGACCGAGGGCATTCGATTCTTTCAATCTGGAGATACGTACCAAAGGAAAACCGATATCAATTCAATACGTTTAGTAGAATAGATCCCCTGGTCAAGCTAACGTGTGTCCTGTAATAAAAGTGGCCGGCTCTTACAAGGAGTTATGTAAAATAATAAATTCCACCACTAACCCCCACTTAGCTCGCTAACCGACTCCTTTAAATGGTTCTTTCTTGCTTAAAACTAATGCCCCTACACCAGGGAGCCAATTCAAAACTAACATTTCAAATTTCAATGTGATATTAATGTTTTATACGTACTCGTTCTGACATGTTCACCTCGCGTGAAACAGATTATCTGTATGCCAAATTAAAATGCAAAATTTGTGTGTAAGGTTGACCTACGAATAATGGAGGAACCTTGTAAAGCAAGGGATTTACGAGCCAAGCTCTAGCAGTTTCTTTTTTAACGGGCTAGCGAGATAGCTGGGAAAAAAGGAAAAAATGTGGGGAAAATTATGTATCCTATCTCTTTTTTCATCACGATGGGAAACTAGAGCTGAGCAAGTGCTTGATGCCGATCGCAAACAGATATACAACGGTTTGCGCGTCGCTGACTATTGTATTTGCGGATCCGCAGTAGGTAGTTTTGTTAACGGCTACAATTCTTACGCTTAGGCTCCATTTACACAGGCGCAAGGCCCGTATGCGTGTTTAAGTCAAATGTACTGCCGGCCTCACAAGGGGCTTAACACGTTTGTACCGTGTCGCATTAACGTCGTGCTGAACTGTCATTCTAAATTTGTTAACGGGATGATAGCGGCAAAGTACCAAAGTTTGCAGGTATGTACATACCTAGGAATACGAGACGAAAATTGAGATAATTTTGTATTGCAGGTGGTATCGCTATTTCCATCACTGCATAATACCAACAGTCCTAGTGATTTAGTTACATGTAATTCGTTTAAAAATATAGGAAACTGTAGGTCTTGTTATATTGTATATTGTAGCTGTTAGCTAATTGTCATGTTAGTATTTAAGACCGTTTGTTTCTAAATAAATAAAAAAAACCACTGGATTTCTATCACGGATCGCTTGCAGATTTACATTCCTTTATTCCGTTTAATTCTGTATATTTCTTGCTCTGTTAATGAACAATTCAAACAAACGCAAGATTGTCTACAAAGGGCTACTGGTTATGGGAAACGTACAAGTACAGAGAAAATTTAACATTATAATATCGTAAGAAACAAAGTGACCCCGTTTTTGGTTAACTCACGATTATGCTCCTAATATCCATGACTTTAGAGCCTCAAACAGCGTAAACATTGATACTGAACTTGGGTCCCAAGCAAACATTTAAATTTAATACAAAGCCAACGGCAACTCGTGACTGGACAAAGGACTATATTCTAGTTCTGAAACGTAGTAACTACACGAAAATTAATTTTGTAGTAAGCAATAACGCTGCTAACGAAAACTACTGAAATAAACTTGGTACCAAGCAGGATTCGAACCTGCGACCAGGCGGCATAATATAGGGGGCCCATTTTTGAGTGTCGAACGTTCGACTTTTCACTCGAAATCTGTCAAAAACTATGGTGTTTTGACAGATCTCGAGTGAAAAGCCGAGCGTTCGACACTCAAAAATCGGCCCCCAAGTCTCGTAAATGTATTCGCCGTCGGTTACCTATAAGTAGATTTTCACACACCACACGCCCAACTATCTTGACGTTGTATGTACTAACCTGTAGTGGTAGCCGTACAGGCCCAATTTCAAAGAAAAACCGCAAATCGATGTACAGTTTAGCCATTTGGCACACGCATACTAGAGGTCAAAACAAAATTTTTGACCCGCAGTTCCTAAAAAAAATTCCCTTAGGGGGGGAGAGCCGAGACATTCTTTTTTTTGTATGAAAAAAACAAAATTTTTTTTCAGAAACCTATCGTGTGTAATATCATATGAAAGAGCTTTTTGAGGCGATTCTGAAAATATACCACATCATTACATTTCAGCTATTTTTTTTTAATTAAATCAAAAATAATTTTCGAAACATACCAAGTTTGAGGTCCTCCAGACACGATACGGCTGATTTTTATTTTGTACAATACACCACAAATGATACTTAATATCCTCATATCTAACCTCAAAAAAGCAATTTCGAAATGATTATCGGTAAGTATTTTTTTTTAATTTTTGAATATTACTAAGTGACACGGTTCTACTTTAATACCAATTTTACGTGAATTATGGAACTTTAGTGCAGATACGTTACATATTAATCATAAAATGATACGTAGTATCCATATATTCAACGGGAAATACCTCTTTAACCCTTTACCCCCCCACCACCCACCCACCACCTACCCACTATACCAACTGATGACAAGGTGCAGTTAAAGGGTTAAAGAGGTATTTCCCGTTGAATATATGGATACTACGTATCATTTTATGATTAATATGTAACGTATCTGCACTAAAGTTCCATAATTCACGTAAAATTGGTATTAAAGTAGAACCGTGTCACTTAGTAATATTCAAAAATAAATAAAAAATACTTACCGATAATCATTTCGAAATTGCTTTTTTGAGGTTAGATATGAGGATATTAAGTATCATTTGTGGTATATTGTACAAAATAAAAATCAGCCGTATCGTGTCTGGAGGACCTCAAACTTGGTATGTTTCGAAAATTATTTTGATTTAATTTAAAAAAAATAGCTCAAATGTAATGATGTGGTATATTTTCAGAATCGCCTCAAAAAGCTCTTTCATATGATATTACACACGATAGGTTTCTGAAAAAAAAATTGGTTTTTTTCATACAAAAAAAAGAATGTCTCGGCTCTCCCCCCCTAAGGGAAATTTTTTTAGGAACTGCGGGTCGAAAATTTTGTTTGGACCTCTAGTATGCGTGTGCCAAACGGCTAAACTGTACATCGATTTGCGGTTTTTTTAATCGTACGGCTACCACTACTGCTTCTAACCGACGTTTCTGCATTATTGCAGTACACGATACAGCTAATCTTACGTATTCCCTAACTATGAAGCTCCAGTATGTTCTCTGATTCCCATAGCGTTGAAAACCTAGATTTACCTAAAGTTGAAACTCTCTAAATAGTAACCGCACAAGTTAAAGAAAAAGACAAAAAATGAACTCGCAGTATTAAAACTGTTTGCATTTAAAGCTTAATGTAAAGTATTAAAATGCATAGATTGTGAAAGTTTCCTCGGACGGGGGAAGTGCCTTATTTTATTATCGCCTTCCCCCCTCGCGCATGCGCTGACCGCGGGGTACCTACAGGTACATCGGCTGTCAGCTTATGAAGACATCTACGGTAATTTTGCTGGGTATACTGGGTAAATGATAATGCTGAAGTGGTAAGTATATATGTGCCCAAAAACCCGGCCAAGAAGCGGCTCTCATTGATGACTCGGCATTTTGCATTCCCAATGGTACGACCTTAAGTTGATGTATCAATTCATTGCACGGATTTTTGACATGACAGGGACCTAGCTAACGTAGGTATATGTAGATACCACAAGTTCAAACGCGCAGTCCACGCGCACCTGCGCTTGCGAGCAAACATGTGCTAAAAATCACAGGTGAATGCAAAATTACGAGTAAAGTGACTCCTAACTCAATTTATTTCAATTAGGATAATTCTGTACAAGCCGCATTTGTCTTTATTACTGAAAATATTACCAAAGCTAATGTCATAGTAATTTATTGCAACCATAATTTTGTACAGCGGGCCGATTTTTGAGCGTCGAACGCTCGACTTTTCACTCGAGATCTGTCAAAAAAGTATGATGTTTTGGCAGATGTCGAGTGAAAAGTCGAGCGTTCGACACTCAAAAATCGGCCCCCTGATCTTTAATAATTATACTAAAAAATATTTCGGTAGATGAAAAAAATGGGAGGGAACCGATCTAATCTCAACAAGGTATATTGTTCCCTGAGAGGGAAGGTCAGATGACTCAGATGGCAGCTAGGCGCTTTCGAAAACTTAGTGCTCACGACAAATCTTGAGATTCTTGCGGACTCCGGGCTCCTTTAGGATATAACCAATGAAACTAGAAGGATGGTTATACTAACAATTATGTAGAGGTAATAATGCCCATGTTATACAGGTTACATGACCTCACCTTTGACTTTTACCTCGCGAAAGTTTGCAGATAAGTTCGATCGAGTCATGGCGGCGCGCGGCAACTTTTAACGGGGGTTTCAAATTGAATAATATTCGCTTTCATAGTCTCTTTTACAGCAACTAAAGCAACGAGCGAGAGGCGAGCGAGAATATAACGGATATAAATGTCTCCAGAAATCGCTTACTGTTGCACCATCCTCAAGCAGACACGCACACACACATCCGTACGTACTTACGCATTAATATTTTCTTAGGCTGCTTTCTAAATGCTTACCCTATGATTTTATTTGTGTTTCTATAAAAAAAAACTTTACTACTAGACAAGAAATCCATGGGCACATAGAAAAATACATTTCTGTCACTTAACAAATTAAATCCTAAACATCCCGTGATCTCCTTATCGCGATCTCTACCCCTTTGCCTTGCACCGCGCCTCTATTTGCCATCGAAAGCTTTCCCGCTCTCCCGACTCCCCTGGGCCTCAACCTCCATCTCCTATCGATCCGACCCAAACTTCAACATACATCTCATCTTGAGAGACTCTCTCTTCCTTACAAACATACCCAGCGAGCGATGGACGGCGAAACTCGAAGAGTAATCGCTGACTGTCTTTACGATCGGTCATGAAAATAAAATGACTTGATGCTACGCTCCGGGTTGAGTTTGGGAACTTTATCAGGTGTATGTATTTACATGTATTTCCGTTAATATCTGGTAAACTAGTTTACCCTGCGATCGCTAGAGGGAATACGGCTTTGAAGTTGTCGCGGAAACAAGACACGAGTAGAAGCTTCTAGAAACTTTTGAATTTTTTGAAATCTTTGTGAAAATTAGATAAATAAATATAATTTTACAATTCATTCTTAAAATTACTTATAAAAAAATAACAAATTGAATATAAAACTAAAATACAATTAAAATTACTAAATAAATACTAACAAATAGGAAAATAATACGTAAAATAACTGAACACTCCGTCGTGAAACTGAGCACTCGTCCCTGTGGCATGGTGCGCTGGCGGCGTTACCTCAAGTTGGAGAAATCTTATGATTCATCTTATTTTGAAATCTTTTGGAATTGTAGAATTCATCTGATTGGCGCAATCGTTGTACCTTGATGTTTAAGAGGTTCTTGGTTCGATTGCCAGCCAAGATGAAGCCGACTATATTGTCTGACGTGACGTGTCATAATCATAACGCGTCAGACCGCATTCACATTCATCTTATGCACTCTGACATGACGGCTATGCCTGATACGGTATGTCAGAGCACATCAGCGAGATGAATATGAAGTCCAGCGTAAGGAATAAACGACTTTCCGCCGCCATCGCTATTCCACCGGCTGTGTGTCGGGGCTCTTAGAATGCTTTATTTGGCAAGACGGAGGCTTAATGGTCACACAGGGAACGCCATTAAAAACCTCCCCCGCGCTCCCCTTGTTCCGCCAGCTCACTTCATTTTGCTGCTAAATGTATTTCACTTCACTAATCTACCGCTGAATGTACTTTATGGAGTGAGGCTATGCGAGTAAGGTAAGGTAACATCATCTCATTTAAGCTGAGAACTAAGTACGTCGCACGATTACTCTAACGAGTATGGAGTCATGTTGAGTTAGAGTTAGAACGCACGCTCGTATCTAAAACTTGATTCTTCAAAAATATTATATGTACTAATTTGATCATTTTATAGTTCGTAAGGAAATCAGATTAATTACAGTATGGTCTAGATTTCTTTCTGGGTTATCCGTAAAATTGGTGCCTAACGCCAAAATCTTGGGATGCCATAGTAGGGCCCTCCGGGTTTTTTAGGGTTCCGTAGTAAACAAGGAACCCTTATAGTTTCGCCATGTCCGTCCGTCCGTCCGTCCGTCCGACCCCCGTTTTTCTCAGTAACCCTTAGTGCTAGAAAGCTGTTATTTGGCATGAGTATACATATCAATGACGCCGACAAAACGGTAGAACAAAATCTTTTAAAAAAATTTTTTTTAGGGTACCTCCCCTACATGTAAAGTGGTGGTGCAAATTTTTTTTCTGCCGAACCCCATCGTGTGGGGTATCGTTGGATAGCTCTTTTAAAAATATTATAAGGTTTCTAAAAGCATTTTTTGATTAAAGAATTGGTTAGCGTGATATTAAGCTTTGAAGTGATAATTTTTGCTATGGTCAAGTGTCCCCCCCCCCCCCTGCCAGCTAAACGGTGGCTACTAGGCATGTGAAAAAAATCATGGTAGTAGTATATACGATGAATTTAAAAGGAAAACTATCACAGCTAAGTAAACATTACTAGTTAACGAGTAATAGTCGAACTTCAGAAATGTACTTTGCAAAAGCAAACGTTCGTACAATTTCCATTGATACCTTAGATAATGTTGTTAATTCTTTCAAAAACATAGTAAATATAAGTTTTCGAACTTTTTAGTCCACATAATGTAAAGGGTAGACGACTACGGAACCCTACCTTGCGCGTGGCCCGACACGCACTTGGCCGGTTTTTCAGGACATAACCGGGAAACATCGCCAGGAGAATGATGCAAGTTGTAGAAAAGCCGGCTGAGCGGCGAGCGGGCGAGACGCATTGCGGCCTCATTTGCATTAGGTAGTGCAGTGATTGCCGCGTCAAGCCTTTTCCTGGTAATTACAGCGCCGCGCACGCACTCCCCGCGATAAGCCGCGTTTAAGCTTAAGCCTCACAGAGAGCGGGCGGGCGGTAGCGGCGCGGGCACGGGCGGCAGCGGCGCGGGAGCTGCTTTTGGCGGTGGCGGCAGCACAAAGGAGCTCCCGCGCCGCTGCCGCCCGCGCCCGCGCCGCTACCGCCCGCCCGCTCTCTGTGTGGCTTAAGCTTTAAAGAGCCCACATATGCACTTTTGCCAATGTTTATCGAACAAAGGGGTAATATTGAACTATTTCCCTCCAGTCTGTTAAAAGTGAAAACACGATTTGCAAAAAAAATCTCGATACTTTTATTTTTCAAACATAACCCTTTTTTTCCGATGTTTTTGGTTGGATCTTTAAAACCCTCCCATTATTAACAATGATTTTTGGTTTAATAGTTATAAAATGATAAGTTCTCAAACCTGATAAAAAAGATTATCCTTATAAGTGTACACGTTTAGAATAAACATTAATATTTACGAAAAACACGCGCTGAGCTTCCGTAGAGAGCGGGATGGTTAGTGCCATCTAGCGTTTTTGTTTTTTGACCGAGTGAAACGATGGTATATGTACGCTTCAGCTTCGAGCAAAATGCTTTCGTATGTCCGAATTTCGGGTTGTTGTTCCTCCGGAGTTACGGATGTACCATGAAGCGGGCCGTTTGGCACCGACGTGGTATTAAAATAAATAAAAGCTCTTATCACGAGGCAGCGTGTAACTTATTGTGTTACCTAGGTTATCAGCGGTTCCTCGTAACCAGCTTTAAACGGCAGGTCAGTTTACTAAAATAAACGCTCACCTTGCGAGGCAGTGCGTACCTCGTGTGTACCTATTGTGCTGCCTAGCAGGGCCAGGGCGAGCCGTTGTAATTGCCCTTCCTACACGCATCCTACTTTAACCGGTATGAGCCAGTTTACTGAAATAAACGCTCTCATATATACAGGCTGTTTGGTAGTGGGTGTAAAGACTTTAAGGGGTGATAGAAAAGGCCATTTTAGACCACATTTGCTGTGATACAAAGTCTTCTAGTTTCTAAGATATGCGCTAATATATAATGTTTATTTATGCCACACCTGGCCATAAAGTGGCAATTACCGCACGCTCCGCGCGGGGGAAATCCGACTTCCAGGCCAGGGGGTGACATAAAATTTTGTACTTAACACGGGCGGTAAATAAGAAAGCCTCAGATCGCATATTTATCGCCCTTGCCTTCGGCTCGGGCGTCAAATACCTGCGATCTGAGACATTCTTTGTTTTACCGCCCTTGTAAAGTAATGTACTATTATATCGCGACAATAAAAAGTACCTAAGTGTGGTCTGTTTGTATACGCAGTACGCCCCCTCTTTGTATACGTTTTTGTAGAACAATATTATTTACCTATAATGGTTTTTACATAGATTGGGTATGGTGACACCTGTCATTTAGTTGTTATCCCAATAACCCCTAAAACGTCAAACATGACATAATCTGTACTGACATGACCCAAGCTATATTAAAAGCATAGGGTTTAACCCTTTATATTTATATTTAAACCCTTTATACCCCGTTGTCCTAAAGAATCTAAAAACAATTAACATTTCTGCAAGCCAGCGCCAGTCCATCAAGAGACGCTCGTCAGCTATGGTAATGAGGCCCGCATAATTGCGGAGGCCCGCGGGGCGGGGGCCCGTCGCGCGCCCTGAATATTTAATACATTTTCACATCTAATTTCACCAGATAAGGACCCAGTTTTTACAATCTTAAAAAGCTGTATCTACATGAGGTTTTTCAAGTATTTTGAACTTTTTAAAGAGGGCCATGCCATGCTAAATTGCTTTTTTAATCACCCTCCATATTTGGCGTTAAATTTAATTTAGTGTATAAATTTGGTTTCGCGAAGTTCTGAGCGCGGAATATTTAGTAGTCTGTGGCATTTGCATATTCTCCATGTATTATGGTAATTATGTAATTTATTATCAATGTTTGTCTCCTTATTTATTTGCTACGTTAAAGGTTGCACGATTGAGCAAGCACATTGTATCAATAATACGGTATTAAATCCCTAGTCAAATCAGCAACTTTTTAATAAATGTCAAAAACGATTTTTTAATATGAAGTTTGTAGGGAAATACTGTCTTAGTGACGTCACTAAGACAGTGTGAGTAGGTTTGTTCAAATCAGCGTCCTTTTTAAATCTTTATGCTTATAAAATCTTTCAATTAGCTAAAATAAATTAATAATTGATGTTTTTCGAGTATTTTCGTAAGATCTTTTATTAGTCAAGTAAAAAATAATTTATTTTTACCTTAGTTTAATACCGTATTATCTTGCTAAAACTTTTTTTTTGTCGAAGCAACCGTTGTAAATATGTTGCATGGGAAAATTGTTGTATTATTTGCGAAGTATTGTAATAAAATAATGTACATCGTTGTCATACAGTTATTCTTTATTTCTACAAAGATTCTATTGCTACTTTAACGATAAAGAAATACAGTATTTTCCGAATTTTTGAAGTCACATATTTTATCTTTTAAAGATTTTGTTACCCTATTGATCTTCAACCTTATGTAAATAGACGTAAAAAGTAGGTTTGGGACTTAGGGACCAATCCCAATCAACTTGGGACGGGTGGGTCACATTGGGATGTTTCTCGTAACAGTTATTATTTGAAGAAGTAGTCTACTAAAATGTTATTGTTGGTTACGACCACGCAACGCAATAATCGTGCAAGTTCGGCCGAAAACTTTTTTATTGCTTTCTCTGTTTTCCCCAATAATAAAATGTACTTAGGCGAAACTCCACTACATCTACTAAACGGTATATTCCTCTACCATAGTAGATATATATGGAGGAGTAGTGACACCAAATGGTATTTTTTTTAAACGCTAAAGCTTTGCAATGGGACAGTGAAATAACTCTGAAAATAAATGTTGAAGTTGAATTTGGAAATACTCCGTTAATAAGTCCGTTTTCAATATATGATTCGCTGCTACTTCTAAGCCATAAGTGATATATTCAAGGTTGGCTTTAAAAAAACATGGGTTTTTCATTTATCTAAAATCTGAAAGTTTGATATTCTAAAATAGGTAATCATTAAGTTTTTATTCCAATTTTGCAAGTTAGTCCGTGCGCGGGTGAAAAGGACAGCATGTCGAACTACGTATTGACATACAATTTTGGGAGTAACGTGCGCCTTAAAGCAGTAAAGCAAATCGGTACAAAACTCGTTGTATTTCCTTAAATTCCGACGTGCGCGCGCCACGTCGCGAACGGCGCTTACCCGAGTGCATGTATGGATGCGGCCTTACCGATTCAAACGAAAACCAATGATGACGTCATCTTTGCGCTAAGCTAAGGCCCATGACTCATATGCGTCATGCCTCTACGTAAGATTTCCGCAGAGCATGACAGAGCATGACAGACGCGCACAGAGCGGAAAAATGCTGCTATGCGCTACGGCGTAGCACACGTAGCTTTTTACACGCTACCGTAGCATTCGTGATCCGGGGCTACGTGTCGAGAACTGTAGAAAACAGGGTTGTAGCACGTCGTAGACCGCGCTACGTCGTAACCAGAATTAGGGTATCTTTCCATCAGAGCTGTGCTATGCTACGTTCCTATGAATGCGTTGGTATCCACTAATCATATTCATTGGTTCACATAGCATAGCGCTGGTGGAAACGGAAAGCTGTCACATCGTTGCAGCATAGCTACATAGTATATTGTTCTGGAGGAAAGACAGCTTTACTTCGCTTCGATTCGCTCGTCCACAGTTAACATAATTAATTCAGATATTTACAACTCTCCCCAGTCCACCCCACCATGAATAATCATGATTATTTGTAGAATGGAAGGAATAATTTATTTATATTAATGACAATCCTAATTTTATGCGATTTCTAGCCAAACGTCTAGAAATTGCATGGTTCATGCCAGTTAGACTTTACCGCTTTACTTGGTAAGGAGAACTTCAACAACTCCAATCTTTTATTTTTTGCCTATTTTATTTCATACTAAGTTTGTAACTCGATACTATCCTCCCCCCGCGGGTTGAGGTGGACGTGCCAAAGGTCGCTCCGTATTGTAAACGCAAATTAAAAATCACAATGTCACGAAATACAACGGAAAAACACATCCAAGAGTTGCTCAACCACGTAAAAGTGCTTATAGATAAGGTGAGCGATTTGGAACTCCGAATTAGTGCACAAAATGACACAATCGCTACTCAAGCAAAGGAAATTAGTGAGTTGTCATCCCTCATTAAATCGTTTACTTCGACTTCGTCTACCCCCACATCGCGCACGTACAGCGAAGCAGCTGCAAGCGCTGTGTCGAAAGCGCCCGCGCCGCGACCTCAAGCGCTGCAGCGCCCAGAGCGGCAGGCCCGTCTAAAGGCGGCCGCTTTGTCAAGCGCTCAGGCGAAACCGAAGAGAGACGACTTGCCAGCGCGCGCGCCGAAAGCGATGCCAGCCGCTGACTTATCGCCGAGCACACCCGACGACCGACAACCGAAGCCCGGTGTGGCCACTAAGTCATCGGATGATGTTACGCCGCCGAATTCCGACTCGGACTATCAAATTGACCCTTCACCCGAAAATACCAGCTCAGAAATGGACCAAGTAGAAGAAAATGGCGTTGTGTCAGAGTGGAAAAAACCGAAAAATCGAAAAAAGAAAAGGACTCGCGCACCGAGGACTGTTATAAAAGGGAACGGATCTGTGGATCCCGAACTGCAAGCCGTGGAGCGAGTTAAGCGTATACAGGCACAGTAACGGCACGGCTACCCGCGCGCCCACTACACACACACAAGAGACGTACACCGGTGAGCCGATTATTGTATGTCACCAGAACGTACAGTCACTTAATAACAAGACAGATAAGTTGGAAGTCTTACTTAACACCGACTTAAAGTGCGACGTGTTAGCCATTACTGAGCATTGGCTAACGGATGAGAACTTAAAATGCATTAGCTTAGACAAATACCTACTCATATCATCGTTTAGTCGCAAGCAATCGATTCATGGTGGGTCATGTATTTTCGTAAAGGATAGCATAAAAGCTATTAATGTACCTGAAATTGTTGAATTATCCAAAGAATTAATCTGTGAAATATCAGCCATAAAATTATTAGATTTTAATTCAATTATAATATGTGTATACCGAACTAATTTAATTTGCGCTAGGGATTTTTTGACTCAACTCGAATGTGTGCTCGAGAAAGCCAATGAATTTAGCGAAAATGTTACTTTAGTGGGCGATATGAATATCAATTGTATTGGAGAAAGAACCGTAGACTTAAGAAATCTGGAGGAAGTGTTGGCGTCACATGAGTTTAGAAACGAAATAACGTTTCCGACCCGAGTTAGCTCAAACTCATCCACAGCTCTCGATCACGCATACACCAATGTGGAGGTAGGTTCGATAACAGCTTCGCCAATAGATACTAACCTCGGGGACCATTACGCGGTGCGACTGGAACTGACTGGGCAGCGCAAAATCCGTAGTACCACACAAACTCGCATCACCAGAGATTACTCTGAATTGGGTCGATCAAACTTTGCGCTTTCGATAGAAAGTATGGACTGGTCGAATTTCGTGTTAAGTAATTGTCGTAATGCGGAATTTCTATCAACCAAATTGTGCAATATCTTAGTTAACAGAATTGACATATGTTTTCCCCTAAAAAAGAAAGTTATTTCACAAAGCAATAAGTCGTGGGTAAACCGTGATATTATCAATATAAAATCGTTACTTTTCGACTGTATCAAATTAGAAAAAATATTTCCCCTTAACGACTCGCTAAAACATTTAATTAACAAACTGAATACGAAATATAACTACGCTATTCAGCAAGCTAAGACGCAGTTCTACTCTAAACACATGGCTAGAACACGAAATTCGAGCAGAGCAATGTGGGAAGTCGTCAACAAAGAGAGAGGGAAAAGTGGACGACTACCCGTGGATTTTACGGAACTTGTGGAAAGCGTGGACGGCGTAAAATTTAACTCCAAAAAAGGTATAGTTGACGCAATGAATAGGAGATTCGTAGGCGCTGCGCTGGCGTGCGGCGCGCCGCGCGCTGACCTTGACCTTGTCCTTGCTCAGCTGTGCGGGGCGCGTGCGCCGGCGGACCGCTCCATGAGACTTACCCCTTTCACCTCCGAGGAAGTATATACCATTATCGCGAAGAAAATTCCACATAAGACCACGAAGGATATTTACGGTTTGTCCATGGACTTGCTTCATACCATCGCGAACACAATATCTCCCGCACTCGCACATCTTTACAACACGTGTCTTAGAGAGGGATCATATCCCAGGGTATTAAAAATTAGTAAGATCTCTCCCCTCTTTAAAGGAAAGGGGAGAAGAGAATGTGTCGACAGCTATAGGCCTGTAGCCATTATACCTTGCCTCGCTAAGGTCCTGGAAAATGGATTGTGCTCTAGACTCACTGCTTTTTTGGCGTCCATAAATGCGCTCTCCGACCGCCAATACGCGTACAGACCCGGCTACTGTACCACGGACCTGGTGCGGATGGCTGTGCGCAAAGTCGCCGACGCTCTGGAGGGCAAGCAGCAGGTTGCAATGCTTTGCTGCGACCTCTCCAAAGCCTTCGACGTTGCTGATCACAGGGTTATTGCCGCCAAACTTTCACACTACGGCATACACGGCAATGCGCACAGCCTTTTAACAGATATCCTACACGGCCGATCACAGTTAGTAGTGGGAGATGCTGGGCAAGTGAAATCAGATCCTCTTGCTACATCTATGGGCGTAGCTCAAGGATCGTCTGTATCAAACGTTCTGTTCTCTCTGCTGCTTAATGATCTGCCCGAAGCGATTACAGCAGCTGATATACTAATGTATGCCGACGACGTCGCCGGCGTAGTATCAGCTCCGGATGTAGACAGCTTGGAGATCCGCCTCAATGATGCGGCAAACCAACTGTCACGATGGTTCAGCGTGAACGGCCTCGCCCTTAATCTCACCAAAACTCACTTTATACATTTTCACGCCGGTGGCCGCGCACCAAGGCTACTGAGGATCCAGGCGGATGGTGTTCACCTAGAGCACGTAGAATCCACCACTTTCCTAGGTTTTGTTCTGGACCGGAAACTGACTTGGGCGTCCCATGTAGACAGGTTGTGCAGTGGGTTGGGTAGTGCATGCTTCGCGTTGCGCCGCCTAGCAAGGGTCGTGCCGCGGCACGCGGTAAGAACGTGCTATTTTGCAACGTTTCACTCACTCTTGCAGTACGGTGCCGAGGTCTGGGGGCGAGCCGCCGACTGGCAGCGTGTTTTTAGATTTCAGAAAAGAGCCGTACGGTCTGTGGTGCAGGTGGGTCAAAGTACTTCAGCGAGACCCTATTTCAGCGAACTGGGTATATTGACGCTGCCCTCGATCGCGATTTATCAAATTGCCACTTATACTCATGTTCACATAAGCGATTATAAAAAAACGCGTGGATTGTACTCGCTCGCTGCGATATCCAGACAGACTTCTTCCAGTGAAGCGGCGACTAGCACGATCTGGAAAAATGACTCATGTGATGGGACCAACCATCTATAATAAGTTGCCGGAAACAGTCAAGTCGGCCCCTTCCTTACAATGCTTTAAACGAAAGCTAAAAAACTGGCTCCTCGAGCACACATTCTACAGTTATGACGAATTTTTAACCTGTAAAATGTAATTATTATGAGAGAATTAATTTTATATACCCATATATGTTGACATGTAATTTTTAAATTATGAATAAATGAATATGAATATGAATATGAATAATGCAGGTAATGCTTGTATAGTGGTAACGGAATGGAAAAACTGAAAATTGTATGTAAAATTTGGGACACTATATTTCTCCTATTAGATTCGAAAGTGCTTTCGATTCTGAGTAGAAAATACCCGATTTTATCCAAATTAAAAAAAAAACGAGTGTACTGTACAACTTTCCGTAAAATGGCCCAGCTATTTATTAGTTTACAATCCAAGTTTACTTAAATGATTTGAGTTGGAAGAGATGTGTCAAAATAATCCGCACAAAAGGTCATAAAGCCACTTAATTTTCATACAGTACTTTTATCTCGCGCGTGGGTTAGCCGTAATATAATTATATTAATATATTATACTCCTCCAGCCTAGTTAACACATGCTTTCAGTGCCAGGAACACACCTAGCGGGTGCACGGACGCGTAGCCAATACGTTTCCCCGTATGTAGACTGTAGAGGTATGTGTGTAGCGCCACGAAAGGCTTGGCAGTTAAAGTATTAAGGACCAGATACTTATTAAAGTTTTCCTATAGATAGATTTCAATTGCTGATTGCACCTATTTGTGTCACCATTACCTATAAGGCATTTGCATTAGCTATTGGGGCTGCCGAGTTTAAAATCTGATATTTAGCCATGGCCGGGCGCGGCTAAGCCGGCTCTAGCGCCGGGCTCAGCCGTCTGCGGGGTCTGCTTAGCCGCGGGACCTCTGGCCGGCGCCGCTCAGCGCATTGCTAGTCACGCTACACACCTGAAATATTACAAGATCCATTATATTTATTCATCATTCTTAGTAAACGTATTAAATTTATTAACATTCAGAGGTTGCTCGATGTGTCACACTTGGTGGGTTCGTGGGTTTGTAAGCGTGTAAAAACACCTTCTAGTAACTAAGATGATAAAATTTTATTCAATTAAGACAATGCAGAACAAAAATTGTACTAATCAGGTACCTAACCATTAGCTCGAGAAAATTACGCCGAATATTTATTTATTTATTAATTACAATTTGCACCTTAACAGCTAAGGCCAGAGCGGCACAAATAACAACAGTATATAAGCAATTGGCAATATGGCCAATCAGGGGAAATAAATTGGTACAGTTATACCTTGCGGTATCCATGAACATGGGTGGGGCCCTTGAGGACTTTTAGTATTAATTTTCTCAGACTACATTGCGCCTGTATGCTAAACGGCAATCGACATTTTTTAATCACGAAGATAAATGGGAAACACAGTATTTAATTAAACTAACTATCATGATATTGCTCGTAACAAAAACAAATTGCGTAATTTAAAAGCAATGTTGGCGACGGCGCGGGCGGGGCGGGGCGGGGCGGGGGCCGAATTAAATTAAATGCAGATTGGATCACCGGCCACGCCTGCACTCATATGTGGCTCAGTCAATATATGATGTATATGACCAAAATCTTTTGGACAGCAAGCGATCGTGGTAGAGTAAAATCGAGCCAAATATAACCTGATCTCACTACCCGGTCGAATCTCGTGCCTTTCTGAGCAAGATGATAAAGGGTCACAGGTTGGTCCTATCTACACTGACCTTAGCAGCGCCTTTGACAAACTCGATCATTACGTTCTTTTAAAGAACGTAATTTTGGTGTGCGGGGCAGTTGGAAAAATCGTCATTATCCTCGATTTCAACTATTTTAATAAAGAAACAATGTTGGATGTGCTTTATTGTGGAACAAACAAAAGAAAACAAAATACAATAACAAATACCTACATACTAAAACTTAAAATCTATTAACAATAAAATAAAAAATATATAACTAAACTAAATCTAAAAATGGCCCTTGCGGCATTGTGCCGAAAACGCTGGCAGTATTCCCTCGCTGAACAGCTAAACTAATTCTTTGTGCGAGATATAACTGCCACCTCTTGGGTCACCGGTGGCGTATTAGCAATTGCAATTGGATAAATTGATACAGATTTAGGTATCTCACCAAAAGTTCGTTGTAACATCTTTGTTCACTCACGGTAACCTACAGATCGGAAAAATACTACGCCCCCTTTCGGGGTGTATTGGTCAAGGTGTCAGAGAATCAGGAGTTCCACAAGGATCTCACTTGGGTGCACCAGTGCTCTGCCTAATGTTTATTGATGATATGAAGCACTATTAGATTTTCCAATACGACCTTAATTCTTGGTGGTGAGTAAAGTTGCCAGAGCTCACATTGAGAGTGGGGGACATGCATTTTGACACAATCGATCAGATAGGCGCGCGTGACTGTCTTTTAAACGCGGCCTTAATTTAAAAAAGTTTCATTCTATTTTTTTTACATTTACGGAATCCAAGCGCCGTTCATTCTCATCCAGTATACATGGTAACAAAAATGGTGGCGATCCGTTTAAAGTTTAAAATTTGGTCCGGCTCTGACTAAAGTAGGCCAAACATTTTTCAAGTCACTGTTACAGTGGGCCAACGAAAATGTTGAGCACTTTAGTACTTTGTCAAATTAAAGAGGTTTCAAATTTTATGACGTTTCAGTCTAAATATTTCTTAGATTTCGATGTGACAAGGTTCTAAGTATGCTCAACATTTTCATGGGCTGACTGTACATCCTGTATATGAAGTGTTAGCTTGCCGTATAATTTGCTTGCTTTACAAACGACGTAAACACGACGTGACGCCGTTATTTCCCGCGGGACGCCATTCAAATAAGATGCTGATTAAAATTTGATTTTATATGACGTTCAAAAAAACCAGTAATTCTTATGGTGACGTGACGTGATGGTCCCAAGAGCCAGATTAGAGGCTGTGCTGACATTATGCTATTGCCATTATGATTGGGAGCTTTTGTAGTGATATTTTTGTAACCAACCCTTAATACGTATGTGTGTCAAAACAAAATTACCACTGACTGAACATCTATATCTATCAATAATAAACGACATCATTCAATATCGATAGTAGACTCCATTAGCAGATATCCGTCCGTTTTCATAATTGGCTAGGAAAGAAGAATCCACTGCATGTTACCTAATCAATTAAAATAATAAAAGTTTACTTGCTGTTTTAATAATCGACTTTCGTACTCAATTCAGAAAGAAGTTTATCTCTTTGTTCTTAATGAATTTGTTACGAAATAGGAATATTTTTTTCGTACCTAAATGATACCGCTACTGTAAAATATGAAACACCTTATCATTCGTACATAAGTTTTTTCAAAAGCTGGGTCGATGATATTAGGAAGATCGCGGTTCACTCTTGGATAAGACTTGCTCAACACCGGACGAGTGGCGTACTAGAAGAATGGCGTATGCTCAGCAGTTGGCGATTACAGGCTGAAAATTATGATGATGATGAGCCGGGATTCGAACCCGCGTCCTCCAAATTGAAACTCGCGTCTGTCATCACTTGGCGACAGTAGCTCCTGTCACCCAGCGGGTAACATGCAGTTAGACTGTGCCCCGCCGCGGCGCCGCCCGCCTTTGGCCGCTGGCCCGCCGTCGTTGGCACGGCTCGCTGTTTGGGGGGAGTGTAATTAAACTGCAGCTTGTATGCAGAGCACATAATCCAAATGGGGCAGCGAGAAAAGTCTGAAACTATTAGAGACAGATTATAATGAGGCTGGACGCCGATAAAAAACTGCTTCGAAGATGGATACTAAAGTCGCTTAAACAAAGAAACTGATCTACCCATAGCAAGTCCATACTCGTCAAGTTCGGGGGAATTGAATGAAGCCTGCAACGAAATACTTTTGACGCGATTTTATTTTTTCTTAAATCGTCCTAAGAACAAATTGTCGAATCTCTTATACCTTCTGATTTTTCCTCGCTGCTCATTTACATTAATACACCCTGGTATTACTTGTCCGTGGAAAAGGCTCTTTGGGTCATGTTCCAGGCAAAGTTGCGTTGTTTTTGAAGCGGACCTGGGGCCCTATTTTTGAGTGTCGAACGCTCGACTTCTCACTAGACATCTGTCAAAACATCATAGTATTTTGACAGATCTCGAGTGAAAATTCGAGCGTTCGACACTCAAAAATCGGCCCCCTGTCTTTATTTCTATCCGTCAAACAATAGAATCCTCAAAATCAAAAGGTACGCTCTTTAAGCCCAATCGCCAATAAGCAAGTATCTGCTTAGCATCAGGCAAGCAGTACAATAGACATAAAATTACAATGAACATTTTTCTGATTCTGAGTATGCTTTTTTGCCACCGTCATCGTATAAAATAAATACGAAAGCAATGAATGGGACAGACGGTGTTAAAACGTATATTGATACAGGAGCGCTCGTCGCGTCCGCAATAAATAATGGCGGCGGGTCGGACGTCCCTAATAAAGATGTACTGCGGACACCTCACCCAGCAAAAACCAAGCGTTAACGCCGCCTCTTGTCTATGAATATCTACGCTCGATCTCAGAGGGCGATGTCTGACTCATTTCACATTCCAATTATTAAACATATTTATTACTCCGCTTATGTTAAATAATATTTAACAACATTGACTTTAACGACTTATCAGCCTACTTTGTTGTGATCCAGCCTATACAGCTGGTGGGCCTGGCTGGAGCACGAATAGTTTAGGAATAAGGAAAAAGCAGTTTCATTCCACGATGAAGGTAAAACTGCCAGTTGTTCATTAAATGCCATGGAACAGGTGTTCTCCAACCCAAGTTTGACCTAGTTAAAGCCCCAAAATGATCATCATTTGTTAACACCGAATGTGTTGAAAAGATAATTATCAGTGGGAATAGAATGATATTTCGTATAATTAGTTGGAGCTCGGAACACGTAATTAATGATATTGGAGCCTCGCCTTTGGCGCGCCCTCCGGAGTCATATTACACTACATGGCGTATAATAAGTGTATTGCCTTATAAGTTTACATGTAGAGGTCTATTTCACTGAACATTCGTGGTAAAATCTTACAATCCTTTGCTAGCTCGGCTCTCAATACCAGCACTCGCGCCAAACCTTTGCAGCCTCGCATAACACATAACTATTAATAAGCCGTTAGTGTTTAGCAGATACATCTATTCATTGAATATTATATCTGGAACTTATCTTAAAGACAACCACCGTCATCGGCTAACGGGTAAAAGTGTATATTGTTGTAAGACCAGTCATAATCATTAACTGATGTTAGTCATACATTGAAATTATTATTATTTTTATCTAGAACTTTTTCTAATTCAATTTTTACTTTACTAAAAAAAAGTTTAAATACTTTTATTGCCATAATACCTCAAGCTACATAAACAGAAACGCACAGACCAATTAGAGAATCAATTAATAGTACATTACTTACCAAGGGCGATAAAACAAAGAATGTATCAGATCGCAGGTATTTTACGCCCGAGCCGAAGGCAAGGGCGATAAATATGCGATCTGAGGCTTTCTTTATTATCGCCCGTGGTAAGTACAAAATTTTATGTCACCCCCTGGCCAGGAAGTGGGTTTTTTCGCGCGCGGAGCGTGCGATAATGGCCACTTTATGGCTAGGTGTGACATAAAATTATTTTCCTTTCAGGGGTTAAAAATAGGCCAAATCAAAAATAGTAACATCTTGTATATTCAATTATTTTTATTTTTATTTAATAACTTTCCCTTATTTTATTTCCTTTCAGCGGTTGAAAATAGGCCAACTCGGAAATCGTTACATTATGTATATTTAATTATAAATAAAATGACGCTTTCCTACCGGTTTGAAACATTTCGATCGATATTTGATCTTAAATACTCGAGTGACCCATTTCATAATATTTCGTAACACCACATAATCAAATTACAAAGACACAGTGCGCTCAATGGAATGAACGCTGAACGCTCGGAAATCCTGGCCACAGCACCAATTGTAATGGCAATCTGTACGCAAACGCTTTTGCGGACACCATCTCTCGTTCACTCTTTACGTGGGAGACGGAGATAGGGTAATATACTATGTAGGTAATATAGACTGCGGCACGGTGCAGCGATGCAGCGGCGCGTTCGCTTTCGCTCCACTTTCGCTACTATCAATGCGTAGTCCTGTCGTGCTGCATTCACTATCCTTCGAATATAATGAGCTTTGGTACACGATTCAGGTGCAGTTACTGAATTTTCCTATTAAGGCTGGAAACAGTGCTTGACCGACGGTCAGCGCGCACCGTCGGTCGGGCGTAGGTATCGCTGTATGAAAGCATACGTGCATTTAGAACGATGCTTACCGTCAGCCGACCGACCATACGCGCTGACCGTCGGTCGTGCTCTGTTTCCAGCCATAGACTTGCATAGATATAGCTACGCCGACCGACGGTCAGGGCTGACCGTCGGTCGAGCACTGTTTCCAGCCTAACACAGCACAGACCGTCAGCGTGCTTAGAATTGATAAGGAATCCCGATTTTCTTCCACAGATTCTTGACTTTATTCTTGAGAGACTCATTTCGCATTTGGCTGTTAGTGTTTATGCTGAACACGCCAGACATTTTGCGCAATTCTTAAATGACTTAATTGCGTTTCTGTTGTTTTCCATCAGCGTAATTGTTCTTGAACGTGAGAAAGAACACTCGCCCGCTAAGGAAAATTCGAGTGTTGATTAATTAGGTTGAACGAAAGATGGGCACGATACAACGCAGCGCGGGAGTAGTTCGGCGGTCGTCGATAAGGACATCATTCCGCAGTCCGCATTGTTATTCATCCGGCGACCTCCTTTGTGACGTTTTAGGAGCATGCGATGCCGCATCTCCCTTCCCGCTCCCACTTACAAGCGATCTCATACGTGCGGCGGAATAAACAATAGTGTTGCGTGAGTTTTGCGCAATGAGCTTGGAGCGATGTCCTTCGCTCCGTCTCAGCTTTCAGCGGTCGGGGCTGAGAGGGTGAGCGGGAAGGAAGACTGGAAGCAACAGTTGTTGTATGTAGCTATCGATCGTGCCTCCGGCCACGTGCGGTGCCCTCTGGATATCGCTGGTTACACAGCGTCACCCTCACCCTGTTTGATGCCCAACGCTGGTTTCCGAGGACGTTTATTGACGTTTTCCGTGAGGATGCGTCAGTGTATGTTATTGGTAAATGATGATCGTTTCAGGGGTTGCTTCGTGCTGTATAGTAGCAATTTATTTTCTTTTCCTTTAGTCGTAAAATAAAGCGGAATGGAGTGGTAATTCAAGGCCCGGCGCGGCGCAGTACACAGGGCCGTAAATTCCTAACTCAATATGGTACACAATGCCCTATTTACTACCCTATTTACCGTCTAGTCAGTCTTATCGCCGACTGCGCCATTGAGTTAGCTTTAGTTATTGAATTAATACGACGTAGTAACGATTATGAGGACGCGGTATTTAAGGTTTTCCGAGGATAATGGAAAGATATTTAACACGTATCATTTGTGATGGGGTCTTGTCTCGAGGCGATCAGTTTAAGAAAAGGACCTTATGTGTAGAGTCGGTATTGACTAAAATTTATAACAATAAGTCAGTAATACAATTTAATCACAAATTCCTTCCCAAATGAGACTTAAAAAACAAAGTAATGCAGTTAAAAGTAATTGTGTACTCGTGTCGTTTAACCAATTAACCGCCCTTAGACTGCTATCCATAAAGTTGATTGCTTTCAGCACGAAATAGCATTATGGTACATTGTAACGTTTATTCTATGTGCTTGAAAAATATGATCGACTTGTCACTTCTAACGAAGCTATTAAGTTAATTAGAGGGCGGTTACCGAATTACCGCATACGAAGGGTTCGGCTCTCCTCAGGTAACAAACCCAGCACCGGTAGGTATTACACATACTTATTATAGTCTTTGGGTACTGCTAGTTGATTACGTATTATGTATGTATTAACTTGTCAAACTTACGGTGAGTAGGTAAAGATATAGCTTAATTTTTAGTATGGAAATTGACATTAGGATGTATGTAGTACCTTACGCATGCTATAAAAAGTTTAGTGACCACACCCTCAGGTCATGTTAGCAACGCGACGTTAAGAAAGTATCTCATCTAAGCGTATAGTTAACTAACATGTATAGGAATAAAAAACCGACTCCATAAAATAAAGAAAACTACATTTTATGCATTAAGTGAAATAAAAATAAACTTAAAATATGTCTAATTAAAATTAAAGGTAACCTAGAAACTAAAATCTAATTATAAAACTAAATTACATAATAAAAAATAAAATCTATATACATGTGAACTACGTCCGACTCAGACCTGGTCCAAAAGTGCCAAGGACGCTGGCTGCGTTGCCACGCTGTATGGCGACAGAAATTTGTTGGACCAGGTAAGAGCCGGAACGTGGGTCACAGCCCCTTCATTTAGGTTTATTTTCAATTACTTGTTTTGTAATGTACATTATTTGCATTAAGTACAATATTGAAATGTAAAAGTAGGAACTTGTCAAACTTTCCATACGAAAACCGGTTACGATTACAAACGCTGCAACACTCCCGCGTAATCCGTGGCAATTAATTATCTGCGCAGGAGTGGATTTTCAGGTGTCATCTGATGCGAGGAGGGCGGGGCCGCGCGATAGCAACGCGAACGGTGCGGCGTGAGCGACCCTGCGTGAATAAATTAAAATGAACTTATAAAAATTAAAAATAATAATAATACTCGTATGAACTTTACATTCTGTAAGTAGGCCGCAATGGCACTTTTAAGTAAATAACTAGGTACTAGCGTTTCTCAAAGATGGACAGTAGATACTGACATTCCATACGACCGAAAACTTAAAGCATTATCTAAAACAATTCCGTACAAAGGTTACTGTTATTAACTAAGATCGCTGGAAAGCCAAAAATATTATTAGATCCCTACACATTATTGGATCCCTATACTTCAATTAGTAGAGCATAATTGAGATAGCCAATGTAGTAACATAATAGTAATATAATTAAGTTTTATTGTTTATTGTAAATTAATAGTCAGAAATAAAGGCTTATTTTATTTTATTGAGATAGCGGCGAAGGTTTTGAGCATCTTATATAATATTCTAGCGCTAAGTATATTAAGTTAGATTTGAATCTAACTGGACATGTACCCTTAGCAGGTCAGTCATGGCCGCTGTAATCATGTTAATGATAATGAATAGCGATGACGTGCTGATAATATGTCCGCGAAAATATTACCATCGCACGCAAACGCAAGCTCATTTCCCATTACTTAAAACGTCATAACTACACACATCTTCAACCAACCTTGTACCTATTTGTCTTTGCGACTTACCCAACTTGACAAATTAAAAGAAGTTATGTTGGTATAACTTTATACGCATCTTTGGACTTTTTGCGTCTGTGGAACACTAAGTATTATAGGAATTCTTATGAACATAACATTTGAGTGAAACATAAGCCTTTTTGGATTTTAACGCGAATTGGGATGGTACCAGAGCGGAATGCGCACCAAGGACGTCATAATGAGCTGTTACCTAAATAGGTGGCAGGCGAAATATTTAGAAATAAAGTCAAGATTTAAGTGAGACATCTCACTTGTAGACAGTTAGGCCCATTTAGATTGAAGGTGTGTTTTCTTACCTACAACCCATCATAGGCAGAGATGACTGACGTACGGTCCGGCGTAGGTAACCTAAACCTAAGCACTTGAAGTGAAAGGGCAGCAAGGCGCTATTTCAGTGCCGTGCAGTTACAAGTCATCCTTTTTGACGTCGACATAGAATAATCTTTTTCTTGATAATGGCACATTACTTATATTTATATTCATATAAACTCACGTCTCTATTCCTAAATGGAGTAGCCAGAGCAGTGAAATTTAATTTTCAGTGTAAAGCGGGTTAATACCCGCTACCCCCCCCCCCCCCCCCCCGCCCCGCTGAATTCAGGACAGTGTAATCACTGTCCTGAATTCAGGACACTTAGAAGGGTTCGGACCTATACGTTAGAGCGAGATGCTTCAACTCCCCTCCACTAGTCGGGATTCTGAATTCAGGACAGTGTAATACCCGCTTAAGTATACTCATAAGGGGTAGGTACATAGTCGTGAGTAAATAAATGCATGCGACAAGTTGTCTGATCTCTAAATACGCTTATAATTGTTATGACTTCTGAAACTAAATGTCGAGTAACGTAACACTAGTGGCAAGTTCACAGCCTCATCATATAAGTTAGTGAACGGCACACTGAAAAAACGAAACGCTAGCAAAGTACCAATTTGGCTCGGTTAAAAAATAGTTAGTTACATACAACCAAGATTTAATTAAAATGCGAAAAAATGCTTAGTAAATGATAAACAAGCAAATTCTGTTAAACGTTTTTGGTTATTGTAACAAAACACTTATTAATTTCCGAATGAAGATCTCGGTAAAGATAATCTTTACCCGACTCAGTTAGAAATAACGAATTTTACACTGTCATTGTTTAACTAGTGCATTATTTAATGACAGACCTTTCTTCCTGTGTCTCCTATCTATTGTATATATGTATATTGTTTGTAGATATCCCTTTCATGTATATATTAACACTGTATATTATTTCTATATAGGAGCACATTTCTCTTCTACATTGGTGACCCCGACGTGATTTGAACACGCAACCTTCTGGTATTAGCTGACAACTGCATTATTTAATTTTAAACATGTAGTTACCGAATAAATCGTTTAAAAATACTAAATAACTGGGTTAGTTTTCTCTGATTACAAAGTAAAAATTGGCTAATTGCAGCCAATTTAACTTTAACAATTTTTAACCAAGTGTATCGGTTACTATGATAAGTGAGAACAACAAAGTTGACTTATTTAATTTTAGCTACAAAGTTTGCAGGTGCTATATTGACAAACTCGGTGGGTTATTTTTGACAGTATTTTTGTTATTTTTAACCCAGACGTTTTTTCAGTGCAGCCTAAATAATACGGATATTATATGTATACCTAGTTGGCGGAGTTACGAAGCTAAGAGCAGTAAGAGCTCATGAATAAGCAATGTAACAAGACTTAACCAGCATTCCGCACCAGTATTATGCTATTATGTTTATATATTTGTAACATTAGCGCCGTCTTTGATCTAGGGAAAGTCAAATTTCAGCTCAATCCACAACCGATTACGAAACATAACATAAGTATGTTCGATAATAATGCTATTATTATAGAACTACTGAGCTGATCTGATTAAAGACACAGAAGGTGGCCCAAGCAACCTCTAAGCTACACACGACAAACTTGTCGTGTTTCGACTCATTGGA
The DNA here is from genome assembly GCA_951800055.1 of Cenopis cana. Lineage (NCBI taxonomy): Eukaryota > Metazoa > Arthropoda > Insecta > Lepidoptera > Tortricidae > Cenopis > Cenopis cana. The sequence continues at coordinate 265,146 of OX637484.1, read as the reverse complement.
ACGCTCACAGCGAGTTGGTAGGTAGCTGATGATTGCGCAAAAAAGTACAGTTTGATCATTCTCGTCCTAACTACAATAGCCCTCAGGCCCGCAATATAATGGAAATTGGAGGCTTGCTCTCGAGAGTTTGCTATTTATTTATATTTTTATCTGTGGCCCAAAATACAAATACCTTAAAGACTAACTAACATAATAAAAGCTTGTACAGAAAATCAGTCGGTGGATTGAGTTATGTATACTTGTTCTGTAGGTACATATTTACACACTTACTGTCCTAATTTTTCCCCTTTAAGTGTAAGTAACTAAGTCGATAAATTCCATACTTATACCTACCTATTTTTATATTTACATTACAAAGGTATATTGTATTAATATAGCACGCGGCATCACGAGCATTTCGCGCCAAGCCACGGTTGCATTGAAATAATAAAAGTAATAAATTCAGAATTTTTATCAACATACAACTAAATTCTCAAAAGGTTCTTGTAGTTTAAACTACAATAGCTGTCTACATTGAAGCTGTTTCAAATACTTCAACTAACATTCAACTTTAAATGTTCTATTTAAGTCGTTCGTTCGAACTTTTACAAGCAAAGTTAGACGCTTTTGTCACGTTCAGACAATGCATGCAATATTATACTTTCCAAGATATTCCCTCGACCCAAACTAGACTGTAAACTCTGGAAATAAAGTTTCATTTTTAATAACCTATAGCTAAGTCCACGTAAGCGTTATGTTAATTAAAAAGCTACTTTAACTGAAGGAATACTGGTTTAAGTGGGTCTTTCTTTAGAGGCGTCGCATGGTAAAGAAAGATTAATAGTTACTCGTAGGTACGGTGTAGTTAGGTTTACAAACAGTTTGGAGGCTTTTTTGTTTGGGTCGAAAATACTTGGCGACACGGAATTATGCTAATAACTAACGATTGGAATCGAGGATATCGTGATTTAAGATTGTTGTTTTTTGTTTTAGTTCCGAAAGGGAAAGTTTGTTGAAATGGTGTTCTTGGTTCAGCTATTGAGTGTACATAATTCAAACATGATTAATTTTGGTCACGATATCGATATCTTACCTAAGTATTCACGTCACGGACTGAAGTTATCCCGACTTGCCTTAGTATTTGTCTATTGTGTCAATGTTGCTTAATACAATTGTGTCTATGAGTTTCAAAATACCTAAAACGCTCCACTCTTGGTAGACTGGTTCTTTCAACGTGTGATTTCTGTGTATGCCTATGTAAGATGTGACCTGGAAACAAACGGGGGGCGATTTCTGTTTGAGATTAGTTTTACTCGACAGGTGTAAGCGTTTTCACACTCGCCTGCCAGCCCGCGCGTCGCGCCGCTCGATTCACCCGTCCGTAAACATCGCCTTGAGATTCAAAATGCGTCAGTCACATTTCATAATAAGAATTCCTCGTGGAAAGAAAATAAAAGCGAAACACATCTGTAGAGCCCTTCTTTATCGCGGGACCCTTCAAATTGTGTCGTTTGGGCACGAGACGGACAAAGATTGTGGTCTGAGATACGAAACATCGCTGGAATACAGTCAGAATAAAGTAACTACGCACCTGAAGAGGTCAGAAGCTCTTATTCCCTTACAATAAAGACTTGTGGCATCTTTATACGATCGTTATACTTTTGATGCTGGCTGTACTACCATATTTCCTTTGTTGGCGTTTGTTTTTGTTTATTGAGAATAGTGGGCGTGCGTGTTGTGTTGTGTTCCTAGTAGTAAGGTCTCCAGTAGCTCTAGTATAAGTTTTTTCGAAACATTAACTAATTCTAACGCGTTTGCGTTTTGTCTCAAAATGTATGAAAGTGGTATGAAAACGTGAACAGCGCCTCTGGTCACTAGTGGATACTAAAATTGCGAGTATAACATTTGTTGCTAACCGATGAACGCGCGTATTTCAAACTCGGTGAGAGCGTTTTCATACATTTTGAGACAAAACGCAAACGCGTTCGAATTAGTTAATGTTTCGAAAAAACTTATAAGAGCTACAGAGCTGTCTTGCATTTGTCTTGCTCTCAACACCACGCATCCTTAAATCAATGTGAGTCGGCAATGCGCTTATGATACTTGGTGGAGTGTTAAGCCCAGTTTTCCTTCCGGGTTGGAAGGTCAGATTTCGTCGCTTTGGTAAATCGATATCCTACGCCAAATTATATTCGGCCTTGGGATTAGTTGTCAAAGCGGATCGGGCTTCTGAAGGCACAACCGAAAAAATGCTAAGAGCATGTTGGTCACCGCTCTCAAAATTGCTTTCTTGAGGTTAGATATGAGGATATTAGGTACCATATTAGGTAATTTTAGAAAAAAAAATCCAACGGTATCGTACCTGGAGGAGCCCAGACATGGTATGTTTTGAAAATTATTCTATTTTATTTTAAGATATGTGACTTAAATGTAATGGTGTCATATATTTTTAGAACCAGCTTAGAAAGCCCTTTCGTTTGATACCACACACCATAGGATTCAGATCATTTAAAAAAAAAACCATACAAAAGAAAGATGTCGTCATAACTCCGCTCCTTTTCGTTTTTTTTTTCGTCTGGTCATATTGATTCATATGTCCTAAAGATCAATTGTACCGATTTTCATGGTTTTAACACCATTTGCAGCATCTTTTGGCGCAGCGCCAGGACTATATACGCCTCATGATGTGGTTTTTGCCATCGATTAAAGACACTAGATACATTTCCACAAACGCAAAAGAAACACAACTCCGATCTACAGGTATAGGGATATAAGGAAAACACGGTAAAGTAGGTAGGTACCCGTTGGTTAATGTCCCGGTCACACCCGGAGCAGCGCCCGCCGACACAATCGCTCTTGTCGCCTCCAACCGGGCCGAGGGTCGCCTCACATTCGCGACTCGCTGACAAACCAAACCATGAGGGATCGACCTAATACAACGCGATGATCGCGATCGCGCAAGTGAAATTCGCGAATATATTGAACTCGAATAGGTGTCCTAAAGGGATTGTCCTAAAACAAACGCGACTACGCGGTTATCCCGCGAATTCGCGACTTTTACTAGTAAATCGCGCGATCATCGCGTAGTCGCGCGCCAATTACGACGATCCCTAATTACACGGTGTTATGTAATATCGAATTAAGCGATAGCGCTTTTGATGGAAGTCCACTTTCATAGTACTTAATCCGATATTAAATAACATCGTCCAATTCATCAGTTGTGCTTTTTAAAAGGGAACAAATAAAATGATCACCTAAATAACTTTTGATATCATCAAATTTTCGAACCCTAAAATAAGGTTGAACACTCAAAAAAATTTATCGATCAGCAATTCCGAGTCACCAAAAAAATTCTACCTATTTTTGCAGCACTTGCACCTATTTTACTTATTGCGTTCCTATAAATTTATAATCGCATCAAAAAAATTGTCAAGTACCACCAAAAACACTAAACTACCACCTAATCTCATGCACCTTTTGTCATTAGAATTACATCCAAATATTATACACATCGCATGCTACATTTTAGTAAACAGTTACAAATTAATTGTTTTTAGCACTATAAATATTTTAGTCATTTCCAAAATGTTATAAATTAGAAAGTAAAATTCTAAATTAATTTAAAAAGCAACGCGCAATGTGGCTGTGTGAAATAATAACACGTATACTGCTATCTCACTCAATCAAATACAAAGAATTGTCTGAAGCATAAAACCTATTGATATGTCGTTAGAGTGAAAGGTACCTATTGCTGTTTCATTCTAACTACCTATTGCTGATGGTTTACAAACTGCAAGAAGTTTTATTATTACTTTTTTAATGCGTTGACGTGAGCGCGTTTGATTGAAATCTTTTATTTGAAAATGAGTTTTGTTGATTTATTAAATTGTTAGTTTGTTATGAAAAGGGTAGCATTTAACGAACCACCAAATTAGTTGCCGAATGATGCTCTAAAAAATTACATTGATTACCAAAAATACTAGATTCGCACCAAATTTTCAACTCCCTTTAAATATAAAGTGCAACTCAAAGAAGTAACATGTCGATAACCTATTAAATTAAATTGTTACCAAATAAATTAGTCACTACCCAAAAATACTTAATGATCACCTAATTTCAAACACCAAATTTCATATAATTTACATCCAAATATTACAGGGCTCGTAATCCTATTAAAATTATTTACACCCAAATAATTCTTTCGATACCCAGAAATACTACATGATCACCAAATTTCACGCGGCAATTGTTTTTTAATGTCCGACGCACAAAGCAGTTCCAATCTAGTCTAACCTCATTGCTAGCACACTGATGCGGTTTTCCATACGGTCCGTCTCGCTCGCACGTCGCACCGCGTGCGAGCAAGACAGCGCTAAATGATTTTAAGAAGTTGAAGTTTGAAATAAAAATAGCTATTTTTATTTCAAACTAGTGGACATTGGAACAGCATTGACGGATCTCCGCTGGCGCGGAGCTCCTATTTTGAGTTGTTTTGGCCCTTCGGGCCGATGCAAAACTAACATAACCTAAACCTACCTATACCTATTTCTACCTATTAATTTCCTTTAATTTTTCCATGAAAATCTATCTATATTAATAAAGTAAACTCATTTGAGGACCTTTATCCATTTTCATAACAAACTAACAATTTAATAAATCAACAAAACTCATTTTCAAATAAAAGGTTTCAATCAAACGCGCTCACGTCAACGCATTAAAAAATTAATAATAAAACTTCTTGTAGTTTGTAAACCATCAGCAATAGGTAGTTAGAATGAAACAGCAATAGGTACCTTTCACTCTAACGACATATCAATAGGTTTTATGCTTCAGACAATTCTTTGTATTTGATTGAGTGAGATAGCAGTATACGTGTTATTATTTCACACAGTCACATTGCGCGTTGCTTTTTAAATTAATTTAGAATTTTACTTTCTAATTTATAACATTTTGGAAATGACTGAAATATTTATAGTGCTAAAAACAATTAATCTGTAACTGTTTACTAAAATGTAGCATGCGATGTGTATAATATTTGGATGTAATTCCAATGAAAAAAGGTGCATGAGATTAGGTGGTAGTTTAGTGTTTTTGGTGGTACTTGACAATTTTTTTGATGCGATTAGTAATTTATAGGAACGCAATAAGTAAAATAGGTGCAAGTGCTGCAAAAATAGGTAGAAGTTTTTTGGTGACTCGGAATTGCTGATCGATAATTTTTTTTGAGTGTTCAACCTTATTTTAGGGTTCGAAAATTTGATGATATCAAAAGTTATTTAGGTGATCATTTTATTTGTTCCCTTATGAAAATGGATAAAGGTCCTCAAATGAGTTTACTTTATTAATTTAGATAGACTTTCATGGATGGAGGAAGTTAATAGGTAGAAATAGGTATAGGTAGGTTTAGGTTATGTTAGTTTTGCATCGGCCCGAAGGGCCAAAACAACTCAAAATAGGAGCTCCGCGCCAGCGGAGATCCGTCAATACTGTTCCAATGTCCACTAGTTTGAAATAAAAATAGATGTCATAGAAAAATACTACTACCGAGGATAATTGACGATAATCAGCGAATAGAGTAGAGGCAAAAACATCTGAGAGCAAATAGCTGTATGCGACCAGTAAGGAAAGCACTGTTGAAAATATATTAAATTAAATTATGTTATGTACTCATTAAAGTTACAGAAATTTTGAAGCTTCTATAAAATAAAATCATTTAGCGCTGTCTTGCTCGCACGCGGTGCGACGTGCGAGCGAGACGGACCGTATGGAAAACCGCAGTCAGTGTGCTAGCAATGAGGTTAGACTAGATTGGAACTGCTTTGCGCGTCGGGCGTTAAAAAACAATTGCCGATTGAAATTTGGTGATCATGTAGTATTTCTGGGTATCGAAAGAATTATTTGGGTGTAAATAATTTTAATAGGATTACGAGCCCTGTAATATTTGGATGTAAATTATATGAAATTTGGTGTTTGAAATTAGGTGATCATTAAGTATTTTTGGGTAGTGACTAATTTATTTGGTAACAATTTCATTTAATAGGTTATCGACATGTTACTTCTTTGAGTTGCACTTTATATTTAAAAGGAGTTGAAAATTTGGTGCGAATCTAGTATTTTTGGTAATCAATGTAATTTTTTAGAGCATCATTCGGCAACTAATTTGGTGGTTCGTTAAATGCTACCCTTTTTAAAACAACTGTTAGGTATATTTTAGATTGCGTTAATTTGACAGCACTTTGCCTTACAGTTGTGCACGAACTGTAACTGCGGCGCTAGTAGCAGTTTAGCTCAAGCGACCGCGAGTCGCGACTGAGCGAAAAATATACTAATTATTAGTAAGTTTTAGTGAATCCCAAGATAAATATATACTAACGGTTACAAAACAGTTTAGTAGTAATTAGTAATCACAAGGACAATTTTTTTGGTATTAGTAAATAACTACTATTATCAAAAACTGTTTTGTAACCGTTAGTATATAATCTCCTTGTTCTGGGATCAGTGAACGAAAACCTGGGATTCACTAAAACTTACTAATACCTAATTAGTATTTTTTTTCGCTCAGTGTAATCCGCCCAGCCGTGCGCCCAGTCCACCCGCAGGCATTGACAAATCGCGGCGGCGCCCGCGAGCCGCGCGCTTCGACGCTTTGTTTACCGCCCGGTCAACGACCGCTCTTACGTTGCTTTATTTGTCGTATTTGTGTACACACAATAATGGAAATATCGCTCGTGGCTCGTGCGGTGTGCGAGGTTAAGCAATGTCGGTCCAGGTCAGTTCATGGACGGGTGAACACTTGGAGTGGACTAGAAACGTGCAATACACATAATTGATCAGTAGCCCTAGTATAAGTTTTTTCGAAACATTAACTAATTCGAACGCGTTTGCGTTTTGTCTCAAAATGTATGAAAGTGGTATGAAAACGTGAACAGCGCCTCTGGTGGTCACTAGTGGGAACTAAAACAGCGAGTATAACATTTGTTGCTAATCGATAAACGCGCGTATTTCAAACTCGGTGAGAGCGTTTTCATACATTTTGAGACAAAACGCAAACGCGTTCGAATTAGTTAATGTTTCGAAAAAACTTATACTAGAGCTACAGAGATTACACATTAGTGCTATCCCTCCTAACCCCAAATATGGGGTGAGCTGGGATTTGCTACTATTGTGTTTATCGTCAAAACTATGAAATGAAACAACAAATTATCATTGACATTATTGATAAACTAACATTCATACCACCGGAACACTTTTTATGTATATAAATCATTGTGCCACATATAAAAATAAACTTTTACGGTTTAAATTTCAGTTTTGTGCCTACTAACCCCATTTTACGGTAGCACTTTAATACTATTGACTTCCTCGGCTGTACGGTATCCACTATCTCATAAACCCAATATTTTCGTGTGAAATAATTATTATATATCGTAATTTCAACAAACATACGTACATATTTACGTACAGACGACCGCTTTAGCTTAGTTGGTAGTGACACTAGTGACCCTGCCTATGAAACTGGAGGTCCCGGGTTCGAATCCCGGCCAGGGCATTTATTTGTGTGATGAGCACGAATATTTTTCTTGGATCTTGGATGTTTTCTATGTATTTAAGTATTTATTTATCTATATAAGTATGTATATCGTCGCTTAGTACCCATAGTACAAGCTTTGCTTAGTTTGGGACTAGGTTGATTTGTGTAAGTTTGCCCACAAATATTTATTTATTTATATAAATATTTAATTCGATGTGGCCTGTACAACTGAGTAGGTACTACGCTTGTGTTATGGCCGACTGTCCCGTTGGCATCTGGCGATGCCATTTGCCAAATATAGTCCCTATTTATTGACTAAACTCACAAAGGCTGCCGAATATTTCTCGCACGCTGTGCCAAAAAGCCGTATCTCCATACAAGTTCTATAGTGTCACACGCCTGTTCGCGCCTGAACGCGCCCTTAGCGGCGCGGCACAGCGCATGCTCCAGTTTTAAATAAAGAAACGTCATTCACGGCCCCGCGGCCGCGGGCCGCGACAGATTCATTACGATTTCTCTACTCAATGCAATATTATCTAATATTTTGTAATTTATTCAACGTTATTAAATGTATTTCAAGAAGTAAAGTCTTTTACGAACCTGCGCCAACAATTTCGAGCCGGATCAGTTGCAAATAACTAAGAAGAAACTGATCGGCGCGGTCGGAAAATTTCTTGAAAAACAATTTCACATCGTCCCGTCAGATTTTTTCTGAAGGAAGAAACAATTTCAATCTCGAGCCAATTTCAAGCCAAGAAAGGAAAAATGAGCCAACATTTACCAGGAGAAAGGGTTTGCGGTGACCAGTGTGAGTTCGATCCAATTAATTAATTGTGACATGGAGTAAAATCTACGTTGTACCTTCATACTAAAGGTATTCCATCTATCTAAAGGTATACCAACAATCTAAAGGGGTTTCAACAATTTTATTCCATATTTGCTCACATTTTACCTCAGTTTACTAATCCTTTTCTTCAGTTGGCATAAAAACATAGAATTCTCAATTTTAAATTACGCTACGTGAAAAACGTTACGTATAGCTATCAATCTATGCAAATACTACTATATATCTATTTAATGTGTGCTTATTGCTCAACTATAGTTTATTTTCCGCTATAGGGCAGTTTGAACTTTATTTCGTTTAGTTTTCTTGTATTATCGTTTCACAATGGACAACCTTAAGTCCTTAAAGAAAAGCAGAGCAAGCTATAAGTCAAAGCTAACAGTTTTCAAAAAGTATTTAAATGCCTTATTGCCTAGTACAGAACTTAACAGCGTGCAACTGCATGAACTTACTATGCGTCATGCGAAAATGCTAGAAATGTACAATGACTTCGATTCAATCCAAAACGATATAGAAGGGTTGGTGGAAGTTCCAGATGAGGAATACGCAGAGCGGACTGCCTTCGAGACTCAGTACTTTGGAGTTATGGCGGCTGCACAGGACATGCTCAGTAAACATGCTGCGTCCGCCGGAGCTGCCTCTGCGGGGCATGAGAGCGGATCGGTGGCGGGTTCAGGTGATGCTGTGCTGTCAAGTAAGCCAAACATTAGGCTTCCAACCATACACCTTCCGATTTTTTCTGGTCGTTATCAAGATTGGCTAGAATTCCATGACACTTATAAGTCACTTATACACGATAATTCGTCTATACCTAAAATCCACAAGTTCCACTATCTAAGGAACTCTTTGAAAGACAGTGCGTCATTAATCATTCAATCTTTAGAATTTTCAACTGATAACTATGACGTTGCCTGGGAGCTGTTGTGCGAGCGTTTCAATAACAATCGTATTTTAGTAAATAATCACATTCAAGCGCTGTTTAACATACAGCCGGTCGCACAAGAGTCTTCTAAGGCCTTACGCAATATGATAGACTGGGTTAATAAGAATTTACGAGCATTAAAAACATTGAACTTGCCTACTGAACATTGGGATGTTTTAATTATTCACATGATGACTAACAAGCTCGACGCAGTCTCAATGCGCGACTGGGAAACTGAACGTAACAAAATAGAAGGTGTTCCCACATTTAAGGATTTCACACGGTTTCTAAAGGGTCGTGCTGACCTTCTGGAAACGATGGAGGAGGCTCAGGCGCAATCCAAGGTTCATAGACGGCATAGTGACACCACGTACAATCGCCCGAAGGCATTTATTGTGAATGAACAGTTCAATCAAAAACAGTTCAAATGTCCTGTTTGCAAAAATTATCATACCATCTATCAATGTCCGAAGTTTAAGGCAATGCCAATTGAAGCGCGCATAGAAAAAGTAAAACAATTAAATCTTTGTACTAATTGTTTGCGGGCAGGACATGATGAACCAAATTGCCGTCTAAGTTCATGCCGCCGGTGCACGAAACGTCATAATACGTTGTTACACATAGACACAAAATATACAGAACCACAGGCTAGTAAATTCCCATTAAAGGGGGATTGTGTTGTTTTACCAAACGTGCAGGAACAATCTATACCTGTACAAAACAATGTTACATTATCCTCAACGCACCATAGCCAGGTTCTGTTGTCAACCGCAGTGGTCACCATACAAGATCATGCTGGTCAAACTCACAAGGTTCGTTGTCTACTGGATAACGGCAGTACATGTAGCTTCCTAACTGAAGGTCTACAAAAACAATTAGGAATACCCAGTTATTCCACATCTATTTCTATTCAAGGACTAAACAAACAGTCCTCGAAAGTTACAAAACGGTGTGACGTCACCATATCGTCACACTACGATAGTGGTTATACAACTGATGTTAACTGCTTCATCGTACCTTGTATCACCCAGATGATACCAACAATACCAATCAATTGCAATGCTATCGAAATTCCCCCTCACGTCCACCTCGCGGATCCATCCTTTTCCGTGCCATCAGAGGTGCAGATGCTGCTGGGCGCAGACCTATTTTGGGAGGTTATGTCTTCCAATTATATATCGTTAGGCAAGCACAAACCAACCCTGGTTGAAACAAAACTTGGGTGGCTTGTCTCAGGTAAAATACAATTACCTAATGTAAAACAAACAAAACAATATACAGTCCACTGTCACTTCTCTAATGATATTGAGCTTGATGAAAGACTTAATTTTTTTGAATCTGAAGCCGTTCCGATCACTCAACAATTGCAAAACAAAGCTGAGAGTGAGGCTGAACGAATCTTCACTGAAACTATATACTACACGCCACCCAGATGGCAAGTTTGTCCTTAGACACAAACAACAAGCATAAATTATATTTCACTCATTAGAACGTAAATTATAAGCTGGATCAAAACGTGTAAAAAGCAATTGAAGCAATTTGTGTATAACAGAATTACAGAAATCACGAACAGTTTTGAACCAGCTGCTTTGCATTACATTCCCACAGAAATGAACCCTGCGCCAACAATGGCCAATAATGATATCGAACAGAAAAGGTCGCTGCTCACAATTAATAAAAGCCTATATACTTATTTAGTGGTGTTTGTATGTTTGGCAGTGCGAGCAGTACATCTAGAGCTCGTCACTGATCTCTCGTCCCAGGGCTCAAGGCTTTATTGCCGTTCTAAATAGATTCATTGCCCGCAGAGGTAAGCCGGCAACTATATTTTCAGACAACGGAACGCAGTACGTTGTAGCATGTAATGAATTATCCAGATTTTTAAAACAACATTCTAAAGGCATAATTTCTTATTCAGCTGTTTTATCGATGGCTAGTCTAGATTATGAAGGAATGAACCCTGCAGATATAGGATCTAGGGGACTAAATGCATCACAAATTAGAAACTCATCTTTGTGGTGGGAAGGTCCATACTTTCTACGGTCCATACTTTCTACAATTAGGGATGTTCAACAAAAACGATTCTTACTTTCTAAAGGTACTCTTTCACCGAAGGAGAAACTTATCAAATTAAACCCCTTCATTGAAAGGAAAATCTTATCAGAGTTGGAAGTCGCTTGTTCAATTCGAATTATGATTATAACATAAAACATCCTATATTATTACATGCATCTCATCACATTATAAAAATGATCTCAAACAAAGCCACAAATTTATGCAGGGCCAATAATGATATCGAACAGAAAAGGTCGCTGCTCACAATTAATAAAAGCCTATATACTTATTTAGTGGTGTTTGTATGTTTGGCAGTGCGAGCAGTACATCTAGAGCTCGTCACTGATCTCTCGTCCCAGGGCTCAAGGCTTTATTGCCGTTCTAAATAGATTCATTGCCCGCAGAGGTAAGCCGGCAACTATATTTTCAGACAACGGAACACAGTACGTTGGAGCATGTAATGAATTATCCAGATTTTTAAAACAACATTCTATTATAAAGACATAATTTCTTATTCAGCCGAACATGAAATAAACTTCAAATTTAGCCCGGCTTATAACCCTAATTTTAACGGATTAGCCGAAGGTTCCGTTAAGTCAATAAAGCATCACTTAAAACGCGTTCTCCTCTGACCCGTCAGACTTAGTTCCTCTTGCCCCATGTCACAATGGATCGATTGTACGAGCTCTCACCATGTCACCGGCACCCCAGGCCGAAGATGCTGCTCGGATTTCAACGTTCTCAAGGTTTATGAGAACAGAACAATTAAAGGCTCATTTTTGGAAGAGATACTCAAATGAATACATTTCAGAGCTTCAGACCCGGTCCAAGTGGCGGACACAGGGAGAACACCCAGCTGTGGGTGAGATGGTAATCATAAAGGACGACCGCCTTCCACCAAACCGATGCCTGCTCGGACGAGTTACAGCAGTCCACCCGGGCAGCGACGGCGTCAATCGTGTGGCTGACGTCCTAACGACTTCGGGGACATTGCGCAGGGCCTACAACCGGCTCTGCCCACTACCATCACAATTGGATCACGATGCTCCTGATCCAAGGGGGCAGCCTGTTCGCGCCTGAACGCGCCCTTAGCGGCGCGGCACAGCGCATGCTCCAGTTTTAAATAAAGAAACGTCATTCACGGCCCCGCGGCCGCGGGCCGCGACAGATTCATTACGATTTCTCTACTCAATGCAATATTATCTAATATTTTGTAATTTATTCAACGTTATTAAATGTATTTCAAGAAGTAAAGTCTTTTACGAACCTGCGCCAACACGCCGTTTTGACAACTTTATTTACCTACTCTAAGCATTACAAAGGGATACGGCCTTGTTCTACCGAAAGACTATTTACTTTGTGTAAGTTTTGAAGGAGAATATTCTGGAGCTCACTTAGGGTTCTTCATAATTGTTTTCGCTGTCTGTTGTAAAGAGATACTGTAATAATGTTTTACTTGTGTTTGGATATTTTAGGTGAGTATAAAGTGGTTATTATTTGAATCCCCCAATAAGAGCGTACCTAATATAAATGGAAACACCTATTTAATGTTTCTCATTAGCCCAATGATTAAGTAGTTAGAGAATGGCTTAATGGCATTAAGCGCCATTGCACATATTTCTTGAATAGTGCACTAATGTTTAAACAAACAAATAATTAATCTTTTTTTCTTTATTGCCATGGAATACGGTAAAACAGTTTAAACATATTATCTTTGATGTACACTTTACCTATCTCTTATTTTACCTAGAGTAAATAGTAATACTAATCTAAACTGAAAGCCCTTCTTATATCTTTGACGACCGCTTTAGCTTAGTTGGTAGTGACTCTGCCTACGAAGCTGGAGGTCCCGGGTTCGAATCCCGGCCAAGGCATTTATTTGTGTGATGAGCACGAATATTTGTTCCTGGGTCTTGGATGTTTTCTATGTATTTAAGTATCTATTTATCTATATAAGTATGTCTATCGTCGCTTAGTACCCATAGTACAAGCTTTGCTTAGTTTGGGACTAGGTTGATTTGTGTAAGAATGTCCACAAAATATTTATTTTTATTTATCTACGCAATAAGAATATCCTAGCCGCAATACACAGAAACCTACACGTCGTAACGTAGGGAACACGTCTACGAAGAGCGGCGTTAATTATAATAGGTCTATATTATTAGTATAAGATTGGTTGTAATCTAATTCATGGATGTGTTGAGTAAACGAGTTTTTGCTTGCGGCATGGCTTTGAATTTAGGTACTCTAGTCTAGTCTTTTGTCTTAACGGTTCTTATCTCGAGAGCACTTCGTCGCGACCTTCACGATGTGAAGCTAAAGACGTAGTACTATTATTTATTCGTGGCTAAAGGTCACCTTAACGTTAGAGCTAAGTTTAAGTGGGCTTATGTGGCTCTAAAGTATTACACCAGCAGGCCTAGCACATGACGGCCGCGAGAATATGTCGGCTCGAGATACTACCTACTCGCCTTTTTTTTATTGGTACTGTTAGAAAGTGACGGATAGTCTATCTCGAGCCGACATACTCTCGCGGCTGTAATCAGCTAGGCCTACATATAAAGGCGTAGGTAGAGGTGAAGTGGCCGTAGCCGGGTTATTGGCGGTTTATTGTTCACGGGCGAAGGGCAAGTGCTGGCAGGTGAGGGCTCCAGGGATCAATGTTTGAGAACTACGGTTTTACTACAATATATGATCGATGGTTGTGTAAGTACGCTATCATTAGAAATTAAAAGGATTGGTTTCGCTGGGTATGTAATTATTTGCGTGAAGAGAAAAAATAAGTGTAAAAATCGACCAAATGCGACGACGAGAAATGCGAAATGCTAACGAATGCGATGCGAGTTAGACGACTTCGCACATTAAGGATTCCGAACCAACTGCAAAATTAAGTTGGTTTGTATTCGCGCCCCCCTTTAACTAATATGGGAAATTGGGAACTCAATCCTAAAAATATTTAAAAATAAGTTTTGACTGCTTCCATGCAGGGTTGGGCAGTATTTCAAATACATGTATTTGAAATACGTATTTGAAATACAAATACGTATTTTGTATTTGTATTTCAAATACTCTAGGAGAAGTATTTTGTATTTCGTATTTCAAATACCGCACTCACATGTATTTTGTATTTTGTATTTCAAATACTTTATGTTTTAAAATACATTTCCACAAAAATACATTTTTTAATTCTGTAATCGTAGGTATAATTAAACTTTTTTTTAACTATTTACTTTTTTATAACTTGGGGCTAAAACTCAAAGATGATTGATTCTTTGAGTTTTATAGCCCCAAGTTAAGCCACTATGGCAACACTAAGTGCAAGTGTCAACGTCCAGTATCAGTCAATTCACATGAGAGTATTGATATTTTAGTTTAGTTTATTACGCGGTTTTTCTGCTACTGACTGAGTATTTGATTCAAATGCACCGAGATATGTTGTTAGATGATGGATTCAAATTCACGACAATACTTTTAGAAATTTAGTTTTTATTAAGGGAAATTCCTCCTTCAATTCATAAAAAAACTGTAAAAAGTATCATATGGTAAGTTTCAAAGAAAACTAGTGGAGTTTGACATATAATGTATATGTCTTTGTGTGTGTGTATTGTATGTATATCTGAGGGGCTAGGATGATTCCATATACCGTCACGTTATATGGCCTAAATGTATGAAAACGTCACATAAAACATCACGGTATACGCGATCATCTTAGCCCCTCTGAGGGGCTAAGATGATCGCGTATATGTCGGACATATAGGATTCGTCACTCTCGCACTTACATACTTGACTGACTGACTTGACAGTAAGAGACGAATGCTATATGTCCGACATATAAGCGATCATCTTAGCCCCGCTGGTTTCATTTTAGACATGCGCAAAAAGTGTCACTAAAAAGAAAAGGGAACAAATAAAATGATCACCTAAATAACTTTTGATATCACCAAATTTTCGAACCCTAAAATAATGCTGAACACTCAAAAAAATGTATCGACCATCAATTTCAGATCACCTAACGACTCATACCTATTATTCCAGCAGTAGCAGCTATTTTACTTATTGCGTTCCCTGAAATTTTATAATCGCATCAAAAAATTCTCAAGTACCACCAAAAATACTAAACTACCACCAAATCTCGTGCATCATTTGTTATTAGAATTACGTCCAAATATTATACACATTACAAGCTATATTGTAGTTAATACATTCAAATTAATTATTGAGCGACATGTTTCGGACTCACACGCGACGTTGTGGTTACCGAGTGACATGTTTTGGACTAACACGCGACATGTTCGGGCTCATCAAGCGACATGTTTCGGATCCAGCGACATGTCTCGGACCCATCGAGCGACATGTTGGGGTCATCGAGCGACATGTTTCGGACTCACACGCGACATGTTTCGGATCCAGCGACATGTCTCAGACCCATCGAGCGACATGTTGGGGTCATCGAGCGACATGTTTCGGACTCACACGCGACATGTTTCGAATCCAGCGACATGTCTCGGACCCATCGAGCGACATGTTGGGGTCATCGAGCGACATGTTTCGGACTCACACGCGACATGTTTCGGATCCAGCGACATGTCTCGGACCCATCGAGCGACATGTTGGGGTCATCGAGCGACATGTTTCGGACTCACACGCGACATGTTTCGGATCCAGCGACATGTCTCGGACCCATCGAGCGACATGTTGGGGTCATCGAGCGACATGTTTCGGACTCACACGCGACATGTTTCGGATCCAGCGACATGTCTCGGACCCATTGAGCGACATGTTGGGGTCATCGAGCGACATGTGTCGGACCGACACGCGACATGTTCGGGCTCATCAAGCGACATATTTCGGACTCAAAATGTGTTATATATATATATATATATATACAACGCGCGAGCCGAGCGAGCGAAGCGAGCGTGCCGCGGTAGCGGCCGGCGAAGCGCCAGAACCACCACCTGTTGAGTCCGAAACATGTCGTTGGATGAGCCAGAACATGTCGCGTGTGAGTCCGAAACATGTCGCTCGATGACTCCAACATGTCGCTCGATGGGTCCGAGACATGTCGCTGGATCCGAAACATGTCGCGTGTGAGTCCGAAACATGTCGCTCGATGACCCCAACATGTCGCTCGATGGGTCCGAGACATGTCGCTGGATCCGAAACTTGTCGCTTGATGAGCCCGAACATGTCGCGTGTTAGTTCAAAACATGTCACTCGGTAACCACAACGTCGCGTGTGAGTCCGAAACATGTCGCTCGATGACCCCAACATGTCGCTCGATGGGTCAGAGACATGTCGCTGGATCCGAAACATGTCGCGTGTGAGTCCGAAACATGTCGCTCGATGACCCCAACATGTCGCTCGATGGGTCCGAGAC
Organism: Cenopis cana; assembly: GCA_951800055.1. Lineage (NCBI taxonomy): Eukaryota > Metazoa > Arthropoda > Insecta > Lepidoptera > Tortricidae > Cenopis > Cenopis cana. The sequence continues at coordinate 248,438 of OX637484.1, read as the reverse complement.
ATGTCGCTGGATCCGAAACATGTCGCGTGTGAGTCCGAAACATGTCGCTCGATGAGCCCGAACATGTCGCGTGTCGGTCCGACACATGTCGCTCGATGACTCCAACATGTCGCTCGATGGGTCCGAGACATGTCCCTGGATCCGAAACATGTCGCGTGTGAGTCCGAAACATGTCGCTCGATGAGCCCGAACATGTCGCGTGTCGGTCCGACACATGTCGCTCGATGACCCCAACATGTCGCTCGATGGGTCCGAGACATGTCGCTGGATCTGAAACATGTCGCGTGTGAGTCCGAAACATGTCGCTCGATGAGCCCGAACATGTCGCGTGTCGGTCCGACACATGTCGCTCGATGACTCCAACATGTCACTCGATGGGTCCAAAACATGTCGCTGGATCCGAAACATGTCGCGTGTGAGTCCGAAACATGTCGCTCGATGGGTCCGAGACATGTCGCTGGATCCGAAACATGTCGCGTGTGAGTCCGAAACATGTCGCTCGATGACCCTAACATGTCGCTCGATGGGTCCGAGACATGTCGCTGGATCCGAAACATGTCGCGTGTGAGTCCGAAACATGTCGCTCGATGACACCCACATGTCGCTCGATGGGTCCGAGACATGTCGCTGGATCCGAAACATGTCGCGTGTGAGTCCGAAACATGTCGCTCGATGAGCCCGAACATGTCGCGTGTCGGTCCGACACATGTCGCTCGATGAATCCGAAACATGACGCTTGCGTTTCTTACATTGCGTAGATCGGTATTATAGACTAGATATTAATTTGATGAAACAAATGACGCTTGAAATTAGGTGATCATGTTAGTATTTCTGGGTATCGAAAGAATTATTTGGGTGTAATTTATTTTAATAGGATTACGATCCCAGTTATATTTGGATGCGAATTATATGAAATTTGGTGTTTGAAATTAGGTGATCATTAAGTATTTTTGGGTAGAGACTAATTTATTTGGTAACAATTTAATTTAATACGTTATCGACATGTTACTTCTTCGAGTTGCACTTTATATTTAAATGGAGTTGAAAATTTGGTGCAAATCTAGTATTTTTGGTAATCAAATGTAATTTTTAGGGCATCATTCGGCAATTAATTTGGTGGTTCGTTAAATGCTACCCAAAAGAAAAGAGTGATATACTTCATTCCGTCACTGTGAAGTATATCACTCATTAAGTTCACTAGTTCAGTTTCGTTCAGTATATAGCTCAACAGATCCATCTACGATATAGATTGGGTAAACATATCAGTCATTCATACAATCATTTCGTCTATGTCAGTCTCGGAGCGAATGAGTAGCTAAAAGATATGAATCATGAACTGAACGAACTGAAGTATTGAAGTATATGAATCCGAACTGAACTAGTGAATGAAAGAGTTACTCGAGGTGAAGTACTTCATTTGAATCATTCATTCGTGAACTACTCATGTCTATTTCATTTTATTGTTGACCGAGTGAAACGAAGGTCTCTGTTTTAGCTTCGACAAAAATGTTTTCGTATGTCCGGATTTCCGGTTGTTCTCCTCTACAGGTCGCGTTTTTAAACCGATTCTCGTGAAATTTGGTGAGCAGGATCGAAAATAACAAGATTTTTTTTGTCGAGTCAGTTTTTGGAAATATTAATATGATAAATAATGATTTCGGTTTTTTCTGCGGCCGAATTTTGGTTTGTTCTCCTCTACAGGTCGCATTTCTCAACCGATTCTCGTGAAATTTTGTGAGCAGGCTCTATGATTACATAGAATTCATTTGTCGAGGATTTTTTTGTAAAATAAAAAATATTTAGATAAATAGAAAATTGTGGGTCAGTGTTTGGAAATTTTAAAAAACAAAATGTTTATCAATGATTTCGTGTTTTTCTGCGACCGAATTTTGCTTTATTCTCCTCTACAGCATTTTGCATTTCTTAACCGATTCTCGTGAAATTGTGTGAGCAGGTTCTATGATTACATAGAATTCATTTGTCGAGATTTTTTTCGTAAATTTTGAAAAAAAAAATTTTTTTTTCAATTCACGAGGTCTACAGCTACTAATAATAGTCTTCTTACTTACTAAATCCTGGAGTTACTCTGATTTCAAAGAAGTTTATAAAAAGTATTTTGTATTTTGTATTTGAAATACATTATTTTGAGTACTGTATTTTGTATTTCAAATACCCGTCACGAAAGTATTTTGTATTTGGTATTTCAAATACATTTTTAAATGTATTTTGTATTTTGTATTTGAAATACAAGTAAGACAGTATTTTGCCCAACCCTGCTTCCATGGCTTTGGGTCACCAAGATGTAAACATGTTAAGACTGTAGCTCCAACCGGTATTCTGTAAATCCTGTGTGATAGACGACGGATGGATGGACGGACGGACGCGAGTGACTGAAATAGGGTTTCGTTTGGACCTTTCGGGTGCGAATGACAACATTTCATATTTTTAACTACTTTATTTTATGAACTAGTTAGAAAATAGGTAAAAATTTAAGCCACCCGTATTTTTTCTTTTTCAATTTAACTCATTATTTCATACAAAAAAAACACGTTGAAAAGTAGGTCATTCCAAAAGGGCGTAAGTAAAATATGACGTCATCTTCCCAACAAGAATCCATAGCCACTTCAGAGCAGCGATTGTCTGTACTCTGTACTAAGGTCTCCCTGAATACAGCGAGGAAGATGACTTCAACTTTCGGTTTACAGTAATTTGCGATTTTTTCCAAAATTAACGGAGAAAAAAATTAAAAAAAATGTTTTTTGTGTACTTCACACGTTTTTACCGAAATGGTTTTCGAATTACGACTTTTGGAAATTATGAAATATTGTCAATTAATGAATCCTTATTAGAAGATTTTATATGTTAATTGGAATATAAACTGATGTTGATGCCCACTTGTTGCCTTGATAATGTGGAAGTCATACTTACGATACGTTTTTCAACTATATATCAAACTGTTTACAGTATAATGTATGTATACCCCTCTACACTAAGTTCACACAACCCCGCAAACGTTTTGTTTCCCAACAGCTGGACAAAGACCTTAACAACCAACCCGATCAGACGCAAAGGCACTATCCTAAATCAAAGCAAACTTCCAACTCCCTTCCTATAGGAAAATGACGTATGTGGCTCGTGCATGAACAGACATTAGCTAGACCTTATGTATTTATCACAAGGTTTAAAATTCACTGAGTTTTGATCAGAATTATGCAGTTATGCCCTATTTATCGTAGTGTGAGGTCTTCTAATCGGACCTCCTCTATTCATGGCTAAAAGCCTCGGAACGTGGAGTTTAGAAGTGGCCGATGGTACAGTTGGCTTACGAATTATGTAAATTGTTAGAACAAGTGAACAGCTGTCAGTGAAAGCCATTGGAAACTTACTCCATGCTTACTCCCTTACTTACCACCGCTCACTCTGCTATATGTCAACTAAGGCGACTACTGACTTAGCGGGGCGGGATCGATATGCGACATTTTCAATTCAATTCAATTCTTTAAAAAATGGCTTCCATCAAATTTATGATGATTTCGCCAATGTCACGTGTTCAATGACGTTGTTCGGTAACGACGCCATGGCTTTTTTTATTCATAGAAAAATAAACATGTTAAAGTAATTATTTTAGTCATAAATTTGACATGCCATGATAGATAATTGCCTATTACATAATATCTATATAACTCATTAATTTAATTTAATATTCATAAAAAATAATTGTGTTGTAACTAGTCCAACAAGTAATGCTAAACATTATCTTACCTACCTAACTTATTTAAAATTGTTAAACTAACAGCTATCATAAAAATAATTAGAATAGATTAGACTAGATTAAGATATGTATAAATTGCTACACCCTAACAGGGTCCATGATGTACATACTACCTATAAATAAGAACTTGTAATACCATGGTTGCAATTATTGAATAAATTGAAATTGAAATTGAAAATTGACAGTAGATAAGGTTTTGTACGGTAAATGGATTATGCTCGTCGTCGCCCCGGGCACGTGTGCTCACCAACGCGGCGACGATCAATATCCCGTGACATTTTCTTCTTTGACGTAAACTTACTGACGTGAGACGTCGCTAAGATTCTCACTTGACATAATACTGTCAGTATTACGTTTGCGCAGTAGTAATATCATGCGCAGAAGCGGAGCAGTACCGCCTTCGCATCGTCCCGCTACCGCGCATCCCGCGCCAGTCAGGAAGCACTCATTTAAATATCGGGGCGCAGTAAAAAATGGTACCGAGTCGACTGACAGCTGACACTGACATTTGACACTTTTCTCATATCGTACTGCCTCCGCACCGACAATATGCTTAATTCCTTACTGACAACACAAATTGTTACGAGAATTATGTTTTTTGAAAGACCCGGTACAATTTATGCGATATTATTTCATTCTTACTTGTCGTTTCTTTTACCGGAACGCCAACGGTTAAAAGAACAGTGAAAATTCTCGTTAATATAGATGCAAGATGTACCACTATATGCCACTAATTCCAACACAGCTGTGCTAACAAACTATAATGAAGAACATTACACGTACACATGTATAGGTATGTATGTTGTAACCGCCAGCTCCAACAACTTAATAATAGTTTGGTTTTGTGGAAATTGCCCGCCACCAGAACTGGGTCACAGGTCGCGCTTGTTCCTCATTTACGCTACCTACGGGTGCTCTGAACTTAGTTCCGTGTACAGTCAGCTCGGCCACAGGCGCTATGTACTGTCAGCACCTACCATTTTCATGATTCACTGTACCTAATTATTTATGTAATTATACTCACTGCATAAACGTATGTTCTTTCTTTCTTTCTTTCTTTCTTTCATACATATTGTAGTAACCGCCCTAGTGCGCAACCTGTCCTAATACTTGACACTTTCGATTGTCGCATTAATTTATCATTAATTAGTTCGTTATCGTTTACCTTACAGTTAAGTTAAAATAAAACGCTGAACGAAACTAGGCTTTTGTCTGGCCGCCAACTGGTATCAATTTGAATCAGTTTCTATTGAAATCCAAAATGCAATTGACAGCAATTGACCTTCACTTCCTCGCGCTTCTACAACACAAAGATCAAACGATTCGTATGAATCTTAAACTGAGGACCCCTCCAGTTTACATCAGACGTATGCATAGATCCAGGCACAATGTAGAGAAACTCGTCAAACCTAACATCAGAACAATTCAATGTCTGCTAGGATGAACGTACCTCTTCATTATAAAAATGTGTTTAAGTTACAAACTTAGGTACATGAAGAATAATACTCTGTAGAAAAGTCTCTCTTATTGGAGCTGTGTAACCTTCAATCTAGTTATTGCAACCGGTTTTCGTTCCATGCCGTACCGTCTGCCGGCCGTCGGAAAATCTCAAAAATCTACATAGATATATATCACGCCAAAGTGATTTGATTAAAAAACTTCATGAATTCCGGACAAGCGGGCTGGTGCTGGATGACAAAAAATATTATTCAGCTGATTTTTCAACAGAAATATTATGTTTAAACACGAGGCTGAATAGATATTTAGGCGTTGCAACTATTTTGCAGAGTAGATACTCTGGCATAACTTGCACATAGCTTAGTTACATAGTGTTCAGGCTCTATACTAAGTCCCATGGCTGGGCAGTGGGCACGGGCATCGCCGGTCCCAAATTAGGGTAGAACCGTTTATTCCGCGCCACACAAAAGTCGCTCTCAAAAAAGAAATGTGACAGCAGTTTGTCTAGTCGACCATCTACCTAACTCCTTCTTTCGCCTAGTATGTTTATCTTAAAAACGAAATAGGTTTATGCCCTCAGTTGCTCAAATATTCCAATTTTTATTTAGCCACCAAAGCTGGGTTATCCGCTGGGAATCTAATCGGGCCGCCGGCAAATGAGATTTTTTAGTGCCCACTGCTGCCCACGCTTTAAACCGACGGATTTACGCGATCCGACGGCTTGGTGCCCGAGTTTGCGACTTTGAGCGTGCAGGCCGAGTGTCGGAATCATAATCAATTCTGAATGCGAAATGAAATGTCACATGAACCCTGTGTGTAATTATTTTATGCAGAAAAGTGCCCCCCGTTCCCCTCCCGTGTCGTCTGCGTGTATGGGCGACTGGCGACAGGTCGCGAGAGGCTCTATGTGACGTGTTTATAGAAATATGATACCGCAAATATGGCGTTGCTAATATTTTGCTTTGGTCACAATGCGCGTAGGCAGTACTGACATGTTCAAAACTTTATTTTTGTTTGTAATGTATGGATGCCTGAGCCAAACTTTTTAGTTATTAGCTGTGCCTGGTTTCTAGCTGTTGGTGCCTGAATGTCGGCTTCTGGCAATTCTGCGTCCTCGCCCTCAGTATTTCCAAAAATATAATTATCTTTGATGTTCATCCTGTGGGACCGGTTATTCATAATAAGACACAGTTAAACTTAGACAAATATATTTACAATCCCACATAAAATTAACAAACATAAATAGTAGATTATACACCAAGGGGATAAAACACTGTTTTATGTCACGGGTGCGATATTGAATCCCGAACGTAACGAAGGACTCCAAATTTTACTCCCGAGCGGAGCGAGGGAGTAATGACTCAATTCCTGAGCGAAGCGAGGGAATAAAGACTGAGTCCTGAGTGTAGTGAGGGATTTAAGCGCTCCCAAGATAAAAACAGCTTTATCCCCGAGGAGTATACTCTACTTTTCTCACCTCTTGCGAGGCAATAAAAAAACAAATTAAATCAGTCAATCATAGCAAATTTTACTATTTTAATAGAATCTGTTTTACTCCGTATAATTAAGCGTCTTGTAACTCACGCGGGTCTTGTTTTTGGTATTTAATACCTAGTACATCGACGACTGCTTGCATTCATTTGTGTGGTGAGCACAAGTATTTTGTTCCTGAATCTTAGATGTTTTCTATGTATTGTAAGTATATATTTATCTTTATATGTATATCGTCGACTAGTACCCATAGTACAAGCTTTGATTAGTTTGGGACTAGGTAGATTTGTGTTAGACTGTCCACAAATATGTAAGTATGTATTTATTTACATTGCTGCAACTGCTACGAAGGGAGGAAGGCCAGCCCTAGCTACGTCCGAGGCACGGATATTACATAGTGATTTTATTTAAAAATGTAATAAAATATGAGAATAATGTATAAGAAAACTCCAAAATTTAATTCTGCACATATTCAGTACTAAAACCACGCGTTTGACGCGCTACAGGCAGAGCGGCGGACGACGCAGTCTTTTGTTTCGAACACGACGAGGTGTGCCGCCTCCTCGCCGCTTAGTGGACTTCACGATATTAGACTTTAATGACAGAACTATAAGAACTATGAAAAGTGAAATCACATTATTACCCGGCGGGTTATAATGAGATTCAGTACGATATTACTACCCGGCTTAAGCCAAGGGTTATAATGATTTGCTTTCGGTAAGGTTTGCATGATATATAATTGGGCATTGACGAGCAGGTGGTGTGAAAATTATATTTCTTAGCTTGACATCAAGTCACGAGCTGACAGAAAACGTAGCGAAACCTATATATGGCGGTTTAGTGGCCAGAACGTCTTTTATATGTCAACCGTATTTGAGGTTCTCAGCTCTAAATTAATTATTATAAAAGGTCACTGATAAGAGCCGCCACAATCCCAAGGGTTTAACTTTCTGAACTGACAGAGTGCAAATAGAAATATGAGATGAGCAACACCAGCGACATGACAGAGAGCCGTGGAAGTGAGGAAATATAATGTCCTGTTCTATCAAGTTGTACGCCTGTGCGAGTAATACCGACCTAGTTTTCTGACTGTTTTACATAAATCTTTACCCAAGCCTTGAAGGCATACCCATATTTGTTACCTGTGTTTTGTGTTGGTATAAAAAAGTAATTAGATACATACAGAACAATAAAGTAAATGACTTTTGCATGACAATATTATCATAAGAATGTGTGCCTACTGCCTGTTTAAGTCCCGCCGCGCGCGAACCGCTCGACCCTCGACTCGATATTGCTTCCACACCTGCAACCCACTTACACATACTCCACAACACTGCGAACGATTTCACGCATTTAATATTTGCAATCATATGTTAACACATCTAAGGTTCAACTTTGAATGGAGGATCTACAGAAAGGTTTCTCGATCTTTGACGATCGTGCGAAAATTCTCGTAGAAACATGATATCGTATCACATGGCCTTTGTGTTGGTAAAATGTTTTTCACATGTATTCTTGGAAATGTACTTATTTTTGTGATAAGTGACTGTGAATACGAATACAGGTAGATATCATTTTTCAACCGATTCTCGAGAAATTCTGTGAGTTCGCTAATTACCTAGGTATATTTATAATCTTTTTGGTTGGTCCAATTTGAAAAAAAAAACTCGCGAGATCTACAGTTCACAGAGCAACTAGTATAGTAGTATATACAAACTTTAAATAAGATTCGATGTAAAGTTCTTAACAAAGAGAAATTGGTAGGTACGTTTTGGGAGAATCTGTTATCTGCCACTCGATATATGAACAGGAAACAGCCAATATCAGCGGCGCGTACTCGCGCTGAAACACCTTTTTACAGTTAGGAGTGCGTGCTACAGCACCTTTACCTACCGCTTAGGCTACGGTTTCACTCAATAGACCACGAGACAGGCCCACAGTTTTCCAGTAATTTTTGGGAGGCTACCAATGCTCAAACCAGCTAATGCAAATTATTGGTACAGTAATTATTTATCTGGTTATTAAGTAATTAATCTATACCATTATTAATCATTCATATTTACTTTAATTTAATTTCATGTACACTAATCACTGCACAATGTGTATTACATTATGCAGTGATTGTTCAGAAAATAATAAATATATTTATGTCACACCTAGCCATAAAGTGGCCATTACTGCACGCTCCGCGCGCGTAAAAACCCACTTCCTGGCCTGGGGGTGACATAAAATTTTGTACTTACCACGGGCGATAATAAAGAAAGCCTCAGATCGCATATTTATCGCCCTTGCCTTCGGCTCGGGCGTAAAATATCTGCGATCTAAGACATTCTTTGTTTTATCGCCCTTGGTAAGTAATGTACTATATTCCACGACATGCCGGAGATGTTAAATTTTGATCACGGCTCACAGTTTTATAAAACGTCCTAAAGAGACTTCGGCTTATGCGGATGTTAACATATTTTTGCGCACGTCATGCATATTGATCAGGTACGGTAGGTTAGAATACGTTACTTCACTGCACTCACGTATTTCGCTTTTTACGTTCTTCAGGGCCCGTGAATCGCGATACGAAAGCTAATATATACGATCTTTCCTTCGTCTGACATTTTTATCTCATACTTTCATTCACTCCCTTTCCATTTACTACACAAATGAAGAGAGTTTAGTCTTATTTATGTGCAAGTTGCCTTTATTCCCTATGCCATCAATATTTCCACTGGCAATATGTTGCCGGCAACGTTCGCTCTCACAGCCTCACAGGGGGCTTAACACCTTTGTACCGTGTCGCTTTAAAGCCTTGTTTAATCTGCCGTAATAAATGTCCAACGGGTGACAGCGACAAAGGACCAAAGTGTCCAGCTACTTACTCGTACCTATACTGTGCCAGACTGTGAAAAAAATTGCCAATGTTATTTTCTGTATAAGTAACAGTTTCGAACAAATATGTGTCGAAAGCTGGCCTGGTTGGGTGAAATTCATGAAAATGTGCGCTTCGTTTCGCTTCGTCGAAAACGACATGTCGAATGTATCGATTTGCCCTTTTCTTACCCTGACCGTACAAGTGAACATAATTATTAGGTATCGCAAACCGCAACAAACAATTATCCATAAGTACAAATATTTATCCATAAGTATGTGGGCTCATTACCAGCGGCGGGGTAACGATATTGACTCGGCTAATGAACACATTACCTAGCTCGAGCCGACTGCCTAATTGTATGATTATATGAGAGAACGATAAAGTGTTTGCGCGCGGTATAACGGCTTGTTTGGGCTTTTGGGAACGCCATATTGTTCTGGATTAGCGATGAGTTTGTACAGGTCAATACAAACAAGCTAATTTTAAAGCGTATTAATAAATAAACATTTGTGGACAATCTTACACAAATCAACCTAGTCCCAAACTAAGCAAAGCTTGTACTATGGATACTATCTAATCTAGATGTTTGGATACGATGTTTAGATGTTTGGTTATTTGTTACTCAATCACGTGAAAACAGCTAAATGGACGAATGAACGAAACTTGGTATACTATACAACGAGTTTATATCTTGGATTAACATATTTAATACATTTTTATCCCAAAAATCATCCCTTAAAAGGATGAAACAGGGAGTGGAATCAGGGGGCCGATTTTTGAGTGTCGAACGCTCTAATTTTCATTCGAAATCTGTCAAAAAACTATGACGTTTTGACAGATATCGAGTGAAAAGTCGAGCGTTCGACACTCAAAAATCGGGCCCGAGGAGGTTTACGCGAAATAAATGTAAGAGATATAGCCGCAGCAGTTTATCGTCTTTGGAGCAGCTGCAGCTCAAGAGAAGAAGAACTACAGACCGCGGCCACAGTAACACCACTAATTGCTCTTTAGGCATGTGGTGTTGGTGATGGTGAGTAAGCTAGGGTCAGTCATCAAAGCTCCCGAGTATGCGCTGAGCTGTGAGTGAGGGAACTGCAGTTGTCTCTACATAGTCATAGTCATAGTGATTTATTTGTAAACATAGGTGGAATACATTGGTGGTTAAAAAATGGTTTAACTACCTACGTAACACTATGTTTTGCCTGTAGGCGTACAAAATCAGTAGCATGATAAAGTTATTCAAAACATAAAAAATAAAATGAAACATAATAATTAATAACGCAATAATAATAAAAAAAACAGAACATGGTAATGAAAATAGAAATGTGAGATGTCAAATTGTAAAGTACTTTAATAAGTTCAATTAAATTAAATTACAAGTCATATCAATTAAATTAAAAGTACATACACATACATACATAAACTCACGCCTGTATTCCCAAAACGGATAGGCAGAGCACATGAAATTTAATTCCAGTGCCACTTTTAACAATTGTAGTAGAAAATGTGGTATAGCAGTGATAGTATTGTACAGTGTGGTATTATAGTGGTAGTTGTCTCTAGCGGTCAATTACGAGTATTAAATTATTAATATTACAACATATGTGAAAGTTACATCACACCGGGCAGAGCCACTACACAATAGGTACACGCGTCCGACGCGCTATCGACCGCGCATCCTGCGACCTTGGGGGCAGCTGCACTTTCTGCAGTACACCGCTACTATGTACGGTATTGCGAGACTCGCAACCCGACTTGCCTCAGCTCGCTCTCGTCTAACATATCTTGAGCCCCAGGTCCGTAGTAATGGGTGGGATTGGGTGTAGTTCGACGGTAGTACCTAACACTGCTGTATAACAGTTTTCTGTACAAAAAATTAAAGATACTTAACTACATTTCATATTAAAGTGAAAAGATGATTTGTTAGACGGCTTCTGATAGAGCAGATTGAAAGTTGTCACTGTGTCCAACGCGGCCAAACGGCTAGAGAATGAAGACTGTTGCAGTAAAACAATATTTTCCACAGTATCTATTCAACAAACTCAGATCGAAAGCAGAAATCTCATTAGCGCCCATTTCGGCAGTCGGTGAAAGATAATCACGTCCATCCGATTACATCCACCCGCGCAAATTGAAAGGGGAGCGTGGGCCGAACCAGTCCACTCACTCCTATCCTGCCGCCACTGGTCGATCTAAAAACAACCCTGTACAGTCAACATAAAGGCGAGATTTCACCGATTTCAAATCGGCTTTGATTGCCGATGCTAAATGTAAACCAATTCGTTTCCCGTAATTTATGTGAAAAATTACGAGTTATCGGGTAAACTCGTAACGGGCAATATTCGGGAACCGTGGGGCATCCGGGGGGCGAGAGGCGAGGAATTTGTGTTTGAGATGCGGCGCTTGATGGAAGGCTTGTGTAGGTATGTACACTCTACCTATACATATACAATGTAGGTACGTGGCTAGAGGGCCTTTATACCTTGTCGGAGCTAATGCAAGGGATACAAATACTTTGTTTAAATGTATTTATTTCAAAATTCAAGAGTCTATTATACTGTTTGTGGGTTGTAGATAAATAAATAAAATAAACAAATAATTTATTGAAAAAACGTTTAACAGAGATAAAGAGATATACTTACGTACTAACATGTAATAATAAGGGATAATTACAAAGGCCTGAACTAGGTTTCCCTGTGTTTCAGGCAAAAGATAGACAGATAATATCAGTATAAATATTTGACAGCGAGTTTAGTGTATTTGAAACTTCGGATATGCTTCAGATAAGAAAACCGAAATCAGAAAAGCGCTGTACTGGAAAAACGCACCCATCTAACAAATCGTTTAACATCACACCAACACAAATGCATTAATAAATTAATAATAGCGTACCAAATTATAATTTTTTTTTTTACATAAAACAGCCAGGAACAAACCTCTGAAAACAGCTCCGTGCCCATAATTTTTATCTCACTTTTACACATCTTACCTAATTTCCCCATTTCACTGCACCATAAATAAATGCCATTCAGAGTCGGACGCAGCCCGGGCCTCCCGCGCCTCCCCTCGGCCCGACATTGACCCGCTGCAGTCAGATGCGTCAGCCGCGCCCTCCCCGCTCTACCCGCAGTAGTTTATGAATGAAGGTAAACATGCAACCAGAGGGCGTTGCAAAATAAAAGTAGATCTAGTAAGATTTCTTTTAAAATAAATCCTAAAATTTGATCATCAAAAAAAAATTATAAGATTTCACAAAAATTCACGAGAATCGGTTGAGAAATGCGACCTAAGCCGGACATACGAAAGCGTTTTACAAAAGCTGAAATGGAGACGTTTTGCTCGCTCAATAACTATTTTATGTTAGAGAGAGTAAGCGAATCGTATAATAAAATAAACTTAGTGTAGAACATGAGTGGACGCTCGAGCGTAGCGTCCAGCGTTGCGTCCAGCGGGACTTGAACAAAAATTGAAACTCATTGGTGTCCTGAGTCGCCGCCGCACAAAGAGTATGGACGCTCGGCCGCAACGCTGGACGCGACGCCGAACGCTCCGCTCCGAGCGTCCACTCAGGCCTTATAATAATTAATTAAAACGTAACTAACATTTAAACTTTACCAAGCATACGGCAAAGAAAAAATAATTACCTAGGCTGTGTCTCAAAACGGACCCCGTTCTTCAACATGGTGCTGGACAGCCAGCACTGCTCTTCCGCAGGGTCCATTCGGCGCAGATATGGTAGGCTACAAGGCTTAAATCCTTAAAATATACATATATATGTACGTGATAAGGTTAGCTACATTTTGATAAACTTTTTAGTCCATATAATGTAACGGATGGACAGCTACGGGACCCTACATTGCGCGTGGCCCGACACACACTTGGCCGGTTTTTTCTTATTGGTGCCGTCCTCTGCCATCTATAAAACTAAACGACGTTTGCTGCAGTGTGTTGCAGTACAGAGGGTCGATCTGAGATCTCCACTGTGCTTTCTAATTTGTTTGTGATGTGTTTCGTAGTCGTTCAGCCTCTTAGCTCGGCGAGGAAGCGAGCGCAGAACATATAGAAATACAAAACGCAGGTGTGAAATTGACCAACACAGCCTCCTGGAGGCTGGCCAAGGACGGGCGTCCGGGCAGGCGCTGGTGACAAGTCGTCTCAACTCCTAAAGCTAATGGCTCGTATGTCCCACGCCAACTGAAAATACCAAAAATTTATTTTTGAGACCAGCGGGCCGATTTTTGAGTGTCGACCGCTCGACTTTTCACTCGACATCCGTCAATACATCATAGTTTTTTGACAGATCTCGAGTGAAAAGTCGAGCGTTCGACTCTCAAAAATCGGCCCCGCTTTTACGCTCAAACTCATATTTGTGCCTTATCCTTTTAACTTCATGTTTAAAAACCGTTAGAAATTCTCAACTCGTGAAAATGTTCATAAATTTGTAGTTGATCATCAGGACCTTACGAGAAGTTCAACCGAGTTGAAATTTTGTGTCAAGTCTGAGGACAAAGCAATATTGGTGGCCAAGCTCCTAAACGACACAGGAAAAAACCCTTGTTTATTACAATTTTTTTATTTTTTTATTTATTTTTTGATTTGATTTGATTTGATTTGAATTCATTCGAATATTTTCAATGGACACGAATGATTCCCGTGTAAAAAGTACAATAAGTGATAAAAGATTGCGCCATAAAATAAATTGCATACTTACTCCAGATCAAGAAAAAATGATAGATTTTAGCGTTTATAAATAAAACCATGGGTAACTATCAGTGGCGGCGCGTCAAAAATATTCTTATGGAAGCCGGAAATAATTGGCCTTTCTTATTCTTCATGAGCCATAGTAAAAGAACTGGACTGGGTGAAAATTAGGCAAGCCGGTGGGAATCGAGTTATACGGGCGCTCCGCCACTGGTAACTATATGCCCAATATGTATGCAAGCACACGCTGACGCTCACATACAAACTGAACCACGCAGACCTCTAAACGCACTGCACCCTTAGCATATTTTTTTTAGAAACATACAATTATTTATCCAATTGTATAGATTATTATCTTATTGTATAGAAACGTAAACAGCGCCTCTGGTGGCATTTGGTGGTAAAATAAAATCAATTCGTTCAATAAAATAATAGTACATTACTTACCAAGGGCGATAAAACAAAGAATGTCTCAGATCGCAGGTTTTTTACGCCCGAGCCGAAGGCAAGGGCGATAAATATGCGATCTGAGGCTTTCTTTATTATCGCCCGTGGTAAGTACAAAATTTTATGTCACCCCCTGGCCAGGAAGTGGGTTTTTTCGAGCGCGGAGCGTGCGATAATGGCCACTTTATGGCCAGGTGTGACATAAAATAAATTTTTGTATATACGTATGGGCGCGAATTTGGCATGCTTTTAAAACCGGGCTTCATTAGGTTGTTATATCGCGTCTGTCGTTTTGTATCGGTCTGAGTACAGCATAGATTTATATTCTATTATCTCATTTGACTTTGAATAATAATGATGAATATTGCGTTTTGAGCATCGTATTGGCACATGATAGGAACTAGATGTTGGACAACTGCCACTCCAATTTGCTTATCAATTTTCAACCTTGTTGCAATGCCATAAAGTCTAGAATGTACTAATAAAAAATGGAAGCGTACTGTGGTTTAGTAGGCCCGCATTGCCGTTGCTCGCATGAACGCATTGAAGGCTGCACTACAAGACAACCAAACGTCCCGCTATACATAAGGTCCAGGTCAATAGACATAAGAAATGATGTAAACAGACCAATTTACCTTCATTACTTCGTAATCACGCACTTTTAAAGAACGAACACAGTCTTAACAACAATTTATAGACATAATCCTTGTATTTGCATTCATTTTAAGCTATAAGATCTTTTAAATATTCATATTTCAATAAAACAATTTTCGTTTACAATGATTAGGTATGTGACAATAGCTTGTCAATTTTTTTACTCATAAAAATGTTAGGAATCTATATTGTCATTGAAAAAAAAGTTCATTTAAGTGATGGGAATATCAGTTATATCGAAAAAGTTTAATGTCATCATAGATTAAATTACAAATAAACTCACTTCTCATCATTTTCCATTTACTTTGCTATGAATTTTCTTTGCCCATTTATTTTTATTTGCTGCCATGAAGTTAAGAGCCACAAATACTCGCAATGAATATTCAATAAAATAATTTCTCGACTGTCAAGTGGATTGATTAATTATTGTTATAGACTTTTGTCATCACTATTTTACAACAAATCCATAGACGACAAATGAATTGTCAGTCAGCCATATTTGTTTACATAATTTCCAATTTCTATTGACGCGCGGTATATATGTAAAGTCCTAACAGCCTCGTTTATGGAAAAGCGGCGCGAGTGGCGACGACATGCCGGCTGTAGGTAAATAAACTATGGATAGCCTAAATGTGAAAATCCGCCACTGATGGCGTCAACTTGTTAATACTACCCGTTCGCTTGAACCCTTTGAACGCTAATCTTCATGTACGGCAGTGACACCTACCTACATGCCAACTCATTTTTCATAAGAGATTGAATATGAACTTAAAGTGTATAGCACGAAGGTGACTTTGACAACGTACACTGAGCGAAAAAAATACTAATTATTAGTAAGTTTTAGTGAATCCCAAGACAAGGAGATTATAAACTAACGGTTACAAAACAGAGACAAATTTTTTGGTATTAGTAAATAACTACTATTATCAAAAACTGGTTTGTAACCGTCAGTATATTATAATCTCCTTGTCCTGGGATTCACTAAAACTTACTAATAATTAGTATTTTTTTCGCTCAGTGTACGTCATAACACCTATAGTCGTTGTTGGCCCCGTGGACACTAAAATAAACGACAACTTTAGGCGTTCTTGGCGTTGAAAGGGTTAAGATGGCTGTTACCCCCCGACCCGCTTCCCTGCACCGCGCCGTCGTCAACGTCATACTATAGTAATAGGCAAGATGCAATATGTTCATTATTGCTTTCATTAGAAAGAATTGCATGTAGAATAGACTATGAGTATATTAAAAAATAAAACACTGTGATTTATAGACTTAAATTGCTGTTACAAACTGACAATTTAAACTTTCGCGCCTAAACGGATCTACAGTTCCTGTGACGTCACTCGTGTTATGACATTGACAACCAAAGAGAATATATATAATCTGTATGGCTAGCACATGATGGCAACCTCAGTTTGTCGGCTTATCTCGAGCTATCCGTCTTCTTTTGATAGGTGCTGTTAGAAAGTGACGGATAGCTCGAGATAAGCCGACAAACTGACGTTGTCAGCATGTGATTACATATATTCTCTTTGGTTGTCAATGTCATAACAGGTGTGACGTCACCAGGCGCTGATTGCCGTTTTAAAACACGTTCCGTTTCACGTTAATTCAAATCGAAATTATTGTTTGAAATTAGTATAAATAAAGTAAAAACGTTTCAGTAGCTATTATTTTATGTTTTTTCACCATTTTGGTCACAAAACAATGGTAAATATTATAATTGCATCTCCCCTATTGCTGCTGTGACGTGACTTTGCGAGCGTCTCCCCGCCTCGCCTCCAAGAGCTCGGCTTCAATATATAGATTGTTATTTTTATTTATATATAGTTTATGCGAGACCTTCACGATAAGGAGTAAACTTGTTGATTGGAATTTATTGGCAGCATCACCTTCGGCCGTAAACCAAAGTTACCTTCCTCGGCCTATAAACGTAAATCCCTCAAGGTCCACAATCAGTATTGCGTGGGTAAAGGAGCCTCAATTTCAACTGGATTGTATTGTACTGGGGCTTGTGACGCAAACGTAGATAACTTTTGCCCTAATTTGAGTTCAACATATTTGAAAAAAAATTAAATAAAGTACTATACAAATAATTGCACGCGTCAAAAAGGACACAGTACAGAACAAGGCTTAAAGTAGAGATTAACAACAGGCGGTTTTATCGCTAAAGAGCAATCTCTACCAGACAACCTTTTTAAATTATAAATTATGTAATTGTATTATTTTTTTATTTATAGTTTAAAGAGTTTTTAGGGTGTTGTATTTACTATGGCCCTACAAAGAATGCCAGTATTTCTTCACAGACTAGCACCGACACTCACACAGCATCATTGCCGGGTATAAGTACTTCTAATAAAGACATGCAATTAACTTCATTTACTCGAGATTTATGTAAAAGCGATTCGGCCAATGAGCCATCAACGAAGCACTAAAATCGAGTTTTGTGGCGTCTCTTTATTTAGGTGATCATTAATCGGCAACCTATTTATCGGACTCCATTTAAAACTTCAAAAGCTGCAGATTACATCCTCCTGAAACATGCCCCTTAAAAATAAACTCTATTAATTTAAACTTAAGGCAGAAATTGGATTGCAAACTATAAGGTGCTTAGGGCTTTTCGGTTCTATCATGTATTTTCATGGGCCATCAATGGGTATTCTATTAGAATAAAAAGAGGCTGTCCTCTTCAGGTTTTACGCATAGACATGTGTGATGCACAAGTGCTCCGTTTATGGTGGGTTTTATGGGGGTTTCTGCAGTTGAAGTGGGTTTTTAGTCGTAAAGTAAAGAATGGGTTTTTATAGTAATCGGTTTTTCGCCAAATCATTTATGTAATATACCTTATATGTAATGAATTTGATTGTGAATTTCGTCTGTTTCAAGCGTAATAAAAAATAATCTTGTAGTATCATATCAATTTATTTATTATACACACATTATTACTAGTTCTTGTTGGAACTTCCAACATACTATTCTATTCAGATTTAATTAATCAATTATGATTATCATAAAAAAACAACCGCTCGTTTCGTAGCAATTTTCTACTACGTGCTACGACACATACGGTGATCTCGTAGAGCGCTACGCCGTAAACGCAGTGCTGATGCAATGCAACAAACAACCTTATGAACTAAACAATAAGGACGTCAATATTCGCCTAAATGAATTCTTTATTTTATTTTTATAGATATGTACGGTCAACCAATTTGATGTCTGGGCCACTTCGTACCTTGTCACAGTGACATTGATATGAGATCTATAGCGGCTTTCATATTGATTTTCACTGTGACGAAGTACGAAGTAGCCCAGAAATCAAATTGGTTGACCGTATGTTAGTATGCAAGGTATGTATGTAAGCACTTTATTGTACAATTACAGATTTAATACATATATGTTACATGTCACAATATATGAATGTACAAAGGCGAGCTTATCCCTTTAAGGGATCTCTTCCAGCTAACCATGTAATTGTTGGCATTGTTGCATGAGTCCAATAAATAAATTTGCCATAATTTCGCATCAAGATTAGATTTGTAAATGTGATTCTTGCGCTCTTTTAAATAAATATTTGGATACAATGTTACGCAAATCGAAACAGCCCCATAGTATGTAGTATGCTCGATGAGGCTTGTGTTATATACCTATCCATTATAAGTAGATAACGACATAAATAATATTTGATCCCATATCTAAATACTTAAGTATCTACATAGGAAACATCCAAGATTCAGAAACGAAAATGTTCATGATTTTTAGCTAGTTTTTAACATTTTTTTCAAGAACGATTTTTTCCTCTAATACAGCGCAATCGAAGCTCGTTTTTTTTAAATTAATTTTGTCAATATAATGGTTAAACTATGAACTGTCAGCTTTGTAGGCAGCGTCCTTACCCACTATCACTAGGCTAAACCCAACATAATTTAACGTTGTATGTCTAACCGCCAAGGTGCTAAGCAAAATTTTCCTGGTGGAGTGTACTTACTCAGCCCCGCACACCGCCCTGACACGTGCCGCCTCGTTACCCGCCATCCCCTTATCCTTTCTTACCCGTACCCCATTTAGGCCTTCGTCCCACTGTTTCTAAACGAAACCATGTTTATAATTATGTAAAAGATAATTAGTACTGAACGTGTGACGAACGGAATGATTATTCATAAATACTCATTCATTAAACAAATGCATTCCGTTCATCAGCTCAATCACTCTCTCTTCTAAAACATCTCACATCGCATGTATGTGCTCCTACTGTGAAATTCAATTTAAATATGTAATAATAGTAGTTTATGCAACTGGTACATAATGCCTAATTATATACAGTTGCATACATTACTTTATCTACACACATATTATAACTACTCTAAGATGGGTTCAGAAACCGTAGTAAATAAATACAATAATTGTGTTAATACAACCTTTTTTGCACGGTTGCGGAAATATCGAAATCAGAACTGGCAACCGATACCTGAATGTTATTTTAAAAAGTAAAGATTCCCTATTCTGATGTGATCATGTCGTTCTAGCTCAAATTTCGTGCGATATATACTAAAAAACATCGAGCTGACATTTCGCATCGACTGAATTTGAATTTTCAGTGATACTAGAATATGTCAACTTTGACATTTACATTTTGACAGTTTTGTTTGACGTTTAACATTTTAACATCATATATGAGATTAAAATGAAAATTATATTACTGCTGTAGCCTTAGCCACAGATAAGAAAATTGCCATAAATTCATTGAATGTTGAAATGAGTCATTTTCTACGGTTTCCGAACGCATATTAGAGGATTTATGATATGTGTGTAGATAAAAAGTGATTTATTTAATATTTTAAGAACTATTTTCATTTATGTTCCTCACGAACGTACCACAATATTTCTGCCTCTGCTAAATACCGACGAGCAGTTTATCTATAAGCCTGACGGGTAACTGAAACGGTTCCTGCGCAGTGCACGGCGTGAGAGGGGAGAAGTCTATAAAAAGCCTATAAAAATATAACTCTAACATGAAAGCTCGGCAAATCTTTTTAGTGTGAGATGAAAGTGCCGATAATGTTTACGAGTATGTGTCATCATCATCAAATTCTCAGCTTGTAACCGCCCACATAGGCCTCTCTTCAAGTATAAGTACTTAAGAACCAAATTTATCATTAATTCCAGTAATTATACTTAAAAGATTTGTTTAAGGGAAAGAAAGAAAGAAAACATATTTATTTAGCATAGGTACAAAATAAGGTGTAAACAATGGAAAAACATATACAAATAATACATGCTAAAATGGTCACCACTCAGCTTAATTTGTAGGGCAAGGCCTTCCCCATACAAACTTTGTTCAGGTTTTATTCGTCGGTTTTGGCACTAACAAATATAATTTTTTTTTTGGTTGTAAATATTAGATATGCGAGGATCGTGATGTGAAAATTTTAAAATATTAAAAAAAAAAAAAAAAAATTACATCACGAAATAGCTATGAGAAAAATAAGCATAGGTACTGACCAAAAATCATAACTTTAATGCAAACACAAACGAAGTAAATCCTGCGCAAAGTTTGTATGGAGAGAGCTTGCCCTACCCCTCCTCTTAAGTCATGGCACTGATTTTCAGTGGCGCCTGGTAACCGGAGTAGCTGTCACTTCTCTCCAAATTGAACAGAAAACAAAAAAAAAACTAAATAATTTTAAAAAGAAAAAAAGGAAATAATAAATTACAAAAAATAAAAACAGGCTAATGGAGTAATGTAATTTAAGGGGAGCTATCCTCAATGCAAATGTTTTGCTATAACACGCGTGAGTCGTGAGGGTCGCAATTAACCATCCCGCTCTCTACGGAAGCTCTGCGCGTAGTTTTCATAAATATTTAAACATAGTCATTAAGCCAATCATTTTAACAAAGTAAACCCTACTAAGCATTCTCGCTACAATTTGTTTGTTTAGTGCAGTCGTGTTTTTAGTTTTTATAATTATTATTTTACTTCACACTTTTTTGTTTCAAATACATACATTATATATACTTTTGAAATCGACAATGCCCCAAGGGCCTGTTTTAAATTTAAGTTAGCTTTAATATTATTTAAGTTATTGTTGTATTCCTGTATATTTTTTTGCAAATAAATGGGTTTCAAAAAGTTCACTTTAGTATGTGTTCGTCAGTATCTAACGACGCAGGTATCCGTGCCCGGTCGCCCGGCCTATAGCCTCCCCCCCCCTCCCCCGCGGCCCCGGGACACATTAGCCAGATTAATGAGCTTTTTGCATCCGCGCCGCGGGATGTTTGCGGAAATGCGGGCTAATTGTAACGGACAAGATCGGGCGGCGGTCAAGCGAGAGTTGGCCCTTTCCACCGCGTTGCAAAATGAATTTACAATTTTGGTTTTGCAATTAAACAGTCGTGTTCGTCTATTTAACTATTATATGTATATGTACATATAACTCAACGTGTTCGTCACTACATATGTAACATAGACGCAATACCTCATGTACTACGCCATGGCATTACGTTATTTATACACGTTATAAATAAATAACGAAGACCGGTGCCTACTTTAGTGCGTTCGTCGGAATATAGGTGGTTAAGTACCTACTTATCTAAACAAAGTGTTTCGTTTTGTAATAATGTTTGTGGTAGATTAATTTAATTAAGTACTTTCTGCAATATCGTGTGTCGTAACGTAACCACAGACAGGGTGAGAGATATACTTCGCATTGATGTAACTTGCTACGTTGATATACCTATGTGTGTAAATGCAAAGCGAATACTGGAAGGATCTCGGAAAATCCCAGAGAACCAACGCTAAAGTTTATTTCTAAGTGGTGGCAACCCTAGCGTCGCTCGCTCGGCGCGTGAAGAAAATGATGACCGGAGCGTTCAAGGCCGCTCCATTGTTAAACGTAGGCATTTAAAACGGTAGGTATGAGCTTTTTTATAAAAACATACGTATCTGTTCGAAGAACTATTATATAATCTGTGGCCACGTGTTCGCCCTCGGTATTACATGTTTACGTGTAACATAGTAATTTCTTTTGGAGCATTTGCTGCTTTACCTCTAAAGCAGCCGTGGTGGGCTGGGCTTGCTGTGCGGGGGATACAAACGGGCCGTGAGTGTGGCGGGCGCGGGTACTGCGCCGGCGCCGCCTTGTTGAGGCTCGTCTACACCGGGAGCTATAATCATGATCTACCGTTTTCCCGGTTGTGCACTAGGAGCCCAGGTCCGCTTTGGCGCCTAATCTCAAAGATTTAGCGTTTATGTCTCTGCTAGCGAGTCTGGCCGCAGCGTCTCACCGCCTTCTTTATAGCCGGCGCCTTTATTGCTAAAAAATATACGCGGCCCGGCGCGGGTATTGGGCTATATTTCATACGTGCAGTACACGGGAGCGGAGGGAATGGGTATATACATTTGCACGGGAAGGTATACTATTGGATATGCGAACTTTTACCTGATAGAGGAGGACCATTTGAGTATTGATGACAGGCCAAAGTAGCGATATCGAGTGGGACTAGTCGCATTTTAATATCAATTTTATTGTCGGCGGTAGCAGGAGATATGGATTCAGTACTGCATTTAATACTAGTAATAGTACATTACTTACCAAGGGCGATAAAACAAAGAATGTCTCAGATCGCAGGTATTTTACGCCCGAGCCGAAGGCAAGGTCGATAAATATGCGATCTGAGGCTTTCTTTATTATCGCCCGTGGTAAGTACAAAATTTTATGTCACCCCCTGGCCAGGAAGTGGGTTTTTTCGCGCGCGGAGCGTCCGATAATGGCCACGTTATGGCCAGGTGTGACATAAAGGTTGTTACGGTATGAGCCTGGCCATGTGGCCATTAGTTCTAGAATGTCTGTAAAAAAGCTTGGTTCTCTATGAAATTCTTTGCCTAACATACCTATAATAATATTACCTCCAAAAAAATAAAAGCAATTACAATTAAATTAAAACCTAAATACAATAGTAAATTGAATCTACAAACGGTCTCCGCGGCATTGAGCTTAATTGCCATTTGTCTTGCTAGCATGATCAGGCGCATTATATCGCTGCTGGCTTCGTGATCAGCTTCAATAATCTAATTTTGAAGCAGCCTTTTCTTTCTGTTTCGCATAATTTACAAGGGATAAATATGACAGTTAGACATGGGAAAAAATACCTAATTGTTCAAAATGTGACAGGGTTAATTATGGGTCGTGGCGTGGATCAGGGGGCCGATTTTTGAGTGTCGAACGCTCGACTTTTCACTCGACATCTGTCAAAACGTCATAGTTTTTTGACATATATCTCGAGTGAAAAGTCGAGCGTTCGACACTCAAAAATCGCCCCCCTGGTCTGGAATACTTTGTGAAATCCAACAGTATAGGTGCTTGAACGACATTGCCGGTTACCCAATAGTTGTATGAATACCAGCGATAACTATAGTTCAAAATTGTTTACCTTATTTTTGATTTTACTGCATTCATGTCAGACTTCAACCGAAAAGTGGTTAAAAAGCGAGTAGATAGAAGCTATTGAACATGCAACGTAACGGCACGTAAAAAGAACATCATGGTGGATAAAATATACCACCAATACCGTCGACTTCTCTACAATGAGTAATACCATTGTGAAACTGAACAAAATACGCCTTTACTTCTCACGTAATAAAGTCTCTTTTTCCATTTTTCCGTTCTTCCTTGGTGATATTTTTGTTGGTGCTCTTGAACGTTTTAGATCCTGCATTTCTGATATAACGAACATAAACAGTCACCTTCAATACATGTTCACGTTTTAGTGCCTTGTCGTTGTCGCTCGCACATGTAAGACAGCGACAGCTAATCAAATAAGCTACAGTGACAGGGTACTAAACGTTGGCTGTTTATAGACGATGTAAATGATATAGTGACGGAGGAACTGAGTCAGTCTTGGTCGAGTGTTGACTTTAATTAAAACCCACCCATCACATATCCTTCTCAATCAAGCTCAAACATATGGCATTGCTTAAGAGGGTATACCTACTGGTCATAAACAGCGTCATCATACAAGCGTGTTGCGCCGCCGTATATTATTATGCGTCGCTTGCGCATAAACGACTCCTCAAGCGTTATTTATTGAAACTTTCTTAAAGAACCTGGGAGCACTCTGTTATCCTGGATTGGCAAAGGCACTAGTTTTCGCAGATATGTGGTATTCTGCTCATGATCAGGCAGTATAAAATAAATCGATGCATCCATACCATCGATGGTGTTGTCCCATCACTAGACAAGTGCCTCATGAAATTTAATCAGGCCGGTCTGGCTTGCGCTGCTGTGACGTCAGACGTCTCGTCTTGTGTGCTAAACGGCTTATTTGCAAAACTAAAGACCAACGACAAAATGGCATGACGTCTCAGAATGTATTTAGCTGTATATATAGTCTAATTGGTACGGTCAACCAATTTGATTTCTGGGATGACATTTCTAGCAGCTTTCATATTGATTTTCACTGTGACAACGTACGAAGTGGCCCAGAAATCAAATTGGTTGATTGTACATACTATCTATCTGTATTTTCTTTTGCTCTACCTAATTCCAGGGCCATAAATCAGTTCATATCATTTGATCTCATTGATATGTATTACGCATGTTCTGATTCTGACACGTTAGCTTGAAAGTCGTTGAAATGGGATGCGATGCGAAGCGACTATTAAAAGTGTACCTCCGGGAAGTAGCGCGGGTAACGAACTCGCGTCGTCTAATTACTCTAACGACGCGACTAATGATGTGCAAACTGCGACACGCTTCCAGAATACCTACGTGTCGCAGGGTACAGCCAGCTGCAGCGACGCGACACTGCGTGCTAAACTAACTATATGACGTGTTCTGACTTCTGACGTGATTCTGACATCGCTACAAATTAACACGCGTCAGGCTATAGAAAATAATCCCACAACACACTGGGCTTTTTCTTGTCATGTTTTTATGTATGTTTTTATAATAGGTCAGTCACCATATCTGCCAAGGCGGCATAAATATCTGACACGTCCTTACGGCTCTACAAACCGTGTCAGATATTTATGCCGCCTTTGTTTTGGCAGATAATTAATGCTCGTGACTGTACAATAAGTAATCCTTAAAAATCCTGGAAAATTTGTGGTTAGTGGGTACGCAGTGTGTCTGCAGACTATAACATGTACCTATTTACATTGCAATAGTGATACATGATAGATGTGTTAATCGTGTCGTCAAACACGGGCGCCAGGAATAGCTAATCGGCTTACCGCGGCCTCGCGTGGTCCACGGATTATAACTTAACTCCGGCGAAGGCTGTGACACCCGGCTAAGGCTGCGACACCCGGCTAAGGTCAAGACTGAATGTCGGCTAATCCGCTGACATCGGGAAATTCACAAAGTTTCCCACTCTTACTGCGCCTCCGTAACTCACAGATGGCATAGAAAAAAAATACTGTGCATCGCTGCCTACTCCTTCATAACATGAGCGTGTGAAGATATGTTTAAAAACTATATACTTAAGGTACCTAACTACCTACTTTACTTGTTGTCTTTAACTTTATACATTGCTGAATGGTATATATGACGACGAATTAGAGTTCTTAGTACTTTTCCAGTAGAAATGCGTGTTTATTTTTTATTTTTTATGAATAATGGGATTGCTCTTGGCCAGCATCTAGCCAGGGGGCAAAGATGAGGCCGACGACTCGTGCTTTAAAAAGGTCTACTTAGGTTATATGAACTCGGAAATACAGATGCCGGTTGGGAATTCCAAACCTTAGCAGCCAACTCCACAATGTCTCAAAATTAAAGTGTTAAATTATGTTACCGTGTTGATCATCCAGTAATTAAACATAGGTACCTACATCCTTCAATACATAGAATGCCGGAGCCCCCTTAAATATTTATTTTATTCTGTTTTTTAGTATTTGTTGTTATAGCGGCAACAGAAATACATCATCTATGAAAGTTTCAACTGCCTGACTATCACGGTTCATGAGATACAGCCTGGTGACAGACGGACAGATGCACAGCGGAGTCAGGGTCCCGTTTTACCCTTTGGGTACGGAACCCTAAAAACAAGTCGAGTTTCTGTTTGTTTCCGCACCCCTCATGGGTGCCAGGTGTCCCCTCGTGGGCAGTGAGCAGCGGCAGTTATTAAAAAAACCGGCCAAGTGCGAGTCGGACTCGCGCACGAAAGGTTCCGTCCCATTATCTTTAAAAACGGCAAAAAATCACGTTTGTTTGTATGGGAGCCCCCTTAAATATTTGTTTTATTCTGTTTTTCAGTATTTTCATGAGATACAGCCTGATGACAGACGGACAGCGGAGCCTTTAGTAATAGGGTCCCGTTTTACCCTTTGGATACGGAACCCTAACAACTCAAGGACGCCGGAGGACAGCGCCGGCAACCCGTTATCAGATGGAAGCAGTACCGCGGCGCGACGTCGCAGACGCAGCCGCGGCGCGGCGGTGAAGCCATAACCCAACACAATCACACGCAAAACGCCATTTCCGGTATACGGCCGTTTATAAATATTGCCTGCAAGTTATTCGTGCCAGGCAAAGTTAGGCTTCACTTTTTCTAATGTCTTCGTGACCGACTTTTTTGGGCAAAGGCTGAATGATAATGTTGTGGCTGGAATGGGCCATAGCATAGGTAGGTATTTGATATGGTTTATGACTTTTATGAGACAGAATTGCCGGCTGCGGCAGGTAATAGGTACTATGTACATTTATAGTTACCTAGTTCTTCATATCCATATTAATAATTAACTACCTAAGTCTATAATTTAGACAATTTATGACAAGCCTTTCCTCATGGGACAAATGCGCAATTTGGCTAATAAATTAATCATAATCGCATATGGAAATATGTAAATTACACGTGACGGTCGTGACGTAGTCGTTTGTTACTTTGGTTTGATGCACCTGCTAGCGTCATCTAGTGGCGAGTAGTAGAAGTGTTTAAATTTGGTGTTACCACTTAATTTGGTGTTACCAGCTAACAAAACTGACGCGAAAAGTTTTTTTGTTTAATCACTTATTATTAATGTTCGTTTCTCACATAATATTAATTCATTTTATTTTACTTGGTTAAACCATCAATGATAAGTGTGACGGATTGCATAAGTCGTGTAACGAAACACGTTTACGGGAGGATGTTGTCATCTGTCAAATTTGGCCTTCAATTGCTGGGGTTTCATGCGATTTCCAAGGGTTTTTTCCTGTTTCTTGCAATGTTTGAGTGAAACTCGGTTAGAAGTCGACGGTGTGACGTCTGGATGATAGTGCGTGAGCTAAAATGACATCGAGGAGCAGCAAGAATGCAGTGCGGAGTTACGAAACAGAGATCGAGAAGAGTCGGGAAGAGTCCAACTGGAAGAAGGTGGTCGAGTTAGCTCAGCAGTTGAAGTCCAGGTCCCCGCAGCACGGTCAGTGGTTCGGTCACCAGCTGTCCTGGCTTTTGTCAGCGCGACGAGGGCCGGGACAGCTGGCGCGATTGGATTATATTAACAGTATTGAGGGAGATCTTATCAGTGAACAGTCATGTCACTGTTTGCTTCAGGAGTTATGACATAGTACTGTTACACCATATTGCCGCGTCGCCTCAATGCATCGACTGGTTCCTCTAATGGGCGATCATTGGCAATCATTATTCTATTTGCCAAACACATGTTTTTTGCTAAACTTGTCAAGCTGTTTCAGTTTTGAAAGACAAAAATTGTAACCTATTTATATTTTTAAATATTCATGGTTTCATAATTGTTAATGAACAGTTAACATTGAAAAATATGTATACACACTCAGTGAGAAAATAATGCAAACATGACTAATAAAAAAGTACAGATATTTCTGCCACCGGATTTTCCTACATACAATATATGTGCCTGTGAAGCTCAGGCCTGAGTTTAATTGTTAGTGAGTTTCATTCCGATAACAAGTCCAGGATCTTAATCCTAGTAAGAATAAGCCATTATATTACACTCTTGCCTTATACTGTCTCTAAAATGCAATCCAATGCTTTGAACAATTTAGTTACAATATAAAACCTATAAGTACTTATTTATTCAATATGTACAACGTCTTATAAATAGATAAACAAACAATTAAATAAAAACTTAAAGTAGGGGTATATAATAAAAATTAAAGATAAAAAAATTGACCCTAGTCGCCGTCAGCGGGTAGGGTGCCCAGAAGGCAGGCCGCATTACCACGCTGAATGGTAATACTTATCCTTTGCGTGAAATATTGGCTAGCCTTCTGGTCACCAGTGGTTTCTATTAGGCGCGCCGACAGATCTTTATAGAGTCGGCGCGCACTTGGTCCCCATGGTCTTATAGGTTTTATATTGT
Source organism: Cenopis cana (assembly GCA_951800055.1). Classification (NCBI taxonomy): domain Eukaryota; kingdom Metazoa; phylum Arthropoda; class Insecta; order Lepidoptera; family Tortricidae; genus Cenopis; species Cenopis cana. The sequence continues at coordinate 219,737 of OX637484.1, read as the reverse complement.
AACTAAATTGTACAGTGCTAGATTACTACAACTGCTATTATTTTGTGTTTTTCTTGGCATGTTGCCCAATTTTTGGCAGACATGATAAAATAGTAGTTATAGTTAAATAATAGTTTGCTTAAACCTACCTGGGGCAAAGTTAGCCCATACCAAGACAAGTCAAAGCATTATGGCTGTTTTCTTGAAGTGATTCAATTCCGGTTTACAGATTTTTATTTCTAAAAAATGATTGATTTTAATTCACTTATCACTACTGTAGTGACATCTATGACTGTGTCAGTGTGCACCATTAGGCTGCTTTCCCACTAGGGCTATGCTATGCTGCTGCAGTATAGCTATGCTGCGAGGATACGATAGCTTTCCGTTCCCACTAGTCCTATGTGAACCAAAGAATGTGATTGGTGGATAGCAATATAGAATAGCACAGCTCTGATGGGAAGGCACCCTAAACGAGACCGGTTACTATTAGTACTGTTATAAATCTACTGTTCTAACTTAATTTTTTAGGAATGAATATGGTTTGTCATCCCAAAATCCCAATTTCAAATATAATTTTTTTTGATTTCCAATTATGATTATGACAAAAGTATTGATATTTTGATTTTATTGTGTGTAGTAGAATTTAAGTGGAAAAAGACAGTTTTTACCTTGAAAATGGCTGATTTGGAGTGATGTTCGAAACAATCTTTCTTCATGAAAATCAAAGAAATACATTAAAAATATTTTTTATGACATTTAATAGTAGTTTATGCAACTGGTACATAATGAGGGCATTAAAACACGTGTGTGGCTCGCCTTCGGCTCGTTTCATAAAGGTCACACGAGTGTTTTAATGCCTAATTATGTACAGTTGCATACACTACTTTATCTACATCCATATATTAAATCCTCTTTCATGTGTTTCGTGTGGGCAATTCTCGCCGGCGTGCGCCATGTTTGCCTCGACATTGCCGGCCCGCGCCCCGCCGCCAGCCCGCAGCTGTGTCCTAATATTGTACGTGATCTCATAAAAGTGTTCTATTTCGTGATCTAATAGGGGACGTGCGCAACAGCCGCACAGTATATTATAAAGCGGGGTATTATCTACGGTTTTTGAACTTATTAAAGAGGATTTACTATATGGGTGTAGATAAAATTTATGACATTAGGTCGTAGTAGTCCTGTTTTACGAGTATATAGTTATGCTGACAAACATGAACTATTACTACTAGATGTGTGTTTTTCAACTGAATCATAATCACTCCTATGATATGATACTGATGCTAATCATAAGCATAATGTTGAAACTCGTGATATATTCCAGAAAGCCTCGCCCACTTCCTGATCGGGGAAGGCAAGCTCGAGGCCTACCTGTCGGAATGTCCGCCCACCCGCGAACTGGCGGAGCGCGCGGCTCGCGAGCTCTCAGAGGTTGGTGTCTACAAAAGTTTGACGACCGCTTTAGCTTAGTTGGTAGTGACCCTGTCTACGAAGCTGGAGGTCCCGGGTTCGAATTCCGGCCGGGGCATTTATTTGTGTGATGAGCACGAATATTTGTTCTTGGGTGTTGGATGTTTTCTATGTATTTAAGTATCCCCCCCCCCCCACTCTGCCAAGTCTGCCAACAAACTGTCCTGCAGTTTGGCAGAAGAAAAAAATTTTAACCATGGGTTGTTTCGTAAATAAATTTATTATTTATTTATTTTTATCTATTTATCTATATAAGTCATGTATATCGTCGCTTAGTACCCATAGTATAAGCTTTGCTTAGTTTGGGACTAGATTGATTTGTGTAAGATTGTCCACAAAAAATATTTAAAAAATGTACTACTCTGTTAATGAACACTTTGTAACCACCAATGTCTAATGAATTCTTGTATACTCACCGGCAGAAAATTTGGCCCTAATTAGAAAATAGCATTTTTATATAGGTATTAAACATTGTTTAATTTATTCAATTTATAGTTTGAAATCATGACAAGTTTTTGGTCCAATTTTTCTGCCGGTGAGTGTAGTATATTTTACACGTATTTAAATAAAATTCAATGACATGCATATTGAGAGCCAAAATATTGTACGCCAAATTCTGGCAGATTGTGATGTGACCAAATACTAACCCTACCACAACAATAAATACTTATACAATAACAATTAATACTTCACTCGAACAATACATAATTTCAACAATATTCCTTTGCTATTCCGCTGAATAGCAAAGGAATATCTTTCAGCGGAATAGCAAAAGAATATTGTTGGATTTATCATGGAATTCCGCAAAGTAACGCCTGATTCAATCAATTGTTAAATATTAGTACATTACTTACCAAGGGCGATAAAACAAAGAATGTCTCAGATCGCAGGTATTTGACGCCCGAGCCGAAGGCAAGGGCGATAAATATTATTATTATTATTCATTTATTTCAAGTATCACAAAGACTCATATCATATGACAAATACAATAGTTGTTAGTAATCAATTAATTAATAATAAATTACCTTATAGTTAGTTGTAAATATGCTATCTGAGGCTTTCTTTATTACCGCCCATGTTAAGTACAAAAATTTATGTCACCCTCTAGCCAGGAAGTGGGATTTCCCGCGCGCGGAGCGTGCGGTAATTGCCGCTTTATGGCCAGGTGTGACATAATAGTACATTACTTAACAAGGGCGTTAAAACTAAGAATATCTCAGATCGCAGGTATTTGCCGCCCGAGCCGAAGGCAAGGGCGATAAATATGCGATCTGAGGCTTTCTTTATTACCGCCCGTGTTAAGTACAAAATTTTATGTCACCCCATGGCCAGGAAGTGGGATTTCCCGCGCGCGAAGCGTGCGGTAATTGCCGCTTTATGGCCAGGTGTGACATAAATAAATGTGTATTGGAGGCGCGCGGCTACCTGACGCTGGCGACGGACGAGGCGGGGCGGCGCGCCGGCGTGGCGCTGGACGCGTACCTTTTGCTCGGGAAGCTCAACTACGCGTGCGGCGCCTACGACGACGCGCTCAACAATTATAAGATGGCGGAGCTGAGCACGCTCACGGAGAAGGAGCTCCCCATGTGAGTATTGACCACTTTTACGCTGCCTAGGCACATAATTGGGATATAAAGGCTGTCCCAAAAAGGACGCAACATTTAAATTTGCTGCCATTTTTGCATTTTATTGCTGGTAACCCTAAAAAAAATACTATTTGACAGCTGATAGTTTAGGGTTTTTAAAAATGTAGCACACTGTACAGTCAAGGGCATAAATATGTATACATTTTTGGACCTTATTTCAATGAAATAAGGTGAAAAAGTGCATACATATTGGTGCCTTTGACTGTACGAGAGAACACCTCAATTTTATTGTTGAACAAAAAATAATGAAAATTTGCCTACGAATTCTCGCAAATTTCGTGTATAGATTCGTTTCGGTAGCAGATTTGGCCCCCTATGTCGTGTGATTTAACACCATTAGATTTCTTTCTATGGGGTTATTTGAAGTCAAAGGTCTATGCCAAAAGTCCTAACGCATTAAAGGTGGAGGTTTAATGTTGCATTCACGAAATTCTGCCACATTTGTACAAAATAGTTAAGAAAAATTAATAAAATAAAACAATTAATTTAAGGAAAATTTCATCAAAAGAATTCGTATGTGCTAGCAAAGTCGTGGTGGGTATTTGCCTGATGTGCTATTTCATGCATAACCCTCTCCTATGTAGTTAATGATTAAATAAAAAAATCAGTAAATTAAAAAAAATGTGTTTTCTATTAAATTCAAATATTGCGTCCTTTTTGGGACATCCTATATTTCAATTATAACATTATTATGTGACTATGAGATGTTGAGTATAGGTTGAAGGTAAACCTTAGGGAGTTAGGGATAGAGTTTTTAAGGGTGCCTTCCCCCCAGAGCTTTGCTATGCAGCTATGCTGCGAGGTAGTGATAGCTTTCCGTTGCCACTAATGCTATGCTACGTGAACCAATGTATATGGTTGGACTAGGATTGGATATCAACGCAGCATAGCATAGCTCTGATGGAAAGGCAGCCTTAAAACTATTTCTCTAAGGTTTACCTTGAACCTATACTCATCATAATAATTAGATTAGATTAGATTAGATTCATTTATTTCATGATAAGAATTACATTATAAATTTGTACACATGTCAAAATTACAAGAATAGTTATCATGATCGTCATAAACAGAAAAATAAAAAATAAAAAAGGATAATAACATGTCAACCAAAATTAAACACACATGATAATGATAAATAGTAAAAATAAAATAATTGCATCTCCCTTTCGGGATCGTCAAAGTCCATTTCAAAATACAAATTCCAATATACTAATCAAGTCATAATACAAGTTCAAGTCCATTACAAAATATAAATCAATTTGATACAAATTTAATAATTATTATTTACACGTCAGTAACTTAAGGTCCATATACTCTTTAACAGAGTATAATGGATTTTCCAATAAGAGGCGTTTCAGGCGGCGTCGAAATGCATCGTCCGATGGTTCAAGTCTAAGATCAGCGGGCAGTCGCTCGTAATAGGTGGGCCCAATAACACGTGGGTTCTTACCTGCGTTAGGATTTAAATATGTCCCAATTTTGTTCCTACCCAAGCTGACAGACAATATGTATTGATATTGTCTCTATGTCATGTTGAGAGGCGTACAAACCCGGGACGATACTAATATTATCATTAGGATGTTTCACAACAACATTTGGTCACGTCTTTGTGGTATTCTCATTTAAGTTAGACCATTATGGTATTCTTATGTAAGTGTTGAAAAGCTATTATATTTTTTTACGATTCAATTACTTTTTATGAGAAAGAAACAATCATATCTACAGTAGATTTAAAATTGCATTCAGACTACTCCATAATTCAATTATTTTTCCTCTGCCTACCTATTTTACATGAGTCATTGTAACATCCCGTGTAAACAACGCTAGAAAGCCAATCTAACCTAAACTCACTTAAATTGAGTTAGACGATAATTTGAATATTTTTGCACGCATATTGTATTATGTTGTGTTGCCTTCTGGACGGACTATCCGGTCCACAACTGATAAACGCATTATGCCATTTATATACCTACCTACCGATAATGCATACGATATTGCAATCTGGGTGCAAATTAGCGGACGGTCAGCCCGGCGGTAGGCGGATGCGCGTTGGCAACCAAGCCATTCCTTTTATATGTAGGTAATTAGGTATGAATTAATAAATAATAATAAATAAATAAATATTTGTGGACAATCTTACACAAATCAACCTAGTCCCAAACTAAGCAAAGCTTGTACTATGGGTACTAAGCGACGACATACATACTTATATACATAAATATATACTTAAATACATAGAAAACATCCAAGACCCAAGAACAAATATTCGTGCTCATCACACAAATAAATGCCCTGGCCGGGATTCGAACCCGGGACCTCCAGCTTCGTAGGCAGGGTCACTACCAACTAAGCTAAAGAGGTCGTCAAGTCGTGCAGATACGGTACAGATGTGGTACATTTTTAGAATCGCCTCAAAAAGCCCTTTCATATGATACTACACACGATAGGTTTCCGCAAAAAAAAATTTTTTCCTTACAAAAATAAAAAGAATGTCTCGGCACTCCCCCCTAGAGGAATTTTTTTAGGAACTGCGGCTCAAAATTTTTGTTTTGACATTTTATGATAAATATGTACCGTATCTGCACTAAAGTTCCATAACTCACGTAAAATAGGTATTGAAGTAGAACCGTGTCACTTAGTAATATTGAAAAATTAAAAAACAAATACTTAATGAAAATCATTTCAAAATTGCTTTTTTGAGGTTAGATATGAAGATATAACGTATCATTTTTGGTATATTGAACAAAATAAAAATCAGCCGTATCGTGTCTGGAGGACTTCAAACTTGGTATGTTTCGAAAATTATTTTTGATTTAATTAAAAAATAATGGCTGAAATGTAATGATGTGGTATATTTTTAGAATCGCCTCAAAAAGCCCTTTCATATGATACCACACACGATAGGTTTCTAAAAAAAATTTTATTTTTTTCCATACAAAAAAAAAGAATGTCTCGGCACTCCCCCCCCTAAGGGAAATTTTTTTAGGAACTGCGGGTCAAAAATTTTGTTTTGACCTCTAGTATGCGTGTGCCAAACGGCTAAACTGTACATCGATTTGCGGTTTTTTTAATTGTACGGCTACACTACACTACACTACACTATATGTTTAGTATTTACGCGCGATGCGACCTTCATATCGACAATTTCTAATTTATGCACATCACTTATTAACTTGTTGAACCACTCAAACGTACTATAACTTGAACCGTGAAAAATTTATGATTTTTAATAATTAATAGTATTTACTATCCACGTCACAGTTCACAGCCATAAGTACACCTTATCTTGTTGCAATAAGGATCAAAAATCAGATTTTTAAAAAATGTGAATGCAATTATTCTTTCAATAATCTATCCATTAGGGTAAACTGGTCGTTACATGTCTCGCTTCTTTGTAGCCGGACTATGTATAACTTTGCTAACTTGTGGTACAGCCAAGTGCAAAAATATGGGTGCATACAACTTGCTCATAAATATGTCCCATAGCTCTTATGTCGGTGAATTAAGGTTTTGGTACATATTTATGAGAGGATTCTATTGATACGGTCAACCAATTTGATTTCTGGGCCACTTCGTACCTTGTCATAGTGACATTGATATAAATCTCTAGCGGCTTTCATATTGATTTTCACTGTGACAAGGTACGAAGTGGCCTAGAAATCAAATTGGTTGACTGTACATATTTTTGCACTTGACTGTATATTACATGGCCTTGTCCAACCACGGCAACTGTGTAATCAGTATTGCCACCTGACCTCGACCTGGACGGGACGCGCTGCACGAAACACCATCATTTACATTATTACAAACTCCAAAATTATTTATCCGTATACAGTACAAAAACCGTGTAAAATGACATTCTATCAATAAAATTTCTGATTCTGATTGATTTGTTAGACGCATTTCCTGATATATTTTTTTTCTTGTAGAATAAAATCCGTTCGACTTCTTGTCTGATCGTAATATATACTCATAGATATTTTTACTTGTAGAAAAATTTCCCAATCGCCATTTCGCTCGATCGAAATATTTTCTGATAGATATATTTACTTGTAGAAAAATTTCCCAATCGACTTTTTTACTGATATGTAATTTTACTTGTGGAAAAAAAATTTAATCGACTTTTTGTTCGGTCGTAATACTTACTGGTATATACTTATACTTGTAGAAAAAAATCCGAATCGCCTTTTTATCCAATCTTATTATGTACTATACGGACAATTCGCTATTTGACAGTTGTAAAGATAAAATAATGAATGTGTTGGATACAGTAGCTTATAGGTTTACAATACTCATACAATAGGTTTTGTGCTTTAAAATTAATTGAAAACATTTTATTTTTGAAAAATAAATTAAGTGTTTTTTTATCTGTGGATTACAAAAACCGAAACGCGTGTGACGTCACATTTCAAAGTTAAGGTTTAATTCCGCAACAGACCGCAACTGCACTTACTGCACGTTATGTTTCTCCGCACTCCAAATTGAACCGTAACGGTATTCGTAAAAAGCTCTATTTAAAATGAGCGGAGAAGTGTCGCAACAGCACAAGTTACTGTACAATTTGGAGTGCGGTGTAATATGCAGTTGCCGTCTGCTGTCGGCTGCGGAAGTAAACCTTTAGTTGTTTATCAAGTGTGACGTCACAGTACTCACAGTCACGTGATCGGCTGTTTTCGCGCAAAATTCAAATTACTTAAAGAAAAAATATTTTTCTTCAAAGAAATTAAGCTCTTTGGGGGAAAAAGATAATTGTTACAGGTATTAAATAAACCTACGTATAATTTAAAATACCTTTCCGAAAACTGTCAAGTAGCCAATTTCGTAGTCGTATTTTTCCTTACCTTGCGTTTGCCAAGTAGTGAACTGTGAAGTTTTAGTACCTATGTTAAACATAGTACGTGCGGTATGAAAAAAGCATTACTGTGTTCATAAGAACTCCTTTACCATTGTACAGTTAACCAATTTGATTTCTGGGCCACTTCGTACCTTGTCACAGTGAAAATCAATATGAAAGCCGTAAGACATCTCGTATGAATGTCACAGTGACAAGGTACGAAGTGGCCCAGAAATGAAATTTGTTGACCGTACCTATTTCTTTAATCAGACTCACATATTAACACACCAACACAACACACATACACACACACATACACACACACGCACGCACGCACGCACGCACGTACACGCCCAAGCACACACACACACACACACACACACACACACACACACACACACACACACTCAACTCATTTCAATCAGAAACATGCACCCGCATTAACCGGTTTTTATAGTTCTAAAAACCTTTACATAAAGCTCTTCCGTAAATCGGTTTAAATAAACCGGTTTTTGTATCTAAACCATGATAACGGTTTGAAAAATTAGGTAACCAGTTTCCGAGCCCTGTCTGTAGTAGCCTGAGAAAGATACGTTTTTTTTGGAAAAAATTCTCTAACAGGCTAATTTTTTTTATACGGTTCTTTTAAGTGATTTTAAGAATCAATATTTTTAAAATTTGCGAATCTACCACCGGAAGTTGGATAAAAAAAAATGGTGCCCAAAAACTGTTGATTTTTCACAGCAAATATGGTATAAGTAGTTTTATTGAGAATGCTTCTATCTTTAGGTCTGTTTTGATGCTTACGATCCGAATCGAAACATATATGCAACGGGAAATAAGAGAAATTTAATCAAACAGGTATTTTCAGTTTTTCTGAAACTTATTAAAAAGAAAATTATATATAAGCTTTTTATAGCAACACATGAAAAACAAGGACTGTTTCTCAGAATTATCATTGAAAATGAAACTATTTAAATATTTGGTAAATAGTTTTTTACAAATCGCGTATTTAACATTAGTAGAAAAAATATATCAGTTCCAATTTTTCCATGGACTTTTAATTTAAGCCCTGAGAATGTCAATGGAATAGGAATGAACCCCATATGTTATTTGTTTTCGTTGATTTGCTTAATTACAGCACACACGTGCAATCTGATTTGGACTTTATTGCCTTACTATCAGGGATTATTTTAGAACGCACAACGAGATGGAAGTAGCCATGTCGAAAGAAGCGCGCGGCGCGTGCGGCCGGCCCCCGCCGCCTAGCTCCGATGTCTGTTTATTATTATTACTTACTAGTGGCTCTGTGAGCTATAGACCTCGTGAGTGTTTTTTTTATTTCCAAAACTATGTTAGATATCGAACCTGTAGAGCAGGGGTCGGCAACCTTTTAGCACCCACGGGCCACATAGTAGCTAAAAAAATCTTCGCGGGCCGCAGATTATAATAAATGATCACTGTCTGTTGATATCAACTCGAAACAAATTGGTACGCCGTACGCGACAGTAACGTAGTAAAAATTCGCACCCCTTTTTACGTGAAAAACGAGAAAGACGAAAAAACCGACTTTTCACAGATAAACCAGCTAGTTTCCTTACCAAACCCAGATAATTCGCATTTCAACCGCATCGTAATTTCGCGATTCATTCGATCAATGCAAGCATATAGAATAGCAGATATAGAAACTTTAAGGGGGGGACGGGTCATAAAGTCATAAGACACCTAGATGAAAACGCGAGCGCGAAATTTTTCGAACACTGATGCAAATGCGGCAAATACTTCATACGCATCAAGTCATAACACATCTAGATGAAAATGCGAGCGTAGCGAGCGCGAAATTTTTCGAACATTATGATGCAGGTGCGGAAAATACTTCATACGCATACGCATCAAGTTATGCAGATGTAAACGCGAGCGCGAAATTTTTCGAACACTGATTCAAATGCGGCAAATACTTCATACGCATCAAGTCATAACAAATCTCGTTGAAAACGCGAGCGTAGCGAGCGCGAAATTTTGCGAACATTATTATGCAGGTCTGGAAAATACTTCATACGCATCAAGTCATGTAGACGCAAACGCGAGCGCAGCGAGCGCGAAATTTTTTGAACATTAAGATGCAGGTGTGGAAAATACTTCATACTGTCTAACGCAAACGCGGCGAGCGCGAAATTTTTGATTTTTTTTTTATATAGATTTAACTGTAAAATATACTTACAAACACATATCTCGTCCTGACCAACTGTGAAAATATTCGTGGTTGGCGATACAGACGCTTTCACGATGTTAAGAATTTCAAATTTTACCTTTACAAACAATAAAGCCAGGGAGGCTCGCGGGCCGCCTGTTGCCGACCGCTGCTGTAGAGGAGGACAAACCATAGATTTTTTTTTAGATTCCTCGACAAAAATATTCGATGTAATCAAAGAACGTGCTCACAATACTTCACGAGAATCTGTTGTGAAATGTGACCCTTAGAGGTGAACAAATCGAAATTCGGCCGCAGAAACACAAAATAATTAATAAAAAAATTGTTTTTTTAAATTTTGAAAAAGTGACTCGATAAAAAAATTCTATAGAATTACCGCACCTGCTCACAAAATTTCACGAAAATCGGTTGATAAATGCGACCTGTAGAGGAGAACAAACCAATGAATAAAATAAAAAAAAATTAAATTTACAAAAATTTACTTACCTAAAAAATTCTATGTAATCATAAAACCTGCTCACAAAACTTCATGAGAATCGGTTGAGAAATGCGACGTGTAGAGGAAAAAACGGCCGCAGAAAAATACGAAATCATTGATACAAAGTTTGTTTTTTCGAATTTCAAAAAAGTGACTCGACAAAAAAAATCTATATAGTTACCAAACCTGTTCGCAAAATTTCACGAAAATCGGTTAATAAATACGACCTGTAGAGGAGATCAGCCAACGACGTAAAAAAATTTTTTTAAAAATTTACAAAAATTTACTCTACAAATAAATTATATGTAGCCATGGAACCTGCTCACAAAATTTCACGAGAATCGGTTGAGAAATGCGACCTGTAGAGGAAAAAACGGCCGCAGAAAAACACGAAATCATTGATACAATGTTTGTTTTTTTGAATTTCCAAAAAGTGACTCGACAAAAAAATTCTATATAGTTACCGAACCTGCTCACAAAATTTCACGAAAATTGGTTGATAAATGCGACCTGTAGAGGAGGACATACAAAAATCCGGCCGGACATACGAAAGCATTTTTGTCGAAGCTAAAACAGAGACCTCGTTTTACTCGGTCAATTACTTACTAGTGGCTCTGTGAGCTGTAGACCTCGTGAGTGTTTTTTTATTTCCAAAACTATGTTAGATATCGAACCTGTAGAGCAGGGGTCGGCAACCTTTTAGCACCCACGGGCCACATAGTAGCTAAAAAAATCTTCGCGGGCCGCAGATGATAATAATATTCACTGTCTGTTGATATCAACTCGAAACAAATTGGTACGCCGTACGCGACAGTAACGTAGTAAAAATTCGCACCCCTTTTTACGTGAAAAACGAGAAAGACGAATAAACCGACTTTTCACAGATAAACCAGCTAGTTTCCTTACCAAACCCAGATAATTCGCATTTCAACCGCATCGTAATTTCGCGATTCATTCGATCAATGCAAGCATATAGAATAGCAGATATAGAAACTTTAAGGGTTCTTTCAGGATTCTGTGCACCCTTTATACCATTTTATTTGATCCAGCTGCACCAGACTATCTTAAATCTAAATTCCAATTCGTTACACCGCGTCCGGGTGGCGAGCTTCGCACTTCTCGGAGTCTCAAACTCGCTGTTCATTTTCACCGCACTGGTTTTCTCTCAAATTCCTTCGCTGTTCAGGCAATTCGACTCTGGAACGATCTCCCTCTTACTATTAGGCAAGCTCAAAGCAAATTCCCCTTCAAACGCAATTTACGGAAGCATCTCTCTCTAAGACGTCAAGATTGATGATCCTCGTGTTAAGTTTGTATGGGTACATGTAAAATATGTATTATAAGTATATTTATGTATGTGTATGTATTTTATTCATTATTTGTGTATGTATATTGATCGTATACGTAAAAATTATAATGATTTGTGTCTATAGTTTCGCGTCTCGTCGTTCATGATCCTGCACCACTATAGTTTCTGTTTGGCCTAATGGTTGACTGGTAGAGAATGCCTTAAGGCATTAAGTCCGCCAATTGTACTAAACAAAATAAATATTTGTCCACAAATATTTATTTATTTTTATTTATTTATTTAAATAAATAAATAAGGGGGGGACGGGTCATAAAGTCATAACACACCTAGATGAAAACGCGAGCGCGAAATTTTTCGAACACTGATGCAAATGCGGCAAGTACTTCATACGCATCAAGTCATAACACATCTAGATGAAAATGCGAGCGTAGCGAGCGCGAAATTTTTCGAACATTATGATGCAGGTGCGGAAAATACTTCATACGCATATACGCATCAAGTTATGTAGATGTAAACGCGAGCGCGAAATTTTTCGAACACTGATTCAAATGCGGCAAATACTTCATACGCATCAAGTCATAACAAATCTCGTTGAAAACGCGAGCGTAGCGAGCGCGAAATTTTGCGAACATTATTATGCAGGTCTGGAAAATACTTCATACGCATCAAGTCATGTAGACGCAAACGCGAGCGCAGCGAGCGCGAAATTTTTTGAACATTAAGATGCAGGTGTTGAAAATACTTCATACTGTCTAACGCAAACGCGGCGAGCGCGAAATTTTTGAAAAAAAATTTAGATAGATTTCACTGTAAAATATACTTACAAACACATATCTCGTCCTGACCAACTGTGAAAATATTCGTGGTTGGCGATACAGACGCTTTCACGATGTTAAGAATTTCAAATTTTACCTTTACAAACAATAAAGCCAGGGAGGCTCGCGGGCCGCACGGAAGGGGCTGTTGGCACGGGGCGCCTGTTGCCGACCGCTGCTGTAGAGGAGGACAAACTATAGAATTTTTTTTAGATTACTCGACAAAAATATTCGATGTAATCAAAGAACGTGCTCACAATACTTCACGAGAATCTGTTGTGAAATGCGACCCTTAGAGGTGAACAAATCGAAATTCGGCCGCAGAAACACAAAATAATTGATAAAAAAATTGTTTTTTTAAATTTTGAAAAAGTGACTCGATAAAAAAATTCTATAGAATTACCGCACCTGCTCACAAAATTTCACGAAAATCGGTTGATAAATGCGACCTGTAGAGGAGAACAAACCAATGAATAAAATAAAAAAAAATTAAATTTACAAAAATTTACTTGCCTAAAAAATTCTATGTAATCATAAAACCTGCTCACAAAACTTCACGAGAATCGGTTGAGAAATGCGACCTGTAGAGGAAAAAACGGCCGCAGAAAAATACGAAATCATTGATACAAAGTTTGTTTTTTCGAATTTCAAAAAAGTGACTCGACAAAAAAATTGTATATAGTTCCCAAACCTGCTCGCAAAATTTCACGAAAATCGGTTGATAAATGCGACCTGTAGAGGAGATCAGCCAACGACGTAAAAAATTTTTTTTAAAAATGTACAAAAATTTACTTTACAAATAAATTCGGTTGAGAAATACGACCTGTAGAGGAAAAAACGGCCGCAGAAAAACACGAAATCATTGATACAATGTTTGTTTTTTTGAATTTCCAAAAAGTGACTCGACAAAAAAATTCTATATAGTTACCGAACCTGCTCACAAAATTTCACGAAAATCGGTTGATAAATGCGACCTGTAGAGGAGGACATACAAAAATCCGGCCGGACATACGAAAGCATTTTTGTCGAAGCTAAAACAGAGACCTCGTTTTACTCGGTCAACTATGACTTTGATATGAATAACGAATGCATTGATGACGGACTGACGGTGCCTACATACAAATACAAAGTCCGTGATTGCAATTTTACCGTTGGCTTTAAAGCTCAGAATATCAACGGAATATGAATCAAGCGAATATTATTTATATTCGTTAATGTACAGCATACGTTTGCAATCGGATTTGGACTTTATTGACTTATTGTTAAGGATTATCTGAGATGAGAATGTAGGGATTGAGTAGGCAGGTTAAAACTTAAAACACGCGTGCTTGACGCCGCTCGGCCCAGTGCGATTTTTATTATTATTTACCTACTCATTCATTACCTTTAAAATGATATTGAGTTTGAGTAACTATGTAAAATTTGTTTGCGGCGTAGGAAATTTTGTTTATTTGCGTAGTATATGATGTTTACGTATAATCTTCTTCTAAATATATAAAAGAAGAAACTGACTGACTGATTGATTGACTGACTGACATATCAACGCTCAGCCCAAACCGCTGATTCTAGAGATTCCAAATTTGGCACGTAGGTTCCTTATAAGGTCTAGGGGTGCAATAAGGAAGGATTTTTCAAATTTCATCCCCTAAGGGGGTAAAATGGGGCTCCAAAGTTTGTATGGAGAAACAAGATTAGTTTGATTATTTTATTCGAAACTTCACAGGGGTACTCCTAACAATAAATGAGTGAAGACGTGTTTCAGGTTTTTTGAAAATTCAACCCCTAAAAGAGGGAAATGGGGTGTCAAAGTCTGAAAATCGACAGTGGGTATTATTTCTATGGTTTATCAAGTCGCTGATTACGAAAACAACAATGATTTTAAAATCCAACGTGGCGGACGTGAAATACCAATTTCCCCAGTCGGGGTGAAATGGGGTTGAAATGTCTACATATCAATATGGGTGTCGTTTTCATGGTTTTTTTGGAACGTTAATTACGAAAATGGCATCGATTTTAAGATTTAATATTGTGGACATGAACATTTCTAAATATGTTAAAGAAGAAACTGACTGACTACCACAGACTGACGGATCAACGCACAGCCCAAACCGCTGGTTCTAGATTATATTCCAAATTTGGCAAGTAGGTTCCTTATAAGGTCAAGGGGCGCACTATGAAAATATTTTTCAAAATTAACACCCGAAGGGGTGAAACGATGTAAAAATTTGTATGGGAAAACAAGATTAGTTAATGAGTAAACAAGTTTTTCAGGTTTTTGAGAATTCAACCCTTAAAAGGAGGAAATGTGGTCACAAAGTCTGAAAATAATACCCATATTGATTTTCAGACTTTGAGACCACATTTCCTTCTTTTAAGGGAGACAGATATGTACTTTTATTCAAGAGTAGTAATTATAATCTCTTAGTAGTAGTAAGTCGATGGCGGCATAAAAATTCGTATACCGAAACCTCCAGAACGCAACAAATAGTTTTCCGACCCGCACCTAAATCGGTTCAGCAAAACGCGTGATAATCGCGGACAAATACATACCTCTGGTTGGGTCAAATTCAAACTGAATCTTTTTTTGTCGGCTGTTTAAAGTTACGTTTAGTACGCGGGCGAAGCCGCGGTAAAAAGCTAGTGTGGTATATATCTTTAATAGTACGGTACGGCTTTCACACTTTTTCACCCTTTTAGGGGTTGAATTTTCAAAAAACCGGGAACACGTGTTTACTTATTTATTGTTAGGAGTACTCCAGTGAAGTTTCGAATAAAATAGTCTGACTAATCTTGTTTCCCCATACAAACTTTGGACCCCCATTTCACCCCTTAGAGGATGAATTTTGAAAAATCCTTCCTTAGTGCACCCCTAGACCATATAAGGAACCTACGTGCCAAATTTGGAATCTCTAGAACCAGCAATTTGGGCTGTTAATTGATAAGTCAGTCAGTCAGTCAGTTTCTTTTTTTAGGGTTCCGTAGTGAACAAGGAACCCTTATAGTTTCGCCATGTCCGTCCGTCCGTCCGTCCGTCCGGCCGACCCCCGTTTTTCTCAGTAACCGTTAGTACTAGAAAGCAGTGGAATAAAATCTTTAAAAAAAAAATTTTTTAGTGTTCCTCCCGTATATGTAAAGTAGTGGTGAAATTTTTTTTCTGCCAAACCCCATCGTGTGGGGTATCGTTGGATAGCTCTTTTAAAAATATTATAAGGTTTCTATAAGCATTTTTGATTAAAGAATTGTTAAGCGTGATATTAAGCTTTGAAGTGATAATTTTTGTTATGGTCAAATGTCCCCCCCCCCCCCTGCCAGTTAAACGGTGGCTACTAGGCATGTGAATAAAATCATGGTAGTAGTATATATGATGAATTTAAAAGAAAAAATATCACAGCTAAGTAGACATTACTAGTTAACGAGTAATAGTCGAACTTCAGAAATGTACTTTGCAAAAGCAAACTTTCGTACAATTTCCATTGATACCTTAGATAATGTTGTTAATTCTGTCAAAAATATGGTAAATATAAGTTTGCAAACTTTTTAGTCCACATAATGTAACGGGTGGACGACTACGGAACCCTACCTTGCGCGTGGCCCGACACGCACTTGGCCTGGTTTTTATATATTTAGGTAAAGAATGTTCATTTAGATAAAGAATATTAAAATCGATACCGAAAAAAAAAACATAAAACTACACCCATATTGATATTTAGTTATTTCAATTTCAACCCCATTTCACCCCGACAGGGGAGATGGTATGTCATGTCCGCCACGTTGGATTTTAAAATCATTGTAGTTTTCGTAATCAGCGCCCTGATAAACCACAGAAACAATTCCCATTGTCATGTTCACACTTTATCACCCGATTTCCTCCTTTTAGGGGTTGAATTTTCAAAAAACTGGAAACACGTGTTTACTTATTTATTGTTAGGAGTACTCCTGAGAAGTTTCGAATAAAATAGTCTGACTAATCTTGTTTCCCCATACACACTTTGGACCCCCATTTCACCCCTTAGAGGATGAATTTTGAAAAATCCTTCCTTAGTGTACCCCTAGCTATACCTTACCTATACCGTACCTTATGAGGAACCTACGTGCCAAATTTGGAATCTCTAAAACCAGCGATTTGGGCTATGCGTTGATATGTCAGTCAGTCAGTCAGTTTCTTTTTTTATATATTTAGATAAAGAATGTTCATTTCCACAATATTACATCTTAAAATCGATACCGGTTTCGTCCGAAAATTCAGTGTAAACCAAATTTAATTGTGTTTATGGTAAATAAATGAATTGAATTGAAAAAAAAAACATAAAACTACACCCATATTGATATTTAGTTATTTCATTTCAACCCCATTTCACCCCGACAGGGGAGATGGTATTTCATGTCCGCGACGTTGGATTTTAAAATCATTGTAGTTTTCGTAATTAGCGACCCGATAAACCACAGAAACAATACCCATTGTCGATTTTCACACTTTGTCACCCCATTTCCCCCTTTTAGGGGTTGAATTTTCAAAAAACTGGAGACACGTGTTTACTTATTTTGTTAGGAGTACTCCTGTGAAGTTTTGAATAAAATAGTCTGACTAATCTTGTTTCCCCATACAAACTTTGGACCCCCCCCCCCCCCATTTTATCCCCTTAGGGGACGAATTTTCTAAATTCCTTCCTTAGTGCACCCCTAGACCATATAAGGAATCTCTAGAACCAGCGGTTTGGGCTGTGCGTTGATATGTACTGACAGAAATGACTGCAGAAACGAACAAACCAGTTTTGTCTATTTAAAAAAATTGATCCCTATACAATATTTAACCCCTATTTTCAACCCTTTGGGAGACGAAAATTTTTAAAACACCTAGTTAACTTTCCTTGTTACGGTCACCCGCCTGTAGCCCTTATTATCTCTGGTTGGTGACTTTTGCCGTGATATGAGCTTTATAAAACATGCGTGTGCCGCGTATCTATTCTATACTACTTATATAAAATAATTATCACGATGTAATATTTTAAAAAGCGAATACATTTGTCATCCTATTTACTTGTTGGTTGAATCAAGACATACTTATTTACGCAACACCGAGCCGTATATGTAATTCAAGATCGCGAAGGGCTTCGACTTGAGCGGCGTGCGAAGTAACGAATACCTATTTCTAAGCGTCCTTATAAGGCATAATTTTGCGTGGCATCATCTTTCTAAGAATTTATGTCGATACGTATACATGTTCTACTTTTTATGTATACCTAATTTATGTCTTCAACTGTACTGTTAATAAAGTGTGTGCAAAGTACGAGTCACGAATATATGGTCTCAATATACCTACCGTCCGGCCGACAGCGTAGTTGTTCAGTACCTACCTACACCTACGAATGCACCGGATAAGCGGACTTTTATTATAGGCGTGTAGGTTAGGTTGTACACAAAGTCCGTGATTTCTTAATCGATAAATTATATCTATTTGAAAATCATTTTGGCGGTTTTGAGTCGTTTTAGATGTCAGATTATATACAAAATTTAAAGTTATTAAATGACTTAGTTTTAACTTTTAATTCATACTTCATAGCTACTATTGAACCTAATAATAAGTTGTTTAAATTACACTATTTACATATACCTAATAGAACATTAAGCTTAGGGCCGCACCGAAGCCGCCGATAAAAGTAAAGTACCTACACACACACTTGCTTGTCACCCACCCGCGCGCCTCTCGCTGTGCTGCACACCTCCGCTCACCCCGCGTATTTCCCTCTCGCGCCTACTATTAATGAAGATGCATTTGAAATCACTTAATAGGTATTTATAGGGTTCATTAGCATTACACCTTCTTCAATGTGGCCTTCATGAAAAGTCAACGTAGTGAGTTTGGCTTATATATTAATTTCACAAGACTTTTTCAAAGAAAATAAAGCTCCAGATATTTTGGGTAGCTTCAGTATAAAAAGGGTTAATACATATAAGAAAGATATATATAAACCATAACTGTAATGTTAGCTTATATACCATAGCCGTAATTGAATTTTATATATTTCTGTATTAAAAATTATTATATTACGAGGTTGCCTTAACAAAAATCGGTTGATTTTTCATGTATCACAAAGAATATAAATATATATAGTATGTCATAAAGTAAGTAAATGCTTATACCATTTTCGCCCGATTTTTAAGGATTTTTTATAGATTATTTTTTAATATTTTCTACAGTCACGTTGGTGGACTACGTGTTTTATTAAAGAATACCTAATCTAATTGCTTTAACAAATTTTTTGGTGCAAAAAAAGTAGCTGTTATGAATTAATGTTCAAAATTCATACAGCGCAACCGTACCGCTCTTAGGCTATAGGCATGATACCTTCAGGCGTTTTTGGCGTTCAATTCTATTTTGAAACTGTCTAAATAAATATCATTAGGTACTAAAAAAACATCGCGAGCCCTCTTCAAGCTCTGCTTTTTGCTAGTTTTATTAATTTTTAATAATTATTGTAGTAACGAAACGCCTTAGCAACATGTTTTGACTAAGGTGACCCTTTTGCTAACCCTTTATTGATTTGAAGATTCGTTGTCCAGAAACAAATGAAACAAACGCAAGGTAAGGAAAAATACGACTAGGAAATTGTCCGTAAATAGTAAATAATAAGATTGGATAAAAAGGCGATTCGGATTTTTTTCTACAAGTATAAGTATATACCAGTAAGTATTTCGACCGAACAAAAAGTCGATTAGGATTTTTTCCACAAGTAAAATTACATATCAGTTAATATTACGATCAAACAAAAAGTCGATTGGGAAATTTTTCTACAAGTAAATATATCTATCAGAAAATATTTCGATCGAGCGAAATGGCGATTGTGAATTTTTTCTACAAGTAAAAATATCTATGAGTATATATTACGATCAGACAAGAAGTCGAACGGATTTTATTCTACAAGAAAAAAAATATATCAGGAAATGCGTCTAACAAATCATTTTTTTTTGAACTTGACTGTGACTTTATACCACGTCGGTCCCAATGAAACGATAGGAGTGCGTGGTTGGAGAGTTTCGTACTATGATAGCTTGTGATCGCGACTAGGAATGCTATGCGTAAGAAACAGCCTCGTTGTTGTTATGAAAGCCTGGATGGCAGAGTTATTTTAAACTGTTGATAAAATATCAGACGTTATCGCGTTTGCTAGGAACAGACCAAGATTTTGTCCGTACTTTAGTAATGCACCTATATTAGCTATATTTCTTTATTTAGGCGCCTGTGGAGGCAAGGCATTCTCCATACAAACTCTGTGCAAGTTTTATTCGTCGGTTTTGGCACTCCCGCATATTTTTTTTTGCTTGTTAATATTGAATATACGAAGAATGTCAAGAAAAAAAAATCAAAAATTTTAATAATACGAAAAAAAACTTGAGATTCTGGCTAACAGAAAAATAAGCATACTGACCAAAAATCATTAGTGTAATGCAAACACAAGCAAAGAAAAACTTGCACAAAGTTTGTATGGAGAGTGCTGGCCTCTACAGGCGCCTTAAATTAAATGTGAGTATATGAAACAATCTTAAGCAACTATAGGTAAATTACTTTCGAGACGTTTTTGCATTTGTAGTAGTATTTTGTATATTTACAGGGTTTCTAAATTTAAATTTACGCTTACTTTTAATAGTACATTACTTACCAAGGGCGATAAAACAAAGAATGTCTCAGATCGCAGGTATTTTACGCCCGAGCCGAAGGCAAGGGCGATAAATATGCGATCTGAGGCTTTCTTTATTATCGCCCGTGGTAAGTACACAATTTTATGTCACCCCCTAGCCAGGAAGTGAGTTTTTTCGCGCGCGGAGCGTGCGATAATGGACACTTTATGGCCAGGTGTGACATAAAATAATTTACAAACATTTAAATTTTGGTCCGTACACAACTACAAATGCAAAACGTCTCGAAAGTAATTTTCCTGTAACTGGGTGTCCCCCTATCCCGTGTGTTTCAGTCGGAGTTTGCGAATAGTAGCGGAGTCGTACGCCATCAAGGGGTTGTGTCTGGAACAGACCGCGCTGCCCGGCGGCAGCCGGTACAAGCAGGCCGAGCGGGAAGGAGAGATGGTGAGTCCATGTGTGCGACTGAGATATCTGCAGCAGTCGGGCTAGCATAACATGCATCTCGTTTCTACTCGCGCTCGAGATAGGCTACCTGTCACTGTCTGATTAATGCTGTCAAAAAGTGACAGGTAGCTTATCTCGCGCGCGAGTAG
Source organism: Cenopis cana (assembly GCA_951800055.1). Classification (NCBI taxonomy): domain Eukaryota; kingdom Metazoa; phylum Arthropoda; class Insecta; order Lepidoptera; family Tortricidae; genus Cenopis; species Cenopis cana. Next base: position 198,763 of record OX637484.1, on the reverse strand, counting down.
AGACGGAATGCATGTTGTGCTAGAGGGGCTGAAATATATGACCATTTTCAAGAGGCGCTATTATTCTAATTTATATGGCAACAGCCTATAATGACATTTTGACTTGTTTACCTGTCAGCTCTGATGTTAATTTAAAAATGTTTTGCAGCGACATAGTTTCATTGACCGGGCGTTTTCTTTTCAGCTGTTTATTAACATTATTAAGGCGCTACACTGAGAAATTTGGAGACTTTGAAACGCTGTCCTGCCCAGACTAGCAAACAGTAGGGGCTGATTTTCAGATATATGATTCTTGATTATATGATTGTGGTACTGACAATAGCGAAACACGATTGCTTAAAATTTTCTCGATAGAAAATAAATCCAAAGTCGAGTCTATATTTTCCTTTTTTTCCTCAGCCTACTAAAACAACGCATTATTAAAAGACACGATTAAGTTAATATGATGGTATTTTACCTTACTGACAAGAGGAAATTTAATAAACCTGTACACAGTCAGATTTTTAACGAGATTTGTCTAAAAAGCCATTCGGAGAGGGTTGCATCCCGTTTTGTCGTGAGCGAAAAACAAAGTGTGTCTCTTTCAATCGACATATCGCCTTAATAATGTTCCGGTCGACTATGAACCGTTTTGGGCATTTTTTGTGATTTATCATTTAATAATCAACGCACTACTTATTTTTCAAATAACCGCAACAGTAACACTGACGTACCCATGAAATGATGAAAGAAATTAGTTCCAATGATATTCCGCAACACGGCGCACGGTCATATGTTCCTGGTTGGGCTTTATGAGTTCTAAAACTGTCATGTTGACTAAGGATGTGTCCTCAAACCTTTAAGTGCGACATACAGGGCGATCAATCCAAATAAGCCCCTTCGAATCGGAAAAAGGCCTTGCGTCGGGGGCCAACACTCATTTTGGGTCGTCGTGCCAGCCTGGGCCTGTACTTCGAACATCGAAATCCGAACTTCGCATAGTGCCGTCCCTTTCACTCTTAGTGTATAATACGAGAGTGAACGGAACGGCACGATACGAATTTTGGATTTCCATGTTCGGAGTAGACTCAGAATGTAGAAGAGTATTGTATGTAATGTTTCAGATCCGAAGTTTCGAGTTGGCGTCGGAGCTGACGCTGCTGTACCTACAACGCGGCGGCGCGAGCGCGAGCGCGGGCGCAACACTGGAGACGGCGCTACAGCGCGTCCCGCTCCTACACATACGGGCACAGAGGCTACATAGCGCGGTCGACAGGTACGCAACCACAACTATTGTAAAAGGGAATATTATACTCTCGAACTGTAACACCATCCTCCTAGAACTGGGAATCTCGAGAGATTTTGACATTTGAAGTTTTGGTTTATAATTAGTCGAAAAAAAAGATAGCCGTAAAAGAAAACCTCTCCTTTTTAGGGTTCCGTAGTAAACAAGGAACCCTTATAGTTTCGCCATGTCCGTCCGTCCGTCCGACCGACCCCCGATTTTCTCAGTAACCGTTAGTACTAGAAAGCTGTAATTTGGCATGAGTATACATATCGATGACGCCAACAAAACGGTAGAATCAAATCTTAAAAACAATTTTTTTTTAGGGTAGAAAAAAAATTTCACTACCACTTTACATGTAGGGGACTACATGTAAAGTGGTAGTGAAATTTTTTTTCTTCCAAACCCCATCGTGTGGGGTATCGTTAGTTAGCTCTATTAAAAGGTTTCTAAAAGCATTTTTTGATTAAAGAATTGGTTGATAATTTTTCTTATGAATAAAAAATGAAATAAAATGAATAAAAAAATGAATAAAATGAACTTTATTCTGTAAGTAGGCCGCAATGGCACTTTTACAAGTCAAACCCTACTAGCGTTTCACAGAGGCCACTGCCGAGAAGAAACGCCGAAAGAAACTCGACAGTCAGCCATTTTCTCACAAAAATATGCTTATTACAATGATAAATGATAATACTTAACCTACTTAAGATCAAGAAATCTAAGTATCTATATAAAGCAACACAAAAACAAAGAATAAAATGAGGAAAAAAAACCAGTTATGACAGTGTGTAATTCTGCAAGAAAACATTTCGAAACTGTATACCTTAGCATTATCAAATTCTATTTAGGAAAAAAAAATTGAATCCTTTAGACTATAAATTTAGTTATAAATCTTTTGATATGTTTTCTTGCAAGAACTGCGTCAACTAGATAAAATTAAAAAAATACACAATATATGAATCTTTACTCTATTTAAGTATCTGGTTTGGGCCATGCTTTTCTGTCTGTTAGATAGTCCTCAACCTTGTAATAAGCCTTCGACATCAATGATTTTTTCAAGTACTTTTTAAGAGCTGGAAAAGGTAAATTCAAAACTTCATCAGGTAACTTATTATAAAAACGGACACATTGACCTACAAAAGATTTGTATACTTTACGGACACGAAATTTTTTAGTGGCAATTTTATTTTTATTTCTAGTATTAAAATTATGTATATCAGAATTTTTACAGAAGGAGTCTATGTTCTTAAGGACATAAACAATATTCTCATAGATGTACTGGGACGCTACAGTTAAAATGTTGATTTCTTTAAAGAGTTCTCTTAAAGATTCACGTGAGCCTAGGTTATATATGGAGCGAATGGCTCTTTTTTGTAACACAAAAATTGTCTGTATGTCAGCTGCTTTACCCCAAACCAGGATACCATACGACATAACACTATGAAAATAGCTATGATAAACTAGGCGAGCTGTTTCTACATTGGTAAGTTGCCTGATTTTTCTGATAGCATATGCGGCTGAACTTAATTTACGCGCCATAACGGCTATGTGGGGACTCCATTGTAGATTTTTGTCTAATGTTATACCTAAGAATATTGCTTTATCTACTATTTCTAAGCACTCGTTATTTAAGAGTATACTAGTTTCCACCGGTCTAACATTAGGCAAAGAAAATCTGACACATTTAGTTTTCTTAGCATTAAGTAACAGATTGTTAACGGTAAACCAGTCAAGTACTTTGTCCAGTGTGCCATTAACTCTACTATAGTCAACTGATTTTCGGTCAACCTTAAAGATTAAAGATGTATCATCCGCGAATAAAACTATATCACAAAGATTACTTACTATAGACGGCAAGTCATTTATATAAACCAAAAATAAAAATGGACCTAAGATAGAGCCCTGAGGCACTCCTAACGTTACTATTGCCCCACTAGACTGGGTTCCATTTACAACAACTGCTTGAGTTCTATTGCTGAGATATGAAGACATGGTCAAGTGTCCCCCCCCTGCCAGCTAAACCGTGGCTACTAGGCGTGTGAAAAAAATCATGGTAATAGTATATACTATGAATTTAAAAGGAAAACTATCACAGCTAAGTAGACATTACTAGTTAACGAGTAATAGTCGAACTTCAAAAATGTACTTTACCATATTTTGGGTGTTAGAGCTTCAAGAGAACAAAAAATTTGTTGAACAAATCTGGGATAATTGACCTAAAAAGTATACATACTCGCTCATTAAGGACCCGCGGAGAGCTTCCTATCGATTATTAATTTTTGAATCGTTGTGATTTTCTGCAAATCGAGTCTAAAAGTACACAAAAATCAAAATATGGCGTCTTGCTAGAACACGGAGTGAAACGATTTTGTCTTTGACACTTGTTAATTACAAATGTTATTCTAACAGCCAAAAGACTAATCGAGGGCATCGAGGCAACTTCATATTTTTCCTCGCAAAGTCCAACGAGAATTCCAAACGTAAATCTAAACTTTAGTGACTTTCCCATATATTTTCCCTGCCACCATAATTTCCTGATGTCGTCAGATGGGCGAGCCCTTCATCAGAGCAGACGTATGCTACTTTTTCCAATTTGACAGCTCTGTTTTTGACATATTGCTCGTATACGAATACAGAATGTATACCACACACAAAGATTGTATTGAAAAAATAGGGTAATTAAACGTGTGGCTATTGAAGAACCTTTTAAATTGAATTTTTAGTATTAGACTGTTATTAGAGAAAAATACAGTACTTGGTTCTGCAAGTTTATTTCATCATCCTCCTAGCGTTATCGCAGTACAGTTGCATCCTGAAGGATGCCTGGGGTCCGCTAAGCACTAGTTTTTTACGAAAGCGACTGCCATCTGACCTTCCAACCCCGAGGGGAAACTAGACCTTATTGGGATTAGGCTTTGTCAAGTGAGTGGGCAACTTGACTGTTAGAAGTTCTCAAGCCGCCCGATGGCCTCCAATTTGGCTTAACGACTGCTGCCATAGACAGAAACCGGGATCAACGGCTTAACGTGCCTTCCAAAGCACGGGAGCGCTCAGTTAGTAACCACTCAAACAAAGCGGTCACCCATCCAAGTCCTGACCGCTGCCCACGTTGCTTCACCTTAGATACCGCAAGCGGTACGCAGGCGCCGCTGGGCCACGAGCGCTCCATTAAAGTTTACTTATGCGGTCAAATTAAACTGCTTTCCTTCCCGAAAGCGCATTCTAAACGTAAAAAGGTTACCGATGCGTTTCATTTGAATGGAATATAATTTCAAGGAATGGTCAGCCTGACAGAAAATCTTTATAACGTGAAGACATTTGTCACTTACTCATACTTCAATGAAAATTTGTATACATTTTTCTTTATTTATATTTCAATAATTTAACGTAACTTATATTGTAATTAATGTGTATATTAATGCTGTCTCGTCAAATAGGAATATGTTTAATGGCTAAATGTATCTAAAAAGTGATCGGTACGATTATGTCCTGTTTAAACAAAACAATATCTGGGTGGCCGAGCTTTGCTCGGCGTTTTCCCGGGCATGAGACCTAGCTAGATCGATTGCTCGTCCCCGAAAATCCCCACATACCAAATTTCATCGAAATCGTTAGAGCCGTTTCCGAGATCCTCGAAATAAATATATAAATAAATAAATATACAAGAATTGCTCGTTTAAAGATATAAGATAAGATGTAGGTGTGTGCCGGTAATCGGCATAGATGAACGTAATACTGAATTCAGGATTCGTGAATTATGAATAATCAGTGTTAAACCCAGAGAAAAATACATAAATAAGCAGCAGCAGGACGCCAGGAGTATGTGAGCCCAGGAGTCGTACAGGCCACAGTGTTCTAGTTTCAGCGATGAATTTGAGATGTTGTCGAAGCCGCGTGGTCATATTAATTATAGAATGAAAGTATAAATCTGTTTTATTTTATTTAGTTATATTTAAGAGATGTGGTGACGATATAATTATCCGAGTTTAATATGAAAAATTAGGTAGTCATACTTATGAGTGCAGTTCTGTACGATTTCTAATTTCTATTTAATTGTTTTTATGATTTGGAATTATTTGGTTCACTGCATTGATTTTGGATATAAGTACGTCGCAGTAATTTACGCAAATGAAATCCCAACCTTATTTTTGTTTACGTATCTAAACAAAAATAAGGTTGCGATTTCAATTGCGTAAATTATACTGTTACTGTACCACATATACGTGTACGTAGCTATACGTAACCATTGCCCATCAGTGGACCGTATGTTCGACCGGTTTATCAATAAAGATGTGCGTAGTTATTTTATTACTTAAATCAAGTCCCAAATTCAACACATTTTCAGACACAATTAGTAAGGTTTTGGTTACAGATCAGCACTTGACCTTTTTTTTATACACTTTTGTTATGCCTTAATAAATCATCAAATGTTGAAAATCAAAACTTTGTATTCCTTAAAGAAATTGACAGAGCATTGTGACATGTTATGACAATTTCGGTTACTCTTAAGGAGTTTTTAACTCTGATTGGAAACTCTTACTGGTGAAAAATACAAAACTGAACATGCATATAAAAAAAAATTCAATGACCCGGCCCAGCAAAATAAAGTAGTGTGTTAGTAGAAGAGATCTAGCCTTAGGGGTCATAATAATTCCCAAGGAAGCGAAGTTTTTTTTTTTTCGTTCTTTGTGTGTATCTTTTTGACATACTAAAAATCTTCCAAAATCTGACCGTGCAATGCAAAGTGCGTTTTTTGACCCCCCAAAAAAAATTTGGATTTTTTTTATTACTCAATAATGCTTAGTGCTACACAAAAACTTTATATTAGAAATATGTTAAGCATAAAATTATCTATAACTTTGCTTCTTATCACTTTATTGATAAATCTAATAGTTCACGAGAAAAATGCTTTACTTACAACATTGCGTTTCTTGTTAAAAACCTGTTAGTTAAAAGGCTTACTTAAATTAAACTGTAGCTTATGCAGAAGGAAAGACACTTTACCCTGTGATACTTGGGACCAATAAGGATCTGAGGAAATGAAAATTTCATCCACTGGATTTCAAGATGGCGGTCCTTTTCTAAAGTGGGAGCTGCATTTTTTCAAAAGTGATTTGGTACTAAACGGCAGCTGCCATTTTATTAATACTGGTATCAATCGATTGGTACTGACACCACTAATCAAAATAAGAAAAATGTTATTTAAAAATTAAAGATGACGGCAGACTATTCACAAAAATGTAAAATTTTCATTGTTCTTTTTTTCATTATATTAAAAATAACAACTAAATGTCCAATTATATCGTCACTTTATTTATTTAAGTAAATTCTCGTTGTATTATCTACGAGATAAAACAAAAATTATGACAATCCGTCGATTAGTTTCTAAACTATATGAATTACAAACGGGCCTCGGCAACTGTATCACGGTAAGTATATATGGAAACAAACTGCACTTTTGTAATGAAAATAAGACGCGTTGTACATTCGTAGTAGTGAAGAGACCGAACTTACTGATTGTTTTCGATGCTATCTAATTTTCATCAGTCAGAAACCGAGATTACACCATTTCAAAATAATACATTTTTTAATACAAATCATGCTTATTGGTCCCAAGTATCACAGGGTAGTGTCTTGCCTTCTGCATAAGGTACAGTTTAATTTTAGTAAGCCTTTTAACTAACAGGTTTTTAACAAGAAACGCAATGTTGTAAAGCATCTTTCTCGTGAACTATTAGATTTATCAATAAAGTGATAAGAAGCAAAGTTATAGATAATTTTATGCTAAACATATTTCTAATACAAAGTTTTTGTGTAGCACTAAGCATTATTGAGTAATTTAAAAAAAAAAACATTTTTTTTTATTTTGCGGGTCGAAAAACGCACTTTGCACGGTCAGATTTTGGAAGATTTTTAGCACGTCAAAAAGATACACACAAAGAACTAAAAAAATCAAACTTCGCTTCCTTGGGAATTATTATGACCCTCCCATACATTGATATCGTAGAAGCCCTCTACTATGTGTAGTATACGCATGTGTGAGTTAATGGGGAAAATTATATAAAAAAAGAGATTTTACCCGCATACCGCGCGTCCTTAAAACCGTTGTCCGTTCTGATCCTAATCAATAAATAATTCTGGTGCTTGAACTCAGTTTATTTTATATCCGTAATCCATCAATTCCTGAAATCATGCGACCTTCCTCGAAGGATTTTGACGGAATGAGGATAATCATTTATGTAGATGACGACGTACGTGACCTTGGATTTATCTAAGATTTTTGAATTCTGAAAGTTTGGGATACTGATTCTGGAAGTTCTGGAAGGTAGCCGGAGCATTCGTGAATCCAAAGAGCATACGGTAATATTCGAATTATGCTGTAAAGGATAGAGTTGTGCGGGGCAGGTACCGCTGTATGCTGACGGCGGTGGAGGCGGCGTCCACGCAGGCGCTGCGGCTGGCGCTGGCGCGGCAGCTGGCGGAGCTGCTGCTGCGGGGGCTGGCGGGACAGGTACGGAGCTCTTATTCCCCCTAGTTTTGAAAAAAGCACCGCAATGGTCATTGCGGGTTTCGTATTATAATTAGACAGACTCGCGAGCTCGTCCGCCTAATCAAATACTCAGCCTGCAATTGCCTCCTTCCCGATCACGGTAATAATGTACTATTCATGTGTTTTACCTATTTCAACGAGACGAATTGCCTATGACTGACGTTGAGCGCATTTATTTCAACGCGTGTAGGGTTTTTATGCAAAATTATCATATGTTGTGATTAGCTAAGGCGAGGTAGTGCCAGTGCAACTGTCCGGCTCTAACACGCGTGACTTTGCAATTAACCATCCCGCTCTCTACAGAAATCTGCGTGTATAATCTGTTTTCGTAAATATTTAGTACATTTTGATTGATTTTTGGAATACTGGTTCACTTATCGAAAATCTATCCAGTTTTTGTGTTACAACAATAAAAAAGCTATCCTTTTAGTAAAAACAAACATATCACTGTCGTTGACAATAACGAAATAATCAGCATGAAAGTTTATATTTGCGATGATACTTAGGTTTTTTTGACAGTTACCAAGGATTTTTTAAATATTTTGTTCAGTTATTTTGCGTAGTGTAATTCTACATTGTTTCTTCACACTGGAAGCTCAAACTTCAACGTTTTCATCGAATTATGAACTGGCCTTGCCTTAACCAGCGTCAATAATATTGAACAGGAGTACCGTGCGCCCGAGCCGGCGCCGGCGCCTGCGCCGGGCGCGGGCGGGGGAGGGGGCGGGGGCGGCGGAGGGGGTGGAGGAACCTTGCGGCGGCGGGAGGACCACGTGAGTGAGGGGCCGTGGAAGCCCAAGCGGTACGCTGCCATCAACCAGGCAAGTCTACGGTATAAATATCATAATATCGATTCAATAGGGCCTTTTAAATAACGTAATTCATAATTCTTTGGTCTTTTTGAGGTGGTCTAATAGTATAATAAAAAAAACTGTTCTGATCCTCCCTAATAAAGCATTGAAAAATTCACCACCAGAGCAATGGAAGGATTCCAGCTGAGGTCGTGGGATCAAATCCCACCCGTGACGTTTAATTTTTCAATTTTAACTTGGATTAAAAAACAGTGTTCAAATGGTAGTAATGGGACTCAACTTTGTAATTGTACTCGTAAGTTACTGTCTATAAGTTTTCCCTATAAATGAGCGGTACTGTTTTGTTCCAGTTCGTCCCCCGGAACGAGTACGAGGAGGTGATCCTCCTCCTGCTGGTGGGGGAGGCGATGGCGGTGCGCGACGCCGTGCTCTCGCAGAGCGCGGAGTTCGAGCTGCAGCGCTCGTGCGCGCTCGCTCACGCGTGCTGCGTGGCGGACTTGTTGGCACTCGCCGTCACCAGGTGGGGCCAGCTGTGCCTCGTACTCGAGGTGAGTGTTTTGATCATAACTATTAAATTTATTCTGGTTCTTGAACGCATTACTTTATTTTATATCCGTGATTCATCAATTCGTAAAATCACTGCGATCTTCCTCGAAGGCTTTGTACGGAATGAGGATATCATCCATGTAGATGTTACCTTGGATTTATGTAAGATTTTGGAATTCTAATTCTGGAAGTCCTGGAAGACAGCCGGAGCATTCATTAATCCAAAAATCATACGGTTATATTCAAATTGTCAATCGGGTGGAACAAACCAGGTAGGGCCAGCTGTGCCTCCTGCTCGAGGTGAATGTTGTGCTTGTGCGTGCTCGCTCACGCGTGCTGCGGGGGGACCTGCTGGCGGTCGATAATTTACTAATTAAAATCGTTGTCCGTTCTGTCTGATCCTAATCAATAAATAATTCTGGTGCTTGAACTTATTAGTTTATTTTATATCCGTAATCCATCAATTCGTAAAATCACAGCGACGGAATTAGGATATCATCCATGTAAATGACGACGTATGTGTCCTTGGATTTATTTAAGATTTTGGAATTCTGAAAGTTGAAATTATTTTTCTTAAGTTCTGGAAGACAGCCGGAGCATTCGTTAATCCAAAAGGCATACGGTTATATTCGAATTGTCAATCGGGTGAAATGAAGGTTAAAATTTAAATAATTAATAATATGAATTGCGGCGGGGATTGTTTGAATTGACTATCAGATGATTCTTTAAGGCTTATGTGCGTTTTATTATATAAGAGCGACTCTCTTCATAAGATTAAGCAAACAAGATTAATCAATGTTATTGAAGAATATGAAGTATTTTGGCTCCTGACTGGTTGTGTTTGTGTGTAGTCGCTGGAGCGCGCTATGAAGTTCTCATTCGGTGTGGCGCACACGTGGCGCCAGCGTGCGCTCGCCACCGCCGCCGCCGCGCCACACTCACAGTCACAGTCACAGTCCGCCATGCTCACCGCCGCGCCAGTACACCACGAGCCGGGTGAGGCATCAGTCACATAAGTAAAGTCAAATACATGAAGACCACAAATAAAGTCAAATTCATAGTAGAAATCAAACAAAAATCCATTTATTCATAAAATAACTTACCTAGGCACAAACAGTCCACAAAATCTAATCCACAACACAGGCTTCGTCAGGTGCGTACAAAAACAAACAATCACAACACAGAGACACCAGAGAAATGCTGAAATCAAATATTTTAAACAAGTGCAAAGTAGCAAACACGGTACAACATTTGATTATTTTGATTTAATTTTGACACTTGTCAAATGAGCCGTCTATGCCTATATTTTTTTTAAATCGAAGCTATCGGGAGGTGACTAAAGCAATCGGTCTTTCCGAGCGTAGAACTGGAGTTAATTCATTTTCATTTATTTATTTATTTGTTCGATTTGATGGGTCGGGACACGAACGATAGAACAACATCAGTTTCTTCTGATCGTCGGTGGCGGCGACGGCGGGAGGCCATACGGAAGAGAGAGCGCTTTCCCGTATCCTAGTGCCGCCGCCGCTGTCCTCTCTTGCTGACCCGGGTGTGGACGTGTGTGTGTGTGTGTGTGTGCAGGCGCGGCGGCGGTGCGCGCGCGCGCAGTGATGCGCCGCGCGGCTCCGCTCGTGCCGGACGACGCCGCGCTCCGCCTGCTCGGCGCCGACACCTGCTACCGGAGCGGATGGGTGAGTACTCCCATCTCCACGCGATACGACTCACCTTCCACGTTCCCGGGCCGACAACCAGAACTTTATCAGGACGCCCCCGCGCTTCTCCGAATGCGGTCATCGAGATATCAAACATTCAAAATTAAACTTAAGATATTGATGCTCCCCCTTTCAGTATCCCAATAAGCGGGAGTTTTTTTTTGTATAAAAATTATTCCTCAAACGTGCTCGGAAAAAGAGAACTTCGGTTCGTAACTGTCGTAATGAAATTTGACTTGAAGTCGCTTCCGAGTTTACTCGGCCGGACCGAGGATTGCCTGCCTCGTATTAATAGCACCTTCGGCAGGTGATTCCTTCCCGGCCTGTCCAGTAATTATCCCATATTTTTACATATTCTCAGATAGAAGACGGCATAGAACTAGCGGAACAAGCGTTGACGATAGAAGAAGAGAAAAACGGACCCATGCTAGCACGCTGCTGTTTATACACGGGCATCGGCTACCAAATGTTGGCGCAGGTAAGAGGCTTATGAGAGCTATTTGGCATTTTTAATACAGCTCCGATGAAAAATTGGCATAGCTCCTTACGCTTGAATTGAAACGAATTCATTGAACTATATTTTTTAAATAAGTCACCATGTATTTAAAAAAACATCGTGACAACCCCGTCGGCGACAATTTCCATCCTTCATTGATGTCCTCTCGATTGTTGTAGAAAACGAACTCGCGCGTGCACAAAGAGGCAGCTAACGACAAGTGTCTGAAGCTCCTGTTACGGGCTGTAACGCTGGATGATAACGACCATCTCGCCTTCTACCATCTCGCTCTCGCCTACATGCAGCTGGGGCGGCTCAACGACGCTATGGTGAGGGACGGGGTGTAGCCGGGAACATTTTTTCTCAAAAATGGCCCGCAAACTGGACTTTAGTCTGGTACATATTGGAAGGTAAAGTGTAGTCCAGCAACTCGAACTCGGCACACTGACCGAAGTCTGTTCAGTATACCGATCGTGCGCACAAATTATGCCGAAAATTCGCCTCTTATTCGTATTTAAAAAAGTTATAATAAAAGATTTCATACTATCGACTTATTCGACTGCGCCAAGCCTACTCTGAAGACTCGCATTCACTCGTTATTAGTTAAAGCATAGCAACGCAGATAGATATTAAGCAAACATTAAATTTCTATTCCGACATCCACAATTTACAAACAGACACACACACATACACACACATTCGCACACACATACACACACGCACCCACACAGCACTTTCTAGTGGAGTACCGCCTATTCTTAATTTGTCTTGATAAGTAAGTAAGTTTCTACGTACCTACGCGCATGTTATACTTTTTAATACTTAATTTTGAAATGTATTGTTAACTTTGCCTCTGTTTTACGTTCTTTTTCAATGAACTGTATTTGTGTGGACATCTATAATTGGCTTTGTTTTTAGCTTGAATTTAAACTTTCGTGAGACATGTTAATTAATACGTGAGTTTTAACCGTTTAGTAAAATAAAGTTGTTTTTAGCTATTAAGTTTTGTATAATTTTACTGTATTGCTGTTGTGTTGATGCCCCAAATAAAAAAAAATATATATATTTGGTTATGTTTGTATTAAAACTGCCCCAATACCTTCTTAAGATGCATCCGTGTGAATATTTATTTGTGAATTTTGGTCAAATGTTTCTAATATTGGTCGTGAACACAATAACTGTTTTATATCTTGAAATATTTTTTCTAGAATTGTGATACTGACATTTTTGTACACTTTGTACTTGTATATTGTTTTGAAAAAATGACACGTCGCCGAGTTTCTTACGCCGGTTCGTCTCGAGGCAGCGATGTAAGTTTTACGAACTGCGAACTGGTGGTATTTTTTTGACATTCATCGGTGCATGTACGGGTAATATGCTTAAATTGAAGAATAAATAAATTTTGATTTTGATTTTTTCCGCAGAAATTGTGTCTGATTATATTGAGTTTTATGTATTGTGAAATTTTATAGTGAAAATAAATTATCTCTTATTGGGCGTACTGTATTATTATGTATTATAAGGCAAAGATATTTCACGGAATCTGAATCAAATGTACATTTCCCCTTTTATAGCTGCTAACAGTTGCGTCAGATGGTCAATGTGCTGAGAAAGTCTTAAATTAGTACCAGGATATCATCTACGTAGTCGATTGCAAAATCAGGAAGCTTATATTTTCTTAAAATGCTACTTAACATCCTTTGAAATATAGCTGGTGATGTCTTCAAACCAAACGGGAGGCATGTCCATCGATAGAGACTTTCCTGTGTTACAAAGGCTGTCTTCTTTAATTCTTAACAGGATACACAGAATTTATATGGCGGGCCGAATTTATGTCTAGTGTTGTTAAATTATGTTTTTACATTTGTTGTCTCAATAACTATGTCTTCGATTAGTGGAAAATACTGACCGACTATAGAGGCCGTGAAAATAATAAATTGAAGAGTATAAGTACATTATTGCCGTGGCCGGGAAGGAAGCAATAGCAGGCTGAGTATTTATTTAAACGGACGAGCTTGCGAGTCCGTTTAATTATAATACTAAGCCTGCAATTGCCATTCCGGCCGACGCTATGTAGTGCTTTTCTCAAAAATGGGAGAAATACGACAACATTTGATTTAAGATTTGATAAACATAACCTTAAAACGTCAAAAACATCATGCATTCCCGCTGTTTATTTTTTTAACAGAATCTCAAGTGTATTTTTCTACCGGAAAACGCAAATTATTCGAAGACACATAAAAAAACGTCGCGTTTCCAACAGAAAAATACGAGCTGAATTGGCTGAATACGACCTGTGCTTCCTTTTATATGACTGTTTCTACTTTTTAAAAAGTTTTGAACTCGACAAATAAAGGAATTTATATGTGACATTGCAGGCGGCCTGCAAAGTTTTTTATTTTTTAATTTTGATCTGACCTTAAACTATACACTTTACCGTCCAATATGTAGCGAGTAAAGACCAGTTTGCGGGCCAGTTTTGAGAAAAGTTTCTTTACACAGTTTCAAAAAAGGATCCGGTCGGCCGGTTTCAGGGGACCGGACATAATATAGTTTCGGTTCGGTTGAGTATGGTATTATGTTCCTCAGGACGCGACGCGCGCGTGCCTGGAGGCGCACGCGGAGAGCGAGGGCGGGCTGCGGCTCGCCACCGCGCTGTGGTCGTGCGCCGCCGCCGGCCCGCGGGGAGCGCGTGCCCTCGCCGCCGCGCGCCTCGCCCGCGCGCGCTACCCCGCCGCGCTGTGGCCGCGCGCCGCGCTCTGTACACTACAGCTGGTGTGGGAGAGCGGGCGGGTACGTACACACGTCACACGGCGGAGGAAACGACACCCTATTGCCGACGCCCGAAGATGCCTTATTGTTTAAAAATTATAATAATACAGCGGAACGATGATCGATCGAATAGTAACGTTTCGAATTTGAAATTGACTGTATTTCAGCCGCATAAGGATATGACGCCCGATAACATCAAATAAATATGAAACTAAATCAAATCAGCTCTTGAATCCCGCTTGAAATTAATTTTGATATCTAAACCTTCATCCTTTCTAAAAACAAACTATCTTCATTGTCCTGACCTAAAACTTTTTGGAAACACCTTCCAAAAGAGTATACTTTCTAGGCGGCGTTAGCGACAGGCAAGGAGCTGCTCACGCTGCTGAACAGCGCAGAAGCGGAGGCGGAGGCGGAAGCGGAGGACAGGAACGGGTACGCGGAGCTCGACGCGCTCTCGGACTCCGCACAAACAGACCTGCACAGCACTACGCATGCTGGTAAGCTACTTATCATTGCCATTACCATATGATGTTTTTTTACTCTTCTGGAAAATGCAGAAGTGGGAGCGGAACCGAAATGACCATGTCAATAAATTGCAGTTACCTTTGCCCAGCAGTGGGACACAATAGGTTCCCAATAATAATAATCTATATATGAACACATAATAAGTGACTTCAGAACAGCCACAAACGCCCTGCTGACCCTTTTCTAATCGAGGATTCGTTATATTGATAAAAGTCCCACACTCTTAACACGGCGCGTCCTCGGGAGCTCCGCCCTCACGCCCCAACACCACCCCCTTCTTCTGTAAGTTGGAATACTTCTTCAATTAAGCTGCTCCAAATATGAGCGAGAGCTAGATAACCTTTGCCGTGACGTAGTTTGCGACATGTTTACTGTGTTGTTGTGCAGCGTCAGTGCGCGCGGAGTCGGCAAGCGCGTACCGCGTGGAGCGCGCGCTATCAGAGGGTGCGTCCTCACTGTCGGCGGCGCGCGGACGGACGAGGTCGCCGCTCGCCGCACACCGCGCGCAGGCCTGGCTGCTGCTGGCCGACCTGTGTCTCAGGTATAGTACTGTCGGAGGGCGCGTCCGAACTGTCGGCGGCGCGCTCAGGTCTCAAGTATAGTTAGTTTGCTTGTACATATATTACATACCACGAATGCTCACGTTGAAGAAAAGAGAGAGTGACGTTTTGCGGGAGTATTCGTCGCGCTTGTGGCGAATGCCAGGGATATTTTTTTTTGTATTAAGATCCTGGACTGGGTCTACCTACGTAGAAATACGTACGAGTATAATAATAAACTCTTCTTTAAAATCTTTGTTTTATTTACGAAGTTCATAATAAGTACATACATTCAAGATCTCTCTCTGACCGATCCCCCCAGCCAGGGCGAATAAACATGTCGCTAGATGTAGAAGTGTGTGCGCAAATATTTAAAAAACAACATTATCCAAGGTCCACCTGGTTCAATATGTTACGCCCAAGCAACAAGTCTAGGTTGAATTATTTTCGGAGAAGTTGAAGGAACAGCATACATTTCTCAAGAACAAAAGAGGTAGACACTACGGACACTAAGAAGAGTTTAGCAAAAGACGAAAAATGGGAAACTATTTACAACCAAACTCATACAAGAAATGATGAAGAAAGAAACTTTATCTTCCAAGGGATAAACAAGGGACATTGCCATGCTGAGACTAAAGCAAATAGAAAGAAGATGCCAGAATACATCGAACTTAATTACCCATTAGAAATCTAAAGCAGAAATAAACAACCCGGTAGTATAACTGTTACTTGTTAGTTTGTCTATTTATTATTCTGATTCCGGTCTCCACTCAATTGCTCAAAGGTTAACTGGAAGAGATCCCTTTTAGGGATACGTTCGCCTTTGTACCAAAATGTCCTAATTTGTCTGTATTTTTTACCTGTTTTTTGTGTACAATAAAGTAATTACATACATTACATTCATACATAACTACCACACCACGCTGTAACTAAGGAAGAGAAGGAAACCACAAAGACGAGAATTGTTTTCAACGCATCTTTAATATGGCATTATTACTTGGAGGGTTATAATGGCGTATCTCTGAACGAACAACTTCTGATCGGTCCCCACCTGCAAGAAGAAATTGCAAAGTTAGTTATGCGATGGCGTTTTAATAAAGGAATATTTTTTCATAAACGAACTGATGAATGAATTAGATACTGTAGAAGGAGACTTGTAGATACTGCTAAACCGATTTCTGAAATCCTGAAGAAGGGAGGTTTTACGCGGCAAAAAGGAGCATCCAATAGCACTGAGTTCTTTCAAAAAATTACGCCGTCAGGGAGAAGTACTGACGCGAAGATCGATTCCTTTCGAAAACCGTTCCTTTTTCATCATCCCCCACCTAGCACCATATGCAACCATTAAAAAGTATCAACCCACACTTATTTCTAAAAATAGTAGATTGCACAACAAGCCACTCGAGCCGGTACGGCGAGGGTGGATAGTCACGTCACGTCGGGGGTAAAATGGGTTTTATGATCGAGTTTTACATTCTGCTTTTCACTTTGGTGTCAGGTTGGGCCGCGTGGCGGCGGCGGCGGGCTGCGTGGGCGAGGCGGCCGCGCTCGCGCCGAACAGTCCCGAGGTGCTCTACACGGTACGGAACCTGACATAAATTTGTAACCTAGCTAATAAACTAGTGCAAATATGTTCTTAATCCATAAAAGAGTGTGTTTATGAAGATGATATTGGTTGCGTAGCGCGGGCTGGTGCACGCGGCGGGGCGCGAGTGGGAGGAGGCGCGGCAGTGCTTCCAGAACGCACTGGCGCTGCACCCCACGCACCTGGACAGCCTGGTGCACTTGGGTAAGTGGCCTGACTCTAGGTATTGCTGATAAAATAACTATGTGTAATATTAACTTCACAGATAGTAATCAAGGAAAGATATTGACGAAAAAAAAAAAACTATTCAAGGGAACGTATCTCGTTTTTCATCTCTCCTGTTCGGAAAGTTCTATTTTCATGAGTAGATGGCCGGGTTGAAAGTCGCTTTACCGACCCTAGGGTGGAAAGTAAATTTTTAATAGTTCATTACGCCGAGGCGAGCGCCGAGCGCGGGGCGCGGGACGTCTGCTGGTGGCTGCAGCGCGTGTTTTGTTACTGAATTTTTAAGACGTTTTTACTTACTTTTAGAGCAGGCTCCAGAGGGCTGTTCGTATGCAAAAATGGCGACCGCGAAATGTTTCATACAAAAAATTGATGACATAACAAAGAACCATGCGCGCGCATGGCTACATTGCTTTTTATAAAGTCGAAGGTTTCGGGTAGACAAATCACAACACATTCTACGGTTCGCATTTTTTGCAAACGAACAGGCCCTTGGAGCCTGCTCTATTTTTCTCATAGTCGAAATGAAAAGTGGTGTTTAATTTAATTCAAGTGAACCCTCTTGAACTATTGGCGCTCCCACTTCGTTCGAGCGCCTAAATATCTCGGGTGAGACGGGTCGCTTTCAACCCTCGGTTAACAATCTACAATGTCGGGCTCGGGTGTCGTCTCGTATTCGGGGGCGCGCTCGGCGGCCCTCGGAACTATGGCAAAGGCGCGACACGGGTCTATCGGTGGGAACCGAGTGTGTGTGAGAACCGGTGACCTTGGATCGCTACGATTCTATCTGTACTTTGCCCGTCCGAGGAATGATTTCCAAACACCGCGCCACCCTCGCGCGCCCCCGCTCGCATCCGGACACGCACACATAGCCGCGAGACGGGTTTACAGCACACATGCTTCGGTGTCGCTTCTTGTTACGTTAGTATATATCTTCTTTGACTATGGGTGGACGATATAACGTTGTGGGTGGGTTGTGACTTGTCAGGCGCGGCGTACTACAACCTGGGCTGGCTGCGGCTGGCGGAGAAGACGCTGCGCGAGGCGGCGGCGCTGGCCCCCGCGCGCGCCGACACGTGGCGGCGCCTCGCGCTCGTGCTGGCGGCGCTGGGCGAGCACGCCGCCGCCGCCGACACCGCCGCCGCCGCGCTCACGCTGCACCCCCAGCAACACCTGCCGCTGTGAGCCGCGCCGACACGTGGCGGCGCCTCGCGCTCGTGCTGGCCGCGCTGGGCGAGCACGCCGCCGCCGCCGACACCGCCGCCGCCGCGCTCACGCTGCACCCCCAGCAACACCTACCGCTGTGAGCCGCGCCGACACGTGGCGGCGCCTCGCGCTCGTGCTGGCCGCGCTGGGCGAGCACGCCGCCGCCGCCGACACCGCCGCCGCCGCGCTCACGCTGCACCCCCTGCAACACCTACCGCTGTGAGCCGCGCCGACACGTGGCGGCGCCTCGCGCTCGTGCTGGCCGCGCTGGGCGAGCACGCCGCCGCCGCCGACACCGCCGCCGCCGCGCTCACGCTGCACCCCCAGCAACACCTACCGCTGTGAGCCGCGCCGACACGTGGCGGCGCCTCGCGCTCGTGCTGGCCGCGCTGGGCGAGCACGCCGCCGCCGCCGACACCGCCGCCGCCGCGCTCACGCTGCACCCCCAGCAACACCTGCCGCTGTGAGCCGCGCCGACACGTGGCGGCGCCTCGCGCTCGTGCTGGCCGCGCTGGGCGAGCACGCCGCCGCCGCCGACACCGCCGCCGCCGCGCTCACGCTGCACCCCCAGCAACACCTGCCGCTGTGAGCCGCGCCGACACGTGGCGGCGCCTCGCGCTCGTGCTGGCCGCGCTGGGCGAGCACGCCGCCGCCGCCGACACCGCCGCCGCCGCGCTCACGCTGCACCCCCAGCAACACCTGCCGCTGTGAGCCGCGCCGACACGTGGCGGCGCCTCGCGCTCGTGCTGGCCGCGCTGGGCGAGCACGCCGCCGCCGCCGACACCGCCGCCGCCGCGCTCACGCTTCACCCCCAGCAACACCTGCCGCTCTGAGTGACAGCTGGGTGACCATCGCACGTGATGTACCTACTGCCGTAACAAATATATGACGCTGCAGACTTTGACTATACGGAAAAACTGTCATCTCTAGTCCCATCCTAATGGCGGCTAGATAATATCGCTCTGACGGATTAACTTGCGGGGTAGGTATTCAGTAGCATTGGAAATTGATTCTTCTCGTGTAACGATATTTTAAGAGCAATAAGAGCTAATTTTGCGTGGCTGTTCTGTTATTATGCCTTCTGCAAATACATTACTGATTCAAAAGTATCTTGAAATGAACTTTATCTTCATTGATATAGAGGCGATTGTAATGAATTATTGTGAACGTAGAAAGAGGAACATCATGTTTTTACGGAAATAACTTACTTACGTGTCCATATATTGTATGTTACCGTTGGGGTGTGAAATAAAACCTATGAAATATAGGTAAATAATTAGGGTGAGCAATGAGCATCCACAAAAGATGTGCGCAGATTTGTATAAATACCAAGCAAATACACCTTCGTACATCTAAAGCCCTTATTATGGTATGACCTAGGGCCATATATATATATATAGGTAACTATTTTAATGATAAGTGAACATTTATTTTATGTATATGTTCCAGAATATTTATGTATTATATTTTAATAAATGAACATTTATTATTGGAAATCATGTGCATTCTCGTGTAAGATACTTTCAGTGATATTATAAAATTCCGGTTATCATTCGATGTTATATGGTTTATAGCTAAGTACCTATGTATTGTCTTAAACTATGTGGTTATTCGTTTTTTTATATTTCTTAAAGCTAAATGAGCTTGGATATTAATGTTACACGAAAATGGAGTAAGTATACTATGATTACACACCTAGGGCAGTAAAACAGATGGACACCTAATGGCGGCGGAGCTAGCTACAGTCCGGGGTATTCTTTGTTCAGTCAAGCGCACCAATATGTATACACTTTTTCGCCTTACTCCATTGAAATAAGGTCCAAAAATGTATACATATTTATGCCCTTGACTGTTCCTGGTGTGTAAAGTAATTACTATTCAGGGTAGTTAAAACCATTTCGTGTAGCACTATAATAAAATTATTATATACAGGATGGCCCAAACCTTGACGTCAATAATTTTTTTTAGATTCCTCACGTCGTCACTGTTATTCATAAAAACACAGTGGGAACACATGCGAATCTGACGATAGCATCGAGCAACTGTCACTGACTGTCACAAACATTCAAAAAAGTTCAACAATTTTTGTTTTAATAAGTATAAAATGCTTCACGTCAGATTTTCTTAGCAAAGAAAATTTTAAAAATTTATAACTCGAAAACTACGAAAAATCGTCTAACATACATGGGGTATATTCTGATAGCCCCCGACATGAGGGATCTAAAAAAAAATTATTAACGTCAAGGTTTGAGCCACCCTGTATACCTATCAAACATATTTCTACTTCCTGTTTTTTGGGGGTAGCTCTTGACAATATCGAATTATTGTAAAAAAGTAGAATTGGTAGTTGGTGTCAGTAGAGTAGAATAGATCGTTTCTACCTAAGGGCCCGTCCAGTCAACACACAGATATCATGAGCTGTATACATACAGCTGCTTACTATTTCGTTGACATAATATATAGTGTTACTATTTGTACACATATTTATGACCGTGACTGTACGCACGACCACAATCAGATGAAATTATTTCACATTACATATTTCAATTTAATAAAGTATTTTTTGTAGTCAACTGTACTATAATGATTAAATAATAACGCGACAGTCAAGTGTTTTACAATTATCATTATTCGGTATATTAAATAACTATATGTGAATCATATAGTTATTTAATATACCGAATAACTATATATGAATATGAATCAGACTAAATAACGAACTACGTATAAATAAATTATCTAAAATTATCTTTGGTGCTTCATGTTTAATAACACGTTTTTTTTAATGTAACATTTACTATAGGTATATTTTACCTATTTACGATGTAATCTTTTTTCGGAATAAGTAATATTAAACGGCACAGATAATACATTACCTAGAATACCGAGATCAAAAAACTTTCACGCAATTTTGGTATACTTACACTTAGAATATTCTTCCGGAAATTATAATAAACATACGTATATATAAATTTAGGTACCGATTAATAATGATTAAGGAGTCGGATAAGATATTATGTTATCACTTGCAATATTATTTAATTCACATGATGTAATCATTCGATTAGCTTCATTAATTAATATCGATACTTATCAAATTATTATCGTTTAATATTCAGATCTCCATTTGTATTATATGATAATCGAACTACTTAGGCAATATACAAATAAAAATGTACACATTATGGTTTTTATTTGTCACAATAAATCTCAAATTTATACGGCATTATTTAGGTATTCTCTGTCGCTAGAATAGGCAAGTGCGACAGAGAGGAGGCATATATTTCCTTTCCGTTTCGCGGTAGGATCCGCTTCCATACTCGCCTCTTCATAAACATGTGATGACACATCAACATCATCAGAGCGTGTGACATTACAGTCACGGATTCAAAAAATAAAGTGTATAGAAAACATAAAATGGTAACAGATACATTTACTTTAAATATACAATCAATTCATTCCATTGCGAGTCGAAAGTGACCAATTTAGGTTTTTTTTTTCCTATACAATGACACGATTAAATCATAGTTGATAGTATACATATTTTCGGATATCCGTAATGATTTTGATCCTAAGCTTACGGCAGTGCAGCCAATGATTAGCCAAGTCGAGTGGTATTTTTGTAGAATATGTATGACAAACACTTGACTTTTGCTCGTATCAAGCACATAACTAGATGGATTAACTTCATTCGCTCATAATTTGATTCCTTTGTGTAACGAATATTAGTCATACGGGTTTACATCGAGTAACATTCGTTACACAGTACAATGAAGACGAATTAAGTTGTTAAATAAATTTTGTTTATCAGTCTTAATGTGAAATGTCACATTTTGGTGAATACTTTATATTTTACTTTTCGTTTGGTTTGGGGCTGGTCTAACCGTTGCTAATTGCGTATTGTTGTTAAGTTTTAATTTAGTCTCCGATTTGTTACCGTAGGTAGTAGGTATCCTTTATCTAAAAGTCACTTTCACGGTTACACATAAATGCTTGCCGATTAGTTAAATGGTATTGTGTTTTAAATAGAAAATAACAAAAGGATGTCGATACAAAAAGCAAACTATTAAATTCTCGGTAAAGTTGCCTCTTTATTGACGATTTATTTAAATCAATTTTATTTATTCGTATGGCATATTTATAAGTAGATACAGAAAAGTAGTAGAATTTAAATCAATATGAGAGTGAATATATAGATATTTTAAATGATACTTTGATAGTAGCTGTTCGGATATTTTAAGCTTTATTTAGTCTGACGACCGCTTTAGCTTAGTTGGTAGTGACCCTGCCTACGAAGCTGGAGGTCCCGGGTTCGAATCCCGGCCGGGGCATTTATTTGTGTGATGAGCACGAATATTTGTTCTTGGGTCTTGGATGTTTTCTATGTATTTAAGTATTTATTTATCTATATAAGTATGTATATCGTCGCTTAGTACCCATAGTACAAGCTTTGCTTAGTTTGGGACTAGGTTGATTTGTGTAAGATTGTCCACAAATATTTATTTATTTTTATTTATTTATTTTTAAGTATTGAGTTGATTGTGGTATGCGGGTATGGTGGTCCAGAATTGTTATGATTATCCAAAAGTACTTTCATCAGTTCAGTTCTTTATGTGACGTATAAAACGTAACTTAGGTACTTGCTACGGAGTATTACCGGCTGCGGTATACCAATTAGACTATAAAAATCGCGAAAAATTACTCTGGATTTGGCTAATGTATTATTTGTTTACTTACCTGTGTCACAAAATAAAGAATATACAGAAGGTCCGTTCCCGCCGTTCTTGAAAATACATACCTAAACTTGCCCGACTCACAGGGTTGCTTCTGTATTGATTCTGAATTTTAAAAAGGAGCAGGTATATTAAAAATTCTAAAACATGACATTTAAATATGAACCAGCGTATCTTGGTAAAAAACCGGCAAAGTGCGAGTCGGATTTCGCACATTTAGGGTTCCGAATCAACCTCAGACAGACGACGGACGGACGGACAGACGTCTGGGCGACACCAATAGGGTTCCGTTTTGACCCTTCGGGTACGGAACCCTAATAAATTGATGCGTGACCCGCTGCGA
The DNA here is from genome assembly GCA_951800055.1 of Cenopis cana. NCBI lineage: Eukaryota > Metazoa > Arthropoda > Insecta > Lepidoptera > Tortricidae > Cenopis > Cenopis cana. The sequence continues at coordinate 175,452 of OX637484.1, read as the reverse complement.
GTTGTGACTTGTGACGGGCGGCGGTCGAGAGCGCCAACAAAGAATATACCTAATTAATTAGGTACCTACTTAACTAAACCATAGTACTTAAATACTGGCGTTTTACCAGCGAACGATAAAATGAATGTGTAATGGTTGATCGTCGTTATCAAAGCGGCTAGTTTCAAAAAATTACCTACCTACCTAGGTATTGTAACTACCAAAATGAGAAAACAGTTTTATTTACCTTTCAATATCGTTTGAAAATTTTAAGAAAGTGTAGGCACAGTATTTTGTTGTATTTAAGTGTATTTAAACAATAAAATACATTCCAACTGTAATAATATCGGTTATTCATTTTGACGTACGTGACACAAAGTACCTAAGTAGCGGCGGGGACGTCAAGTGATCAACGCGCGCACAACTAGCACTCGCGACGCGACAGTGACAGTCGCGACTAAGCTCGTCCGAAATCAACCGAGAATGCCTGTAAATGTTACGTCTTTGTGCGTGCGGCGAAAATGGCACTTTGTACTGAGCGGACTCTCTGCTCCGGCGCGCGCCGCCGCTATTTACTTTGTGCCTGTGTAAAAGGTTTAGTTGTATTGGTATCAGTTAAAACCTACGCGTCACTCGTTATTTATTACAGCTATTGTGATTTATTATCATGTAAAATGAATAAAACTGATCCGTTACCTATTATTTAAAAAAAATATTGTTGCTAGAATTTTCCATCAATCAGGTAATCAATATGAATGTATTAACTAATCAACATGAATTGACTTATAACGATGTTTTGAATAAATTTTTCATTTTCATTTAAAGTGCCTATCACTTGTCACTGTCTGTGTCTATGACTTTAAAACGAGAAATGTATAAGTTAAGAGAACCCTTGTAAATAAATAAGTAGATTAATGATACTTACCTTGGGTTTTTTCAAGTTCAAAAGTAAATCTTAGCGTATTGTGAACAAGGTTGTTATTTGAACAGCGACTTTCCGATTTATTCGTTCTAAAATTTGTTATAGCTACTCACGTTGATCCGACATACACCAACGTACAAAAGGAAAGGTAGCGTATAGGAACAAAAAAATTGTAGTTTTGACATTTTGACCACTAATATACAGGCTTTAAAAAAGTCATGTGTGGCACAACCAAGTGTCCGCTACAAAGGCATAAAGCATAAGCATAAATGGTTATTAGAAATGGTCGGTTTTCAGGCGAGTGATAAATGCGATTGGATCAAATGTGCCAATTTTCCTTTTCCTTGGAACATTGGCTTAGTATTATATACCTTTTAGAGAGACCTATATTGTATATATTTGTTACTAATGAGCGGTAAGTAATACTTTGTGTAGTTTTGAGTATATTCAACTGGTAAAAGCGTTTTTGTTTTCTTTTCATGCTTTTCATTTTAAATTATGTTCTTATAAAAAAATACACTACAACATCTTTTTAAGTTCAATTTGTCGCTGCAGATATTGTCTTGTAACTATGTAATTAAAATGTATCGTCAAAGAAATACCTAAATGCCGATAACTGTATAGAAAACTTCTTAGTGTTCACTAGTTACCTACCTTGTAAATTAAAAAATACAAAAAAACGTGTTTTATGAAAATTGTTCGAGATTACATACTATATAATATATACCTACTGTTGTTCGTATAGCGTAACGTATGTCGTGTTCAGTCAGTGTCACATATGTGTACTTAAATGAAGTAACAGGTAAACGAGTATTTGCACGAAAGATCCCATATTGGGTTGATCCGTGCATCCGAAAGGACCCTCATCTTTAAGATTCAGATTAACATAAGATAAGAACATACACATATGTATACATTTATTATATTATGAAACATAAATATAAATCGCATAGAAATTACTATCAAGTAACTGACATAAATTGAGACATCAACCATCCATCATTCCAATTTAGAATTTTGATCACTAAATTGCGCATGTATACTTCGCGAACATATATTATTGATACAAGGTAAAGCAAAATCTTTTTATCAAGAAAATCAAGGTGTTTGGACGTCCTTGTAGTTTAAAATATGTAATGCTGACTGTGCATCGTCGACCAATCCATTCAATTTGTATACATGTTATTACTCGTGTTCCATTCTTTATCATGTATATACTTTATATATTAGATACCTAATTCGATTGTATTATATCCTGTAATTTATATAAACTCATCCTGTATGAATTGACATGGGGCTGTAAGCTAAATATCTATCACGTCAGTAATGACATTACACCTATCTCGTTCAATCTTACAGCGTCGTGCCGCTCATGCCGTCTTACTTACTCATTTATTTTTAACAGCGGAAAGCGACCATATGTTAGTAATAATATGTACTATGTGTTCAAATATGAAATTATGATATAAGTAATGCAATATGCACGTGTCACTTCATACAGCGTCGATATGAGCAATATACTTATCATTTCCTATTTAAATGTGTATTATAATGTCACGTAAATTAATATCTTCCATTAAAATTAAAAGAAGTTCAACTCATGTTATCGCTATAGCAAATTCAACTCGCAAAAAGTTAATATATTATTTTCATGTATTAACTTTTATGAGTTATTTTCATTTGAAAACTGCAGGGAATCTGAATTAATATTTCTATAATTTTTAAACTTATCCAAATCCAACATTTTAACATGTTCCTTTGCGTAACGTAAGTTATCGATATATATTGTGTGAGTAATCTTCGTTACACAATGTATATATAAATTCGTTGCCTATTACGAACTTGATACATTTTTATCTTATATGTATAATGTTACACAATAAAATAAAGTAGTTACGTCTGTTAAATTCTTGACCCAAATGTTTCCTTGAAACTCCACCTGGAACATTGTATTTACATGATTATTGTATCAGAAAGCAGAGGGTTAAAACTTAAAACGCAGTAAAAAGTCACAGATAATACCAGTACATATACCGTGAATCTATCTACCAGTTTTACTATTTAGTATCATCTCCAAAGTGTAACTGCTATAACTCATTTTAGTTCTCTGTTTTTGATTACCTACGCATAATATTTGTCCTTCCATTAAAATTGTATTTGTACTTCATTCATTCGATATCTATAGGTATGTTTGAACTTTATAGTCATAAGAGGTCACAGAATTACCACGCTCTAGTCGGAACACTATGTAGACTAATTATTAACTAGTTGACTTAGTAAAGCCTGGTTTACATTAATCTTCGTGTTAGTCACTTTTCCCGCCCGTTTTAACATGCATAACAAACATATTAACCCTTAACAATGCAGCCTTGTCCAGACATTTAATAAATGTCTGAACTGAACACTCGGCTGCTGCGGACTCGGCCATTTTATTATGCTCTGATGTGAATGTTTTCGAGTGCATGGTCATAAGTCATTACATAATACTTGGCGTGCTGACGTGGTGCTGACTTGGCAGATTTCAACTGTAAACTGGGCCTTAATTCTGTGCTGTCATGGATCCATTCAGTTACTTTTGACATTGCTGTTTGATTTCCGTCTGCTATGTCTTAAAACAAAAAGTAATCTGCATTCTGAATTAAAAATGGGTTCTGGTTGTGTATATATATGTTGTGCAGAAAAAGGACCGGACTTTTTAGTTTTGAGACGTTGTAATTACCTATATTCTGCAAATTTAATTTCTCCAGAAACAAAAAGTCCATTTAATGATTGCTGAGATTGTTCAATTGAGAAGATCTATCGATTGTTTTAGATGACGACATTCTGTATTTAGGTTAATAGGTTTTTCGATAAGCATGTACAGATATAGTAAAAATAAACTTCTGTTTATCCATTCTTCGATCTGTGATTGACAAACAAATGACAAGTCCTCAGATGATAAGTCATTACACAATCTAGTGCAAGGACTGAGTAGTTCTTATTTATTCTAATTCGCAACAGTGCTTCACACAGTTCTACTCAATTAAATGACGTGGCACTCAATTTCCGCCATGGCTTGAGTGCCACGCTACGCTACCTATTCGGACTAATTTATATTGGAATAAAAAATATTACGCCTGTTTTAAGAAAAGCGACTGATGTGTGAACCTGCACACGACATTGTATGCTATTTAATTACCCTCATTTATAAGTTCATTGAACAGCAATGTAACAAAATGAACTGAAAATCCTAATGAGGAGTTTTCAAAAGTGCTATACCATCTACCTTCTCAATTTGATGAAAAAAAATACTTATATGTGTATCTTAATGATTTACATAGGTATATAAGTTAGCTTATTTCGTCTTAAGTTTAAATCAATCCATTGTCTAACGAAAAAGTGAATGTGTATGAAAATATTTCGTTACATAATGGACCCAATTAAATACAAGAACAAAATTAAAAGTTCTTAATAACAACCTATGTATTTTTTATACCTAATGTACATTGTTGTAAAGGATAAAAGGCACTTTTGAATGACTCCTCACTAAGTTCAATACAGGTGTTTATATTACCTTCATAACTACGTATCTATAGCTATTTGTACTGGAGAGATGTTTACGTACCTGTTGTACGCTATATAATATATTATAAATTATAACTTTATGTAGTAGATGTTGTTAGCATTTCATGTTAATGTAAATAAGACGGTTAAGGATATTAAAATATTAATTGTTACAAATACTGAGTTTCAATTTTGCTGCCGATTTCTTTAAAGTACCTACAGTCAGCCCATGAAAATGTTGAGCATACTTAGAACCTTGTCACATCGTAATCTAAGAAATATTTAGACTGAAACGTCATAAAATTTGAAACTTCTTTAATTTGACAAAGTACTAAAGTGCTCAACATTTTCGTTGGCCCACTGTACATAGGCATATACTTAGTGCAGGATGGATTAAACAAATGCAAGTACCTACACGATTAACCCTTTGACCGCCAACAACCTATAAAGTGGTTGTGTGTCGTCGTGCCCACCACGCCAACAACCACTTAAAAGGTCGGAGTGAAGGGGGATTTTTGATCATGAATAAAATCATTTATGAACTGTTTTAATTTGTTTTTATTGGTTTAGACGACATTACACCAAAAAAAAAACAGTGCTTGGCGTACTGGGCACGACGACACATCAATATCGCTTTGGCGCTCAAAGGGTTAAGGACTTCGATCTCCAACTTGCATTTAATATGTACAACGAACGTTACCCTTACAAACAGTACGAAGTTACACAAAAGAATTATATATAAATTAATTCCTTTACTGTGTTCTTTTTAGGGTTCCGTAATAAACAAGGAACCCTTAAATTATAGTTTCGCCATTAGGTCCGTCTCAGTAACCGTTAGGTAGTACTAGAAAGCTGTAATTTGATATAGACTCTAGACCTTATTGGGATTAGGCTTTGTCAAGTGAGTGGGCAACTTGACTGTTAGAAGTTCTCAAACCGCCCGAAGGCCTCCAACTTGGCTTACGACTGCTGCCATAGACAGCAACCGGGATCAACGGCTTAAGACGAGGCACCCGAAAAAAAATCACACGATTGCTCCGCCCATCACCCCCACCTGCCCGCCACCGCTAGCGAAACTCGTAGGCCACGCTCGCGCGCCGCGTTCTGCTATTATTCTGAAACGCTGCGCTAAGAACAAAGAATGAATAGAGAAAATATATTATTTATTATTTTTGCAAACTGCTGGAAGTAATTAAAAGAATAAATCATTAGATTATTTATTGAATAGTGGTAAATAAAAATCTTTGTTTGAGCTTTTATTTTATATAGTATATTATTTATTATACATAATATGACACGCTTGAGAACGACTAAACCGCTTTGACTTTTTTTAATGTTCATAATCAATGTTTACATAATTTTTGATTACCTATATAATGAAACGTTTTATGTATTAATTTTTTTTTAATTGATATTTTTTTACCTTTTTGTGGGTTTTAATCAATCAATCAAATCTGTTTTTCCTAATATAAAGTATTATAAAATATAGAATGACACTGGTGTTTCATTTTAACTGGATTTTGATATATCAAAGTACAAGATAATTTACAAATTAAAGTGTTATGAATTATACATGTATAAATAAAGTTACTTTTGTAAGTGGGTATGTCATATCCTGCCACATACTCCTAGTTACGTTTGGTGACCACACTCCCGCCGGGTTAAATGGAAAACTTTCTTAGTAACCTCTATATAATTTTTAAAGGCCTATCCAAAAATACCCCATACAACTACTTGCATTGAAAAAAAAAAATTTCGTCCGCCGGTTAATTTTTTTTTTCCTTATTTCACATCACATTCATATACAGCGGCATTTATATATAGCGGTTCATAGAATACATCTTCCTACCAAATTTCATAATTGTAGTACTTATAGTCTCCGAGTAAACCGGCTGTGACATACGGACGGACGGACAGACAGACATGACGAATCTATAAGGTTTCCGTTTTTGCCATTCTGGCTACGGAACCCTAAAAATCACAATATTAAAATATAAATATTAGAAAAAGACGATAAGTTTTAACTTAGGTAAAGTACATACAGTCGAGGTCATTAATATGTATACCCTTTTTTACCTAATCGTATGCGGTCGCCTACAATTTGTAAGCAAACGCAATCGATTAGGTAAAAAAGTGTACTCTAGACACGCGGCAGCGTGTCAAACCAAGTAAAAAAACCCTAAAAAAGAACTGGCGACGCAGCGGCCGTGTGTTATATTACACTAACCATTTGGTGCCACTTTTGACCCTTACGTAACTCAAAATGTATTGAACGTACACATATGAAATTTGGTACGTTTATTAAGATCCTTAAGGCTAACTAGATTCGAAAATTCATGAATATAGCTCAATCGGTTATTAAGACAAACATCTAAAAATAGGATTTTTTTCGACTAGGATGGATGGGGGAATAATCAAAAACCTAACCCACTTCCAGGTGACCTAGAACGTTGAAATTTGGCATGGAGCTGGGTAAATGTATGGTTACGAACCTGAGAAACATTAACAGTGTTTTTTTTACGATTTTAGTTGCGATAATCCATAAAGTTTGAATGCAAATAGGAAGATATACATTCCATCTGCATATTCTCATTCAAACTTTATGGATTATCGCAACTATATTTGAATAAATTCGTTACATATAAATGCAGCGGGTCAAACGCTCGTGGTCCTTACCCATTAATGACCTCGACAGTACCTTCAAAGGAAATTCGTTTTCTCCTAATTCTTTCTTCGGTCTAGACAGTTTCTGCTTCGACACAATGACACCAGCAGCGGTTGATGAGACTGAAGGTTGATTGTTATGCTCAGTTAAAGAAATCTTTTCTCCAGAAGAATCAAATCTAAAGTAATAAAAAGAGCGGCCAAGTGCGTGTAGAATCGGGCACAATGAAGGGTTCCATACCGACACCTAGCAGTCCACTTTTAAAAACACTATTTAATACCTTGAATCAAAAAAAGCTCGTATCTTCATGGGGAAAGTCACGGCACTTACGTCCTTTTGTTTGGGCAAAACAGTTTTTCAGTGATAAACTCAATCAATCCCATCTTGTTCAAACCAAAAATCGTTGAAACTGTTGAAAGTACTTATTAATGTACACCACCTCAATTTTTTTCAGAATTTTAATCTTCATAGTTTGGAAATTAGAGGGGTGGGGACACAGTTTGTATAAGATAAGATAAGATAAGATTTTATTGCCAAACAAAGAACAAAAATACAATATCTCACCAACAATTGACTTAAATTTAAAACTTTTTTAGTAACCTCTATATTATTTTTAAAGGCCTGTCCAAAAATACCCCTCACAACTAAGTGCATTGAAAAACAAGTGCGAGTCGGACTCGCGCACGTAGGGTTCCGTCCCATTATCTTTTAAAAACTGCAAAAAAAAAACACGTTTCTTGTATGGGAGCCCCCTTAAATATTTATTTTATTCTGCTTTTTAGTATTTGTTGTTATAGCGGCAACAGGAATACATTATCTGTGAAAATTTCAACTGACTAAGTATCACGGTTTTTGAGATAAGGTCTGGTGACAGTCGGACAGTGGAGTCTCAGTAACAGGGTCCCGTTTTACCCTTTGGGTACGGAACCCAAAAAAAATGTATCCCCCGGTTACATGTATGGAGTGCCTCCCATAAAATATATTTTTTTCCTAATTTCACATCACTTTTATGTAGCAGTTACTAGAATACATCCTTCTACCAAATTTCATAATTGTAGTACTTATAGACTTTTATGGACAGAATAGTTGACCAAATCTAAAACTGTCAATGGCGACTCCATCAGTTTTTGTTCTACTGTGCTCGGTTCGCTTTCATTTACGAAATTATTAATTTCATCCAATTGTTTGTCTGTTTCATTATCATGGTTCAAATTTGTTACTATAGTATGCAATAAGTCCGATATTATTTTATAATAACGTTGCTCGGTGGGTAATCAACGTAAGCGCAATTTAGACACACATCCGTCGTCGGCAAAAATCCCAGGCGACTGAAGGCGGAGTCTTGATGAGACAGCGTCTATTGCTTCCGCGCGCAAAAAAAGAGACGAAAGACAGTGATGCCGCTCATGAACACAAAGGCGTATGCGGCATAAGTTCCGAAAGTATAAAATAATTCATATAAAATAAACTATATGATGAAATAAAAAGATTTATCCCAGTTCGCTAGAAAGATAGTATTACTGTCGTTTCTGAAAATTTCAAAGGATGAATGCTTATAGTTCCGGAATGATTAGCAAAATAAAAAAAAAATGGACACTAGTTTGGAATGAAAATCTATCGAGAAAATTTTCACTGATCTTGTTTTCCTATCCCAGTTCGTTAGAATATATAATGAAATATAACATACTGAAATTTTATTCTCGTAGTTTACCTGGTTTGCTTACAATATCGATTGGAAAACTACCAAAAAATCTAAAGCCTCGTCTTAACGTGCCTTCCAAAGTACGGGAGCGCTCAGTTAGTAACCACTCAAAGCGGTCACCCATCCAAGTCCTGACCGCTGCCCACGCTGCAAGCGGTACGCAGCGCAGGCGCCGCTGGGCCACGACTCACGAGCGCTCCGAGTATCTCTCTAATTGTGTTGAAATAATATAAAACCGGCCAAGTGCGTGTCGGGCCACACGCAAGGTAGGGTTCCGTAGTCGTCTACCCGTTACATTATGTGGACTAAAACTTATATTTACTATGTTTTTGACAGAATTAACAACATTATCTATGGTATCAATGGAAATTGTACGAAAGTTTGCTTTTGCAAAGTACATTTCTGAAGTTCGACTAAGTATTACTCGTTAACTAGTACCTAATGTCTACTTGGCTGTGATAGTTTTCCTTTTAAATTCATTGTATATACTATTACCATGTTTTTTTTCACATGCCTAGTACCCACCGTTTAGCTGGCAGGGGGGGGGGGGGGGACCATAACAAAAATCAAAAAATGCTTTTAGTAACCTTATAATATTTTTGAATGAGCTATCCAACAATACATGTAGGGGTCATCGATATATATACTCATGCCAAATTACAGCTTTCTAGTACCAACGGTTACTGAGAAAAACGGGCGACAGACGGACGGACGGACGGACGGACATGGCGAAACTATAAGACTACGGAACCCTAAAAAGGGGTATTTTTGTAGCCGACAGAGTAGGTACCGACTGTCTATTCTGCTATTCATGATCTCCCGGGTGCCGAACCCCCGATCCCTCTGCAGTCAACCACTGAGCCAACCGTTGAACGTGTCCACGGCGTACTCACCGGAATGATAAGATATGTAGGTATATAGGTAGGAACGAATTGGAAGCAGGTTATCTGCGCGTAAAGAAATGCGCACGAGTTTCAAGAGCACTTGGATGCCAACTTGACCCATTTCACTTTCGTAAAGTTCCACTGGGCTAAAGTACTTACTCTACTTTGTTACCAGTTAAAGCGCCGAAATAAACCATTTATATTTGTCTACATGTTTCGCCAGTTTCGGTGTAGTTATGTAGATACTAACTATTTATCGCTAGGTGTATTAACACTTTAAGGCCAGCTTTAACTAGAGAGGTCGCGTTTTCGACTTTTTAAAAACAATCCCAGACGTAGAAGATAGGGTTTAAAAATCTGAAAAAAATATATACATTAACGGATATAGTCTAGTCAAAATCGATTTCAGTTACACGAATTACATATTACAATTTACATATTATTGCCTGAAAGTCTCAGAAAGTACTGAACGGATTCTTACACCGGACGAAGTTTCACCATAAGGAAGAAAGTTTGTAAGATATGTTTTTCTAACAATGTCCTCCATGTAGGCGGGGCTGTGTTGTGCATTGTAGGTATGTGTTCTTTTGTTGGCCACCTTCGTTCCAGTTTAGCCAATAATAATACTTACCTAATAATCATTATTTTACTTTATATAAGTATTGCAGCTATTGACTACATAATGACAATAAACAGTTGTTATTATTTTGCATTGCACCTACGCACGATGCCATCAAATTGCATTTATTCACCACATGAAAGGAGAAAGAAAGGAGTAACTAACAAAGGTTGTTGAATGTGCTTCAATGTTTGTGTTGCATATATTAGCGGTCGAGCGCGTATAAAATGATTCGCGCGGAGTGTCGTGTGCCTGGTCTGGTCTGTTCTGGAGCTGCTGCTGTAGCTGTACTCGAGCAATATGCGGACACTGTGGGTTTTGGGGTCTTTGCTTTTGATATCGGTAAGTCTATAAAAACCATTGTATTAAAAAGCCTTTAAAAAAATATATTTGTGGACAATCTTACACACAAATCAACCTAGTCCCAAACTAAGCAAAGCTTGTACTATGGGTACTAAGTGACGATATACATACTTATATAGATAAATAGATACTTAAATACATAGAAAACATCCAAGACCCCAAGAACAAATATTCGTGCTCATCACACAAATAAATGCCCTGGCCGGGATTCGAACCCGGGACCTCCAGCTTTGTAGGCAGTGTCACTACCAATTAAGCTAAAGCGGTCGTCTTTGTATTCTAAGGCTGGGTTGCTTACGATTACAGACGGTTTGGTGCACCAAACCGTCTGTAATCGTAAGCGGTGTCCGTCAAATCTGATAATATGGAAAGTTTGACAAGTTTCTATGGGATGACAGCTGCCGGTGCCATATTTGACGATGACCGTTCTGTGTTCGTACGTTGGTGCAACTGGCACTTTCTTCTTCTTGGTAGCATCCTCATGACTAAGGGTCGTGACTACGTGAGGCCGTCACTTTCCGCACTATTTCTCTCCAGGCCGCTCGGTTCTCGGCCATCCGGATAGACTACAAGTTTCCTTTGCAGATTTCTTTTACACATACAGGTTGGATTTTCTTTTTGGGTCAATGAGGGCAGCTACCTGACCCTGTGCTGCTACGCGAAAATGGTCTTACCTTACCTTCCCTTAATTTCACATTATTGAAGATTGCCGTTTACAGATTTTGGAAATAAACATAGTTACAAGGTGCGAGAATAAGGTCATTTTTGTAAATTTTCATTAGGAATGAGGACGATTGACATAAAAAAAATCCATCCAGGATCAAAAGAAATTGTGATAGGTAACCAACATGTCCTTATCATAACCAACACCATGAAGGGGTGTTGCATGCGGGTCGATCCTTCAGACGCTTGTCCAGAATTAGATCTCTCTTGAAGGATGCTATTAATCGGTCTCAAGTACCTACCTACAGTCAGCAACATAAACAGTTTTCGATCTCATCTGTGCCAGAATGTCACCATCATTATCAGCCGAAATACTTCCGCTGCTGGACATGGGTTTACCCCAAAGAGTGCCACGGTGTACTGTAAAATATTTTTAGGGTGCCTGTATCCATAGGTGGGCATTAACTCGTTCATCCGTTAATCGTTTTAATTAACGAAATTAACAAAATGCTTAACGGATTAACTTCTAAGTTAACTCCGAAAATTGTTAACGGACTCGTTAACTTCCGTTAACTCTTCATAGGTCCGTTAATCGTTAATGAAGTAGTATTGTACTGTGCCGCCAAACCTTTTTCTGACTAGGACGTCCAATCGGGTGATGAAAACCCGTAGCCGATTTGTGTGACTGACTATGGTAAATTTCGTATATCCGATTCAGTAGACTAAATACGTATGCATTTACCTATACGGCGTTTCCCTGAGCCTATATATATAGTAAGGTATAAAATGCAGTTTCAACAACGAGTTAACGGATTAACGTTAACTTCCGTTAAATCTTTTAAAATGTAACGCTTTAACGTTAACTATTTGATTAACGGTGCCCACCTCTGCCTGTGTCTGATTATTTTTCTGTATCAGGCTTTTGCCGGTTCTTGGGCATCTCCCTGCGAGGCTAACACAGATCGAGTAAGTACTTTCTATTAAATATTTGCTTATTTATTTATTTAATCTTTATTGCACAAAAGTAACGCTTATGGTACAAAAGGCGGACTTAATGAGTATACTGCCTTTGAAAGTGTACGCGTTACTTTCAAACATGTTGTATATAAACCGAACCTTGTCCGACAGGGTCCGATCATCGTAACGGAAGAGCCGCCGGTGATTCAGTCTCCACCAGATCCAACTCCCGGTACGTATTCGTAGACAGGTACATAGGTACAGTAGTTAAGTACCTACCTAGACACCAATAATGATCTCCCCTAGCATACGGAAAACCGTAGCGTCGCCATGATAAGACTAACATTGTCTTTTAAAATAAGCGCGTGTAGGTTGTGTTGTGTTTCTTGAATCAAATAAGGTTGTAAGTATTGTTTCTTCATAGCACACGTCGGAATGACGCTTTTTACTACTACTTATGGCAGCTAATAAAATGACTCAAGTCAGAGAAAACGTGAAATTGAAGTAATAGTCTTTTTAGCCACCGGTAACAACACACTTCAGCCCTGTTACCTGTAACCTCCCTGTAACAAGACATAGGTACCTACAGTCAAGAGCACCAATATAGGTATACACTTTTTCACTTTATTCCATTGAAATAAGGTCCAAAAATGTATACATATTTATGCTTGACTGTACATAGGTAATCTAACTACCTACTATTTTACCTGAATTCTGTTTTTTGTTTTACAGATGGACCACGTACGGAATTATATACAAACGGTAAGTATCTATCGATGTAAAAATAATAGTATAATGCTTGAAAGGTGACTTATTTTGACGGAACTTTATTTTATTTTCAGTTTCGAGAAATTCTTCACGAATCAATAGTAAGTATTTCTTAAGCCAGTTTCCCTCAATTCCTAAAAATCGTTCAAGTTCCATACTTCTTATACTTATCGGGAAACGTAGACAACTAACGAATTTAATCTTCCGCAGCTAAATCCGACACGAAAGCCATTGAAAAAGTGAAGACCAAAAAACGCAAGGACGGCAGCACGGTGACCGTGATCGTCGACAAGTCGAAGACCAAGAACAAGACCGCCGCCCTGAGCGACAGCTACGACCAGACCAACCGCACCACCATCGCCGACGGCCAAGTGGACCAAACCAGCCTCACCAAGGAGAAGCAGCAGCGGCTCAAACAAGTCAGCGTCGCCAAGAACGTGAAGAAACAGAAGATCATCACCGACAAATACGGAAACGTCATCTCTGATACCGTCAAAGTGAAGACGTCGGCGAAAGAGAGGAAGTCGGAGAAGACTAAAGAATCGGAGACTCTGATACATACATTGAAGCAGTTAACGACGGAAAGGCCCGAGCCGACGACGCGCTACCGGTGCACCACGACTACGACCAAGCGGCCGCCGACGCCGCGCTACCGGTGCACTACGACTACGACCAAGCGGCCGCCGACGCCGCGCTACAGGTGCACCACGACTACGACTGAAGCACCGGTACGACCGTGTGGGTGTAAGAGGGACGACTAACTCTCTTACATATTGACCACTGTTTTGGTTTCGCTTTTCTACTCATCAATCAGTACATCAATTAATAATTCAGTACATTTGTGACCCTCTGTAACTGAGAATAACAAACAAATTGGTTATGAACTCGAAACTATATAAAGAGATGGAATGTGGTCGTGAATATTAAATAAAATAAAATCTTATGATTCTGTACTAAGTTTTATTGTGGCACCTTTGTCCGTACCAAAAAAACCGACCAAGTGCGTGTCAGACATCGTACATTTAGGGTTCCGAACCAACCGTAAAATTAAGTTGGTTTTCATACGAAAAATAGGAAACTTGAAAAAAGTCTCATTTGTCAAGATGTTAGTATTTTTTGGCAAAATATACCTACATGATATAACCAATATTACTTACCAACTTTTTTTTCAAAACATTCCTAATGTTGTATGGCGGAATTATTAGTTAGGTACCTACTCGTACTAAGTAGTTATCGAGCCCACAGTGCCATGAACTGTGGCCATGAATGAGTGATTATAGACATTACACAAGTAGATGTCGTGGTGTCCAAGACTTGCGTGAACCTTCATGCTTTCTGGTAGGACAAGTAGGTACTATCGAACCAACTAAATCGTGACCCACCTTGGAACCTTGTCACAGAAAGTGTCATAACGATTTTCCTTGTCAGACAGTACGATGTCACTATGACATTTTCTGTGACAAGGTTCCACGGTGGGTCACGATTCATTTGGTTCGATAGTACCTACATAAGGACTACAGTATAACTGTTATCACGCACGGGACGGGCTTTTCTCAATGCGTACTTAGGTAATAGATTGTTTTGTGTAGGCAGGAGGAGGGTGCCTTTTTTGGATTCATCTGTACATACATACAATAACCTATGCATACGAATATCTTTTTGAAACTCCTGCTACGGAATAGGAACATTTATTTTATAGAAGTACCTACGTTAAATTATCGCATTTAAAACAAGTTTTAAATAACGTCATCACAAATCGCGTTCCATCAACCAAACGGCAATAAACGTAATAAATTATTTCCAATTCCATCTTTAAATCCTTCCCTTTAGGATCTTATTTTCAAATTTCTTCGCAAAACTTGTCTTCTTTTGTTTCAAAATAATAGACTATCAAGCGTGTTTGTTCAATTGGGTAATTAATAAAAGTAAGTAATACAAGATGATCAGAGTTGTGTGTCATGATAATATTTGCGTGGGATATAATATTACCTACTCATAGGGGGGTATAAAGCGGCGCAGGCGGCGCGGCGGGCGGTTGGTCGCTACGTGCGCACGCGCAGGCGGAGACAATGCGGGTTCTTGTGGTGTTGGGGGCGGTGTTGCTGTGGTCGGTGAGTTTCGGGCTTATGACCTAATCACATATTGTCTTACTAATTAGGTATTGGACCCCAAATCAAATTGATTTCATTTCAGATAAGAACTACGGGGGCAATAGATTAGGTACTCAGGACTTTATTATTTATTTATTATTTATTTATTTCAATTTTATTGCAAATTAAAAAGATACTCGTAAATTCAGTGTCAATTCGATCAGACCTACCTATTAATTACCACTATTATTATGAATCAAATTATTTTGTTAAATTGTTTTGATTCGTGTTTATTTAACGTGGAAGTTACTTACCAAGAAATGCAAGGCAATGATTCGCTTGTTGACGTAGTGATCTCGGTAGTGTAGTGGTAAGCGCGCTGGTCCGGCAAACCAGAGGCACGGGTTCGATTCCCGTCTGAGGCTGCGTGCGTGATCACGGTTAATTTTTCCTCTGTATTTGTTCTCTGTATCATATAATTCGTAATTAATTACCAATTCGGTAGATCTGTAGGTACTTAAAGTATTCCAAGAGGATACCATAAAATCACATGAAGGCCTTAAACTCCTGTCCGTTATTGGTTATTCTGTTAACCCTTTGACCGCCAAAGCGATAGTGTGTCGTAGTTCCCAGTACGCCAAGCACTGTTTTTTTTGGTGTAATGTCTAAACCAATGAAAACAAATTAAAACAGTTCATGAATGATTTTATTCATGATCAAAGTACACCTTCACTCCGACCTTTTAAGTGGTTGTTGGCGTGGTGGGCACGATAGGTTCTTGGCGGTCAAAGGGTTAAACTTTACATGTATGAGCTTTGACTGTACCTATTATTGTTTCCTTGCCGCGCGTCGCAGGCGGTCTCCGGTGCTGCGCCGGCGCCGACCGACGACGCCGATTCAACGGTAAGTCTTGTTATATTAAGTTCTTCCTCTGTACTTAGCATCCAATAATTTGAGGCAGCCACTATGGTCAAATATATATCGAGCTACAACATCCTCACTCCACATGTGTTCCAATATATGTGGTTACTTTGCCTGCTACTGCCCACATGATGCTGAATTGCTAATTATGCTTTACGAATTATGGGATTTTTATTAAATTTTACTTCTTAAAAAAGTTTGCATATTTTTTATCAAAACTGACGAAGCCTGTGATTCATAGTTGTACCCACCTGGCGAAGCCTGCGTAGCGGTTTTTGATTCTCAATGTGTTTCTTTTTCTAAATTTGTTAATAAATGTTTTATGATCTTTCAGTCAAACTTGTTTGAACAATAATTGAGTTAACTAACGTGTTGGTTACTTACAGGTGCCTCCGGCCGCGACGCCAGCTGACACAGCACCAGCAGGTCTCATTATTAAGATAATACCTATACGTCGTAAAACGTTTCTCATTGTAAAACCTGTATAAAAAAAAATACTACATCGGAGCTCTGTGGTAATATGCTATTGCGATGCATTCTGAGATGATCTGTGTTCTTCTGGTACATACCTACCTATACGGGTACCTACTCGCGAGATGTAGGTATTGATCTGGCAAGGTAACATGATTGCGTTTATAAATCGACATAAGCATTCATCGTCCCTGTCACATTTTTTTTTGCTAGATTTGTATTTGCTAGAAAGCGATGAATGCTCCATGACTTGCTAGGTTAGGCGGAAGGAGCCGGCTAGACGAGCGGGCCCGTGAATTGTGGTGACCCCTGGGAGCCTGTGTAGCAATCGTGGCCGATGTAATGACCGTATAATATACGTATGATAATGATATCAATACACACTATGTTCATTCTTCTCTTTTTATACGTTGAATTTCATCCATCGTTACATTGGTGGGATAAACCTCGTAAGGCACAGGGCCTAACTGGTAGAAGTAGAACAACTCATTCTCCTAAAGAAATTATAGTGCGCGCCATACACTATGGCGCGCCCCTCCACAGCCCGCGCCGTACAACTGCGCACAGATTAGTATGAGATTCGCTGTGGAGGGGAGCGTCGTCGCGGATGGCGCGCACTATAAACAATGTTTCAATCGAATAGAGTAGTTCCTTTATTGTTCGTTGTATAAGTAAAGGAAAGTTCAATACTACAGGGTCCTAAATTCAATGCCAACTGTGTTTTGTATGTTCGCCCATCCTTAAGTTCTGATTCTTGACTCATTGGGTCTTTTTCACTTACAGTTGGGTACCGGAAGGAAACTCTCGACACAGGTTGGTATTGTATACTATATTACCTATAGTCGCGGTCAAGTGCGCCAATCTATATATCATAATCAATCGTAATTATTCTTAGAAGTTGTAAAATATTCGCCTTTATTTTAACAGATTAAGGTAACTATAAATAGTAGTTTATGCAACTGGTACATAATGAGGGGCATTAAAACACGAGTGTGTTTTATGAAACGAGCCGAAGGCGAGTTTCATAATAAGGTCACACGAGTGTTTTAATGCCTAATTATGTACAGTTGCATACATTACTTTATCTACACACATATTATAATTACTCTAAGATGGGTTCAGAAACCGTAGTAAATAAATACAATAATTGTGTTAATACAACCTTTTTTGCACGGTTGCGGAAATATCGAAATCAGAACTGGCAACAGATACCTGAATGTTATTTTAAAAAGTAAAGAGTCCTTATTCTGATGTGATCATGTCGTTCTAGCTCAAATTTCGTGCGATATATACTAAAAAAACATCGAGCTGACATTTCGCATCGACTGAATTTGAATTTTCAGTGATACTAGAATAGGGACATATCAACTTTGACATTTAAATTTTGACAGTTTTGTTTGACGTAATATTTTAACATTATATATGAGATTAAAATGAAATATTTTATTACTGCTGTAGCCTTAGCCACAGATAAGAAAATTGCCATAAATTCATTGAATGTTGAAATGAGAGTCATTTTCTACGGTTTCCGAACGCATATTAGAGGATTTATGATATGTGTGTAGATAAACTAATATTTTTGTTTCTTTTATTTTACAGTAACGAAGGATTCATCCGTAGAAAACGGTGAGCAACTTTTAAAGTTACAAGTGTGTAAAAGTAACTGCGGTGTAGTAAACATGATGAATGACAATTTATTTTTTATGACTAAATAACAAATTAGTACTGTAGGTACTATAACAAACATATTTTTCACAGTCCAATCCAAGACAAAATCTAAAGAGAAAGTAAAAGTGAAGCACCTAAAAGGCGGGCTGACGATGACGGTCATCACCGACTCTTCCAACACCAAGACCAAGAAGGAGGCGCTGACGGACCAGTACAGTCAGACCAACCGCACGCTGGAGCAGGACGGGCTGCGGGACAGCACCAGCCTCACGCAGGACCACCAGCACCGGGTCAAGGAGGTCGACTCCGTCAGGAAAAAGGGCCGGGAAGTCATCATTACAGGCAAGTGAAGCCATGTCGCTATGACTATCATAGGAAGCCGTTGTAAGCCAGCCAGGAACGATTCAGACAATGGTGCCTACAGTAGCTTCTATTTAGAAGAACTATTCTATTCTATGTATTTAGAACACTAGCCAAATATTTTGTATAAAATGTTCACTTATCGAATGCTATTAATAGACCCAATGGCTAGCAAATGATGACCTTCTGATATTTTCTGTTTCCAGACAAGTACGGCAATGTGGTTTCAGACACAAAGAAAGAGAAGGTGAAAGAAAAAACGAAGAAGAAGGAGAAAGACAAGAAGTCGAAGAAATTGGTGCACACGGTGCAGCAGGTGGACACCGAGCCGCCGGCGCCTGCCTGCTGATAGGTCAGAGTCAGAGTTGTATGATGAATAGTGGGATTGCACTTTTTTTAGAGATTGAGCAGTAGATTATCCCCCTTATTCATAAAACTTAACAAACCTCTGCTAACTAAAATGTTAGTTTGTCCCTTTCTCACAAACGTGAATGTCAAAGTGACAGATAGGGAGCAACGAACTTTAGCGGCTTGTTAACTAACATAAGTTTGATGGGCGTTTATGAATAAGGGGGTATGTTTATCAATATCGACTGCCCAATCAGTGTAGCAGCCACCTAATGACGATCATATAATAATATCACTGTTACACTTCGCTAAAGCTATCTGTTGATGCCTAAGTTTGAACCTACATAGGTACAATGTACAATACAAGTATGATCCGGACTCGTTGACGGAGTTCTTCACACCATTCAACAATAATTGTAATGATTTATTCGCTAGTCTGGCTCTTATTGGACCGTTATACATTATTCTGTGCTATTTTACTGTAAACTGTAAGACATATATATTATGCCATATTTTAAATTCATAATTATACTTTAATAATGAGTTTGACACTAAATGTATTATTATTTAACATGCACTAATAGACTCTCGTTTGTAATAGTAGATTATACACCAAGGGGATAAAACACTGTTTTATGTCACGGGTGCGATATTGAATCCCGAACGTAACGAAGGACTCCAAATTTGACTTAATTCCTGAGCGAAGCGAGGGAATTAAGACTGAGTCCTGAGTGTAGTGAGGGATTTAAGCGCTCCGAAGACAAAACAGCTTTATCCCCGAGGAGTATACTCTACTTTTCTCACCTCTTGCGAGGCAATAAAAAAACCAAGGCTACTAAAAACAGAATTAAATCAGTCAATCGCAGCAAATTTTAGTATTTATTTTAATAGAATCTGTTTTACTCCGTATATAATTCTCGCGTCTAAACGTCTTGTAACTCACGCGGATCTTGTTTTTGGTATTTAATACCTAGTACATCCACGACTGCTTGCATTCATTTGTGTGGTGAGCACAAGTATTTTGTTCCCTGTGTATTTATCTTTATAGGTATATATATATCGTCGACTAGTACCCATAGTACAAGCTTTGATTAGTTTGGGACTAGGTAGATTTGTGTAAGACTGTCCACACGTAAGTATATGTATTTATTTACATTGCTGCAACTGCTGCGAAGGGAGGAAGGCCAGCCCTAGCTACGTCCGAGGCACGGATATTACATAGTGATTTTATTTAAAAATGTAATTAAATATGAGAATAATGCATAAGAAAACTCCAAAATGTAATTGTACAAATATTCAGTACTATATTAAAACCACGCGCTTGACGCGACGCGCTACAGGCGGCGGCCGACGACGCAGTCTTTTGTTTCGAACACGACGTTCCAAACAAAACACGGAGCTGGTGTGCCGCCTCCCCTCGCCGCTTAGTGGACTTCACGACATTAGACTTTAATGACAGAACTATAAGAACTATGAAAAGTGAAATCACATTATTACCCGGCGGGTTATAATGAGATTCAGTACGATATTACTACCCGGCTTAAGCCAAGGGTTATAATGATTTGCTTTCGGTAAGGTATGCATGATATATTATAATTGGGCATTGACGAGCAGGTGGTGTGAAAAAAACATTATACTCGTAAGCTTGGTTAGTCTCGTTTCTGAAGTTGCAGGTCAGACAGGCACGTCCAGATAGGCCAAGCGACTCAGAGCCTGCCTTGACCCGTCTACTTGTCTCACTCCTCATCGCTAGTGCACCCGTAGTCTGAAGACAAAACTCGTTCTGGTTCGGCCAAGCCAAGGCGAGTATATAGTCAGCAATATGGCTGACATCAGGAACTTTGTTTAACAGTAACAAGACAGCAGTGACGAGGGTCGATATAACTCGATTCCCACCGTTTTAGACTAGACCAGATAAGACATCGAACACTATTTATGGTATGCTTAGGTATTCCAAGAAAGAGTAAGCTATAGTTAAAATTGCTCCCGGTTGTCCATTAATATGCTTATCACCACGCTAGCGTCCACAGGCTACAGTATCTGCTTACCATCAGGCAGGTCCTAACTGGCTACCTTCGTTGTATAAAAAAAAACGCCACAGCGGGATAGTCGTAACCAATCCTCAAATCAATGTATAAGGTCGGAAAGTCGGAAATGACCTGGCTGAAATCACAAGCGCACACAGGTTACGTCCATACCCTAATTTGTTACCATCGGTCGAGGTAAGTACCTATAAAAGATATTTTGTATTCCTCATTGTGACAAGCTACGGTCATCGTCCATTAAGTCTGAGGGCTGTCGCGCAGCCTTTGAAATCGATGCGCAAGCGCTTATCACCGACTATCAGACGCTCGCGCCGCGCCGGCCGACTCGCACGCGCATGCTTTAAACAAACGCGCGGGTACAACAAGACATAAACGCGACGGTGACCGACTTGCAGTTTTAGAGCATGCCTTATTTTGGGCTGAAAAACTCACCGTTTATTATTTTGGAAACGTTTCCTTAGTGATTGTAAGTGAGTGTGGGTAGTGATGGCGAAGGAGGTGAGCTGTGACAGCATCCTGGCGGAGCTGGGCCAGTTCGGGCGCTACCAGATCATGAACTACTGCCTGATCCTCATCCCCATTATGTTCAGCGCGGTCTACAACTCAAATTACATCTTCAATGCGGGCTTAGTTCCACACAGGTTTGTACTGTTTGAGTTATTTTGGAGCTTTGAAAAAAAAATAGGAACTTAACTCTTTTTTGGGGGGATTATAAATACCTACTCAATAAAACCGGACTAGTGCGAGTCGGACTCACCCACCTAGGGTTTCGAACAAATTTTTGTAGGTAAATAGATATTATAAATTGTTCAGGAATCGAGTCGCGCAGTTTTTTCCGAGCTTTTCCCGAAATTCAGTTATTACCTCATCATACCTCCACGCGTTCCCGAGATAAAGGTTTTGACAGACAGACAAATTAACAAAATTATCACTATAAGGTTTCCGTTTTTTTCCTTTTGAGGTACAGAACCCTAAAAAAAGAAAATTTATTTCAATGAACTAAGTACTAGATGATTATCTGTAGGTGTACGTTTTAAGCAAATAATTAATCCAAATGAATTTGGGCTTTTGTTCGGAATGCAAACGAGTTTTTATTCCAATGTGTATAAATAAACACTACGGTGTTCACCTAGGTTGAAATACCTAACAGATGGACGCACTCACAGACAAAAATATACAGAAACAAAAGTGTCGGTATTTGAAATAGTACGTACACAAAATGTGTTTTGTGACTTGAACTTATTGTAGCATTATCATGTATCATACCTGACGTTTATATTGCGTCGGTAGCAAACTTGCATACGGTCACCGTAGCCTGTGGACGTTTGCAACTCCGCATGTGTCACATTTCAGACCCTTTCAAATTGTATACACTGTATTAAGTACCTATTAAAGCGCTTCATACTGTTGTAGACCCTCGCAAAAACCTTCGCGGGCCGATCGACGCTGCGTTGGTATACTTACAATTATGCTCGCTTCTTTCTCAGTCATAATTATGGGCACTTTTCAACCTTAAATTCAAAAGACTTGACAGCAAGCCAGTTCGTTTATTAGCACCTTCTTCGCTACGACATAATTTGTTATGGCGACTAGATATATTATTACAAAATATGTGCATGGACAAACTGATCAAAACAAATGAACACGCCTGTTAAAGCTGAAACGCACCTGGCTAGCCTTTTCTCGTTGCATTAGGGGTCGGCTCTCCTCGTCGCTCTTCGCCGCTCACCTATTCTGGGTCGGTGAGAAATTAAAAAAAAAAAAACAAAATTCAAACATTTATTCTGCAAATAGGCCACAGAAGCACTTTTACATGTCAATCGGTAGTTATTAAGTAACTATATTCACAAAGCTATAATGTAGGTAATTAATTAACAAACTGAATGTCATTTCAAAATTAAAATCGTTACAAAGGAAAAAAGAGATGTAGGTATATATGGTCTCTGTCAAACATGAATATATGAAATTTATGTTATGAGATATTATCTAAGTATTGTAGATTAGGCCCAAAACTAGAAAACGCGCCATTAAACAATGTTAGCGGCGAATCATGTAACAGTTGGGGTGACAACGTTATCATTTAGTGTTTTGGCCCTGCAGAATACGGATTTTCCTGTCACCATTCCGAAATTTGAACCGGAAGTACGGATACTGGAAAAGGTGCAGCTCATAGAAAAAAATTGCCTTAAGTACATTTAGTACAAGCTTTGCTTAGTTTGGGACTAGGTTGATTTGTGTAAGATTGTCCACAAATATTTATTTATTTAGTAAATCGTTACTTACTGCTGCGTTGCTCCGGTAGGTTCTCTAAAAGAGGTCCGATTGTTATAGTTTTTCGATATGTTATAAAGGACGATATTAATCATGGTAGGTAATTTAAATTTTTCGACCCTCCATATCATTCTCCACCAAAAAAAATCACTTTTACAGTTTTATGCCTGTACTGTCGCTAACAATACTATAGAATACAAAATACTCTAAAACTTTTAAAACTAAAAAAAATCGGACTTCTTTTAGATTACCGGAGCAACGATTTTTTTCTATGGTCGCTTCTTTTTCCGGTATACCGTACTTCGGCAACAGGCAGATCTATCATCAGCAGGGTCAACATAACATCCTTAAGGCGCCTGTATATGCAAGGCCTTCTCCATACAAACTCTGTGCAAGTTTTATTCGTCAGTTGTGGCACTCCCGCATATATATTTTTTTGCTTGTTATTATTAGATATTTGTTAGAGATATACCAAGATATACGAAGAATGTCAAGCAATAAAAAAAAAAAACATTTTTTTTCTTGACATTCTAAAACTAACTAAAAAATAAGCGTACTGACCAAAAATCATAAGTTTAATGCAAACACAAGCCAAGAAAAACTTGCACAAAGTTTGTATGGGGAGTGCTTGCGTATTTATACAGGCGTCTGAAAACATTGTCACCTCAACTGTTATATACCTACATGATTTTCTTCTTGCATTCTACTCCTTCAAATATGACCCTAGTCTATTTGGGCTTTCTTTCAGGTTTAGATGGTTTAGGGCGTTCTGCCTCGTTTCTTTGGGAACAGGAACACACACATATTTATATTTTCGACACATCTACGTGACCCTACCTACGTGTTTGCAACCCCCGGGTCATCAAGAGTCATCAAATCATCAACAGAGTCATCAACAAGCTATCAAATCAGATTGGAGCGCTCGTGGTCCAGCGGCGCCTGTGTACCGCTTGCAGTATCTAAGGTTAAGCAACGTGGGCAGCAGCGGTCAGGACTTGGATGGGTGACCGCTTTGAGTGGTTACTAACTGAGCGCTCCCGTGCTTTGGGAGGCACGTTAAGCCGTTGAACCCGTTTGCTGTCTATGACAGCAGTCCGGGCGGCTTGAGAACTTTTAACAGTCAAGTTGCCCACTCACTTGACAAAGCCTAATCCCAACAAGGTCTAGTTTCCCCTCGGGGTTGGAAGGTCAGATGGCAGTCGCTTTCGTAAAAACTAGTGCCTACGCCAAATCTTGGGATTAGGTAGCGGACCCCAGGCATCCTTCTGGATGCAACTATACTGGGATAACGCTAGGAGGATGAAGCTATCAAATCAGCAACTAGAGCAATTCGTCGCATCGCACAATCAACCATTCAATGCAATCAACGAACCCGCTCGAGCAGTAAATCATTAAAGAAATCTTTTTGTGCGACACAATCAGATAGGTAAATACTTGGAGCGGAAAACGAGAGGCCTCAACGACTGGTCGCAACTAATCTATGTAATGTAGGGCAGCTGTATATACTTAGGTAGATGTTGCTTCTTTAGAAGTGTGAAGTACCTGTTTGCTTTAAAAAACCGGCCAAGTGCGAGTCGGACTCGCGCACCGAGGGTTCCGTACAAACCTGTAGGTATATAAGTAAAAGTTCACCCATCACGACAAATGAGTCATAGTTATGCTCCAAGTAAAAAAATTAAAATTTATAATAGTACATTACTTAACAAGGGCGGTAAAACAAAGAATGTCTCAGATCGCAGGTATTTGACTTGATAAATATGCGATCTGAGGCTTTCTTTATTAGCGCCCGTGTTAAGTACAAAATTTTATGTCACCCCCTGGCCAGGAAGTGGGTTTTTTCGAGCGCGGAGCGTGCGGTAATGGCCGCTTTATGGCCAGGTGTGACATAAAAATATTCTTATTATATGATGTAACTAAAAATTTACGGTTTTCGCAACTTTTCCTTTATCTGTGCTATAAGACGTTGCTTTGCTTCGTACCAAGTTTGAAGATTCTGAGTTCACGGGAAGTACCCTGTAGGTTTTGATTCCCTTGCGAGTGTCGAAAATTTGCGGAAATTTGCGGCATAAACGGCTGTATGTTTTGATTGTGTTCGCTTAGAAGTTAGATTTTTTCACAGCTCCAAAGGACAGTAGACTTGAGTATTTGATATTAATTCCAGCTTAATACCTCCATGCGTTCCTGAGAAAAAGGGTCTTGACTGACACACAGACGGACGGACGGACAACAAAGTGATCCTATAAGGGTTCCGTTTTTTCCTTTCTAGGTACGGAACCCTAAAAATAACTTGGGTTTGCTCTTGTAGTCAATTGGTCGCTACTACTAATGTTTTAGTTACTTACCAAACTACTCAGGCGGAAGTATACCTGGCAGGTACCTATCAGACATACATATTTAATCTGTTTTAACAGATATGGGTGAATTCGCTGATATTAAAATTTACGACACAGGCAAATGGCTGATAAAAAGAAATTTGAATTGATAAATTATTGCATCTAGTATTATCATAAACTGCGACGACACACATTACGGAACGCTTGATTATACTTTTTTAATATCGATCGACGACGTAGCAATTGAAGATCGATACATTCGCATATGGGCGGTAGCACCGGACTAGCGATAAATGTGGTGGGTTACATTACATAAAATAACACTGGATCGTCTATTGTCATGTTCGAAGCCTAATTATCAAAACTGTACCAATATCCAGAAACACATAAAACCTGCTGGTAGATTACGTAACATGTAAAACTTGCGCTAGGTTGTAAATGTAACTGTCGTTTTTAGGAGGTAAGTATGGGTAGAACGTATTCCGTGCTGGCGGGACTAAAGTTACCAACGATAAGTTTTCGATATATTCAACCTCATTATTAGTATACCTTCAAAAACAAATAGACAACTACGAGTAATGACATATTTAATTATTTAATTATGGCACCATATGGGACATTAAATATGTTGCTTACATATTGAAATCTGCTGTCAGATGTCCACAAAGATAATATAAATCACTACGTTTTAGATGTCCAGAAATCTTCAAAATGTCCAAGTGAATAAAATTTTATGTGTTACTCGTATCGCTCTCAAATAGGCCTGCTTACAGGCCCTACCAAGAACACAGCCACACAGCAAGCTTTCTTCTCGTCAGTTTAGTTTAGTTTTTCGTTACGTGGCTTGTAGTCGAAGTTTTTCTTGAAGATCCAACTCAGGGTCTACCACTTGATTATGCGTAAACTAAACAATTTGAGATTGTGTATTGTACGGAGTCATGGAGTGAAACTGTGGTGTCAGTGATGCGACGATGCCTCTCAAGGAAGCGCACTGCCTCGACAAGATCTTGTTGGAGCTCGGCGAGTGCGGCCGCTACCAGCGCAGGATCTACTACTTCATCGTACTGCCGATCATAGGCAGTGCCTTTTGGAAGTCCCAGTACATCTTCAACGCCGCGAAAGCGACTTCCAGGTACAGCTGGATAAACCCTTTCACGCAGGTCAATGTCATCCTTTGATATTTAATCATAATTTGATGCCTCGGAGACTTGAAATAGTGATTTGTAAAGGTTTTTTCACTTATTTTGTAGTGTAGTTTCCTGGTGGCTAACAAAGTCGCCAGAGCTCGCGACTGTTAGGTATAGTAGAAATTATTTAAAATGTCCGACATTTTATAAAACTTGTCATTGGACTTTGAATCTTCACGCTTGGACAGTAAAGTCGCTTTTTGAACGGCATAATTTGATACAACCGAATTATTCAGGTAGTAAAATAATGAGCAGGCAACGCGTGATATGGAGTTAGCAAATGCAATTGTTTAAGCCTTAAAAATAACCCACGTAGCTGGTCACGGTCAGCTGGCTTTAAAGGTTATAATGTTTTATTTTTCAAGGGTTTGTTTTCACCTGTAGATAGCACACTATCGAATCTATATTCACAATGACATATATGTAAATATTCAGATGAATCATGGCCATGCACTTACCCGTCGTAAACAATAAGCTGCCTTTAGCTTGGGGTAATTTCATACTATTTTAATTGTTATTTAGGTATTTGTGTAATTTTCCACCGAAGTACGCACGCAAGGAACATTTATCATCATAGAACGCATTGGTTTACAATAAAAGAATATTGAAAGGAACAGGAATTTGCAATTCAAAACCTTTTTGAAGGTTCAGTTAAGAAATGAGTCCGATAATCGAAGTTGTCGATGAGTCGTATCTTCATGAAACGTAAACATGGCATTGAAAATAAATTGTTTTAATGTTTATTTGGCAAACAACGGTACAAATAATTCTTAAAATTATTACTTACAATAGCTACATCGACCAGCAAAGCTGCCACTATTATGTATTCTTCCTTTTTTCGAAACCCTTGAGTGCTTGAGACCCTTTAATGTTAATTCGTGAATTTGGCACGTTTTTCCGGTTCGCACTAAAATGAATAGTTTGTAAGACATATGAGAAAGGTGTTTTACAATATCCATTAATATTGTTATTAATTCGACTGTTGATCATCTCTATTCCATTAATAATGTAGAAAGCACGAGGGAACAATACCTACGCGTACCGTACCTACCGATGAGATTTCCATGCTTCATTGTTTGAACGTCGAATTAATAAGCGATTAGTTTCAATCGGAGTCTTTAATTACCGTTTGTTATCGAGTGCGGAGAATATATTACGATGAGCAGCTCAGATCAGTATTAAGTAAGTAGGAAACTGCGTATCCCAATAATTTATTAGGTAAGTACAGGGTGGAAAAAATATATGGGCCCTGGAGGGAAACTGCCTTTAATCATCAAGTTATCTTGTTTTACTTAAAGCAAAAATTGTTTTACTAAAAAAAAAACTACATTGGTTCTAGGATTTTCTAAAAATCGCTTGTCTCACCTTGGATTCGAACTTTATCGAACCAACTTAAAATTTCTGTTTAACTAGAAGATATCCCTTTTAGGAATAAGTTCGCCTTTGTACCAAAATGTCCTAAGTTGTCTGTATTTTTACCTGTTTTTTGTGTACAATAAGTAAAGTAATTACATACATAATACGTATATTTCTAAAAATAAACATCTGACAATCGTCTGTCGTACAAGATATCCATAAAATCGAATAAAGAGATGAAATTTTATAGAAAATCTTAGAAAATTTGAGAAAATCTTTGAATGCAATTTTGTTTATATTAAAAAAATAAAAGAATGTTTCCTTTAAGTACACTGAGCTATCTCGAGCATTAAAGGTAGTTTTCCTCCAGGGCCCATAACTTTTGTCCACCTCGTATATACCTACCAACTTTACGAATATTATTAAGAGCCCACATATGCACTTTTGCCAATGTTTATCGACCTAGATCTCAACATCTAGTCTAGTTCTCAACAACTATAAGTGATTAAATATCTGTCCTTTCAATCTTGAACTATTTTTGCAAAAAAAGGCGGTGGCTTACCGCACTGACGGTGCGCAGACGTCGATTGGTCGCGTGCGCGTGCGCGTGTCCTTAAACGTCGCAGAGCTGCATTGCATCGCATAATTTGTAGCGCAGTCGCACAGTCTGCATTCTGCGACATCGTCACAACGCTATTGTCAACTAAATAATCGGTGGCGACGTCCGTTACATGGCTGGATGCGATACTTTAGCTTAGGGTACCTAACTTTGGCCTATAATACAACGACAGTGTGATAGTAGCGACCTGGTGTCTCCATGGACCTCTTTGCAGCCACATGTTGCCAACAACATAAAGATCGGGATCATAATTGAAGCGTTTATATTCAGTGAAATATTTATTTCAAATTGTTTCATGACATGTTTATTTGACATTTGGAGATCTTCTACACCTCCAAAACATTGTATTGTATTGTTAAGACTATGGAGACCTTTTACATCTCCAAATTGACATATATTATATCATTTATATACATCTGACATATTGTATATGTAGTTCTCTCGGTAAATATGTGCCCAGGTATTTATCTAATGTGTTAATGTTACTATTTTGCCATTGTACTGTAAATGCATTTGTAAAACTCAGACATGTACAAGCGCCCTTGAGGCCTACTTGCAGAATAAATATTTTGAATTTTGAATTTGAATTTAAAAGTGTCCGTATAATCCCAGGGTAATAAAATTGCTACTCATTATGAATTGACAATAGATAACCATCGCCAATTAGCGGTATTTTTTTTATCTGATAGTTTTATCGTATTACGTATTTTATTTATTATATATTTTAGATAAAATTGTGTAACGCTTGGTAAACTTTTGGCCTGCGCTTCCTACACAAGTAGGTACTAAAATCATGTACTAGTACTTGTAATAGTAGCTATATGACATGAAATATTTTAGGGATTCTATTCTGAACCATACACGATGGTAAGTAAGTATACTTTAGAAACCCAATAAAATAGCGACTCACGAATATTGATACAATGCAAATACTCTTTACTATTGTTACGAATCAATTTATTTTTGTTAAATGGTTTCAAGCTAATACTTAAAAATAATACCTAAACACCTTTAGAATAATATTATGGAAGTCAATGTAGTGAAAGCGATGTGTGGCCGTTTGCTAGAATTGCTAGTGGAGATTATGACGTAGCCTACGGACGCCTGGACTACCCGCCAGTTGATGATGTACGATGTCAAACTTACTCGTTCCTTAGGTAGATGCAACTGTCATTTTTAGTATAGTTACATTTAGATCAACGTTACGCACGCGCGGAAAAGTTACAAATTCCCCCTTAGGTCAAAATTCCGTGCACCTCCTCGCCATGCGTCGCTGCGAGGTGCACAGATATTGGGACCGAGCAGTAGCTATAGTTGCCATGTTGAATTTAGCCCAGAATTGTAGTTTGTGTAGGATGGGTAGTATGTAAATCGTTACCTATCGTTAGTGACTGTTATAGTTTCATGTAAAGAAATACACATCTCAAATGAGCGCAGCATAACATGTGATGCAATTGTGCATATCCAATTTTATTTTATACGTGGAAGCACTCAACACAGCTCATCCTCTACTTATTTATCATTAGGAATCAAACACCCCATAACTATAATGAACATATGTTCGGTGGGTCTTTTGTAAGGAGGAGATACCTACTTACTTCCCAAGTTGGGCTGTTCAAAATATAAGCGCTGTGTCATCATGGGATGACCCGTCCATCATAACTCTCTCATGGTCGCATTTAGGCTGCGTTTCCACCAGAGATGTGCGAGGATGCGTTTTCATACATTTGACACCTCGCAACGCGCCGACCGAGGTGTCAAATATATAAAAACACATCCTCGCACATCTCTGGTGGAAACGCAGCCTTATGTAGGTCCTTCTTCACTTGCAATTTAACGTAAGTCCAAGAGGCGAATGTTTTATTTGGGAAACAGGCCGTAAACCTATCGTGTGCTAAGCTGCTCTGTATACACGTATGTAGGTATGTAAGCACTTTACTGCACACAATAACAAGTTAAAAACACGTACATGTCACAAAAGATTGAAGTAGAAAGGCGAACTTATCCCACGTTACACGCTACGTTTGTTACACGTCACGTCACGGGTAGGTCTCGTGCCAGTCGTAAATTGGTTTGACACATGTGTGTAACTGTATTATCATTGAAAATAAAGTTAGTTCAAATAATTGGTGGCCTCAATGAATGACTGTGCAAGTTATCTATTTGCGTATCTACTCGTAGTTTATCTTACAAAAATATTTAATTTGACTATGAGTGATTGCTGCAAGCAAGGTACTGTGGAAATCGGTCACATGTACAGTGAGTGAATAAAACGATTCTAAAAAATGGATATATAATATTACTTAATACAAAAGCTACCTTCCTAAAAGCTGCTTACCATTAGGGAGACAATTATTATGCTTGTTTGCCACCGACGATATAGTACAAAAAGTCTCATTACAACGCCGTGAATACTCCTAATAGTTTATGTGGTAACGGAGTGTACAATTTTCCTCACCAGTATTCTAATCAGCAGGAAGTGTCAATTACAAACTGTTTGATTGCGGTCCATTTTCCTATTTTCCTGTCCTAGGGACGTGCGGCCTCGCGGTCCTTCCGGCCCGGACACCTTAAACCGTCGCCGGTGCTCGTCGCGTCGGCTAAACAGCTCGGATGAGAATACACTTCCCAAACCTCGTTGACGCGCCGGGCTAAGACTCAGACACTCACCGACAGATAATGTTACCTACTACTAACTGAACTGAATGAATGCCGTAGCTCGGGAGTTACTGCTGTTAGACTCACTACAATCATAGTAATACGGAATCTCGTGGAATGTGTAGATTTACTTACGAGTCATAGGCTGTTTGAAACCGTCGTACCTGACTTCTATGCTCTTCTAGTGCGACTTTATCCCGCGGTGCATTCCGTAACCTCCGCGGCTCCGTTCCGTTGTGAATACCGTTGTCGCTTTAATTAATACAATCTTATTAATCTCCCTATCCGTCAACGTCGTGATATTCGCATTCTCTGCACACTCTTCTCTATTCTAAAAGATCCTCTCTGTCCTGATTACCTCAAATCCCTGTTTAAGTTTCTTGATGCTTCCCACAACCGTCATCTTCGCTCTTCTAGCAACCTCTCTCTGGCCATACCACTTCATCGTACCGGTTTTATATCAAACTCCTACTCCGTTCAGGCGGCCCGCCTTTGGAATAATCTTCCTCTTCAAATTAAAAATGTACCCAACAAATTTACTCTCAAAAAATCTGTACGTAATTTTATTGCTGGTAGTAAGTAATTCTTTGAGTATCCGTTTAGCAAGCCCTCATCATTATTTATATAGAATATTATGTATCTATATTATGTATGTATATAATTATTTATTTGTGTAGGTCTATGTAAATATATTCTGTATGTATAGTACATTTTCCAGTCGGTATTTTTTCGTTCATTATGCTGCGGCGAACGTTCATTAGGCTGCGGCGAACGTGCATTAGGCTGCGGTGAACGTTCATTAGGCTGCGGTGAACGTTCATTAGGATGCGGAGAACGCCTTCTATCAGGCGGACCGTATGCTCGTTTGCCATCAACGTGGCATTAAAATACTTAATATTCTGGAGGTCATTATGATACTAACATCTTTTGCATAGACATGTAATTTGTGTCACAAGAAGCACACGAAACACATTGATATCAAATTGGAACGCGAAATAATTACGAGTAGATTAATATATGTCAGAATGGTCCTTCGCAGACGGACCATTCCACGCATCGGTGTGACTTCCTTACGAGTCACAAGCTGTTGCAGAACAACTCGTGTTTCCCTTTTAATATAATAATATGGTTTAATTCAAGCACAATACTATTTCCTGTTATTGCTGGTTGCGAAACATTGCTTGCCATTGACCCACATGCGACCGGGTCGCCTCGCGGTCCACGGTAAGGATCCTTCCTTACTTGGCCATTTCGTAAGGCAGCGATATACATAAATTATTTGCAGTACACTAATTGCACAGCTGAGTAAACACAGTCGACGCAATGCGACTTAACACGGGCAACTCTTGCTTCCTCTTTCTAATATACCTAGTGCGAAGGAGATGGAAAGTCAATGCAGTCGTAACTCGAAAGTACATCTCGCGACTTAGTTACCTACTACAAATTGTTACAAATATAATAGTACTACCACACAGACGTCTCAGACCTTAATCTAACAACCCTTTTACTACCAAGTCGCGTCACTTGACTCCCAATTCTCTCACTCACTCCGTATTAGTTAGAAAGAGGACGGTAGCTATCCTCGCGGGAACGAGTCGGGCGATCGGATGAGTCCCTGTAAATGATATGTCTGTATTAGCCCCGAAGAGTTGCGTTGTCATCAAATGATCACGACCAGTACACCAAACCGCATGCGTGACTCCCGCCCGGCACACATTGTCGTGTCATGGAGAGTTATCATTTTGCAGTGCCATGAAACCATAGCTTTAAAGTCATTCCATCAGTTAATCATGGGTTACGTGAGCAATAAAGACCCTAGTACCATAACGAATTAACGAGAGTACATCAGACGTGGCCTTGAGGCAGAATAGGCCAGAATAGCCATGTTCGGCCTGTCCCAACGACGTATTGTTGCGCGCCATAGGTACCGGCCGGAGGGCCGCCGACTCCAAACAAACTTATTTAGCCGTCGGCCGACATAATATGGGGCATTTTGTCATTACCTTTAACTGCTATTATCTGATACAAAGTGGCAACGCTTGCAAAGTACATCTTGTTACACTATGATAAAGTTCAAAATTGGATGATGTTGGAGGAAAATAGAATTAAGGAAAATTGTTTATTAAATAAGGAAGCGTGCAATTTATGACACAGTTAAGAAAACTTGTTTATCTACACACATATCATAAATCCTCTAATATGCGTTCGGAAACCGTAGAAAATGACTCTCATTTCAACATTCAATGAATTTATGGCAATTTTCTTATCTGTGGCTAAGGCTACAGCAGTAATATAATTTTCATTTTAATCTCATATATGATGTTAAAATATTAAACGTCAAACAAAACTGTCAAAATTTAAATGTCAAAGTTGACATGTCCCTATTCTAGTATCACTGAAAATTCAAATTCAGTCGATGCGAAATGTCAGCTCGATGTTTTTTTAGTATATATCGCACGAAATTTGAGCTAGAACGACATGTTCACATCAGAATAGGGACTCTTTACTTTTTAAAATAACATTCAGGCATCGGTTGCCAGTTCTGATTTCGATATTTCCGCAACCGTGCAAAAAAGGTTGTATAAACACAATTATTGTATTTATTTACTACGGTTTCTGAACCCATCTTAGAGTAGTTATAATATGTGTGTAGATAAAGTAATGTATGCAACTGTACATAATTAGGCATTAAAACATGAGTGTGTTTTACCGATTATTTTTACCGATTTTTTCCCATTGGCAAATAGGTGGTTCTTGTTTTTTTACCGAAACTTTGGTTTTACTTTGGAATAATCTTGATATTAAACTGGTAGCGCCATATATATTTTTTCCTCGTATTCGTTTTTACAAACACTGGTGTGTTCGCTATGACCCACAATTTATAAAGACATGTTTATGTACAGTCAAGGGCTCCAATATATATACACCTTTTCACCTTATTCCATTGAAATAAGGTCCAAAAATGTATTCATATTTATGCCCGCGACTGTACCTATACATTTTCCTGAAATTCGACGGAGGTTCGAAGTTTTCCCACCCTGTATGTATAATACTGTTAATTAAGACCACGTTATTCGAAATCATAGTATTTTTCATTCAATTTTAAACCATTAAATACTCAATTTATTTATGGGATATTTAGATATGTTATAGTTTAAGAGTCGGTCTAGTGTATTTTAAGGCTGAAAACACGATATTTGAAACTTCGCTCGATGATCTCACATCGCAAAAACAGGTAAATTTTGATCTTATTGTGAGTCGTATATAAAATATATCCAACTCAGACTCGAGTAAAATATATCAATAGATAGGAAACGATGTGAAGAAGTGTATTTTACGGCTAATTTTTTTTTTTAATGTTTTTATATTTAACAAAACTCAAAAATATCAGAAAAGCAAACTGCGCGCTTCATTTTAGTAGGCAGATGGCCGTTGGGCCTCGAGCTGAACGGACGTCTGTCGCACTTTTTGCAGTTTGACATTTATAAAAATCGCATATTTAATACCAGTAACTAGATGATATTAACATTTTCAGGGTAAATTACTGGTGAGTCATATCGACGAATAAACATTTAAAATAGTTTTCCTGGTACTTTTACAATTCGAGATAGTGGAAAACATAAAATGTGGCTAATAAAGCTTATCATTATATCATTTTTTTCCTTTTTAAACCCTCTCTTATTACAAAAGGTTTCATTGAGTATTTTTAGAATGTGGATTTTTTTTCCATTATACGGGTCATACTCCTTCATATAGCATAGTGCATATTTTATGTCTATGTGTGAGTATATTCATAGCGCCTGACACATAGTTTGACATCTGACATTAGCAAATTAAATTCAAGCTTGGTATTTCAAATACAATATTTTAAATTATTAAATATATTGAGCTTCGTATTGTAACAAAATAAATATGCCCAAACGGACCGTAATCCTGCCAAAGTTTTGACGCTATTCGACTTCAATTTGCTCTGCAGTTCAATGTAAAGCAGAATGACATCAGTATTACGATGAAAGTGATATTATTGCATTGTGTAATTATTCCAATATATCAACGTAAACGATAAAAAAAGAATAATACAAATTTAAATGAAAAGATGCCTCGGATAATATCTGAAATAGAAAGGGCCCAAAGCTCTGAGGAATTCTGGCCGCTTACGGCTAGTATGTGGGGGAGGATATCTGGTGACGGCGTCGCGGTCTCAGATCTATGATCAGCGGCTTCGGGTTGGGTTTACAATCGGGGCGCAGGCTTTAAGGGTGTCCAAGGGGTGAATTATGTAGGGGTTGATGTCCACTTTCTAAAAATACTACCCCCAGCCCGCGGAAACGCGTAGTTTTTTTTTTATCGACATTTAAGTATACGTGAAAAGAAACGCAATTTTATAGGCAATATCGTGAAATGGAACGTATTCCGCCACTTTTGTTTGAATTTTCGAATCCCAGTTCGATTTTCTGTGTTCACCTCCTAGGTATCTTTTTTAATTAGAAAAAAAAATAACGCGCCATTCCGTTTCTAAATTAAGCAAAGACGTCAAGTTTCTCCTGTACACTACAGATAGCACCAACCTAATATTTTTTGGTATCTATACTGTATTAAAGAAATTGTCCTAGAGGGTCACTCTAAGGCAGGTCGGTGTAGGTACGACGCCGAGCGAAGCGAGGAGGAGTGTTAGTAGTATTGCGACCCAAGCGCGCGAGCCGAGCGAGCGAAGCGAGCGTGCCGCGGTAGCGGCCGGCGAAGCGCCAGAACCGAACTTTTTTTGTCTAATGACAATGACAATTGCACCAAACGTTTATTATATAAATATTTTGTTTGAATATGATATGAGATATGAGCAAGTATGAGAAAGACATAACCCCGGTCGCTCGTTGGCGCATCTATAACTAAAGAGTAGTTACTATATCTATGTGACGTACTAAAATGTAAATGTCAAAACGGCGAAATCCGTTCCGTTTCACGATATTGAGTACCAAAAAAGAATTAAATTACTCAATTTTGCGTTTCGTTTCACGTACATTTCAACGTCAATAAAAAAAAAACTAGGCGTCTCCGCGGGGCGGGAATAGTATTTTTAGAAAGAGGACATCAACCCCTACATAATTCACCCCTTGGGCACCCTTAAATCCTGCGCCCCGATTGTAAACCTTTCCCCGTGGTGAACTTCACTTCATAGCCACATCATGCGCAAATGTTTAAGTGAATTTACTGAACGAAGTGATGCTGCAAATTGTTCTACTGACTTTCCTGACTTTATTCAAGATAATTGCCCCATACAGCACGGGTCACTTGGGAATGGTTTACTCTACAGCTACATCCAGGCATAAATGTAATGATGTAATGCCATCGCCTGAAATTTGAACCCGATTGAGAATCTTTGGGGTTTAATGGTTCAACAGTGGGATCATCGCCATGAAAGAACCAAAGAAGCAATTCAAGCAATAGATACTGCAATGAAATATGGGAGGAAATGCGGGGAACTGACATAATTATCAACGTCTTCTCAGCTTATTGAGAGACAGGCTACAAACTGTTATAGACGCACTGTGGTTGCACGCATTATAATCCCTCAGTCTTATGTTTTATGTTTATAATAAATTATATAATAAATCTTGAATTTTATTTAAGATGGATTTATGAACCGTACTGTCTTCTCGAAGATCTCACGGTTCGAAATAAAGGCCATACGATAAATAAAGAATAATAAAGAACTAATAAATAAAGTTGTAAGCTTTTATTAGCAGGGCAAAATATTTATGTTGAATCTTTTTCTAAATAAATAAAAAAAGTACTAAATATTTACCAAAATAACGCTCAATAATTATTTATGCTCTAAAAATTACGGTTGTTTAAATAAAACACAAAAGAAACCACTTGCTCTTGCCTGAGATTCGAACCTGTGACCTGTGCTTTAGAGAGCAAGCGATTACTAATTACACCACAATGTACTTGGCTTAGTGGTTGAAATTAAGCTACTTATTTGTGGCTTGCAACTTTGACTTTTTGTGTCGAGTCGTGATAAAATTTAGCCCTTATTTAGTTAAGTGAAATCTGTCAAAACTGCGCAACAGAGACAGAGATATGCAATGACAAGTCTACACTCTTTTGCGTGAATGTCATAACAATCTGTTCTAAATTTAAATGGTTGACAACCTAATTATCACGTGCGCCACTCTGGCTTATTCTGGTTAATTTGACAAAGAAGGTCTGTCACATATTCAAATTCTAAGTTACAGCAATCATTA
This sequence comes from Cenopis cana, assembly GCA_951800055.1. Taxonomy (NCBI): domain Eukaryota; kingdom Metazoa; phylum Arthropoda; class Insecta; order Lepidoptera; family Tortricidae; genus Cenopis; species Cenopis cana. The sequence continues at coordinate 137,815 of OX637484.1, read as the reverse complement.
AATAAAACGAGGTCAGTGACCTGTCACAGTAAAGTGAGATAGTGTGTGTAAAATGTAATTGTGTTTGTTACTGGGGAGAATTACGATAATGTTGCGCCGCCTAGCGGATTTTTTGTGTCGCGTTTGTAGTTTCGCTGCAATAAGAAAGCCTTAATATATATTTATGTGTGACAATGTCCAGATGCGCTGTCCCGGAGTGCGAGTCCCCCCCGTACCGGTACGAGACGGGCGAGTGGGGGCTGTGGGCGCTGGGCGCCGACCGCTGCGCGCGCGCGCGCCCCGTCGCCGGCGCAGACCCGGCCTGCGCGCGGGACGCCTTCCTCGCCAACACCACGCAGCCCTGTGGCAGTTACGTCTACGAGACACACGACTCCATCGTTGCTGAGGTGAGACTATAGTTAGGCCCTACTCTTCTCAAAACGTCGACTCTCCGCTGGCAAGAGTGGCAAGGCGCAGCGTCCATTATCGAGTTGCTGGCGCCCACCCTCGCTGGACGACAGCGGTATGATACGTGTAATCTAGCTTTAATAGCCAAAAGTAACGTAGACGAGTATCATTATTTGTAAAAAGTCTGTGTATACGAAGGAGCTCCGTGTTCCCCGTATTCTATAAATTGGTGAAAGTGATGGTCGTCGATTTGCCAAAACCAAAGAGAAAATGGTGCCGTGAAAATGTCTTTCTGTTGAAACGCAGTCAATTCACTTGTAAATCAGCGATTTGATACAGTTTCGTTTTGAATCTATTTGAATGAATACTAAGTTATGTTGTACAATACGTATGCCGTATTGCACGTGTCCATTCCTCGACAAGTTCAATAGCCAACACCGTCGCGTCGCGTGTGTCGAGACTGTCGTGCAGATTACTTGTCTAAACCCCTCGAGTACCGACCGGTGGCTTATTGTTTGATAAAGCCAAGTGGATGCCGTTTGATAAAAATATGACATTCAGCTCTAATTAAAGCACTTACTTGATACCTACCACGATACCTACTATTGATGACATTGCTAATGTTGATGATAATGGGCAAGTGTTAAAATTACTTAAACGTGATCTACTTATTTGTTTGCGCGTCAGGTGGACGTATCAATATTGCAAAGACGTGCCACACGCGTAGCTTTAGGTGCGATAGATAAAATAGCCTTTAGGCAGCCAGGCCTGATTATAATTGAGCCAGTTGAGCTGCAGGTCGAAATTTGATGTAGGTAGCAGTGGCGGTGCGTCGAAAATATTCTTAGGGAAGCCGGAATTAATTTGCCTTTCTTATTCTTCATGAGCCGTAGTAAAATAACTGGACCAACTGAAAATTTGGCAAGCCGATGGGAATATGGACGTTGTATCTTTCAGAATCAGTTTCAGGGTAGATACGACTTGTCATGGGTAAATTACGTATTTTCTAGTGAAGTCAATAACTGAGTAGGCCTGATTTGTTTTTAGTCAAATTAGAATGAATAAGTTTACTGTTTAAGGCCGTGTATTACCACTTTTGAGTTTTTAAAAACCATCTGAGACATAGAATTTAGTGTCTTAAAATCTAAAAAAAATATATGTGTTACATAAGGACCTTGTCTAGTCAAAATCGCAGTCAGTTACATGACCTGATGAATTTCACTCGATAGAAAAAAATCGCGAAGTTACCCCTTTTTGGAACGTATTTTCAATACTACGGCCATATTACTGATATTTAACGTTTTATTTTTGTACTCAATTAAAGATCGTAAATAGTTATAGACAAATTCGCAGGGTTTGCTTTGATAGAATGATTGGCTTAATGACTATAGCTAAATATTTACAAAACTGCGCGCAGAGCTTGCGTAGAGAGCGGGATGGTTAATTATAAACTCACGCGTGTTAGAGCGGGACATTTGCGTTGGGGATACCTCCCCTTAAAGAATATAAATTGACTGTATTGACATATGTGAAAAGTAGCATTAAACATCACTCTGGCCACATATTTTGAGATATTTCAGCTTCTTATTGTACAGCTCTTATATAAAAAAAGATGTTTAACGCTACACAGCGTATGTACAGTCAATTTCTATTGTATGAACAGTCAATTTATTTTAGTTCTCATTCGATTTGATACGAATCTCACCCACTTAGAGTTACCCCAAATAAACCACGAATAGCCCCAACCCCAACCCATCTAACTAGCTATTAAGTATTAGTTTGGAACGTGAAGGTACTCCTTATGAAGGTATGAACATTGTTTCCAGTTTGACCTGGCGTGCCAGGAGTGGAAGCGGACGCTGGTGGGCACGGTGCACAGCGCCGGCCTGTTCGCCGCGCTGCCGCTCACCGGCTACGTGTCCGACGTGTAAGACTTGCTCTCTCTACATTTTATAAAGCCCCATTTACACGGTGCAAGAAATTGCATGCGATTTTCATTACATTGCAGCGTTTGGTCAGTGTCCTTCCATCTCAGTAGCCCTCAGCCTCCCGCAATGCAATGAAGATCGCAGGCAAGTCTGCCAAAGATCCCACTGCGTCGAAATGCATCCGCAAGGGCCCTCATATAATTAAGATAAGTCGGCCTTAACTCGGCGGTGGCAAAAACTTGCGGCCTGCCCGGCTGATGGTAAGCAGGCAACTCCAGAGGCATCACAAGCGCTTTGTCGACCTTTTTCTGATTTGGTCCGATGCGGATTTGTTCTGTTGACAGGTAGAGATAAGTAGATGATATTTTATCATTATTAAATCATTGTTTCTGATGTGTAATATATCAAATATATGTGATCCATTGCAAATAAATGAGTATAATTATGAGTAAGGTATGCAGTTTCCCCACTCTGCCCTCCGAAGCTCTGGCAATAGTGGCAATCATACGCGCCACCAGAAACAGAACACCACATACGTACAGAGCGAGTAGTGGTAGTAATTAGTGATTATAATACCGCGACAGTGGGAAGCAAGTACCGGGCCTGCCGCACAATAGAAACCAACGAAGGTACCTACGACACGTGTGGTGGGGAGCAGAAACCTAGAGGTGAAATAGAATTAGGACTATCGTGGGACTGGCCGATTATGTACATACAACATTACATAGTAATATACGTACGTATTTGTCTAGATATAGGTAAATAAATACATACACAGAAAACACTCAAGTCTTAGTGGAGCGCAATAAATAAATGCCCTTACCGGATTGGAACCCTAAACATTGCGACTTGTAGTAAGTTTTGAACAATTAATTTAATTTCTCAGTAGGTAGTATTGTATTTATTTTATGACTAATTTTTCTTCAATTCGTTTAAATAAAATTTTATGTTATGACTTGTACGGCCACGACTATAAGCAATAACATCAGCTGAGGTATTTTATTACTTTAGCAACGAGTGCTTTGTTTGCAGTCCAATAATAGCATATTTTTGTAATTGACAAGATTTCATTTTATCTTAGCGGTTTGAAGCAAGCGGTTTTCTAGATATGGGCTTGCTGAGCATACTGAAGACATACACAGCCCACTATGGAGACATTGGAACTCCATTCATATGGAAATAATATTATAAAAATATTGGATTTATATATAACTCGGGGTTTGCCAGCGAGCCATGGAGCGCAGCATATTAGGTGCAAAATTTGGTGGATCGTATCCGGAACACCACGCTGCGCTCCAAAACTCAAATAGCCGACGTGGCTCGGAGGGCGGCTAAGTTGAAGTGGGACTGGGCTGGTCACGTCTGCCGCATGCCCAGTGAGCTGTGGGCCAACACCTCAACAGAGTGGCGGCCTGACAGATCGAACAGGAGACGCGGCAGACCCCGTCGACGATGGCGCGACGAGCTAGACTCCTTTTTAAAAGAATGGCCAGAGACTGCTCGGAATCGGAACAATTGAAAAAAGTGGGGGAAGCCTTTGCCCAGCAGTGGGACACTACAGGCTCATAATAATAATAATAAACCCGCGGGGGCAGCTTGTGGCGAGCTGACGGTGAGTGGCGATACCGCGGACCCCTATTCCAGAGGGCCCGTTTATCCGGCCCTCGCCTCTGCGCTTGCCTTAACCGGCCGGCCGGAGTGGAGTCGCAAAAGCGGAACCTATGCTCCAGGTTGGAAGTGTAAAATGTCATAACGCCGGCGGTCTGCTGAACGGATTACCGGGATCTGGCTACCGCAGACTCACCTCACCTCTCGACAACCTTACAGCCGCTCAAAGGGATGTTGCCCCATTGTCGCACTGTGCGTGCGACTGTTTTGTGGGGCCCACCCAGTGAGCAGGCAAGTCACCGCCTGCCTTTTCACAATTCTGAGACTAATTGTCACGGCAGGCGTCCGCTAGTCTCCTCCCATAACCCAGTATCCAGCCCATCCAACATTCAACTCAATAGCCATGACCTTAGTTCCCATTGCAGCCAAAAGGCTACACTCCAATAGTCTTTGCACCTGGCGGGGACAGTCCCCGGATGTATCATGTTGTGCGTTCGGAGACGGTATCCGCCATGTGTATCCCTGCGCTGTTGGCTTCGGCCCCACGCATGCCTTGCAAAGGTCCGGGACCCCATGGTCCCGAGATATGGAGAAGACTAGGTACATAATAATAATAATAATTCACCAGCAACTTGCCCTTCTATACGGTCTTGTGGACGTCGAAGTGCCGTACTATAAGTACACACCTGCGCCAGTTCTCGAAAATGGTCGTGCCACGCTCTATTGGGATCGATCTGTCATCACGGACAGGACTATTGTAGCCAATAAGCCTGATATCGTGCTGATAGATCGATCAAAACGCCAGGCAGTGCTCGTTGACATCACCATCCCCCATGACGAGAACCTCGTGAAGGCCGAGAAGGACAAACTCAGCAAGTACCTAGACTTGGCCCACGAGGTAACCGCCATGTGGGATGTTGATTCAACGACCATTGTCCCGATAGTCGTTTCTGCGAACGGTCTAATAGCGAAGAGTCTCGACCAACACCTCAAGAGACTCTCGCTAGATGGCTGGGTCAAGGGTCAGATTCAGAAGGCGGTACTCCTGGACACGGCGCGCATTGTCAGGAGGTTCCTCTCTCTGTCGCCCTAACCGCCGGTAGCTTAGGCCCTGCCCCGCTGCCGGCGGCACCCTAGGTTAGGTTTTTATAATATTTTTATGTTTTGTAAATGTATTTTTATATTTTACTTTTTATAAAGCTATTATAACAACCTAGCCTAAGTTTCCAAATAAATAAAGAGATAATAATTTTATATTCAATAGTTCTCGAAAACTCTGCAAAATACTTGTATGAAGCCGTTTCGAAGCTGAATAACAATTTTCTGTTACATGACTTATACTGTATCCTATTAAAACAATAAAAATTGTCTGTGGATGCGACATTCACAATTTTGACATCGTCTCTTGTCAGTTGGGGGGGCTATCTTGTCAAAAATTCTTGTGCTAAAATTTGGTTAAAATCTTTCGAATATTTCCGTCTCTATCTCATTTGCTTCGAGCGAAAGAGACATTGGCGCATTCTTTGGGGGAGGCATATGTCCAGCAGTGGACGTCTTTCGGCTGATATGATGATGATGATGAATTGTTGTTAGGTACAAAACGTTGAGCTATGTTTATGTTGAAGTGTGATGGTATGTTAGGTTCGGGCGGCGCATTGCCTTCGTGCTGACGGCGGTGAGCGCGGCGCTGATGGGACTGGTGCGCTCCTTCTCCGTCAACTACGGCATGTACCTGGTGTTCGAGTTCCTGGACGCCACGCTCGGCTCCGGCGTCTACAGCACTGGCTTCATTCTCGGTACGTTGTAAAGGGTCTTTTATGTCTACATCATGGGGCATAAGTTTGCTATTTATTACGAGTCTACCCTACGGCAGACAGACATACGTACTCATCAAGAACAGAGTGTACGGTATAACTAAGTATGTAGGGACAGCAAAATGTCGTCTTGCTCGAATTTGGAGCAGCCCAACTGGGGAAGTACCTCCGCCTTACAGAAGACCACATCCATAATAACATTATTTACTGTACAAGTATGTAGTGTTGTGTTCCTGGAGGTGAGCAAGGTTGCCAGAGCTCCCGAGGATGCACTGTGTTGAGAGCGAGGGACTTACATTTCTCCCTTCTACTGTCAACACAGTGATTACGCAAATTTTATAAAGGGTCGGCAACGCGCACGTGACTCATTTGGAGTTGCGAGCGTCTATAGGCTGCGGTGACCGCTTACCATCAGGTGGACCTTACGCTAGTTTGCCACCGCCGTTATATTAAAAAAAATGTAATGAAAGTATTGTGATGTATTTCAGCGCTCGAGATGGTGGGTCTGAAGCGGCGCGTGCTGGGCGGCAACATGATCTCCAGCGCGTTCGCCATGGGCCAGGTGTTGCTGGCGCTGTTGGCCTGGTGGGTCCCCTACTGGCGGCATCTCACGCGCGTTCTCTACGTGCCTTCCTTCATCTTCATCCTCTACTACTTCGTCATCGAGGAGAGCGTGCGCTGGCTGCTCAGCAAGGGCCGGAAGCAGGAGGCCGCCAGGATCATCCACAAGGCGGCCGCTATCAACAAGAAGGAGTTGTCTCCCGAAACTCTTAAATATCTCGCGGAGGACACGCCTCCAGAAGTTGTCCCTGGGGCCGAAACCCAACCATTAGCCGAAAAAGAGCCAGAGAAGAGATCATTGTTTCTCCAAGTACTAAAATCCAAGATCCTCGTTTCCCGGCTGTTTATCTGTTCGTTCTGGTGGATAACTGTGACGTTCATCTACTACGGGCTGTCGATAAACTCGGTGTCGCTGGCGGGCAACCGCTACGTGAACTTCATGCTGACGGCGCTGGTGGAGATCCCGGGGTACGCGCTCAGCGTGCTGACGCTCGACCGCTTCGGCCGCAAGAGCTCCATCATGACCGCCTTCTTCCTCTGCGGCTCCGCCCTCGTCGCGTTCCCTTTCGTCCCCAGCGGTAAGCTCATTTTGAGATATCATGTAGTTTAACTGATATTTATGACTTTGCGTAGTAGTGTACTATCACATTTTAAATCTAAAGTTAGTTTACATTTGTACTGAATAGAATTCATATTCATAAATCTAACCTAAATCATTTTATCATGCTTATTAGGTATATGGTGTATCTAGAGATAGCAGTTCACTAACAATAGTGTAGCAGTATGTAGAGCTCACCGTCTTTCCAGATCTGGTGTGGATTCAAACCTGTCTGACGATGCTGGGGAAGCTGTGCATCAGCATGGCCTTCAGCTCCATATACATTTACACGTCAGAGCTGTTCCCCACGGAGGCCCGGCACTCTCTTCTCGGGTTTTGCTCGACGTTCGGAAGGATCGGAAGTATGGTGGCACCTCAGACTCCGCTACTGGTCAGTAATCCCCAAACAAACGAAAAACGCGAACGGACATATTTTATTAGAACAATTTTGTGATACCTGGGGGCTATTGCATAATTACTTGTAACTAATATTACAAGCGGAAGTCTCTTTCAGTGGCAGTTTTCGTTTTGCTGCCACAAAATGTTGGAACGATCTACCTCCACCAATAAGAAATTCAAATAATATAGCATCATTTAATAACAACCTTAAAAAAATCTTAATTAGCAAACAGAAACAATAGGCAGCACACACACACCCACGCACACACGTGCACACAGAGACACGTGCACACACACGCATACACGTACACATACATACACACACGCGCACACTCTCATATGAGTTTTATTATGGTTTGGAGATCTGTGCATGTTATTTTAAGCTCTGTAATTGTAGAATTGTCTTGGTCTCAATTTGTGCCAAAGTACCTAATCCCAACAGACTGTTTTGCTTTATATAAGTTATTTTATGTTGTAGATGGGAAATAGACACATTTTTTCTTTTTTTTTGCTTTTTTCTCTGTAAAGTACTAGTTTTTTTTTTTCTTTTTGTTTGGTTTTCTCTTCGATCTGGAGTGAAGTGACAGCTACTCCGGTTACCAGGCGCCACTGAAAATCAGCGCCACGACTTAACGCCTAAAGGCTTATCTCATGGCACCAAGCTGAGTGGTGACCATTTTAGCATGTATATTATTACCTGTTTGTGTTTTTCCATTGTATGCATTTTGTATTTTATATGCTAAATAAACATGTTTCTTCTTCTTCTTCTTCTTCTTTCTAATGAAAGGGGTTGAAATCGGCCTCTGGTCGTAGCGGTAAATTGTTCATTCTATATTAGGTTAGATAAAGTACGAGTAATAGTATGCCCAGAAATATATTAATTAAACATGAGACCGCACAGTGAAGTGTTCTTATATTGTATCAAATTGGTTGACTGTACCTAGACCTACATACCTGTATAACGTGTTGGTGGTGGAATGGCCGGGTTCCCGAGATGCTGATGTGTTCACGACGAGGGACATGCATTTCTCTGCTTTAGGTTCGAATTAGTCATGTTCTGTAAAGGATCTAGATATCCGTCATCAGCGCATCGTTAGGTCCATCAGTTTGGTCAGTATCGGTAATCATTCGATGTTCCGAAGACTGCAGATCTTTAAAACTTTTCCAGCAGCGTCGCTAGCCAAAGCCCTGGTGATGGTGTCGAAGACCTGCATCAGCATGACGTTCTCGTCGATCTACATCTACACCATCGAGCTGTTCCCGACGGAGAGCCGCGCGTCCTGCATCAGCTTCTGCTCCATGATGGGAAGGACCGGCGGTCTCATGGCGCCCAGCACGCCCTTGTTGGTTGGTCAGTCAGGAAAATGACGTAGACTTTTAGTACACCTGTCGTTCGTAGTGTATCCGGTTCAGCTTTTGGTCGGAATAATCATTGTATAGCAAGTAGTTAATTTAGGAGCCCGTAGTTTAACCACTGTCGGGCGAAGGCTACCTCCTATATCTGTCTGTACTCTAGGTTATTAGTAGACTTTATCTCGTTGCAATAAGGTTCACGGGTCGTCAGTTAACTGTCGTGTGTTGGTTTTGCCGCTCCTTTAGATATCGCGATATTGAAACATAATGATGGTACTAAACGTGATGTAACTGATATTCAGATGCAAGTGATGGAGTCGCTGCCGTACCTGATCTTCGGTATAATGTCGGGCGTGGCGGGTGCGCTCATGCTGCTTACGCCCGAGACGCTGCGCCTGCGCCTGCCCGACACCATCGAACAGGTAACTCGAACCCCTCACCTCAACTTAGGCGATCATACAATAATAAGTATACTGCGCTAGGTTGCCAGGTATAGCAATCAGGTACATCGGTTAGTGTGAGTGACACAAGCTACGGCATCAGCCTGATAGTATGCGATGCGGACGTCAGCGTGAGTGTGTCGACGACAGTGATGTCACTTGTGTCACGATCCGGATTGTCAGAATTGAATTGAATGAATCTTAGACCATGACTAAGTAGCTTTCCTTGCTCATGATTAGGCGACACATTCGACACACCGCCGTTTTAATTGCGTCGCGTCGGTCGTAAGTACTCAGCGATTATAAATGAATGAATGAATAATTTATAACTTAGCGAAGCTCATGGATCTTGCCTTTGATAGCTCGAAAAATTTCAGTCGCTTGGGGTGCATGGGTTGCACCAAAATCGTCTAAGAGGTGTTCATTAAAATCCGACTGTATGAACTAGTTTTTAAGGGTTGGCGGATGCCTGCGCCATTTTAACGTTGACCGGTTTGTAATCGTGATTTTGGGCAATCCACCCTTAGTTTTAACAATATCTTACATACTTATGTAAGCACTTGCTTACTCTTATATAAGTGCTTACTGCTTATCATCCACCATAAATTCATAAATTCTTCATCATCATAAATTTAAGAGACTCTTGTCGGTGTAGCTCTCTCCATCTGACTCTATCTAGAGCCATCTCCTTGACCTCTACATCGAAGTGTAGTGGTGTTAAATCTATTGTGATGTTGGTTACAGGCGGAGGCCATGGCGGTCGCGCCTCACACGAGAAAACGCACAGATATCATCGTGGATTAACCTGAGCTACGTACAACACCTACTAGAGATATACATCTCCAATACAGAACTTACTACTTACTTAATGATATCTCATGGATGCTGCGCAACGAAACCAGTGGTTGGCGGTTAATGAGAACTTTCTCCATTCCCCGTAATAGATGAAAGAGCTGATCTTTCATCAGGTATGGGGTTTATGACCCCAGTAGATCCAACATACCTATTTACATTTAGTTATTTTGTGGGTAATAAAATTTTTTGGGTTGCCCAAGATACCTAAAGTGCGTCTAGAGCCAGTTTCAGATGAATCTAGCGGAAGAAAGGTTCTGTGAATGGTTTTACTTCATTTCAATATATTAACGACTAGGTATGTTCTTGAACTAGGTATATTCAAGAACGAAGAGTCAGTTATATTACTGAATTATTTAGTAATAAAATATGTTCTCTTTGATGAAATACGAGTCATTCATTTGCGTGGGTCAGTAAAATTTTACCAAAGTAGTTACGATTATAACGTATTATTATTTGTCTCGTGCCATGTCCGTTTATATGGATAGTTTAAGATTCTACTCTCGTTATTTTTTATGTGAATACGCGAGTCGTTTTTACAGTATACTTAGTATACTATGTATGTATACTTAGGTACATACAAATATCCACACATGCCTTTACATACCATTTGTTAAATGTATTCCGTTATACGAGTATGTAAACAACTAAAAGTACAATCCGTGCATGTTAAACAAACACTATTCATTTATAGGGTATGATGATGGTAGAATATGTGAGGTTTACTTTACTACCCTAACACATGGAAACCATGATTCATGCAATATTAATTTTACTATTTATGATACAATTTTATCCATAGATTATTTATTTATTCGAGTAAATAAATACGAATTTAGTTGAGGTTTTCAACAATTGTAATATTAGCGTTAATTATATGGATGCAAATTGTGATTTTACTTTTTACCATTTTAGGAATTTTAACTATTTAATAAATACAATTCTAAAATAACTGGTTTTTATAATCTTATTTTCAACATCTAACCTGATCTACTGAACGATGGATGTTTTTTCCCAAACACTATCCAGACCATTTCTGGATAGTGTTTGGAAGACCCGGGACGAGCGGAAGTCAAGGTCGATGGCAACTGCGCGCGCCATATGTTAGTGTGCGGAGATGGCCTGCGCGACGGTGTCGGGCAGCGGTCGGCGGCGCGTCTCCGGCGTGCTCAGGAGTTGGCCTGCGTGACGGTGTCGGGCAGCGGTCGGCGGCGCGTCTCCGGCGTGCTCAGGAGTTGGCCTGCGTGACGGTGTCGGGCAGCGGTCGGCGGCGCGTCTCCGGCGTGCTCAGGAGTTGGCCTGCGCGACGGTGTCGGGCAGCGGTCGGCAGCGCGTCTCCGGCGTGCTCAGGAGTTGGCCTGCGTGACGGTGTCGGGCAGCGGTCGGCGGCGCGTCTCCGGCGTGCTCAGGAGTTGGCCTGCGCGACGGTGTCGGGCAGCGGTCGGCGGCGCGTCTCCGGCGTGCTCAGGAGTTGGCCTGCGCGACGGTGTCGGGCAGCGGTCGGCGGCGCGTCTCCGGCGTGCTCAGGAGTTGGCCTGCGCGACGGTGTCGGACAGCGGTCGGCGGCGCGTCTCCGGCGTGCTCAGGAGTTGGCCTGCGCGACGGTGTCGGGCAGCGGTCGGCGGCGCGTCTCCGGCGTGCTCAGGAGTTGGCCTGCGCGACGGTGTCGGGCAGCGGTCGGCGGCGCGTCTCCGGCGTGCTCAGGAGTTGGCCTGCGCGACGGTGTCGGGCAGCGGTCGGCGGCGCGTCTCCGGCGTGCTCAGGAGTTGGCCTGCGCGACGGTGTCGGGCAGCGGTCGGCGGCGCGTCTCCGGCGTGCTCAGGAGTTGGCCTGCGCGACGGTGTCGGGCAGCGGTCGGCGGCGCGTCTCCGGCGTGCTCAGGAGTTGGCCTGCGCGACGGTGTCGGACAGCGGTCGGCGGCGCGTCTCCGGCGTGCTCAGGAGTTGGCCTGCGCGACGGTGTCGGGCAGCGGTCGGCGGCGCGTCTCCGGCGTGCTCAGGAGTTGGCCTGCGCGACGGTGTCGGGCAGCGGTCGGCGGCGCGTCTCCGGCGTGCTCAGGAGTTGGCCTGCGCGACGGTGTCGGGCAGCGGTCGGCGGCGCGTCTCCGGCGTGCTCAGGAGTTGGCCTGCGCGACGGTGTCGGGCAGCGGTCGGCGGCGCGTCTCCGGCGTGCTCAGGAGTTGGCCTGCGCGACGGTGTCGGGCAGCGGTCGGCGGCGCGTCTCCGGCGTGCTGAGCGCCAGCGCCGCCGCCGTCAGCGCCGACCCGCCGAACACCAGCGCCGGCAGCCCCGCCCACCACGAGCCCTGAAATATCGCACACTGTCTAAGGGTCTCCCCACGTCCAGCAGTGGACATCTTGCTGATATGATGATGATATACACATTTCATTTTTTCGCTCACTAAAATCTATAGGAGCTTTTGTTATAAATCTTATATGTCAAAAACTGCATTAAAAAGATAAAAACAAGTTTCCTAATAAAGAACTCAAGCAAATATATTTTGTTTGCAGTCGTGGGACCTAATATTTTGGTTTTACTTGTATGTAGTAGGTCCCCCGACTGCAAACTATCCAATCAGTCGGTCCCTCAAGCATTCATATAATAAATGTTTAATCAGTCGGAGCTAGAGATATGTAGGTACTAACTACATAGTTTATAATCGTTCTTCAAATAAGATAATTAACAAATAGATACGTAATTACGTACTTATATAAATCTAGTAGTTTTCTTATTCCTCTTTAGTATTGCTCGAATCACCTAATGACGTTAGCATTCATATTTTCACTCACCTTTTTTTTTCAAGTTTGTGATACCGAAGTGTTTTAAATTATTCTTCATCTAATTACCTAGGTAATTAGCCGAATATTATAGGGGTGAAAACAGTTGTGACGGAGTTGTTGGATTAAGAGACGATGTCGATAACTCGATCATACCTACCAGCTACCGTGAGTTTAAATTAATAGGAACAAAGAGTAATGTTTGTAATGTTAGAAGTAATAGGGTTTTATCAGAACAGATATACTATTAGGTAAGCAATGTGTTTTCCTTGCTTTTTTATTATTCCTACAATGCAGGCGCTCAAATTGTATGTGGAGAACACACACACACGAACAAATTGTATGTAGTTGATGTTCCTCATGGCGGTGAGCATGATGGGCAGCGTGGCCAGCGCGTACGCCCGCGCTGGAACAGCCCGAAGGCCGCCAGCGGCGCCAGCGACGTCGACTGCGCCGGCGCCGGCGGCGGGACGGCCGCAGACATGGCGGATACACTCACAACGACAAACAAGGGGAGACGGCTCACCGCGTTTGTGGTTAACTTTGGTGACCGTGACAGCAACCGTAGTTTATTGGTTTCGCAAACAGTTGATCATTTTATTGTGTGAGGCTTCATCTGAAAGTGTTTTGTCTGCGTTGTATGTAAGAAACTTGGAATAAACTTTGCTGACGATTTCTTATGGGCCTTGTTTGTTGTTGTTGAATAACTTTACACTTGATGTTTTAATAAGCAATCATTAGATTAACTGTTATAATTTACAATCACCAAAATTAAAATAGTGAGATGTTATCTAATTTAATGACTGATTGTTGTGCAGACTAGGGACTAATTTTTCGAAATGATATTAATATGATATTAATTTATTCAATAGAATGTACAAAAGTAATAAACACAATATGACTTTAAAACTAATAAAACTCACTTATATAGGAAAAAATGTGTCTATTAAAAGTCCTATAATCTTTTCCCGGTGGAACGCTGCCCACGAGGCCGGCCGGCTACAGTCCCCCGCTGGATGGCCATGCCTTTATGCGACGACGGTGGCAAACAAGCTTACGGTCCACCTGATGGTAAGCGGACACCGCAGCCTATAGACGCTCGTAACTCCAAAAGAGTCACGTTTTGCCCTTTATAAAATTTGAGGATTCACTGTGTTGAAGGGACATAAGGCCTATCCTTTCGCAGAACAATGAGCCAGCCCAGCTGTCTGCATTTGATTCCCTCGGTCTTTTTAGGGTTCCGTAGTAAACTTAGTGTGCAGGACGACCGAATAAACGCGTGATAGGAGTGTAAATAAAATGTAAATAGATAACTAAGTACATAGTTTAAGCGGCCTAGTTAAGTTTCAATAAAATATATTTCTCATGTGTACTCATTTACCCTTAGAGTTAAGATAGGAATCTAGTTAGAATTCATGATTAGGCATATTTGTAATTGGTAAACAATATTCATAGACTCTAATAAGACATGTAAGAATAGTATGAAAATAAATAATATTAGGGAGATGATTTCGTAACTCGGCCAGTCGCCTACCTCAGTTGCGGGCCGCTTGATATACCCCGAGCGGGAATAAAAACAGCGCGAGCGCCCCGCATCCCGCACTTCACTCCCGGCAGCCGAACCGAGAACATCTCTCTCGCGCAAGTCTCAAGCTATCCAGTGTGTTTTTATTGCATCTAGTTCCTGATCCCTCATTAGTGAACGTTAGGTTATTAACCAGGCGTCAATCAAAGTAATCGAAGCACAGGTGATTTAGTCACATAATGGTCCATCGGAATCGGATTGAAGATTGAAGAATTCAAGAAAGAAAATTTCAAGTCAGAAAATTATCAAGATTTCAAGTCAGAAAATTATCAAGATTTCAAGTCAGAATATTATCAAGAAAGAAGAAAGAAAAATGGGACCAGTAACAAGATCCGTCGGCAAGGGCCGCACCCTGGCTCAGCTCATTTTCGAGCCCGGTACCTCCACTGCTGGGGACGGTACCTCGACGACCACGAACACCGCTACCACAGCCTCGGCATCAGCTACCACAACGACGCAGACAACTTCAACGGAAACAGCGAAGGAGACAACGACTTCTGAGACGACCCGGCCGCTATCTCAGAAATCACCCGCCGAACCGTCCCCCTCGCGCCCCGCACCGCCGCCGCCGTCGAAGTCCGTCCGCACCAGTGCTAGCAAGCGCACCCGCCGCATCGCCAAGGCTAAAGAAGAGATGTTACGCATTGAACTGGAGCTCGCCAAGGCTCGTCTCGCCGCGATTGAAGCCGAAGATAGTGAAGAAGATGACGCCACCGTACTGTCCGCGGTGGTCATAGAAGACAAAGTTGATGCCTGGCTGGAGTCAAGTCGTCGCGAGGTCCTCGCGATAACCCAGGCACCCCACTTTGCGAACTACAATGAGGAAGGAGCCCAAGACTCCCCCCCTGCCGCTGCCGTGCAACCAGAGGGGAGCTACCCGCCGCTGCCGCGCCCCGCCGAGCTCCCCCCTCCACCGCCGCTGCCGAGCACCTCTGCCGAGTTTCCCCCGCCACTGCCCCTTGCGGGGGGACTCCCCGCGCCGCGCACCGCACCCGTCGCCCCTCCGGCCGCCCCCGCGGCCTACGGACGTGCGCACGATGTCCAGTTGAACGCTGCCGCACCCGTCTTCACCCCGGCGCCTGCCTACGCGCCCCGCCACAACGAAAATGTGCCGGAAGCCTCCCTGGTGAAGAGGAACAACCAAGTGGACATCACCGACCTAGCTGCAGCCATCGCCGCCGCTGCCCGCGCCGGCGCCGCCCCTCGCTACACCGCCGAGCTACCAGCCTACGGGGGGTCACAGCAAGAATGGCTAGCATTCAAAGCTACGTATGAAGAATCTTACGACAAGTTCAGCGAGAGCGAAAACATCGGCCGCCTGAGAAGAGCCCTCAAGGGGAGGGCAAAAGAAGCCGTCGAGAATCTTCTCATATATCAAGCCCCGGCCGCCGACATCATGAAGACGCTCGAAACTCGCTTCGGGAGGCCAGACTCAATTGCCCTGGCCGAGCTCGAACGCCTGCGCGCTATGCCACGCCTCACCGACGGCGCGCGCGATCTCTGCGCGTTCTCATGCCGTGTCGCAAACACAATCGCGACATTGCGTGCTCTCGACCGCGCGCAGTACCTACACAGCCCCGAGACAACGAAGGCGATATTGGACAAACTCACGTCCGCCCAGCGCTACAGATGGTTCGACTTCGCGGCATCCACGACGTCCGCCGAGCCCGAACTCTTGAAGATATCTGCCTTCCTGCAACGTGAAGCCCAGTACTGCGCCGCATACGCCCAGCCAGAACTCACTGAAGCACCTGCCAACCCGCGGCGTACCCACAAAACGTACGCCGCCATAGAAAAAACAGAAAAGCCAGTTAGCAAGTGCCCGTGCTGCAACAGTGAAGAACACAACATACTGAAGTGCCCGAAGTTCACCGCCGCCGAAACCGACGACCGCTGGAAGATAGCTAAAGAAAAACGTCTGTGTTTCCGATGCCTGAAATACAAGTCGAAGATGCACCAATGCAAACGCGTGAAGTGCGAGCGAGATGGCTGCGAATATTTTCATCACAAGCTGCTACACAATAGAAGAGCCGAGCCCGCCGCCGCCGCAGCTAGTGAAGCCGTCACCTCTACGTGGACACGAAGACAGTCACGCGCCTTCCTGAAAATAATGCCCGTGACCATTACCGGCCCGAAAGGCCAAGTATCTACATCTGCATTGGTGGACGACGGGAGCACAATCACGCTGATATCCGAAGACATCGCTCGTCGCGCCGGCCTAGAGGGGCCCGCCAAGCCGCTACAAATTGAAGCCATCACTAGTGAGAAGATAAATGCTACGAGAAGCCGACGTGTCTCACTACAGATACAGGGACAAGGCGAAGCGATCGAAATATACGCCCGCACGATCCCGGACCTCCGCCTATCCCCGCAAACGGTCAGCGAAGAAGACATCAAGGCGTGCCCGCATCTCAAAGACATCGAGCATCTATTGAAGTACGACACAGCGGAGCCCGGCATACTACTGGGGCAAGACAACTGGCATCTCCTAATCCCGGAGGAGGTACGGCGCGGCGATCACAGCCAGCCCGTAGCGAGCCGCCTATCGCTCGGGTGGGTACTCCACGGCGCACACACTAACGCGCGTGGGGGGCCCGTAAAAGCCGCCGCCGTACATCACATCGTGTCCCAGGAAGAAAACATAGATACGCAGCTACGTGAATACTTCACCTTGGAGAATCTGATGCTGGAGCCCAGACGTCCACGGTCGGACCCGGAAGTGCGCGCTCTAACACAACTGGAACAAGAAACTGCAATATTGAGCGATGGCCACTACCAGGTGCCCCTGCTGTGGAAGAACGAAGCTGAAAAAATGCCGAACAACTACGAGAACGCCCTGAAACGTCTTCACAATATAGAGAAAAAACTGGATCGAAACGTCGAGCTCAAAAGGCGTTACAATGAAGAAATAGAGAAGCTCGTCACGCGCGGCTACGCTGAGCCCGCGCCGCCACGGCAAGACAGCGCGATCACCTGGTACCTACCTCACTTCCCTGTCATCAACGTACTCAAGCCCGACCGGGTACGTTTGGTGCACGACGCTGCAGCGCGCACACGAGGAGTATCGCTGAACGACAAACTGCTAAAGGGCCCCGACCTACTGCAATCATTGCCGGGCGTCCTAATGCGGTTTCGCCAACACAAGATCGCCGTGTCCGCCGACATCGAAGCTATGTTCATGAACGTGAAAGTGAAGCCTGAACATCGCGACGCGCTTCGATACCTATGGCGCGGCGACCGCCGTGATGACACCCCGCCACAGGAGTGGCGCATGAGCTCCCTCATATTCGGAGCTACCTGCAGTCCGGCCGCCGCGATCTACGTCAAGAACGCCAACGCGGAAAAATATCGCGCTACGCACCCAGTAGCCGCGGACGCCATAGTACGTAATCATTACGTAGACGACTACCTACAGAGCTTCCCGACGACTGAAGAAGCCATAGAAGTTGCCACGCAAGTACGCGATATTCAAGCCCGCGCGCACTACAACTTAAGAAAATGGGCGTCTAACTCGGCGGATGTACTACGGGCGGTAACAAAGGAAGACACGGGCCGCCAACACATCGAACTGGACAAAGGCGAAACGACGTGCGAGCGCGTACTCGGGCAAGTGTGGGTGCCGGCGACCGACGAGATCGCCTTCAACCTCGATCTCAGCCGCCTGCCGCCGGGCGTCCTAGAAGAAAAGAAGCCTACGAAGCGCCTCGTCCTCCGAGTGATGATGTCAGTCTTCGACCCGCTCGGCCTCGCCTCACCTGTAACAGTACAAGCAAAGAAGATATTACAAGAAGTGTGGCGCCGCGGCACTGAATGGGACACGCCGATAGACGACGACCTCGCGCAAAAATGGGCCTTATGGACTCTACAATTGAGTTCATTACGCGACGTCGTCATACCCCGCTGCTATCCACACTACAGTGACGCCGAGACTAGAGAAGTACATACCTTCGTCGATGCATCGCTGGCCGCCTACACGTGTGCAATCTACTGGCGCACGGTGACCGAAGATGGGCGCGCTCACGTGTCACTGATCACGGCGAAGGCTAAGGTCGCCCCCCTCAAGGTGACCTCAGTTCCCCGCCTCGAGCTGCAGGCGGCGACTATGGGAGCGCGCATGACGGCGACCGTCATTGAAGAACACGACCTGAAACCAAATCGAAAAATATACTGGTCGGACAGTCGCACCGTGCTCGCCTGGATCCGGACGGGCGCGCGTTCATTCAAACCCTTCGTCGCGCACCGCATCGCCTCAATAGAAGAAACAACTACGGTCAACGAGTGGAGATGGGTACCTACGCGAGACAACCCCGCGGATATACCTACCCGCGACTTACCTCATGACTTCGGCAGCCACCACCGCTGGTACCACGGGCCCGAGTTCCTGTATGAAGACCCGGCGACATGGCCCGTCGAACCGTCACAGCAAAGCCCGCCGCCGACCTGTGAAGAAAAGAAAACGCCAGAGTCATGCAACAAGATATCACACTCACCGTGGTTGCCCGCCGCCGACAAGTACTCGCGCTGGGAGCGACTAGTACGCACGCTCGCCCGCGTACTACAATTCATAGAACTGTGTCGCCCTCGCCGCGCGCGTACTCACTACAAGCGCACCACCAACTTTCACGCGGCCGACAAGATGCTGCGTGAGGAGATCGATCCGGCACTTCAAGAGGAGGCGGCGAAGAGGAAAATCAGCTGGCGCTTCATTCCCCCCTCCGCCCCCTTCATGGGCGGGGCGTGGGAGCGTATGGTTCGAGCGGTGAAAGACACACTTTACACCGTGCTGAAGGAGCGCCCCCCGACCGAAGAAGTCTTCGCGACGACACTGGCTGAAGCGGAGAACATCGTCAACAGCCGCCCACTCACCTACGTGCCAGTCGAAGCCGGCGAGCCGGAAGCAATTACCCCAAATCATTTCCTCCTCGAGGGCTCCGGCCGAGTGCAGTCGCCCGGCACCTTCGACGACAAGGACCTGGCGGGACGAGCAACATGGAGGACCAGCCAGCGCCTCGCGGACCATTTCTGGAATCGCTGGGTTCGCGAGTACCTACCTACACTCCAAGACCGGCGGGAGCCCTACGGACGCGGCCGCCCTATCGAGATCGGCGACATCGTACTCATCGCCGACGGCAACCTGCCCCGCAACACCTGGCCCATGGGGAAAGTTATCGCCAAGTTCCCCGGGCCTGACGGAGCTACGAGAGTGGTGGACGTGCAGACGAAGGGCGGAGTGCTACGACGGCCGACGAAGAAGCTCGCGATCCTGCCGACGACGGACGACGACCTGCACGCCAAGGAGATGGAACGTCCAGCGGAGCGTTCCACGGCGGGAGAGATGTGCAGGACGACCGAATAAACGCGTGATAGGAGTGTAAATAAAATGTAAATAGATAACTAAGTACATAGTTTAAGCGGCCTAGTTAAGTTTCAATAAAATATATTTCTCATGTGTACTCATTTACCCTTAGAGTTAAGATAGGAATCTAGTTAGAATTCATGATTAGGCATATTTGTAATTGGTAAACAATATTCATAGACTCTAATAAGACATGTAAGAATAGTATGAAAATAAATAATATTAGGGAGATGATTTCGTAACTCGGCCAGTCGCCTACCTCAGTTGCGGGCCGCTTGATATACCCCGAGCGGGAATAAAAACAGCGCGAGCGCCCCGCATCCCGCACTGGATTGTCGCAGTTGAAAATTGAGTTGTATGCCAATTGTATGCCCACAAAAGGTAAACAAACAAGCGCCCGGATCGTCTTTCTCCTGACATACCGCGCCACCGTCCCTAACCCGTCTAGCTGTCGCCAAGCCCGGCTTCCCACCAGCGGGTCTCACCGGGCGAAGCCCCGGCGAAACGGGAAAGGGCGGCCGCGCCGCTGCGATCGCGCGAAAACTGCGAAAACTGACAAACCACAAAACAAACAACAACACCAACCAGCCGCACTGACGGAAAATCGGTCACAACAAGACCCCCTCCCCCCGCCTTTGACAAATCAAAGGCGGGGGTAGACTAAAAAGACCCGAGCGAAATCTACCCTCGGGTCCAAACCTCGGAAAAACATGCCGCCACCGACGTCCACGTCCTCCAGGGACCCATCGGAGCGAAATCCAACACGCCCCAGAACTTTCCGGCGTACCCGTGGCATCGGGGACGCCTCCAGAGCCGCCCGAGACCCGCGCGTGCAGAACGCTTTTAAAAATGTTCTGCGCGCGTCTGCGGCGGCTTTCCGCGCGTCGGCCTCGGACTCCCCGAGTGCCCCAGGAACGCCCACAAGTGAAGGCGCAGGAGAAGCGCCGTTCCCAAAGCCCGCAGACCTAATAAAGGCCATACTGGGCCAGCTAGGCCCAGTATCTCAGGACAGCCAGATAACCGCCGCAGATCTAACTGCCGCCACCTCGTCCGCCGCCGCCGCGCTCGCCGCCGGCAATCGCGCCGCTGCCGCGCCGCCCACGGCTCGAACCGCCGCCACCGGACAACCTACAGCAGCGACCTCCAAGGCGCAAACTACTGGAACCAGGGCCAACGCCGCGACAACCGCGGCGCCCACCCCCGGCCCCCGCACAATGCTCGCGCCACAAACGGCACACAGCACGCGAAACACCACCAATACCTACATAAATGCCGCAACGAGCCCGTCAAAGGCCTCGGCCCCACTGCCGCAGCGCGCGCCCGCAGCGCAGCGCCCGAAAACGGCCACAACAACCGCGTCGCGGCCCCCACCCGCCCTCGGAGCGGGCAAGGCATCGTCCGCGCCCCGCAAGGCGCCCGCGCCCGCGACCGCTACCGGCTCGGTGCCCCGCGCGGCCCCGCCGATGAAAGCCACTCCAAGAGCACAACCCCCACCAATCCGCCCCTCAGGAGCCAAGCCGCTACAAACGAGCGGAAAAACGCCACCGTCGAGCACAAACCCAGGCCAATATTCACCGCCGCTGGTACACACCCCAGCGCAAACCCCACAAACCAGCTTCGCGCCACCGCCCTTCGGGAAAAAGCGCGCGCCCACCTCACCTCTAGAGATGCATCAGGCGCTGAGCCTCCCGCGTCTCGAACTGTCCCCAATGGAGGCAGAAAATGAAAACGATAATGAAGAACCTGAAAACGAGACCGACGTCAGAACCCAACAAGGCGACGATGCTGACGAGGAAGAACTACCAACCGCACCCCCCGAAGTCCCGCACCCCAAAAACCGCGAGAAACGCCCGCGGCCAATTACGGTCGACCATCTCCCGAACTGGCCTAAACATTTCCGCGCGCTAAGGGAAAAACTAGGACGAAACCCAAACGGAAAGGCCTACGGCAATGGCATCCGTTTTATCCCAGCCGACCATGAAGAGTATAGAACGATCCAAAAGTACCTAGAGACCCTCCAAGAAGAGATGGCTGCACAGGGCGAGGTACTAGCCTGGCAGGCCCTGAATCTCGAGTCAGAGATCCCGCTAAAAATATGCGTGAGAGGCCTCCCCCCAGACACCGATCCAGAGCTCATTACCGAAGAGCTAAAAGACCTTGGCTTTGACGCGTTATACACCCGCCACGTCAAAGCCAGGGAAGGAAGGCCAGGCTGCGTATTCTATGCGCAGATAAAGAAAAATGAAAACACCATCCCGGCCATATACGAAGTGCGGGATCTATTAGGAATGCCAGGCGTCGTGGTGGAGGCATGGCGTGGCAGGAAGGGCCCGGCACAATGTCACCGGTGCCAAGGGTTCCGCCACTCCTCCGCCGGCTGCCACCGCCCCGTGAAATGCGTGAGATGCGCGGGCTCACACTACGCAAGCCAGTGCGACCGCCCACGAGACGAGCCCGGGACCTGCGCAAACTGCCTAGGACCCCACACTGCAAACGACACAATCTGCCCCGTCTACCGCAGAGAGGCGAGGAACAAAAAAGCCGGAACGGCCCCCTTCACCACCCGGCGACAAGGGCAACTAATCGCCCAACCCAGCATGGTGAGGGAAGACGAAAACGCCGAGCACTCTCTAATGGCGAGAGCAAACGACGGGGCACCTAAACGCCGCCGTCGGGGGGGGAGGGGTAGAAAGAAGAAGGAAGCACCCCCAACCTCAACACACTTACCGCCACTAACATCACTGGAAGCCCAGCCGACGCAGCCGGCCCAACCAGCAGGGTCGGCCAAACCGGCAGCACCACGCCCAGCGGAGCGTAGACCGGCCCCAAGCCGGCCCACAGTTCCACCGCCACCGCCACCAATGACACTTCAGGACGGCACTAGGAGCAGAGTGATTGCCCAGTGCATCACGATACTGCAGAACGTCCTGTCAGCTGTACAAGCCGGATCAAATCCCGTCCCCATCATCCTCAGGGGGCTGGCCGACCTATACCAAGATGGCTAGCTCCCTGAAGATATTACACTGGAACGCTGGCGGCCTAAACCGCGCAAAAAAGGAGCTCCTGTCCGCCGTTCTGAAGAGAGAGCGGGTCGACGTAGCTCTGATATCCGAAACACATCTCAGGAAGGAAGATCCCCTGAAAATATCAAGCTACGTCATATATCGCCAAGAAGAAATATCACCGCAGGGCAACGCTTACCGAGGGTTGGCAGTGCTCGTCAATAGACGAGTGGTGCACCAGCCCTTGCCCCACCTCACAGACCTTACGACGAGCTACGCGCTGGGGGTGCAGATCCACGCTGGAGGACAGCACTTAAGGGTCTTCGCTTTTTACCGCCCGCCCGGCTCCGGATTTTCCATACTCGACATCGAGCAAATCCTAGAGCCGAATACACCCACCATCATCGCCGGCGATTTTAACGCCAAAAACACGGCCTGGAATTCCACTAGAATCTGCTCGACGGGCCGGACACTCCTGGACCACGCCGAACGAAATGGGTACGCAGTTACGGGCCCGGAGGTGCCCACCCACTACCCATACTGTACGGCGCATTTACCAGACGTCATCGACCTGGCAGTCTTTAAAAACCTAATAGACTGGCCGGAGCAACAAGTCCTCGATGACCACTTAATCTCGGATCACCAACCTGTGATCCTGCAACTTGAGACCGGCGCAACCAAAACCCAAAGACGCACCACCCGGAAAAAGACCGACTGGGCGCTATTTGCAGAACACATGGCCGAACACTCGGCGTCCTTCCCAGCTAACTCCGCTGAGGAAGTTGACCGTCTTGCCGAGTCGTTCACCCGAGACACCCAAACAGCCATAGAGGCTGCCACCACGACGGCCAGTGGGCCCAGCAGAGGGGACTGCAGAAGAAGAGCCCCGCACCACATCTTAGTCCTCATAGAAGAGAAAAAGAGGCTGCGGCGGCTATACAACCGGACCCAATGTCCCACCTTAAAAACCCGACTAAATGCCCTCGCCGAGAAGATTGCGACAAACCTCGCAACTCATTCCCGTTACACCTGGCTCGAGGGCATTAGCGAAACGGCGGAAGAAGGCTGGAGTGGCATTCATCGCCTGTGCCGCCGCCTGAGCGGAAAACCAGCGCCAGTACGCCCACTCCTGGCCCCAGATGGAACGCCGAGGTACCGTGCAGAAGACCGCGCAGAGATCCTCGCGGACCACCTGGAGGGCCAATTTAAACCGAACCCACCAACCAACATTATACTCAACATGCTGATGGAACGAGAGGTCGAAGAGTATCTCAGCGCTCCACCCCCACCTGACGAGGACACCATTGTATTCTCCCCAGGCCAAATCCAACGGGCAACAAGGAAAACCAAACTACGAAAAGCCCCAGGACCAGACGCGATCCCCAATGAGGCGCTGCGTCACCTACCCCCGCGAGCCATCGCGACGTTGACGCGGCTCTTCAACGGGGTCGTAAGAACTTGCCATTACCCAAACTCCTGGAAGTCGGGCAACGTTATTATGCTGCCCAAGCCGGGGAAGAATACACTCCACCCAGAGAGCTACCGCCCCATCACCCTGCTGCCCACGACGTCCAAGGTGTTCGAGCGGCTCCTTCTACAACACCTAGCACCTCACATTGAGCCCCGCGCGGAGCAGTTCGGGTTCAGAGCCGAGCATTCCACGACGCTACAGATAGCCAGAGTCCTGCACACAGCGGCAGTGGCGCGGAACAAGAAGGAGCACGCAGTGGCAGTACTCCTAGATATAGAAAAAGCCTTCGACCGGGTCTGGCACACAGGCCTGGTCCACAAGCTTCTCACAACCCCAGCTCCGAGAAGGATTGTCCACACGGTTGCAGACTTCCTCAAGGATCGCACATTCCAAGTGGCAGTGGAAGACGTAGCATCCACTAGAAGACCTGCAACCGCAGGCGTACCACAAGGAAGCTGCCTGTCGCCCGTGCTGTACGCGCGCTACACGGACGACATCCCAGTACGAGAAGGTGCCACACTCGCCTTATATGCCGACGACGCAGCGTACATCGCAACGTCAATCAAACTGCCACACGCCGCAATTAAAATCCAACGAACACTGGACGCGTTACCAACATGGCTTGAAGACTGGAGACTTAGGGTGAATGTAGCAAAGACTCAGGCCATCACCCTAAGTACAAAAAGAAATCCACCACCAGAGCTGACGCTCATGGGACAAAGCATCGCCTGGCAACCGACTGTGAAGTACCTGGGCGTCACTATCGATCGACTGCTCAACATGACGGCCCACGTTGATAACGTCATCGCGCAAACACGCGCAGCACGGACCCTACTGCAACCAGTGCTGAAATCCCACCTCAATTTAAGAACCAAGATCGGGATCTACAAATCCTACATAAGACCCAGGCTCACATACGCAGCCCCCGCATGGTACGCGTTGGTGGGAGAACGCAAGAGGAAGCGACTACGCGCGCAACAGTCGCTCACTCTGCGCACGATCACCGACGTCCACTACTACGTGAGCAATGCGGTGCTGCACCGGGACCTGGACATTGAACACCTGGACGAATTCATCACCAGACTGGCCAAGGGAATGTTCGAGAGTGCGGACGGATCACGCCAGACGCACCTCCAGGACATAGCCCCCTACCACTCCAGACCGCCCGACAAAAGGGCACTTCCGCGAGACCTGATCCGCGATGTCACGGACGACGACCAGGACGTTCCTGCAGTGCCGTCGGCTTGAGTGTCGCTCGCTGGGCCTCCCCTAACAGGGAATCACCCGGCAGGGCTCGACCTCGCTGACGGACGAAGCAGAAGACCCCACCACCGGACCCGACGAGCTTAAAGCTCACCACATCTCCCCGTCCGTAGTAGCGGACGGCGTTGGATACCGCCAAAAGTGGCCCAGCCACGCAAGGCTTCCCCGAGCCAGGACAGGCTCGTGAGACGACCCGTTGTGTGATCCCGCACTTCACTCCCGGCAGCCGAACCGAGAACATCTCTCTCGCGCAAGTCTCAAGCTATCCAGTGTGTTTTTATTGCATCTAGTTCCTGATCCCTCATTAGTGAACGTTAGGTTATTAACCAGGCGTCAATCAAAGTAATCGAAGCACAGGTGATTTAGTCACACTTAGGGTTCCGTAGTAAACAAGGAACCCTTATAGTTTCGCCATGTCCGTCCGTCCGTCCGTCCGACCCCCGTTTTTCTCAGTAACCGTTAGTACTAGAAAGCTGTAATTTGGCATGAGTATACACATCAATGACGCAGACAAAACGGTAGAATAAAATCTTTGAAAAAAAATTTTTTTAGGGTACCTCCCCTACATGTAAAGTGGTGGTGCAATTTTTTTTTCTGCCAAACCCCATCGTTTGGGGTATCGTTGGATAGCTCTTTTAAAAATATTATTAGTTTTCTAAAAGCATTTTTTGATTAAAGAATAGGTTAGCGTGATATTAAGCTTTGAAGTGATAATTTTAGCTATGGTCAAGTGTCCCCCCCCCCCCCCCCCCTGCCAGCTAAACGGTGGCTACTAGGCATGTGAAAAAAATCATGGTAGTAGTATATACGATGAATTTAAAAGGAAAACTATCACAGCTAAGTAGACATTACTAGTTAACGAGTAATAGTCGAACTTCAGAAATGTACTTTGCAAAAGCAAACTTTCGTAC
Organism: Cenopis cana; assembly: GCA_951800055.1. NCBI lineage: Eukaryota > Metazoa > Arthropoda > Insecta > Lepidoptera > Tortricidae > Cenopis > Cenopis cana. The sequence continues at coordinate 111,511 of OX637484.1, read as the reverse complement.
AATTTCCATTGATACCTTAGATAATGTTGTTAATTCTGTCAACAACATAGTAAATATAAGTTTGCGAACTTTTTAGTCCATATAATGTAACGGGTAGACGACTACGGAACCCTACCTTGCGCGTGGCCCGACACGCACTTGGCCGGTTTTTAAATATCTAATTGGGTCATAAACAGATTTAGGTCCTTAACTTTCCTGTGGACATATCAAAAGTTAAGGGCTAAAAAGCTTAATTCTTGATTGAATCAGTAACCCGCATACCTAAAACAGCGTCTCCGTATAAATTAATCCACGTGATAAAAGCAAAACTTACATGCGCATCCGTTAACTAGCGACCACAGAAGGGACGACTTTTGTTATTTCAAGTGTTTATGACCCAATTATATTTATGGTATTGTCAGGTTAAATGCCTTAGATTAGTGGTTACTTGGTAGTGTAAAACGCAGTATTTTACAACAGAAGCTATCAGATAATTATGTACAACAAAAAAAAGATTATCCTAATCATTTAGGTATTTTAATATTCGTAAAGTACACCTATACGAGTATAAGTAGTAATGATGATAATTGTGAGGAGCGGGTTCGCGGTGAATGTTGCAAAGTCCGGAGAGAAGTAATAAAAATGTTTATTGTCTAGAAATAGCACAAATGTTATAAAAGATTGTTAGTAAAATGTTGAATGTTAATGTGTGTTAATGTTCGAATGCACCCGGTCGCGATAGCTCCGAAAAGTACACTAAACTGGATTAATTATAATTTATTGACTATGCTTTTCGCTGATGAAGCGCACGAGGCGCGTTCACGTGTAAGGTGCATTGCACCGAACATCTTGCCGGGGGCAAACGATGAGATGAAATGAGAAAGAAAATCTAAGTGATACAAGTTGATCAACAATATTCAATACAGCTAAGTAATTAATCTTTAAACGATAACTTCCTAAATATCGGCGAAGTGCCTCTGTCCATTTGTTTCATCGCAATGTCATCATCACAACACTGTTGCGTTTTTCGCGCACTTGCACTGCACTTATCACTATCACTAACACTACACTGGCGCACCAGCCCGCGCTGCTTGCGGGGGCTGCGGGGGGCGGGGGCGTCTCTCGCTCGGCCCTGCTCTACGTCCTGTGCTGGAGAAGGCAGTTCTTGCACCTGGTTGTTCACTGGGGGAGGAGTTGCTCTGAGCCTCCCCTGACAGCGTGTTTTTCGGGTTACGTAAATAATTATCCCGATTATCACTACACCCCATAGACAGTATATAGCGGCATAGTGGTGTATGTCGTTTGCCGAGTAATTATCGAGAAGAGGCTCGGTTTCTTTCATTATCTTTATTTTATCTCCGATGTCCTTTAATTGACCCGCGTCATAGTTGTCCAGGCTATTATTTCTGTACTCCGGCAACGTTATATTTATAATGTGGTTGATGGGATCTATTTCCGGTGCTTTTATGTTAAAACTCAAGTCGACCTTGCTTTGCATGTTTTGATGCGTGTGAATTGTAAAGTTATCCGTTTTCACAACACAATTCTCGTCTACATTGATAATATTCGTCTGGACTACTGTCTGGGATGTAACCTGATTCTTGCATAGCGCGCGCAATTGGCACGCGTCACAACAAAAGTAAAGGTACTGATTCACTTTCGATAGACTTATCCATTTGTTTTGACAAGCGGCTGTGTTTGTTTTGCATTGATAATTGTTATCCTTAATGCATAAATCCTTGTCAGAGTTCATTTTGAAGACTGGAGTTTTAAGGTAGCACATGTATGTTGTTTCGTCTCGAATAATGCAGTGTTCTATTTCTTTTTCCGTTAGCGGCAAATAGGCATCTTTGCGTAAATTAATGGCTACGTGGTTTTCTATAGGAGTTATAGATATCATGTTTCTTCCCGCACTGTGCTGTATAGGTATGATGTTGTATAAATCGTAACTGTCTCGGCTTACAAGGGGAATACGAATCTCTATTATCATGTATTGGTCAGTCATCTTGGCTTTAATCTTTAATAGGTGATAGATGTTTTGCAAATGGGTTTGAATGTTATCTACTGGTAAGGATAAGTCGCTTACTAGTTGTCCAGATATAATGTTGAGTTCTCTTTGAAATTGTTGTGGGCTGATGATATGTATGTTCATTTTCCCGTTATATATGTTTGTGAGGGTTTCTAATAAGGTATCTTGGATATTTCTTAAGTGGCTCAGTAGGTTGTTAGCGGCCATCGCAATAATGTTGAATTGTGCCATGCACTCAGCGTTATTTACTCCCTTTTGCAATGCGGAAGTGCCTTGATCTAGGCTAATTAAATGAGCGTGTATCATTTTATGTTGTTTTTCTATGCTATCTTTGTTTCTTAATAACAAGTTATATTCGGCCTCTATTATCGATGTCTGGTTTTTCCAAAGGTTGGCGAGGTGTTTCTCATTGTTTCTTGTTAGTAAAATGTCCTTTTGATATTGCTCTGCGAACCTTTCATCCAGAACTCCGAAAAGAGTGTTTGCGATATTTCCGACACCATTAATTAGGCCGCGGCGTGTTCGTGTTTCGGGTTTCAACTGTTTACTCGATAGAATACGGTTGTAGTGTTGTAATTCGTCATAAGACTGACGTAGTTGTAATGTAATGATGTCACAATGTGTTAAGGTCTTTATTTGTTGGCATATGTTTTCTAGTTGGGTGTTATACTTTATGTAGGCCGTTATTCCTTCCCAGTAGGGGTTGAGGTCCTGGTAAGCTACTAATTTCCATTCATCTTTTACCAGCAGCATGTTTCCGATGTTGTCGAAATAAAACCCTTTATTTTCCTGTACGTGGGTCACTTGAACGCAGCATCCCATTGTTAATAGGGACATGAGATAAAGGAATGCCATAAAGATTGTATTGGCATATCCGAGGTTGTTGTTTGGTCTCTGCTTTTTTGTTTGTTTTTCTGGCGTGGAGGCTTGGTTTTCATATTGCTCTGTTTCTTTTGGTATCGGTAGGACAGATAGTTTTAGTACTGGTCGCTTTAAGAGCCCATTTTTTGTTTTTAAGGTGACGACTCGGACATGTCCGTCCGGTCCGGCATGAACTTCTACCACACGTCCGAGGGCCCACTTTCCCGCGGGTAGGTTGTCGTCGTGTATTACTACCATGTCATCTTTTTTAAGGTTCTTCTGAGGCGTGTTCCACTTCGGTCTTGCCGACAATTGACTTAAGTATTCGCACTTCCATCTCCTCCATATATCTCTAAATATTTTTTGAGTCAAGTGCCATCTCGTTCTAGCGTCCTCCTCTGTTTCGATCACTGTTCCACCAGCTCGGCCTGTCAGGAAGTGTGCTGGGGTGAGAAAATCCAGGTCTTCAATATCTTCCGTCAAGGGGCATAAGGGTCGGGAATTTAGGCAGGCTTCTATCTGGGCTAGTACGGTGGCATACTCCTCAAAGGTTAGTTTGTGTTCGCCCACTACACGTTTTAGGTGGTGTTTAAGGCTTCTTACTGCCCTTTCCCAGAGACCTCCTGCGCTGGGCCAAGAAGGGGCATTGAAATGCCATTCTATCTCCATCTCCGAAATTTCCGAAAGGAAGCTGTCGTTAAATATGTTACGTAAGTCTTGCCATTGTCTCTGTAGTATGTTGTTAGAACCTATAAAATTTGTTCCGTTGTCAGAATATATGTGACGAGGAGTTCCTTTCCTAGCTGCCATTCTTCGTAAAGCAGCTAAGAATGCGGAGCTCGTTAGTTCAGACACCAATTCCAGGTGGACGGCCTTGGTGACCATGCATACGAAGATCGCAATGTAGCCCTTCAATGTTTTTATGCCACGCCCTTTATTGGCTTTGATGTCCACGTATCCTGTGTAGTCAACGCCAGTGTAATAAAATGGTTTGGCTTCATTTACTCTAGCGGCAGGTAATGTACCCATTATTTGGTGTTGTTTTCTTCCTTCAATTTTCTTGCATTTAACACATTTTCTAACTTCTTTCTTTACTGTGTTCATTCCTCCCATCACCCAATACTGTTCTCTTAGTTTTGCCATAGTTAGTCGGGCTCCACCATGTTGCGTCATGGCGTGAGCTTGCTCAATTAATAACGTTGTAAGTCGTGTGTTTTTTGGGATGATTTTCGGATGCTTCATCTCGTACGGAATGTTAGCTGCTTCTAGCCTGCCTCCTACTCTCAGAATGTTGTTTTCGTCAATGAATGGTTTTAATTTTAAAAGTTTGCTGTTTGTTTCAACTCGTTTATGTTTACGCAAGTATTCCATATCCGTTCCCAATTCTTCGCTTTGCACAAATTTTATTATTGTCAATTTAGCTTTTCTCAACTCCGGTAACGTGAGATAGCTAGGTAATATGGCACGCGTCGGTGTCAATGCCCGTAATATCCATGCAATAATTCTTGTTATTTTACCGAGTGAGCTAAATTTGTCCAATAAACTTTTGATAATGTTATTTTCCTTTACCGACTGCGTCACACAAAGGAGGGTATTGTTGTCAATGTTATTTTGGGTTATGTTATTGATGCGGGATTTTTTCTCTTCTTCGTTTGTGGTATATTGTGGATGTTTTGAGGCATCGATAGTAGGTTGGAATGTTAAGAGCCAGGACGGAGCTTGCCACCACAGAGTATGGTTTTTCAGTTGGGATGCTGTGAGACCCCTGCTTGCTGCATCTGCCGGGTTATCTGATGATTTGACATACCTCCACTGTTCTTCGGGCATTATTTCTTTTATTTGTGCTACTCTGTTGGCTACGAACGGCTTCCAGCGGTTCGATTCGCCTTGCAACCACCCGAGCACGATCTTTGAATCCGTCCAGCCGTATGTTACTATATTAAGGTCGTGTAACGAATGTTTAATCTTTTCCATCAATCTCGCCAGTAGATGGGCTCCACACAGTTCGAGCCTAGGTAACGTTAATGTTTTCTTGTGTGGTACGAGTTTGGTTTTGGCCGCAACTAGGACTATATTAGGCCGCTGTTTTATTCGTGCATAGACTACACAAGCGTATGCTTCAAGGGACGAGTCACTGAACCCGAGCAGTTCTATGACGTCATCTTCGCTGCACAATAACCATCTCGGTATTTTACATTCATTCAATTGTTCGATATCACTAATTGCTTTTAACCATTCCGCATGGATTTCATCTGACACATAGTCGTCCCATCTTGTGTTTTCTTTCCAAACTAATTGGAATAAGATTTTGAGTTTTGTTGTAAATGGGGCGAGCCAGCCTAATGGATCATATAATTTGGAGATTTCGGATAAAAGTGTTCTCTTGGTCAGTTTACCTGTAATTTGAGTCGGTTTGCAGTTAAACGTGAAAGTATCTTCAGTGGGGTTCCAGCATAATCCCAGTGTTTTTGTTATGTTATCCACCTTAAAGTTGAAGACCATTTCCTTGCTACCCTGTTCTTTGCTTATGTTTTCTAAGATTTCTTCCTGGTTGGATGACCACTTTCGTAAATTGAAACCTCCGGCTTTTAGAAGGTTGTTTAGATCGGAAACTAAAGTCTTCCCTTGTTCTAATGAATGTGCTCCATGTAGTAAGTCATCCATATAGAATGCCTCTTCCACCACTTTCGCTGCTTCTGGGAATTTATCTCGTTCGTCAGCTGCTAGTCTTTTTAAGGTCATCATGGCTATAAATGCCGCAGACTTGGTTCCGTATGTCAGTCTTGTTAGTTGAAATGTTTGTAACGGTTTTTCAGGACTATCTCGCCATATTATTTTCTGTAGATGTTGATCCATCTCATTCACGAGTATTTGACGGTACATTTTTTCGATGTCCGCGGTAAAGGCGTATTGATACTGTCTCCACTTTAATAAAAGTACTTGTAGGTCTTGTTGTAGATTGGGTCCCGTATACATCAGATCGTTCAACGAATGGCCTGAAGATGTTTTCGAGGATGCGTTAAAAACCACCCGGTATTTAGAAGTTGCTGATTCGGCACGCTCGAGAATGTGATGGGGTAAGAAGGACTCGAGTCCTTTAATACCTGTATCGGGCTTCATGTGACCCAGGTCCAGATATTCATCCATAAATTGTTTGTAACCTTGTGCTAATTTTTCTTGTTTTTGAAGTTTACGTTCCATGTTCTTAAATTGTGCTATTGCTTTTGTTTTCGATTCTCCTAGTTCCTCTTGCCACTGTGGTTTCATAGGAAGGCGCACTTCATATCTTCCTTCCGAATTCCTCTTCGTATTCATTTCATAGTGTTTGATGCATTCCTGATCCTCCTGAGATAAATCTCCTTCTTCGGTGATGTCTTCTATCTCCCAAAAGTGTTTAATGTCTTCTAAATTGTTTATTACTACGTTGCATTGATATGTACGAGCATTTCCAAAAAGTAACCATCCGACTTGCGTTTGTTGTGCTATGGGCTCGGCTGTGCTGCCTCTGATAATTCCATCGAGAAGAATATGTTGATAAATATCCGCCCCAAGTAGTAAGTCTATAGGTCTACTGACGTAAAACTCGGGATCTGCAAGGCGTATGTTTTGTATAATCGACCACGATGGTTTTGAAAATGTTTTATTCGGCAAGTTCTTAATGAGATTATTCATAATAATAACCTCAGCGTCAAATGTAAAGTCGTTGTAGACTGAAGAACATTCTATATTTAGTTTTCCCTTACAGTTATTTTGTTTCTGTCCCACTCCATAAATAATGCCATTGCATCTTTCTCTCTTTAAATTTAATAAGTGTGCTGTTTGTTCTGTTACAAGAGAAATCTGTGAGCCAGGATCAATCAAAGCTCTTAAGGTATGCTGCGTTCCGTCGCCTCCCTTTACTTTTATCAGAGCTGTTGCTAACAAAATCTCAGAGTCCTCATTTTGAGGTGATTGCGAAATGTTATTTACGTTCTTGTTATTTCCAGCAATCGCTGCATTTGCTGACGACGATGAGGTCGACGGCTCCGGTGCTGATGATAGTGTTTTTACGCACGCCTCATGTATCAACGTGTTATGTCGGCCATTGCACTTGTGGCACGTTTTTAATGAATTGCATTTATTACCGTAATGAGTAAACAGGCAGTTAATACATAGTGCCAGTTTTTTAACTGTCTGGTAACGTTTTTCAATGGGTAGTTGTAAGAATTGACGACAATTGTATATGCCGTGTTGACTTTTACACATTGGACATTGAATGCCTGAAACATGTAATGTTTTTCCTACTGTTGGAGCTCCGTGACTTCGATTGACTCCGTTGCTTGTTTGGGTAGAGTTGAGATACGGGCGATAATTATGTTGTGTTTGATACGGCTTTCGTGGATTTGCACTCGATGTGCTTGTTTGGGGATATGATTTGGGAATAGCAGATTCTTGTTTTCGGCGAGCCGTCTCAAGGCTTGTGAATTTGCCTTCCATGAATTCCATGAATTCCTTTAGGACTGGTAGTGCTCGGGAATTGGTTAGCGATTCCACGTAGTCCATATGGGTTTCGGCATCGAGTTTTTGTGACAAAATATGTACTATTATTGGATCCCATGAGTTTATATCGACACCTAGGTTTTTTATTGCGTGTAGGCATTCGTTGGTCGTATCGTGCATTTTCTTTATTTGTGTCACGGATTGTTGCTGCATCGTAGGTAGACCTAATAAAATATTCATATGGGAAGTGAATATTAGTTTAGTGTTGTTGTATCGGTTGTTTAGAATATCCCAACATACGGTGTAATTATCTGAACTTATTTGCAAGTGTTGTATGAGCCTTTCTGCTTCGCCCTTAACTTTTGACTTTAAAAACTGCATCTTTTGGGCGTTAGATAACGCTGTATTTTTGTGGATAGCCTCACTAAATAAGTCTTTGAATGCCACCCATGTGTTGTAGCTTCCATGAAAAGTCGGTATTTCCAACATAGGTGTAGATTTCTCTCGGTGTGCCACTGACCATATCTTTTTGTTGATTTCCTTTTTTAGAATGTTAAATGTTTCCTCGTGAGCATTAAATGAAGTCTCGTATTCCACATTTGTCTGAGTACTCTCACTTTCTATCTCCCAATGTAGCGAATCTATTACAGTCCAACGAGATTGTAAGGACTTAAGTGCATCTTCTAACTCCCACTTATCTGTCAGAGTGTTGACATCTATACCTTTTACTGTTCTAACGAAAGCCTTCATGTTAGCTAACTGTTTGCGATACATTTCATCGTGTTTACTAGATGTTCCCGCATTTGTTTTGATGAATTGGTTGCTTAAGTGTCCGCCTAAATCTACTCTTAGAGGCTCTCGTGACGCTTCACCTTTCCCAGCGGCGGCACTTCCCTGGGGATGATTCTTTTGTTCTTCTTCATCCTTGGCCCAAGAAAGCGTTCCCAGTGGTAACTGTTGCGGTACTCCTGTCGTGAGTTCCTGATAACCCGCGTTCAAACGAGAACTAAGCACTGAATAAGATTGTCTCGCACTTTCATACGTACGGTTGGTGAAGTACGGATGAGACTGACTCTCTACCATACCTATTTGTTCATGATTGAGTATAAATTCCTGCCACAAGGTATCCAATTCGTCTAAGCGTTTCGTAAAATACTCGGGCTTCTTCTTCCTTTCAGCACTATCTTTCTTAAAGTTAGTAAGCATAGACTCAATGATGCGGTGAATCTCCTCCTGACGGATTACGCTCGCCATCTTGATGTTTTGTTAGTAAAAATAGGAAAGATCTTACTTGAAGGTCTTCAATGTACGTCGTTACCGACTACTCCTGTCTCGCTGCTGTTGCTGTTGATTACGCCTCTCCTTCAGTCACTGCTCACCCACAAATGTTCAGTTCATTCACCTCACTCACTATTCAGATCTGATTAGCGCGCGAGGTCCACGGTTCGAAGGACCAATGTGAGGAGCGGGTTCGCGGTGAATGTTGCAAAGTCCGGAGAGAAGTAATGAAAATGTTTATTGTCTAGAAATAGCACAAATGTTATAAAAGATTGTTAGTAAAATGTTGAATGTTAATGTGTGTTAATGTTCGAATGCACCCGGTCGCGATAGCTCCGAAAAGTACACTAAACTGGATTAATTATAATTTATTGACTATGCTTTTCGCTGATGAAGCGCACGAGGCGCGTTCACGTGTAAGGTGCATTGCACCGAACAATAATTGATAAAACATGGCACGGTCTATTGACAGCACGAGTCAATTAAACCAAATTTTATAGGTACCCGTTTAGTTATTAATGGGATCCTGTCCTATACCTAAATTTTTGTTCAAATACTTTAATTATGTATCATAATATATGTATACACACATGTACAGTCAGCAGCAATGGTTGCTCGCGGGCGAGGTGTTCAAAATTATCGTCACACGCTCTTATTCCTTTATAATAAAGATGTGTGAAGATCATTGTGAGCACCTCGCCCGCGTAGCAACCATTGCTGCTGACTGTACCTAATATAAAGCTACCTTTCCACCAGAGAGAGCTATGCTATGCAGCCATGCCACGAGGAAGTCATAGCTTTCCGTTTCCTCCAGTGCTATGCTATGTGAACCAATGAATAATATATGATTAGTGTATCAACGCATCGATAGCAACGTAGCATAGCACAGCTCTGAAGGAACAAGGCACCCTAATGTCGGCGTTATTTTGTGATGCTTAAAGAATCTATCGAATATACTGTAAGTTTGTTCAATGTTGGTTTCCGTTAGTGGCATCCTAATTAAACAACCCCAATGGAGTGCCGCTCGAGACGAGTTCAAACTAACGCTATAGCTCTGCTGACCCAGCGATATTCTGAACGATATTCTGCTTTCTCCATTTAGCTCCTCGCGCGTCACACACCGATGGTCCTCCGAAACCACAATGAACCTATATGTATATCAGTGTTCTAAAATGATTAAAAAATCTCTGGTCGAACAATCAGCATTCCAAATCATCAGCACTATCCAAGACGTCACCAAATCCGAAATTCCGATAAGTTAATAATTCGTTATCGGGTCAGCCGTATCAGCGCCATTGTTGTGAAGCCCGCGCGTGCGCACGCCTGCCTCGACCGGACATGGACGCAGGGAGAGTTGAAGACGGCCCGGCGGCCGCGGCCGCAGATCCAGTGACCGTGGTAGATGGTCCTGGGGACCTGGATAGAGTGGGTCACAAGGGCCCAGGCCGCCCCAGCGCCTCCGGCGCCCCGAGGATCGACCTGGACTGGGTGCTGATCAACGAGCTGGGCCAGTTCGGCCGGTTCCAGCTCCACAACCTGCTGCTGGTCGCCGTGCCCATCATGATGTCTGCCTTCATGAGCGAGTACATCTTCTCGGCCGCTGCTGTACCACACAGGTACTAACAGTCTGACTGACCGAATATAATATGTATTTAGTAAAACTCATATTGCGTGTATTGATACTCATTCTTGAACATATTTCTTTGTGTTTTTGATTATAGGTACTAATTTGTGCGATAAACGATATTAGTACCTAAGCAGCGCTACTTAAGCAACATTCACACGTGATAATTATACCTACATATTAATGCCATTCTAATTTCTTTGTGGATAAGATACAAAATTAACAATAGGGAAGATAAAGTTATTAAGGTGATTAAATATAAAAGATAAATATCTTTATCTATAGTAGCCACGCACCGGTTCAGTTCACTTATTTATTTTTCACATTAAACAAGTCCAAAAGTAAAACTGGTAGCAGTGTCGCAGCCAGTTTTTACCCTTGGCCTTAAAGATCATGGACGAATACCGAACAGATTATCTTTATTCTAACTCCCGAATATGTACGATATCAATAAGAATCTAATTATTATAGAATCTGAAAGCTGGATTAGGTACCTCCAGTGAATGTCAAAGATGTTCATATTTAATTTCTGCACCGTCTTCCATTGTGATAACTGACAGGGCTAGGAGAAATCTAGATACCTATATAGACGTGTACTGTATACGCGAAGCTCACGATTCAGATCAAAAACTTCTAGAAATATGATAACTATATAACTATTTATAGTTAGTAGATATTACTTAGGCGCAGTGCCTACTATTCCGCCTTCGCACCGACCAATCCGTCAGTGGCCTACCTACTGCCCACCAACATATTAATATTAATGAATGTTGTAATCGGCTCCAGAGGGGCCAGATATTATTTATTTATGCCAAAAATTCCAAAGTTTTACAGGATTTAAGCGTAATGACACGATGCAGCGACGAGCAGCTCGTGGATGTATTGGAGACCGCGTATAGTATAATAGTTAGAAGTACGCGCGCCGTCAGCCGGATAGTTATCAATATATCAATAAATGTGGTTCTCCCGTCAGATGTGTGATCCCGGAGTGCGGCGAGGTGGCGGGCGCGGCGCACGAGTACAACCCGGGGTGGATCCTGAACGCCGTGCCCGCGGACAGCAGCGGCAACCCTCAGAGCTGCGCGCGCTACGTGCCCGCCGCCGGCGCCGGCGCCCCCCCGCCCGGCACCTGCCCCGCCAACATCTTCAACCAGGCCCAGACGCAGGACTGCGACGGTTTCGTCTATGACAGGACCAACTCTGTTGTGTACGAGGTGAGCTCCAACATTATCATATTTCGTGTAGTTTTTCGCCTTGGTTAGATTACTAATTCGGGATTGTGTGAATCCAACAAGTCCTTTGCTATTCCGCTGAAAGAACGTGTAGGTCTATCAGTGATAATGAGATGCACACGCAAACATGCCACCACCAATATTGACAAAAACCTCGACACGTGTTTCGCCTCTCTCCGAGGCATTTTACGTCTCACCAGTTCAGCTTGTTTCCAGTGGGACCTGGGCTGCAGCGAGTGGCTGCGCGCGCTGGCCGGCACGCTCAACAGCGTGGGCACGCTGCTGGTGCTGCCCATCACGGGCTACGTGTCCGACAAGTACGGGCGCCGCGTGGCGCTGGTCATTTCCGTCTTCAACCTCGCGCTCATGGGCCTCATCCGCGCCTTCTCCGTCAACTACCCCATGTACCTCGCCTTCCAGCTGCTGCAGACCACGCTTGGGGCCGGCACCTTCAGCTCTTCTTACATCTTTGGTATTATTATTGATTCTTATTACTAAATCCAAATTCTTGGTTATTTCAAAACCACTACTTGTAAGTATTGTAATATAACTAAGTAGTACTTTTATCTCACGAGCGCGGGTTGGCCATTGTTGTAGTTGTGACACATGCGAACACATAGACAACCTGAACTCCTGGCTCCTACGCTGACGCACACATAGACAATGTGCATGTATGGCATAATGGCTGTGTTGAACGACACAACCATGGCCCACCCGCGCTCGTGAGCTAAAAGTACTCTAGCTAATACATTTACGTGATATGATACAAGATGATCCCTGAAGATACTACTTCTAAATAAAATACTTATTTTTTAGCCGCTGAGTTGGTGGGTCCCAAATACCGCGTACTGACGAGCGCGACTTGCTCGTCCATGTTCGCCGTGGGGCAGGTGGTGCTGGGCAGCGTCGCGTGGCTGGTGCAGCCCTGGCGCTACATGATCATGGCGCTGAACATCCCCTGCTTCCTCATCATCATCTACTACTGGGTGCTGAAGGAGAGTGTGCGCTGGCTGCTGGCCAAGGAGAAGTTCGACGAGGCTAAGGTTGTGCTGGAGAAGGTGTCCGCGGTGAACAGGAAGCCCATCAGCGAGAAGTCCTTGCAAGCGCTGCTCACGCCGGCGCCAGCCGTCAACGATCAGGTCAATAACCCACTTTCTTTGAACTGCCGAGTTGGCTTATGTTACAAAATAAATAATAAAATAATAAATATTTGTGGACAATCTTACACAAATCAACCTAGTCCCAAACTAAGCAAAGCTTGGGTACTAAGCGACGATATACATACTTATATAGATAAATAAATTCTTAAATACATAGAAAACATCCAAGACCCAAGAACAATATAAATGCCCCGGCCGGGATTCGAAGCCGGGACGTCGAGCTTCGTAGGCAGGGTCACTAGTCGCTACCAACTAAGCTAAAGCGGTCGTCAAAATCAACTGTATAATGGTTCCTACCTCATTTTTACTTGCTGATCCTACTTGATGAACTTTATTTATGTCCAGTACATATATTTTCTTCGTATAAACATTTAGGTACAATTATTTAATTTGTACATATTTTCGTGCTTTAGTGGTAATTACACTTCGTAAAAATATGTTTATCTACTACGACTAATCAGAAAACATAACGGCAATTCAGTATAAAAAATTAACGTCCACTTCTGACTATTAATTTTCCAGCCCGAATCATCCGACGGGCTGTTCAAGACCATCCTGAGGTCGCGCGTGCTGCTGCGGCGCGTGCTGACCACGCCCGTGTGGTGGATCACCACCACCTTCGTGTACTACGGGCTGTCCATCAACTCCACGGGGCTGGCCGGCAACATGTACCTCAACTACATCCTGGTGTGCGCCATCGAGATCCCCGGCTTCTTCACGGCCGTGCTGATCCTCGACCGCATCGGCAGGAAGGCTACGCTGGCTGTCGGTTTCTTCCTCGCTGCCGCTTGCAACATCATCTTCGCTTTTATTGACAATAATGGTAAGGAGGCAAAGCAACGGGCGACCCTCGCGCAGGCAGCTTTTTCGCGCAGAGAATTGCAATCGCAATCCAGCGCGGGAACGCTGCCTGCGTGATGGGCACCCTACCTTAGGGCACAAAATTTTGATAGGTATTTTTAGTTTTAATTATATTTAGTTAGTTTTATATTCCATTTGTTATTTTGTTGTACTCTTGCATATATTTTCTTGTCAATTTATTCAATAAATAAAGATCAGTAACGCTGAGAGATGTCGAGCCCTACAAATTTAGTAGTTAGCTTACCTAGTTATTGCCCGCGACTTCGTCCGCGTGGAACTCGTTTATCGCGACAGAATTGAAGTAATTGCTATTAACTGACATCAGGCGCTACCTACTCAACGTTTTTTCATGCAAACTTCCACCCCCTTAAGGTATGATTTCCGGGATAAAAAGTATCCTTTGTCCTTCCCCGGTTCTCAATCTATCTGCATACCAAATTTCATGTAAATCTGTTCAGCGGTTTAAGCGTGAAGAGGTAACAGACAGACACACTTCCGCATTTATGATATTAGTATGGATTTGTAGTTTGCGTTAGCAGCGATACTGCTTTATACAAAATTAATGGTGAGTCCTCTTGTACCTACACCATCACGCCTAGATAGTGATAACTAGGAGAGGAGGTCATGTCATGCTTACGTACCTAGATCATTGTCATCACATTCGATTTGAAAAGATGTCGGTTGAGTTTTGCTTGTATAATTGTACGGTTACGTAAGTATCTGCATATAATAGTGACATAGTTAGCAATGGCACTTACTTATATTATTTATTGAGATTATGGTCCGTGATAATAAACTACGAACTAACGGGTTATCACCTGGGATTCAACGTGTTTATCAAAGTGATTAAGTAATTAATAATTATGTAATCAGATTTGTAGCAAGAGTGATCTTCTAGGTGTTACTTACCGGATAATAATATTTAAATTCTTGAGAATGCATATTATTTCAAAGGGACGGACTACGACCACGAACACCGGAAACTGATGTTCGAATATCGCCATCTCTAGGTATTGGCACGTATTGGCCAGATTTAATTCATCAAAATACTAAGCATAATATGCTTATTTCTTAATATCAGCCAACCATCTCGCTACTTGAAAAGGGTACTCGCTCCGCGCTCCTTCAACGTGTGCTTGTCTCGCAGCTTCAAACATTGACTTGGCCATATAGAGTTCGCAGTCAGTATACATTTTGGCACGCTAATTGTTTAGACATAAGGTTGAAAAATTTATGTTATATATATCTAATGATGCTGACTACATTATATCAAACTACTGTTCCCTTGTGTGCTACTTACTCGTAATCATCATTATTATTCAAGAGTTTCACTCTTGTCGGTGCAGTTCTCTCCAGTCCTTTATACTTAACGCCAGTTCTTTGACCTCTAGATACAACACGACGTCTATCGTTTTCTTTATTTGGTCCATATAATTAATCCTCGGCCTTCCTATTCCTCTGCTTCCCTCAATTTTCCATCCTCCATTATCTTTATTAGATCGATGTGTCGTATCAAACTGTGCTACTTATAAAGTGAATATTTATTTGCCTCCAGAACTGGCGACGTTCAGCCTGATCCTGTTCCTGGTGGGCAAGTTCGGCATCTCCGTGGTGTTCACGTCGCTATACCTGTTCACCTCCGAGCTGTACCCCACACAGTTCCGTCACACGCTGCTCGCCTTCTCCTCCATGATCGGTCGTGTCGGCTCTATCACGGCGCCGCTCACGCCTGCTCTGGTAAGCTGACTGTACCTGTTCATCTCCGAGCTTACCCCACTCAGTTCCGACACACGCTGCTCGCCTTCTCCTCCATGATCGGTCGTATCGGCTCCGTCACGGCGCCGCTCACACTTGCTCTGGTAAGCTGACTGTACCTGTCCATCTCCGAGCTGTATGTACGCATTCTGACACACAGCAGACTCAATTTGTGGAATTTTCAAGCAAAAGTCTAACTTATTGTAGTTTAAGAGCCGGTGACACTGAACCTAGTATGATAAGATTCCCAGATGGCATATATATAATTAGGTGCGTCATTAGTCGGGGAACACGAAACGGCGATGCTGCAATGCGAAAAACCTGGCGAAGCCATTGAAAATTAAAATTGAAAAATGATGAAAAATCCGGTTTCTAGTATGATAAGATTCCCAAGTTTCGTTTGTTCCTCGAAACAGGGGAGGGGTAGGACTATACGATAGTGCAGTGCTGCAAGCCCTCCTGACTGGCCTTGTCAGTGGCAGCAGTATGATAAGCGACCACTTTTCTGAGGTATCTAGTATGATCGGATTCCTGAAAAAAACAGGGCTCATCTGAAAGATCAGCACTTTCTGTGTAAGAAAAACCACTGCTGCATTTTCCAAACAGTGGAGAAGGTGGTTGCTGCAGCGATTAAAGGAGCCGACAACACTGAACCTATTTCGATAGATTCCCAGATGATATATATATAATTAGTCGCGGCATTAACGGGGGTACACTAAATGGCGATGCTGCAAAGCAAATGAGCAGGCAAACCTATTAAAAGTCAAATTTAAAAAAATAAAAAATAAACGGTTTCTAGTATGATAAGATTCCCAAGTTTCGTTTGTTCCTCGAAATAGGGGAGGGGTAGGACTATACGATAGTGCAGTGCTGCAAGCCCTCCTGACTGGCCTTGTCAGTGGCAGCAGTATGATAAGCGACCACTTTTCTGAGGTATCTAGTATGATCGGATTCCTGAAAAAAACAGGGCTCATCTGAAAGATCAGCACTTTCTGTGTAAGAAAAACCACTGCTGCATTTTCCAAACAGTGGAGAAGGTGGTTGCTGCAGCGATTAAAGGAGCCGACAACACTGAACCTATTTCGATAGATTCCCAGATGATATATATATAATTAGTCGCGGCATTAACGGGGGTACACTAAATGGCGATGCTGCAAAGCAAATGAGCAGGCAAACCTATTAATAATTAGAAGAAAAAGTTGAAAATTTGGTGCAAAAGAATACGTGTTCACAGTGTAAAGGACGGTGCACCGACAACTCGCGTAATACGCCACAGAATTATGACCCGAACGCACCAAGCGACGCGACCGCTGCGAGAAAAAATGCCATGACTCACCCGGTCAACACTTTACGTCCAACCGCCACGACTCAGGTTAACAAAAAAATACCTAGTAACCCTCGATCTGCAACCACCGAAGCCCGGACTCCAACTGGATCGCTTCCTTCAAATCCAGGGAAAAACATACGAACGCTGAGTAAAAACGACGAGACTCCTCAGCATGAAACGCCAACAACTGCATCACCATCGCCGACGCCGGCGAGCTGCGCCGAGACGAGCCTCATGCCAACTGGGACAGAGAAGGTCGTAATTGTCGAGGACAACAACAACGAAGCGGAAGGCCAGTGGGAACAGGTGTCGTACAGAAAACGGAATCAACATCGTGCACAGCGACGCGCCCGTGTTACCGTGACAGGCACAGGACCGGCGGACGAGATGTTGCAAACAACTGAACGACCGAAAAAAATACACGCCTGTTTTTTTAAAACCAATACGCAAGCAGAATCAATTAAATCTTACATGGAGAAAAAGAAACCAGGTGACCACTACGACGTCCAAAAACTGAAATTAAGACATGAATATTACGCCTCATTCGCAATCACAGTTCCTGTAAGTAAATTTGACTTTTTTATGTTGCCTGAAAACTGGCCTCCTGGTACTGAGGTCAGTGAATGGTTTCGTGGCGGCGCCGGGCGCGGAGGCGCGCCCCGCAGGAGCCGTCGCGGCGCTCCGGAGCACGACCGGCAGCGACACTAGCGCATCGATATACACACGGCCCCCGCGGACCTCGACCGACCCCATCACGGTGTGCCACCAAAATATCAGATGCCTTAATAACAAAACCAAATCGGTTGAAGTGCTCCTATGTAACGATTTAAAATGTGACGTGCTCGTGCTTACCGAGCACTGGCTCCGTAGCAGTGAAATTGTGTCTGTAACATTACATAATTACGATCTCGTATCATATTACTGTAGGCCTTCCATTTTACACGGAGGAAGTTGCATCTTTGTGCGTTCAGGTGTCAGAGCCGTAAACAGGTCAGATATTAACAATATGTCCGTGCAACAGGTTTTTGATGTTTGTGCGATCCACCTCTTAGACGACGACATATTAATTGTAGGCATCTACCATTCCAACTGTACTAGCGACTCGCAGTTTCTGGTGCTGTTAGATAAACTATTATCAAAAATAAATTCAGAAAACCTCAATGCCATAGTAATGGGTGATATTAACATTGACTTTCTCACTAACACACCTTGTAAAAAACAAGTGTCAGATATTCTGTCATGTCACAATTTCAATCAACATGTCAATTTCCCAACTCGAATTTGCAGTAATACTAACACGTCCAAATTATTAGATCACGCTTATTCAAATATCTGTCCCGACCGTGTGTATGCCGAATGCGTCACCACCCGCCTGAGCGATCACTCAGCGCAAAAGATAAGTATTGTAAACAAGTTGCGCGCACAACGTACACCCACCCCCAAACGCATTTTTAATACTGTAAACAAAAATTATTTCTTTTCTGCTCTAGAATCAATCGACTGGCCTGAGGTTGTTGCAAACAGTCACAAAGATTGTAAATCGCTATCTGTCACATTGCTAAATATACTAACTAATAAATTTGAGACGTGTTTTCCTAAAAAAATACCTAAGGCAAATACACGTAAATGTCCCTGGATAGATAATGAAGTATGGAACACAAAACTCCTTCTTGACGATATCACGGACCTAAAAGATAAGTTCCCTTCCAATAATCAAATTTCAGATATGTTGCTTAGCACCGCATCTAAATACAGGTACATGTTAAAACGTAAGCGCACCGACTACTACAGCGCGCAAATTAAGAACGCATCCAATAAATGCAAACGTATGTGGGAAGTAATAAACAAAGAATTAGGTCGAAACTGTCGCGAACGCGCGGACTATACAGATGTCATAAAGGATAGTCACGGTCTAGCTTTTGCCTCAAAAAAACACGCTGTCGACCAACTTAATTCTGAATTTATAACTGCTGCTTTAGTATGCGGTGCCCCGAAACCGGACATACAGGGCTCATTGACAGCTATATCAATCAATATCCCCGAATGTGACTGTTCTCTGAGACTAAAACCTTTTACTTGTCTCGAAGTTGAAACAATACTCCAGAAGCACATCGCACCGAAGAACAGTACCGATATATACGACCTGTCGGCCAGTGTCCTTCGATTTGTAGGTCCAGCGCTATCCTTTGTTTTGTCAGAGTTGTTTAATTACTGCATACGACAGGGTGTAGTCCCAGAAAGTCTCAAAAAAGTTAAAATCACCCCATTGTACAAGGGAAAAGGTTCCAAGGCGGCCTTGAAGTCTTATCGACCTATTTCATTAGTACCGGCAATCAGTAAAATCTTAGAAGTAGGTATTAACCTTAGAATATTATCCTTCTGGTTCCCCCAACAAACGATATCTGAGAGACAATACGCATACCGTCAGGGCCGCTCGACAACGGACCTGGTACGCGAAGTGGTGTGGCATACGTTAAGCGCGCGAGAGGCCGGGATGCAGGTGGCGATGGTATGCTGCGACCTCTCGCGCGCGTTCGATACCGCCAACCACGGACTTATCGCGCAAAAACTTAGTCACTACGGTATTCGGGGTCCTGCACTATCATTGTTAATATCATTTATGTCGAACAGGAGTCAAGTTGTCGTGGGGGATGGTGGCCGCATCAGGTCTGATGAGATGAGAAACCGACTTGGAGTACCGCAAGGATCCTGCCTCTCGAATACCCTATTCAGCATACTCCTTAACGATCTCCCACAAATAGTTAAAGGATGTAACATTTTTATGTATGCGGATGACGTGACAGCTGTAGTCACCGGCTCGTCCCATTCACAGCTGGAAACAAACGTTAATTATACGCTTAAACAGCTTTGTGAGTGGTTTAAAACAAATGGCTTAGCCCTCAATAAAGAAAAAACCTTTGTTATGAAATTTAACTTAAATGGCCACACATCTAGGCCCATGACCACGTACGCCGGGGACGACGCTGTCCATCAAGTAGCGAACATCAAGCTACTGGGTTTCTCCATCGATAGTGGCTTAAGGTGGAACGCACACATCGACCACCTGTGTGCGAGGCTGGGCAGCGCATGCTACGCATTAAGGCGCCTCGCCAGTACTGCGACCAGGGACGTCGTCCGGAGTTGCTATTTCGCGACTGTGCACGCGCTCATCTTGTATGGCACTGAGCTCTGGGCCGGAGCCGCGGAATGGCGTCGGGTCTTCACATTACAAAAACGCGCCGTACGCGCAATGGCGTGTGTTCCGGACGACGTGTCTGCTCGTCAGTACTTCACACAATACGAGATATTAACACTGCCATGCGTACATATCCAACAGGTAGCGATCTTCACCCACTCCAACCGCGACAGGTTTACTGCCAAACAGGCAAATCCAAATCGCCATCTGCGTAGTAACAAGAACGCGGGCTGCCTAGCACCTGTGTCCCACAAGTTAGCAAAAAGCGGACGATCAGTATATATACTCGGCCCACGTATATATAATCACCTACCAAAAAGTATTAAGGATGCACCTTCCTCTCATAATTTTAAAATAAGATTAAAAAAATGGCTTGTAAAATCAACGTTTTATGACCTAGATGAATATTTTCGCAATGACATAAAATGATGTATAAAATTGTATAATGATGTATATTAATAATGACTAGCAAGTGACTAGTAAGTAATTAATAATTTATATATTGTATACAAATATACAAAATGTAGTGACAAACAAACATGACCTGTAACGAATGTTACCAATAAATATTTTCTTTTCTTTTCTTTTCTTTCTATATATATCATCTGGGAATCTATCGAAATAGGTTCAGTGTTGTCGGCTCCTTTAATCGCTGCAGCAACCACCTTCTCCACTGTTTGGAAAATGCAGCAGTGGTTTTTCTTACACAGAAAGTGCTGGTCTTTCAGATGAACCCTGTTTTTTTCAGGAATCCGATCATACTAGATACCTCAGAAAAGTGGTCGCTTATCATACTGCTGCCACTGACAAGGCCAGTCAGGAGGGCTTGCAGCACTGCACTATCGTATAGTCCTACCCCTCCCCTATTTCGAGGAACAAACGAAACTTGGGAATCTTATCATACTAGAAACCGTTTATTTTTTATTTTTTTAAATTTGAATTTTAATAGGTTTGCCTGCTCATTTGCTTTGCAGCATCGCCATTTCGTGTACCCCCATTAATGCCGCGACTAATTATATATATATCATCTGGGAATCTATCGAAATAGGTTCAGTGTTGTCGGCTCCTTTAATCGCTGCAGCAACCACCTTCTCCACTGTTTGGAAAATGCAGCAGTGGTTTTTCTTACACAGAAAGTGCTGATCTTTCAGATGAGCCCTGTTTTTTTCAGGAATCCGATCATACTAGATACCTCAGAAAAGTGGTCGCTTATCATACTGCTGCCACTGACAAGGCCAGTCAGGAGGGCTTGCAGCACTGCACTATCGTATAGTCCTACCCCTCCCCTATTTCGAGGAACAAACGAAACTTGGGAATCTTATCATACTAGAAACCGGATTTTTCATCATTTTTCAATTTTAATTTTCAATGGCTTCGCCAGATTTTTCGCATTGCAGCATCGCCGTTTCGTGTTCCCCGACTAATGACGCACCTAATTATATATATGCCATCTGGGAATCTTATCATACTAGGTTCAGTGTCACCGGCTCTTCTACTATTGGTGCCATCGGTAAGGTTAAGGTATCATGTTTTTTGACTGAAGCAATTAGAAATTATTCCTATTGTAATCGACAAAAATGGATAGATATGGTTGACAACGATAATGCTTTTTTTTTTTATTTAAACTTTATTACATAACATCTGAGTACAAATGCCGGACTTAATGCCCAAAGGCATTCTCTACCAGTTAACCATAGGGCCAAACAGAAACTTTATCCATAATGTTGTACAGATGGAGTACTGGGAGGGCATCCCGTCGCTGATGTTCGGCTTGATGGGCGTGCTGGCGGGGCTGCTGGTGCTGACGCAGCCCGAGACGCTGGGCACGCGCATGCCGGACACGCTGCAGGAGGCCGAGGCGCTCGGACGCACGCCCAACACCAAGCAGGATCAGGAGGGCTAGCCGAGCCGCTCTCTTACTACACTGTCACAGTTCACCCGTCAAGTTTTTATAAAAGATTTGTTTCAACGGATCTAACGTGATATTTATGTATTTACCTTTTAAGTTTTTATAAGTTATATAATGATACGATTTAGAGAAGATTGTATCTCTTTTTCACCAATTCCCTGAAAAGCATAAGATTTTCACTTATTTAAGTGATAAATGTTTCGTAACTTCAAATGTAAAAGTCGGATGTGGAAACAGCGACATCGAGGATAATTGTGTGGATATGAGAGCGTTGAGAATCAAGAAAAACTATCGTTGACAAGAAATATACTGTGGTTGACAAAAAAAGTATGGTTGTCGAGAAACAGTGTGGTTGACAAGAAAAGCTATCATTGACAAGAAATAGTGTGGTTGACAAGAAAAAGTATGGTTGTGGATAAACAGTGGGGTTTATTGATTTAAACTTACACGATTTTCACACATTATTATTGGGGAACGGGACTTAATCGCGTACAATTATAACTAATTTACCTTTTTTAAGACTATTTAAAAAAGGTATATTAGTTATAATTGTACGCGATTAAGTCCCGTTCCCCAATAATAACAGTGTGGTTGACAAGAAAAAGTATGGTTCTCGAGAAACAGTGTGGTTGGCAAGAAAAACTATGGTTGACAAGAAATAGTGTGATTGACAAGAAATAGTGTCGTTGATAAGAAATAGTGTAGTTGATAAGCAAGAAGTATCTATCGAGTGAATTAGAATAAAATGAGAGTCATAAACTGAAATTAGTATGTTGAGCTCTTGTTCGGGTGGTTTGGACAAATCGGAGAAATTGTAAAGAAAGCACCTGTATAGCTGTAACTTGAATACTTACCTGCTAGTGTTCACGACCCTGGATCAACTAGCATGCCTATGGTACTCCGGTCCGGTCCGGACGTCCGATAAGTATACAACTTTGGAGCGCAACAATATTTGTGGTTTCGGGAGGGGGATCACATTTTGAAAACGCGCTAGGTATCATATCAATATTTGTCAATATAATGTATGTATACAATAAAGAATGTATCAAAACAAAAACATTTTACAATTCATGTATTTAATATTCAACAGTAACAAGTATCACCTAGAACGTTTGCCACTGCCATTATCAAATTCCTGACCTTTTGAGGATCCTTATATAGAGCGTTTTCACGATAAATTGTACCCTATACTTTTACTCAGAATTTGAATTTATTTGGTTTTGCAGGATCATGTGATAGGTTGTTATTGAAAACACACCCATAAACAAACAGCCAATCATTATAAGTACAGCTGTGTGCGAGAAAATTAAAAAAATCTATAATCATACATTAAGCTTGTCTGTCACATACATCAGCGGCCTGCGGTGGCGGTGGCGGTGGCCACACTGGCCACAACAGTCACAACTGACCGCGAGGCGAGGACACATGCGCGATGGCAGCTCGCGGCCGCGGACTGCCGCGCTCGCGCTATCACCGCGCCCAGCGCCCAGGCCGCTTATGTCTAGATCTGACCGCCACCGCAGGCCGCTGCTGTCTGTGACAGGCTTTAAGATGCTTTTTTTAAAAATTATGTAACACATTAGGACAAAGGGTTATTATCTATATATGGCAAACCTCAAACGAAAGGCTCTTAGTAAACAAAATTACGTGATTATTATTACGATAACACACTATTCACAGTTCATGCTTATACCTATTTATAAAAAATACTTTTGGCGTAAGAAAATCATTATTATACTGTAATGTCAGGTAGAGATTTCTTATTGTTTAATAATAATTGGCACCTTCAATACAATACATATTTACTTATTGAGTAATTAATCGCTCTATTCTTAAGGTTTAATTGGTCGACAACTTGACAAAAACATGTAGAACAGTGAGCAACCTACGTAACAGTATAAGTTTTTCGACATAAATGCGTTATTTAAAATGAATTACTTATAAATGGAGCTAATATTCAATTATGAAAAAATATATGATATGTACGATCAACCAATTTGATTTCTGGGCCACTTCGTACTTTGTCACAGTGACAATCTATATGAAAGCCGCTAAATATCTCACATTAATATCAATGGGACAAGGTACAAAGTGGCCGGGAAATCAAATTGGTTGACTGTACATAATGAAAGACATTTATACAAACCCTGTAATTTATAGTACAAAACACACATGATATTGGTACAAAATACATTGTGATTATGGATGCCACTTGATAGCCGCTAAGTAAAGCCCCTGCGCGACGGTCGAAAAAAGCCCAAAGACCGGGCGACCTTGGTCCAAACGGACCGTGTAGACAGCTGTTTCCAGCAAGACTTCCTTTGATTAGCGGTCTTTGCAGACCAAGTTCGCCCGGTCTCTGGGCTTGTCTTCGACCGTCTGGCACAGGCTTAAATCATTTCGCAAGACAACAACCGAAAGGCTGTTTCATTATAAGGTTTCAGGCACTAGGTATAATTAGGAACTTATAGATACCTTATCACTTTGACTTCAGAGTACCTACTCACGCGTTTGCGCGTGGTCGCCTCATCACTCCCGTGACAAATATTACCGCCACACCACTAATAAAAACAATCCATTTGCTTTATGTAACTAAAATCAGAAGGCTATGATTGTACTTCCAGCACCATACATTTTACGCGTGTCCTTATTTTGGCACTATATTCATCACTAACAGGCTAAACTGAGTCCCATTCTCCACTTTAATCCCTGCCCTGATCACCGTTTACAATATTCAAAGGCACTCTAACATCGCAATCGCTAACCTCCCTAATCGTACACTTCGGTGTCCTTTTATTTGTTACCGAGGCCACTAGAGAGCGGGGAGAGGGTATTTACATTAACTTCCTAACAACTTCCTGACGAAGAACTCGCTCGGCGCCACTCAGAGTGGTGTAAGGCTGTGGGTCACACCGCGGAGTGGTCGGGCTCCGGCGCTCGCTGGCCCCGGTCGAGCTGCTCGGCCTGGCGCACGTCGTCCGGCAGCGCGCTGCGGCTGGTGTCCGGCAGCAGCAGCGCCAGCAGCGCCGGCGCCAGCGCTACCAGCCCCAGCACCACGCTCGGCTGACCGCCCACGTATTGTTTCTGGAATAACAAGATTATTTGTCATTTTAATTTCATACAATTTAGATTTTTGTTTGTCAACAATTTCACTTTAAATCGATGAAGCCCTTACAGCCTCTCCTGTTAGGTAATAGCTCTGTCATATGATTTACTTGATCTGGGAGCCGATTGAATGGCAATTGAATGGTATGATTGGGTATGATCATAGTGTCGCGAAGGTTCGCAATTTCAGCATGTACACTACAATACTATTCAGACTCTGTGCGTAACGGATCTAGTCTGTGAACTCTATGGTGAGTGGTATTCAAAATGAGGTGGCAGATCTGGATGCCAAATTTATTACTTAAAGGAAAATGGGTAGCATTTAACGAACCACCAAATTAGTTGCCGAATGATGCTCTAAAAAATTACATTGATTACCAAAAATACTAGATTCGCACCAAATTTTCAACTCCTTTTAAATATAAAGTGCAACTCAAACAAGTAACATGTCGATAACCTATTAAATTAAATTGTTACCAAATAAATTAGTCGCTACCCAAAAATACTTAATGATCACCTAATTTCAAACATCAAATTTCATATAATTTACATCCAAATATTACAGGGCTCGTAATCCTATTAAAATTAATTACACCCAAATAATTCTTTCGATACCCAGAAATACTACATGATCACCTAATTTCAAGCGTCATTTGTTTAATCAATTTAATATCTAGTCTGATGCCGAATCTACGCAATGGACATTATGGCGCAATGTAAGGAACGCAAGCGACATGTTTCGGATTGATCGAGCGACATATTGTGTCGGACCCACACGCGACATGTTCGGGCTAATCGAGCGACATGTTTCGGACTCACACGCGACATGTTGGGGTCATCGAGCGACATGTTTTGGACTCACACGCGACATATTCGGGCTCATCGAGCGACATGTTTCGGACTCACACGCGACATGTTAGGGTTACCGAGCGACATGTTTCGGACTAACACGCGACATTCATAATAGGGTCACACGAGTCTTTTTTAGGGTTATGCTACAATGTTTCGGACTAACACGCGACATGTTCGGGCTCATCAAGCGACATGTTTCGGACGCATCCAGGGACATGTTTCGGACTCACCCAGCGACATGTTTCGGACTCAACATGTGTTGGTTCTGGCGCTTCGCCGGCCGCTGCCGCGGCACGCTCGCTTCGCTCGCTCGGCTCGCGCGTTGTTATATATATATATATATATATGTATATTATATACACACGCTAACGTTTGAGTCTTGGGTATCAACAATATCAACATAAGGTGTCAAACATTGCGACGTTTACCTTAATTGGAAGTTTAACTTATAATTCAATGCTAATAGTAGTTTATGCAACCGGTACATAATGAGGGGCATTAAAACACGAGTGTGAGTTTTATAAAACGAGCCGAAGGCGAGTTTCATAATAGGGTCACACGAGTGTTTTTTTAGGGTTATGCGACATGTTTCGGACTAACACGCGACATGTTCGGGCATTAAAACACGAGTGTTTTGATACACATTTTTTTTTTAAAGTTACAATTCAAAGTAATCGTTGAATTGTATTAAAACCTTTGTCTGTAATTGTAAAATTTGAAATCCTTTTCCCCGAATTAGTCAAAATCGAGTATAATGACGATTATACGTAAAGAATTTTTTTTTACCTAAAATTCGAAATAAATGTAAAATTTGAAATCCTTATCCCCAAATTAGTCGAAATCGAGTATAATGACGATTTTACGTAAAACAAAAATTTTTTTTTACTTGAAATTCAAAATAAATGTAAAATTTGAAATCCTTATCCCCGAATTAGTCGAAATCGAGTATAATGAAGATTTTACGTAAAAAAATTTTTTTTTACTTAAAATTCAAAATAAATGTAAAATTTGAAATCCTTACCCCTGAATTAGTCGAAATCGAGTATAATGACGATTTTACGTAAAAAAAAATTTTTTTACTTAAAATTAGAAATAAATGTAAAATTTGAAATCCTTATCCCCAAATTAGTCGAAATCGAGTATAATGACGATTTTACGTAAAAAAAAAATATTTTTTACTTGAAATTCAAAATAAATGTAAAATTTGAAATCCTTATCCCCGAATTAGTCGAAATCGAGTATAATGACGATTTTACGTAAAAAAAACAACGGGTTGCACTCCGGGAGTGCAGGCAGAAGTGAAAACTCAATAAAGAAAGTAAATAACAAAGATATTCATATCCGTCTCCGTATCGGTATCGGTATCCGTAAATCCGTATCCGTATTTATATTCATACTCATGTTCATATTCATATTCGCATAATCCATTCACATATATACATAATATGTCCCAGAGTATCATTGTGTCTTACGCATCGTAAATCGTAAGACCAGCTGAGTTTAGCTGAGTTTACCCCTCCTAACATCGCAATCATGATACTAGGAGCGGTCAACTAGCAGGGGACCGATTTTTGAGTGTCGACCGCTCGAATTTTCATTCGACATCTGTCAAAACTTCATAGTTTTTTGACAGATCTCGAGTGAAAAGTCGAGCGTTCGACACTCAAAAATCGGGCCCCTGGTCTTACGAATCGTCGCGAGTTTAACAATTTTCCCCCATCACAAAAAGTGCTCAGCGCCGCTAAAGAAGTTTTCACTTAAAAAATGATGCACGAGATTAGGTGTAAGTTTAGTATTTTTGGTGGTATGTATCCAATGACAATTTTATGATGCGATTATAAAATTTCTGGGAACACAATACGTAAATAAAATAGCTTTAACTGCTGGAATAATAGGTATGACTGTTTAGGTGACCCGAGATTGATGATCGATACATTTTTTTGAGTGTTGAGCCTTATTTTAGGTTTCGAAAATTTGGTGATATCAAAAGTTATTTAGGTGATCATTTTATTTGTTCCCGTTATATAAAACCATTAAATATGTAATCAGTTCCTAACAGCTGCAAAATATGTAGGTATACAACATGTAAATCTCCAATAAGCTACTTTATGTTCTTGCTATTATGAAACAAACTTGAATAAAATGAACTGACAATTCACGAAAACAGTGCAGACTTGTCAGTGCATATGTTTGTCTCACATTTTGCGATCTACACGTCATAATTGAAAGAAGATCGGTGGTTTGTGTCAAACTTTAATAGTACATTACTTAACAAGGGCGGTAAAACAAAGAATGTCTCAGATCGCAGGTATTTGACGCCCGAGCCGAAGGCAAGGGCGATAAATATGCGATCTGAGGCTTTCTTTATTACCGCCCGTGTTAAGTACAAAATTTTATGTCACCCCCTGGCCAGGAAGTGGGATTTCCCGCGCGCGGAGCGTGCGGTAATTGCCGCTTTATGGCCAGGTATGACATAAAGATATTTACGTAACAAGAGTTGTAAGCAAAACAATGTACGCTTGAACGTAAAGTTCCAAGTGCCATACTGAAAGTAAACCTATTTATGGCACATTGACAGTAAATCTTATTCTGTAACATGCAATGTAAACCTATTATGTCACAATGTGTGTAAATGATTTTATGGAAGACAAATTGTAAACAGAACTTTGGTGCATTAATTGAAAAGATGAAACTGCCATATACGTTTTAAGCATGTTTTTCGTCATGTAGTGTGTAAACGTATTTAAATGTAAAGATATTTTTGTCACACTCAATTGTAAAGATATTTTTGACCTCGACTGTACCATCTACCTACTGTGACATCTTAAACTTCCCGTGGCAATTTCCCACATTTTAAATTGAATAATGGTAATAAAGTTATTCTTTTCAGAAGTCATAATTTACTATATTTTTTTAGTATGACAATGGGGAAGTTTATACGGGAAGGTTAAGATGCCACAGTAGGTAGAGAGTACATGAACAGTATTTTATTGTTTACTTTTATCTATAAAAGATCTTTCTCGGATTGGCGTGTTAACTCGTCAAATTTGAGTACAAATTATAATCACGCCGTACTGAAAGGGTTAAGTGATTTGTACACAAATAATTATTCCAGTCAGGAGACTAATAAAATTAAGTTGTATATATAATATCATTTATTTATTTTTGACTAACTTATTTATGACTAGTATATTAAAAGAAGGATTAAATACGATTACCTATAACTTGATAGCGATTTGTTTAACTTCTTCAATCACTAACTGGTAAACGAATTAGTGAAGTACAATCGTCTACAAAAAGATGTATCCATTTTTTTCACCTTGAAATGGATGCACGTTGTAGATATCTTCCTGATTTTATGTATTGGCCCAGGCTAAGTGTTGTTTTCTCCAACAATTGACATCCATGTTGAAAATACCTCTGTCCTGACTTTTTCTCAGCATGAGGACGTGGCACGATTGTATGCACTATGTACCTGCAAAACATAACATTAAATAATGAGATGAGAGCGTAGGAGGTATGTGTGTATTTTTGAAATTATGTCCCTAATTATCTACTATACCTATTTCAAAGACAACACGAAAAAGAAAGTGGGCTTCATATTCGTTTATCGTTTAGCTCACGTAGTTCAATACTCAAACGTTTATATTGCTAAGTAATCAACTGTTTTCGTTGATATTCATTTATGTATGAGCTGCATAACCACCCGGCAAAACAGACTACCTACCTAAATAAATCAATTGATTGGAATATAAATATAACATCGCATCGGTCTAAACAGGGATAGTAAATAATGAATTAAAAAATACTTACTTTACTCGGCGGCGTATCTGATAACTGCGTTTCACAAGAATAATGCAGAAAATCTTATAATTAATTAATTACGATTGTTTTATTTTCAATATGTTGACACGTTTTTGACACACGTGTTATTTCAATATTTAAAAATAACCATGGCAACCATACGACCATAGAGTTCACATGTATATATATTTTATTTTTTATTATGTAATTTAGTTTTATAATTAGATTTTAGTTTCTAGGTTACCTTTAATTTTAATTAGACATATTTTAAGTTTATTTTTATTTCATTTAGGTTTATTTTCAGTTACTTGTTTTTAATATACATGTTATAAACATAATAATATATTTGCCATAGAGTATTATAAAATCTGTGACCATAGAGTTGAAAATTAAATTTTTACGATAAATTGTAACGTTCCTTTTCACGTTCAGCTTTGATTAATTGGGAAAGATGAAATAAAAACGAAACCTGCTTGAGACGGATTACACAAAATATGTCGACATCAAATATAATAGGAGGCAGCACTTTCTACGCCAAATTCACGCGAAACTGATCTTTTCTTTAAGTTTCCTCCCCCTGTCCATCACTCTTGGCCATTAGGTATTTTGAAGTAAACTGTCACCGTATTTAGGGACAATAAGAACTACTTTCTATGAGAATTTATTTGAAATATGATCTTTACGGAAATCGGTCAGTCTGGCTGTCCGATATTGGACTTTGGAAACGCTTTTTTAGGGACAATAAGAGCTACTTTCTATGAGAATTTATTTGAAATATGATCTTTATGGAAAATCTTAGGATTGTCTTAAAACAGTTAGAACCTGGGCTTTCTAAGAAGACCAGCTGGGGACCCCTCGTAACATAGCAATCACGATACTAGGAGGGGTCAAGTAACCTGGTCATAGAATTTATCGCGAGTTTATACATTTTTCCCCAGTACAAAAGTGCTCAGCGCCGCTAAAGAAGTTTTCACTTCAAAAAAATTTTTTTTTTACTTAAAATTCAAAATAAATGTAAAATTTGAAATCCTTACCCCTGAATTAGTCGAAATCGAGTATAATGACGATTTTACGTAAAAAAAAATTTTTTTTACTTAAAATTTCAAAATAAATGTAAAATTTTAAATCCTTATCCCCGAATTAGTCGAAATCGAGTATAATGACGATTTTACGTAAAAAAAAATTTTTTTACTTAAAATTCAAAATAAATGTAAAATTTGAAATCCTTATCCCCGAATTAGTCGAAATCGAGTATAATGACGATTTTACGTAAAAAAATTTTTTTTTTACTTAAAATTTCAAAATAAATGTAAAATTTGAAATCCTTATCCCCGAATTAGTCGAAATCGAGTATAATGACGATTTTACGTAAAAAAAATTTTTTTTAGTCAAAATTCAAAATAAATGTAAAATTTGAAATTTTTAACCCCGAATTAGTCGAAATCGAGTATAATGACGATTTTTCGTAAAAAAAAAAAAAAAATTGTTATTATATTTAATAACATAATGAACAATTTTAATTCATAATAATCATTATGTTACTGCTGTAACCTTCTCCACACGTAAGAACATTGAATTTTATTATGCGAGTTTCTACGGTTTCTGAACACATTTTTTAATTTGTATGTATTAACTACAATATAGCTCGTAATGTGTATAATATTTGGATGTAATTCTAATAACAAATGATGCACGAGATTAGGTGGTAGTTTAGTATTTTTGGTGGTACTTGACAATTTTTTGATGCGATTATAAAATTTCAGGGAACGCAATAAGTAAAATAGCTGCTACTGCTGGAATAATAGGTATGAGTGTTTAGGTGACCTGAAATTGATGGTCGATACATTTTTTTGAGTGTTCAGCCTTATTTTAGGGTTCGAAAATTTGGTGATATCAAAAGTTATTTAGGTGATCATTTTATTTGTTCCCGAAAATAAATAGGAAATGCAGGAAAAGAAGACTTCAATGATAAATACGGTGATTCAGCGAAGTAGATGTTACTAGGCAACTATTCAATACTAATGCTGGGAATCCTGGGAAGATGTATAATCTATTTGATATATTTGTACCAGAACATCGTGTATCGTACCGTACATTGCATTAAACAGTTATAGATCAGCGTAACGCAATATCAGAGTGATCATATTGTTGGTTAAGTTGGTATTAACGATATTGTCCAGAGACTACACCGAAAGATTCAGCTTCACGGTACTCAATAAGGACAGCATAATTATTAAGTAGGATAAACTACCTATATGAGGAACGGGGTGTCTATTAGGGGAGGTTGGAGGACACTAATGTACCTACGCATGTTTATGTTAGTTACACATATGAGATCAGTTGCAAAAATACGTGTGCAACGAGAGTTGCAGGTCTGTGTACATTCAGTAGCCAAATCAGTTGGCAAAATAAGTATGCAAATTGATTTGATGAAGGAACGTAAGTAACTTCGTTTCGTAATTAATTAAGTGAACTAATAATAATATTACATAAATTTTGACAAAAAATATACACATTTCTACTAGACAAGCAACACACTACTACACATTCCTACTAACCATTGCACAGCAAAATCCCATATTAGAAAATCAACGCGCGCTCGTGTCATTTTTTCCGCGTTGCGCATCGGACTCACCGAGCGGCCAGCAGGACTGACTCGGTGCAGGGCGGTTCGTGTCTGTTCTATATGTAATAATAATTGTGTGATGTTTAGTATCTCACCAGCAGCGACACCTGCGGCGCCAGCGTGGCGCCGATGCGGCCCACGGTGCTGGCGGCGGCGAACAGTGAGTTGCGCACCGTCGTCGGGAACACCTCCACGCTCACCACGTTCAGCGAGAACATGCCGTAGCTGTTGCACATCGTGCCCAACATGTACAGCGCCACCGACGCCCAGCCCAGCGCTGAAAACAACACATCATTATATTTCTGACCACCGCCACTCTCTAGAGATATTTAGATGCACACGAAGCGCTCTGCCCTGCTCATTGCGTTTCATGAATGGATGTACTAAACCAGCAGTGGACGTCTTTCGGCTGATATGATGATGATGATTTAAAATAAAAAGACTTACAATGTGGAACAAACGTGGAGGCGATGAAGCAAACGGCGCACAGGCAGTAGGACACGCAGATCGGCGCCTTCCGGCCGAAGCGGTTGAGCGTGAGCGCGGTTACGACGCGCGTGGGAACCGACACGAGCTGCAGCACCGCGTAGTTGAGGTGCCGGTCGCCGAAGAGTTCCGTGGAGTTGATCACGGCCGACGTGTACACGAACGACACGCACACGAAGATGAGCGAGATGAGCGACAAGCGCAGCAGGATGGCGCGCGAGCGCAGCACCGACATAAGATGCCCGGAGCTCAGCCGCGCGGGCCCGCCGGTGCTCTGTCGGTCACGTAAGGGGTCAATTTACACTAAATAGTCAGCAGTGACAGCGGGCTTTCAAAAGATACATACATACATAAACTCACGCCTATATTCCCAAAAAGCACATGAAATTTAATTACAGTGCCACTTTTAGCAATTGTCGGTTTAAAAAAGGAGAAAAAGGGATATTGCAGTGAAGGTTGCTAGTTTATCGCCCACAAACACTCTTCAACCCGGTTCCCATAGTCGACTGGTACGACACCCACGGGAAGAAACGGGGTTGTGCTATTCTGACCCGGCACCACACGGGGGCACTTGCACTTTGAAAGGACGGTGAGGCATAAAGGCGTAATAATCTGACAGTTAGCTCATGCTTTTTATTTTTATCTTAATGTCTTAAGAATGTTGCATTTGTGATTTTTATAAATCTTATATCTTTATACTTTGCCATACGATTAAATAAATAGAGAATGGAGTTCAGACAACCAATAATATCAAGTTGATCAACTTAGTGATACTCTGTTGTAGAATCCGGCATTCAAACATCGAACATACTCGTAATTTATGCTCTTCGAATCTATGCTGAATTAGAATGCTTATGGGTCATTGTCAGTCGGAAAAACAAAAGTTGTCCATTCGGTGGACAATAGTTAACGGCTTGTGTGCATGTAATTTACGTTTTTATTACATGGATTTATAGACACGGAATTACAGATTATGCGGGTTATCAGATCAATCGAAAATTAAGCTTTGTAAGTAGCCCTTAACTTTTGGCATTTCCACCGAAAAGACGCGCACCTAAATCTGACAATGACCCTTATAGTAAGCTTATATTATAGTTCTTCGAGCAACAAAGTTCGGAAGCGTCTGCTGCTCAAAATTATTAGCCATCTTTATAGATGGCAGTTTATACTGCCGTGATTTTGTGCCAAAATACTAACCTTTTCATTATTATTATGTTCTATTGACTTCATCATCTGCTTAGCCTTATTCGAGAACTCGACGTTGTTGGTCTTAGCAACTTTGTTGAGCACCCGGATGGCCTCGTCGTTCTTGTTGTGCGCGAGCAGCCAGCGCACTCCCTCGTCGACCAGGAAGATGTAGAAGACGGCCACCAGCAGCGGCGCGTAGATGGCGCGCAGCAGGTGCCGCCAGTACGGCACCTTCCAAGCGATCAGACCGAAGAACGCGGTGCCGATGTTGACGAGGATGTCCCAGATGCACGAGAATGCCACCCGGCCGTCTTGGCTCACGGCCTCCAATGCTGGAATGAGTTGATGGAAATCGTTAAACTCAGAACACTTGCTCAATATAACATACTCCAAAAAAGAGCCAAGAGTTTATACGTTTCAATTTACCAGAACAAGTTTTATATACATCAAAGCAGTTATAACTACCATAGCTCAAGGATATTAGAACATAGGTTCTTCCATAAAATACCCGGGGACATAATTTTATGGTATAAACAAATGCTACTTACAGAGCACCATAGAAGCGTTTCCGTATCCGAAGGCGGTCTCGATGAACTCGAAGACGAGCAGCATCCAGTAGTTGACAGAGAAGGACTTGACCAGCCCCGCCACGCCCACGAGCAACGGCGTGCCCACGATTATCACTTTGCGACCGTATCTGCATCATAAGATCATCATCATCATTTGCTAGCCCATCATAACATATGTGGTTCAAATACACAACAATACAACAACAAGAAGACAAGCTGAAGAATTAATGAATAATACCTTAGGACACCGTGAAAAAAACATACCTAGATAGATAATGAGATGTGCAGATGGATCAAAAAATAATGATTCAGAGATAGTATTAGGTTCAGACTGATCCCAAACATTCCTAATAGAAAACATACTTGCGTCGTAAAAAACCTCCCATTCTCGAAAAGAACTTTAGAGTTTATCCGTCGACGCAAGTGCCTAGCCTAATACCAGAGTTGTGTTTAAATCAGCAGGATTGCATGCAGTTTTTAATCCCGTAGCAACAGTAGAAGTAGCCGGCCGTACCTGTCGGAGACGAACCCGTACATCACGAGGGAGATGATCAGGCCCAGGTTGTGCACCGTGCCGATCATCGTGCGCTTCCACGGCTCGCAGCCCAGGTCGAACTGAAACACCGCGAGTCATCAGCATACTCGTACGATACGGCCCACTGCTGCGCCCAGTGCCTCTCGTGGCTAATAACAAATGGGCAGCACGTACCCAAGCTGACCCACTAGGTACCTATTGAGGACACCTTACACCTTAACATCTATTTGCAGATGTAGGCAGGTTACCTCACGGTGCTTTAGTTTGCCGAAAAGTAAACTGTAGTACTTATCAAATAATGTTTCCTACATAACCCATGAAAAAATTTATGCCACGGCACAAACTGAGATTGAAATCCCAGACTTCCGCATTTAAGCTGTATGCCTGTGTTACTTAGGTATAACCATAATTACTTTCATTTTATATTCGTTGCTTTCAGCGGCTATGTCAAGAAAATTGTATAACATTCATGATGGTATGGTCGTTAGTTATTAGTTACGCTCCACGCGGACTGCCGCAGTAATGTGGCGGCGATTTGTTATGAATTATCAACAAACCAGCCATTTTGTCAAATTATCGTGCACCTAGCGCGTAATTTTTATAACAAGGTGTTTTGATTATATATTTATTTTTCAGATAGAAAAATATAGCTAAGAGCTACTGACGATAAGAAGCTTCGACAACCTATGTTACCTATGTCAACATCATCATTTTCTTTAGGTGCAGCCTGCAGGGCACGGTGGTCTGTGGTGCAGGGCCTCGTGTCATGAACGGGCTATATTTACATATGTGCCAGTTACAGACGTTATTTTAGACAAAAAGTAACAAGGAACTCTTTTACATGAGGACAGCATCGAGATTAGACCCCATGACCAAATAAATATTATGAACTCTGAAAACGACCCTGACCTTGGTTGGTTCACTGTAGATCAGACATTCAAACCCATTACAGTGTACACACGTTTATTCATGCATGAGAACCTGTCATACACTGCATCGGCTGGCAGTGTGCACGTGCAGTACAGTACGGGCAGTAGGTAGGTAGGTACACCGCAGCTGTCCGGCCCTGACAATGACCGTTACGTTACGTTACAGTGACCGCATGCTTACTCCTTTGTGCGGTAAGCGTGATTATACTGCTATTACTGCTATTTGCGATTCACATATGCTAATGGGGAAACATATTTTCAATAGATTACCTGTTGAAGATATTCTGATGTTTAACTTTTTTATAAGTATTGAATCGAGAAGAGGCCCTACAAATTTTAAACTGTTTCTAAACTCAAATCATGGCAAAATTATCGGGTTATCATGCGTCAAAATCGCAGAGCCCGCGTTCTTACTTCCGTAAGTGTTACTGGTTGTTCCTTCATAAGTGGATGATATTCGCCTCACCTCAGCATCAATACTATTGTAGTTTTCATAGATGACGCGGTCGCACGCCACCGTACTGCGAGAACTGAAGTATTCTGAGCTGCAGGAGTGAGACGCGTTCCACTGCGCGCCGGGTGCTGACGCGTTGAACGCAGACTCGTACGGAGCCGCTCGATAGCACGTATTGGATGAGTTGGCAAGCGCAAATTGCGTCCATGACGCGTTGAAACTGGGGTCTATTGAATCACATTCGGGCACTGCGCATCTGAAATTTGCAAGGAATTTCTTATTATAAACACGATATTTATTTATAAGACTAATATTTATAACTAATTAATTATTAGTTTTGGGAACGTCTTACCTACTTCTCGATTGCCTGCTCTATCTTAGATCTTTAAACGAGCAATTCTTGTATATTTATTTATTTATATGTATATATATTTATTTCGGGGATCTCGGAAACGGCTCTAACGATTTTGATGAAATTTGGTATGTGGGGGTTTTTGGGGACGAGCAATCGATCTAGCTCAGTTTTATATTTGAGAAAACGCGTGTTTTCGAGTTTTCATGTTTTTAAATTTGTTCATGATTGATATTTACAATGGCTGCTGACGTACGGAAAATTAGTGTCAGAAGAACCAGTATAAGCCTGACCTACGAATATGCACATAGTTGTCACGAATCTCAGGGTCAAGATATATAAGGACGTATGGTGAGGCGAGTTTATATTTTGTTATTTGTAGCATTTATAAAGAATGACACATGACAACGACTTACGAGGTTTTCTATCAGGTACGTTCAAGGGGCTGACACGCTTTGCTAGAGAAAGATAGTCTTATTGCGATTCCTATAAGAGGAAATAGAAAAGAGGCTGAGAGAGAGAGAGGGGAGATGTTTTGTCCCTATCACCGACCGGACGTTTTTTCGTGGTCGGGTTACAGGCAAATGCAAATTTCCATAAGCAATACATTGGACATGCAAACCGGACTAATTGCGTAGTACAAATCTTATATCTTTAAACGAGCAATTCTTATATATTTATTTATTTATATGTATATATATTTATTTCGGGGATCTCGGAAACGGCTCTAACGATTTTGATGAAATTTGGTATGTGGGGGTTTTTGGGGACGAGCAATCGATCTAGCTCAGTTTTATATTTGAGAAAACGCGTGTTTTCGAGTTTTCATGTTTTTAAATTTGTTCATGAAATATTGATATTTACAATGGCTGCTGACGTACGGAAAATTAGTGTCAGAAGAACCAGTATAAGCCTGACCTACGAATATGCACATAGTTGTCACGAATCTCAGGGTCAAGATATATAAGGACGTATGGTGAGGCGAGTTTATATTTTGTTATTTGTAGCATTTATAAAGAATGACACATGACAACGACTTACGAGGTTTTCTATCAGGCACGTTCAAGGGGCTGACACGCTTTGCTAGAGAAAGATAGTCTTATTGCGATTCCTATAAGAGGAAATAGAAAAGAGGCTGAGAGAGAGAGAGGGGAGATGTTTTGTCCCTATCACCGACCGGACGTTTTTTCGTGGTCGGGTTACAGGCAAATGCAAATTTCCATAAGCAATACATTGGACATGCAAACCGGACTAATTGCGTAGTACAAATTTTATATGAATATGAGCAAAAGTATGAGAAAGAAATAGCCCCGGTCGCTCGTTGGCGCATCTATAACTACAGAGTATATATTATATCTATGGGCACGTTCTGCGGTGTCAAATAATCTCAATGAATCAAAAAGTTTAGATACCTACATCCTGGAGGTTGCGTGCCGAACATTCGTTTGAAGCTAGAAAATATGGCTTTGAATGACGTCACGTTATATTGCATCTCTTTCATTCTAATATAAGATGGATCTAATGAAAGAGATTAAATATAACAGTGACGCACGCAACCCTAAGCTTCTTGCAATGAGTATTAAAATCGTTCTTATATGCTTACAATTTTGTCTCGTTCCACCGCATAGCTGCGTCCTTTTCTCGCACCATCATAGCCCATTATGTGGTCGGGTTTCACGTTTATTTATGTTTATTTTGATTTTTTTAGTTTATTATGATCGCGGTTTAAAAAAAATGTATTTTGAATCTCGATGAAGAAATTGTTATCATTTTATTTCGCACTGACATTTATTTACTGAATGCGTTATTAAAACAGATCGGAGAAGGAATTAGTCGTGTAGCCAGGAATTCAATACTAATGTTTATTTAAAATGTGTACCTATATGCAAGTGTCGTGAGGACTTTGAAATGCCTAGGAAGCCTTTGAGATAAACGTTTAATGTACGCATCCAAGGCAGACCTGAGGAAAAACATTTGTGTTGTTGTTGTGTATTTGTCCTTAGTTGTCCTTTATTGCCCTTCGGTCCTTAACTTCGAGTGTACGCGTGAGGTCGGCCTTATCGCTCACCTTTGGTCCTTCGGTCCTCAGGTTCCGCGTGTACGCGAGTGTACGCGTGAGCTTGGCCTTCAGGCCTCGCTTAGCTTTACCGCTCACCTTCGGGCCTTCGGCTCTCAGGGGGCCGATTTTTGAGTATCAAACGCTCGACTTTTCACTCGACATCTGTCAAAACATCATAGTTTTTTGACAGATCTCGAGTGAAAAGTCGAGCGTTCGACACTCAAAAATCGGCTCCCAGGTTCGAGTGTCCGCGTGAGCCCGGCTATCGACCTCGCTAAATCTTAGCGCTCACCTTCGGGCCTTCGGCCCTCAGGTTCGATTGTAACAATGATAGTAAAAATAGTGAGTGTCTGCGTGGGCTCGCCCTTCTGGCCGCAAGAACTCCTCCGGCTCGCGTGGAGAGCGCGCTCTAAGGGACGCTTCGGGCCTTCGGGCCTGCGAGGCATACATGGAGCACATGAATAGTTGGGCAACCCTTTCTTCCCGTATCGGTCTCGCAAAAAATACTGGGGGGAGGGGATGCTTGGGCACTCGGGATGGGGCTCCGGGCCTTCGGCCCTCCGCCGAGCTTGGCCTGCGGCCTCGCAGCCTGAAGCTCGCCCTTCGGGCTCGCGAAACCTTGTATATTTATATAGGATTTTCGATTGTTTGGTACTCCCGCAGCTCGGCCTTAGGCCTCGCCAAACATTTGAGAGGAGGGGGGGGGGGGGGGACGGGACGCACCTGACCTATTGAACGCCTGCGGCCTGGCGGCCTGAAGCTCGCCCTTCGGCCCTCAGGTTCGATTGTAACAATGATAGGAATAGTGAGTGTTTGCGTGGGCTGCGCAAGCGGCTCTCGGGCTCGCATGGAGAGCGCGCTCTGATGGGACACTCGGCCTTGGGCCTCGCGAAGCCTTGCCTCTTACCTTCAGGCCTTCGGCCCTCAGGTTCGCTTGTAAGATACATGGGTCATATGAATAGTTAGGCAACCCTTTCCTCCCGTATCGATCTCGCAAAAATTACTTTGGGGGGGGACGCTTGGGCACTCGGGGTGGGGCTCCGGGACTTTGGCCCTCGACCGAGCTCGGCCTGCGGCCTCGCAGCCTGAAGCTCGCCCTTCGGGCTCGCGAAACCTTGTATTTATATAGGATTTTCGGTGGTTTGGTACTCCCGCGGCTCGGCCTTCGGCCTCGCCATACGTTTGAGGGGGGGGGGGAGGGACGCACCTGGCCACTTGAATGCCTGCAGCCTGGCGGCCTGAAGCTCGCCCTTCGGGCTCGCAAAAATTACTCAAAAGTTGTTTTGCCGCCCGAGTCCCCCGCATGCGAAATCTCAACGCGCTAGGACCATTTTGAAATTTTTGCCAAAAAATAATCGCCAAAAAAAGTCACCTTACCAAATGGCTTGCAGGTCTCTATGACATTTGGTCGAGCATCCCCCCACCTACCGTTTAGCCAGGCCGTTGGCCAACTTTTTGGTTTTCAATCAATCAATCAATTATTTATTTTACATTAAAACATGGTGTACATTAGAAGATATAAAAGAGGTATTCAGAGGTTTTCAGAGGTATTTCTCTGGTAGTCACGGAGCCACCCCCTACACTTTTCCCAGACATCGTATTAGACCTGAGGGACCTCACTAGGAGAACAATTGGGTCATAAACACTTGCAAAAAACAAAAGTCGTCTCTCTTGTGGTCAATAATTAACGGCATATGAGCATGTGAGTTATGATTTTATTACATGGATTTAGGTATAGAACCGGAGACGCCGTTTATGCGGGTTACTAGACCAATCCAAAATTAAGCTTTGTAGCCCTTAACTTTTGATATGTCCACAGGAAAGACGCGAACCTAAATCTGTTTATGACCCAATTATGTCAATAGACATGTGTCGGGTTGCAGCTTTATATAGATCTGTCTATCTACTTAATATCTTTATTTACATCTTTGTAGAGCTATAGTCTGCCTGGTTTACGGGAAAACACCGAGCAAGGCTCGGTCTCCCAGGTACTGCTTATAAATAAAAGACATGACTGCAATGCACTACAGTCAGTCGACTTAATTCTGATATTAATTTTATTACTCTTAATTCTTACTAATAGAAATAAAATTGGAAAACGTGGTCCCCTCTTCCAGTTACTGCCAAAGATAAATAAATAAATAAACAAATGATGAATTATAGAGACCCTCCTTGGAAACGAATGAGTACAACATATGTATTTCAGATTAGAAACCACTTAGTTTTAGCCGGTTACCGAAGGAAGCGTAGGTATTGAATGAATGGGTAGTTGGGTACAGCTATGGCTCTTACGGCTTTACGAAACGTACTCAACGTTCGGAAGAGCGCATTGCGTTGTTTACATGATTAATTGTTACTTGTTTGTCTCATGCACAATTAAAGCGTGTGACGTTCAACATGACACGTGCCGTGATAAAAATGCATGTTTAAGACTCGAGTGTAGTGACCGAAGGGTGCCAGCGGGAAGCATTGTTGTCGAGTTGAGTGAGTAATTACGAGTATATTGTTTGTTGCCGTGTCGCTTCAGCGGTGGGCTGAATAGGGCTACATTCGACACGTTCTCATAACATTTCGTAACATGACCACTATAGGTAGGTATATGGCTATTGGCTGGTAACTCTAATCTGGTATTAATAATAATTATGCATCACAAAATATACGTGCAACAGACGTGCAGTGCGTAACCTAGTCCCAAACTGAACTAAGCTTGTACCTACTATGGGTACTAAGCGACGATATAGATACTTATATATAGATAGATGATTCAGGAACAAAAGTTCGTGTTCATCACACAAATATGCCCCGACCGGGATTCTACCTCCAGCTTCGTAGGCAGGGTCACTATACCAACTAGGCTAAAGTGGTCGTCAATTGATTCATGAGAAACATATTTTTTTTTATTTGTAAAGGTAGGTACAGTAGGTTTAAATAGACGGTGTCATCGTAAAGAGTAAAGAGGACGCCCAGGATCGTGCCAAGTGGAGAAAAGCGGACCATGGCAAGAGCCGGCATAAGGTAGAAGAAGAAGACACAGTGTCTGACGGTCACGGTCAACATTTGCAAAGCTTTCAATCCTGCTCCCGCCCAGTGAGCCACGCCGGCGCGGCGACGAGCGCGAGCGTCCTCGCCTCGACCCCAGCCGCGCGCACGTGCCACCGCCGATATTAATGTTGTCATATAATCGGCAGTGGGACTAGGACAGCGCACACTATATACCTACACACATATTTACTTATAACGGTCTTCGTTATTATAATATTTAAACATGACAATTCGTACAATTTCAGCCTCTAAATTATGGCAAGTGTTAAAGATAAATCCGTCGTCACTTTCTAACAGCGCCAATCAGAAAAAGACGCGTAGCTCGAGATAAGTCGAGATACTCTCGAGCGCAACATGTGCTACGGGCGCAGGTCAACAGTGTACCTAGTATTTATTGTGTTGATAACATGACACAAACCGACATGCCGTATTCTGCACGTATAAATGTAAGTGGGTATCTTCTATATAAGTAGGTTCTTGGCATCAGAAGTCAAATAGCTGGTTACAATGTCTCTGGTCACGAGACTCCCGATACGACACGTGTCTCTATAAATACCTATATAAAGAGAGTACCTCGTGGAGGGAATTAAATATGTTTCATTATTATATCTTATATCTTTAAATGAGCAATTCTTGTATATTTATTTATTTCGGGGATCTCGGAAACGGCTCTAACGATTTTGATGAAATTTGGAATGTGGGGGATTTTGGGGACGAGCAATCGATCTAGTTTGGTTTCATGCCCCGGAAAAAGCCGAGCAAAGCTCGGCCGCCCAGGATAATTACATACCTATTTATACACAAATATTTTTGGCAGATTGCGTTCTGGTTTTAGTATTATTTGGTTACTATCAAATTGAGAACGAATTGAATTGAAGAACGCAAACTGAAACAGAAATACTTAAGGGGAGGTATCCCCAACGCAAATGTCCCGCTCTAACACGCGTGAGTTTACAATTGACCATCCCGCTCTCTACGCAAGCTCTGCGCGCAGTTTTGTAAATATTTAGCTATTAGTCATTAAGCCAATCATTTTATCAAAGCAAACCCTGCGAATTTGTCTATAACTATTTACGATCTTTAATTGAGTACAAAAATTAAATGTTAAATATCAGTAATATAGCCGTAGTATTGAAAAAACATTCCAAAAAGGGGTAACTTCGCGATTTTTTTCTATCGAGTGAAATTCATCAGGTCATGTAACTGACTGTGATTTTGACTAGACAATATCCTTATGTAACACATATATTTTTTTTAGATTTTAAGACACTATATTCTATGTCTCAGATGGTTTTTAAAAACTCAAAAGTGGTAATACACGGCCTTAATTAAAACTGGGCGTTTGGGACCGATCTTCTACTAACTGATCTCGGAGATTTACGCGTCCGCGGATACTCAGTTATCGATTTAGAATTAGAACCGGCCATTTTTTTTTCGGTTTCTATCACGGATCCGCACTTCCTAGCATTGCGTTGCGAGTCGATGTCGGTCCGCCACCGACTAGACTAGACTAGAATGTGGCGCTTATGGCACACCTATAAGTGTAAAACCTGAGTGGACGCTCGAGTTGGGCGTCCAGCGTTGCGTCCAGCGGGGCGTGCATGTCAAACAATTGAAACTCATACTGGTGTCCTGAGTCGCCGCCGCACAAATAGTATGGACGCTCGCTCGCCCCGCTGAACGCTCCGCTCCGAGCGTCCACTCAGGCCTTACACTAAGTGCTCGTCGCGACCGGAAAATTAAAGTGGACCTGGCCCCTATTTCACCAACTTGACAATTGTCACCTTACAATGACAATTCAGTTTACATTGCCGGGCCGGTAAGTATCGATGCTATCCAACGACTATCTTTACGTGACGACTCAGAAGTGTAGGTACCTACTTGGAATTGTCATTGTCAGATGACAATTGTCGAGTTAGTGAAATAGGGGTCAGGACGACTACTTCGGGTTGAATAATAAATATGCAGTAATAAATACCTGAAGGGCACCTTGGAGGCCGCGAAGATGTAGTTGAAGTTGCACATGGCGAGGAAGGAGTCGCGGAAGGCCAGCAACACCAGCAGCAGCAGCTGGTACTTGCCGAAGCTGCCCAGCTCGCCCAGGATGCCGTCCAGGTTGAACCCCTCGCTCTCCTCCACCTGGTGACAAAACCACGCTCATGAGCCACCGCTGTCCACTTCTTCGGATGTTGGAATTCGTTGACGACGTGTACCTCCACACTAGAAACCTAAGAGCCTCCGCTTAATCCCGAAGCCTCTCACAAGTCTCACATTAAAGTTGCTGCTGAAAGCAAATGCCGGTGTAGAGTGCGCCCTGGCAGCTTACCACTCGCAAGCAGTCGCCTGGCTGCGCTATGGTCTCCTACTATGGGGCCACAGCACTGACATCCACCAGATCTTTGTCATGCAAAAGAAATGCATACGAATCTTAGCCAACATTCACCAACCCCATAGCTGCAGACCTCACTTTAAAAAACGGTAACTTTTAACTCTATAACTTTCGTCCGTAGAAACCTATCCCTCGTCACTGTCACAACCTGGAACTTCCAGAACCCAAATTAGAAATATACAACAAGTGCGTGTCGGGCCACGCGCAAGGTAGGGTTCCGTAGTCGTCTACCCGTTACATTATATGGACTAAAAAGTTCGCAAACTTATATTTACTATGTTGTTGACAGAATTAACAACATTATCTAAGGTATCAATGGAAATTGTACGAAAGTTTGCTTTTGCAAAGTACATTTCTGAAGTTCGACTATTACTCGTTAACTAGTAATGTCTACTTAGCTGTGATAGTTTTCCTTTTAAATTCATCGTATTTACTACTACCATGATTTTTTTCACATGCCTAGTAGCCACCGTTTAGCTGGCAGGGGGGGGGGGGGACACTTGACCATAGCTAAAATTATCACTTCAAAGCTTAATATCACGCTAACCAATTCTTTAATCAAAAAATGCTTTTAGAAA
This sequence comes from Cenopis cana, assembly GCA_951800055.1. Taxonomy (NCBI): domain Eukaryota; kingdom Metazoa; phylum Arthropoda; class Insecta; order Lepidoptera; family Tortricidae; genus Cenopis; species Cenopis cana. The sequence continues at coordinate 66,853 of OX637484.1, read as the reverse complement.
CCTAATAATATTTTTAAAAGAGCTATCCAACGATACCCCACACGATGGGGTTTGGCAGAAAAAAAAATTGCACCACCACTTTACATGTAGGGGAGGTACCCAAAAAAAAAAAAAATTTTAAGATTTTATTCTACCGTTTTGTCGGCGTCATTGATATGTATACTCATGGCAAATTACAGCTTTCTAGTACTAACGGTTACTGAGAAAAACGGGGGTCGGACGGACGGACGGACGGACGGACATGGCGAAACTATAAGGATTCCTTGTTTACTACGGAACCCTAAAAATGATCCATATATTACAGAACAATAAAAATATATAATAAATTACCCACGAACACAAAAACTGCAAGTACCTCTACCTACCTCAGAGCCGGATCTAGGGGGGGGCAAGCCGGGGTCCATGCCCCAGGCGGCAAGTTTAGGGGGCGGCAAATTTAGGGGCGGTAGGGGGGCGGCAATACGTCTTGACAGGACTAAAAATTTCGCGCTCACTGCGCTCGCGTTTTTTAATGAAATGATGCGTATGAAGTATTTTCCACATCTGCATCATAAGTTTGAAAATTTTCGCGCTCGCTGCGCTCGCGTTTCCATCTATACGTAGATGTGTTACAGTGGCGGCGCGGCAAAAATATTCTTAGGCAAGCCGGAAATAATTTGTCGTTCCTATTCTTCATGAGCCGTAGTAAAAGAATTGGACTGGCTGAAAAATAGGCAAGCCGTTGGGAATCGAGTTGTATGGACGCTCCGCCACTGATGTGTTCTGACTTTATGACCCGTCCCCCCTTACAGTAGATAACTAGTAGCTACTTTTCCTGTTCTGAAATGGTAGAGGTAACAATTTGTAAGACAATATATGCAGACGGGCGCGGCATTTTGTAGTTTTTGCCCCCCCTCGAATTTATAGATCCGGCGCTAACCTTCCTACCGACACCTTGATAAATACCCTTAAATCGAAATTGTTAGATAAGTGCTACTATTCCATAGCTTAATTTATGGAAGATTCGATATTGTAAAATGTTTATACATTGTACACCCTTCCTGGGTCCATTGTATCTTACATGGTTTTTTCAATGTATCTTAATGTGTAAAATACTTCAATCCTAAAGGATCCATGTTATCAGAAATAAATAAATAAAATAATTAAAATAACTAATTTGTGGACAATCTTACACCAATCTACCTAGTCCAAAATTAAGCAAAGCTTGTACTATGGGTACTTCGAACCCGGGACCTCCAGCTTCATAGGCAGCTAGGGTTACCTACTACCAACTAGTTAGGCTAAACCGGTCGTTACTTAATTACTAATAGCACTTTTAGGTATTAATTACCTACGATTGAGATTGATTTAATGATTATTGGGTGCTACTACTATTGCATCCAACAACTGTTTACGCCAGGCATACACAGACACACACATGTACAAAGTATTATCCCTAAACTAATTTAAATCCAAATTTTACGTAACTTGGAAATACTACTACATTCTTGAAATGTGAAAACGTGACTTGGTAAATTGATATTGAAGGTTATCTAAGGGGCAGCAAAGACCGTAAATATTCTCAGGCAGGAAACAGCTATACGGTATAAATGATTAATATTTAAAATATAGTACCTATGTGATTCACGTACATGTATAATATAGTATTAAGGCCCTGGGCTATTATACATTTAAAGATTATCGCATTAAGGCTTGACCCCAGGAAGACTGCGTAAACTTATCAGTCCGTTAAGTTACCATAAAGTTCGACTAACCTTCTCCGGCTTTTCTTTCTCCTTGATGTCCTTGCTGGCAGTCATGGTGCCTGTTGTCTACTGCTCTGTCCCCGGAGTCACAGCGATCCGCATCTCTGGAACAACCAACACATCACGTCGCTTGTTTAGGCCGCGTTTTACGCACATACAAACATAACTCAGAATTACGATTCAATTCTTAATAAAATTAGAGAATCAGATGTCGCTTATTAAATTAAGAATAGCGGAACCCAATTCAATGTTTATGATCCCAAAAGGAAAGAGACGCTGATTACTATAATTTCTAGATAACCGTTGCAATTGCAATGATGATTTTTACAGGAACTTTCACTTTGTTCAATAAAGATAGATAAAGAGTTCATAAAGCTATTTAATTTATATTTTTGTATTAGTAATTTCTTAGGTATCTTTAATATTTTATTTTGGCATTAATTAAGATTGTGTGCTTTGATGAGTGTATTAAGTAATTGAAATTAGTTGTATGTACGTACAATCTGTAGGATGAAAGTAGACTGAAGGAGCTAAACGTTAGTATTGGATTATATACATGCCCCGTGAACAATTACCCACGTAAGTGCTTTACATAAGCCACTGTAAGCATGCATCACTCGGGCCGCGTCACCTACCGTTCCTAACTCAACTTCAGCTCCCATAACTGTCGGACTAGCGTAAGGCTTACGAGGAAGATTCACTTTACGGTTTATAGGTATTATGTACTTGGGTACATTATAACTGCCTGCACGTACATATAATACATAGAATGACACCACCAGTAATGGACATGGCCCAATGATGTACATTTAACTCTTATGTAAAAGAAAATAAGAGTCATTTAATTTTTTATAGAACAATCAATTTAAAACCGTATGATTTTTGAATAAGGGTTGACGTTTCCTTTATTGGTGCTTGTTCTTAAAGTCTCCATAATTGGTGGTGTCACCCTATTACATGTATTTAAAATTAAAATTATAGCATTCCTACATTTAAACTATCATTGTTTGTTATGTTATGTAGGGGCTCGTGTCCGCTAGTTAGTTAATCTTTGTCGTTATTGCCCATTGGAAGAACGTCTGCCATATATAAATTTGATCTCTGTTTAACTGCCTAGTTTCTGCGTCAACCATCACCGAATGTAGCTGGAATTGAATGTGATGTGCTAATAAAATGTCTAAGACATTATTTTAAAATCAAACTTTTAAATCATACTGATGTTAAGGCACTGAGTAATAAAGAGTAAGGGTGTAGAAGCCTGGAATGGAATGTTGTAAACAACACCGGCCGCTCTGTATTCGTTCACAGGTACCTACGGTACATACTTATTCAGTATTTATTATTTATACTTCATAGCATACAAATTAGGCGGAGGCTTTCAGTTTTGGAATTTTGCTTTAGTTGCTCAGAATATGTCTCGTTGGACCGTCTTTGTAAAACTTTTTTTGTGTAAACTTCGTTCAACAAGTAAGTAACCCGTTTTGGGCGCGAACGGACTAATAGATAGAGAAGCTTACGAGGTAAAATTAATTTCGTAATGCGTCTGAAAGTTCCAGTTACGTACGTGGCGCATTGTCAATATTGTTACCACCAAAAACTTAGTCCCACTGTACGGGAACACTACTGCTAAGTCCTTAAATTATGACCGAGTGGGAAAAAAAGTACATAAACGAGTAGGTAACTTCCACTATAAGTGCGCGTCTAGCTCGCGAAGTTTCAGATCAGAACTGATGCAACGCGCGGGACTGTGCTATTATAAGTGCTGCACCACGTGTGGTCACGTTGAGGCGTATATCGACAAATATTACGTGTTTTATTTCATTTATATAGTATAATTTACAACAATGATTATGGCAAGCCAAGACAGAGCTGAATTGCTCAGGCTCGATTTAAAATGCGAAGCCAATGAGGACTACCGCGTATGAATTCGCCGCTAGAGGCCAGTGTGATGTTAGTCCTTCGAAATGTCAAATTTCATGGTGGGTGGTGGATGGTGGTGGATTAATATGGTGACAATTTTGCAATACCTGAGATGGATTTGGCAATTATATGAGTTACGGGTCAACGAATTTCAGTGCTTTGAGACAATTTTATCGTTCGTAAACTTATGTCATACTTTTATCCGAAGAAAACGGCACTGCGTGTAATACGGGATCTTCGATACAAATATTTACGGTACGGTTTTAATGTATTAAATACGATTTCAACATAAATTTCGTTTTTACTCCTGTAATTACCAATACCAGGGGACCGATTTTTGAGTTTCGAATTTTCACTCGACATCTGTCAAAACGTCATAGTGCTTTGACAGATGTCGAGTGAAAAGTCGAGCGTTCGACACTCAAAAATCGACTCCTTGGACTGACAGTGCAGTGGCGCCAGCTGGTGAACACAAACACGGTAGCCCTCATTTAATTTAAGTATTTTCTCAAATCGGCCGGTAGCAACTGTTCAATCAACAGAAATATATACCTAATAATATAATTTTACCTTCAACAGTATTCACAGAATTATTAATCAAAGGACTTGTAATAACTTAATTAATTATGTGGTTAAGTAAAATGATTCATTCGCCAAATTGTCTTTACCCGAGCGTTATAATATAACCACATGACGTAGTACGCGCGCGGCGCGGCGTAAATGGTATTTTATGTAATGGATGAGTAAAATGTGCGTCGAAGGGGATTTTTGGACAATAATTTGAATTTTGTTTCATTTTGAAATTTCAGATCTTATTTAAAGACATTATAATTAAGGATAGAAAATGCTATCTACTGCAATTTTAAGCGCTATAATATCTGGGCGACCGAGCTTTGCTCGGCGTTTTCCCGGGCATGAGACCTAGCTAGATCGATTGCTCGTCCCCGAAAACCCCCACATACCAAATTTCATCAAAATCGTTAGAGCCGTTTCCGAGATCCCCGAAATAAATATACATATATATAAATAAATAAATATACAAGAATTGCTCGTTTAAAGGTATAAGATTGAACGTAATAATCGCCGAGGCTCAACGCTTGGATGGGTGATCGGTTTGAGTGGTTATTAACTGAGCACTCCCGTGCTTTGGAAAGAACGTTAAGCCATATTATAATACATGATAGCAGTTAGTTGTTAAGCCAGAGATATTCGGGCGGCTTGAGGAAGTTGAGACCTTCTAATTTAACAGTGAAGTTGCCCATTCAATTGACAAGCCGAATCCCAAAAAGGTCTAGGTATATTCCCTTTGAGTTGGAAGGTCAGACGGCAATCGCTTCCGTAAAAACTAGTGCCCACGCCATATCATGGAATTAAGTAGCGGACCCCGCGCGTCCTTCAGCATGGCACTGGCTGTACTGCTGATGTAATGCGATAAAGCTCGCGGGCGAGGGTATGATTGAACGTAGATATTTGCTAAGATAGATAAACTCTCCTGCTAGCTCGTTTTATAATTTTCTTACAACAATATTGTACAAGGTCATCATACTAATGTTTTCATACATTTCATTGCAGTAATACTAGTAACTATACATACTGATAAACTTTGTGTTCGGTTTTCTTGCAAGTATGTTGTTGTATTATTGTTTATTAGTGTTATGGTCACATGACTCACGTGATTACAATTTTTTATCATAAATAATTATGAAATTCTTTATTGTTTAAAAGAGCCTTCGTGATTACAATTGCCGATAGTTACACAATTATTATTTAAATGAAAGTATTTTACATGCATCAATTCATGTTTTGAGCAATTTTGAGAGCAGAGGCCAAATTTGTAAAATACTTACATACGTCTACGTCATCTACGTCTGAATATACAAATATGTAAGCAAGACATCAAAGTTGTTCGCTTAGACACATTACAGTCGGCCTCATTAGTAAAATCACTTTTTCCGGAACTGAACAGCAGCCTGAAACCCAATTCAAAACTGTGACAACTCGTGATATTTGGTTTAACATACTGCATATCAGGCTCACTTTTCATGAAACATTCGGCTTAACTGACCACCAGTGACGTGACTGCCAAGAGTGTGACTTACGTTAATTTAATTTAAACGTCACATCAACGTGGTGTTATTTCATGTATACAGTCTGGTAAATACCATACAACATACAAGTTACAGATTGACGTAGGTTACGTGGGTATGTCTGAACGTCATAAGAACGCTTCTGAAGCATCTTCCTGATGACCTAAGTCGTAGGTAGGTGTAGGTACTCTAGAATACTAACCACATAAAGATTGATGTGAACGTAGCAGAGTGCAACAAAGAAATATTTATACTAGTTTTATACTAATTTTATACTATGCGTCGTAAATGAGTGTCCAGAACAATAGGCGGGATTCCTGCGGCTGTAAGGAAAACTACTTAAGTCTTTTATATTACTGACTAGACAAATAAAGATGACTCACGCTACACCGTGACAAATACAAAACATATGTCCTTTTAAAACTTTCATTACTTATCTCGTTAAAATTACAAGACTTATTTATGTACTTACCTTTAAGTTAGTTTTCACAGTGCGTTCGATTTAAGTTTTTAATGCTGTGAAAATATTTATAGTTAAATAAATAAATAAATGTATGTCGGCGTATTTAACCCGTGTAACGTATTCGAATCTCTTTTTCCTTTGTTTCAAATCTAAAAAGAAAGCATCATTGAAACACGTTCAACACATTTTGGAAAAAGTCCAGGTGACACAGATTTTTCCGCAAAATTCCGAAACATGAAAACTACAATTCAGACAATAATACCAAATGTACGTATATTTTTTATTTATGTATCTTTGGCGACTTCCTGACTTGGCGGGGCGGGATCGATATGTGACATTTTCTTCTTTGACGTAAACTTACTGACGTCGCAAAGATTCCCACATAACAGAATACTGTCAGTATTACATTTGCGCAGTAGTAATATTATGCGCAGAAGCCGACCAGTACTGCCTTCGCATCGTCCCGCTTCCGCGCGTCCCGCGCCAGTCAGGAAGCCCTCATTTAAATGTAGGGGCGCAGTAAAAAGTAGTACTGAGTTGACTGACAGCTGACACTGACATTTGACAGTTTTCTCATATCGTACCGCCTCCGCGCCGACAAATCAGCCTTTAGCCCCAGCTTATGTATATTCTCCCAGCTTCATAACATAATTATAATACTTTTCACGTCTCCTTGAGCCAGGCCAGCCTCGGTATACCCAACTGGCGGTTGTGTCAGAGGCCAAGATCCTCTTTGGGTCGTCTAGCCAGCGTAGCTTCACGTCTCCTGCTCGTAAAGTTTAATTTTATTTTTCGAAGACAGAGCATAAAATGCAGTGTTATGCTCTAGTGTAGTAAAGTAAAATCATCGTCTCGTGTGCTCGTGTGCTCGTGTGCGCGCGTGCGCGCGTGCTCGTGTGCTCGTGTGCTCGTGTGCGCGCGTGCTCGTGTGCTCGTGTGCTCGTGTGCGCGCGTGCTCGTGTGCTCGTGTGCTCGCCAACTAGACACTATTCAACGGAACGCCGCGAAATTCGTTTAATTTTATAATATTGTGTACCAACACCAACATTTACTTTACATTTCTGTTGTACTTACAATCAATCACGATTTACCGCTACTTACTTAGCTAATATAATAAACAGAGGGATAATGGTGCATAAATTAAACAATGAAGCAGTTTGTTGGTGGGAAATGTAAGATCGAATTTTCCCAAACATTAACTTTTGATGACTTATCGTGTGCTTCACAATAAATCAATGGTTGAATTGTTTCGCTTGCATACATCAGTCGGGACTGTAGTGCGCGCACATTGAATCACGCCGCTTTGTATACAGTCTTGTACTAAAAACTACGTTACCTATTAAAATAAATTTTGATATTTCATTACATTTTACTTGTTGTCTGATGCCTTAAGGCGCAGGGTAGGGCAAGGCCTTCCCCATACAAACTTTGTGCACGTTTTATTCGTCGGTTTTGGCACTAACAAATATATTTTTTTTTTTGGTTGTAAATATTAGATATGCGAAGATCGTGATGTGAACATTTTCAAATATTTCAAAAAAAATCAAAATAAAAAAATTAAAAAAAATTGTTAATAAAAAAAAATACATCACGAAATAGCTATCAGAAAAATAAGCATACTGACCAAAAATCATAACTTTAATGCAAACACAAACGAAGTAAATCCTGCACAAAGTTTGTATGGAGAGAGCTTGCCCTACCCCTCCTCTTAAGGTGAGATATCGCCAATGCAAATGTCCCGCTCTCACACTCGTGAGTTTACAATTAACCATCCCGCTCTCTACGGGAGGTCTGCGCGTAGTTTTCGTAAATATTTAGCTATAGTCATTAAGCCAATCATTTTATCAAAGCAAACCCTGCGAATTTGTCTATAACTATTTAGGATTTTTAATTGAGTACAAAAATTAAATGTAAAATATCTGTAATAATATAGTCGTAATATTGTGAAGAGCGGATTCAAAGTTTAAATGGAAAAACCTGATTTTTTTAAAGTGAGTATCTTCATACTTGGTGTGCTGACTTTCAGATTTAATACCACAGAATAAGTAATAGTACTATTATAATATTATACTATTCTGTGCTTTCAGTTAAAAGATAGAGATAATAAAAGTTATTTCAGGGTTTTAGAAAATTCATTCCTTAGGGTATATATAAAAAAGGTGGTTGATGTTTATATGGCTTATAAAATTATGGTTTATAAAAATTAGATATAAGACTACATATTGCTGTGCCCTACCAGGGTCCATGTGAACGCAAAATTATAATTTTTAGACCTATATGTAATACCATGGATGCAATATATGATGATTAAATGATTAAATGGTAAAAGAGTACTTATTTGATGTGAGATACTAGAAGTTTATGTATAACAATAGTAGGTAAGGATACTAAGTAAGAAAATATAGCCATTTCAAATGCTCAGGGGTAGTTTGACCGATAGTTACGTTTTTGAGAAACATATAACATTAATTGTTTAATTTGTATGAGGCCTGATGGTACATACATTGAAGTAGAAGTTGAAAAAAGATAAGTTGTATACAATAAAATTAACCGGCGCGTCATTATCTTGTCTAGAATTCTCACTTGGAGATCTATTGGAAGTTCGGCACGTGTACCGCACGAAGCGAACACTAAAATAGTTACGAGATATTGTTGGATGTTGTGTACACCCATTCTAATTTATGTATTGTTTGCAGCAGATAGGTACTAATTAACTATTTATTTTCGATTGTTTATTCAATTAGTTTTTTAATGATATATTGTATGGTATAGTCAGAGCAGTCAAGTTAACCAAAGTGACAGTTGATTACATATTTCGATATAATTATTACTCCACGTTAATACATATATTTAGTCGGTTGAGTTGAGGCGGGCCAGGCCAGATTCGAATTGAGCCAGTTGAGCTATATAGGTATAGGTCATAATCTGATTTACTTAACCTGATTTTGATCTTTATTCTGATCAGGTCAGATTTGTCATAGGTTCGTTTCTAAATGAGACAGTTTCAGGATAAGACTTATGAAGTGGAGGTCGTTTGGTCGTTTTCTATTGAAGTCTGAATTTCTGAGTAGGTCAGATTCGTATTAGGTCGAATTAGAGATCTAATGGAAACCGGCTGTTCATACAATAGAAAATGACTGTTCATATGTGATGTAGCATGCTGTTTAATTTATTTTTCTATAAGAGCTGCACGATTAGGAGCTGTACTGTCTCAAAATTTCTGCCCAGGATGACGTTGAATGCTACATAGGAACAGTAATTTTCTATTGTATGAACAGCCGGTTTCTATTAGATCTAATTCGACTTAAAACACGAATCACCTACTCAGTAATTGTGACTACATCAATAGAAAACGACCTCCACTTCATAAGTCGTATTCTGAAACTGTCTTATTCAGAATCGAACCTATGACAAATCTGACCTGATCAGAATAGTACTAGAATTATGATTTATGACCTACAGCTCAACTGGCTCAATTCGAATCATCTGGCCTGGCCCGCCTAAACCAAAAGTAAATTAATATGTACTGAGACCGACATCAACAAACTAGAAACTAACGCTAATAATATCCTACAAAACGTTTACACATTATGGGGCTACAATAATAAACTTCACTTTGGACCCCAAAAACACAGATGATAACCCCCACACCAAAAGCAAAAACAGTTAAAATCACTATGAATAATATAAAAATTAACTTCACCGAACACATTAAACTACTTGGTGTCATAATCATAATAGACGAACACCTGAAATTAATTAAACACAGCGCATATATCATTAAAAAAGGTCAAACAATATACCAGAATTTTTTTTTACCTGATGACATTATGTATGACAAACGCATTAACATCTGCGAACTTGTGCACCCAGTGCGCCGGATAGATGTAAAAATTAATGAAATCTCATGCAAGGATGACCTAGACATGTATCTGTATAACAATGACTTACAAAATCTACACAGACGGTAGCAAACATAGCGAAATGGTTGGTGCCGCATATGTTATTGACTGCCCTGACGGCAAATGCTTCAAAAAGAAGCTAAAACTTAACAACTGTTGTTCAGTCTTCCAGGCCGGAAGTGCCGCTCTCTCCCATGCGTGTGATGAATGGTTTTGTAGGAAATTTAATAACACAACGATCTTCTCGGACTCTAAATCTGCTCTAATCGAACTAACTAACCGCAGCAGCACCAACCAAAACATTAACCACATCCACAAAATTCTCGCTAATATGAAAGAATCCAATAATATGCGAATTGACTTTTGTTGGGTTAAAGCACATACTGTTATTGCTGGCAACGAAATAGCGGATCAACTGGCAAACGAAGCAGCAACCCTTCATAGAACTCCCGATTATAATCTATTCCCTTTATCATATCATAAAAAACTATTAAGAGCAAAAATCATGGAGCAACACAACATACTTTACATAAATAGTCCCACCGGTAATCATGTTAAAAAATGGATACCAACCCTGAACGACATCCACAAATTACGCAAATTTTTCGATCTAAATTTCCAATTAACCCAAATTATTACCGGCCACGGATACAATCGTGCATACCTCAAACGCTTTAAAATCATAGAGGATGACACATGTCTGTGCGACAACTTAAGAGGAATGCCTAGCTGAACAACTTTTCAAATCTCGAATTTTTGACATAATGTTTCTGTCGCGCTGCTGGGAGCGGGAGCGGGCGCTGTCTATGTGTGAGCGCACGCACACAGGCGCGAGACGCGAGACATCGCCCGCGAATTTACTTACTGACCCAGCATACATAGTATAAGGGGCTGTAGGTACGTTTTTTGGCCGGCGTTGTACACGGGAATAAGACTTTTCTCAAAAATGGCCCGCAAAATGAACATTACTCGCTTGTATTGGATGGTAAAGTGTATCTATGTATAGTTTAAGGTCATATCAAAACTAAAATATTTTTTAAGAAAAAAAACTCACTGCACTCTTAGATTCCATACAATGAAATAAAAATGGCTACCTATAAGTATGCTTATAATGGTAGAAGAGTAAGTACCCTCAATTCCTCATGGAATTCACCATCAGAACTCAAGCTTGACAAAAGTGTGTCTTGAAAACCTAGCTTGCTTGACAAACATAACGAAGAGAACGAATCGCTAAATTTACGTAAACTAGGTATGCGTCGTTGTAGAGTTCCAATCTGAACATCATCAGCAGTTCCACTTCATCAAATGTCACATTTTTGTATGAAAATGTTCGATTTGTTGAAAAAACACAAAAATTACTATATGTTGGCCTTTAAGATCTGAGGAGTTCCCTCGATTCCTCATGGATCCCATCATCAGAACTGCGTTTTGACAAAAACGGAACCTACTTGGATATACAAAATATACCTACAACTAAAAGAAGAATTTTCAAAATGGGTCAGACATGACGGAGTTATGGAGTGACAAACATAAAAACAAAAAAAAACATACAATCGAATTGAGAACCTCCTCTTTTGAAATCTTGAAGTCGGTTAAAAATAATACCTAGTACGTTACTGTAGACGCCAAAAAAGAAGGGCTCGCCGGGTGAGTAGGTATAGACGGCCGACCGTAGGGAGGCCGGATAGTGATACGAAGCCGGAAAGCCTTATTTACGGGCACAGGCCTCCTCTCATAGATGAGGGGCAGGGCAGTACTGCCCACGTTGGCTTAGAGCGGGTTGGGGACTTCACATACAACTTTGAATTTCTTCGCGGATGTATGCAGATGCTTCGCCGAAAAGCCAACGGTAAATATCAAATGATATTCCGTACATAAGTTTCGAAAGACTCATTGGTACAGTCAAGGGCACCAATATGTATACACTTTTTCACCTTATTCCATTGAAATAAGGTCCAAAAATGTATACATATTTATGCCCTCGACTGTACTAGCCGGGATTCGAACCCACGACCGCCGCTTGACAGCAACACTCTTGAACCACTTGGCTACGGTAGCTACAAAATGTCCACTGTCCATGTTTGTGCACATTTAATTTTTCTGAGGCCTTCGTGCGTTATATTCATTTTTCTGATTTTCTCGAAGGTTAGCTGGAAGAGATCCCTCAAAGGGATAAGTTCGCCTTCGTACTTTATATTTTGTAATTTTATTTCTTGTTAATGTTCCTATTATGTGCAATAAAGTATCATACATACATACATACATATCCCCTCGCCAGCGGCGACAAAAATGGCGAAAAGTAGTTGCCTATATATAGGCCCCGATTTGAGCTTTATCAAAGACAAGGGTTCCCAGGTCACCTTTCTATTCTATATTCCTCCATTGTGACTCTGGCTTCTTCTTGTGATTAATAACTTTTCTGGTAGGTAATATGATTTATCGATAATTTTCCACCACTAGCTTATCGACAATATATGTCAACGACTGTTGCGCATCCCTATTCCATCTGTGTACGTATATTTAGAAACTGACTCCGCCAAGAATTCGTGCGATAAGGACAACTGCAGCTCGGACTAAAATTCCCTTGCAAAAAACTCAAAAATCGAGGTTTCGTTCTCGACTGTTTCCTCCTTCAAAACGCAACCAATCATTGTAAAATTTTGGAAACTGCAAGAGCAAGAAATAATCTATGCCGCTACGTTTTGATTTTTTGGATATTTGTAGTCATATTTGTATACTGAGTCTGTTTTAGCAGCCAATTCAATTAAGCCGTTTTTGCGATTTTTGAGGCGCTGTAACTTTCTTTAAAATAAAAAGATCCAAAAAACAAAACGTAGCGGCATAGATATTGATGATGTTGATCTTATTTGAAAAAATCATTGCTCTAGGTTCAAAAACCAGGGAGAAAACAGTCGAGAGCGTTTGTATGGGAAAACCGCAGCTAGGCATTCCTCTTAAGTCCACAAACCATTGACCATCTCATCAAAACATGTCCACGCTTCAACACTGCCCGTACCACCCACGAATTTATCTGCGACATCAATAAAATTAACCCTTACGATATTTCACAACTCACTTTAAAAGAAGAAACAATCCAGTCATTTTCAAAACTCACAAAATATATAATAGATCAGTGTATTACCCGTGGTTCCACGGCTTTTGTACCACGGGGGACCACGGGTAATTTTTTTTCCCCGTAGACCCCGCTGCTCCAGTTTTAAGTAATCTTTTTGAATACGAAACTTTCCGTGGGCCCACGGGTCATTCCTCGGAAAATAATAATTCCCCGTAGTTCCACTGCAATTCGCTGGGTGCGCGATGACAGCGCCAACTAGCGGTCACAATTACCGCGGACTTAGAAATATCCAATGGCTGGCTATCATTACGAAAAGAAGTAAACAAACAAATAATTTCAATAAAATGTCGTAATTTTCATATATTCTATTCGATCACGTAAATCTATATATCTATTTCACGCCTAAAATGGCTAAGTCAATCAATTTCAGGTAGTACACACGGATTTTTCTCACGAGAAATAAGTAAAGAAATAAACAAATATAATTGAATAACGCATTTCATATATATTTGAGACGATCATTTATGACTGTAGTGTCGTAAATAATGCAGACTTTTGTGTATTTTCAGTTAAACATGGCTAAATTAGTTATAAAAACTCCAATGAAGTGCGCACTGCAAATCCTGTCATGTGGCTTTGGGTACCATGGCGATCGATTGGCACTGAAATAAAGCAACAAATAAATTATAGTAACTTAACCGTTACTTCCTACAGCATACAAAATATAATATTAAAAATGTTGCTTTATAGGTTAGCTTTCTTACTTTTTCCTCGACAACGATTGTCCATTTCATTTGTTGTGCTCGTTTCCAACTTGCTTGTGGAAATTTATAGAATTAGTGATCACTGTTTGTGCCATTCTTCTTGCAGTTAATTACGCAGCTGGTTTCGTAACGCATGCTTATTTATTTTTACTTAAAATGTACGGATACGTAAATTTCGCTAGTAAAAAGTGACAGTTGGTCCGCGGAAAGTTCCTTTTTTGGCCACGGTGCGCGCTGCGATCGATTCGTAGTTCCCCCACCACCTACTTCGCACCCAGCGAATAGATATGTCAATATAGAGTACGGAATTCGTGATCATGGACGTTTTAAAGAAATAAGGACTCAAACGCAAAGAAATTGTCTTAGAGGGTCACTCTAAGGCAGGTCGGTGTAGGTACTTTTATGAGCGAAGCGAGGAGGAGTGTTAGTAGTATTGCGACCCAAGCGCGCGAGCCGAGCAAGCGAAGCGAGCGTGCCGCGGCAGCGGCCGGCGAAGCGCCAGAACCGAACTTTTTTTTAACCCATAATCTTCTAATCTGCAAAATATGACAGCGGTGGTCAACGGGTAAAACACAGTTCTTTTCAATTACCCGTGGTCCCATTTTGGTGCAGTGGGTCTACGGGGAAAAAAATTACCCGTGGTCCCCCGTGGTACAAAAGCCGTGGTACCACGATTAATACACGTATAGATCAGCTAAAAAACTTCAATAAAGATCAACTTGAATGAAACATGCATTCCCGTAACTTTGCCAAAACTCCCAAATTATTCTAAACCGACTTAATTACCTTATAAAGGTTGCACTGTTGCACATAAACGCCCTATATTATACACCTCTAATCTCACTGGAATAAAACTAAATAAAGGTAACAAACAACAAATTTATTATGATAATTAATAACACCAACTCAAATTATACAACAACACATCACTAACCACTTAACTAACTTATATTAAACTATATTAACAAACTAACAAAATAATTCATAACACCAATTAAAATTATACAACAACACGTTACTAACCACTTAACTAACTTAATATTAAACTATATTAACAAACTAACAAAATAATTAATAAACAAAACAACAATACCTCCAACGAAACATATCAATTACCTACCTAACCAATCCATCCACAATCATCAATTAAAAATTATAAACAAAACATCACTGCAAACTTCACTTAAATTAATCAATAACACCAATTATCAAATTATAATACAAACATTATTACTTAACTATATTATAAACAAAACAAAATAATTACCACCTCTAGTAATATAAAAACAATAAACCTCTAACAAAACATATAAATTATGCAAACCAATCCATCCCCAATTTACATTCGTTACCTGATCTAAAATTGCCCTAGGTGGTATATGCTTGCTTGGGCATTTTTTATAAGGGTTTAAGGTCAAAAAATATGTATGTATGTATGTAATAACTTTATTGTACACAAAAAAAAACACAAAAAATACAAACAAATAAGGACATTTTGGTACAAAGGCGAACTTATCCCTAAAAGGGATCTCAAGGGATACCCATAGCTATCGAAAATTAAATCCTCCTCTCTCTTATTTAAACCCCTGTGCTTATTCTTTAAATGCCTTATAATATGCCTACTTTTGGTATTATATCCACAAAATGAACATTGCTAAACCTTGAATGATTTTAGAACCTTCAGCTTCAGTCGCAAATGCCCAGCTGAAGGCACTGCAGCTCTCTCCCCTCGACCACCTATCAACCCCCTCATGCTCTCATTCCAACGCTCCCCGTCGCTGGATGACGGGGACCACGAGAAACTGGTCAACCCTCCTGCAAACGGGTCTGCCCTGCCGATGTCTGTGTCGTCTCGCCACTGGGGTGGGGACCTCAGCGACACCCACGCTACCCGCATTCCCGGCAATTCCTGCGCTGGCCGCCTCACCTGCACCACATTGAAATAATATTCAGGTTAACATCCTACAGAAATATCATATCATTAATAGTCAATACATAAATTATACCTATATTATGGTTTTACCTTTTGGCCCCGGACTTGCACTGCAGCTATCACTAGTATTGCTCGTATCACTTGACATCATCATTCCGCCCCGCAATGTATTATCAGCAACAGCTACACTGACTGCCCCACCTGGGGTATACATGACAAAATATACATTATATTTAAACTCAGTCCTACTATTAGTCATCATATTATTTTACTTGACTGCTCACTCCGAGACTTACCTCCTCCTTGCTCTTCCGTGCTTGCTCCTCCTTGCTCACCCCTGGACGGACCTGCACTGTCCCTAATCGTCTCATCCACGTCACATACCCTCTGGCTTAACCCTGTAAAATTGTTAAGCTCTTAATAAACAATTGAAAATTATACCAGCATCCATAACTGTACCCACACTTGTGCATATCTCACCTCGCTCCAGCCCCACCATCTGGACGCTACCGGCCCCACCCTCTCTGCCATCTGTCCCTCCATCTCTTGGGACAACCCCCCCTTCATCTGCGCCACCGAACATCAACACATGATTAATAATAATAAAAATATAAAATATAAATATTCCAATATAACAATCATCACCATTAGACCACAATTAATCCAATCACTATACAATCAATCTCCTCCTCACCCCCTTGGCTGACGGGAGCCTGCTCTCTCCTCTCGCCCATCTGTTGGGCAAGAGGAAGAGTGCTTCAGGCCCTACCAGCCCTCAAATAGGCTATAAGTGACTGCTGCGACATCATAACTTGGGAAACGTGCAGCAACACATCTCTGAACTCACTAGCACAATTATCGCACACCATTTTCACTACTACGATTGAACTGACAATGATGACTGAAGTCATAGTGACATATTAAAAAATGACTATCATCGAACACCGAATTCTTTATTCAATAATTTGAAAACCCCTTTCTTCTACCAGCCAGCATGTAAACATTGTTACTTTAATTTTCCTAACTTTATGTTATCTAATTTTATGTTAACTTATCTTACCTTATCCTATCTTATGTTATCTTAATCTATCTTATCTCATCTTATGTTATCGTATTTTATCTTATCTTATCATATGGTAGCGTATTTTATATTATCTTATCTGGTATCCTATGTTAGAAACTAAGCTGCCGTGTAATTATTTCTTTGTTATTTTTATTTTACTATTTTAACCTTACTACAAGATACGTTGTTTTCTATGAATTATCTTGTAAAGGTTACATTGTTGCAAACTTTAATGTAGATCTTAAAGTGTACAGGTTGCACTGTTGCACATAACTTAACAAGGGCGGTAAAACAAAGAATGTCTCAGATCGCAGGCGATAAATATGCGATTTGAGGCTTTCTTTATTACCGCCCGTGTTAAGTACAAAATTTTATGTCACCCCCTAGCCATAAGTAAAAGTTGTTTATGTAGGTACAACAGTGAAACTTCAATGTAGATCTTAAATTAGCTTAAGTTAACGCTTCATTATTATATGCAACCCTTTGTTTGTATGAAATACAGAAGAACACTACACACCACACCAACACTTCTTGTCTCTTTCTCTTTTCTCTCTCCTATTTTCTATAACAACTGTTCCCTATATCTACCAAAATTCTAGGACAGCTGTTCGCCCGTATTCCTAGCGAGGTTCAGCTGTCCTAATCTAAAGTCAACATACACCCCACTGACACTCCTCTTGCACCCTAATCCCACGCAATTACACACTCAACATAAAGCGGGGGTGGGTTTAGTCCGTAGGCGGCTGGGCTCCATTCCCAGCCGAGTCGGGCATGCAGGCAGGTACGGGCCTGGCCGTATACCATGAGTATTCCCCCCTCGCCGCAAAAAAAAAGTAAAAGTAATTGTTATGTTTTGCAATTTACCTATTTGTTGACACATACTTTGTACGTACATGTTCTGTGATCTTTGTTAATAATAGCACCTTTTCTACATTATTATCAGCATTATAAAGTATCAACCATAAGCAAAGGAAGATCCAAGCTAATGAAGCAGCTTCATTACTAATAGATAAGATAGATACGAGTAGATAATAAATTTATTGACAACCAAAATAACACCACATTATAATTTAAAACTTAGAACCTAGGAGTCGGAGTAGGAGTAGGAGGATCTATTGAATACGGTAAATATTAAATAGTTTTCTAACAATTAATCATGTTCTTAACTAAACAGCCAACGTGCTTCCGGGTCGGTTCGGGTATCTACGTGTCGCGCGCGTGGCGTTGCTCGCATTCTTGCGATAACGCCGCGCGCGCCGCGCCGGCAGACACGCGCCCGCCGCCCGCAGGTGCACGGTGCATCTAAACCAATACAAATATTATATTTTTTATGTAATAATAATCATATTAAAACACATTACCTAAGTTGTTATGAACTTGTCAAACACGCGAACTCTTTTTGTTTTGAATGTTGAGTTCGAAACTCAATAAGAGAGAAAGACTCGTGCCTAAATAAATAAATAAAATAAAAGAAAAATATTTATTTCTTATACTTTTAGATTTTTTGAATAAAGGATAATAATGATAAAGTTAGAAAGCAATTCAGAAGAGTACCTATTTATTTTCATATTTTTAATTTACATGATATCCGGGCCGGACGCGGAACGTGTAGCATGTTGGTTGACACACAAACAAGCTCGGCGACCGACGGGCCGGCCCGGACACGGAACGGTCTAGCGTGAATCATCAAAATAACAACGCTTTGACTCATAACGTCATAACGGACAAGAAACAAAAAGGTCGTAAGTCGCTATGAGAAGATGATACGACCTTTCGGTTGTATAAGGAAAAATGTAAACATAAATTCGATAGTGAGCTAAGTTTACAATCCGTTTTGCTTGTTTGTTCAGATAAGACGTGCGTTTGGACCTGACATGGAGAACGGGGCTACGTCAATCCGGTTGTGATGTCAACTATATTGATACGAGGATAACCTCATTAAATACCTGGTGTTGCGGAGAGCATCCACCAAGATGTCTCGCAAGCAGGCGGGGTCTCCAATACAATATATGAACACAGCTGCACGTGCACACATCTCTGGTGGTTATCGAAATGAAATTAATAGTACATTTTGATGCTAGTGCGGAAGGTATGTCATTTTGCACGAGTCCCGAGTTATCTTGGCCCGAGCCGACGGGCGAGGGACAAGACTCGGAAGGAGTGAAAATGACACTTCCGCACGTGTATCAAACGACGTTTTTTAATACAGTTGCGAAAAAATATCAAAGAAACTAAAATAAAGCAGTATTAATTAAAAGATACAAAACACAATACTTTTACTTGCCATTGTGGGCTTTAAGTACTTACCTGGTCTATCTGGCGTAGTTTACATACAGACATACACTTTATATAACAGTCGTATAAATCACACATATCACAAAAATACGACTCACTACAAAATTAAATCTTGAAATCATGTACAAAGAAGCGGGAATTAAAAAGTCGGTTTAACTTTTAATTGATTGACTTTTTTCAACAGGCCATGGTTGTCAGCATTCAGCCAAATCAAATACTATTTTGGAGGAGATTTTATGTCACATGGTAGTTTAATTACATGTAAATATTACTAGTGGCTCTGTGAGCTGTAGACCTCGTGAGTGTTTTTTTTTTATTTCCAAAACTATGTTAGATATCGAACCTGTAGAGCAGGGGTCGGCAACCTTTTAGCACCCACGGGCCACATAGTAGCTAAAAAAATCTTCGCGGGCTGCAGATGATAATAATGATCACTGTCTGTTGATATCAACTCGAAACAAATTGGTACGCCGTACGCGACAGTAGTAACGTAGTAAAAATTCGCACCCCTTTTTACGTAAAAACGAGAAAGACGAAAAAACCGACTTTTCACAGATAAACCAGCTAGTTTCCTTACCAAACCCAGATAATTCGCATTTCAACCGCATCGTAATTTCGCGATTCATTCGATCAATGCAAGCATATAGAATAGCAGATATAGAAACTTTAAGGGGGGGACGGGTCATAAAGTCATAACACACCTAGATGAAAACGTGAGCGCGAAATTTTTCGAACACTGATGCAAATGCGGCAAATACTTCATACGCATCAAGTCATAACACATCTAGATGAAAATGCGAGCGTAGCGAGCGCGAAATTTTTTGAACATTAAGATGCAGGTGTGGAAAATACTTCATACTGTCTAACGCAAACGCGGCGAGCGCGAAATTAAAAAAAAAATTTAGATAGATTTAACTGTAAAATATACTCAAAAACACATATCTCGTCCTGACCAACTGTGAAAATATTCGTGGTTGGCGATACAGACGCTTTCACGTATGTTAAGAATTTCAAATTTTACCTTTACAAACAATAAAGCCCTCGGCGCCGCACGGAAGGCTCGCGGGCCGCACGGAAGGGGCTCGCGGGCCGCCTGTTGCCGACCGCTGCTGTAGAGGAGGACAAACCATAGAATTTTTTTTAGATTACTCGACAAAAATATTCGATGTAATCAAAGAACGTGCTCACAATACTTCACGAGAATCTGTTGTGAAATGCGACCTTTAGAGGTGAACAAATCGAAATTCGGCCGCAGAAACACAAAATAATTGATAAAAAAATTGTTTTTTAAAATTTTGAAAAAGTGACTCGATAAAAAAATTCTATAGAATTACCGCACCTGCTCACAAAATTTCACGAAAATCGGTTGATAAATGCGACCTGTAGAGGAGAACAAACCAATGAATAAAATAAAATTAAATTAAATTTACAAAAATATACTTGCCTAAAAAATTCTACGTAATCATAAAACCTGCTCACAAAACTTCACGAGAGTCGGTTGAGAAATGCAACGTGTAGAGGAAAAAACGGCCGCAGGAAAATACGAAATCATTGATACAAAGTTTGTTTTTTCGAATTTCAAAAAAGTGACTCGACAAAAAAATTCTATATAGTTACCAAACCTGCTCGCAAAATTTCACGAAAATCGGTTGATAAATGCGACCTGTAGAGGAGATCAGCCAACGACGTAAGAATTTTTTTTTTTAAATTTACTCTACAAATAAATTATATGTAGCCATGGAACCTGCTCACAAAATTTCACGAGAATCGGTTGAGAAATGCGACCTGTAGAGGAAAAAACGGCCGCAGAAAAACAAGAAATCATTGATACAATGTTTGTTTTTTGAATTTCCAAAAAGTGACTCGACAAAAAAATTCTATATAGTTACCGAACCTGCTCACAAAATTTCACAAAAATCGGTTGATAAATGCGACCTGTAGAGGAGGACATACAAAAATCCGGCCGGACATACGAAAGCATTTTTGTCGAAGCTAAAACAGAGACCTCGTTTTACTCGGTCAAATAAATCATTATTTTTCATTTTATAATTAATTTCTATTTGATTTTTAAGTAACTAAATGTATTTTTGGCGAAAAAAGACAAGCGTTCATTCACATCCGGCGCGACGGTCTTCCATAATACTCTATTAATTAGAGGTCTCGCATAATACTGTTTCCGGTCATTAATTTACCCAATCAGTCAACTTTTTGAATACAGTTTTAGATGTTTTAATATTTGATAACCATTTAACTTGTTTAATATGCCTTTTTAATGTTTTAAATATTATAGAAGGTTACTTTTAATGGCCTTTGCTTTATTAAATAAATAAGTAAAGTGACTGAACCTAAAACCCTTTGGCTTGGGTCAACAATAAATTTAAAAAAGTTGGAAAAGTAAAAAGCACTAGTGCGCGAAATCCAACTTTGCGCACGATATACAGCTACATAAAGTACCACTTTTTGAGCAACTGTATTAAAAATTTATTTTTCGTAAATATGTGTTTTGAAGATGTCCAGACTGTCCAGAGGTAGGTACGAGTAATAAATATGGTAGATATATGTCGTGCCTTATAAAGTACGAACTCCATGAAAACTCCAAATCTGTTCATAAATGGCGGAGTAATCGCGTAACAAACATACAACAAAAAAAAATCCAACAAGAAAACATAGAGACGAATTGAGAACCTCCTCCTTTTTTGAAGTCGGTTGATAAAATTAAGCTTAAAAATGCCATTATTTGAGCTCATTGATCGAGTGAAACGAAGATCTCTGTTTTAGCTTCGACAAAAATGGTTTCGTATGTCCGGATTTCCGGTTGTCCTCCTCTACAGGTGGCATGTTTAAACCGATTCTCGTGAATTTTGGTGAGCAGGTTCGAAAATAAAAGTATTTTTTTTGTCGAGTCAGTTTTAGGAAATTAAAAAAAAAACTAACTTTTTATCAATGATTTTGTATTTTTCTGCGGCCGTTTTTTCATCTACTGGTTCCTCAACCGATTCTCGTGAAATTTTGTCAGTAGGTTTAATGACTAAGTACATAGAATTTTTTATTGAGTAAATTTTTGTAAATTTTCAAAAAATTAACAATGGATGAATAAACGTCTCGAGTAAAATGGTGCGTTTAATGCACTTGTTGTCTAGGTACTGTTTCCCAATTGAATATTTAGACAGGCAGCAGATGTTTAAAACTATTTACGGGGCCTACTTTAATGGCCTCGGGAAGTTTATTAAATAATTTGGGAGTCATATAGATATGAAACTATTTTTCATCAATGCGAAAGGAAACCCGTGTACCGTACCTAAGGTACCTAGTATTTTGTATCGGAATCTACACACTTACCTTACCACTCACTTAATAAGAGAATATATTGGTTGACACTCACTTGGAAAAGTCACTATTTGCGACATGTTGCGAACTCAGCGACGAGTCAGTGTCGGTTGGATTGGAAACCTAGGTCAAACATGTCGAGGTCACTAAACACCTATCGTCGTATACCGACTATCGCTGTCTACATAATGGTCGTTGTTATCTATGTGAAAAAGAACATAAACGAACTCAAGTTGCGATCTCAATGCAATCCTCCTAGCACCAAAAGATCGCTCGATATCGTATTGATATATATCGATCGTATTACACAAAACCATTTCAGCACTGTCGAGTTTTGAATGTGTTCGACGAAGTAAAATTAGCTGTATTTCTAGAATAAGTACAAGCCCAAATAAGTACACCCCCTTCCAGCCGACGTACGAAATGTGTGGAGTCCCATACAAAACTGAACGTGTTACCAATACCTACACGGCTGAAGAACGTTACTAAGCAGCGGGACGCCTTGTACCTACGTTGGGGAGTCTATCTGGCTCACAATGGGTCTCAGGGGCCAACCAGGCTTATGAATCTTAGGTAACCCATAGATCTTAGGGAGGTGGGGTTCAAATGTCGCAATATCCTCACCCGCGGTCGCCGTTATTTATTGAATTTATTGAATGATTTTTAATTTATTTTATCTGTATTTTAATGTTATTGACGATCACAATAGAGATTCATGTAAATTGACATATGTACCTTAAATTTATAATGTAATCGTTTATTGTGAATAAATTAAAATCTAAATCTATACAATAAAGCCGCGGTTACACTAGGTACCTATTAATAGCAAACGGCACTATCCGCGACTCTGAGCTACTTTTTAAACACCATGTACTTAGTGGCAAACAAGCGTAGGGCCCGCCTAACGGTAAGCGTTCACCGCACATATGCGCGTGTTACCAAATAACAATTCATCCTCTTAGCTTGTTCCCAGTACTAAGTAGTACCCTAAGTACCTACCGCGGCCGGCGCTGTATCACGAAAATAGTAAAATGTACATACTTTCTGTACGTATTGTCCTATAATTAATGTACATAGCGCGCGTACGCAGGAGCAATTCTGAGTAAAAGAGGCACTGCTCTCGCACAATAGCGTGACTAAAACGGTTTTAGACATTAATGTTCGCATCTCGACTAACGTTGAAAACTATACAGAAACATTTAGTTCCACTTGTTACCACGCGCTCTTTTTTGGTTTTTTGGCAAGTATGAGTAATCTCTTCTACGTTACCAGTGTCACCCTTCATTATGTGGCCATTGAATAGATATTTGCATTGGCGAACGGAGTATCCAGGACAACGCAAGACTAGTAGACACATGCTCAGGCCTGAAGACACCTGGACCGCTGCCTGAACTAAAATGTATCATCGTCTGTAACTCCACGGAATATAGAATATTTGATAAGACCATGGGAACCGATACAATGTGCCGGCACATATATATGTACAATATTATTATACTCTTTGAGCCCGGCTAATATACACGACACGCGACGAGTGTGCAGTCGTGGTGATCCGGCGACAGTTGCTTGTTTGTTTGCGGACGGCGCGCGCCCTTCCGGCTCCGCACAATGCGTGTTTAGCCACAGAACACTATATGTACATAATAGTAGCACCTAACACCTACCGTTGACATGGCGATGGCGAGAGAATCCGTGAGGTGCGGGGCGGGGCGCGGGCGGGGAGGACCCGGCGACACTTCAATGGATTCTCGTAACATACCTCTACTATGAAAGGCCTATGCAAATCTAGGTACTATACCTTTCCGAAATAAAAGGTAGTATCTGAATAAATTGTCATGAACGATGCTAACCAGAAATATTATC
Organism: Cenopis cana; assembly: GCA_951800055.1. NCBI lineage: Eukaryota > Metazoa > Arthropoda > Insecta > Lepidoptera > Tortricidae > Cenopis > Cenopis cana. Next base: position 42,415 of record OX637484.1, on the reverse strand, counting down.
ATATTATAAGTGCGACAGTATCTCTGTCTGTATGTCAACTCTTCACGCTTAAACCGCTGAAGCGATAATGATGAAATTTAGTATGGAGATAGCTTGAGACCTTCCCGGGGCATAGTGTAGTTTTGTTTTGGAGATACGATATAAACCAGGTCCAGATATAAACGAAGTCGCGAGCAAAAGCTAGTATTTTTATATGTATGTATTCGACTACAAAGTGCAACCTATGACTGGATCGTCTAAAAAAGATTCGATTGGTTCCTAACTAAATATATAGCATGATGAGTATAGTAGTGACTCCACGACACGGCACGACTGTCGACTGCAATGCAACGAACTGTCCGTGAACGCCATTTTCTCAGTGCGTTTTGCGTGTTCATGTAAAACGGACTGCCATCATGCAGTTGATACCTACTTACCGTTCAGCAGTTAACCCGTCCCGATATCTAAATGACGACATGCATTGACCTATGAACTTAAAATTAAGTTACAATATTTATTATTACGTGTATTTTACACCTATTCTAACCTGCCTGTCATACAAGAAAAGTAAATAATTGTAAGTGCGCTGGCACTTACAAATGTAGCGCAAAATGATTTTCCTTCGTACTTTATCGGAAAAGTTCGTATTTATCGTGCTCTCTCAATTAGTACCCATCTTACAGCCGTTGGCCGTAGGCGTAACTTTGAAACTTTGACATTTTTCACTTTGGCATTTGACACTAAACAATAAAGTTCCATAATAATGGATATGAAAACGTCACTCATTTAATACAATCATTGATTGACAATTCGGGTGCCATCGTATACCGATTGAGATCAGAGTTTTCCCGAAAGAAAATCATTTTGCAATACATCTGCAGCTCATCAACCTGCAATTACTAGAGGTGGGTGATAAATAACTTCACGATGAAAAAATCACGGTGATCCGCCGTTAAAAAGTAACAGTGTGACTTGTCATGAAGTAACAACGTTACAAAATAACGTTGTTACTTAGCGACGATATCACTGGAACAGTGTGTAAGCGACGCGGCGCGTCGTGCCTCTTGACCGCTGTTACTAACTGTGACTGTGACTGCGGTGCGCTGTCACAGAGTAACATCAGTTGTTTGTTACAAAAATATCAGTAACTGGCGGGAACGATCGACACGCAAATGTCTTGACACGAAATAACCGAGGTGAAAAAGTCACGGTGATTTTTCAATGATATTTTTTTGGAACGGGAATAACAATAACGGTGGTCGAAAAGTAACGCTTTTCCCCATGTCTAGCAATTACCGTGTCAACCCGCCGCGCCGCCGCCGCCCAGCGCGTGGCTGCTCTTCCGGCGCGGCGGCGGCGGCGGCGCGGCGCGCCACGCCACTCATGCTGACTCAGCGGCACCGGCACCTCGCCTCGCCTCGCCTCGCGGCTTCGGCATCAGATCTGGCTACGACCGAGCTAAACCGTGGCAAGACGGAAGTTACCGGCGCGCTTGTTGCCACGAGTGCAACTTGCTCAAACTCATGTTTAAAAGAGTAAAAACTAAAAGTAAATAATATACTGGCCCATACCTAACCCATTATAAGTTTGAGCCGTTCAAATCGTCTCGAGTCAGGGACCGTTTTTGAAGAAGTAGCATGCAAGAAGCAAATAATGTAACAGTTGGGGTGACAACGTTATCAGAGGGTTTAGAGTTAAACCCTGCAGAATACGGATCTGCCTGTCTCCATCCCCAAATTTGAGCCGGAAGTATGTTATACCGGAAAATGTACAGCACATAGAATTTTTTTCGTTGTACATTTGGTAAATCGTTGTTTCGGTACCCTTACTATGGTTCGATTGTTATAGGTTTTTGATATGCCGTAAAGGACAATATTTGTCATTGTATTCCGAAATTGTCGACCCTCCAGCTCCATATCTTTCTCCGCCATCTTGGAAAATCTGTCACTTTTTTCAGTTTTTTTGCTTGTACTGTCGTTAAAGTTCATTTTAGTGCTAAACATGACTTGGCAATATTGTAGAACACAAAATTTGCTAAAACTTTTGGCTACAAAGATTTTTTCTATTGCCCCTAGGAACGAAGGTATGACAGGAGATATCTTTAAAAATTGCCACCTTTTTCTAGTTTTCCTCTCATGTTTACGTTTTAAGTGCATTTTGAAATTTGTGAAAGAAGATATGAAGTCATCTATGGAGTACTTCCGTCGAAATCGAGGGTCGAAAATTTCGGAATACGATGACAACAGGATGACAAATATTGTCCTTTACGGTCCCTCTTTGTTACCCAAACAGTTACATGATTTACCGATTGCACTGTTCGAGACGCGTTTATAGCCTGGTAAAACTAGGTACCTATATTTTTCATAAATGGTAGACAAAGAAAACCGGGCGTATTGAGATTAGATTGGAAACATGTCGCCAGCCCGCAGTCAGCCGTAATTCGTGGCTCTGGGCTCGCCTGATGTTCCAACACTAAGTAGGTAACCAGGTAACCTACTTAACTTGTTTGTAGGAATAACGATCTTTGACCGTTTCGATTGACACCGAAACGAATATAGGTAAGTATATATACCTACATATCTATTGTATTGTAATAATGCAAAGCGATGAAGGTAAATGTTTAGAAAGTGTAGCAGACGGAATTTGGACAAATATGGTTGGTAAGTACCTAAGTACTACTTTTAAATTGACACATACCTTATAATTTTAAATTTGAACTTGAATGATTGATTCGGTTCAACACATTCACCAATTTAGGTATAGTATAGGCAAAATACAATACTTAAATACTTTTTATTGCACAGCTCAAAAAGAACACAGTACAGAACATTAGGCCTAAAATAGAGGTAAACAGCAGGCGGTCTTATCGCTAAAGAGCGATCTCTTCCAGACAACCTTTTGGGTGCCGGAGATAATACACACATTATTTATACCTACAATCTGAGTATGTGGCAAGCCGATATTATGGATTTTAAGTAAAATACCATGTGGGTACTATAGAATCAAAATAAATAATAATAAAATACATACAATTTTACATAAATACAATACTATTGTATAATATTGTCTGAGTTGTATTTTGAAACTAAATATAACTAAATTAAACTATGAAAAACAATATATAAAAAAAGAAACCTAAACACCTAGGTCGCTCATTGGCTCATTTTGAAATAAAAGAGAGCACGTCTTATATCCAGTAGTAAGCTGTTCCAAAGTCGAGTAGCCTTCAACGTGAAAGAACTGTTATACATTTTTGAAGTGGATCCCGGCGGGACAAAATGAGTGCACATAGCGGCACTCCTCTACGACACCGCTCGCAGCACGCAGCACGCAGCACGCATACCTACCATAAGAGATGGAAACTCGACGTACCTACCTAGCCGGACGGCGCGCACGAACCTTATCGTACTTTTCAGTTTCAGAGCTCTTCAGGTCAGCGAGTGCTTCATCAAAATAATAAGTTTAAAGTCAATGTTGATATTTAGTTACCATTCATTTCTAAAAAAAAAGCTAATCTCAACGGTTTTTGAAATTCTAACACGTTCATTGTTCAACTACTTGAGTTTGAGCTGAACAATTGAACAAAGAGAGTAAAATCAGATGAAAACAATGCATTTTCCGAGGCGCAATTGCATCACATCACAGCTACTTGAAACTTGTATTAACCGAATTATTATTGGAGTCGAAGTACCTACTGTAAAAAATATTATATTGAAAACTAATTTGGCAGATGTATCGCATCGTGTGTCTGTGTACTGATGCGTGTTTAATATTTATATAGATTTATAATTTATAAAAAAGTACTATACGTATACGTGTAAATTCAAATCACATAAAATGGATTTAAATTAAATAGTTAATCCTTCAGAATCCGGTCGAAATTCAAAAATGAGGGAGAGGATAGGACCTGAAACTCTGTTATAGTTAAAAAGTGAACTCAGCTAAAAGACAATGCTCTTCAATTTCCTTCGATGCACCTATCTATATACTGGGCTGTTCGAAAATTTCGAAATAGAACACGAGTTGAACAGTGATGTTGTGTAGCATATCATGAAACTTATTCTTATATGAAAAATATATCGCATAAAATACTTTCTAATCTTACTACACATAATATATATTATTCGCCAATGTCTATATACACTACAGTAACTAAAACACATACCGTTCTCAACGCAGTCTTTCTGTATCCACTAACACTAAACTATAGAGACTATTTACAATACACTTGTCACTGATAGTGTCGTATTTCCCCCACTAGATGTCAGTGGCGGCGGCACGCGGCGCGGGCGCACACTGGGCGGGCGCGCGCGGGCACTGTCGCGTGCGCGTGCGCGGGCCGCCAACTCGGCCGGCGCGCGGGCTCAACTCGAACTACACGAACAAAGCCAAATCTGCTCACCACACGTAGACACTAGCGCTAAACACGACCGCAAATGGTCGCAACTGTTACTATGTTCACTTTGACTCTCTAATGGAGATAAATACACACGAATCTGGCATATCATGATAAATAATTATATTTAAATATATATACGTGAACATTACACGCACGAACATTATACGTTTGAGAGCTGAAGAAATTGGATATTCATTGAAATGTGACAGGTGACAGCTTCCACTAGAGCCGTTCTGTACTTATATTCTTTTTACTTAAAATCGTTAAATAATACCTACACGAATATTTGCCGAACTTGCCGAATATTTAAAACGTCGACTGCAAACATTCAAGCTTACGGCTGCGGCCTGGCCGGCCTGTCTGACAGTGAGCAAACACCGCAACCCATGGACGCCTGCCACTCCAGAAGTATCAGAAGCGCGTTGCCGACTCTTAATTTACTCGGAGATAACGAGTCTCGTGTTCACAGCCCGACACGCAGGTGCTCTCACGCTTCGGGCTTTTCATATTAATAAGACATGGCTCATAAAACCTCTCACTGTACACCGAATTTTAATGGGAAACATTCATAGCACATTTGTCTCGCATGGCACTACATCTCATGTTAAGATTACACTCCGTAACTGCGTGAAATTGCTCTACCGACTCCGATCAGTATTTATTTACTGGACGAATTGTTGGGGCAGTTATTATACACACTAGGTATCCACATAACGATTTAGTACTAGAAATCTGAGAAAGCATGCAATTGGTCAGCTATAACGGTTAAGACTGCTCAAAGAATGGGTTTACAAGGCGGCCTAAATTCAGTCCCAAGTAACACAACCATATTGAATAAAGTTTGAGTAATTAATAGCGATCCGCGAAACGAAACTATAAGCTGAAACATTGTCTGAATAATGTCTGAGTACACGTGTATTCAGCTGTTATTCAAGCAATTTGGGCACAGTTTTAAATGCTTAAGGCGCAGGGTAGGGCAAGGCCTTCCCCATACGAACTTTGTGCAGGTTTTATTCGTCGGTTTTGGCACTAACAAATATAATATTTTTTTTGGTTGTAAATATTAGATATGCGAAGATCGTGATGTGAAAATTTTCAAATACTTCAAAGAAAAATCAAAATTAAAAATTAAGAAAAAAATTAATAAAAAAAATTTACATCACGAAATAGCTATGAGAAAAATAAGCATACTGACCAAAAATCATAACTTTAATGCTAACACAAACGAAGTAAATCCTGCACAAAGTTTGTATGGAGAGAGCTTGCCCTACCCCTCCTCTTAAATCTGTATAACAGCGATGTAAAGTCTGGGTTATAGCTTAGTAATTGTCCACTTAGCCGAATAACGTCTGAAAAAAAGCAAAAATCTCTTTTATACAGTTGCTATTACACTTTTATTCAGACAAATGCATATGGACATTCTTATTCAGAATTAAGTTCATTTGTGTAATACTTTTCAAATAATATTAACGTTAATAATATTAATGTTAACACATGTGTATATAATATCTATGTAACACATGTGTCTGTGACAACTCTACCTACAGCGCACATGTGTCTGTGACAACTGTACCTACAGCGCACATGTGTCTGTGACAACTCTACCTACAGCGCACATGACTGTGTCTGTGACAACTGTACCTACAGCGCACATGTGTCTGTGACAACTCTTCTTACAGCGCACATGTGTCTGTTTCAACTGTATCTATAGCGCACATGTGTCTGTGACAACTCTTCCTACAGCGCACATGTGTCTGTGACAACTGTACTTGCAGCGCACATGTGTCTGTGACAACTGTACCTTAGTGCATATGTGTCTGTGACAACTGTACCTACAGCGCACATGTGTCTGTGACAACTCTACCTACAGCGCACATGTGTCTGTGGCAACTCTACCTACAGCGCACATGTGTCTGTGACAACTCTTCCTACAGCGCACATGTGTCTGTGACAACTCTACCTACAGTGCACATGTATCTGTGACAACTGTAAACTGTACCTACAGTTCACATGTGTCTGTGACAACTGTATCTACAGCGCACATGTGTCTTTGACAATTGTACATTAGTGTACATTTGTCTGTGACAACTGTACCTACAGCACAAATGTGTCTGTGACAACTGTATCTACAGCGCACATGTTTCTGTGACAACTGTACCTACAGTGCACATGTGTCTGTGACAACTGTACCTACAGCGCACATGTGTCTGTGACAACTGTACCTACAGCGCACATGTGTCTGTGACAACTCTACCTACAGCGCACATGTGTCTGTGATAACTGTACCTTAGTGCATATGTGTCTGTGACAACTGTTATCATTATTAATCATTTATTTACAGACAACAGGGGTCCATTTGTGTTAGTAAGTTCTTAATTTATATTAGTAGATTCAAATTAAATTATAACACAATTAAATTAGGAAATTATAACAAAAAACTATCAATACATTACATCATCATTCATCACATTAATTCAAATTATAATTTACAACAATTTTTCATATTAAAATGTCCAATTTATGTCAAAAAAATAAAAAGTAAAATAAAATAAATAATAATAATTATATACTAATACGTCCTTTCCCTATTACGCGGCACTGGTGCGTGGAGCGACATCCAGTGACACGCAAAAGGACCATCCATCCTGTTCCCGACCACTGGCAGGAGGCTGTTGCCGCTGTCCCGCGCTCTGCACGCCATGGACGCGGCGCGCTTGCGCATGATGGCGTGGAAGCCGTCCACGCGCTCCTCGCAGAGCATACCCGACGCACTGCAGTGGCGGGGCAGCCGCAGCAGCGCCCGAAACGCATTGTTGAACTGGACGCGAAGAGCATTGTAAGATCTCTGAGTATAACTAACCCACAGGCTGCTCGTATAGAATGTCGTGCAATAGGCTCTGAATAACGTGATTTTAACACTCTTTGAGCATCGAGCAAACCTGCGGGCTATCATGTTGGCTCTAATGAACAACGCTCTTCGCTCCCGCTCAACATCAGCATCATCCTTTAAATCCTCTGTCACATTGTGACCTAAGTATTTAAAGTGCCTTACTCGCCTTAAGGGTACGCCACATAACTTTACAGGTGGCACACTTGACGGACACTTGGTTCCCGATTTGAACACCATAAGTTCGCTCTTCTTTGCGTTATATTTTAGACCGTGAGTCAGTGCAAAGTCTTCACACATACTTATGAGTTCTCTCAGGCCACCGACCGAGGCACTCAGCAGCACCATGTCATCCGCGTAGCTAATGTTATTAAAACATGCCCCGTCAACGTGAAAACCCACATGGCGACTGCTGAGCTCCTCGATCAGTTCATTCACATACAGGTTGAAGAGTGATGGTGAGGTTAACCCCCCCCCCCCCCCTGCCTCACCCCACACTCCAACCTGTACTCGTCCGACAGTACACCTGCCCATTTCAAATTGACCTGGTTTCCATACCAATATCTAAATATGCTAATAAGCTCTTGAGGTAGCTGACATTTTTCTAGCTTCCTCCACAAGATATCGTAAGAAACCAGGTCAAATACTTTCGAGAGATCAAGAAAACAGGCATACACAGGAGTATCGCGTTTGGTATAGTATGAGACGGCATGCTTCAAGCACACAATTGCACTTTCAGTAGAAAGTCTTGGCCTGAATCCAAATTGGTTATCATGTATGCTAAATGTCTTTGTTAAGGTGTACATTAAGCATGCCGTCAAATACCTTTGCAATTACTGTGGCCAATGAGATAGGTCGGTAGTTCCCAAGTGCGCTGTAGGTAGAGTTGTCACAGACATATGTGCGCTGTAGGTACAGTTGTCACAGACACATATGCGCTGTAGGTACAGTTGTCACAGACAAATGTACATTAAGGTCCAGTTGTCACAGACACATGTGCGCTCTAGAAACAGTTGTCACAGACACATGTGCGCTGTAGGTAGAGTTGTCACAGACACATGTGCGCTGTAGGTACAGTTGTCACAGACACATGTGCACTGTAGGTACAGTTGTCACAGGAACATGTGCGCTGTAGATACAGTTGTCACAGACACAAGTGCGCTGTAGGTAGAGTTGTCACAGACACATGTGCGCTGTAGGTACAGTTGTCAAAGACACATATTTCATATTTATTTATTGGTAATATATCATTACACGTCAAATTTTTACATTGTATAATGTCTGGCTTATAATTAAGTAATTAATTACATGTTATAAAATAATTTCAATGTAACCCATATGCACTAAGGTACAGTTGTCACAGACACATGTGCGCTGTAGGGACAGTTGTCACAGACACATGGGCACTGTAGGTACAGTTGTCACAGAAACATGTGCGCTGTAGATACAGTTGTCACAGACACAAGTGCGCTGTAAGTAGAGTTGTCACAGACACATGTGCGCTGTAGGTACAGTTGTCACAGACACATATGCACTAACGTACAGTTGTCACAGACATGAGCGCTGTAGGTAGAGTTGTCACAGACACATGTGCACTGTAAGTACAGTTGTCACAGAGTTCACAGACACATGTGCGCTGTAAGTACAGTTGTCACAGACACATGTGCACTCAGGTACAGTTGTCACATACACATGTGCGCTATAGGTACAGTTGTCACAGACACATGTGCGCTGTAGATACAGTTGTCACAGACACATTTGTGCTGTAGGTACAGTTGTCACAGACAAATGTACACTAAGGTACAGTTGTCACAGACACATGTGCACTGTAGGTAGAGTTGTCACAGACACATGTGCGCTGTAGGAAGAGTTGTCACAGGCACATGTACGCTGTAGGTACAGTTGTCACAGACACATTTGTGCTGTAGGTACAGTTGTCACAGACAAATGTACACTAAGGTACAGTTGTCACAGAGACATGTGCAGTCTCGCCAGCCGTCTATGTACTCCAGCATGTCCGTCGAGCAGGTTGTGATGTCGACATGACTGCTGTAGCTTCTTTCCCCTCGTATTGTATCATAGGTGGGCGTGTTTCCTGTGTTTAGGATTTGCCAGTCAAGTTCTACTAACATTCCGCTCATGTCTTCGCCTCTCCTGTCCTCTATCGTGCTTCCCCACCAGGTGCTTTTGGCGTTCACATCGCCTCCAGCGACTATCCTTGTAGGTCCCAACTCGCTATTTACCTTCCTGATTTGTTCCAGATATGCCTCAATGGGTACATCAGGCTCAAAGTAAAGGGAGACCAGGGTGATTGTCCAGGCTTCCGTCCGGATTTTCACAACCACGATGTTCTTTGTGGTGTGTTCCGGGCATTGCAGGACGTCGAGGTCGGGGTCAAATATTGCGATTGCTGCTTTTACGGTTCCCTCGGCTGTTCTCAAGTCCTGGTACATTCTAACTCCCTGGTAACCCCTCACGGCTTTTCCCGCCCCCACATATGGCTCCTGTAACAGTGCGATGGCGGTCTTGGTGTTTTTCGCCTCTATCAGAAGCTCGTTGGTTGCCAGTTTGCTTCGCTGAAGGTTAGCCTGTATAACTTTATACCTATGGGTCCCCTGGACAACTTTAGCAGTAGGCGACAGATGCTCGTGCTAGTGCATCCCATTTTTTCCGTACCGGGCACTCATTACTGAATGCGTTGTGCGCACGATTTTCTATTTTTGCAACCAGACAGTTTCGGCAGGAGGGTGGTTCACCGACTAGTCTTTCCGGGCACTCTGCCCTTAGGTGCGGGCCTCCGCAGTGGCTGCATAGATCGGCTGGGTCCTTGCAGAGCCGTCGTCCGTGCCCGTAGCCGAGGCAGCGCGTACACTGCACGAGCGGGGACTGGTCTTCGACTCTGATACTCTGCAGATCTACCCGCACCCTGCCGCCGTCGATTGCTCTCTTCCAGACTTTGGCTGAGACGCTGAGCACAATATGCCCCGTAAGGGGATTTCGCGCTCTGCGTCTATACTTCACTGCCATCTTACATGCCTCGTCGTCGAGGCCCTGGAAAATCTCCCGATTTTGCATTTTGAGGGCTTTTAAGACGTCGTCGTCGCTGTGTATCAACAACACGTCCCTCAAAACGATTAATGGGTTTTTGTTTTCCATTTCCTCGACTACGATAGCATTTCCCGCTAGTTCTAGCCTCTCCTTAATCTTCCTTCTTTCTTCTTGGGTCTTGCATCCCATGATAATTTTCCTATCCTTGGCTTTTCTGACTTTTTCCACTTGTACCCAACCTTCCTTCGCGTCAATCGTCTTTCTTATTCGTTCTAATACTTCCTCTCCTGTCTCCGTTTCGTCATTGGAAGTTATGGCTATTGAGTGTAGAGTCGGTCGTCCAGGAGCGACTCGCTCGGGGCGGCTCGCCGTCACACTCGCATATGTGGCTGCTGCCATGCTATTTTTGTGTTGCTCCAGAGCTTCCTTCAGTTCTTCCATCTTCTTTATGCATATCACTCTGTCTCGTTTCATTCTTCTTCATGATTTCCTCCATTTTGGCTATCATATCTCCTTCCTTGTCCCTTTTCCCCTCAGCTTCTTGGTCTTTTTTGGTATTTTCTTCCCATTCGTTTCCCTTTTTCTGCGTCGTTTTCTCCTCTGGTCTGGCTTTCTCCTTTTCCAGTTCAGCTTCCTTCACGAGCTGGTAGAGACGCTCAACAGCCTGGGTGACCTTCGTCTTTATTTCCGTCTTCAGGTTTCTTGCTTCGCCAAGCTGCGTCTTTGCCCTGGTCAGGCACGCCCTTGCTTCCGCCGTCCGATTCATAAATTTTTCCTTCGTGGGTGGGCTCTCCACTGCTATCTTTCGTACAGCTTCGGACGATGCCGGCGGGCCCTGTGTAGTAGGGGCCGGCCGCTTCGTTACCGTGGCCCCTTTTTTGTCCTGGTTTGTGTTGGGTTTCGTAGGGCCCGCCTGTGTCACTTCCATGCTTTTGGGCGTTATGGTCGGGGTGGGATCGTTTACTACAGCTTCCCACTCCCCTATGCTGCGTCTCACGCTCTGCTGGGATTTACATGCAGGCGCCGCCTGCTCCACCCGGGTGTACTCCGGGGTAAGGACCCCGGGGGCAGATCTAGCAGCGGCCTCCATCTCCCTCGCGCAGTCCGGCGATGCCATCTTTTGAGAATTATCTCCCTCCTGTTTCTTTGCTGGGGTCCTAAGTCCGAACATGTTGGAATGCACAGGTAAATAGTGATTATGCTGCCTCTGTAAAGGGGAGGCGGCGCTCAATACTAATTTATTTTGTGTGCCGTAAACTTCGGCACTCGTTTCTAGGCTATATAGTAGGTGGTCTACACCTGGAGTCTTATAAATCTAAATAAAAATAGAATATATAAAAACTAAGTCACACAAGTTGGATTGGTGATGTAGAGTCGGTAACTCTACCTTCTACTTATGCCTAATAAGGCTAAGGTCACTCGTATATTCTTCCCTGGAGCGTACAGGGCAGTTTCCAGACAAAACACTTTTTGGCTCTACCTAGAGTCGATATTATGTGCTCAACAAATAGCTCTCCTCGAGCCCTTTCCAACGACCCCAAACACGACCCGATTATCCCTGCAGGTGCCGGAGCTGCGGCAGTCCAAAGTTTCTGGTATCTGCCAGAAAACCGGTTTCTGGATTCGGTATCTGCTCGTAGCTCCACAACCGCTGGTCCTACACGCCCGTGCTTGGGCTCGTTTTGCTGGGCTCGGCAATCCCTATCCCCTAGTATAACTTTCAGGAGTAAAAATTTCCTGAAATTTTTTTGACTGAAAAGTCCTGAAAAGCTCCTGAAGGGTGGTTCTTCAAACGGAGGGACCCGTGCTGATGTCAATCTTGAAAACCCCGGTTCTCTACGACTTATAGTTTGGGAGTGACAACTGTTTGAACTTTTCCAAGATGGCGGCGGGAACTGTCAAAGTCTAACTTCGACCGCAGATATCTCCGGTTCCCGGGGTCGTAGAAAACCCGGATTTTGGACTGGCTTACAAAGCTAAACTTAATTTATCGATTGAGACCACTTTCAAGCCTCAAAATTTTTCAGGAATCTGAAACCTGAAAATCTGTTGCAGACCCCTGAAAACTGTCGGGGCTAGTAGGCAGGCCTGTTGTGTCCTCGGCAAAGGAAACCGTAAGTCTCTAGGCCCCTCGGTTGCCGAGATATTCCCTCCTGAAAAAAGGCAAGATGGCCGCCGAACTGTCAAATTCGATGTTTAGGGACCGATATCTCGGGAACCAGTGGTCGGAGGAAGTTCGGGCTTTCTTTCCCGGTATCTGCCTTTTCTCCTCTGTCACTTTATGGTGGTCTCAATCCTTAGAAAAAAAAATCGAGATATTCACCCAAAACCGGTAAAAGTCGGTTTTCGCTCAAAAAATATTGTCTAAGGTGAAAATCCGACACTTCTATGTCAAGCGGTTACCGAATTATTTGAGTTTGAAATTTGATACCAGAAAAAACAAAATGGCGATTTTTCGGTATCTGGGCAATTTAAGTGCTACAAGGTCCGCGTTTACGCTTCCCCCAAGTGGGCTACCTGTCCTGAAGCTAATATAATTGAGAAAATACTGTAATTATTATTAATTTAGGATTTATGGCCAAAAAAGGGTTAAAAATGTATAACTTTGGAACCACTTGACATAAAATTACACAAAAAATGTTATAATTAGAAGAAAATACACGGCTATAACACACTATAATAATCTAAGACAGTATCATACAAAATATTTTGACAATTAATGATTTTCCAAAATTTTCAAAAACTTAAAAAAAATTCTAACTTATAATGTCCAAAAATTTTTCCAACTTGACAGATGTGTTGTCCTGGCTAGCGCGCAGCAGGAACTCCAAAGAAAAAGATAGGGTCTGCCTGAAGTTTCGGAGTTATTCGTCGATGAAGTTTTAACTTTGTGACTTTTTTATCTTTAAAAATATAAGTCCAAAAATTCAAAACAAAGTACCGGGTTACAGTCCTGGTGATGTCTTGTATGATCCTGCAATATCAGATGCAGCCGCGCTCGTTCCGATCCTTGACCACGCCACGTGGTTTTTGTTTTTCTGCAATTTGTGCTTCGATGGTGCGTCTCCCTGACGCGTGTGAGGTGTCGGCGTGTGGAGCTCGTTGAGACGCTTCTAACGGTGTATCGCACGTCAACTTCGCAGCTCTGGAACGCCCAGCGTTCTCGAAAATAGTCTGCTTAACCTCAAAAATTTGCACACTTTTTGACACTTTGCCGCTAGATGCACACTGTGCGGCAATATTAAATGGCACTATTGTATGCACTGCACTTTTCCGCGCGTAAATCGCACTTTTCCGCGCGTAAATCAGACTTTTTTTTTTTTTGGCGGATGGATCGGAACTGGTTAGGTTAGGTTAGGTTAGGTTAGGTTAGGTTAGGTTTTTTTTTTTTTTATTTTTTTTTTCTTTTTTTTTTTTTTTTCTTTTTTTTTACTCTGGTTTACCTCCAACATTATCGGAGACGTTTCTTTTCTGGTTCACTTGCATTCCAGTTCTCGCTTGTTTACTGCTCGTACGTCCATACTTCATACTGTTTCTTTCTGTCATTCGTCAACTTTCATTCTTATTCGTGGGTGGGACTCCCACCTATTTAGCTCTGTTATGTAGTACTATATCCTATTTTATTTTTCTTTTCTATTTTCGGGGAATAAGAGTACAAACTTTTCCATTTTATTTTTCTATCCAATACATACAAAAGCGTACAGTGTTATTTACAGTTTTTCCTACAAGAATTTATTAAGAAATAAAGTAATAGATAAAATATAACAAGGACTTAATATTAAGGATAAAATGTAAGACCGATATAAAATAATACACAGAAAATTTAAATTAAATGAAATACCTATTCCCCGCCCTGTGTCCTACCCGGTCCAAAGGTCCCCAAAATGCTCGCGGCATTTCCTCGCTGTACAGCAATGGCGACCTGTTGGACCAGCCATGACCCAGAGCGGGGGTCGTTACCCCTCTCCCTCAGCCTTTTCCCGAGGGTTCTAAAAAGCTCGAGAGCCTCGCTGCCCCAGGGTCCTGCCGTTTCGACTGCGACCGGGACGAAGTCGTATGCAACTTCCAAGGCAGAGTATTTGGCGTGTTTCAATTTGGCGGCATTTTCTGCCGCCGAACCTGCTGCCTTTGTTGTTTGCCTTAGATGGGATGCCGCAAATGTGCTAACACATGTGGCATCCCATAAAAGACAACGCCCTCTCTGCCAAGGAATTAGCGTCAACCCGTCCGGCCTTTTTCCGTCGGTACGGGACAGGCCCGGGGGTTCCAGGAGGCAGGGTACGTTTGCCGACACCATAGCCCGTCGCACGATTTCGTTGATGGAGTGGTGCCTAGGAAACCGACCCGCACTCCGTTGGCAGCTAAGCCCATGGTGGCCATCTTCTTCAACCATTGTGCCACAGATGCACCGGTGTGCTTCACAAACCTTGCTCCCCAGTCTTAACGCCACTGCTACTCTTAGTGAGTCGTTGTCGAGCAGAGTGCCGAGTTGAGGGGAAGGCAAGGCATGCAGCCACGCACCGGACTCAGGCTTTGTGACTGCTTTAAGACGCGCTAAGTCGGTTCCAGAAGCACCACTCAACAGACGAGCAAATGTGCGCTTGCAGAGTATATCGTCCCATCCTCTCTGAACCGCTAAGTTGTCTGGGCGGTCGCCGGCCGGGCATATAGTATCCCATCTGGCAAACGCCTCCGTCACGAATTGTACTTGGATGTTGTTGCCATCAGTTGGTAGTATGCGAGCAACAAGATCCGCCAAACCATGCGCCGAGGCTAAAAAGGCTATGAGACCTATGTCTTGAACCCGACGTACTCCAAGGCCGCCGTACCGAACGGGCAATGAAGCCTGACACCACTGAACATTGTTAAAGTTCACATTGAGTATTGACTCTAATGTGTCCTTAACCGTGTCGTCAAAAGATAGTAGATCCTGTTCGAAAAGCCAAGTGGGTGAAGTTCGTAGGGTATAGACCATGCGAGGCAGTGTAAAACAGTTTCGGAGCAGGGTAAGAGATACGTGACCCGATAAATTTGCTAGATGCTCCTTTGCCAACGAGAGCGCTTGCCTTTTGACTTGAAGAGCGGAGCTAACGCCTTCGCTGAAAATTGGAGCACCTAGTAAATTGAATGAAGATTTGTTAATTTGTCTAACGTCAGGAAGAAGGGTTTCGAGTTCCAAAATGAATTTTGAGTCTAAACTATTACAAGCAAAAAATTCGCACTTGCTGGGATTAATTTCTAGACCAATTTTTCCTAAGGTGGGTATCAGTGTTTTTAAATCAGTTAAGACTACTTCTGGTGAACCTCCAATAGTGCCATCGTCTAAGTACCACACGTTTAGAGGTGCCTTTAGTCCAGAAATAATCTTTTGAATCGTAAGGCAAAAAATTAACGGCCCTAAAGGGTCGCCCTGCTGGGCACCAACTTGTGACTGTATTACACTGCCCGAGTAAAACAGGTTACTTGAGGAGGCGTAACATTGATAGATGAACGGGTAGAGAGACGGTGCTTGTTCAAGAACTTCATTCAGAATAGTGTCCCTTTCTACACTGTTAAAAGCGTTTTTAATATCTATTTTAATGATTACGTTATTGGATGAATTTTGGTGTGTAGCAAAAGACCGGGTAGCATGTATCGCTGCCTCACAACCAAGTCTAGTACCGAAACCCATTTGTCTTGGTTGTAAATAAACCGAGATGCTTTCTCTGACAGATTGGCAACAGAGTTTAGCAGTAAGACGACGGAAAATACTTCCCACTGCAATAGGTCTAACACCCCCGTCTTTTTTTGACAGAGCGCACGCACAGCGATGCGCCATACAGAAACGGTCTCACTTCTAAATTCAGCATGCCTTTCAACAAAAAGTTGCATAAATTAGTTAAGGATTCTAATAAACGGGGGCCATTATTGCCTGCAGAGGGTGAAGTCAACTCTTTAAGATGCTGCGGCCGCAGGCCGTCTACACCGGAAGCAGAACCGTTGTAGAAGGACGCAATTGCGGCGGCCACATCCGAAAGAGTTACAGATAGGAAAGGGCTGGTTGAACTGGGCTCGGGTGGTAAAATAACTGACCTCGATGGGCAAGGATGTTTCTCTTTCAAGGCACGTAGGGTATTCTCATTAGATGGGCAAAGTGTTGAATCCGAGAGAAGCAATCGAACAGCTCCTCTTAAATCACCATCGTGTACTTTTGCTTCAATTGAACGGTATATTGAAGCCGGTTTTGTTGAGTTCCGTTGAACTGGGAAATATAAATTTGCGTCATTTATATTATGTTTAACTTTCGACGTCAGTGATTTCTTTTCTGAGGCATCTGGCACCCTCAAAGCCGAATAAGAGAACGACAACAGGGTAAACCAACTCTCGGCACTGTTCGAATGCAGACAATCCTCTATAACCGAGCACAGCTTACCGGCAGCTAGACATCTTGCTCCCTTAGGAATATGTTTTAGTACCGGAACGCTAGATTTTAAAACTGGTAAGTCTTTAAGACAAACCTTCGCTTGTGGCGTCTGAGAGGTAGCATCTGAATTTACAGGCAAAACCGAACGTGTATTTATATCAACCGGAATAGCATGTTGATTTTGTATTTGGGTTGGTTGTGAGGAGTTAAGTATGTTAGATGACGGCGATTGGTTACCGCCGAGCACGCCGCGATGAACACGACTTCTATGAATGTTTAGCCCTTTCAGGTTTTTAAAAGTACGACTCTGGGAGCATTGAGGACATTGAACAGAGTCATCGAGGGGCGTAGGCTGGGGAGGAGGTGCATTAGTTGGGGTCGTAATGGGTCCCATTAAGGCGAGGTTCTTGTACCGCGCAATGCTAAATTTCACCCCCGCACCCCGCATCGTGTGCGACAGAGACAACACTTTGTCCGAGCGCTCCGTCCTATACAAGGACGGAGGTCACATGCCGGTGCGTCTACCACAGTGTAGTAATTACAGTAGCGCAACTAGTGCGTCACGTCACATAAAATAGTGCGCGAATTTAGTTAGTTACATACGTTGAATTCAAGTCCAATCAATCAAATACATACGTGTATGTTTGTAGTACATAATACATATTTATATTGTATTAACATTTGATAAAATTTAACGTAATTGCAAAAGGAGTTATTTTAATTTACATGTTTAGTTTAATTAGTTTAGGTATGTATAAGGCCCTACAAGAATGGAGTGTATAACTACATTTCTAAAGGGTCGGTAATGCGCACGTGACACCCTAGAGTTGCAAGCGTCTATAATCTGCGGTGACTACTTACTATCAGGCGGGCCGTACGCTTGTTTGCCACTAACATGGTATAAATATGTTATTTATATTTTTTTTACATGTGTACCTACTTGACATTTTGAAAGTGCTTATTTATATGCCTATTTGAAAGAAATAAATGACTTTGAAATTGAACTTTTAAAAAATGCATATTTTTTATACCACGTCGGTGGCAAACAAGTTTGCGGCCCGCCTGGTGGTAAGCGGTCACTGCATCCTATGGACGTTTGCAACCCCAGGGGCGTCACATGCGCGTTGCCGACCCTTTTAAATATTTATACACTCCTTTCTTGAAGACCCCCATATTGTACCTACCTAGTACCTTTCTTGATAAACATAACGAAGAGAACAAATCGCCAAACGTGAACTATGCGTCTTTGAAGAGTTCAATTCTGATCATCATCAGCAGTTCCACTTCATCAAATGTCACTTATTTAAATGTAAATGCTTGATTTGTTTGAAAATACTAAAGTCACTATATGTATGCCTTTCACATTTGAGGAGTTCCCTCGATTCCTTATGGATCCCATCATCAAAACTCGAGCATGAAAAAAATTACCCGCGAAAATAGAACTTGCTTAACAAACACAGCTAGGAGGACAAATCGCACAAACGAGAACTTTTCGTCGTTGAAGAGTTCTGTTCTGATCATCATCAGCAGTTCCACTTCATCAAATGTCACATTTTTGAATGAAAATGCTTGATTTGTAGATAAAAATACAAAAATCACTATGTGTTTGCCTTTAAGATTTAAGGAGTTCCCTCGATTCCTCAGATCCATGAGAACTGCGTTTTGACAAAAACGGGACCAACTTGTATACTTACAATCTGAAAAAGAATTTTCAAAATCGGTTCAGAGATGCCCGAATTCTGGAGTAACAAACATTTAAAAAAAACAACGGGTTGCACTCCGGGAGTGCCGGCAGAAGTGAAAACTCAATGACATTTAGGTATCCCTGAATTAGTCAAAATCGAGTATGCTGATTTTTGGAAAAGAAATATTTTTTTTACTTAAAATAAAATAAATATGAAATTTTAAATCCTCGTTCGTTCGTTTGAAATTTTCGTTTTTATTCACTTAAAATTCAAAATATATATAAAATTTGAAATTCTTATCCCCGAATCAGTCGAAATCGAGTATAATGATGAATTTTCGTAAAATATATTCATACTCATATTAATATTCATACTCATATTCATATTCATATTCGAATAATCCATCTACATATATACATTTGTCCCGAGTATCATTGTGTCCACAATACTTTACAATGACCAGCCAAGTTGACCCGTCCCAACATCGTAACCACGACACTAGAAGTCCCCTCCTAACATCGCAATCATGATATTAGGTCGACCTAGCTGGTCTGCCGATCTGTCGCGAGTTTAAACATTTTTCCCCATTACAAAAAGTGCTCAGCGCCGCTGAAGAAGTTTTCACTTCAAAAACATACATACCTCCCCTTTTGAAATCTTGAAGTCGGTAAAATAAAAAACATACGACCGAATCCGAATTGAGTACCTCTTTTGAAATCTTGAAGTCTGTTAAAAATATGGCCTTGAATGACGTCACTGTTATATGGCATCTCTTTCATTCTAATATAAGATGGATCTAATGAAAGAGATGCAATACAACAGTGACGTCATTCAAGGCCATATTTTCTAGCTTCAAACGAATGTTCGGCACGCAATCTTCAAGATGTATCTAAACTTCTTGGTACCCAATACCAAATATTTTTGAAGTGAAAACTTCTTTAGCAGCGCTGAGCACTTTTTGTGATGAGGATAAATTGTTAAACTCGCGACAGATCGACAGACCAGCTGAAGTGACCCCTCCTAGTGTCGTGGTTACCATGTTGGGAGGGGTCAACTTGGCTGGTCATTGTAAAGTATTGTGGCCACAATGATACTCGGGACATATATGTATGTATGTAGATGGATTATTCGATTATTGCGAATGCGAATATGAATATGAATATCTTTGTTATTTACGTTTTTTATCATGTCATTAAGTTTTTACTTCTGCCGGCACTCCCGGAGTGCAACCCGTTGTTTTTTTTTTTAAATCAGTCAAATACTGTTCTGTGATTCAAATTAAAATGAGGTCAAATTAAAATGTTTTGTAAATCATAAATATGTATACACGCTTCACAAGTCTAAATATGATACACTTTTCGAGCATGAGAGGTGAAAAATACTTTTAGTAGGTAGTGCTTGTACTGTTTTACTCGATACTGTGGAACTGTACGATGTGCCGTGTATAGGTACCTACTGTTTGTGTTTGATGTATTAAATAGAGGAATGTAGATTAGGTTAGGTTAGGTTAGGTTAGGTTAGGTTAGGTTTTTTTTTTTTTTTTTTTTTTACTATTCTACCTCCAACAGTATCGGAGCCTATGTCTACGGTTTCTCTTTCGTTCCAGTTCTCACGTTTATTCCTCTCGTACTTTCATACTTCATACATTGTCTTTCTATCATTCTTCACCTTTCTTTCTCATGTGGGTGGGATTCCCACCTATGCTATTTTGCTACTCTGCACTTTTTATTTATTTTCTTACTTTGTCTTATTTTAGGGATGGAATAATTGTACACGGGTGGCAGGTTTTATTACAATCACAATATTGAGCTTATTGCGCTATTAACAATTTTTTTTTTTTGTTTTACTTAAATCTATTTACATCGCTTTTTTATTGGCTTATTCTAGACACACTTTATACATTGTTAACCACAGATATTACAACTTATGCTTATCGTTAATATACAAATATATTATGAAAGCATAATTTTTATACCTTGTTCCTATTTACCACTTGTAAGGCTAATTTTTCACAGTATTTTAAAAATATGTCTCTATTATTTCCAGCAACTATTTCATGTATTTTATCTTTACTTAGTTTCACATCTAGTTTTTGCTCAATCGTGTATCTGTCTATCTCATGTACGGGGCACTCAAGTATGATGTGTGGCACTGTCTCTTCTTTCGTGGGGTCACATATGCATGATGGGTTTTCTTTGCGCTTGAACCGGTGCAAGTACTCCGAGAACCCACCATGCCCTGTCATTATTTGCGTCCCTAGATAAGATGTTTGCAGCTTCCTAACAGTTTTGTACGCCTTCATCGCGTCTGGGAAGAAAAGTTTTGTGATGGATGCCGTTTCACCGGTGGTGTATCTCCGGTTCCATTCGTCAAGCGTAGCCATTCTAAGGCTACGCCTGACGCCTGAGACCGGGTACAGATCGTAATCCGGTTTCCGTTTGGAACCTACAGCCGCCTCCTTCGCCAGTGTGTCCGCCCTTTCATTTCCCTCCAATCCTGCGTGAGCCTTTATCCAGTGCAAGCGTACTATTTTGCCTTGGAGAGAAACAGCTTGTAGGTTTTCTCGCGTCTCGACAGCCAGGGGATGGAGGCATGAGTAATTTATGACAGTTTGGAGGGCGGCCATAGAGTCACTGTAGATTCCAATCGACTTTGCTGTCATCTTCTTCACTTCCCTGGATGCTTTGCACAGCGCCAAGAGCTCTGCCTGGTAGACTGTACAATAATTTGACAGCGCGAGCTTGAGGACTCTGGTTTCGGTCTCTCCTTTCCATATGGAGAGCGCTGCTCCTACCTTATTCTCTATCTTGCTTCCGTCGGTATAAATGCGAACTTCATAGCCGCTGTGTAGGTCCACTTGTTCTTGATCTACCAGTTTCTCAATTTTGATGGCGCTGCGCATTGCCGGGTGAGGGGTTTCAGTTGGTGATGCCATTCGTTCGACTGTCCTATCTCCCAGTGCGGGCTGGAGTACTCCCTTCTTGGCTTCATACAATGATGCTGCCTCTTGGATTCGAAGATCAAGGGGGAGTATTCCAGCCAACACCAGTGCTGAATCCAGTGAGACGGTGCGGTAGGCTTTGCAGAGCCTCTGGGCGATTACCCGCTGTACTGCTCCTAACTGTTTTTTAACTCCCAGTTTTTTCGCTGCTGGTGCCCATGCGCTGGCGGCGTACAGGATTATGGGCTCTACAGTTGCCATATATATAGTGCGGATTACCTCGGGATGGAGTCCCCAACTCGCCTTTGCTGCCCTTATGAGTTGTTTGTGGATAGCTATGGCCTTCCTGCAGACATTCGAGACGTGGGAGTTGAAGGTTAGCTTTTCGTCTATTGTAACTCCCAGCATTTTTATTTCGTTGGACATTGCTATGTCAGTCCCGCCCATGCTCAGTCGTGGGGCATCGTATTTTAACTTTTTGGTAATAACCATAGCGTTGGTTTTGTGCGCTGCGAAGTTCAGTTTGTTGTGGATGCCCCATTCACGAACATGCGCGAGAGCGGCATTTGCACGTTCCTCAATGTCCAGTGCTGTTTTGCCATCGAAAATCAGCACCACATCGTCTGCGAATGCCTGACAGTATACTTCCATAGCTTCCAGACTTTTCAGGAGTGGGTCTAGCAGGAGATTCCAGAGGATCGGTCCGCCGATTGAGCCTTGAACGCAGCCTTTGCCCGTTTTTGTGCTAAATTCCTCACCTGCGTACCTCACTCTGACTGTTCTATCATTAAGGTAACTGTCGAGAATCTTCCTTAGACTAATTGGACATTTTTCTTCTGCGAGGCGAACTCGTATGGCCGGCCACCAGGCGTTATCGAAGGCTCCCTCTATATCCAGTGATACTATTGTGATGATTTTCTTTTCACTCAATTTTATGCGAATATGCTGCATTAAGGTATAGAGGGAGTCTTCAGTGCTCCTCTGTGGCATGAAGCCATACTGACGCCTACTTGTCCTTGGGATTAGGTGGTGCTTCAAACGGGCTACCAGCATTTTTTCGAGTATTTTCCCCAATATTGGGAGGAGTCCTATCGGGCGGTAGGATTTCGGGCTGGCATATGTCGTTTTACCCGGTTTCCTTAATACAACGACTGTTGCCTCTTTCCAGGTCTTTGGGAAGTGGTGGAGTGACTGGCACTTGTTGAGGAGCTCTAAGAAAGCCTCGGGGTTTGCTCCAATGACTTGCCGACATATATCGGCTGTGAATCCGTCTGCCCCCGGGGCCTTCTTTGGGTTGAAGGAATCGCTGGCCCATATGAGTTCCTCCATCGTGAATGGTGGTTCACACAGCTCAGCTTGTTCCTCAGCATTCACGGTTTCGGCCTTCAATCTTGTTTGGCGATGATGTTTTGTATCGCTGTCGATGGAATCCCCTGGGTAAAAGGTCTGTGCGAGCAGTTTGACCGATTCCATTGTATTCAGCGACTTTCCATCTTTTTCCAGCGGCAGATCCTCTTCCCTTTTCCTCGTTCTACCTATAACCCTGTAGATGCCTTCCCACAACCCCTCCTTATCCTGTTTCCCGCAGAACTCCTTCCAACTGTCCGTCTGGGCTTTGGCTGCTTTCAACTCGTATTCTTCTTTTGCTTTTAGGTACTCTTCGACAACCTTTTGCCTTCGGACGGGGGCAGCATTTCTTATTCTCCGTTTTCTGGTAGCGACATTCTTCTTCATCTCGGCGAGTTCCTCGGACCACCACGGCAAGGTAAGTTTTTCCTGGCTTTTCTTTTTGGGTATGGTCGCGTTGCATGTATCTGTTATGATTGTATTTAGTTTATCTACTGCGTCGTCTATTTGATTAGTGTTATGGATTAGTTCTAAGTCTGGTTTTTGTAATTTTTGTTCCAGCATCAATTGGCTTAGTTTTTCACAAAATTCAGTCCAATTGGCTTTCTTAGTGTTGAAGATTCTAGTAGTTCTTTGTATATTTATTCCAGGTGCTCTTTTTAGATGTATGCTAAAGTGTATGCCGTTGTGGTCCGAGCTCGTGAGACCTTCGTCTACTCTCCAGTCGTCTACCAGGTCCAGTATATCGGTGGAGCATGCTGTTATGTCTACAAAGCTGGTATACCTTTTGCCTCCCCTGATGGTGTCGAAGGTTGGGATTTTCCCTTGATTTAGGATGTTGAGTTCCAGCTCTTCCAGAGCACCAGACAGATCGAGGCTTCCCCACCACGTGCTCTTTGCATTTGCATCGCCTCCAACTAGCCAGCTCTTTGATCCTTTACCCATTTTGATCCTATGCAGGTGCTTTAGGTGTTCTTGATACATTTCCGCTTGTTGGTCTGGCTCAAAATAAAGGGAGACCAGTGCTATCTCCCAGGTTTTTGTGCGGATCCCTACCACTGCGAAGTTATTTGTGGTAAGTTTTGGGTACTGTATAACGTCTAGGCTGCTATCGAAGACTGCGATAGCCGCCTTGACAGTGCCCTCTTCGACACCAGAGTTCTGGTAGATTCGCACGCCCCTATGACTCCTCATTTCTTTAGCTCCACCTACATAGGGTTCTTGAATAAGCGCCACTGCAATTTTTTGTTTTTGCGCTTCGAGGAGGAGTTCGTCTGTGGCTAGCTTCTTACGTTGGAGGTTTGCTTGCACTACCCGATAGGGTATTGATTCTGTTGGGGTGCCCTTAGCAATAGGCTACTGTTGATCTAGCCAAGTCATCCCATTTACGTCGTACCGGACAAGTCTGACTAAACGAGTTGTGATCGGTCTTCTCCAGATTGGCTTTCGAGCAGTTTCGGCATTTTGGCGGTACTGCAGCTAGCCAGTCCTCGCATTCCGATTTCATGTGTGGTCCTCCGCAGTGGCCGCACAGGTCCACCGCCTCAGTGCAAAAGCGTTTCCCGTGCCCAAAGCCCAGGCATCGCGTGCACTGCAATAGCGGTGTTTGGTCTTCTACAGTGATACGTTGAAGATCGATGTGCACTTTTCCACTGTCGGTCGCCCTTTGCCAAATTTTTGGAGAAACTCCGATCACCACGTGGCACGTGTGGGGGTTTCTTGTCTTGCGTCTATATTTTATTTCAACTCTATCGTCTCCCTCACCAAGATCTTGAAAGACGTTCCGGTTTTGGTTCCGGAGGCCTTTGAGTATGTCTTCATCCGAATTAATGGAGAGGACGTTTTTGAGGATAAGGAGCGGGTCCTTGTTTTTCACCTCCTCTATGGTGAGATCGACTTTTCTGTTTCCCATTCGCTGTTGGAACCTGTCACGGTCTTCTGCCGTCTGGAAGCCCATTATTACCTTCCGGTCTTTGGCTTTTCGTACTCTCTCTACTTTTACCCATCCTTCTTTCGCATCGACTGCTTTTCTTATTTTGTCTAATACTTCCTCACCGCTATCTGTGTCCTCCTTCGAGGTGACAACGACGGAGTGTAGTGTGGTTCTCTTGTAAGCGGGTTTGGCACTCTTGGTTTCATTTGATGGCGCGTGTGAGGGCACCGCCGCTACGCTCGCGTATGTCGCCGTCGCTGCCACTCTTTCCAGTATTTGTTTTTGATTCTCCATTGCGGCTTTTAGTTCTTCCAGCCGATGGCAGTTTTCCTGGATCATTGCCGTTTGTTCTTCAATCTTGGACACGATAGGATCGGAATGCACGTCCAACACGAAAGTGGTGTTGGCTCCCGTCTTTTCCTTAGGTGCCCCCATGCTGACCCCTGGCTTCTCCTTCCTTGCCTCTATTTCAGTCTCCTTCACGAGCTGATACAGCCTGTCCAGGGCTTCAGTCACGTCCTTTCTTATATCCGCTCTGATGTTTCTCCCCGTGTTTAAACTGGTCTTTGCCTTGTCATGGTAGGCTCTTGCTTCTGCCGTTTTGGTGGCATAGACCTTTCTGCCAGACGGGCTCTGCAGTTGCTTTCGCGCGGTAGTTATTTTATTATCCTGCGACGATGGTATCTTCGGCTTTGCAGGGCCCGCCTGTTCAGTCATTGGGGCAGCGGTGGGCGTGAGAGTGGGGGTAGAGTCTGCACACGCAGCTTCCCACTCTCCTATACTCTTTCTCACGTTTTGTTCCGGTGTTTTCTTTGTTCTAGTGGGCGATTGGCTGCCCGACCGTTTATGGGTCACGGGGGTCCTAATGCCGGACATCATTGTCGGAGGTAGTCAACTATGTTGGTCAATAGGGACCGGTCACTTATTCTATAATTGGCTCTACCTGGAGCTCTGGTCTTATCTTAGTTTTATTGTATAATATACCACCTCTGTAAAGTGGAGGTAGTGTTATAGTTAAGCGTAGCTAAGAGTAAAGTCAATATAAAATTTCTTAATGTAGAGTCGCAGACTCTATTATCACTTAATCTAATTCTAATTACACGTATAATAAAGCTGGGGCACTTCCAGCCGTCAAAAGACTCCAGATCTTGAGGTCCAAAATTTTTGACTCTATGTAGAGCCGATTTGTTGACACCAAATGGTGGCTCTCTCCGAGCCCTTTTAAATGAACCCAAACACGACCTAGCTATGTCAAAGGGTTCCGGAGATATTCCAACTTAGAGGATCTGGTATCCGCCAAAAAACCGGTATCCGGATCGGGTATCTGGTCGTATCTCCGCACCCGCTGGGCCAAATTGCCCGTGCTTAGGCTCGTTCTTTCGGGCTCTTCGAGCTGCACCTTCCAGTGACGTTTTCAGGAAGTGAATTTTTTGACAGCTGAAAATGTCTGAAACTTTCTGGGGTCCAATCTAAAATACAGCGCTTGAGCCCCTTGTGTCTGTAGTGAAAATCCCAGCTCGCTACGGCTAGCGGTTTCGGAGTAAGGAGCTTTTAAAAATTTTCAAAATGGCGGCCGAACTGTCAAACTTTATGTTTGACTCCTGATTACTCCGCTCCCCGTGGCCGCAGAAAGTCGGGGTTTTGACCAGCACTATAAATATGGACCTTGTCTATTCAATAGAGGTGGTTTTGGAGTCACGATTTTTGTGGGTCGCTACGTCAATTTTGACGGTGGGGGGGGATACTAGGTCAGGTCCTGATGTCCTTTGCGAAAACCGCGGTTTTCTAGGTCCTCTGGTTTCCGAGATATAGCGACTCTAAGAGAAACAAAATGGCCGCCGAACTGTCAAACCTTGACTTTGATGGTCTGTTTCTCAGCAACCAGATGTCCCACGAAGACCGGACTTTCTCTGTGGTGTGTGGCCTGACTTCCTCTGTCGAATGAGATATGTCTCGACACTGTCAAAATTTTGTTGAGATATTTGACCGAGACCACACACAGCTCAAAGGGACAGTATTAACGTGTTCCCTGGTGAAAAACCCAATTCTCTAGGTCGATCGGGTCGGGAGATATTTACACTTTAATTTTGATACCACAAAATACAAAATGGCGGAAAATCGGTATCTCGTTGTTTTAAGCGCTAGGTGACCCTGGTTTTGGGTTCGTCCAACTAAAACTACTATACTAAGACTATATACACTATGAAAATGACACTATTATTATTATTTTTCAGTTTATACACGAAAAGCACTTAAAATTCGATGTCTCCGTAACCGAACAACCTAAAAATACACAAAAAAATTGCTTAAATACCAATAAATACAGGGCTACAATATACTTATTCTAACACACAAAAGGGAGTTCAATTTCTATAAATAATTTCAGTTTTTTTTTTTTTTTTTTTTTTTTTTTTTTTTTTTTTCAGTTTTTTCACAAAAAGTGTTCTGTCTCGCTGAATTTCACAGGCTGAAGTCTGAAATTTTATACACTTGTACACTAGTCTAGCGCGCAGCAGAATTGATTTTAAAAAGTATATGGTCTGCCTGAAGTTTTTGAGATATTCACTGGTGAAGTTTGAATGCTTAAATGTTTATATTTTCCAAACTGTGGGTCCAAAAATTCAAAACAAAGTACCGTACTGTTCCTTATGGTGTGGAGCTTAATCCTGCGTCGAGAACTGCAGTCGCACGCAGCTGGATCTGTGACCACGCCACCACGTGGTTCTTGTTTTTTTTGCTGATTGCGCCTCGACGGTGACTCGTACGGGCGCGTGTAATACGTCGTTGTATAGGGCTCAACGAGACGCTTCAAAAGATGTATCGCACTTGTTGATTGCGACTACCAGTCACACAGCATACACCGTTTTATGTGTATTTAACCTCAAACTTCGAGGTTTTTCGGGTTTTGTAGTTCACACTGCACTCCACTGCTGATACACTGTATTCCACTTTATGGTACTCAACAAGATGCACACACTGACACTTGTTTCACAACGATCGGACTATAATTGCCACTTTTATGAATTTTTAAGTGCGGAGCTCAACGAAAACGATGTTGCTGCGACGCAGGGAGGCACGTGACTGGTTAGGTTAGGTTAGGTTAGGTTAGGTTAGGTTAGGTTAGGTTAGGTTGAGGTTAACGGAAAGGGCCACTGAGGTGAAATTTGGAGGTTATACGAAGTTAATTGCGGGCGATTTTTGAGCCAAGTTTCATTGATCTGCGTTGAGTCTTTCTATACTTTTTTAAATTTTTCAACTTGTAATTTTTTCAACTTTTCATTTTTGCCATTAAAAAATTCATATCTTCTGTTTTGTTAGTCTTTTTTAGTTTCTGTTTGCATAGTAAAATCTGTCTTATTTTCCTGTATCGGAGGATTTTTACCGCGTATTTTTTGGACACTTAGTTCCAAAGATATCGCGCTTTAAAGTTTCATTTCAACTTGCATTGCGGTTTTGTGTTTTTAGTTTTAGATTTTCAAAAATTCATAATTAATTCTGTGTTGTATATATCTTTTTCGTGTTAGCATAGTTAGATTAAGCTAGGTTAGGACTATCATTAGGCGTTTAGTTTGTAATTTTAGGACGCTCCGTCCGGGAGTTACAAAATAATTTGTAGATTGCCTGTAGGTTAATTTAGGGGCTGCCAACTTTCGACTTAAGTTGGTTTTCGTGTTTTTGGGGTTGTACCGCCTGAACCCTTGCAGGTAAGGGTTGCTGCATAGCAGCGCTAGGTAGGGGACCCCGTAAGGTACCCCCTGAAATTTTTTGCGCCTTTCTAGCTCCTCCAGGAGAGGCTGCAAAAATCGCGGAAGTTAAGTTTGTAAATTAAGGCCGTCTCGCACTTGACCAAAAAATTTTCAAGAAAGTGGTTTTTTGTGTATTTTATGGTTTTATGGGTCCCCACCCACCCATAAAATGAACAAAAAAAAAGGTGCGCAACCTCGGGAGGGGCGGGAGGAAAGTGGGAAGAGCAACAAATCGGGCCTTCCAGAGGGGACAGAGGGGACGGAACCCGCGGAGTCGTTTGACAGCTGCGCTGGATCCTCGGTCGGGGAGGGTGAAAACGTGGGGGAGAGTTACCTGTCGGACTCGGACTCCGACTCGGACATGGGGGGGCCCATTGGGGGGCCCATTACTAGGGGAAAGGAAAGGAGGACTAAATTTTGGGACAGTGTCGATGCCGATAGGGATCTGCCTTCATCGGTTGAGGAGGACGCAGAGAGGACAAAGACTGTAGAGGGGATGGATGCTCAGGATGCGTCATTAAAGAGGAGAAGGGAAGACGGCTCCCAGGAGGGGAGCGAAGGAGAAGAGCTTGCCCCAGATCGAAAGATCTCGGCCGCGACGAGGGGGCGTCCTAAGGGAGCCTATGCTGGCCTTAGCCAAGCTAGGGAAAAACTCCTAGAGTCCCCAATACCGGAGTTTCTAAAGGAGCCGGAGGAGATTGCTCCCAAAAAGGCGGCACCAAGGAAGAGGGGAGACGGCAAAAGAACGACTGCTTCGACCAACGAAATTGAGCAGGTTTCATGCCAACCTGCTCCTGCGGAGAAAGTAAAGGACAGCGCCCAGACCTTGCTGGCCGAAATTGC
This sequence comes from Cenopis cana, assembly GCA_951800055.1. NCBI lineage: Eukaryota > Metazoa > Arthropoda > Insecta > Lepidoptera > Tortricidae > Cenopis > Cenopis cana. The sequence goes on along the minus strand of OX637484.1, from coordinate 13,204 downwards.
GCGCTGCACGAACATTAAGGGTGACATTCGGGGACGGATGAACGCCTTATGCCGCGAATTGATGGAGGTCGGCGAAGGTCTCGAGGAGACAGAAGTGGTCCGCTCACTACGAGCGGACAACAAACGAATGGGCGAACAACTGAAGCAGTGCCAGGACGAAGTAAAGGCTCTGCGCACTGCCTTCTCGGAGAGAAATTCAACCCCGCAATCCACGGGGGGTGCAGACGGTGCAGCCAACGTTCTGCAAGAACTGGGTATCCTCCTAGACTCTCGCCTAGGAGAGCTCAAGAGGGACATGTTCGTCTCGTTAGGGGCAATGATGGATGCCCGAATAGGCAACATTGAGAGCAGGCTCCCTCCGGAACCTATCCTGAGGCCCCCACTGGCTGCAGACAATAGGGCTGCTAAGGCTAAAGAAGGCGAAACTGCAAAACCTTCGTTCAGCCAGGTAGCGCAGAAAGAGAAGAAGGGCTCACAAACGAAGAAAACGCCCGCTGCCAAATCGGCTGCAGTGCTCACACCACAGGTAGACGGAATCTCCGAGACGGCAGTGTCGACACCTGACCCGACGCCGGCGCCGAGACCGCAACCTCGTGTCAACGAGTGGACGGAGGTCGTGAAAGGAGGCAAATCAAAGAAGCCGTCCCAAACACCAACTGAGAAGGTGGCGAAGCCCGAGCCTGTAAAAAAGCCCGCGCCTCCCAAATTGGTTGCACCCACATCGGCGGCGGTAGTAGTCACCCTGAAGCCAGAGGCTGACACTGACTACTTAACAATTATGGGTAAGGCGACCACCATCAAGCTGGCGGAGCTGGGCATCGCACAAGTTAAAGTGCGCAAAACGGCGACAGGAGCGCGCATTATCGAGGTCCCCGGGGCCCAGAGCGGACCATTGGCCGATGAATTGGCGGAAAGACTGCGCAGCCTCATTGGGGAAGTGGCCGAGGTCACCAGACCAGTGAAAAAGGCGGAGCTCCGTATACACGGATTCGATGAGTCGGTGACCTCGGACCGCATCCGAAGTGAGGTGGCCGCTAAGGGCAAATGTTCTGAAGCCCAAATTGAAGTGGGCAAAATTAGATGGGGGGGCAACGGGACTGGGGCCGTAATTGTGAGGTGCCCAGTTACTGTGGCCCAAATTATAGTGGCGGCGGGTCGCATGATGTTGGGCTGGACGGCGGCACAGGTGGAGGCATTGGAGCCGTTACCTATGCGTTGTTACAAGTGCATGGGGACAGGCCACACTAGGGCGATGTGTCCGTCCCCGGTGGATAGGAGCGGCTCCTGCTTCAGGTGCAGTAAGTCGGGGCACACCGCAAATGAGTGCAATGCCACTCCGTGGTGCGCGGTGTGCCATCAGGCAAAATTGGCAGCGGGACACATCATGGGGGGACCATCCTGTGCCCCCCCAAATGTCAAAGGAAGGGAGCCCTCCAGAAGGACCTCCGGGAATGCGAGTGAGGGGCAAAGTATGGACCTCCAATGCCAGTAAGACCCACTGCGCATTTGGAGGTTCTACAATGCAACGCCAATCACTGTGCCCGTGCTCAAGATCTTTTAATCCAGCACATGGCGGAATGGGACATTGGTGTTGCAGTTGTGGCGGAGCCGTACTTCGTCCCCCCTCAGCCCAACTGGGCTGGAGATATGGACGGTTTGGTGGCGGTGGTTGTCCCACCAGTAGGCAATCACCCGCCTCTAACTAAATTAAGAAGTGGGCGGGGGTTCGTGGCTGTTGATTGGGGGGGAATAGTGCTCATTGGAGCTTATTTCTCTCCCAACCGTCCGCTGTTTGCCTTCGAACAGTTTTTAGAGGAGCTGCAAAGGGTGGTGGTGGGTACAGCGCCGGCACCAGTACTGTTGTTGGGGGACCTCAACGCCAAGTGTGAAGCGTGGGGCTGCCCAAGGACAGATCCTAGGGGAGAGGTCCTTTGGGACTGGGTGACTGGTTTGGGGCTGGAAGTTCTAAACCGGGGCACGGCCGAGACCTGCGTGCGCCGGCAAGGGGGGTCCATCGTGGACGTATCGTTCGCAACTCCTGCCGTCGCCGCGCGAATAAATGACTGGCGTGTCCTGGGGGACGTGGAGACCCTCTCTGATCACTTATATATTAGATTGAGGGTCTCCGAGGCTGGGCGGATCCAACCAGCCAACCCGGACAGAGGGCAAAGGCAGAGGGATGGCTTCCCGAAATGGAGCCTGGGCACCCTTGACAGGGACGCCGCGAAGGAGGCGGCCATGATTGAGGCAAGATGGGGGCAGACTGCGGACCAACACTGGGGGGTAGATGAGAAGGCGCTCCACTTTAGGAACTCGCTCAAGACGATTTGCGATGCCAGTATGCGCAGAGCCGGGAAGCCGAGGGCCAAACGCCAAATCTACTGGTGGTCGGAGGAGGTGGCGGCTCTCCGACTCATATGCAACAGCGCCCGTAGGAATTACACCCGATGCCGGCGGCGAAGGCACACCCCAGAAGAGGAGGAGCTCTTACACGGGGCATTGAAATAGGCGAAAGAGGCCCTGTGTCTGGCAATTGCAAGAGCCAAGGACACAGCACATGAGGCGTTCCTGGCCACATTGGACAGGGATCCATGGGGGCGGCCCTACAAGGTTGTGCGCAATAAAATGCGCAATGGCCCCACCATGGATTCCCTCCATCCGGAGCTCTTGACACGGGTGGTGGAGGGGTTGTTCCCGCCTGCCCCCGAGTTTGCTCCACCGGTGATGTCGGAGCCGCGGGAGGAAGGGCCGGTGGAGGTAACTCCCATTACGGAGGCGGAAATCACGTGGGCAGTGCACCGTCTGAGGGCATGCAAAAAGGCCCCAGGCCCAGACGGCGTACACGGCCGAATCCTGCCGCTCGCGTTGGGGGAACTTGGGAGGCGCCTAAGGGACCTATATGACGAGTGTCTGGAGGCAGGGCGGTTCCCACAGTGCTGGAAGGAAGGGAAACTGTGCCTCCTCCGGAAAGAGAGTCGCCCGGCAGACTCCCCAACCGGGTGGAGACCTATAGTGTTGTTGGACGAGACGGGGAAAATACTAGAACGTATCCTCGCCTCCCGTATCGTCCAACACCTAGACGACGCTGGCCCCAACGTAAGCGACCGCCAGTTCGGCTTCCGAATTGGGCGGTCCTGTATGGACGCGTTGGGGGCCCTAAGAGGATTTTCGGAGGAGGCGGCAGGGAGGGGGGAGGGAGTGATCGCGGTGTCATTAGACATCGCGAATGCGTTCGGCTCCCTCCCATATTCGGTGATTGGGGAGGCCCTCAGGTACCATTGCGTGCCCCCGTACCTGAGGCGCATCGTGGAGCACTACCTCACACAGCGGGTAGTGCTCTACGAAGACAGAGAGGGGCGTAAGAGGGAGAGGCTCATGGCCTGCGGAGTGCCCCAGGGGTCCGTACTTGGCCCCCTTTTATGGAACCTGGGGTACGATTGGGCCATCCGAGGTGTCCTCCTTCCCCGGATGGCGATCATGTGCTATGCGGACGACACGATGGTTGCCGTCCGGGGGTCCGGGCTGGAGGCTACTTTAAGGAGGGCAGAGGTGGCTGCGGAACTTATAATCACCCGCATCCAGATGCTGGGTTTAAAGGTGTCCCTCCCCAAAACGGAGGCGATATTGTTCGGGGGAAGGGGGTGGCGGCCGCCCGCAGGAGCCTCCTTAAGGGTCAGTGGGGAGAGGGTCCAGATGAGGCCCCACATAAAATATCTGGGTCTCATCCTGGACCGGAGGTGGAACTTCGGGGAGCATTTCCGCCAACTCGCCCCCCGAATCGTGGCGGCTGCTTCGGCCCTAGGCAGACTGCTGCCCAACGTGGGGGGGCCTTCCGTGGCGTGCCGGCGCCTGTATGCCGGGGTAGCCCGCAGTATGGCCCTTTACGGGGCCCCAATCTGGGCGGATAAGCTAGGCACGGCGAATAAAGCCCTGCTAAGGAGGCCACAAAGGGTGGTGGCCATCCGTATCTGCAGGGCCTACGTCACGGTGGCGTGGGCGGCGGCGTGTGCCCTAGCGGGCACTCCCCCGTGGGAGATGGATGCAGAGAGGCTCGCAGAGGCGCATCGGGAGCGGGTACGATGGAGGGCTTCGGGGGAGTTTCCCGCTCCCGAAGAAGTAAGGGCGGCCAGGAAACAAACGGAGCGCAGACTCCGGGATAGGTGGAAGAGCGACCTCGAGGACTCCCCCTATGGAATCCGCACCATAGGGGCACTCCTCGGGTCGTTCGACGATTGGCTAGAGAGGCGTCACGGCAAAGTGACTTTCAGACTGACGCAGGTAATGACCGGGCATGGATGCTTTGGTCATTACCTGCACAAGATAGGTAGGGAGGGGAGCCCAATGTGCCACGAATGCGGTGAAGGGGATGACACGGCCCAGCACACACTGGAGCACTGTGTTCGCTGGGCCGTGGAGCGTCGCACACTTGCGACTGAAATACAGACGGTGGATCTCTCGCTGCCCAGCATCGTGGCGGCCATGCTGCGCAGCGAGAGATGCTGGGAAGCGGTGGCCTCCTTCTGCGAAACAATCATCTCGCAGAAGGAGGCCGCGGAGAGGGAGCGCGAAGAAAGGGAAGATGCGCTCCCGCTCCGGCGCAGACGGAGGGGTCGAGGGCGCGCACGGTTCGCAGCCGCTGGCCGCGTCCTCCCCCAGTAGGGCTGGTGGGTTGGGGACCCACACAGCACGGCCCTACACGTCTGGGGGGAGGGTCACGCGTCGCTGACCTTCCCCTCCTTGGCGCGGGTGTCCTGGCTCGAGTAAGCCGGGACCGCCGGGGGGCGTCGCGGTTGAAATGCTCGCGACCCCATGGCGCCCCCTTAACGGCAGTGCGGGTGACGCCGGTGTGTTTTTAGTGGGTATGCTCCTCCCCTCCCTCTGGCTAGCAGAGGGAGTTGCGGGGGGAGAGAGTCCCACATAACCCCCGTAAGTCCCTCCCCGGGCCGGGGGTATGCGTAATGCATTTTCACACCGTCAAAAAAAAAAAAAAAAAAAAAGGTTAGGTTAGGTTAGGTTAGGTTAGGTTGGGGCGCTATGTCAGGTAACCTCCTCGAGTGTCTGGGCTCTACCAATTCCCCTTGATCCGGTTGATCCGCGGGAAAGGGAAGAGCCCAGGCCGGTGCGCCCTGGAGGCAACGGCAGGTGATCATTTAGTGAACCCTAAGTGATCGCCTGCTGATGCTACCGATAACCTGACACGGGGGGGATGGGGGGTTCCGCATCAGGGAGTCGCAAGGCTCCCCAGGTGCGGCGGCGAGGGACAGGCGGGGTAGGGGCGTTTGTTCTCCCGTAGCCTGTTTGGGGGGCACTGCGGACAGGGTAACTAGGGACCTGTGCCGTTGCGAGGTGGCTGCTCCGATTCCGGTTGGCAGAGGGCCTAGAACCGGATCGGATGCGGCGTGGTTGCGGGGTAGGGGCATTTGTCCTCCCGCGGCCTCTTGAGGGGTGCTACGGGGCAGGGGCGTATGTCCTCCCGTAGCGGTGGTGCACCGGGGTAGGGGTATTTGCCCTCCCGGTGCCTTGAGGGTGGGACCGGAACACCGTGTGTCTGGTGCCGGTCCCGGGCCTCCCCGGGGGTGTATTAGGGACGCCGGTGAGGGAAAGCACGCTGTCCATGCTGCAGTGTGCTTTTTCGGTGAGGGTTCGCCCAAGGGCGAAGGTGCCGGTGATGTCGTGGTAGAATGTACGATCCCACGGCATCACCACTAAGGCACGAGAGGGCAGCATCCCAGAGTTTTAGTGGGTAGGCTAGTCCCTTCTGGACTGGAGAGCCCCACATAACCAATGCGTAATTTCTGGTTCTCCCCCGGAGCCTTAGGTTACGTATTGGTATGCAGTTTCATGCATTTCTCTGGGTCAAAAAAAAAAAAAAAGGTTAGGTTAGGTTAGGTTAGGTTAGGTTAGGTTAGGTTAGGTTAGGTTAGGTTAGGTTAGGTTAGGTTAGGTTAGGTTAGGTTAGGTTAGGTTAGGTTAGGTTAGGTTAGGTTCCCGAGTTTGCTCCACCGGTGATGTCGGAGCCGCGGGAGGAAGGGCCGGTGGAGGTAACTCCCATTACGGAGGCGGAAATCACGTGGGCAGTGCACCGTCTGAGGGCATGCAAAAAGGCCCCAGGCCCAGACGGCGTACACGGCCGAATCCTGCCGCTCGCGTTGGGGGAACTTGGGAGCCGCCTAAAGGACCTATATGACGAGTGTCTGGAGGCAGGGCGGTTCCCACAGTGCTGGAAGGAAGGGAAACTGTGCCTCCTCCGGAAAGAGAGTCGCCCGGCAGACTCCCCAACCGGGTGGAGACCTATAGTGTTGTTGGACGAGACGGGGAAAATACTAGAACGTATCCTCGCCTCCCGTATCGTCCAACACCTAGACGACGCTGGCCCCAACGTAAGCGACCGCCAGTTCGGCTTCCGAATTGGGCGGTCCTGTATGGACGCGTTGGGGGGCCCTAAGAGGATTTTCGGAGGAGGCGGCAGGGAGGGGGGAGGGAGTGATCGCGGTGTCATTAGACATCGCGAATGCGTTCGGCTCCCTCCCATATTCGGTGATTGGGGAGGCCCTCAGGTACCATTGCGTGCCCCCGTACCTGAGGCGCATCGTGGAGCACTACCTCACACAGCGGGTAGTGCTCTACGAGGACAGAGAGGGGCGTAAGAGGGAGAGGCTCATGGCCTGCGGAGTGCCCCAGGGGTCCGTACTCGGCCCCCTTTTATGGAACCTGGGGTACGATTGGGCCATCCGAGGTGTCCTCCTTCCCCGGATGGCGATCATGTGCTATGCGGACGACACGATGGTTGCCGTCCGGGGGTCCGGGCTGGAGGGCTACTCTAAGGAGGGCAGAGGTGGCTGCGGAACTCGTAATCACCCGCATCCAGATGCTGGGTTTAAAGGTGTCCCTCCCCCAAAACGGAGGCGATATTGTTCGGGGGAAGGGGGTGGCGGCCGCCCGCAGGAGCCTCCTTAAGGGTCAGTGGGGAGAGGGTCCAGATAAGGCCCCACATTAAGTATCTGGGTCTCATCCTGGACCGGAGGTGGAACTTCGGGGAGCATTTCCGCCAACTCGCCCCCGAATCGTGGCGGCTGCTTCGGCCCTCGGCAGACTGCTGCCCAACGTGGGGGGGCCTTCCGTGGCGTGCCGGCGCCTGTATGCCGGGGTAGCCCGCAGTATGGCCCTTTACGGGGCCCCAATCTGGGCGGATAAACTAGGCACGGCGAATAAAGCCCTGCTAAGGAGGCCACAAAGGGTGGTGGCCATCCGTATCTGCAGGGCCTACGTCACGGTGGCGTGGGCGGCGGCGTGTGCCCTAGCGGGCACTCCCCCGTGGGAAATGGATGCAGAGATGCTCGCAGAGGCGCATCGGGAGCGGGTACGATGGAGGGCTTCGGGGGAGTTTCCCGCTCCCGAAGAAGTAAGGGCGGCCAGGAAACAAACGGAGCGCAGACTCCGGGAGAGGTGGAAGAGCGACCTCGAGGACTCCCCCTATGGAATCCGCACCATAGGGGCACTCCTCGGGTCGTTCGACGATTGGCTAGAGAGGCGTCACGGCAAAGTGACTTTCAGACTGACGCAGGTAATGACCGGGCATGGATGCTTTGGTCATTACCTGCACAAGATAGGTAGGGAGGGGAGCCCAATGTGCCACGAATGCGGTGAAGGGGATGACACGGCCCAGCACACACTGGAGCACTGTGTTCGCTGGGCCGTGGAGCGTCGCACACTTGCGACTGAAATACAGACGGTGGATCTCTCGCTGCACAGCATCGTGGCGGCCATGCTGCGCAGCGAGAGATGCTGGGAAGCGGTGGCCTCCTTCTGCGAAACAATCATCTCGCAGAAGGAGGCCGCGGAGAGGGAGCGCGAAGAAAGGGAAGATGCGCTCCCGCTCCGGCGCAGACGGAGGGGTCGAGGGCGCGCACGGTTCGCAGCCGCTGGCCGCGTCCTCCCCCAGTAGGGCTGGTGGGTTGGGGACCCACACAGCACGGCCCTACACGTCTGGGGGGAGGGTCACGCGTCGCTGACCTTCCCCTCCTTGGCGCGGGTGTCCTGGCTCGAGTAAGCCGGGACCGCCGGGGGGCGTCGCGGTTGAAATGCTCGCGACCCCATGGCGCCCCCTTAACGGCAGTGCGGGTGACGCCGGTGTGTTTTTAGTGGGTATGCTCCTCCCCTCCCTCTGGCTAGCAGAGGGAGTTGCGGGGGGAGAGAGTCCCACA